>JAECWT010000198.1:0-1292638 GCA_018150885.1 Drosophila tristis | reverse complement strand
GAATCTGATGAGAAAGACACAATTCAATTTTCTAAAAAAACACTACTATTTCATTGAACAGCAGATTTCATGGGTATTTTTCTTAAGTCATGAAAAGCAAGAAGATGAAATTCAAATGAAATGGGATTATTTCAGACTCTAAGCTTTCCGGTTTCACTTGTTCAATTTGGATGACTGGAAGAGTATCAAAAAGGGGTTTGAAAGTCGTGATGTGTGGCACTACTATTTCATTGAACACAACTGTTAGCAAACAACAAAATATGAAGTCTGACGACGGGAATTGGTCCAGGGCCGCATTAGCAGTTGCTTAGGGCCCACCCTAGGGCTAACAGAAACAATTTTTGAAAAAACAAAACTCCAAATAGTGGATAAAAAATATAATAGCCACTGATAAACATATAAATTTAATGTTTGTTTGATTAAATTGTAAGTTGCCTGCACGCTGGAATAGTGGCTATCAAATGACTAACCGCATTTTAAAGACAAAGGATGCTATTGGAAAGATCCTTCTGGCCACCCCTAAACGCCTCTGCCTTTGACAGCTGAGGACATTTTAGTTCTGGAAGAACTTGTACAAGTCCTATCTCAGTTTGATGATGCTACAGACATCTTCTGGTTGCGCTGTGACAATATCTCTTGTAATTCCGATAGTGTGTGGACTTTTGCATAAACTTGATAACATTAAAAAAAACTTTTAAAAAAGCTTCTCCCGTATGAGACCCGTGCTGTCACTAAAGTAGCAACCTTGCTTGATCCTCGCTTTAAAAAGGAAGGATTCCGCTCTCCTGTGAATGCAACAGAAGCTTCAAAATTGATACTGGTCGAGCTAACCGAGCTTTATAAATCCGGAATAGATACTGACCTTTCTTTGGCACCGTCAACACCATCACCGAAAAACAACAAACCATTTTTTGAGTTTCTGGAAAGAAAAGAAAAACTGAAAAAGTACGAACTAACCGAAACCCAACAAAAAATGATACGCTCATTTTAAGAGAATATTTTGAAACAAGAAATATGGACTCGATGCCTTGGAATTTTGGAAGATGGTATTATTAATGTTTTGTATTTTTGGTAAATTATAAAACTATTTTATTTTCAGCGTGTGACTAACGACAGAGCTTTTCAATTCTTGGCCAAAAAGTATCTGTGCATTCCAGCAACATCCACAGAAAGCGAACGTATGTTTAGTAAGGCTGGATATATTTTAAGTGAGAAACGCAGCGCTTTAGATGCAAAGCATGTCGACATGCTCACTTTTCTAAATAGAAACGAATGGATCTCCAATATATAGTTTAAACCAGATCTTGATTTTTGTTGTAGGCAAAACATATGAAATATGTCTTTTTGTTTTTTTTTTTTTGTATATTTATGTTTATGGATCTCATTAATTTTTATTTTTTTGGTACAAAATATATAGTATAATATAATTTGTCTTTTTTCATTTCTAACATCCCGATATATCGTTAATATCAAGGATTTTTTTAAAAAACATCGAAAAACATAGAGGTACGCAAACATCGATGTTATTGCAACTCTAGTCGGTGCAACCAACGCTACTCCCAGGTGAAGATATCAACACCAAAAAATTCGAAGACGCAGCACAGGTCGGAAGACAGAAAGACGTCGACCGAAGAAAGAAAGAAAACCGAGAACTCTGCCCACGCGCGGCCAATCGACGGAAAGACGCGGGCTAAGATTATATAAGCAACACCCACCACAGCAAAACCAAGTAACCAAAACTCTCAAATGACGAGGTCAACACCCAACAAAATGAAAACCAAAATCCACGAAAATGGGAACAGCAATAGACAAAATAACAAATAACAACAAATAACAAATAACGTTCCCAGATCTTCGGCTCTGGGAATGGCCGCGTTCGGCTCTGGGAATGACCGCGTTCGGCTCATGACGTCACACGAGCCGACTGGCAGCAAGCATGCATGTGTTGTGTACGTGTACACTCCAAAATATATGATTGTATGCATAGAATAATTTTTAGCTGCCGAAACCGACGTGTCGGTTTTAAACGTCGCGACGTTGCTTGAGATTTCAGTTTACGTAAATGTGTGTGTGCCATGTATTCACACATACTATGCTTTTTTTTTTTAATATATTGTATTTATTTCCCACCCCCACCCACTCTGCCCATTCCTCATTTATGTTGCGGCAGGTCAGCTCAGGTCGCTACATCACATCAGCACTCAAAACAAAACGAAAAACCAATTCAAGCGGCCAAAAATTGTAGAACCCACACAAGCATAGTATGTGTGAATACATCGACTGCTGGTGACGACCCATGGGATCCATGGGTCGTTACACCATATACATATACACCTGGTCCTCGCTTAACACGAACTCTTTTAATATGAACTCGGTCTTACACGGCTATAAATTTACTCCCTTACTCCTTTGAACACGCTCAGAAAATTCAAAAAAGCGCAATTCATTTTTTGGTCAATTGGCATCACTACGCAGGCAAACACTTTTTAGTAATATTTTAATTCTGCTATTTTAAAGTTTTTTTTTTTTCAGATTTAGTTCTCTTTTCTTTGCATATCTTACGTCTGGTTGTATTTGACCAATTATGAAAAGCTGATAAATGCAGCTACAAAGTGAACTAGAACTTTTTGTAGCTTCAGCTTACCGACTGTGAAAAATTAAACTTTCAAATTCAAAATTCACGAAAATTTTCATTTAAGAACTCAGAAAAAGTCGAATAAAATTTATTTCTTGGGCTTATTTACCAAATGGTTTTAGTGCTTTACAAATTCTGATCCGCTCATTAAAAGACGACTTTAGTTTAAAAAAGAGTTGGACAAAATATTTTTACAAATAAGCTTAAAGGCCACTAAAAAATCTAAGAATACTGGGCTATTTTGATAAACCAGAAGAGCCAGCAGAAAACAACATAAAGAATACACAAAAACGAAAATGAACTTTTAGAATTTTAGAATTTTTGATGATCATTCTCTAAATTGTGCCTGCCACAGATTTTCGTCCTTTGTGAGGGCGAAAGGGGGCGGGGTGAAATTTTGAAATATACTTGTAGCAGTGTGATATCACATGAGTCTGGAAACCAAATTTGGTTGCCCTAGCTCTTATAGACTCTGAGATCCCGGCGACAAACAAGACGGACGGACGGACAGACGGACATGGCTATATCGGCTCGGCTATTGATGCTGATCAAGAATATATATACTTTATGGGGTCGGAAATGTTTCCTTCTCTGCGTTACACTCATCCACTTTAACCACAAATCTAATATACCCTTAACTCTTTTTTGAGTACGGGTATAAAAAATATCCAGTATTGTCGTTGGGTCTGTTTGAGAAACTGCTGTTTGTGGCAGGCACAATTTAGAGAATGATCATATCTACCAGATTGCCGAATCTGAATCAGATCGGATTATAATTATAGCCAGAATGAAGAAATTAATTTTCTGTTGGTTCCCCCGCCTCACCCTTACAAAACATACTACTCTATCTCCTTCTCGCTCGCACACTCTGCCGCGTTCAGTGCGCGAGCAACCCCTAGCGGAGGAGATGTAGAATATAAATGGTACATCTATAATCTACATGTTAGATATAAAATATACATTGTAGATGTAGATAACAGATGTAGCAAAAAAATGTAAAATGAAATTTTTTTTTTTAATTCTAAAATTGTAAAAAATTATGCTCCAAAATGTAAATACTGACTGAGTACGGGTATAAGTAGAGTCGCGTCCCCAGAAGCGACTCACACGTTCCTTCTCGTTATATATTAGTATTTCCCACCCCCACCCACTCTGCCCATTACACATTTATGTTGCGGCAGGTCAGCTCAGGTCGCTACATCAGCCCTCAAAACAAAACGAAAAACCAATTCAAGCGGCTAAAAATTGTAGAGCCCACACCCAAGCACAGTAGGTGTGAATACATGGCACACACACATTTACGTAACCTGGAAACGAAACTCAAAACAAACTCAAAATGGTTTCGGAAAATAAGAATTGATAAATATTTTGTCTTGTCTGTGTACACATCCATTTGCAATTCTCGGCCCTCTTTCCCATCTCGTCATGAATCGAATATGTGGAAAAAAGGCCGAACGTCTCAGGTGCACACCCGAATGTCTCAGGTCCGCGACCCGAACGTCTCCACCACAGAAAACTCAGCTGCGATACGTTCGGTGAATGAACTGGCACATCTATAGACTGTATGGTTAGTGGTTTAATAGAGATTTACCGATACCGATACCTTTCCGATTTTGCGAAAGTCAAAACCTCAGTTTGCCTGATAATACCACTTTACTCTCTTCAGTTAAACGTATGTTTCGTCCTTGTGACACAGGCCACTTCATATGCTCTCCTACCCAAACGCGTACCTTTCTAGAACTTATTTCATTTTAATAATGTGTAAACATTCGACTCCGAAATGATGCATCACTAACAGAGAGACATTACATTTTTTCCCCCTTTTTACTACCGAAATTTTTTATTGTTTAGTAATTTTATATTACACTCTGCGACAGTCATTTTGTACTTTGAACGAGATAAAAATTAGGTTGTTGGCTCATTCTTAGAATTTGCAATTCAAAAACCGCAATTTGGTGACTGCTCTCTCATAATTTTTACTCAAAACCTGCCGCGCGGATATCCACAAAAAGTAAAGTAATCCAATCTAAAGGCGAGGATAGGATTCGCCTTGCTCATGGTGGTTTGCTCCTTGATGTAGTTGAGGTTGGCCTCACTGAGCGTAAGAAGAACAGCAGGCTCAAGACCTTGTGGTGCTCCGCGATGTTCATTGCGGGCACCGAAGCGATGCCGGGCACTTGCCGCTTCACATTGTCGCGATTCCGGAAGCAGGAGCCGTTAATGGTGGCGAAGTCAGTGCATGCGACCAGTTGAGTGCATGTAGTTTTGACCAGCGTGTCGGAGTCGCAACTAATCGTGGCGGGCAGGTTGTTGATGATTACGATTCCGTCGTCCACTAAGGTGACGGGTTCCAGGTGGCTGGGTTGAGAGCGGCAATGAGTAGTGCCTCCAGAATGTAGCTCCTGCGCACAGGAACCACTTAATTCCTTCTTGCAGAAGGTGGTGGTAGTGGTGGAGACGCAGCCCGTAGCGGCCCACACCTGGCTTTCGTATTCGGCTACGGCTACGATGCTAAAAAAAGTAAAGTAATAATTGACAACAAAATTGTATTACGTCTTACAGGAATTTTGATTCGAGTTGATAGAATGGATATATGGAGAGTGCGTTTAGAGTCATAGTGGGGCCAAAGCGAGTGAGAGATCTCACAGTTGGGTGTGGTGTTCCACCTCCTGTCCGATCTCGTTCTTGCTCGGCCCATCATCTGCGAGATGTATCGTAGTGGGCTCCGTATGTCGCTGACTGCGTCCACCATTGGCTTGGCCGATCCAGCTCTGGCACACTCGTCCGTACTCTCGTTGCCCGCTATGTCGGTGTGACCCGGAACCCAAGTGAGTGTGATTGAGTGCGCGCTGATCTGGTTTAGCGAGTTAACCGTATCACGTACGAGTCTGCTTGTGGTCTTGCAGGATACCAAGGATTTGTTGGCAGTCTGACTGTCGACGCAGTTCCTCGGAGGAACATAAAACTTGCCATACTGCATATATCTCTGCCCGCAATACACTGCACCAGTCTGGTAGTCTAAGGGATGTGTTGGTTCCTAGTTCCTCAGGGAAGATTTCAGCTCCTGCCCCTTCTCGTTCTGCCCCAGGGCCGTGTTACTCTTCCATTTCTCCCTGTCCTTTAAAGTTTCTTTTTTATGAGAACTCTGAAACACAGTATTCACTCCCTCCACCACTCCCCACTAAAAGTACAAATATGATACAATTATGAAAAGGGCCCCCCAATTTGGGCAGCGCTGCTCGAGCAGCTGCTCGGACACAGTTGGTCGGGCGGATATTTATGCAACATAGTAATATGATGCTGCCCCTTCCATGCCAGCGCTGGGTCAGCATTCTTACGACTAAGAACTTTGCCGATACCCTATGGCTGGTGGGGAGTGTTAACTACTCCCCCTCTTCAAGAGCGGTCGCCCTCGACCCTCTCAAGTTCTCTAACATCGTGCTGACCTGGGCCAAATCCCTTCTCTTATTGAGTTGGGATCTGTAGTAGACGACAATGCCGATGACTCCGCACAAGACTACTCCCAATCCAAAGGCGAGGATAGGATTCGCCTTGCTCATGGTGGTTTGCTCAATCTCCTTGATGTAGTTGAGGTTGGCCTCACTGAGCGTAAGAAGAACGGCAGGCTCAAGACCTTGTGGTGCTCCGCGATGTTCATTGCGGGCACCGAAGCGATGCCGGGCACTTGCCGCTTCACATTGTCGCGATTCCGGAAGCAGGAGCCGTTAATGGTGGCGAAGTCAGTGCATGCGACCAGTTGAGTGCATGTAGTTTTGACCAGCGTGTCGGAGTCGCAACTAATCGTGGCGGGCCGGTTGTTGATGATTACGATTCCGTCGTCCACTAAGGTGACGGGTTCCAGGTGGCTGGGTTGAGAGCGGCAATGAGCAGTGCCTCCAGAATGTAGCCCCTGCGCACAGGAACCACTTAATTCCTTCTTGCAGAAGGTGGTGGTAGTGGTGGAGACGCAGCCCGTAGCGGCCCACACCTGGCTTTCGTATTCGGCTACGGCTACGATGCTAAAAAAAGTAAAGTAATAATTGACAACAAAATTGTATTACGTCTTACAGGAATTTTGATTCGAGTTGATAGAATGGATATATGGAGAGTGCGTTTAGAGTCATAGTGGGGCCAAAGCGAGTGAGAGATCTCACAGTTGGGTGTGGTGTTCCACCTCCTGTCCGATCTCGTTCTTGCTCGGCCCATCATCTGCGAGATGTATCGTAGTGGGCTCCGTATGTCGCTGACTGCGTCCACCATTGGCTTGGCCGATCCAGCTCTGGCACACTCGTCCGTACTCTCGTTGCCCGCTATGTCGGTGTGACCCGGAACCCAAGTGAGTGTGATTGAGTGCGCGCTGATCTGGCTTAGCGAGTTAACCGTATCACGTACGAGTCTGCTTGTGGTCTTGCAGGATACCTAGGATTTGTTGGCAGTCTGACTGTCGACGCAGTTCTTCGGAGGAACATAAAACTTGCCATACTGCATATATCTCTGCCCGCAATACACTGCACCAGTCTGGTAGTCTAAGGGATGTGTTGGTTCCTAGTTCCTCAGGGAAGATTTCAGCTCCTGCCCCTTCTCGTTCTGCCCCAGGGCCGTGTTACTCTTCCATTTCTCCCTGTCCTTTAAAGTTTCTTTTTTATGAGAACTCTGAAACACAGTATTCACTCCCTCCACCACTCCCCACTAATAGCCTTTTCACACTGGGGACCATCCACCATCCATTTCTGGGATGGTCCGTAAGGTTTTGCCGTTCCGAAAATTTCCCAGTTATTCCACCATCCATCTGGGATGTTCCTAATTCTCATGTTTCAGTGCGGTATTTTTTCGATAATTGTCAAATGCAACCATAAATATATGACATTCACAACAAAAAAATCTGAATTCACTACGAAAATGTAAACAATGACAGACAGGAAAATGGTAAAAACAACAACAAAACATCTGATATGTCAGAATTGTCTCAGGCAGAAAAACTCAGGTCTGTGGACTGGGAATTTTTTTATGAATGCTCTGCAAATCTCATGCAGTATATTGCACGCGCTGTTTGCTGACAGCTTTCCGACTGCTCTGTACTCAGAAAAAGAACCCATAGTATACAATGCCACAGCCATAGGCTATACAAAACTTTCCTTAAAAAGCGCCTCGTTTTTTTTTGGGTATATCTTCACTCCAAACCGCTTTTCAAAAATCATAGAATATATAATTGTATTTAAAACATTGATTGAATTTAGTAGAAGCAGTCACAAATGACCACGCTTCAGTGTTTTCAAAACAGATATCCATTCCAATAAATTCTCCTCGTCAATGTTGACCACATTATTATCATCATCCATGTCCAGCAACATGATTAGATTATGCAAGAATATATATTGGTGCTGAATCAAATTCACAACCATTGCAATATTATTAATATTCTTTTAAATTATAAAAGAAATTTTCCGCCGCACCAAATTGTGTGCACAGCTATTTCTCATGGATGGTGGATGGTGGATGGTGTCAATGTGAATCGGTGTTTCACATCTTTCAAAAATTCCCACCGTTCCCCCAGGATGGACTCAGTGTGCAGAGAGTATAAAAGTACAAATATGATACAATTATGAAAAGGGCCCCCCAATTTGGGCAGCGCTGCTCGAGCAGCTGCTCGGACACAGTTGGTCGGGCGGATATTTATGCAACATAGTAATATGATGCTGCCCCTTCCATGCCAGCGCTGGGTCAGCATTCTTACGACTAAGAACTTTGCCGATACCCTATGGCTGGTGGGGAGTGTTAACTACTCCCCCTCTTCAAGAGCGGTCGCCCTCGACCCTCTCAAGTTCTCTAACATCGTGCTGACCTGGGCCAAATCCCTTCTCTTATTGAGTTGGGATCTGTAGTAGACGACAATGCCGATGACTCCGCAAAAGACTACTCCCAATCCAAAGGCGAGGATAGGATTCGCCTTGCTCATGGTGGTTTGCTCAATCTCCTTGATGTAGTTGAGGTTGGCCTCACTGAGCGTAAGAAGAACGGCAGGCTCAAGACCTTGTGGTGCTCCGCGATGTTCATTGCGGGCACCGAAGCGATGCCGGGCACTTGCCGCTTCACATTGTCGCGATTCCGGAAGCAGGAGCCGTTAATGGTGGCGAAGTCAGTGCATGCGACCAGTTGAGTGCATGTAGTTTTGACCAGCGTGTCGGAGTCGCAACTAATCGTGGCGGGCCGGTTGTTGATGATTACGATTCCGTCGTCCACTAAGGTGACGGGTTCCAGGTGGCTGGGTTGAGAGCGGCAATGAGCAGTGCCTCCAGAATGTAGCCCCTGCGCACAGGAACCACTTAATTCCTTCTTGCAGAAGGTGGTGGTAGTGGTGGAGACGCAGCCCGTAACGGCCCACACCTGGCTTTCTTACAAGCTAAACTTTTCTAGGATACCCTATAATAAAATGGATAACATTTTTCGATTGTAAAATCTTAATACTGGATACTTCTAAAAGATTTGAAATTGAAACTCTCAGCATGGTCGAGAATAGAGGGGCTCACCAGGTTGGCTTTGGCCAAGGTTATCGTAAGCATGAGGCTCCCTAGCTCTGTGATCAGAATTCTATTTCGCGCTAAAAGTGACTCGTACAAGTGGGCTGAATTTATGTGTTCTTTCTTTTCTATGCTAAGAATCTGATTAACTGTGTCGGTGAGAGTGCTTATCTGGCTCTGCACCTTGGATAATTACTATCTGTCTATTGTTTGATTGTACCAGCTGCGTTTCCGTAACCCTAATGTTCTCCAGGTCGGAGGCGTCTGCCGTACCGGCCACTACCTTGAGGGCAGTCCCTAGGAAGTCTAGACTCCTTGGTGAATACCAATGTCGGCCAACATGTCATTGACGTGGTTGGAGTCAACTTCCAGCAGTTGTCTCATGTAAGATCTTGGGAAGAGGTCTGTCATTCTTAAGGTCTCGTCGGCAATGCGGCTGTATTCTGTTAGGTTGGTTATGTGTTTGATATAATCTAACTCTTCCCAAACTAGTACAGTTCCATCTCTAATGGGGATGTAGTGGGAATGGGAATAGTCAGTGACGCGGGCCACAACTATTGTCAAGAGATGAAGTACCCAGAAAAACCTGCGGATAAAAACTTAATATAAAATACACGAATAAAAATAAAATCAAATGAGAAAGACAACCACCATTTATGTTCTTAAATCTAACGGGTTTAATTACTTAAGGTTGTCCTTATGGACCACCCTCCCTCTAATATGGACTGTTGTCCCCAAGTTCGCCTCCACAACTTCTTCCACATGTAGCGGGGTTAACTTGTTTCCGAGGCGTCCGTTAGACTTTACTAACACTTTTTCTCCTACCCTAAAAGTTCTGTTCTGTCTGGATTGGTTTTTTCGATTGTTTTGCACGATCTCAGCTTTCAGGACCCTATTTTTTATCTCTCTGTGAGCGTCTGGCGCAGCAGCGTGAAAAACGTCCACGGGTTTTTTGTTCGTGACCGAATGTATTGATTTGTTGTATTCCAACGTTGCCTGCAAGAATAGGTCGACTGTGTCGCCGATGCCCTTAGCAATTTTAAGGCATCTGGCAATTTCCACCAACGCACAGTGGTCGATTCTGCCAATCTGGCAGGCAATAATTAATAACTCAAAAAATAAATGAGTAATATTTTTAAAAATATTTTTGTATTTTGGAATATAAATCAGTGGAGTATTTAAATAAATTTTTAATTTTTATTTTTTAACTTAAAAACTTTTAAAAATAAATTTAAAAAAAATTTTTTTTTGTATTTTAAAATATTTTAAAATGTTTTTACAAACACTTTATATTAATACAAAAAAGGTATAGGTCAAAAATAAAAAATTTGCTTTGTTGTTTTAAGTATTTTAAATTTCTGCGGTACACTTCACTCAGAAGCAAAATTACTTAAATTTTTTTTTATTCGGTAACAATCATTTTCTTTGAGTTCGTTTTTATCAATTATCAATTAATTGAGTGAAAACATGGCTCCAACTCGCTTTAGCTTTTCTTTCTTACTCAGTTTCCATGCGCCATATCGCAAACAGCGCGTTTTTCGAAACTGACATTTGTCCTAAAATATCAAATAAATTAACGTGTTGCACGTAGTTGCAGTTTGTTTTAACACAGAATATTCAAAAAAGACTGGTTTCATAAATAAAAAAAGATTGAAGGCGGAAGGGGACGGATGTCAAAAGATCTATTCCATGCAAGTATCGGGTATGATATTAATAGCACACTAAAGGAAATGTTAAGTTCTACAACGATTTACCACTAATACATGTAAGCAAAGGACCAACACATATATTTTTTATTGAATACTTACTAACTATGATCAAAATGGATGGTAATTTTAATACAATTCACAAAACATTAATATTTATTTTGCTTTACAAAAAGCCATAAAAAGGCTCTAAAATTTACTTAGGTATGGACATAAAAGTTTTTTGCGATTCAACCGCGTGCAGGTACTGGACTATCGAAACGAAAAATATATAAATATAGCAATAAATATCAGTGGGATGTTTACTTTCCAAAAAGTAAAAAAAAATAACAAGATTCGACATTTTAATTTTTGATTTATTGCCTGCCAGATAGGCAGAATCGACCACTGTGCAACGTACTGTGGGACCTCTCTACTTGTCCGTTAGAGGTGCTGTGTAGTGGGTGCGTTCGTGATGTAGACCCCAAAGTTATTTTGCAAAAGCGATCTGATTGTCTCAGAATTAAGCGACGGTTCGTTGTCGCAATAAATCTGTTTTGCATGCGGGAACACATTCATTATTTGCAACAGTGGAGTTTTTGGATCCGCAATTTTGGGATGCTATCGGTTGCGTGACGGCGAATTTTGAAAATTTCTATCTGTTGAGAAAATATAAACATTCAGCATTCCCCCAGTGTATGTAGGAACCGGCGTCGGGCCTAGCTCCTGTTTTTTTGGGTGCCTGTCATACTTTGCTCGGGAGCACACTTTACAGTTTACTACTACCTCGCTTGAAAGTTTGGACATCTTGGGAAAATAGTAATCGGTTAACACCTGTTTAACGTTCTCCTGGGCCGCCCTATAGGCCCGATTGTGTTTTGCTGTGATGATCTCTTTTTTTTCGTTCCCATCGAACATCCCATCGACGGAAAGGCTCTTACCAACTCATGCTGTAAGCATGCTAAGTTTGGTAAGTCGCAATGGATTGCGTTTACTACTTGTGGGTTCACCACGGACTTGACCATCTCAGTGAGAGTGTCCTTGTCATGGAACTGTATTACGTGGCGTGTTTTTTCCCCAAAAAGTACAAAAATCTGTTTCAGAGGGCAGCGCGCCTCCTCTAGGATGATTTGGTTCCTAAAGCAATTGACGGGCTTGTCTGATGATTCTTTCGTGTACGTCATTGAAACCTCACTGTGAATCGTCGCTGCGTCTGATCGCGGCAAATGTTCTGTCGAGAAAGTGCGTCTGCGACGAAGTTTTCTTTCCCAGGCTTATAGAATAACCTGGCGCCAAGCTCATCGATGCGTGCCTTCCATCGCTTAATTTTTGCGTTAGGATTTCCTTCCGTTACCGCGAACGTGAGTGGCTTGTGGTCAGTGACTTGGGGTTTTTTTATACTTATATTTGCTAACCGACCCATTTTCCCCTTTCAGGATGTCGGAGAGTGGGCGGGCGATTGCCGCGAAATGTTTCACAAAACATCTGTAATAGCTTGCCAGCCCTAAGAATGATCTTAGCCCGAAAAGCGTTGATGGCTCGACGTATTCCTGGATAGCTTTCATTTTCTCAGGGTCCGTTATTGTGCCTTCGCTGGTTTCGATAAATCCGAGGTATTCTACGCTCGTTTTAAAGAACTGCGACGTCTCTTGAGCCACTCTCATGTTGGCTTCATAGAGGCTCTTTAATACCCACGACGTGTCGTGGGTCGACGTGTTTAACATGGTCGTCCTGAGACTTCGAAAAAATGATTACGTCATCGACATAGACGAAGCATGTTTTGCCGATTTGTTCGCGCAAAACATCGTCGATTGACATCTGAAAAATGCTGCCAGCATTCCTCAGACCGAGGGGCAGTCGGCTAAACTCTTACTTTCCTCCATTTACGGAAAAGGAAGTTTTTTCCCTATCGCGCTCCGCCAAAGTCATTTGGTGGTATCCGTATTTCAGGTCAAGAGTTGTAAAGTATTGCGCAGTACCCAGATTTGCCAAGATCATTGAGATGCTCGGCATTGGGTATTTGTCGGCCACTGTTTTCTGATTGAGATTCCGAAAGTCCATTACGAGACGTTTATTCCAATTGCCCTTTTCATCAGTGCCTTTTTTATCTACCACCCATATAGGGTTGTTATACGGCGATATTGATTTTTGTATGATGTTGTCTTTCAGGAGTCTCTTAACCTCGGAATCGACAAAATCAGCTACACTCATCGGGTAGGGGTATAGCTTGGATTAAATTGGTTCGTCGTCCACCGTGCGAATGGTGGCCACGGCCGAAGTATTATAGGGCAGTGATCCGTTAGGGTCGGAAAATGGCTTACTTCTTTTCTTCAGCATCTGCATGAAGTTTGCCTTTACGGCTGGCGGTGCGTCGATATCAACAACTTTGGTGTGGGTTACATGTGCGCATTTATGGAATTGGATCATCTGAGATGTGTTACCAAACCTGAGTGTTCCATTTTTAAGAGATAGCGAGGCCCCTACCTGCTTTAGCAGATCAAGGCCAATGATGCCATCAAAGCCCGTTAGCGTTTTTAAGAGAAAAAACGGGGTGATCTTGCCGAACATCGACAAGGGACATTTTGCCGTTATGTTGTTAGACCCGTTAATTGAGTGAACGGGGAACGGTGATTCGACGGGGGTGACGCTAGGATGGCTTGAAGAAATTCTTCGGCGCACCCGTGTCGATGAGAAGCTTTATCTTAATCCCCGCTACTCTTCGCCAAATGAATGGCAGCAGGGACCTTCCCCTAAAAAATTGATTGAATCGGACTCGTATTCAATCTCGGCTTCTATTTCAGCGACTTCCTCAGTAGCAGCGTCGTCGTATGACGCCGAGGACCGGTTGTTCGCGGTAGCAATGTGCTCCAGCCTCTGTCGTCAGTTTCCCGACGTGCGCTCCGACGGGTTCTGTTTTTTCCCAAAACTATTGTCGCGCTTACCCGCCCCAAATGGCTTTTGGTGAGCCGTGGGCTGTCTAAATTTACCTCCAAGGCATCCGCCCTGGCTTTGTCATTTAAGACGCTCGCTGTGTCTGCCGTATGGGGTTCATGATGTTCTTATTTCTGATTAACCCCGTAGCAATATAGTGTCTCGTGCTACCCTCATAGGGCTCGAACACTTCGTAGGTCGCCAGCGCTGCCTGTTTCCCATCAAATTCTGGAACACCATGTCCAGTGGCTGATCACACTGGACCCATGGCCTGATTTCTATTTTTTTTGTGCACTTCTACCTCTGGTACGGCGACAGGCGCGCCCGCTTGTAATTGGTTAATTGTGGTCTGCATTTGTTGTAACACTACTCGACAAAATTGAACTTTTTATTTAGGCTGTGAACCAAAATGACTTTTTCTGATAGATTTCGGGACTTATAGCCTATTCCCACAGGCCACCATCCACCATCCATTTCGGGGATGGTCCGTAAGGTTTTGCCGTTCCGAAAATTTCCCAGTTATTCCACCATCCATCTGGGATGTTCCTAATTCGCACGTTTCTGTGCGGTATTTTTTCGATAATTGTCAAATGCAACCATAAATATATGACATTCACAACAAAAAAATCGGAATTCACTACGAAAATGTAAACAATGACAGACAGGAAAATGGTAAAAACAACAACAAAACATCTGATATGTCAGAATTGTCTCTGGCAGAAAAACTCAGTTTGTGGACTGGGAATTCTTTTATGAATGCTCTGCAAATCTCATGCAGTATATTGCACACGCTGCTTGCTGACAGCTTTCCGACTGTTCTGTACTCAGAAAAAGAACCCAAAGTATACAATGCCATAGCCATAAGCTATACAAAACTTTCCTTAAAAAACGCCTCGTTTTTTTTTGGGTATATCTTCACTCCAAACCGCTTTTCAAAAATCGTAGAATATATAATTGTATTTAAAACAATGATTGAATTTAGTAGAAGCAGTCACAAATGACCACGCTTCAGTGTTTTCAAAACAAATATCCATTCCAATAAATTCTCCTCGCCCATGTTGACCACATTATTATCATCATCCATGTCCAGCAACATGATTAGATTATGCAAGAATATATATTGGTGCTGAATCAAATTCACAACCATTGCAATATTATTAATATTCATTTAAATTATAAAAGAAGAAATTTTCCGCCGCACCAAATTGTGTGCACAGCTATTTTTCATGGATGGTGGATGGTGGATGGTGGCAGTGGGAATCGGAGTTTCACATCTGTCAAATATTCCCACCGTTCCTCATAGATGTGCTGTGTGGGAATAGGCTATAACCCTATCAAACGCCATTTGTGGTGTTTCAGTTATAGTCAATGGGGTCTTGGTATGTTTAGTCGTTTTGGACTTTTGGCATTTGGGACACTTTCTCACATAATTTGTAATTTGACGTGTCATGTTTTTCCAATAATAGTGCCGTCTTATTTTCGCTAATGTTTTAGCTATACCTGTGTGACCTCCTTGGATTGGATCATCATGGAATGTAGACAGTATCTCTTCTTTTTCTTTATTTTCTTTTATTGTGGTCACCGGCTTGAGTAGCGCTACTCTTAAATTCTTTAATATTTTATTGCCCTTGTTCTTAAAAGAATCTATTGAAATGTTCTCAAAGATTTCTTCGCTCGGTGCCATTTTAAGTTGGCTGATGTTTTTTATACCGGCTTCTTTTTCAAGCCTTTGGAAAAATTGACCTAAGTCGAAGGTTCCATTAGTATAAAGGTCGCTAACTTTAATTCTTACAAATATCTTTTTCCCATTTTTAAAGTCGAAGATAAATGTAAGGTCACTACTTTTTTAACATCATCATTTTGTATGACGTTGTATATATTGGGCTTTGAAGAGATCGATTGCTTTTGCAATTCTGTGTTTGAACCTGCGCAGGTTTTTTGTCTACTTTGATTTCTTGTAGTGACTTTTAATACTGTATTGGTTGTTTGTATATTCTTAAAGTCTGTAATGGTTATTCTTGATAACGTATCTGCTATATGGTTGTCCTTTCCCTTAAGATACTCCACAGTAAAATCATATTCCTCCAAATCTAGTCTCATGCGTGTTAATTTTGAGCTGGGGTTAATCATAGAAAATAAATAGGTAAGTGGCCTATGGTCAGTTTTGACAGTGAAATGTTTGCCATAAATGTATGGTCGAAAATGATTTATTGCCCAATGTATTGCAGCTAATTCTTGTTCTGTTGTGTTTTTATTACTTTCTCCCTTTGTAAATGATCTTGATGCATACGCTACTGGTAGCTGAGTTCCATTATAATTTTGTGTTAGAACAGCACCACATGCTTGTTTACTTGCATCCGTTGTTATACAAAATTCTTTGCTAAAATCTGGGTATTGCAGTAAGGTTGGTTTCATCAATTGTACTTTTAAATATTCGAATGCTTTCTGACATTTATCT
Organism: Drosophila tristis; assembly: GCA_018150885.1. Lineage (NCBI taxonomy): Eukaryota > Metazoa > Arthropoda > Insecta > Diptera > Drosophilidae > Drosophila > Drosophila tristis. The sequence goes on along the minus strand of JAECWT010000198.1, from coordinate 1,276,411 downwards.
GTCCATTCGAAGTTAACATTCTTTTTACATAATCTTGTTATGTGACATGAATAATCGGAAAAATTTTTAATGAAACGTCTATAATAATTGCAAAATGCAACGAATCTTCTAGCGCTATCTGCGTCCGTTGGGACTGGGTATTTCGTCGTATTTCGTCGTATTTCTTGTCGTCTGGTAAAATACCTTTATCAGTACACTTATGACCTAGAAAGGTTACTTCGTGTCTGAAGAATGGGTGCAATTTAAGGTTGTGTTTCCTACACATATCAAAAACGCTGGTGAGGTTTTTAATCATGTGTTTCTCGGAACAACCGATGACAATTAGGTCATCCATATAGAAGGTTCCATATGCCTGAGAAGGTTCGATACCTGAAAATGCAATTGTCGTCGTTCTTTGAAAAGAATTGCGCGCTATTTTTAAACCATATGGTAATCGCGTGAAGCGATAGGAGCCATTGCTCGATGAAAAGGACGTTATATTTCTTGAACTTTCTTCAAGTTCTATTTGATGAAAACCTGACATCAGATCTAGGCATGAAAAGTATTTAGCTCTACCTAATTGATCAAGAATATCATCTATTCTGGGAAGTGGAAATTTGTCTGATAAAACTTTTTTGTTTATTTGGCGGTAGTCAATCACTAGGCGCCATCTTTTACTATCTGAATTCGGTAATGATTTTTTTGGGACAATTAATAATGGACTGTTGTATTCAGAGACTGAGGGTTCTACTATTTTGTCTTTTATTAGCTTTTCTACTTGCTTTGTTACTTCCTCTTTTTGACTGTGGGGAATTCTGTAGTTTTTTATATATATCGGTTCATCATCTTTCATTCTTATCTTTTGTTTATAAAAATTATTTGATATCGATTCGGTTTCTGTTCCGAATATATCACAGTATTTGGTGCATAATTCTGTAAGAATGGTTTTGAATTGAATAGGGAAGTTTTTATTTAACTTGTCTAAAATTTCGGTCTGATTATTATTAGGATTGGTATTTACTATGTCATAATCATCTAATGGTTCGAATTTTATTGTATTTAATTTAATGATTGCATTTATATTTGTTGTATTTAATATTCGGACGAAGGTGTTTTGAGAGTCTGAAATAGAGTTTCCAATGTATACTCCATTTTGAATCTCTTGATTTGGTATGAATATATATTCAGTTGCTGTATTTATAGCAATCTTTCGGACAACTTCGGATCGTGCTGGTAAAATTGTTAAATTGTTTTCTAGTGTATGATATATTGGAATATTGATGGGATAATTGAAATTATTTGGTCTCAGGATGAGCCAATCATTTTCTGGTTTTAAATCTATTTGACAATTGAATTTTTTCATGAAATCTATACCAATTATTCCATCGCAAGGAATGGGAAAGTTTGAATCTACTATATGAAAATTATGTGGAATAGCATATTTTCCTGAGAGAAGTTCCATGAATGCTAATCCTTTGGAACTGGTTGAACCTTCACCAATACCTGATATTTGTGTGATATTTTTGTAATCTATGTTACGAAATGTGTCTGTATTTTCTTTTATTAAAGATATGTCTGCACCTGTATCTACCAATAATGTATATATGTTGTGTGTTTTTTCATTTTGTAATGAAACAAAAAGGTTGAAATTAAGATTGATAGTGTGAACCGTTACTGTTTTTGTTTTCTTAAGGGGGCTTATTGGTTTTCCGGTGTGGTTTGCACCTGTCGGACATTATTATTTTGCCTGTTAGAGCTGGAATTATTACCACTATAGAATCCACCGTTCTGACGGTTGTTTCCTCTATAGTTTGTATTGTTGCTATTGTTGTAACGTCGAAAATTTCCTCTGAAATTTCCGCGTCCTCGGCTTTGGCTACTTTGGTAACTACCTCGGTAATTACCTTGGTATCCACCTCGGCTTCCGCCTCGGTATGAGTTTCCTCTATATGAGTTATTACTCTGCCGATTATAGTACAGTACGGTATCAGTTTTACCGGTTGCATCTGTGCAACTATTTACGAACTTGGAGACAGCTTCGTTCATGTTATTGAACTGTCCCGCTTCCATGATAAGTTTAACTTTTTCGATGGAGCAATTCTTTGTCATAGCTTTTACAGCTTGTTGGGTTGAATATTTAGTGGCAAGGGAAAGAGAACATCCGTCTGCAATATAGGCGCTTTCTAGAGCCTTTGTCAGTTGTTGAATTTCTTGAGTATAGACGTTTGCAGTTTTATTTTTCTGTTGGACGTTCAACATTTTAGCGTTTAGTACTTCAACTGACTCGCCTTTTACGTCATTTTTATACCCGTACTCAAAAAAGAGTTAAGGGGTATATTAGATTTGTGGTAAAAGTGGATGTGTGCAACGCAGAGAAGGAAACGTTTCCGACCCCATAAAGTATATATATTCTTGATCAGCATCAATAGCCGAGTCGATATAGCCATGTCCGTCTGTCCGTCCGTCTGTCCGTCTTGTTGAGCGCCTGGATCTCAGAGACTATAAGAGTTAGGGCAACCAAATTTGGTTTCAAGACTCATGTGATATCACACTGCTACAAGTGTATTTCAAAATTTCGCCCCGCCCCCTTCCGCCCCCACAAAGGACGAAAATCTGTGGCAGGCACAATTTTGAAGATACGATAAAACTAAAAACGCAGTATCGTACAGAATGACCATATCTACCAGATTGCAGAATATGAATCAGATCGGATAATAATTATAGCCAGAATGAAGAAATTAATTTTCTGTTGGTTCCCCCGCCTCCTCCTGCAAGAGACATGATACTCATTCTCCTTCTCGCTCGCACACTCTGCCACGTTCAGTGCGCGTGCAACCCCTAGCGGTGGAGATGCAGAATATAAATGGTACATCTATAATCTACATGTTAGATGTAAAATATACATTGTAGATGTAGATGTAGATGTAGATAACAGATGTAGCAAAAAAATGTAAAATGTAAAATTTTTTTTTTTTTCTAAAATTCTAAAAAATCATATCTCAAAAATGTATATACTGACTGAGTACGGGTATAAGTAGAGTCGCGTCCCCAGAAGCGACTCACACGTTCCTTCTCGTTAAGCTTACGAATGACGTCTGGTATTGTTGTTTCTGATTCTATTAAGTTCCTGGCATGTCCTTTAAGTTTTGATTTAAGGACGGATACAGCTAAAACTTCATGAGTTCCTTTAATGGAATCTACTATTTCTAGTGTGTCTAGGAAACTGCTCAGATTTTCGTGTTTACCATCGAAATCTGGTATAAGCCTGGAGGCTGAGCTGAGAAATTCTATATTTGTTTGTGCCATTGTTTTTTCTATTTCTTGGTCAGTTTCTAGGTCAGTTTCTGGTATTACTTGTTCTGCTATATGTATTGTATCGGGCAGAAATGATTTATTAAAGCTGGCTAGACTGGTGTAATTGTTTGGTAAGGAAAGTTGCAAGCTATGTATTGTACTGATTTTAAAAAGTTTTTCTTGTAGGTTTGCTAATACTTCTATAATTTGGGTTTCGTGTAAATCTGAAAGTCTTTCTTGACAATTTTGATAGATAAGTACTATTTTATTATATTGTGCAATAAGTATTTCTGTATGCTTTGTTATAGTTTGTATTGTGATATGCACATTTTTATTTAAACATTTAAAAGATCTATAAAATTCTGCTCTAATTCTTACAATTGCTTTTGTTATCGGTATCCAACCATTGTCCATAGATAATCGGATATTTTGAAATAATTTTATTTAATTAATTTTTTTTTTTTTATTTTATTTTTGTATATTTTTGTGTTTATATAGTGGTTGTTGCGTACTTTTTCTTTAATATCTTGTTGTGCACTGCATACAATTTTAGCAAAAGCATTGTGGATAGCAAAATAATTATTATTAGTAATAGTGTCCACAGTGAACGTATGTCTTCTGTGTGATCTACTATTTCAAGTTTATTGACGACATTTGCCGTCGGGTTTTCGATCTTTGATTCTGTTTTACCCATGATTGAATTATTGGGTTTTTCTTTTATCTCAAAAATTATTTTTAAAATTTGATATATTATTATATCAATTATCATTACATTTGTGTCCTACCTAATAGGCGAATGGCTTTACAGGCCAATCTTCTTTCCGGTCGACTCAATTGTCGTCGGGCATTACAATTATTTAATATTAATTATGATATTATGCCGTCGGTCGGGCCTTCTGGGATCATTCCAACGCTGGCATAAGCGGCGGTCTGCCTCTCATGCATTTGTATTTGTGGATTGGCTAGCTGGAGCTGGTCATCTCGCAGGTTGATGGGGTGGTCATCTCTTTCCGTTTTGTTGGAAAATGGCAAAGCACGTTTAAAAATTAAGTCATGAAATATCAATTATTCAATACCATGAACTTGCGTGTTGGGCAGGCTGTAACTACATTTCATAAATTGATACATTAAAAAACCGTAGCAGAACATTGGAACATTTGGTCATTGTCTCTTCTCTCATTAGCATCACACTTAATGGGTCTGTCAACGTCAATGGATACTCTTCCCGTTTCGTTGCTGTCCTTGTTGTTCCAGTGATCGTTCCTTTTTCTTTTTCTTTTGAATTTATTGTTTTGTGGGTCCATTATTTTGGGGCCAGTTATTCATCATTGTATTTATGCAGCAGTAACACCATAGCACGGCACACAATAATGCAATCACACAATTTAATTGTTCGTTTGCCATGGCCACAGGCTTTAATATAATTTGATTTAGATGTTAAAATTATTTAGTTGTTTTATTCGAGCAGTGTCGAATTTGTCACGGTCGCCATGTTAGGTTAGATTTCCATTGTTATATTAGAAGTACACAGAGCAAGCACGACTGCTTCATTTGGTTGATTGATTGAGAATGTTTATTGAATATCTTTTTGTTCTTATCCTAGGGTACAATCGTTCTTATGTATAACGGAGAGCGAGAGTTCTCCCATGCATTATATGAAAAGAGTACCACCGCATAAGTATTAGTGCGCGTGGTCTCTGCCTGATTCTAATGGAAATGCAAGATCAGCGTTAAGGAGCTTTTGAGAGAGTGACCCATCGCCTCAGTGTTAGGGCGTTTGGGTTCTGCCTGAGTTCGGGTAAATTCCTGCTCAGCAGTTTTGGTAGCTGACCGATCTGCGTTCAAGTCTTAGATCGTTGCTGTGCAAAAGGAATGTGTAACGTAAACATAAGTTGTTTATGTCACTGCTCATATGTACGCGCTTATATATGTATTTATATATATAACAGAGTGTTACATATGTACATGCATGGGTTCACTACAATCCAAGTTATCCGCTATTCCTAAAAAGTTTGTAGAAATTTTAACTCCGCACTTGAAACATCTCTGCAAACACTTATATCTCCGTCCCAGCACGGATTTATAAGGCGACGATCAACAACCACAAATTTATTAGAGTTTACCTCTTTTATAATTAATGGTTTTCAAGGTAACTTGCAGACGGATGTCATTTACACTGATTTCAGTAAAGCATTCGATTCTGTACACCATTCCCTTCTAGCACAAAAACTTTACCTTTTAGGGTTTCCGCCTAATCTTTTGAGATGGATTTCTAGCTACCTTCGTTCTAGTTCTCCAATAGTCCTCTTCAAAAACTCCTTCTCTTCACCTGTTAAGGTTACTTCTGGAGTACCACAGTGCAGTCATCTAGGCCTCCTACTTTTCACTCTTTATTAATGACCTACCTTCAGTATTAACAAACTCTCGAGTACTCATGTATGCGGATGATGTTAAAGTTTGTGTTCAGTATAAGGACATTTCATTTCCCTCTCGCTTGCAATCCGATATCAATAACTTTCTGTCATGGTGTTGTGCAAATATTTTACACCTAAATGCCTCGAAATGCATAGTAATGACATTTCATCGCTCCAGCCATTTTTGGCTCTCTATCTCGCTTGTTCGTCCGATTTTAGAGTACGGCTCTTGTGCCCCTAGTAAACGACCGTATATAATCATTACAGAAAAACTTTTTACATTCTGCCCTGCGTGGCCTTAACTGGGATGCTGGTTAGTTAGTTAGTCGTAATTAGTATTATTTCTTAGGTTTAGCTATCCATGTTTAGCTATTTTATTTGTGTTTAGTTCTAATTTTTCTATATTTCCTGCATGCTCGCCGTGTTCGGAAGTAAAGGAGAAGATTGAGTAAAAGAATAAGACAATCGGCAGGCTCCGATTTTCACTTTCGGAAAAAAATTTCAGATTTACTTTTCAAAACAAAAAGTCAGGCGCTCAAACCGCAACCAATTCATCGCCGAAATGAAAAGTAAACGGATTTATATACAATTTTATTTATTAGTAGCTTATTCTGTTAAGAATAAATGTGACTAAAAAGTTAATGTCTAAAAATAATACCATACCATACAAAGAGAACTACCATCTTGTCGCGATGAGGGGGCTCAGTAAGCGTAAGAAACCCAAGGGCTATACCGGCGGTAGCGTATGCTACCAGAAGGACCACCCAAGCCGGGCAGGTAATGGGGGAGCGCCTAAGCCAAAAGTAGTTCGCCCTGGCGGTATGGATAAAACGCATCCGTTTTGGTGAAATGTCCGATAACGAAACAACAGTTAAGTTGCAGGGAGTCGGAGACCCAGTACCAGCGGTGATTGGGGGTGCGAGCGCAGGCCCCCCGGCGTCGATATCCTGTGACTGCAGGAAACCTAACATGGCAGTGGAGTGCTTTACTGCCGAATTGTGTAATGCCACAAGCAACAGATGGATCCGCAGACAACAAAGGAACCATAGAGGACCTGGAACCGGGAACCACAGACGGAAGCTTCGTCTTCACTGGTCCCTTAGTGTCCAAAGCACAGTTGGCTACGGCCTTCTCTCGAATCGGATACAACGAGGAGCCGCAAAAGGTGGAGTCACAAGTCAAGGCTCCCAACATCCGGGTCGACTCGGGTCCACTATCTGTGACGGACAAGAAGATGGAGGCTAAGACCCTACGCAAGCGGCTGTCGGGATACATGGCATCGGCAAAATACCTTCCTGGTGTAAGCCAACGACCCCCCGATACGCTGCGGAGGTACTAGAGGCTCAACGCAGTCGCTCCTACCAGCGGACACCAAGCCCCCAAGCGCACACGCGGCGATGACTGAGGACCCCAAACCGCCGACTTCAGCGTCAGCATCAGCTGGCACGAAGATGACGAAACCTCAACGTCATCGTCTGCGAACGCGCGAGGTAGAAAGGGGAAAAAGGTGTCCGGGAAGCAGAGGGGGAAGACTACGCCTCCGACGCAGAACACGGAGTGTGCCAAGGCACCACCAACGCCTTCTGTACAGAAGCGGCAAGCGGCAGAAAACGGAAGACTCCACAAAAACTTCCGAGCCGACGAAGGCGAAACCCCACGACATTATGGCCAGCCTAGGATCGCCGGCCGAGCTGCAGGTAGCCAGCATCGACCGAAGTCACCCAGAGGGAAAGATATCAGACGTCAATTGGCTGAAGGCAGAATCGGAGATCCTGACCGCCATGAAGGATGCCATTGTGCGCGCAGATAACCCGTTTGTCTGCGAGTTCAAGAGTATCAAGTGGTATAAGGGAACAAAGGCAGTGGCCGGTGGCAATGCAGAAACTCTTGAATTTCTCAAAACCACAGTCCAAGGTTTTGGTGAACTTTGGCCAGGAGCGAAACTCTGCGTGGTCCTCACGGATCAGATTCCCAAGAGAACGATCATGAAGGTTTGTATTCCTCCCCCGATCAAGGCGGATGAGGACACACTCGTTCTGATCAAGGCACAGAACCAGATCCTGGAGACATCTGACTGGACCATCAAAAGGGCGCTAGCGCGAGACAAGGGGAACGACAAGGAACTCTGGATCAGTATTGGTCAGGAAAGCCTTGCCAACCTCCTTGCAACCGACTGACACATATCTTTCGGTATGGGCACCCTGGCGGTAGCAGTACCGCTACACCCCAGGTCCGCTGAATAGCATGAAGGTGGTGCAGACTAATCTGCATCACTCAAGTGTACAATCGGCGGACCTGCTGCGGTTTATGGAGGCGAAGGCGGTGGACGTGGCCTTCATCCATGAACCCTGGATCGTCAGTAAAAGGGTTCGGGGACTGAACGGTCGCGGATCGCGGGTAAGTCAAGAACCTGTATCGTATTAAGGAACGAGCTTAATGTTCTGTTTTCGTCCGGGTACAGCACTCTGGACCCAACGATGGCACTATGTGAGAGGAAGGACGAGAAAAACCTATACCTGGCTTGAGCATACCTGCCGTACGAAGAAGAAGACCCACCCTCAGAGGATATCAGGGCCATGATCCACCAGGCGCGCAGGGAGGGCCTCGACATTGTCTTAGGCTGTGACGCGAATGCACATCACTCCCTCTGGGGAAGTACGGGCACAAATTCGAGAGGAGAGTCGCTGTTCGAGTACATTCTGTCCACAAATCTTGTTGTATGCAACCGGGGAGACCATCCCACCTTCCGCAACAGGAACCGTGCAGAGGTTTTAGATATAACACTGGCCTCGAATAGCTTCACCATCGATGACTGGCACGTGTAACGTGAGTGTTTCTTTTCGAACCACTACAGGATAGCATTAAATGGAACAAGGAGAGGCCCAAGGCCTACCGCAGTCCCAAGCGGACAGACTGGAACCGCTTGTCCGCAACCGTACAGAAGGTGCTGCCCAACCCACCGGAAGGGGATACACTTCAAACGGGAGCATTAGAGGAAGCTACGCAGAACGTTTCCAATACTTTACAGAAGGCGTTCTTAAGATCCTGCCCGATCAGCCGACCCCCAAAGTCCAATCACAACCCTTGGTGAACACGGACGCTGAGCAAAATCAGAAAGGAATCGAGGAAACTCTTCAACAAAGCAAAAGTGTCAAACACACACGAAAGTTGGGACGATTATAGCCGCAGCTTAAATACCTACATGAACACATGTAGGAGGGCAAAGAGGGAGTCTAGGCAGCCTTCTAAGATGCCATAGATGGTACCACTGATTCCGCCAGGCCACCACACCAGGCCTGCTCCGCAGCCAGGACGGTACCTTCGCAAAGAGCAGCCAAGAATCCCTGGAGCTCCTCATGAGTACTCACTTCCCAGGTTGCTCAGATGTCACCGGTCACGAATCCAACGCCACCAACGACACTGATGATCATCAAGGAGAGGAAATCGAGGATATCATACGAGATATAATGGCACCAGTCAAGATTATCTGGGAGATTAAATGATTCAGTCCCTATAAGTAACTGGGACCGGATGATATCCGACCCGCCATGCTGCAAGTAGCTTGCCTGCACCTACTACCATGGCTGAAGAAAATTTTCGAAGGATGCCTCCTAACTGGGTACGTCCCCCATGGATGGTGGGAGGTGAGAGTAGTCTTCATCATAAAGGCAGGGAAGATCCCCAAAGGACTACAGACCCATCAGTCTGTCCTCATTTTTACTAAAAACGATGGAGCGACTAGTGGATCTACAAGTTAAAACTCTCCACCAGCCATATTGTATCGGCAAAGTTCTTAGTCGAAAGAATGCTGACCCAGCATGGAAGGGGCAGCATCATATTACTATGTTGCATAAACATCCGCCCGACCAACTGTGTCCGCACGAGGCGCTGATACAGCGAAGTTGGCGACCGCAGCTCGAGCAGCGCTGTCTAAACTGGGGGGCCCTTTTCATAATTGTATCATATTTGTACTTTTAGTCTTTAACTCATTCTGAACCGTGCCGGTTGGCCGGAATAAAAATATGTAAGATAAATCCAACTCTTTCTCTGCCGATGTCTAATGCCTCGGATAATATAACGGGAAAAAAAGAATAATTGGTCTAAAAATTATTAAAATCGCACCCCGAACCAACGCGAGTGTGTAAACGCCGCGGTAACCAAGTGAAAAAAAACCTACAAAAATACCCTAAACCAAAAGTGCCAAGTGCAAGGTATAGTAAAGAAGGGAAAGTGAGAAAACAAAACCAAAAAATCAATTGTTGATGAGGAGAGAATAAACAAGCCGATACACCGGAAATAAAAAGGAAGGAAGGACAACCCCTCACTCCAATTGAAGATAAGAGCAGCCGAAAACAAAAGAGCTAAAGGGCAATCCCTCCCTCCCATCAAAAGATCTACAAGAAAAAAATAGGCTGAAGGGCCCTCCCTCGCCTCGAAAAAGAAAATGTGATAACAAAATCTTCACGGCTGTAGGGAATTCCCTCGCCCAACGTGACGGATACAAAACGCTCAACCGGTGCATAATTAAACTAAACTAAACTAAACTAATCGTCAGAGTAACTATAGGCTGTAACAATGATGTAAGTGAATTGCTTGAATTTTGAATGTTTTCTGTGTCAGCCAACCTAATTCTCTGTTTAAAATAAAATTTCACCGATAATTGCGTAAATTTTACTAAAATAGCTCATAGAAAACAAAAAAGAAAAGAAAGTAAAGATAAAATAAAATAAGAAGTGAAACGTTTGTTTGTTTACGGTTGTAAGAACCAGTCAAATTCTTTCCTCTTGAGATTAAGTACTTAGTACGGTGTTCTAAGTAGATGTCTAAGTACGGTGTTCTAAGTACTTAGGGCGGTGCTACATGCAGCAGTTTGCCCCATATGAGTGAGGGAAAGTGTCGACGATAGTGACGATATCCTGAAATCCTTGATCGAAGGCCTCCAAGTGGCAAACATTGACAAACGTAAGACTAAAAGACCACCCAACGTCATGGATCCTGACATTGAGGCCGTTGAGCCGTTGAGGCCGCACTGACACACACGGCAACAACATTTGAGGATAGATTACATTAGTCAACACTAGAATTAGGCTGTGGCCCAAAACAACTTTTTCTTATAGATTTCGGGGTTTTAAAATTCTTAACGAATTATGCTTTTTTTTATGGTAAATTTTTTTTAAAGAATTTTTAAAATGATTTTTTTCTTGATTTTTTCCAGAGGTAGGGCTTCTATTTTTCACATAACTTAATTATCTCATATCTGGTTGCATAGAGCTTTGATGTCTAAGAAGCTGACAACCGCAGCTGTAAATCCGACCCAGACCCTTAGTATCTGCATCTTAACGCCTGAAAGATATTAAGCTTTCAAATTCAAATTTCATAATTTTTTTTCGGTATTTTTTTCGAAGTTTTTGAATTTGAATTGGAAAGCCTAATATCTTCCAGGCATTAAGCTTCAGATACAAAGTGTATGGGTCGAATTTAAGCTGCATTTGTCAGCTTTTCACAACTGCATAGTTCTATGCAATCAGATATAAGATACTTAAGTTATGTGAAAAATAGAAGCACTACCTCTGAAAAAAACCATGAACAAAATACCAGATCTTAAAATTCTTAAAGCCTAGTACTCAGATCGAAAAACTGTTTGCTAGCAAACAGATGTCTTATATTTTTCGAGCGACCAGTGGTGTGACCAGAGGTGTGCACTTCATTCCGTACGGTTACACTGCTCAGACCGCTGCTTGGTTTTGTTTAAAGTTAATAAAATGCACTTCTTCGGCTGGGGCCGCTCTTCCCCAGGCATATCCTGGGATCCCCAATAATTCATTGACAAGGTAATGTGTCTGACTATCAGCAGCAGCAGAAGGCGACGCCTCCCGTGCCGGACACCGTGAAGAAAAAATGTTTTGAGAACTATTTGTTTTATAGCCTATTCCCACACAGCACATCTATGAGGAACGGTGGAAATATTTGACAGATGTGAAACTCCGATTCCCACTGCCACCATCCACCATCCATGAAAAATAGCTGTGCACACAATTTGGTGCGGCGGAAAATTTCTTCTTTTATAATTTAAATAAATATTAATAATATTGCAATGGTTGTGAATTTGATTCAGCACCAATATATATTCTTGCATAATCTAATCATGTTGCTGGACATGGAGATGATAAAAATGTGGTCAAAATGGGCGAGGAGAATTTATTGGAATGGATATTTGTTTTGAAAACACTGAAGCGTGGTCATTTGTGACTGCTTCTACTAAATTCAATCAATGTTTTAAATACAATTATATATTCTACGATTTTTGAAAAGCGGTTTGGAGTGAAGATATACCCGAAAACAACGAGGCGTTTTTTAAGGAAAGTTTTGTATAGCTTATGGCTATGGCATTGTATACTTTGGGTTCTTTTTCTGAGTACAGAACAGTACAGCTGTCAGCAAACAGCGTGTGCAATATACTGCATGAGATTTGCAGAGCATTCATAAAAGAATTCCCAGTCCACAAACTGAGTTTTTCTGCCTGAGACAATTCTGAAATATCAGATGTTTTGTTGTTGTTTTTACCATTTTCCTGTCTGTCATTGTTTACATTTTCGTAGTGAATTCCGATTTTTTTGTTGTGAATGTCATATATTTATGGTTGCATTTGACAATTATCGAAAAAATACCGCACAGAAACGTGCGAATTAGGAACATCCCAGATGGATGGTGGAATAACTGGGAAATTTTCGGAACGGCAAAACCTTACGGACCATCTCCGAAATGGATGGTGGCCTGTGGGAATAGGCTATTAGAGGTGGCGCAATCCAAAAATATCGGTATCGTAACCGAGTCGTGCGTTCGACCAAAAATAAATAAATAAAAAATAAAACCTTACTCTCATCTGACGATTTCCAAACAAACACACCGACACTACAAGAAATAAATTGAACGATCCACGATTTCTAATTTAATCCTTTTCGTCATCTTTTTTTGGATTTTTTCAGTTTCCCTTCGGTATTTCTCCCGATAGTTCTCCAGCGCCCACTACGCAGCCATATTCTTGACTGTAGCTTCCGGTAACGCTTACGGCGACTAGGTTTATTTGCACTTTGTCGATCCAAACCGACCTAAAGAGCAAACTATCGCCCATTCCACTCAGCTATCGAGGATATAAATACCATTCCGTCCGCCGTCCATCCGCAAATAACGTAGTTCTAATCACGACTGCGTCAAAGAGGTAAACGGAGGAGCCAGCACTAACAATATTTGCAAAATATTGCCAAAATCAGTGTGACCGTTCCTCTCCTCGGCTCAGCGCAATATAAGTCACTCATTGTTTGAGAAATTTCACTTCACGGTGATCTGAAACAATCCGAGTCGACCCGACTATTGTTTTCCAACAAGCTCGAGGCCTTTTTCCTGGCAGCCTTCCTTCCATAAGTGGGTTATATTTCCGAACAAATATTTGTTTCCTGGCGTCTTTCTGTTTGAATTCTTCTTAGATCTTCTGTACCTCCACGACTTCAAAATCCGATTTTCTGTGCGTGTGTGAGTTCGTAATATGCCAACAGGTCACAAGGACAGCAGCAAGCTTTTGCCTGTGTCCTCTTCAAGCCATTTGCGAACATCGTCCGCCTCCGGAACTACGCCGACACAGAAAATCAAGGCACCCCTCACTCCGAGAGCAGCCAGTAACAGCCTTGCGGCAAGGACCAGAACGGTTCTATTTCCGTCTCCTGTCACTCTTAAGGTCCCAGTTGTGACCAAACAAGATCCGAAGGGCTCCTTCGTCAGTAGTCCCGTCAGCTCTCGCCACTGCATCACAATGACTCACGAGGTTCAAGAAATCCAAGCGGACATCCGTGACACATACGGCGAATGCTATGGGGTATTTGAGCAGTGCCTCAGTGACCTCAATGCCCAACTGGCCACATCCACAGTCCTTCCTCCTGCACAGCCAGTCCAACAGGGCGGCTGTCGACTGCCTCCCGTCAACATTGAAGTTTTCTCAGGGGACTACGTCCGCTGGCCCACATTCCGGGATCTGTTCACCGCGTTCGTGATTAATAATCAAAAATTATCTCCGGTAGAGAAATTGTACTACCTCACCGAGAAGACCCGGGGCGATCCAAAGGCCATCGTAGAGAAATCCCCCCTCACCAATGACGGTTTCGAGTCCGCATGGTTATCCCTCCGTAGCCGATATGAGAACAATCGGCTTCTGGTTACCAACCAGATAAACATCTTCCTCTTCTTGCCCCGCGTAACTTCTGAGTGCAGTCGTGCCTTGAAGGATCTTCAAAGTACGATGCAAGGAGTCCTAAATGCGCTAGCGGTCTCCAACGTCTGCACGGACAACTGGGATAGTCTGCTTGTGACCATCTGCGCTTCAAAATTGCCGAAGTTGAGCCGGACGTTGTTGGAAGCGTCCGTAACGGACAAAAAGGAGGTGCCGCCCTGGAAGGAAATCGACTCCTTCTTGACTCAGCGATACCTAACGCTAGAGGCTATCGAGAGCGACCCTTCCACTTCCCAAGGCGCTCCGAATCCGCCACCCCCCAAAGGCAGTCAGAATCCGCCATCCTCCATCCTAAGCAAGTCCAATCCGTTCCGTTCTCAAGGCAGTCCTGTTCCAAGGACAGCGCACTCGTTCCAAAGCAACGTGAATCCGAGCAAGAGCACGTGTGATCTCTGTTCCAAGGAGAATCTCCCAATCCGACTATGTCCTCATTTCCTACAAATGACAGTTGATGCTCGCTCCAGCTGCATAAAGCAAAAGCAGCTCTGCTTAAATTGCTTCGCAAAAGGCCATTTGCGTCGAGAATGTCAAAGCTCCCACAACTGCAACACTTGCGGAGGATGACACCACACGCTTCTGCATCGTGGCAATCCAGCTTTCAGCGATTCACATTCCACATCCGTGCCCAATGCCACATCCGTACCCAATTCCACAGCTTGGCCAGACGTCAATCGACCAGTACATTCCGCAGAAATTTCAAGTTCTTCCGCACCACATTCTAACGTTCAGACGTATTTCACCTCCGGCACAAGCTCTGTCCTTCTAGGCACGGCAATTATTAATATTTGCCACCTTGGAACAAATTTCCGCGCCCGCGCTCTGATCGACTCTGGCTCCGAGGCAACGTTCATTACGGAACGCCTTTATAACACGATCCAATTGCCATTCCAACGTATTCCTACACAGATCTCCAGCATCAATCAGACAGTACCCGCTCAGTCCGATAAGCTCTGTCAGTTTTCCATTCGCTCCCCAACGAGGCCGGGTTTACAATTAAACGCCTAAGCCTATGTTATCCCCGAATTGGCAAAGAACCTTCCGTTGCATCCTATCTCGCCAAGTTTATTGAAAGATTTGCCGAGTCTTCCATTAGCGGATCCTACTTTCTTCGAGAGCTCACCAATCGATGTCCTGATTGGAACCGATATCCTACCATCGGTAATGTCAAGGGGCTTACAGCCCATCATATATGGCTCTCTTTTCGGCCAAGAAACCATTTTTGGTTGGGTGCTCACTGGTCCCGCGTCCAATATGGCGAGCCATCAAGTTACATCCTTTTCTTGTCAAATTTCCAGAGTAGCTTCTAATGTCCCAAATGTGCCCGTCATCCGTTTCAAGCTCACTTCTAATGCTTCTTCGACTTTTTCATTTCGCCTTAGCCATCCACATACAGACATGGGGAGAATGTTCAGAGTGAGGACGGCGCTGGCTGGGCAACAGCTCTGTGGGCATTCCAGCCACACCACTGTTAGCAATCCAGCTACGCAAGCTGTTTCCCTCGCTCTCGCTCTCACACTTATGAGCGTTTTTCCCCCGGTGACGCGCTCTCGCGCGGGCAGACTCACCACGCTTACGCTCCCGCCCACGGCCACGCACCCGCTCCCGCTGCCGACAGACGCCGGCAGCTGTAATGTCCTATCTCAGGCTGAGGTATGCTCAGTCTGTTCACGGTTCTGAACTACAAGATATTTATAATTCACGAGGACCTTTATTAGTGAAAGCCAGGAACTTTGCCAGGAACTGAAAGAGAACGGTTAGCTAAATCACAACACTTTTGGTTCTTTAAAGTATTAATTCTTCAGTTTTTACTGCTTTAACGCGGCGTGTATGTTACTTCTTGATTGCCTTACGATGGCTGGTGGACTCTCTTTGACTCTCGATCGACTGCCGATTGACTGGTGCGAAGTGTATTGACTACCGCGATTGACTGCTGATTGACCGCCTTGTCTCCACGCCAGGCTGTTCCTTTTATGGGTCCGCCCGCCTTCGATTTTCACGGGACTGTCTTATAGATATCTTATTTCTACTCTAAAAATGTGGGAAGGGTTCTTACGTAAGTGTGTTATAGTCTGCGCGTGGAGACGGGCTGATCGGTAACAGAAGGTTACCTAATCATTAGCCCTGTAATCAGTCCTGTTCCAAGGACAGCGCACTCGTTCCAAAGCAACGTGAATCCGAGCAAGAGCACGTGTGATCTCTGTTCCAAGGAGAATCTCCCAATCCGACTATGTCCTCATTTCCTACAAATGACAGTTGATGCTCGCTCCAGCTGCATAAAGCAAAAGCAGCTCTGCTTAAATTGCTTCGCAAAAGGCCATTTGCGTCGAGAATGTCAAAGCTCCCACAACTGCAACACTTGCGGAGGATGACACCACACGCTTCTGCATCGTGGCAATCCAGCTTTCAGCGATTCACATTCCACATCCGTGCCCAATGCCACATCCGTACCCAATTCCACAGCTTGGCCAGACGTCAATCGACCAGTACATTCCGCAGAAATTTCAAGTTCTTCCGCACCACATTCTAACGTTCAGACGTATTTCACCTCCGGCACAAGCTCTGTCCTTCTAGGCACGGCAATTATTAATATTTGCCACCTTGGAACAAATTTCCGCGCCCGCGCTCTGATCGACTCTGGCTCCGAGGCAACGTTCATTACGGAACGCCTTTATAACACGATCCAATTGCCATTCCAACGTATTCCTACACAGATCTCCAGCATCAATCAGACAGTACCCGCTCAGTCCGATAAGCTCTGTCAGTTTTCCATTCGCTCCCCAACGAGGCCGGGTTTACAATTAAACGCCTAAGCCTATGTTATCCCCGAATTGGCAAAGAACCTTCCGTTGCATCCTATCTCGCCAAGTTTATTGAAAGATTTGCCGAGTCTTCCATTAGCGGATCCTACTTTCTTCGAGAGCTCACCAATCGATGTCCTGATTGGAACCGATATCCTACCATCGGTAATGTCAAGGGGCTTACAGCCCATCATATATGGCTCTCTTTTCGGCCAAGAAACCATTTTTGATTGGGTGCTCACTGGTCCCGCGTCCAATATGGCGAGCCATCAAGTTACATCCTTTTCTTGTCAAATTTCCAGAGTAGCTTCTAATGTCCCAAATGTGCCCGTCATCCGTTTCAAGCTCACTTCTAATGCTTCTTCGACTTTTTCATTTCGCCTTAGCCATCCACATACAGACATGGGGAGAATGTTCAGAGTGAGGACGGCGCTGGCTGGGCAACAGCTCTGTGGGCATTCCAGCCACACCACTGTTAGCAATCCAGCTACGCAAGCTGTTTCCCTCGCTCTCGCTCTCACACTTATAAGCGTTTTTCCCCCGGTGACGCGCTCTCGCGCGGGCAGACTCACCACGCTTACGCTCCCGCCCACGGCCACGCACCCGCTCCCGCTGCCGACAGACGCCGGCAGCTGTAATGTCCTATCTCAGGCTGAGGTATGCTCAGTCTGTTCACGGTTCTGAACTACAAGATATTTATAATTCACGAGGACCTTTATTAGTGAAAGCCAGGAACTTTGCCAGGAACTGAAAGAGAACGGTTAGCTAAATCACAACACTTTTGGTTCTTTAAAGTATTAATTCTTCAGTTTTTACTGCTTTAACGCGGCGTGTATGTTACTTCTTGATTGCCTTACGATGGCTGGTGGACTCTCTTTGACTCTCGATCGACTGCCGATTGACTGGTGCGAAGTGTATTGACTACCGCGATTGACTGCTGATTGACCGCCTTGTCTCCACGCCAGGCTGTTCCTTTTATGGGTCCGCCCGCCTTCGATTTTCACGGGACTGTCTTATAGATATCTTATTTCTACTCTAAAAATGTGGGAAGGGTTCTTACGTAAGTGTGTTATAGTCTGCGCGTGGAGACGGGCTGATCGGTAACAGAAGGTTACCTAATCATTAGCCCTGTAATCAGTGTTCGATATTCCAGGTAAGGAATATCGGAAACTGATCAGGGGCTCGCGCATGTGAGTGTCCAAGAGGTGTCCGATGTCCCAGGTAAGGTGATCGATGTGCAACGGTACCGTGGGAAAGGAATTTTGTTGGCACTACGCGTTTCTAGTCGGAAATGAATGTGTTTTGGGGCAATTTACGGTTTATTTCTTATTACCAATATATTTATATGTTTATATTTATATTTATATTTCTTATTACCAATATATTTATATGTATATATAGCTATATTATTAATGTAATCCAAGAAGTAGCAGGTGTTGCCCGCGTTGTGGCGAACCATTTGAACCATGGCTAGGTGGATTGCTAGGGGCTAGTAGTAGTATTTGCCTCGTCGGTTGCATCCCTGTCTTCGTGGAATTCCTTCAAGTCGTTGATGTTAGCAACCTTCGATTTTCGGCTGCCCGGATGCTGTCGTTTTACAATGTTCGGTGATGCAAAACCTTTGACTCGGTAGGGTCCATCGTATTTTTGGTGCCAGCTTAGCGGCGAATGAGAGGTGGTGTTGTCGTAGGAGTACTTGGGATCCAATTGTAGGTCGCCATTGCCCTCGGCGGAGATTTTAATGCCTTCCTTGTTCTTGGCTTGCCCTCTGGATGTTATTTCTGACAATGGTGAATACTTCGCTGAGTTTGGTTGCCTTACCGAGAGCGGTCTCTGGGGGGCTTCCGGTGCCTGTCGTGACTTCGTCATAGAGGGCTCCAGGCAAACGGGGCTCTCTTCCATGCAGTAGGAAAGCTGGGCTGAATCCCGTTGACTCCGAGACGCTGGAGTTTACTGCGAGTGATATTTCCGGTAGTAGTCTTCGGCTTTGCGAGTGAGCATCTGGCCCACTGGCTTACGTTGTTGAGCTTTGAACTTCTGGCAGCTTACATAGCCACGGACATATTTCCTCACGTCCCGGTTTTATGGTTTATGGTTTTCCTGACCTCTAGGTAGCCGGCTGTGCGTTGGTCGTGGCATTCGTGAAGTATTCTGGCTCGTTGATCTTTTGCTACGCAGAGTTTCCATGCTATATAGTCGTCGTCGGCGCCATGGCCCAGATGTCGATATAGTTCACCGTTGGCGTAAGTGTAGTCGGGGTATTTCTGAGGCTCTTCCTGGACTTGTTTTATCCTGCGCTGGAGCCAGGGGCAGGCTGTCTTCTCTTCTTCGATCCGTGCGAGTGTTCCTAATGGTTGCCTGGATAGGGCATCTGCAACTTTTGGGTGAGAACTGCGCCAACTTCTAGATTGCTCGCATCTGTTTTCAGTGAGAACTTGACGTTGAAATCGGGGCACGCAAGGACGTGGGCGGTCGTGAGAAGTTTCTTCAGTAGGTCAAAGGCAGCCTGTTGTGCTTCGGTCCATATCCATGGTTTTCCCTTCTTGAGTAGGCAGGACACCGGTTGGACGACTGTCGCGAAGTTTGGTACAAATCTCCGGTACCAGGATGCCATCCCGATGCATTGAAGTTCTTTCAGGTTTGTAGGAGGCCTGAGTTCTTTGACGGCGGCAGTTTTGTCGGGGTCGGTGTGGATGCCTTCTTCGCTGATCATGTGGCCCAGATATTTGATCCAGCTTTGAATTGCCGGCGCTGAATGTAGTCCGAAAGGCATCACTTTCCATTGATAGAGGCCTCTGCCTGGTACTGTGAAAGCTGTTGCTTCTCGACTTCCGTTTGCCATTGGTATCTGCCAGTATCCATTCTTTAGATCGAGAGTGGTGATAAATCGTAGACGTCCCAAGATGTAGTTGATTCTGGGCAATGGGTACGCGTCTGGTATGGAATGTTCGTTGAGCTATCGAAAATCCACGCACATGCGCCATTCGAAATTCATGCGAAATTCAGTAGCTCTTCGTCCAGAAATGCTTGAATTTGTGGCGCTATGTCGGGTGGCCAGGGATCCGGGGCTGGTTCTGGCTCGTCTTCGATCTCGGGGTCAAAGTGTTGGTTCGGGGCTTCAGGTAGGATGGTGGTCTCAAACGCGCTGGGTGGTTTGATTCTGCGGGGGAGTTCGCTGATGTGGGCGACAATGTGTGGTGGTGTGGTATCGCCCATGGGTACGATATTTTGGTATGCTGGATGTAGTACTCGTGTTATACTACAGCCAGACTGGTACGTGAACAGGTGAGTCGCGATGACGCCTCTGGTATCTCAACAACAACTTGTTTGGGCGACGAAGAACTCGGACATGGCTTGCCCGACGTTTTGCCTTTGCTGGGGCTCGGCTGGGTGTCGTGTTCTTCGTGGCGCTCTGGGTCAGTGTATTCGTTGGTGTAGGTCGTGGTCGCGTGTTTGCTGTTAATGGTATCGGTGTCATGTTGGCGCTGCTGGGTGCCAAAATTGTTGGGATAGGTTGTGGATGTATGACGGCTGCCGTTGGCTTCGGTTTCTGGTGTCCAGGTTCATCGTTTTGTACGTTGTTGGTTGGAACGGGGTGGATATGTGGTGTGGGGCACTGATATCGTAATTTTAGAACTGTGGTACCGCACTGGATCGTTGTTTCAATGGCACATAGGAAGTCCATGCCGACGATAACTTGATCCAGCATGTTTGGTAAGACAAGGAGGGGTATTTGAACTTCTCTTTGATCCAGCCTGATGTGCGCCAGTAGAATCTGAGTGATCTCTCTGGCCGAGCCGTCGGCCAGGCGTATGCGGACGCATGCATCTTGCAGGTTGGTTTTGTTGTTTAGTTGTCGGGCGAGGCTTGCACTGATAAAGCTTCGGGATGCCCCTGTGTCGACGGTGGCTTCCGTTGCCTGTCCTCCTATGGTTACCATTGCCACTATCCAGTTCTCGTTCATGTGTAGCGGGGGTTTTATTCGTGGGTCGGGGCAGACGTCGTTCCCGACTGATCCTGTGTCAGTCGAGGACGCGAGTCGTTTAACGACGTATGCTGGCGACAGCAATCGACGGTCCGTGTGACGGGCTTGCCACATTCCCAGCAGAATAGGATTGAGTATTTTTGCATTCGTATGCCGCATGCCCTTCTTCACCACACCGGCGACAGGCTGCGCGTGGGTTGGCGATGGGGGCCGTGATCATGCGATGTGCCGCCTCGGGTTTTGTCGTACTGGTTGGGTTGGATGGCTGTCTCCTTGGTGAGTCTGCCGAGTCCAAATGAGGCTTCCGGAATGGTGTCCGTTTGGAGTCGCTGCTCCTCGGCTCTGTAGCCGGCCTTGCGTATCTGGGCGTTTGTTGTGGTGGTGCGAGAGTGATCGGGATGGTCCGCGCTTGAATACTCTCCAACTCCGTGGCCAGCAGTGTTAGCTGCGACAAGTCTCGCAGTTCGTCGCGGCGCACGTACATCTGGTATGCTGGGAGGGCACCTGGCACGGTCTGTGAGAAGTTCGGCCATGGCCCGCGGCAGCTGGTTTGTGTCCACCCCATACGAGAGCGCGCGTTCTTCGAATAGTTCAATGAATGATAGAGGGTCACCTTGGCCGTCAAACTGGATTCCCCATTTTCGGATGTTTTCCGCCATTAGCGCGGCGTGGTTGTAGTAGTGTCCTTCCATGGGTCGGTCGATAGCTGGCAAGACCCTCGGTACGGGCGCTGGGTGAGTCTCTGTAGTTGGGGGCCTTGGAAACGGGTCTGCAGGAGTGCGGTATTCGGTGGCTGCGGGGACTCCTAATCCGGTCTTAGAATCCATTTGGCGAGTGTCGGATGGTCCAGGAGTAGTAGGCAGTGGTGACTTGGAGCGAGAGCGTGAGGCTGGTTTGGCATAGTGCCTTTCAAACTCTCCTAAGCGAACCCAGGCATGTTGCGCGAGTGGTCCGGCGAATAGTGCAGCAATTTTCTTTCGGCGTTCATCGACCGTTCCTTCGCTGCCGAATCCGAATTCTTCGGCGAGGACTTCTAGCTCGTCCCGACGGAGGTTGTGGATCCAGCTGACCCCTGGATTGGAAAAATGTACCGCAGGGTATACCTCCTCTAGTTGTTTCTCGTCGTGATGTTCCATGGTGATTTTCTGTTGGTTTTGGCACTGATTCACGGTTAAACGGCACTTTTTAGGGTCGGTACTGCGTTTATTTTCGCGATTGTTTTCGCGCCGCGACTACGTTAGTGAATTATTGTTGCGTTTCTATTCGATTTTCCTTTTGCTGGCAGTGGATCTTTAATTTACGAAATTCCTGATTTCGGTTTTTTTTTCTTGATGTTTTCCTTTACAAAAATCCTTTAAGGTTCCTGCTCGGGAGCCACTTGTAATGTCCTATCTCAGGCTGAGGTATGCTCAGTCTGTCCAGGGTTCTGAACTACAATATATTTATAATTCACGAGGACCTTTATTAGGAAAAACCAGGAACTTTGCCAGAAACTGAAAGAGAACGGTTAGCTAAATCACAACACTTTTGGTTCTTTAAAGTATTAATCGTTTTGTTTATTATTTCGGGTTATTATGATAATTCTTTAGTTTTTACTGCTTTAACGCGGCGTGTATGTTACTTCTTGATTGCCTTACGATGGCTGGTGGACTCTCTTTGACTCTCGATCGACTGCCGATTGACTGGCGCGACGTGTATTGACTCCCGCGATTGACTGCTGATTGACTGTCTTGTCTCCACGCCAGGCTGTTCCTTTAATGGGTCCGCCCGTCTTCGATTTTGCCGGGACTATCTTATAGATATCTTATTTCTACTCTAAAAATGTGGGAAGGGTTCTTACGTAAGTGTGTTACGCAATTATGGCAATTTACGGTTTATTTATTATTACCAATATATTTATATGTATATATAGCTATATTATTAATGTAATCCAAGAAGTAGCAGGTGATGCCCGCGTTGTGGCGAACCATGGGAACCATGGTTAGTTACAATACACAGAAGCTGGACCTGCCTAACGTCTTATTTTGGGAATTCATCTGTGGGACTTCCAGACGCCCCTATACTCAAACAGCCATCATCGATTGTCATTATGTGGATGACTATGTGGACAGCTTTGCTACCGAGAGCGAAGCCATCAGCGTATCTACCCTTGTAAAGGAGATACAACTCACCCATTGTGGAGGCTGCATTGGGTCCACCATTACGAGACGAGAGCGTCGGATGGGGTGAGGCTGAACAGAAGATTCTGGGAATGTGTTGGCACATATGACTTCAGGTTTAATGTGAAGTATCATCGAGTTCCAAGCAGCGTATTGAACGGCGATCGAATCCCTACCCAGAGGGAATATTTGAGCTTGGTCATGTCTACGTTCGATCCCCTGGAATTCTTGTGTTGCCTCATGATAACAGCCAAGTTATTGCTACGAGAGATTTGGAGGCAGACGATCCAGTGGGTTGAACCATTTCCGGATGAGATATACAGAGCCTTTGTGGGACAGTTCAGAGGCCCTCGCCTGGCCACAGCCAGAATCTGGAACTGAACCAGGTCCGGATGGTAACGACGAAGAGGAGATGCCAAGCGAGTTTTCGCTTGTTGGTGCGAACGACTTTTGTATTTCCTTTCAGAGATTCTCGAGCTACAGTCGGCTACTCAGGACTACAGCCTGGGTCTTAAGGTTCACGCGCTGGTGCCGCGGACAAAGAAGCGAGCTCGAGAAGTACGGCATTACTGCATCAGAGTGTGAGGCCGCGGAGAACCTGTTGGTCAGACAGGCATAACTTGAAAATTTCCAAACGAGATGCGGTCGGCAGAAGACGGCAAGATGGTTGCCGGCGGGAGCGACACTCGAGGACTGTCACCCTACATAGATGACCTTGGAGTTCTGCGAGCCTATGGCAGAGTTGATGCCGCATTTTGCATACCGTACAGTGCGAGGAGGCCGATAAATCTGTCACACAGGCACAGTCTCACGGAGATGATTGTGCATCATTTCCACGCCAAGATGAAGCACCAAAATGAAGATGCTACGATTACGGAGATCCGGACGAGGCTCTGGATTACGAAGCTGAGACGTATACTACAAAGGGTGATCTCAGAATGCAACGTGTGCCAGTTGCAAAGGGCGGATTACTTCGGACAACTGTTTGTGACGGTGGCGCGTCACAAGTAGAAGCGATGGGTCGCCCTGTTCACATGCTTGACGACCAGGGCGATTCATCTGGAACTGGCGTATGACTGTCGACGGATTCCTGTATAATTGCGATACGGAATTTCGTCTGTCGTCGAGGGCCAGTACACAGACTACGCAGGGCAGCAGCGCGGTTAACAGCGCTCTGTTAGCTCGCGCGCTCTCCCATGCCCTTCGCTCTCGCGCGGCGTGGACGCGACGATCCACTCGGCGCTCCATCACGGGCGCTAGCCGTAGGCCGAGCGGGAGAGAACAGTCTCTCGACACCTACGCGCCTATCTACAACCAGCCCTCAGCTTTGTGCACGCCAAATAAACCAGATTTATAGTTGACGCCCCCGCCTTTTTATTTATTTGGGAATCCGAACTGTGGGAACGACCAACATCCACCCTCCTACAAAACATTGGTCCTTCGAGCCGGATCTTCGCCTTCCCTATAAGGAGGAGTCCAACCTGCAAGCATCGGTGGATTACATCGCTACGTTCCGAAGATAAGTACGATTTCGTCTTCCCAAATCGCTTCCTAGTGCGTTTTTTGATTTATTCCCCACCACGTCCGAGTTCCGCGATATATGTATATATATTCTTATATACATATCTGTGCATACAGTGCTATCCTTCTCTGTGCTTCCTTCACTTTCGCCAACGCCATATTATCGGCGATTCCGGCCGTTCTCCGTTCCGTCGCCTCCAACTACCAGTGCTACGGTAGTTCTTCCATTTCGTTTTGTCTGGGCATGATTTGTGAAAAATTAAATATATTCGACAAAATCCAACTGCACCCCAGTTCACTAAAACATATGTGCATTCCAATTCGCAAGAGCGGCTCCGCATCTCCAAAATAACATACAAATATATATATATACATCCATAAATACATACACATACATACATACATCCAAGTGCTAACAGAATAAAAACCCACTCAACAATTATTAAGTGTTTTTATTCCGACATCTATATACACATATTATTTCCATAGTTGGCTGCAATAGATCGATCTATATCTATATCGATGGAGCCATACATATTTATATAAAAATAACATAACGCACATACAAAATACCACACTCCGTATTTAAATACCGCGTCCCACACATACATTCCGCTCATATCAACATACATTTAACAATAAAAATCTGCGATTCCGAGCAGTTTACGCGTTCCAGCAATAACTTTGGTCGCCACAATACGTGATATTATCTCCAATTCCGTAACAAATTATCCTCCACCCAGGCACAGCGCATTTCCGCCGCGATTTCGCATTTTTTTGGTGCCAATTGTCGAACTGTATGTCCGTGGGAAATTAGAGGTGACAAAATTTAAGAAAAACTATCGGTATCACAAACACCAAATTGAAGACAAGAAATAAATTCAAGCTGCCGAATTACCCAAAAATACATAGTCCCACGTTTGTTCCGCTTCCACTAACAGACGACTGTATAAGGAATTATTATTTTTTTTTGCATATTCCTTCCGATAGTCTCCGCCACACCAGTAGCAGTTAATTTCTTGGCTCCGATCCTCGTGCTCGTGTATCCTATCGGCCCTACCACCTCCACGGTATAACAAGGGGAGCAAGAAATCGACCAATTCCGTCCACAATCCATCCGCACTAGATAAGGAAGATTAGTTGCCCACTGCAAGGGGTCCGTCAAAAGGGTAAACGGAGGAAAGCCGCACTAACAATATTTTTTTTCAAATATTGCCACAGCCAGTGTGACCGTTCCTCTCCTCGGCGTGTATCAATTTGATCCACTCATTGTTTGGGAACCTCGATCCAGAGCGGCCACAAATAATTCGAGTTGGTATTAAAAATTGTTGTCCAACATCGCGCGAGGCCCTTTCCTTTCCATTCCTCCAGCAGTGGGTTCTCTTTTTGTGTGTTGAAGGGATTTAGTGCCTTCTCGTGTGGTGCCCAGCCCAGCCTTAGTTTTTTTTCTGTTCTTTCGCCAATCCGCGGATTCCGCATCCGACTTCGCATCCAACCTCTGCGTGTGCGAGTAGTATGCCAACGGGGGACAAGGACAGCAAAGGGTTCTTGGCTGCGACATCTCCACGTCGGCTACGCACCTCTTCCGCCTCAGGAACTACCCCCACTCAAAAGATCAAGTCGCCAGTCACTCCCAGAGCAGCCAGTAGCAGCCCAGCTGCGAGGACCAAGTCGGTTCTCTTCCCGTCTCCCGTCACTCTCAAGGTGCCAGCTCGGATCCAAGGCGATCCAACCAGCTCCTTCGGTAATAGTCCCGTCAGCTCGAGACCTTCCATTACAATGGCTCAACCCGCCACCACTACTGCACGAGCAAAATTAGCCGCCGCCATTGGCCGGCTGGCTCATTTGGAAGCGCGCATCACTTCCGCTCCATCCGCATCTCTTTCCGAGGTTCGCCGAGGACAAATTCTGAGTATGTGGGCGGATGTCGAGGCGGAATATAAAGCTTGCTCCGCAGTGATGGTTGACGAGGACCCAAGGGTCCAAGAAGACATCCGAGAGAAGTACGGCGAGTGCTATGGGGTATTTGAGCAGTGCCTCGCCGACCTCAATGCTCAGCTGGCCCAAACAGCAGTCCATCCGTCTGCACCGCAAACCTACCAGGGCGGCTGCCGACTGCCTCCCTGCGACATCGAGGTCTTCGCAGGTGATTACGTCCGTTGGCCTACTTTTCGAGATTTATTTACCGCAATTTACATAAATAATTCTAGGCTGTCTCCGGTAGAGAAGTTGTACCATCTCACCGCGAAGACAAGTGGCGATCCGAAGGCCATAGTCGAGAAGTCCCCGCTCACAAACGATGGTTTCGAGTCGGCATGGTCGGCCCTCCGAAACCGTTATGAAAATAATCGGCTCCTGGTGACCAACCAGATAAATATTTTGCTCTTTTTGCCTCGCGTCGAGTCCGAGACCAGTCGAGCTTTAAAAGAGCTTCAAAGCACGATGCAAGGGGTCCTCACCGCCCTTGCTCACTCCAAGGTCTGCACCGACAACTGGGATAGCCTCCTCGTTACTATTTGTGCCTCCAAGTTGCCGAAGTTGACCCGGTCTTTGTGGGAAGCGTCCGTCACAGACAAGAAGGAGGTGCCTCCATGGACGGAAATCGATGCCTTCCTCACTCAGCGCTATTTGACGCTAGAGGCCATGGAGAGCGACCCGTCCACTTCCAAAGGCAATCCGACCCCACCATCGTCCAAAGGTTCCTTGAATCCGCAATCCTCCGGAAGCAACTCCAATCCGTTCCGGTCTCATGGTAGTCCCGTGCCAAGGAAGTTTCACTCCTTCCAGACACAAGTGAGTCCGAAGAGAAGAACGTGTGATCTCTGTTCCAAAGAGAACCATCCGATCCGACTGTGTCCGCACTTCCTACAAATGACTGTGGAGGCACGAGCCAGCTGCATTAAAAAAAGGCAGCTGTGCTTGAACTGTTTCGCTAGAGGTCATCAGCTCCGTGAATGCCAAAGCGCCCACAGTTGCTTCACTTGTGGAGCCCGCCACCACACGCTCCTGCATCGGGGGACTCCAGCTCCCAGCGAGCTGACTTCCACAACAGCGGAGGATCCCGCTTCTTCCGTCGCTCCGCCCAACGTTCAGAACTATTTTGCTTCGGGAACAAGAGCGGTGCTTCTCGGTACGGCAATAATCAACATCTGCCACCGGGGGACAAATTTCCGTGCCCGCGCTCTGATCGACTCGGGCTCCGAGGCGACGTTCATTACGGAACGTCTCTTTAATATCCTCCAGTTGCCATTCCGCCTTATTCAGGCCCAGGTTTCAGGCCTAAATCAGACTGTAGCAGCTCAATCCAAGAAGCTCTGTGATTTGTCCATTCGCTCCCTGATGACGCCGAGCGTACAGTTAAACGCCACGGCCTACGTCCTGCCCGACATAGCCGGCAATCTTCCTTCATATCCGATCCCGCAGAGCGCGTTGCGAGACTTGCCAAACCTGCCTTTAGCAGACCCTAAATTTTATGAGAGCTCACACATAG
The DNA here is from genome assembly GCA_018150885.1 of Drosophila tristis. Taxonomy (NCBI): domain Eukaryota; kingdom Metazoa; phylum Arthropoda; class Insecta; order Diptera; family Drosophilidae; genus Drosophila; species Drosophila tristis. The sequence goes on along the minus strand of JAECWT010000198.1, from coordinate 1,248,490 downwards.
ACGTTCTGATCGGAGCCGACATCCTTCCGTCCATACTGTTAAGCGGCTCACAGACCGACATCTGTGGTTCCCTCCTCGGACAGCAAACCATCTTTGGATGGGTGCTTACCGGTCCAGTGCCAAGTGCTGTTCCAGACCAGATTGCATCTTTCTCCACCCAAATTTCCCACGTCCGCGATGCTCCATTGGACAAACTTCTCACAAAGTTTTGGGAGGTGGAGGATCTACCTATCAAGGTAGCAGGAGAGTCGGACTCCTATTGCGAAAGAAATTTTCTGCGAACCACGTCAAGAACGTCAAGTGGAAAGTACGTGGTAACACTGCCGTTTCGTGACCCCGATCATTGTGGATCAGGCCTGGGGCATTCAAGGTCCATTGCCCTAGCTCAGTTTCTCCGAAATGAGAATCGGCTAAAGAGAAACGTTCCATTTCAAGAACAGTATAACTCTGTGATCCAGGAATACTTAGATCTCGATCATATGACAGAGGTTCCGTCCACTAACGAGTCCGCCAATTATTATCTTCCGCACCATGCGGTAATCAAGCCGGAGAGCACTACCACGAAAGTCCGCGTGGTATTCAACGCGTCCAGCCCTTCTGCGAACGGCACGAGCTTAAATGATCTTCTTCATGCTGGTCCGGTCCTCCAATCCGATTTAACCCTCCAAATCCTGAAGTGGCGCTACTTCCGATACGTCTTCAACGCCGACATTACAAAGATGTACCGCCAAATTTGGGTACATCCAACGTGCACACCCTTCCAGCGAATATTATTTCGAAACCAGGAGGGTGAGATTCGGGATTATGAGCTGAAAACCGTGACCTTTGGTGTCAATTGCGCTCCGTTTCTAGCCATCCGGGTACTGCAACAGCTTGCCGACGACATCCAGTCGCGATTTCCAAAGGCAAGCCACATTGTACGGCATTTCATGTACGTCGACGACGTCCTAGCCGGGGCAGACTCCATCAAGGAGGCTCAGCTGGCTATCCACGAATTGCAGGCCGCCCTCAGCTCTGCAGGTTTTCCACTGCGAAAATGGACGTCCAACCAAAAGGAGATTTTGGACGAGCTTCCGAGCGACCACCTCCTGCACACCGATTTTCTGGAAATCGATGCCGAGAGCACGGCAAAGACCCTCGGAGTTCGCTGGAAGGCGGCGTCAGACGAGTTCTTCTTTGTTTCTCCCGTGTTCACGCTTGAGTTATCCTACACCAAGCGAGAAGTTCTTTCCCAAATTGCAAAACTGTTTGACCCCGCGGGGTGGCTAGCCCCATTCATCGTCCGGTCCAAGATTTTTATGCAGGACATCTGGTTGCAAGATTTGGGATGGGACGAACCTCTTCCAAGTTCGTTGTACCAACGCTGGCTGGACTTTCTGCAAAGTTACGCATCACTACCCGAGATCAAGATTCCAAGATGGGTATGTTACCAGCCATCGGTAAAGATCGAACATCACGGTTTCTGCGATGCCTCCGAAAAGGCGTACGGTGCAGCGCTCTACGTGCGCGTCGAGTGTGACCAGCATATCACGGTGCATCTACTGTCGGCGAAAACACGAGTCGCTCCCGTGAAAACCGTTTCGCTTCCTCGACTAGAGCTGTGCGGTGCAGTGCTCCTTTCCGAAATGGCGACGGCTATCCTGCCAAGCATGCCGACGGGAAGTCATCAATGCTACTACTGGACCGATTCCACTATTGTACTGGCCTGGTTGAGCAAGCCCGCTTGCCATTGGACTACCTTTGTGGCCAATCGAGTGACGAAAATAGCTCAGACTACCGAAACCAGTCATTGGGCTCATGTTCGTTCCGAACATAACCCCGCTGACTTAGCCAGTCGAGGCGTAGCTTTACCAGAACTGGTGGGTAGCCAACTCTGGTGGCATGGACCAGCGTGGTTGCAATCTCCACGTGATCAATGGCCAGCCCAAGCCGCCGAAACTCCAGTTCAAACCCTAGAGCAGCGGGCCGTGAAGGTCCATCTCGTTTCCAGCCCACCCGAAGATTTCCTGGAGCGATTCTCCCAGCTTGAGAAGGCTCTTCGAGTGCGGGCATATGTTCTACGTTTTATTCAGTGTTGCCGGAAAGTAGCACTCGCATGTAGGGACCACCTCACTAGTGGGGAAATTAACGAAGCGGAGCGAACTCTTATCCTAGAGGCTCAGCGCCGGGACTTCCCCCAAGAATCTCACTGCCTGAGTGGTAAACGTCCCGTGCCAAGTTCAAGCTCTATTTTGAATCTGAACCCCTTTCTAGACCGACAGGGGATCATGAGAGCCTGTGGCCGGATCACAGCTTCACAAGATCTGAAGTATGATGAGCGCCATCCAATCATCCTGTCCTATAGTTGCCGCCTGTCTCGCCTGCTCGCTCACTTCACGCACAGGATCACTCTCCATGGCGGCAATCAACTGATGACGCGCCTCATACGCTGCAAATATTGGATCCCGAGAATCCGGAACCTGATGAAGGGCGTGGTGAACTCCTGCAAGGTCTGCATCATCCACAAGAAGAAGCTACAGACCCAACTGATGGGTGATCTCCCGACAGACCGAACTTCTTTCTCCAGACCATTTACCCATACCGGTATTGACTATGCAGGTCCTTTCGACATAAGGAACTATACCGGGAGAGCGTGCCTGATCACCAAGGGTTATGTGTGCGTATTTGTATGTTTTTCCACGAAGGCCATTCACTTGGAGGCTACTTCCGACCTGACCACCGAGAAGTTTCTAGCAGCTTTCGCTCGCTTCGTCGCTAGACGAGGTTGTCCGCAGCGTATCCATTCCGACAATGGAAAAACTTTCGTGGGAGCAGCAACGGTACTTTCTCGGGACTTTCTAAAGGCGTTCCAGGATTCGGTGACTGAGGCATACAGCCATCAACGGGTTGCATGGCGTTTCATCCCGCCAGGAGCTCCACATATGGGGGGCCTTTGGGAAGCCGGCGTAAAGAGTTTTAAAACGCTCTTCTACAAAGCCACGTCCACCCGGAAATATACCTTTGAGGAGCTCTCGACGCTGCTCGCTAAGATTGAAGCATGCCTAAATTCCAGGCCACTCTCACCTATGTCCGAAAGTCCGACAGAGTTGCTGGCCCTCACTCCAGGGCACTTCCTTATCGGAGGACCGTTAATGGCGACCGCAGAGCCCGAAATTAAAGAGAACCTCCAGTCGATAATTAATCGGTGGCAGCATTTGAAGGCCCTCAACCAGCAGTTCTGCCAGAGGTGGAAGGATGAGTACCTCAAGGAACTCCACAAGCGCAACAAGTGGCAGACGGATATGCCCAATCTTCAGATCGGCGATATGGTTATCGTGAAAGAAGATAACCTGCCTTCTAACGACTGGCGACTCGGAAGAGTACAGTCCGTGTATCCCGGCGCCGATAACAGGGTTCGGGTGGTAGACATTCTCACTACCCGCGGTGTGCTCAAACGCCCGGTCGCAAAAGTCGTTCTCCTTCCGGGGGAACTCCCTCGTCCCGTACAACAATAACGGAAGGCGTCCTGTGCCTAGCCCGTTTAGTAATGCCTCTCCGTGTCTACTATTCCATCCAAGTTTCTTTTCGCCTCCAAAAACCCTCGTTTGTTCTTCCAACAGTACTTAGAGAAGTGCCTGTCACCTGTTCCTAGCACATTACTAATGCTTCTCCGATTCTTCTTTTCCGAAACAGTTCATTTTGCATCCAGATCCTGATGGCTCCACGACCCCGTGTCAATCACACCTCAGGGAGCAGACGCTCCCGAGTACAAGCTACCTACCGCTGCCGAGTCTGCTCCGGAAGCCATCCACTACGAGACTGCCGTAGCTTCCTCAAGCTGAGCGTGGCGAAGAGGCTCCGAGCCGTGCTGGTAAACAAATACTGCCGGAACTGCCTGGCTCATCAGCACTCTGGCAAGGATTGCCGAAGTGGTGGCCGGTGCAAGGTGTGCCACAAGGACCATCACACGCTGCTCCACATGCGACCGTCCCAGCGCCCAGCCCGCTCGGAGTCGCCAGCTCCGTCTCCAGCTCCGTCTCCAGCTCCGTCTCCAGCTCTGTCTCCAGCTCCGGTGTCCCGAGCCGATCGCCGGCCCCGTTCTCCGAAAAGACGCCCCAAGCCGGGGCCCTCCCGGCGGCCAGCCCGCTCAAAGTCGTCGGCCGCGACTCCCGGTCCGTCTCCAGCTCCGGTGTCCCGAGCCGATCGCCGCCAACGGGTTCCCGCAAGACGCCCAAAGACGTGGTCCTCTCAGCGCCCAGCCCGCTCGGAGTCGTCCGCCGTGACTCCAGGTTCGTCTCCAGCTCCAGTGTCCCGAGCCGATCGCCGACCCATCGTGGGTCATCCGGCTCCATCGGTCGATACGCTGCTCCAGCACCGAAGCACCAACTGCCTCCCGACAGCCCGAGTGGTCTTGGACACGGGAACGAAAACCCACGAGACAACGGCGCTCATCGACCCATGCACGCCTGTGAGCTGCATTGATGCTTCCTTGGCCGCCGACTTAAAGTTGCCCAGCACGCGCATCGGAGCGGAGAAGGTGGCCACGGCTATTATCCGCGCCAGGACCGGCGATGTCCAATTGGACGTGGTCCTCAAATTGGCGCCCCGCTTACGCGTCCGCACGCCGCTGCGACCCTTGAGCGAGGCGACTCGGGTCAGGTTCAACGACATCAGCCTTGCCAATGAGCATTTCCATCGCCCGGCCACCGTCTCTCTAGTATTGGGGGCGGATGTGTACCAGAAGGTGATCCAACCCGGGTTCCTTGCTCGAGGAGACGGCCTTCCAGTGGCCCAAAGCACCGTTTTCGGATGGATTGTGTCCGGGGCCTGTACGCAGCCATAGGAGGTGATGTTGCAGTCCTGCAAGGGGGGGGAGGATGTTTAGGGCAGCAGCGCGGTTAACAGCGCTCTGTTAGCTCGCGCGCTCTCCCATGCCCTTCGCTCTCGCGCGGCGTGGACGCGATCCACTCGGCGCTCCATCACGGGCGCTAGCCGTAGGCCGAGCGGGAGAGAACAGTCTCTCGACACCTACGCGCCTATCTACAACCAGCCCTCAGCTTTGTGCACGCCAAATAAACCAGATTTATAGTTGACGCCCCCGCCTTTTTATTTATTTGGGAATCCGAACTGTGGGAACGACCAACATCCACCCTCCTACAAAACCGGGGGTTTTTTTTCGGCCGGGGTTTCCCCATTTTTTTAAGCTGCCTTTTTTTTTTTGGGGGGGTTAGGGGGGGGGGGAAAATGGGGGGAAAAATATTGGGGGACTTTTTAAGATTTTTGGGCCCCTTTTTTCTTATCTAGAAAACGGGCTTACGAGAAAACCTGCTTCTCTGGGGGTATGTCGGCCGTTGAAGGCGACTCCGTGGGGCCACCGACAATGGTCCTTACAACAGAAGGACAAAATATTAAAATAAATATTGAAATAAAACGGGATTAATCGATCTCCCCATAAATTATGAGTATCATTACTTAATATTTAACGTAACAAAAACCGAAGAAACATATCAAAACCTTCTAGTAATGGCTAACAAATTTCAAAACGTAATTCAAGTAAAATACCAAGTAGATAAATGAAATAGGGAAATAAATGGCTTAAAAATAGCTAAACGCAACAGGAGAGGCCTATAAAATATCGTAGGTAACGCCTATAAATACTTATTTGGCACATTAGATCAAGAAGATAGGAAGGAATTATAACAGAGAATAGAAAATCTCGCCATCCAAAGTATCCAAACAAATGAACTAAATTTAGTTATAGAGGTAGTTAACCATGGAATTGAGATAATAAATCAAATAAATAAATCAATAAATCAATAAATCAAATAATCAAATAAATCAAATCAAAATTTCACAGAATACATCGAGGATATAGAAATGGGAATGCAACTAACTAGACTTGGTATTTTTAACAAGATTGATACAAATGAAATCTATATAATCTCAAATATTCCGAGCGAAACTGCTAATGTCCCAGTATACAAAATTGTCCAATATACAGATAATCAAAATAATATTTTAAGAGAAATAACATTCGATAAATATTATAGTTACGAAGACAAAATATATAGCAGAGAAACTAAGCAAATAATAGAAGACAATTGCATAAAAGAGATTTTGAAACAAAACCCCACTAAATGTCCGTACACAAAAACATTTAATAATTTCCAAATTAATTACGTTGAACCAAATATATTGTTAACATGGAACCTTCCCAAATCCAAATTAAACCAAAATTGTTTAGACAAAGAAATAACAACCGAAGGAAATAACATAATTAAGATTTACAACGAATTCACAATAACTTATTCAATGCTACATTTCACACAAAATGTCTATGTAAGTTGTAGGGGCGTCAGGAAGTCCCATAGTTCAGAATTCCCAAAATAAGACGTGGTGGTTCCAATTTCTTTAGAGTATATTCGTAGGTTTATTCACTTATATATAATGTTTAGAAGCGTAAGCGTGGTGATTCTGAGCGCGCGAGAGCGCGTCACCGGGGGGAAAACCTCTCATAAGCGTGAGAGCGAGAGCGAGGGAAACAGCTTGCGTAGCTGGATTGCTAACAGTGGTGTGGCTGGAATTCCCACAGAGCTGTAGCCCCGCCAGCGCCGTCCTCACTTTGAACATTCTCCCCCCCTTGCAGGATTGCTAAGACCCTATATGCTCCGATTTTGAAGCAAGGAGGTTGCTGATAGATCCGGGATTCCTTTGACGGGGCGGCTCACAGGAAGACGAGGGCACACATCGGCGCTGTATGCTGAAGATGAAGGCGGCGGTGCCGCAGAGGAGCCAGATGGGAAGGTGGAGTAAATTGTGGTGGCTCCGGTTACAAACTTTACACCGATCACCGCTTCGGCAATCCTGGCCGGAGTGTCGGTGAGCCAGGAAATTAGTGCAGTGGCTGAAGTGGAGGACAGCTTGGAGCCTCCTTTCCGAATCCAGGCGGAGAAAGCGGCAGCAGAGCAGACTCGGCATTGGTAGGACTTAGTACCTCGGGAACGTCTGCTCTCCACGGTGCGGTCGAAACAGGATCGAGAACCCATGTCTGTGTGTGGAAGGCTAGGGCGAAATGAAAAAGTCGAAGAAGCATTAGAAGCGAGCTTGGAGCGGATGACGGGCACATTTGGGACATTGGAAGCTACTCTGGAAATTTGACAAGAAAAGGATGTAACTTGATGGCTCGCCGTTACATTACCGATGGTAGGATATCGGCTCCAATCAGGACATCGATTGGTGAGCTCTCGAAGAAAGTAGGATCCGCTAATGGAAGACTCGGCAAATCTTTCAATAAACTTGGTGAGATAGGATGCAACGGAAGGTTCTTTGCCAATTCGGGGATAACATAGGCTTAGGCGTTTAATTGTAAGCCCGGCCTCGTTGGGGAGCGAATGGAAAACTGACAGAGCTTATCGGACTGAGCGGGTACTGTCTGATTGATGCTGGAGATCTGTGTAGGAATACGTTGGAATGGCAATTGGATTGTGTTATAAAGGCGTTCCGTAATGAACGTTGCCTCGGAGCCAGAGTCGATCAGAGCGCGGGCGCGGAACGCGAGCATCAACGGTCATTTGTAGGAAATGAGGACATAGCCGGATTGGGAGATTCTCCTTGGAACAGAGATCACACGTGCTCTTGCTCGGATTCACGTTGCTTTGGAACGAGTGCGCTGTCCTTGGAACAGGACTGCCTTGAGAACGGAACGGATTGGACTTGCTTAGGATGGAGGATGGCGGATTCTGACTGCCTTTGGGGGGTGGCGGATTCGGAGCGCCTTGGGAAGTGGAAGGGTCGCTCTCGATAGCCTCTAGCGTTAGGTATCGCTGAGTCAAGAAGGAGTCGATTTCCTTCCAGGGCGGCACCTCCTTTTTGTCCGTTACGGACGCTTCCAACAACGTCCGGCTCAACTTCGGCAATTTTGAAGCGCAGATGGTCACAAGCAGACTATCCCAGTTGTCCGTGCAGACGTTGGAGACCGCTAGCGCATTTAGGACTCCTTGCATCGTACTTTGAAGATCCTTCAAGGCACGACTGCACTCAGAAGTTACGCGGGGCAAGAAGAGGAAGATGTTTATCTGGTTGGTAACCAGAAGCCGATTGTTCTCATATCGGCTACGGAGGGATAACCATGCGGACTCGAAACCGTCATTGGTGAGGGGGGATTTCTCTACGATGGCCTTTGGATCGCCCCGGGTCTTCTCGGTGAGGTAGTCCAATTTCTCTACCGGAGATAATTTTGGATTATTAATCACGACCGCGGTGAACAGATCCCGGAATGTGGGCCAGCGGACGTAGTCCCCTGAGAAAACTTCAATGTTGACGGGAGGCAGTCGACAGCCGCCCTGTTGGACTGGCTGTGCAGGAGGAAGGACTGTGGATGTGGCCAGTTGGGCATTGAGGTCACTGAGGCACTGCTCAAATACCCCATAGCATTCGCCGTATGTGTCACGGATGTCCGCTTGGATTTCTTGAACCTCGTGAGTCATTGTGATGCAGTGGCGAGAGCTGACGGGACTACTGACGAAGGAGCCCTTCGGATCTTGTTTGGTCACAACTGGGACCTTAAGAGTGACAGGAGACGGAAATAGAACCGTTCTGGTCCTTGCCGCAAGGCTGTTACTGGCTGCTCTCGGAGTGAGGGTGCCTTGATTTTCTGTGTCGGCGTAGTTCCGGAGGCGGACGATGTTCGCAAATGGCTTGAAGAGGACACAGGCAAAAGCTTGCTGCTGTCCTTGTGACCTGTTGGCATATTACGAACTCACACACGCACAGAAAATCGGATTTTGAAGTCGTGGAGGTACAGAAGATCTGAGAAGAATTCAAACAGAAAGACGCCAGGAAACAAATATTTGTTCGGAAATATAACCCACTTATGGAAGGAAGGCTGCCAGGAAAAAGGCCTCGAGCTTGTTGGAAAACAATAGTCGGGTCGACTCGGATTGTTTCAGATCACCGTGAAGTGAAATTTCTCAAACAATGAGTGACTTATATTGCGCTGAGCCGAGGAGAGGAACGGTCACACTGATTTTGGCAATATTTTGCAAATATTGTTAGTGCTGGCTCCTCCGTTTACCTCTTTGACGCAGTCGTGATTAGAACTGGGTTATTTGCGGATGGACGGCGGACGGAATGGCATTTATATCCTCGATAGCTGAGTGGAATGGGCGATAGTTTGCTCTTTAGGTCGGTTTGGATCGACAAAGTGCAAATAAACCTAGTCGCCGTAAGCGTTACCGGAAGCTACAGTCAAGAATATGGCTGCGTAGTGGGCGCTGGAGAACTATCGGGAGAAATACCGAAGGAAAACAGAAAAAGATCCAAAGATGACGAAAAGGGTTAAATTAGAAATCGTGGATCGTTCAATTTATTTCTTGTAGTGTCGGTGTGTTTGTTTGGAAATCGTCAGATGAGAGTAAGGTTTTATTTTTTATTTATTTATTTTTGGTCGAACGCACGACTCGGTTACGATACCGATATTTTTGGATTGCGCCACCTCTAATGCACGGAACAAAAAACAACAACAAAGATCGAAACACCAATTTGCCAATTGGCAGTGGAAATTGCCAAATAATTATTATAATTGCGCCGTGCCTTGGTCGCGAGTAATTTATTTGGAAAGTGGAGAATGTTGGAGTTGGGGTAGCGAGCGTGAAAAGTGGCTGGAGTGCACGAATTGTACGAAATCGTACGAATTTTATATTAAATTTGGCACTTGCGCGGAGTATGTATGTAGTGCGGCATTTAAATACGGAATGTGGTATATTTATGCGGGGTGTAATAATTGTATGTACATGTATAGTTGGCACTATGGAATATTGCGGTCAACTATGGCAATAAATGTATGAATGTATGGAAATAAATGTACATAGGTATGTGTACAGGTATAGGAATAAAACACTTAATTTTAATTGTGGTTGAACTCGGAGTGTGCCAATGTATATTTTTATTGGGGTTGGTCGTGCATGGAATGCACTTGGAGAGACACGGATGTAGATGTGTGTGTATGTACGCAAGCCGCTCTCATGTGCTGGAATGTGCGTACATACATATGATCGGAATGCACTTTTTAGTTAATATTTTTCAATTTAATTGTCACAATTAATGCACAGACAAAACGGAATTGAAAAACTACCGTAGCATTGGTAGTTGGAGTTGAAGGAACGGAGAACGGCGGTGTCGAAAAGAACGAAGCGACACGGAAAACGGATGGCACAGTAAGAAGAAATAAGTACATATATAAGAATATATATATGTACCTATATCGCGGAACTCGGACTCTGCGGAAAGTGGAAACACAAATCGCGAATGGAAGGGATTTGTGGCACACGAAAGTAGTACTTATCTGAGGATCGTAGTGGTGAAGGCAATGCCGTGCTCGAATGCTGGATATGGTTGGGGAAGGCGAAGTATATCCGGCTCAAAGGACCAATGTTTGAGCGAAGAGGCGTTGCGAAGTCCCAGGATCAATTCCCAAAATAAAGACGATAGGCAGTAGTCCAATTTCTTCAATATGTATACATAGATATATTCGTAGGTTTTGTCACTTATATATAACAGTAGGTAATCGCGTGCAAAAGCCGGCCGTTTTGCTTGGGGTGAAGAAGCGCATTGAAAAAAACCGAAGTCAGCTGCCGACGGCTGTCGGCTGCGGGTGCATGAGCGTGGGCGGGAGCGTAGGCGTATCCATAATCATATGACAGATGTAGCAAAAAAATTGTGCCTGCCCCAGATTTTCGTCCTTTGTGGGGACGGAAGGGGGCGGGGCGAAATTTAGAAATACACTTGTAGCAGTGTGATATCACATGAGTCTGGAAACCAACTTTGGTTACCCTAACTCTTATAGACTCTGAGATCCAGGCGCTGATCAAGACGGACAGACAGACATGGCTCTATCGACTCGGCTATTGATGCTGATCAAGAATATATATACTTTATGGGTTTCCTTCTATGCGTTACACACATCCACTTTTACCACAAACCCAATATACTCTTTTTTGAGTAAGTGTATAAAAAGAAGGGAACTGGCGTGAAAAAATGGAGGGCACCCAGATTGAGGGGCCTGCCTTGAACAGGTCGGAAGAATGCAAAAACAACTACATTTCTTGGGCATGAGTCAGCACATTGATGATCTACTCGAGTTTTGTGTTAAAAGTGTTATTTTTTTGTGTGTATTCACAGTGGGGAGTCGGCCGAAAAAAGGTGGCAAATGCTAAAATTATTTTATGAACGCTTTCAATAAAATAAATATACACCTATAATAGACAATTTTCCTGCTCTTTAGAGAATCTAATTTTCAAGATAATTATAGTTTGGGAGATATGAGCACTCAAAGTTGAAAATTGATTTAGTTTAAAATATTTTAGTGAACTCTTATTGACTTATTGACTTGGGCTTTGAGGTGGCTCAGAGGGGGCCTAGCTGAGGCCACCGGACGGGTCGACGGGACCCTAGTGGGTAGGTCAGCTGCGAATACGCGGGCATCCCAAAGAATAGCAACAAAGTCCCGGACAGCCAGCGGGTGTTCGCGATGCAGCAACACTTGTGCAAACAACTTGTGTTGTTTACAACCAAATAAAAATCCCGTCTCTCAACCCCCCAATACTAAACGGATGCAGGCTCTCCTTCAGCGACAGTGCCAGTTACTTAGGGTTGGCAATTGACAAAAAGCTTAGCTGGAACCTGAGCATCAAAGACAGAGTGAAGAAGGCTACGATAGCCCTCTACACTTGCAAGAAGGCCATTGGGCTAAAATACGGCAAGAACCCAAGAATAGCCCAATGGATATACCTAGCAATAGTAAGACCAATACTGCGCTATGGAGTCGCAGTGTGGTGGCCTGCCCTATCGAAGGGGACCATCACTAAACAACTGGGCAAGGTGCAGCGTACTGCAGCCCTATGCATCAGTGGAGCTCTGAGCACAACACCAACGGATGCGCTAAATGCTATCCTTTGCCTGCAGAGCCTTGACCTTGCAGGTAAGGAGCAGGCAGAAATGGCAGCAATCCGTCTTAGAGACTCTGACCAATGGGTGTCACATCACACCGGTCATGCGTCCATCCTAAATGGAAACAAAATCGTCCCCACAAAAACGGACTACTGCGTTCCGAGGGAGTATACAGATACCCCCATCGAAACAATCATCCCTCACAGAAACGACTGGCTTGAGGGACCACCTGGTCCAAAGGGAGCCATTCAAATCTTTACTGATGGCTCAAAGCTGGACAATAAGGTCGGAGGAGGAATCTACTCCGAACAGCTGAACATAAGACACTCCTTCAGGCTCCCGGATCACTGCAGTGTCTTCCAAGCGGAAGTCATAGCGATCAGGGAAGCTTTGAGCTGTCTTCAAGAACTAGCCCCTGCGGTAACTCATACAAATATCTATAGTGACAGCCAAGCTGCGATCAAATCGCTGAATGCGATAACAACAAGCTCGGCTACCGTGGCAAACTGTCGCAAATCTCTTCATGAGATGGCTTATCAGTTCGTGATCAGCCTAATATGGGTCCCGGGCCACCAGGACATTGAAGGCAACTGCATAGCAGACGAGCTGGACAGAGCTGGTACAACAATCCCCTTCTCCATGATAAGAAGGATATTCGTATGCCAATGGCCACCTGCAAGCTCAAAATAAAAGAACATTTTAAGCGATTAATAAATGACAGATGGCAAACTGTGCCACTATGTCGCAAACCTCGGCAAACATGGCCTAACATTACTAGGAAGCGCATCGATGAGCTTTGCAAACTCAGTAGGAGTAGGTGCAGCTCAGTCATACGCTCCCTTACGGGACACTGGCTAATAGGCACACATGCAAACAGGCTGGGCGCCCCATATAACGACTTCTGTCGAAGCTGTAGAGATGAGGACGAGGAGGAGACTGTGGAACACCTGTTCTGCTCCTGTCCGGCTCTCAGTAGAAGGAGACTTCAATACTTGGGCGCTCCTTTTCTAATTGACATTTCGGACATGTCTGCAATCAGTCCCAGACGGATCGCAGGCTTCATAAGGGCATCCGGATGGGACAATGGATAACATAGTGTCTCACGAGGGAGGGGGGAACGATATATGCGGTATCACAATGGGCCGAAACCGGCCTAGGTGTGTCGGGTCTCTGACGATCCCGACAGCCGCCTCAACCTAACCTAACCTATTGACTTTATAATTTAGCAAGCTATGCTAAATTACTCTGCGCTGTCTGGCGCACACTCGCTGACGAACAGACGAAGCCGTCGGGCAGCAGCGCTGTCTCCAGCTCGCTCGGCTCGTCGCTGACAAACAGACGAAGCCGATGGGGAGCGGGGTCGCGGTCAGAGACGAGGCATAGCCGAAAACAGAATTGAAACCCCGCACGCTCCCTCTGTTCATAGGGCGTACCAGTAAACCCCCGTCATAGAACAGCTTTTTGGTCGCTCATGCAGCATATTGGTATTGTAAAGTAAAAAAAAAGTCAAACTTCATACAAAAAAAAGTACCAGAAATTTTTCGTTTCCTGGCGTGTAAATCCAGCAACATGCCCGAAATCCACAGATTTATCGGGACCGTGTGGACCGAGATATTCCTGTCACACAGCTCAGAAATATACAACTGCTCTACAATTATACATGAAGTGAGAGCTGGACGCAAAAACTGTAAGCAAAACCAAAAAGACAGATGCAAATTCCTACAAATTCCAACTACAGTAAGTCCCTCTAGTTTAAACACCTATAACTTGGCGTACGGTTAAGTTAAACAGAAAAAGTTAATTTTATATCATCTATCATATCATTTATTTTTCGATTCCTCGGTGCTGGATACCAAGCTTAAAGTGTTAACCCACGTCAGCTTAAAAGTAGTATTGATTTTTATACATTTGTGTAAGAAAACATACTTTATTTTAAAGTTCAAAATTTAAAACATAGGTTTTCTAATACCTAATTGCCTGTTTTCTTGGTTGTATTTTTTCAGTTTTTGATTTTTCATTTATTTACTAACCAGTTTTTTTCAAAAAAATCTGTAATGATCTTTCAATAATGTTAGAGAAGATTATCTATTTGAGAAAATGATCAAACTTGTTGCAATTTACATATAATCAAAAAATGGGAATGGTTAATTGCGAAAGGCTGTTATAACACAAAAACAAAATCTAAAATAGAATTAAGGAAAAATTATTACTTATACACAAAGGAGTGATCTTCAGCTTATACGAATCCAAAATTTTTGGATTTGATCGCCATCAGCATTTTAGTGCGTAAAATGGATTTGCTAGAGTACAAAGGGATATAAAGTCGAGAGATACAAGTATTTGCTGTGGGAAGAGTGAGAGTCATCCGCAGGTCTTATAGTAACAGATGGCAAAGGTTGAAATCCCTCTTCCGAAGCAGGTAAGGCTGGCGAACCTGTCCAGAAATAAACCTAAAAAAATCGAATATATAATTATTATAAACATTTCATTTATACAAAAGCAGTTACCAAATCTTGACGTTCCAATATATTCATTTTTTCAACAATGCTCCAAAACCATCTTTTAAACTTTAAAAGTTTATCAGGACCTTCGCTGGACTCGTCGTTAAAGGTAGTATATGAAATCAATGTAGAAACATTAATGTCCCCGACGCCATTCAAAAGCAAACGTAAATCTTCTGCGGTTAAGCTGTTCATACTGTTGTCAGGCAGAACGTCAAAAACCCCGTCTTTTAATGCCTAAAAGAAAAATATTAAAAATATCGTTCTAGTACCATGCATCTGAGCACAACACCAACGGATGCGCTAAATGCTATCCTTTGCCTGCAGAGCCTTGACCTTGCAGGTAAGGAGCAGGCAGAAATGGCAGCAATCCGTCTTAGAGACTCTGACCAATGGGTGTCACATCACACCGGTCATGCGTCCATCCTAAATGGAAACAAAATCGTCCCCACAAAAACGGACTACTGCGTTCCGAGGGAGTATACAGATACCCCCATCGAAACAATCATCCCTCACAGAAACGACTGGCTTGAGGGACCACCTCGTCCAAAGGGAGCCATTCAAATCTTTACTGATGGCTCAAAGCTGGACAACAAGGCCGGAGGAGGAATCTACTCCGAACAGCTGAACATAAGACACTCCTTCAGGCTCCCGGATCACTGCAGTGTCTTCCAAGCGGAAGTCATAGCGATCAGGGAAGCTTTGAGCTGTCTTCAAGAACTAGCCCCTGCGGTAACTCATATAAATATCTATAGTGACAGCCAAGCTGCGATCAAATCGCTGAATGCGATAACAACAAGCTCGGCTACCGTGGCAAACTGTCGCAAATCTCTTCATGAGATGGCTTATCAGTTCGTGATCAGCCTAATATGGGTCCCGGGCCACCGGACCACCAGGAAGGCAACTGCATAGCAGACGAGCTGGCCAGAGCTGGTACAACAATCCCCCTTCTCCATGATAAGAAGGATATTCGTATGCCAATGGCCAACTCCAAGCTCAAAATAAAAGAACATTTTAAGCGATTAATAAATGACAGATGGCAAACTGTGCCACTATGTCGCAAACCTCGGCAAACATGGCCTAACATTACTAGGAAGCGCACCGATGAGCTTTGCAAACTCAGTAGGAGTAGGTGCAGCTCAGTCATACGCTCCCTTACGGGACACTGGCTAATAGGCACACATGCAAACAGGCTGGGCGCCCCATATAACGACTTCTGTCGAAGCTGTAGAGATGAGGACGAGGAGGAGACTGTGGAACACCTGTTCTGCTCCTGTCCGGCTCTCAGTAGAAGGAGACTTCAATACTTGGGCGCTCCTTTTCTAATTGACATTTCGGACATGTCTACAATCAGTCCCAGAAGGATCGCAGGCTTCATAAGGGCATCCGGATGGGACAATGGATAACATAGTGTCTCACGAGGGAGGAGGGAACGATATATGCGGTATCACAATGGGCCGAAACCGGCCTAGGTGTGTCGGGTCTCTGACGATCCCGACAGCCGCCTCAACCTAACCTAACCTATTGACTTTATAATTTAGCAAGCTATGCTAAATTACTCTGCGCTGTCTGGCGCACACTCGCTGACGAACAGACGAAGCCGTCGGGCAGCAGCGCTGTCTACAGCTCGCTCGGCTCGTCGCTGACAAACAGACGAAGCCGATGGGGAGCGGGGTTGCGGTCAGAGACGAGGCATAGCCGAAAACAGAATTGAAACCCCGCACGCTCCCTCTGTTCATAGGGCGTACCAGTAAACCCCCGTCATAGAACAGCTTTTTGGTCGCTCATGCAGCATATTGGTATTGTAAAGTAAAAAAAAAAGTCAAACTTCATACAAAAAAAAGTACCAGAAATTTTTCGTTTCCTGGCGTGTAAATCCAGCAACATGCCCGAAATCCACAGATTTATCGGGACCGTGTGGACCGAGATATTCCTGTCACACAGCTCAGAAATATACAACTGCTCTACAATTATACATGAAGTGAGAGCTGGACGCAAAAACTGTAAGCAAAACCAAAAAGACAGATGCAAATTCCTACAAATTCCAACTACAGTAAGTCCCTCTAGTTTAAACACCTATAACTTGGCGTACGGTTAAGTTAAACAGAAAAAGTTAATTTTATATCATCTATCATATCATTTATTTTTCGATTCCTCGGTGCTGGATACCAAGCTTAAAGTGTTAACCCACGTCAGCTTAAAAGTAGTATTGATTTTTATACATTTGTGTAAGAAAACATACTTTATTTTAAAGTTCAAAATTTAAAACATAGGTTTTCTAATACCTAATTGCCTGTTTTCTTGGTTGTATTTCTTCAGTTTTTGATTTTTCATTTATTTACTAACCAGTTTTTTTCAAAAAAGTCTGTAATGATCTTTCAATAATGTTAGAGAAGATTATCTATTTGAGAAAATGATCAAACTTGTTGCAATTTACATATAATCAAAAAATGGGAATGGTTAATTGCGAAAGGCTGTTATAACACAAAAACAAAATCTAAAATAGAATTAAGGAAAAAATTATTACTTATACACAAAGGAGTGATCTTCAGCTTATACGAATCCAAAATTTTTGGATTTGATCGCCATCAGCATTTTAGTGCGTAAAATGGATTTGCTAGAGTACAAAGGGATATAAAGTCGAGAGATACAAGTATTTGCTGTGGGAAGATGAGAGTCATCCGCAGGTCTTATAGTAACAGATGGCAAAGGTTGAAATCCCTCTTCCGAAGCAGGTAAGGCTGGCGAACCTGTCCAGAAATAAACCTAAAAAAATCGAATATATAATTATTATAAACATTTCATTTATACAAAAGCAGTTACCAAATCTTGACGTTCCAATATATTCATTTTTTCAACAATGCTCCAAAACCATCTTTTAAACTTTAAAAGTTTATCAGGACCTTCGCTGGACTCGTCGTTAAAGGTAGTATATGAAATCAATGTAGAAACATTAATGTCCCCGACGCCATTCAAAAGCAAACGTAAATCTTCTGCGGTTAAGCTGTTCATACTGTTGTCAGGCAGAACGTCAAAAACCCCGTCTTTTAATGCCTAAAAGAAAAATATTAAAAATATCGTTCTAGTACCATGCATCTGAGCACAACACCAACGGATGCGCTAAATGCTATCCTTTGCCTGCAGAGCCTTGACCTTGCAGGTAAGGAGCAGGCAGAAATGGCAGCAATCCGTCTTAGAGACTCTGACCAATGGGTGTCACATCACACCGGTCATGCGTCCATCCTAAATGGAAACAAAATCGTCCCCACAAAAACGGACTACTGCGTTCCGAGGGAGTATACAGATACCCCCATCGAAACAATCATCCCTCACAGAAACAACTGGCTTGAGGGACCACCTGGTCCAAAGGGAGCCATTCAAATCTTTACTGATGGCTCAAAGCTGGACAACAAGGTCGGAGGAGGAATCTACTCCGAACAGCTGAACATAAGACACTCTTTCAGGCTCCCGGATCACTGCAGTGTCTTCCAAGCGGAAGTCATAGCGATCAGGGAAGCTTTGAGCTGTCTTCAAGAATTAGCCCCTGCGGTAACTCATATAAATATCTAGTGACAGCCAAGCTGCGATCAAATCGCTGAATGCGATAACAACAAGCTCGGCTACCGTGGCAAACTGTCGCAAATCTCTTCATGAGATGGCTTATCAGTTCGTGATCAGCCTAATATGGGTCCCGGGCCACCGGACCACCAGGAAGGCAACTGCATAGCAGACGAGCTGGCCAGAGCTGGTACAACAATCCCCCTTCTCCATGATAAGAAGGATATTCGTATGCCAATGGCCACCTGCAAGCTCAAAATAAAAGAACATTTTAAGCGATTAATAAATGACAGATGGCAAAGTGTGCCACTATGTCGCAAACCTCGGCAAACATGGCCTAACATTACTAGGAAGCGCACCGATGAGCTTTGCAAACTCAGTAGGAGTAGGTGCAGCTCAGTCATACGCTCCCTTACGGGACACTGGCTAATAGGCACACATGCAAACAGGCTGGGCGCCCCATATAACGTCTTCTGTCGAAGCTGTAGAGATGAGGACGAGGAGGAGACTGTGGAACACCTGTTCTGCTCCTGTCCGGCTCTCAGTAGAAGGAGACTTCAATACTTGGGCGCTCCTTTTCTAATTGACATTTCGGACATGTCTACAATCAGTCCCAGAAGGATCGCAGGCTTCATAAGGGCATCCGGATGGGACAATGGATAACATAGTGTCTCACGAGGGAGGAGGGAACGATATATGCGGTATCACAATGGGCCGAAACCGGCCTAGGTGTGTCGGGTCTCTGACGATCCCGACAGCCGCCTCAACCTAACCTAACCTATTGACTTTATAATTTAGCAAGCTATGCTAAATTACTCTGCGCTGTCTGGCGCACACTCGCTGACGAACAGATGAAGCCGTCGGGCAGCAGCGCTGTCTCCAGCTCGCTCGGCTCGTCGCTGACAAACAGACGAAGCCGATGGGGAGCGGGGTCGCGGTCAGAGACGAGGCATAGCCGAAAACAGAATTGAAACCCCGCACGCTCCCTCTGTTCATAGGGCGTACCAGTAAACCCCCGTCATAGAACAGCTTTTTGGTCGCTCATGCAGCATATTGGTATTGTAAAGTAAAAAAAAAAGTCTAAACTTCATACAAAAAAAGTACCAGAAATTTTTCGTTTCCTGGCGTGTAAATCCAGCAACATGCCCGAAATCCACAGATTTATCGGGACCGTGTGGACCGAGATATTCCTGTCACACAGCTCAGAAATATACAACTGCTCTACAATTATACATGAAGTGAGAGCTGGACGCAAAAACTGTAAGCAAAACCAAAAAGACAGATGCAAATTCCTACAAATTCCAACTACAGTAAGTCCCTCTAGTTTAAACACCTATAACTTGGCGTACGGTTAAGTTAAACAGAAAAAGTTAATTTTATATCATCTATCATATCATTTATTTTTCGATTCCTCGGTGCTGGATACCAAGCTTAAAGTGATAACCCACGTCAGCTTAAAAGTAGTATGATTTTTATACATTTGTGTAAAAAACATACTTTATTTTAAAGTTCAAAATTTAAAACATAGGTTTTCTAATACCTAATTGCCTGTTTTCTTGGTTGTATTTCTTCAGTTTTTGATTTTTCATTTATTTACTAACCAGTTTTTTTCAAAAAAGTCTGTAATGATCTTTCAATAATGTTAGAGAAGATTATCTATTTGAGAAAATGATCAAACTTGTTGCAATTTACATATAATCAAAAAATGGGAATGGTTAATTGCGAAAGGCTGTTATAACACAAAAACAAAATCTAAAATAGAATTAAGGAAAAAATTATTACTTATACACAAAGGAGTGATCTTCAGCTTATACGAATCCAAAATTTTTGGATTTGATCGCCATCAGCATTTTAGTGCGTAAAATGGATTTGCTAGAGTACAAAGGGATATAAAGTCGAGAGATACAAGTATTTGCTGTGGGAAGATGAGAGTCATCCGCAGGTCTTATAGTAACAGATGGCAAAGGTTGAAATCCCTCTTCCGAAGCAGGTAAGGCTGGCGAACCTGTCCAGAAATAAACCTAAAAAAATCGAATATATAATTATTATAAACATTTCATTTATACAAAAGCAGTTACCAAATCTTGACGTTCCAATATATTCATTTTTTCAACAATGCTCCAAAACCATCTTTTAAACTTTAAAAGTTTATCAGGACCTTCGCTGGACTCGTCGTTAAAGGTAGTATATGAAATCAATGTAGAAACATTAATGTCCCCGACGCCATTCAAAAGCAAACGTAAATCTTCTGCGGTTAAGCTGTTCATACTGTTGTCAGGCAGAACGTCAAAAACCCCGTCTTTTAATGCCTAAAAGAAAAATATTAAAAATATCGTTTTAGTACCATGCATCTGAGCACAACACCAACGGATGCGCTAAATGCTATCCTTTGCCTGCAGAGCCTTGACCTTGCAGGTAAGGAGCAGGCAGAAATGGCAGCAATCCGTCTTAGAGACTCTGACCAATGGGTGTCACATCACACCGGTCATGCGTCCATCCTAAATGGAAACAAAATCGTCCCCACAAAAACGGACTACTGCGTTCCGAGGGAGTATACAGATACCCCCATCGAAACAATCATCCCTCACAGAAACAACTGGCTTGAGGGACCACCTGGTCCAAAGGGAGCCATTCAAATCTTTACTGATGGCTCAAAGCTGGACAACAAGGTCGGAGGAGGAATCTACTCCGAACAGCTGAACATAAGACACTCTTTCAGGCTCCCGGATCACTGCAGTGTCTTCCAAGCGGAAGTCATAGCGATCAGGGAAGCTTTGAGCTGTCTTCAAGAATTAGCCCCTGCGGTAACTCATATAAATATCTAGTGACAGCCAAGCTGCGATCAAATCGCTGAATGCGATAACAACAAGCTCGGCTACCGTGGCAAACTGTCGCAAATCTCTTCATGAGATGGCTTATCAGTTCGTGATCAGCCTAATATGGGTCCCGGGCCACCGGACCACCAGGAAGGCAACTGCATAGCAGACGAGCTGGCCAGAGCTGGTACAACAATCCCCCTTCTCCATGATAAGAAGGATATTCGTATGCCAATGGCCACCTGCAAGCTCAAAATAAAAGAACATTTTAAGCGATTAATAAATGACAGATGGCAAAGTGTGCCACTATGTCGCAAACCTCGGCAAACATGGCCTAACATTACTAGGAAGCGCACCGATGAGCTTTGCAAACTCAGTAGGAGTAGGTGCAG
This sequence comes from Drosophila tristis, assembly GCA_018150885.1. Classification (NCBI taxonomy): domain Eukaryota; kingdom Metazoa; phylum Arthropoda; class Insecta; order Diptera; family Drosophilidae; genus Drosophila; species Drosophila tristis. Next base: position 1,227,298 of record JAECWT010000198.1, on the reverse strand, counting down.
CTCAGTCATACGCTCCCTTACGGGACACTGGCTAATAGGCACACATGCAAACAGGCTGGGCGCCCCATATAACGACTTCTGTCGAAGCTGTAGAGATGAGGACGAGGAGGAGACTGTGGAACACCTGTTCTGCTCCTGTCCGGCTCTCAGTAGGAGACTTCAATACTTGGGCGCTCCTTTTCTAATTGACATTTCGGACATGTCTACAATCAGTCCCAGACGGATCGCAGGCTTCATAAGGGCATCCGGATGGGACAATGGATAACATAGTGTCTCACGAGGGAGGGGGGAACGATATATGCGGTATCACAATGGGCCGAAACCGGCCTAGGTGTGTCGGGTCTCTGACGATCCCGACAGCCGCCTCAACCTAACCTAACCTATTGACTTTATAATTTAGCAAGCTATGCTAAATTACTCTGCGCTGTCTGGCGCACACTCGCTGACGAACAGATGAAGCCGTCGGGCAGCAGCGCTGTCTCCAGCTCGCTCGGCTCGTCGCTGACAAACAGACGAAGCCGATGGGGAGCGGGGTCGCGGTCAGAGACGAGGCATAGCCGAAAACAGAATTGAAACCCCGCACGCTCCCTCTGTTCATAGGGCGTACCAGTAAACCCCCGTCATAGAACAGCTTTTTGGTCGCTCATGCAGCATATTGGTATTGTAAAGTAAAAAAAAAAAGTCAAACTTCATACAAAAAAAAGTACCAGAAATTTTTCGTTTCCTGGCGTGTAAATCCAGCAACATGCCCGAAATCCACAGATTTATCGGGACCGTGTGGACCGAGATATTCCTGTCACACAGCTCAGAAATATACAACTGCTCTACAATTATACATGAAGTGAGAGCTGGACGCAAAAACTGTAAGCAAAACCAAAAAGACAGATGCAAATTCCTACAAATTCCAACTACAGTAAGTCCCTCTAGTTTAAACACCTATAACTTGGCGTACGGTTAAGTTAAACAGAAAAAGTTAATTTTATATCATCTATCATATCATTTATTTTTCGATTCCTCGGTGCTGGATACCAAGCTTAAAGTGTTAACCCACGTCAGCTTAAAAGTAAGAAAACATACTTTATTTTAAAGTTCAAAATTTAAAACATAGGTTTTCTAATACCTAATTGCCTGTTTTCTTGGTTGTATTTCTTCAGTTTTTGATTTTTCATTTATTTACTAACCAGTTTTTTTCAAAAAAGTCTGTAATGATCTTTCAATAATGTTAGAGAAGATTATCTATTTGAGAAAATGATCAAACTTGTTGCAATTTACATATAATCAAAAAATGGTTAATTGCGAAAGGCTGTTATAACACAAAAACAAAATCTAAAATAGAATTAAGGAAAAAATTATTACTTATACACAAAGGAGTGATCTTCAGCTTATACGAATCCAAAATTTTTGGATTTGATCGCCATCAGCATTTTAGTGCGTAAAATGGATTTGCTAGAGTGCAAAGGGATATAAAGTCGAGAGATACAAGTATTTGCTGTGGGAAGATGAGAGTCATCCGCAGGTCTTATAGTAACAGATGGCAAAGGTTGAAATCCCTCTTCCGAAGCAGGTAAGGCTGGCGAACCTGTCCAGAAATAAACCTAAAAAAATCGAATATATAATTATTATAAACATTTCATTTATACAAAAGCAGTTACCAAATCTTGACGTTCCAATATATTCATTTTTTCAACAATGCTCCAAAACCATCTTTTAAACTTTAAAAGTTTATCAGGACCTTCGCTGGACTCGTCGTTAAAGGTAGTATATGAAATCAATGTAGAAACATTAATGTCCCCGACGCCATTCAAAAGCAAACGTAAATCTTCTGCGGTTAAGCTGTTCATACTGTTGTCAGGCAGAACGTCAAAAACCCCGTCTTTTAATGCCTAAAAGAAAAATATTAAAAATATCGTTCAAGTACCATGCATCTGAGCACAACACCAACGGATGCGCTAAATGCTATCCTTTGCCTGCAGAGCCTTGACCTTGCAGGTAAGGAGCAGGCAGAAATGGCAGCAATCCGTCTTAGAGACTCTGACCAATGGGTGTCACATCACACCGGTCATTCGTCCATCCTAAATGGAAACAAAATCGTCCCCACAAAAACGTGTGACGGCGCTTCGACCGGGGTATGCTCGCCGCGCCGGGGTTCACAGAAATTTGTTTGATCTCTGGATGTGGTAGCTGAAAGAAAAGGCTCTAGGTTCAAGAAGAAGGCGACACGGGTAGGGTAGCAAAAGTAGGGTTTTTTGATGTTTATTTAGCTTAGGCATACAGAGTTGATATATGGCTCAAATGGTTCACTGGATCGTCCTCGATGTCCTCCTTCAGGGTCGTCAGGGCCGCACGTGGCTGCTCGCAGCGTGCAGGTCGTGCCTGGTAGAGATCGGTCGCCGCGGAGGATAATGCGCTCCGAGAGAAGTGATTGATGCGGAGGATAATGCGCTCCGAGGAGAAGTAATCGGTGCGGAGGACAATGCGCTCCGGGAGAAGTGGTCGTTGCGGAGGATAATGCGCTCCGAGGAGAAGTGATCGGTGCGGAGGACAATGCGCTCCGGGAGAAGTAGTCGTTGCGGAGGATAATGCGCTCCGAGGAGAAGTGATCGGTGCGGAGGACAATGCGCTCCGGGAGAAGTAGTCGTTGCGGAGGATAATGCGCTCCGAGGAGAAGTGATCGGTGCGGAGGACAATGCGCTCCGAGGAGAAGGTTGGGGAGACAGAGGAAAATGCGCTCTGAGTAGGGAGGGGAAAGTCAGAGGACAATGCACTCCGAGAATGAATTTGGAGAAAAACAGCAAAGATTACCGGGAAGAGGAATCGTACGCTCTAACACGGTGATCAATGCATTCCAAAGAAATGGACGGTATAAAGCAGGGATAGTGGGGTTATAGAGGAATCGTACGCTCTAAGAACCACACCATTCAATGCTTACCAAAGCCTCGGGGAGCGAATCCACCCTTGGCAGTCCAAGACAGGAATGGTGGTGATGGCTCTGTTGCGGCTGCTTTTATTGCCAAAAGTCAGCTGTTGGCTCCGGTCTCTGGTACTAACGCGTTGTTATGATCAGCTGCTAGTGTGGCCGTTTGGTTCGGAGGGCTGGGCACACTGTTGGCGCGTAGATTTGAATTTTGTAGTGTGGCCGTGTGGTTCTGATCGCTGGTCACATTGTCGGCGCGAAGATTTAAAAGTCATGTTGTTTGTTGTTTTTGCTTGTTTTCTTTTTTAATTAAATTAGTCTTCATGTTGTTTCTCTTATGTCTAAGTAATTGAACAGTGGAAATGAAATGAAAATGAAATAATAACAGTGGAAAAGAAATCATAATACTCCGCGGAATGTTTTTTTGTGACGCTTGGCGCTGGTTTGAGCTGGGCGTCACACTCCCCCTCCCCTTCTAGGGTGGGTCGTCCGGATGTCCCCTCTGCGTTGAACCAGCTGCCTAGTCGTACGTCTCCCGATCGGCCGATTTTCACCCAGCATGCCTGGTCTGGTATTTCCTCGCTCCACAGCTTGAATCGTCTTTGGTGGTGGCTTTTCCGGTCGTCGATCGCCCGTTGGACGGTCGCCACTTGATTTTTGCTGAGTTTGCACCCTTGGGGAACCTCCCAGTTGCTGGGTATGGTGGCCGTTTGGCATGTTGTGTGGGTCCGTGTTGTCGCCTGGCCGGATGTCAGTGCCTCTGCTGTTCGTGGTGGTTGACCCTGAGACGCAGTGTTTGGTGCTGGATCCGTCATCCGTACTTCTGCGTTTTGACTCTTGGCTGGTCCTCCGATATCCAATATATCGTTGTCTATTTCCTCGAGCTCTACTTGTCGTGCCCAGCTGATCCGCTCAGTGGCCCTTGGTTGAGCCGGCTCGGGTCTGGTGTTGTTGGCCCAGCTTATTCTTTTCTTCCTGGTCCCTTCGGTCCCTGCCGTCTCTAGTGCCATGGTTGCTGGACTGGTCGTGGTTTCGCTGGCTTTCGCTGTTCTTCGTGGTGCCACAACTCTGGTGCCGGACACCCTCATCCTTCCTCCTAGCTGTTGCGGCGCTGGTATGACCTCCACCTTGCGTTGTTTCGCCTTACTTTCTTCCATTTGTTGTTTGAATCTCCGTGCGCTATTATTAAATTTGTCCATGATTCTGCAAAGAAAGAGAGGTGTCGTTATTGTGACTGTTTCTTGCTCTTCTTTGCTTGCGGGTTTTAGATGTGATATGTGCGCTCGACTTTTTTTGTTAGTAGAGGTGTCTTTGACTGTTACTATTACTGGGGACACGAGTTCGAGGACCTTACAAGGACCGTTGTATTTTGGCTCGAGTTTTGCTGTTATTTTGTCGATCTTTTTTGAGAGTGGGTGAGTTCTAACCCATACTATGTCCCCTATCTTTGGTTTCCAGTCTCGTCTTCTTAAGTTGTAGTGTCTCGTCTGTTTTGCTGCTGCTTCCTCCATGTTTTGTCTGGCTAATGCTTCCGCGCTTTGTCGCGCTTCTGCATTTTCTTGTGTCGTTAGTTCTGTGAGCCCTGATCCTAATGTTACCTCGTCAAACAGATTTCCTGGTAGCCGTAGCTCTCGTCCGAACATTAAATATGCTGGCGTAAATCCTGTTGATTCTGATCGACTGCTGTTGATCGCGAGTGTTACTTCTGGTAAGTGCTCGTCCCATTTATTATGTTTTCCCCCCGCGTACTGTGCTATCATGGTTTTCAATGTTCGATTCGCTCTTTCGGTCGGGTTTTCTTGGGGCGTGTATGGTGCCGTGAATTGCTGCTTGATTCCCCATAACTGCATTACCTGTTTGGTTTTTCTGCTTGTGAATTGCACGCCGTTGTCTGATATCAGCTGTTTTGGTGTTCCTCCTCGTGCTAGTATTTTTTCTCGGAACGCTTTTATGAATGTATCGGCGGTTGCTTTCCTCGCTGGTGTCACCTCTATCCATTTCGAAAATTTATCGATGAATACGATGAGTATTGTGTTCCCGTGTGATGTTCTTGGTAGGGGTCCTACGAAATCGACACATATCGTTTCCCACGGGGCATCTGCGATTTTTGTTAGCATTTTTCCCGCCGCTGCTTGTTGCGAGATTTTGAATTTTTGGCAGCTTTCACATTTTCTGATGAACTTTGTTACATCTCTGCTTATCCCTGGCCAAAAATATCGTTGTCGGATCCTTATTTTTGTGCGTCGTATCCCTAGGTGGCCTGCCGTTGGGTTCGTATGGTTTTCCGTTAATACCCTATGCCTTTCTTGTTTTGGCACGCACAGCTTCCATGGTTGGATGTCTTCATCCGTTTGGCTTGGTATGTGTCGGTATAATCGTCCGTGTTTTATAGTGTAGTCTTCTGCTATTTTCGGGTTTGTTTGTATCTGTTTCCACTTTGCTTCGTACCAAGCGCATTCCACCAGCTCTGTGATTCTCACCTCTTCGCGTGGTAAGCGGGATAATCCGTCCGCCACTGCATTGAGCTTCCCCTTCCGATAGCGTATTTCGAATGTGAATGGTTGTAGTCCCAACGCCCATCTTGCTACTCGGCCGGATGGGCTTTCGATGGAATTTAACCATTTCAGGGCTAAGTGGTCCGTTATCACTACGAACTGGTATCCCTCGAGGTACATCCTCATTTTATGAATTCCCCAGTAGATGGCGAGACATTCTTTCTCTGTAGCGGAATATTTAGTTTCTTCGCTTTTTTAGCTTGCGGCTTGCGTATGAGATTACGTGTTCTCCGTCTGCATCCTCCTGTGTTAAAACCGCTCCTAGTCCGCAATCGCTTGCGTCTGTTTGTAGGATAAAGGTTTTTCGGAAATCTGGGCAGGCCAGAATGGGTGCCTCTGTTAAACAGTGTTTCAGATCGTTGAAAGCGCTGTCTTGGGCTTCTCCCCACGTAAATTTCTGTCCTTTCTTCAGTAGTTCATGTAGTGGCTTCGCTCTCTCGGTGAAGGTCGGTACGAACCTTCGATACCACGATGCTAGCCCCAGAAAACTGTGTAGTTGTTTTAGTGTTGTTGGTGCAACCAGTTCTCTGATGGCTGATACTTTGTCCGGATCTGTGTGTATTCCTTCCTCGCTCACCATGTGTCCCAGGTATTTCAACTTCTGTTGAAAGAAGTGGCATTTCGCTGCGTTGATGCGCAAGTTTGCTCTCCTTAATCGGTTCAGCACTTCCTGAAGCTTCTGCATGTGTTCTGTTTTCGTTCGCCCAATGACGATTATATCGTCTAGGTATGCGAAAGCGAACGGCTCCATGTCTGGTCCTATAACCGAATCTAATGCCCTTTGAAACGTTGCGGGTGCTGTGGTGAGTCCGAACGGCATTACCTTCCATTGGTACAAGCCTCGCCCAGGGGCTGTGAAGGCTGTGTACTGTCGGCTTTGCCTCTCCATCGGAATCTGCCAGTAGCCTGACTTTAGGTCTAGTGTGCTGATGAATTTCGCCTCTCTTAGTTGGTTTAATATGAAGTCCATCCGTGGTACCGGGTATGCGTCTTTCTCGGTTTTTTCGTTTAGTAGTCTGTAGTCGACGCATAGTCTCCAATCCCCTGCTTTTTTCTTGACTAAGACTATTGGTGAGCTGTATGGACTTCGTGACGGTTCTATTAGGTCCTGACGTTTCAGCTCGTTTATTTCCCTGTTGATGATCTCCATTTGTGCTGGGTTCCTTGGGTAGTACCTCTGTTTGACCGGCCTATCGTCCTTGAGGAATATCCGATGAGTTGTTATGTTACTTACTCCGCCGAGGTTGTCGAATTTCTGGACCTCTGTTGATATCCATTTTTCGATTTCCTTGTCCGTTGGTTCCGGTTGTGAGTTTCTTGCCCTCTCTTCGTGTCTTTGTTTTTTCTCCCTTCCACTGATCACTACGGTACTGTTTCCGCATGTAATGATGGTTCCTGCGTCCCTTAAGAAGTCCATTCCGAGTAGTGGCGTGTCTGGTAGCCCCTCCATTATTAAAAATGATAATGTCGTTTCCTGGCCTCCTAGCTCTACTCCGGTAAGGAATGTTCGCGTGGTTTTTTGTGTACTTCCATCTGCGAGTCTGATCAGTCTATTTTCTTTTTCTTCCTTCCCGTTGCTCTGTAGTATTTTCGCCGTTTTTTCGTTCAAGATGCTTCTTGTGGCTCCCGTATCTATTACTACCTCCATCCTCTTTCCGCCGATCTTGGCCATTCCCACGAGCTGGTTGTCCTCGTATCTTAAATCTGTGGTGGTCCGCTCTGCGTGTTTTGGGCTCCGGGTGCTTCGCGGGATTGTCCCGGGCCCTGTGCGTTTTCCTGTGGTTTCCTGCAGCAGTCTATCGTTCGTACTCCTTCTTTATTGCATGTCCAACAGTATAACACTGGCTCCCTGGTGCATCCCCTCGATTCGTGTCCTATTTGTCCACATCGGTGACATTTTGTTTGTCTCCATTGTGGCCGTTGCCATGGTGTCTGGTTATTTTGTTGATTATTGGGCACGGTCTTTGATAGGCCTGCCTCTCTCTCTAGTTTCTCGAACTCTTCCGCTGTTATGATGAATTCTGATAGCGTCTGGAATTCCCTTCTCTTCACATAGAGTTTGATTGGTAACCTACAATTCTTGTATGCCATGTCCAGTTTCTCGTTCTCGGTGTACGTCCCGAATCTCATCAATTTTCTCAGGTCTTGAATAAACTCTCGTATTGTCTCCGTTTCTGATTGTTTCCGCTCCGATACTATCTTTATAAGCTCTTCATGGTATTGTGGTGACATGAAGTTCTCCTTCAGCTGGCTTTTCACCTCCTCCCATGTTGTTATGGGGGCGGGTTTCGTGTGCCACCAGTCCAATGCACTCTTCTCCAGTATTACCGGCATTGCAAATACAATGTGGTCTATCTCGATCCCGTATGTTTCTGCTAATTCCTCCATCCTACTGAGAAATTCGAGCAGTTCTCCATTCCCAGTGAATGTGAGGTCCCACTTCTTTATTTTATCTATTATGGCCACTGCTTCTGGTGATCCTTTCCGTATCTGCTTTGGAAACAAAGCTTTCTTTTTTGCCGTTTTTGGTTCCCCTTGCGGTTCTTCCATAGCTGGCTTGGCTTGTGTTATTACTTTTGGTGATTGTTTTGGGCTCCTTCCTCTTGTCTGGGTGCTTCCGAGCTGTTCCAGTCTCTCCAGTATTTCCTTACTTAGATCCCTTCTTTCCGTGAACTGAATTAGTTGTTTCCTTAATGTTTCCACTCCTTCAGGCTTCTCCAATCCAAATTCCTCGCAGTAGCTGATCAGTTCTGCTCTTGTCGCCTGGTTGATCCATGCTTTCGCCATCTTGACCATAAATGAGATTTCAATTCTAAGCTACCACAACCTGCTCGGGCGCCACTGTGACGGCGCTTCGACCGGGGTATGCTCGCCGCGCCGGGGTTCACAGAAATTTGTTTGATCTCTGGATGTGGTAGCTGAAAGAAAAGGCTCTAGGTTCAAGAAGAAGGCGACACGGGTAGGGTAGCAAAAGTAGGGTTTTTTGATGTTTATTTAGCTTAGGCATACAGAGTTGATATATGGCTCAAATGGTTCACTGGATCGTCCTCGATGTCCTCCTTCAGGGTCGTCAGGGCCGCACGTGGCTGCTCGCAGCGTGCAGGTCGTGCCTGGTAGAGATCGGTCGCCGCGGAGGATAATGCGCTCCGAGAGAAGTGATTGATGCGGAGGATAATGCGCTCCGAGGAGAAGTAATCGGTGCGGAGGACAATGCGCTCCGGGAGAAGTGGTCGTTGCGGAGGATAATGCGCTCCGAGGAGAAGTGATCGGTGCGGAGGACAATGCGCTCCGGGAGAAGTAGTCGTTGCGGAGGATAATGCGCTCCGAGGAGAAGTGATCGGTGCGGAGGACAATGCGCTCCGGGGGAAGTAGTCGTTGCGGAGGATAATGCGCTCCGAGGAGAAGTGATCGGTGCGGAGGACAATGCGCTCCGAGGAGAAGGTTGGGGAGACAGAGGAAAATGCGCTCTGAGTAGGGAGGGGAAAGTCAGAGGACAATGCACTCCGAGAATGAATTTGGAGAAAAACAGCAAAGATTACCGGGAAGAGGAATCGTACGCTCTAACACGGTGATCAATGCATTCCAAAGAAATGGACGGTATAAAGCAGGGATAGTGGGGTTATAGAGGAATCGTACGCTCTAAGAACCACACCATTCAATGCTTACCAAAGCCTCGGGGAGCGAATCCACCCTTGGCAGTCCAAGACAGGAATGGTGGTGATGGCTCTGTTGCGGCTGCTTTTATTGCCAAAAGTCAGCTGTTGGCTCCGGTCTCTGGTACTAACGCGTTGTTATGATCAGCTGCTAGTGTGGCCGTTTGGTTCGGAGGGCTGGGCACACTGTTGGCGCGTAGATTTGAATTTTGTAGTGTGGCCGTGTGGTTCTGATCGCTGGTCACATTGTCGGCGCGAAGATTTAAAAGTCATGTTGTTTGTTGTTTTTGCTTGTTTTATTTTTTAATTAAATTAGTCTTCATGTTGTTTCTCTTATGTCTAAGTAATTGAACAGTGGAAATGAAATGAAAATGAAATAATAACAGTGGAAAAGAAATCATAATACTCCGCGGAATGTTTTTTTGTGACGCTTGGCGCTGGTTTGAGCTGGGCGTCACAAACGGACTACTGCGTTCCGAGGGAGTATACAGATACCCCCATCGAAACAATCATCCCTCACAGAAACAACTGGCTTGAGGGACCACCTGGTCCAAAGGGAGCCATTCAAATCTTTACTGATGGCTCAAAGCTGGACAACAAGGTCGGAGGAGGAATCTACTCCGAACAGCTGAACATAAGACACTCTTTCAGGCTCCCGGATCACTGCAGTGTCTTCCAAGCGGAAGTCATAGCGATCAGGGAAGCTTTGAGCTGTCTTCAAGAATTAGCCCCTGCGGTAACTCATATAAATATCTAGTGACAGCCAAGCTGCGATCAAATCGCTGAATGCGATAACAACAAGCTCGGCTACCGTGGCAAACTGTCGCAAATCTCTTCATGAGATGGCTTATCAGTTCGTGATCAGCCTAATATGGGTCCCGGGCCACCGGACCACCAGGAAGGCAACTGCATAGCAGACGAGCTGGCCAGAGCTGGTACAACAATCCCCCTTCTCCATGATAAGAAGGATATTCGTATGCCAATGGCCACCTGCAAGCTCAAAATAAAAGAACATTTTAAGCGATTAATAAATGACAGATGGCAAAGTGTGCCACTATGTCGCAAACCTCGGCAAACATGGCCTAACATTACTAGGAAGCGCACCGATGAGCTTTGCAAACTCAGTAGGAGTAGGTGCAGCTCAGTCATACGCTCCCTTACGGGACACTGGCTAATAGGCACACATGCAAACAGGCTGGGCGCCCCATATAACGTCTTCTGTCGAAGCTGTAGAGATGAGGACGAGGAGGAGACTGTGGAACACCTGTTCTGCTCCTGTCCGGCTCTCAGTAGGAGACTTCAATACTTTGGCGCTCCTTTTCTAATTGACATTTCGGACATGTCTACAATCAGTCCCAGACGGATCGCAGGCTTCATAAGGGCATCCGGATGGGACAATGGATAACATAGTGTCTCACGAGGGAGGGGGGAACGATATATGCGGTATCACAATGGGCCGAAACCGGCCTAGGTGTGTCGGGTCTCTGACGATCCCGACAGCCGCCTCAACCTAACCTAACCTATTGACTTTATAATTTAGCAAGCTATGCTAAATTACTCTGCGCTGTCTGGCGCACACTCGCTGACGAAGCCGTCGGGCAGCAGCGCTGTCTCCAGCTCGCTCGGCTCGTCGCTGACAAACAGACGAAGCCGATGGGGAGCGGGGTCGCGGTCAGAGACGAGGCATAGCCGAAAACAGAATTGAAACCCCGCACGCTCCCTCTGTTCATAGGGCGTACCAGTAAACCCCCGTCATAGAACAGCTTTTTGGTCGCTCATGCAGCATATTGGTATTGTAAAGTAAAAAAAAAAGTCAAACTTCATACAAAAAAAAGTACCAGAAATTTTTCGTTTCCTGGCGTGTAAATCCAGCAACATGCCCGAAATCCACAGATTTATCGGGACCGTGTGGACCGAGATATTCCTGTCACACAGCTCAGAAATATACAACTGCTCTACAATTATACATGAAGTGAGAGCTGGACGCAAAAACTGTAAGCAAAACCAAAAAGACAGATGCAAATTCCTACAAATTCCAACTACAGTAAGTCCCTCTAGTTTAAACACCTATAACTTGGCGTACGGTTAAGTTAAACAGAAAAAAGTTAATTTTATATCATCTATCATATCATTTATTTTTCGATTCCTCGGTGCTGGATACCAAGCTTAAAGTGTTAACCCACGTCAGCTTAAAAGTAGTATTGATTTTTATACATTTGTGTAAGAAAACATACTTTATTTTAAAGTTCAAAATTTAAAACATAGGTTTTCTAATACCTAATTGCCTGTTTTCTTGGTTGTATTTTTTCAGTTTTTGATTTTTCATTTATTTACTAACCAGTTTTTTTCAAAAAAATCTGTAATGATCTTTCAATAATGTTAGAGAAGATTATCTATTTGAGAAAATGATCAAACTTGTTGCAATTTACATATAATCAAAAAATGGGAATGGTTAATTGCGAAAGGCTGTTATAACACAAAAACAAAATCTAAAATAGAATTAAGGAAAAAATTATTACTTATACACAAAGGAGTGATCTTCAGCTTATACGAATCCAAAATTTTTGGATTTGATCGCCATCAGCATTTTAGTGCGTAAAATGGATTTGCTAGAGTACAAAGGGATATAAAGTCGAGAGATACAAGTATTTGCTGTGGGAAGATGAGAGTCATCCGCAGGTCTTATAGTAACAGATGGCAAAGGTTGAAATCCCTCTTCCGAAGCAGGTAAGGCTGGCGAACCTGTCCAGAAATAAACCTAAAAAAATCGAATATATAATTATTATAAACATTTCATTTATACAAAAGCAGTTACCAAATCTTGACGTTCCAATATATTCATTTTTTCAACAATGCTCCAAAACCATCTTTTAAACTTTAAAAGTTTATCAGGACCTTCGCTGGACTCGTCGTTAAAGGTAGTATATGAAATCAATGTAGAAACATTAATGTCCCCGACGCCATTCAAAAGCAAACGTAAATCTTCTGCGGTTAAGCTGTTCATACTGTTGTCAGGCAGAACGTCAAAAACCCCGTCTTTTAATGCCTAAAAGAAAAATATTAAAAATATCGTTCTAGTACCATTAATAGTGTCTTACCTCAAGTGCCTTTTCCTGCGATTTAATCAGTCTATATTCGGTATAGCGTCTTATATAATCGAATATGTTGCTTGGTGTTACCGGTACTTCACGACCTCCAGGAATTAGCTCTGTATTGCCACAACCTTCCTCTTTCATTAAATCAATGCTAAAAAAAAATGTCTTTATAGTATAAGCTTACATTCCGTGAACAAAATTTGTACATACACAAAACATAATTCCATTCGATTGATGGTTTCTTCACCCTCTTTCGTTTGGGCATTTTGGATAATTTGCCTGAAAGATTCATATAATGCTGGATCGAAAAACGCCAAGTCGTGGAACTTAATTTTACGACCAAGTATGTACTTTAACACGTGCCTTTGTAGGAATAGTGGAAGCAATTCATTTTGCAACAGACAAAGTCCAATTAGTCTTAACATATATGGGGAAAAATAAGTTACGCTGTAAATGACAATCGAATTAAATAGCTCGCAAAAGTCTTACCTTCCAATATTTCTAAATGCGTTAATGCGTTCAAAGGTCGCAAAACCTTGGCGTGGTGTATAGAATCCCCGCTTACCAGGAGAGTAAAATAATGGATCATTATCGTCATCTGCGGGTTCGACTAGCACTACTGATGCAGATTTTTTTTGCTGACTACTTTGGGAACACGATTCCGACTTTTGCTTAAAAGTTATAATTTCTATGGCTTCATTAACTTTTTGACGCAGTGTTTCATCTGACGAAAGTACAGATAGAAGTTGGGGGGTTGGTATCTCTAAGAGCATTCCTGTTATCTTCGGTGCATGTGCTGAGTTTATTGAATTGATCTGGTGAGTAAAATATATTTAATTATTTCGATGCTATTATTAACTGAACATTGGCTACCTTAGGGTATAAACGTTCTCCAAGTTGTTGCAAATGAACAGACAAATGCTCGTTTGCGCTCTCCGCCATTGTATTATCTAAGTAATAAGAATAGCATAAGTTATTGCCAAGCTAACCCAATTATAATTTAACGAGAAGGACTAACGACTCACACGGTCGCTTCTGGGGACGGGACTTTACTTTTATACCCGTACTCAGTTAGTATATAAATTTTTAAGCTTAAATAGAATTTAAAAACATTTAACATTTTTTTCTGTTATCTACAGCTACCTACATCTACTATGTATATTCTACATGTAACATGTAGATTATACATGTACCATTTAGATTATACATTTCCGCCAGCGGGCTCTCGCGTACAAAACGAGGCAGTGTGCGAGCGAGAAAGAGAATGAGTAGCGGTCTCTTGCTGAAAGAGGCCGGGGAAGCAACTGAAAATTGCTTTATTCTGGTTATAATTATGATCCGATCTGAATCAGATTCGGCAATCTAGTAAATATGGGCATTCTCTACGATACTGCGCTTTTAGTTTTAGCGTATATTTAAAATTGTGCTTGCTACAGATTTTCGTCCTTTGTGGGGGTGGAAGAGGGCGGGGCGAAATATTGAAATACACTTGTAGCAGTGTGATATCACATGAGTCTTGAAACCAAATTTGGTTGCTCTAGCTCTTATAGTCGCTGAGATCCAGGCGCTCATCAAGACGGACATGGCTATATCGAATCGGCTAATGATGCTGATGAAGAATATATATACTTTATGGGGCTGGAAACGTTTCTTTCTCTGTGTTGCACACAGCCACTTTTAACAAAAATACAATCTTTTTTGAGTACGGGTATAAAACAAAATTTACTCATACATATACTATTTACCTGTACTGTTAGAGGGGGTATAAGGTCTGGCATCTACATTTAAAACCTTTCGGTCCCGAGCTGTTCGCCATAGAATCTTGCTACTTGTGCCACGTCTTTGTAATGTGGGTTGGTCGCGACTTGACCCGGAGACGGTTCTACTTCTCAGTATACTCGAAAACGGCACTCCGTATTTACTATGCGAGCTCCCCACTTGTATAGATTCAAGACTAGGCATTTTTGCGTTTGCCAGCAATGCTTCTGCTATGGAAGTATAGAAGCTGCGGGCTACACCAGATCCCTCACCAGGTTCATCTTTAAATGTTACTTTTACTCTGTTGAATGCAATAGGAGGCTGAGAACGCCGATTTTGATTCCCAAATTGGGTATTTAGTTCTTTAAAAGTTTGAACAATTAACGTTTCTCGGTTTCGTTCGAGTTTGCAGAACACTAAGTCACGCTGTTGACCATTTCGAAGTTTTTCCATATGTCGTCGAAAACGCATTTCCTTAACAGGAAAACCTCTCAATTCTGGCAGTACAGACCCATGTTCCATTCCAACATCATCCATGAATACACGTCCGAAGATATCAAGTGTTAGTTTCCAACGGCTCAACAAAAAGTTCCAAGACGGCAGTTCCGAAAAATTATTTTTGTAAAACAAAGAACCTCGAATGGGAAACACCAACATATGCTGTGGTGTCTTTTGCTGAAGTGTATCACATTTTGTTTTTTCCGAAGTCAATAAAATGGAATTAGAAGAATTATTGTGCTCTGAGTCAATCGTTTTTAAACAAGAACCTCCAGCCAGTACTATAACACTACAGTGATCGGCTGTCGACGACGTTAATGATGTTTTGGTTGGGGCAATTATAACTTCTGGTCTTGTAGCCATTAACGCATCAGTCGTTTTTGATGTACTTGCACCACTTGTTAATTTTTCCAACTCATCTGTATCCATTGATACCACTCTATCAAATTGGCAGCTTTGATTTGCTACTAAGAGAAAAATATAGACTTTTATTTTGGGCGACTCTAGTTGAAAAGAAATAATAATTAAACGTACCATCAACGTCTTTACGGGATTTTGAATCTTCGGAACACTGCTTTTTCTTTAATTGTAGGTATATATTGGTTTCTGCAGTTTCATCAGCCTTATATGTCATATTTTCATCACCTAAGATGCCAGTCACCGGATTTTGAATTATTTCGACAGATTGTTGGGATGAGACAGTTTCAAAAACAGTCCCATCCGTTTTTAAGGAATTGGAAAATCCAAGCCTTGTAGGAGGGTCATCAATAGTAGCATTATCATTTGTAATTACAAGTAGCGGTAGATTGGCGAAAAGCTCCTGTCGTTTCGAATTGGGCTGCAGTAAATGAGGTTTATCGGCAAGGGGCATTGCCATATCAAGTGGTAATTCAAAGCCATCTGGAGCCGAGCAGCCTAAGCTAAGGGTCGACTCAGATCTAGTGAAAAAGGCATGTCTGCGTGTGCCTAGATTACTTGAAGACAGCGTACTTGTAGACGGCTGTGTGTCACCACTACACTCTTCTAAGTTCGTTAACTCATCGTCCGTGTCATAATTTTCTGACATTGGTGACAAATTGTTTATACGTCCAGAGATATTTTCCTGCTTATCATAAAATCCTGTATCATTACGCATATAGTAAACAAACGCGTCGAGTACGTATGCAATATGTCGAAGAGCAGTTATATCCAATACTGGGAGGGCATCTCTATGTTCAGAGGTGTGTGCACGCATCAGAGACAGGCAGTATGTAAAGAAGTCTCGACGTGAGTTAGATCCTTGGGAAATTACATTTTATATAATTTTCAAAATAATTTCAATACAAGAATTATATATTATACCCAGAACATTAACACCAATGGATGTAGAAGTGGCAGGAGCAGGTGTTTGATTATTGGTCGATTGTCCGCTAAGGTTAAGGGGGTGCAGAGGATGATTGGGATCGGTATAATTGGCCAAATAAGCACCAAACTTTAGCTGTGCTTCCGTTCCGTCCATCACTGTAAACATCCAGTCCCATGTAGACTTTAATCGCGTTTCAACAAATGCCTTTTGAATGAAAGAAATTTTTAATTTAATTTATTTTTAATTTAATTTATTTTAAAATTAAAATTAATTTTGTATGTATTAAACTTGCCTGGACCGCAACTGCTTCCTCGCATTGAATTTTTAACGATGTTTCTATATCATTTATTATATTGTAAGATAAAATACTTATAAGTTCAGAAATCTGTCTTATTGTAATTCCAAATGCTCGTGCTAAATTGCTAGCAGTTGTCGCCATTGTATGAGACTCTGTGGATGGTGTCGTAACTGCGGTGGTAGCTGGTACTGTGGAGCGTCTTAAAGCCATCGGGTCAATGAAAACTAAATTATTACCCGTTGGTACGCGTACGGAAGACCGAGCAGTATCACGGCTTCTGATGGCCCATTGCATTGTCTGGGGAGCTAGATCGTTGCGTGCATTTGAATTAGTGCTACGACGTTCAAGTTGTTGATCGTTAAAATTAAATTCATCGGAATGATCATCAGATTCACCATCTTCTGAACCATCTTCCTCTTGTGCTGATGAGTCTCCCGATTCGTCTTCCAAAAATAGTACACCAATATCTTTAAAGGTAGGAATTAAATATTAAAGATCTATTTTTTACGTGCCCAAAAATTGTATATTCTTTTTATTTCGACATAAAAATGCGGTTTATGGTATTGAGTATGAATTATATTAAATTCATGTAAATGTAGTACTAAGTAACAGCTAGAATGAAGCCCAATTGCACTTTTAATAAAGTCTTGTTGACTTCATGTCCAACTAAGCCGAAGAAGAGTAAGAAATCCAACGAAACAAAACTGACACAAGCATGACAGGTTAAAAGAACACTAAGCTACTAATAGGCAATACGTGGCTAACTTTACCACAATGTCGCATAACTCGTCAAATATGGCTTAGTATCACAAAGTAGTATCACCGCTGAGCTCTGCAGGCTCAGTAGAAAAAGGTGCAGCTCAGTCATACGCTCCCTCACAGGACATTGGCTAATAGGCACCCATGCAAACAGGATGGGTGCCCAATACAACGACTTCTGTCGTAGCTGTAGAGATGAGGACGAGGAAGAAACGGTGGAACACCTATTCTGCTCCTGTCCGGCTCTCAGTAGAAGGAGGCTACAATACTTTGTCTCGCCTTTCATGAATGACGTTTCCGACATGTCTACAATGTCCCCAGAAGGATCGCAAACTTCATAAGGGCATCTGGATCGGGCATCTGCTGACATAGTGTCTCACAAGGGAAGAGGGCATGATCCACGCGGGCCGTAGCCGGCCTAAGTGTGTCGGTTTCCTGGCGATCCCGACAACCGCCACAACCTAACCTACTTCATTAACAGTACAAGGGCGGACCTACCTAAGAAGACACGACTATTTTTTCGCCTTTTTCTTATTTATGTGTCTAAGTAATCATCTTTAAGTTGTTTATCATTTTTCTTGCATTTTTCCATATTTTTTGTATCCTTTCCAAAAAATACGATTTGTTGAGGTCCTCGAAATAGGCATCATTCGACTCAAATCTCTTTCCGCACAGCCAATTCTTCAGATTTGGAAAAAAGACATAGTCACGGGACTAAATTCCAAGAACAGGGTGGGTTATGGAGCAATTTATAGCCTTATGTCTGCACTCTTGCATTATGGTTGGTTGTTAGCAAACGTGGCAGGAAGCCATCTTGCGAACATGTTTTTCATATCCAAGTGATTATTCGAAATTGAAACCAATTATCCAAGTGTATGGCTTTCAGAATATCTTGCAATTTCAATCTCCGATGGGCCGTGGGCGCCCAGGACACAAAATTCACTTTATTCCATTTTGACTTCAAGTGCATGTGACCATGCCAAAACTCCCGCCAACCACGGTTGACAAAACAACCTGACACTTTTTCAGAAATCATCTGGTATCGAACGAAGGGAACGTTGCGAGTCGCTTCTGCGGCCACTTCAAAGTCAAATTTAAACCAATGTTACATGTTCTATATATTTCTTGAGCTTTTATATTTAGTTTAGTATTTGGTTGACTTAACTCTTGTAGTCTCTGAGAACTATGCGACAAACCACACGGACGAACCGACAGACAGACATGGCTATATCGACTTGGCTATGCTGATCAAGAAAATATATATTATATTAAACTACGATTTAAGCTGTAAAGTAACTTTAAATTGTGCCTGCCACAGATTTTCGTCCTTTGTGGGGGAAATTTTGAAATAGACTGATCTAGCTCTTATAGTCTCTTAGAACTAAGCGCTCATCAAGACGGACAGACAGACATTGGCTATATCGACTCGGCTATTGATGCTGATCAAGAATATGTATATACTCTTCGAGTACAGGTATAAAAACAGACGAATTCATTTTTGAAAAATGATTATTTCATCAAAAAAAAAAAAAAAGGGTTAATCTTCTTTCCGTGGTAGCATCCACTAAAAATTTAACTATAAATTGAAAAAAATTGTGCAATTTTATTTAATAACAAACATAGCTCGAAAAATATGCTCAAACAACTTTTCTTGTGCTGTCTGCTCGCGGAAAAGACGGAGAAAGGGAAGAAGACGGGCTCTCTCTCTTCTCTCTCTGAACAGAACACGTATTTTTGATCTCATGATTTCGGTCTCGAGCTGAGCGGCAAACGAAGCACAAGTGTTTTCCTACGAAAGCAGTCTGAGCTAGAGACTTTCGTTTGGCGCTCAGCAACTGAGCTTCAGTCACTGAGAAAAACGAGCCAAGTGCAAGTACGAAGTGTCTTTTTGTTGTAGTTGCGTTAGGTTTTTGCTGTTGTTTTTATATTTCCTCGCAGCCAAAGCTTGAAACGGGAAGGGAGAAAGATACAGGGCTCGCTTGACGATTTCCAGGGGCGAGGGATGAGATTATCCTCTTTTAGTTTCTCTCTCTCTCTGTCCTCTGTCACTTGTTACAGTTGTATGTTGTTGTTGTTTGATTATAATTGTCCAAAGACAATATAAGTATAAGATACATAACGACATACGAAATTTTTGCAAACGAATTTTGCTGGATTTAGAGCTGGCTCCAGACTCTTGGACTCTTGAAATTTTTTTAGAGAGAGAGAGCGCTCTAGAGTTGGTTCTATGCCGCTGCGACAGCCGAGCCGAGTCGTCGCGACGACTGTATGTGTGCACATTAGGCTGGGTCAAAAAATATTTTTTTCGAAATTCAAACGGGACACCCCCTAGTTTTGTTACCTTAGATTTAATAGTAATTTACATTTTTTTATTTTCTTTTTTTAATTTTTTAGAGATTGCTACCGAATTTTACAAAATATTGTAATCAAGAAAATTAAAAAAAAATTTGTTGCTGAATGAGTTGGATAACACTAGTCAACACGATTTTTCCTCAAGGAACAAAACCAACTTTTTATTAAAGATTTGGGGCTTAGAAATGGTTTGATGATATTTTTTTTTTTTCTATGGCAGAACTTTTTTTAAGAATTTTTTAAATCTGGTATTTTTTTTAAGCTGATGATTTTTGTGCGGTATTTTTTACGAAATTTTGAAATCTTTACAACCAGACGTAAGATACTAAAGTTATGTGAAAAAAACTATCGCTACCTCTGAAAAAAGCTTTAAAAAAAAACCAGACTTCAAAAATTCTTCAAAAAAAATTCTGCCATAGAAAAAAAAACCATAATTCTTTAAAAAATTTAAATCCCCATATCTATCAGAAAAAGTCGGTTTGGATCCTTGAGGAAAAAAAAGTTCGATTTTGTCGAGTAGTGTAATTGGTGAAATCTATTGCATATATATTGATACCATTCATATCGTCATTAATCAGTTATTGGCAGTACGAAACCTGCACAAGTTTTTGCGAACTAGTTATCTAAATATATTAACCTCAGTTAACTTCTGGATATTCACTAATCGTTAATTTTTTAACAGAAACTAAAAAAAAATCAAAATTACTTATTATCAATATGAACTAGTTTCTAAGTTTCTAAAATTATTTTAAAAAACCGACGAATTCAATTTTTTTTAATGTATATTTCCCAAAAATTTGTATTTTCTATTCCTGGTAGCAACCACCCAAAAATAAAACTAAAAATTTGAAAAAAATTGTATAATTTTATTGAACAACAAAGAACAGAATTGGAGGGTGTCCCCTTGAAAAAACAAAATAAAAATTTTTTGGTCAAATTTTGGACCAGCCTAGTGCACATGCATACGTTTTTTACAGCGCTGTCGAAATATACCCTTCACTTTATTTTGAATGACGCTTACCACCTCAATATTAATAAACTCTTATATTGTATATCCCTCCAATGATAATTTCTTTTAACATGGTATAACATGGTATATTCGATAATAATGAGCGGATATACTTTTAGAAGAGTACATAATATATTTAATACATGACTTCACATTGGAATTATTGTCATTGGGGTATTCAGCGTGCGACGTATTCAACGACGGTAAATAAATTCGTTTCTCAAAAGGTTTTCGTCTTGAAAATAGTCCGCTTCGCACAAGTACGCACACATACACACTTGCTGGTTCTGTGTGTACTCACACATGCAAGCGGATTCTATTTTTAGATTCGTACGATCTCAAATTTGTGCGAGCGAGATGGTGCGAATTTCGTCGCTTGCCGAAAAATTGGCTTGCATATGGCAATTGAAATGTATGAGCGTTCCGCATCTTATACTTATACATATTGTCTTTGAATTGTCATTATTGTCTTTGTCTGGTTCTGCTCCCAAATTGTACTAGTAATGCCAGCTGATCTAGACGTCAGCTGTCGACCAGTGCTTGGAAGCGGACCATAGAGCTATCGTAGAACTCCGGCAGGGGGCGCACGCCTAGATCTACACGTAGACAAGTAGGCTAGGTGCCCACAGCATGCTACGGCGACGATCTACATGGCAGATCTACATACGGGGGTTAGGTGCCCCACCAACAGATGGTGCCAGATTGTGCTAAGGTACTGGAGTCTACCATTAGACACAGCCACAGCGAGCCGCTGCTGGTCGCAAGAGGCGACAAAAACGGCATCAAGGCTGAGACCAGTATAGCCTTGATTAGGAGCCTGGACACTCCTATGGAATTCGACGACGCGGGTCAGTCAAATCCTGTTCTAAATTACCGACAGATATGACAAGGGGGTTTCTCTGCAAGGAAAGGTGCCTCTAGCAGGCGGAAAGACTCTGATTACCGCTAACTTGGTAGTGGTCAGGTCGATTCCTTACTGACGCAGTATATACAACTCCTGACCTCCGACATTCTGCCAGGTATCCCCGGGTAGACGTGACACATCCGTGGCGCGTTTGCAGACACAAGAAGGCGACCATGGTCGAGACCAGTAAGACCCTGGGGATTGGACACTGGACAAATACATGGATCGACGTCTTGGGCTGACGGCGTCAGTAGTTTGGAACCTCAGTAAGCGGAGTGATATCCTGCCGAAATAGCTTCTGGGCTAATGCCGCCCCCGTCCCGTTAAAAACGAGAAATTTTCCTGGACACGCTTCCTTCTTCGTCGCCATTAAGTTGGTGGTGCAGGCTCGGTTGAGCATGGCTCCCGACTAGCGCGGATCCGACTCTGAACTCTTGACTCCGTGAACCGTCAACCATAGCATGGCCTCACTGCTTGCAAAGATAACCATGGGATCAGCCACGCGACTGCACGAACGACGGGGGAACAACGACACGGGAGTTGGGACCCAGCAGAATGGATACATTTTTAACACCACAAGCAGAGACGGAGGCAGAAAAGGCATTCGCGAAGAGTGCAAGACTGGCGAGATCACCGGATGAGGTGAGACCAGCAGCTAAAGTAGGTAGAGGAGCCCAGGAAAGGACTCAAACGGAGCGACCACAAAAGGAGCAGAGCAGCACGGCGCTACGCGACCTTGGCCAGGAGATTGCTAATCTGGTGGAAATGCTGGACGGAAAGAGGCGCTCAATTCACCAGCCAATGAGGGACTCTATAAAGAGCATCCAGGTGCTCTACGAGCTCGTGGCTATCCAGCTCCACGATGACAAGGCGAAGGCACCCATCAGTCCTCCCAAACCTCGCCGTTGTTCCGAACAGCGGTGGAGACGAAGAGGAAGCAGACGAATGTGAACACTCCTGGCAACAAGAGGAGCAAAGGGGCTGTTGCCCAGACGGCAACCTGCTCTGTCGGAGTAGACACAAAGACACCCGAAGCAGCCAACATGGAGACTCCAACGGAACCTCCAGCGAACACGGAGTGGAAAAAGGTGACCAGAAAGACGAGGTCACCAAAGCCAAAGTCTACTCGGGTGCTGATCGAGAGGGCACGCCCTGATGCCATCATCATAGAGGCGAAAGACCCGAGTATCTACGCAGAGATTCTGCGTAAGCTCAAGCTGGACGAAAAGCTTCAGGGGCTAGGCGCAGCTGTGGCAAGAATTCGCCGTACCCAGAAGGGGGAACTCCTAACGGCTAGCATGAGGTGCACACAACTGAACCTCAACCATTGCGAGGCGGCCCAGGCACTCCTGAGCCAGGACACCAAGGAGAGGAGACTAGACGTGGTCCTGGTATGCGAACCCTACAAACCCGTACCAGGCAGTGGATGGATACAGAGCAAGTGTAGGAAGGCCGCAATCTGGAGCGTGGATACTGACGTTTCCAGGGAGGGCTTCGTGCGATACCAACACAAGAGGGTACTGCCTGTTGGAGCAGTTCTCATCTCTGGATGTTGGGCTGGCAAACGGCTGGAGCTATGATGACGTTCTGCAGGGCGGGACGGTCTTCAATAACACTAGTCAACACTAGAATTAGGCTGTTGCCCAAAATAACTTTTTCTTATAGATTTCGGGGTTTAAAAATTTTTAACGAATTATGGTACTAAGGTAATAAAGTACTACAAAAATTTTTAAATCTCGAAATCTATCAGAAAGTCATTTTGGTTCACAGCCTAAATCAAAAGTTCAATTTTGTCGAGTAGTGTAATAGACCTGACCTTCCTAAGCAGCTCCCTGTGTAGGAATTTCACCTGGAGAGTGGGGGAGGAATTTACCCTCGGACGACCCAACAGAGGTCACAATCGAAACCAACGGGCCCAAAATGGAAGGATAGCCTCTTGGACGTCGCATCCTTCTCGGATTCTATAAGGCAATGCGAGTGGAGCCCAGCTGGCAACTCAGCGGAGTACGCAGCAAGGGAACTGACGCAGCGGATCGTTAACGCATGCAACGTATCTATGCCTGAGAGGAAGCCGTCTCTACGGGGAACACCCTGCTACTGGTGGACGCAAGAGATTGCCGAATTCAGGAGCGCCTGCCTCAGAGTGAGACGACGCGAGACGGAGCATGTCCTCTACAGCTGTAGTCGATATGCAGCATGGACGGGAAGTGTTCCCCCGCCAGAGTCGCTGGTAGAATTCGAAACAGCGTCGGAAGAAAACCATAAGTATGTGTACAGTCTCATCAAGCGCATCCAGGATGACCTGAGACGATGCAAAAAAGAGCGTCACGTAGCGGCCTAGAATAGGCCCCTCCCCGCGAAATAATACCTAACGGTGATCCCGCGAGGTGTGTTGTTGTGTGGGGTGGTTTTAGTACGTAGGACTTGACTTGAGCAAGGAATCGTGCATGCCAATGGCACGGGCTATTGGTATCTTCAGGAAGATTTCCATACATGGTATATCCATGGGGGAAAAAAAAAAAAAACACACACACATACACATATACGTAAAAGACACTTTCGGCTCAACGAAACAGAAGCTCTAAAAAAAATTGTTAGTCAAATTTTGTGCCAACCTAATATACACTACTGCTCAAAATAATAAGTACAGAGGCACAGTACTGATTTTTTATGAAATATCTCGAATTTTTTTGAATGTATGACTGCCAAATGTTTAAAATTTAAAGATTACAGTTGTGTTAAACATTTAATTCAATTTTAAGCTTAAAACTGTTCTGGATGAGCATTTTTGGTGTGGTCAAAATAATAAGTACCCGTGAGGTATTTATAAATTTGTAAGGATTTTATCAGAATTTGGTCAAAGGATTATTTTTTATTTTTATTGACTCCTTACATATTAAAGTACACGAGAGCTAATCAAATTTAATTATATGTGCCGAAAAAAAGCATTGTTCTACTGAAGAAATGAAGATTGCCATAAATCTTCAAAAATAAGCAAAAGTCTTCGGAAAATTGCGAAGTCTTGGACGCTCCAAATATAATCAGAATGCCTTAAATTTAAGATTGAGAAATCTTCACAATGAACCGAAACCCGCATCTGCAGTCTTGTAAAAAATGCGTTCATATCTTATAAGGCCATTTTCGCTTTGGAGATGAGGCAAAAATTTGGCGAAACAAATTTTGCATGCTCTGAACCAGATGGGTCTAAAAAACGAAATAATATATTACCTCTGTAATACAAAACCAAATATTTTTGATAATGACTACAGGAGATATGTACGACGCCCCAAAGGCAAATAATTCGACGTCCAGTACAAAAAAAATGTTTAACCACCGAGGCGGTTGCCTTATGGTCTGGGGCTGTTTTTTATACCCGTACTCAAAAAAGAGTTAAGGGGTATATTAGATTTGTGGTAAAAGTGGATGTGTGTAACGCAGAGAAGGAAACGTTTCCGACCCCATAAAGTATATATCAATAGCCGAGTCGATAGAGCCATGTCTGTCTGTCCGTCTTGTTTGACGCCTGGATCTCAGAGACTATAAGAGCTAGGGCAACCAAATTTGGTTTCCAGACTCATGTGATATCACACTGCTAGAAGTGTATTTCAAAATTTCGCCCCGCCCCCTTCCGCCCCCACAAAGGACGAAAATCTGTGGCAGGCACATTTTTAAAGATACGATAAAACTAAAAACGCAGTATCGTAGAGAATGCCCATATCTACCAGATTGCCGAATCTGAACTAGATCAGATCATAATTATTGCCAGAATGAAGAAATTAATTTTCTGTTGGTTCCCCCGCCTTTTTCAGCCAGAGACACGATACTCATTCTCCTTCTCGCTCGCACACTGCCGCGTTCAGTGCGCGAGCAACCCCTAGCGGAGGAGATGCAGAATATAAATGGTACATCTATAATCTACATGTTAGATGTAAAATATACATTGTAGATGTAGATAACAGATGTAGCAAAAAAAATGTAAAATTTTTTTTTTTTTATTTTAAAATTTTAAATTCATATCTCAAAAATGTATATACTGACTGAGTACGGGTATAAGTAGAGTCGCGTCCCCAGAAGCGACTCACACGTTCCTTCTCGTTTTTTTTATGGTGTCATTTTTTTTAAAGAATTTTAAAAATCTGCTATTTTTTTCATGGTATTTTTAAGAGGTTGTGCTTCTATTTTTAACATAACTTTTGTATCTTTTATCTGGAAAGTTCTGAAAAGCTGACAAATGCATCTTAAAATCCGACCCAAACCTTTTGTATCTGCATATTAACGCCTGAAAGATATTAAGCTTTCAAATTCAAATTTCATCATTTTTGCGGTATTTTTGCCTGAAATTTTGACTTCAAAAAATAATTCTTGGCAAACATTTTTGGTTTTAGATAGAAAGTATTTTTTGTACGTTTTTTCACTTTTGAGGTTTGGTTAACGAATTTTAGCTCCACCGTTTCTCCATAGTTTTTAATGAACAGATTTTAAAAAATTCTTTAAAAAACAACTACACAATAAAAAAAAAACCATAATTTGTTAAAAAAAATTTAAACCCCGCAATCTATAAGAAAAAGTTATTTTGGGCCACAGCCTAATCCTAGTGTTGACTAGTGTTATTTATGATTTATTAGATATAACACTAGTCAACACGACATTTCATCTGTGGCTCAAAAAATCTTTTTCTTATAGATGTGGTTTTCTGTCCAAACAAAATTTCCAGAAATTAAAACGTTCGAGAAATTAGAAATACCCCAGGAACCAAGTGGTTCTAACTTCCGAACTTCTACTGTATAGTACTTCAAAAAGCTATAAATTGTTGTTAGCAGATGCAGAACTCAATGATAAAGAAACCAAATCGGATCACTATATTAAATGGCTTTTTTATACTGATAAATAAAATAATTCAAACCGGATGATTTTATCGTACAGTTGACATGGATGATATTGAATAGTTTTAGTAACGGCAAGCAATGGGCGCGTTCAACAGCATAACTTGATCAGCGCTCAGTTATGCATTTCATCCATCATGTTTTGAGTGCTGGTGAACGCAACGACAAGCGTCGACACGAGCTTATTTTCCAGAATGTATGTACGTATCAAACGGTACATTTAAGAAAATTGTAGAGTACTGTCAATCACCTGTTTCGGATCCAGCGGGTGCACCGGTTGGAACGTTTCTTTGCACCTCCTGATTACTTTGGTTGTCATCGGAGTCTGATTCAGTCTCAGCGTCATTAAAAGTAAAATCATTATCGCTTTCATCATCTTGGAGACCATCGTCATTTCGTTGATTTTCTATCAAATCATCGTCTTGAGTATGAGAATTTGCTTCCCGATTTATAGCTTCTTCCGATTCTGAAGCATCGCGAATCGCTGAATAAATTATTATTAATGTTGAATGAATTTAAATAAGTATAAGAAGTCAAAGAAGGAACTCACTCTCCATTGCGACAACGTCGTAGTTTTGCTGTATATTAAAACTAGTGCTTGGATCGTTTGCAGCATCGTGTCCCAATATTTGCTCGGAAAGGGGCTCTGCATTCGACGGTGCTAAAGGGTCTACGCTGAATAAATCATCCGAGTTCTATAAAATTGTTTTATTAGAGATACGCAGCCTTGCATGAAAATGTGAGATATACCTACATCAAGGTTTGATGATGACATTGTAAAAGGAGCTGTGGGCCTCACAACACCAAGTCGTACTGGAGCAATTAGAGCTTCAGAAACCTCACATAGTTCTTCAATAGATATTCTGTGTAACGTCTGAAACACTTTCACACAGCTTTGAACATATTTGTTGCACGCAGTGTGTGGCTTTCTTTTTTCTGGATTTGGTTGTTTTTCTAAATTAAAAATTACGAACACTCGAGCAACGGAGCGAACAAAGCGCCTTGCAACTTCCTCAGCTTCCTTACATCGATTACTAATACCGATGTTTTGTAGCTCGCGTACCAATGTAAGCAGCAAGGTGTCAAGATGGTCGCCTGTGCACTTCACAATTAAACTGTGAGTAAACTTGTCCAGAAGTGTAGAACCATTCTGAGTCTGCATAAACGTGTTAAAAATATCCGGACTATGGCTTTCCGAAACGTTGCTCGCAGAATTATTTATATTTACTTCACTTTTTTCAGCTCCACTCATTATCATGCAGCGTACTGCACTCCAGTCAATTAAGAGGCGTTCAAGTGCTTTTCTTGCAAACTTCGGTGGTTCGAGATCATGGTCTGGCATTTCACTATCTACGTCCAGCGAGGAAGACTTTCGATTCGATATAACTGTGTTGTTTCCATTCGTGCTCCCTGTAGTATTCCCGACATTACGAACCCTTACATTGAAACGGTATTGTCTTTGCTCAACTATTTGTCTACCCACAGTCTGTATCAGAAATAGTAGAATAGATTCTCCTTTAGAATTGAATTTCGTGACCAAATCGGTACAAGAAACTAGTTTGCAGAGCAAAGCAAATCTCTTTGTGAGATTGCCAGCGATAAGTGCCTTACACTTGCATTTTTCCCAACAATCGCAATATGCTGTCGGGGCTGTCCGTTTTAGCTTACAATCATGACCTTTGTGGCATACTCGAGCGCACTCTGTGCAGCAGCATAATGATCCAGTCAGACCACATGTCTTACATTCGAATATGTTTTGGTTTATATGATCAGCCCCTGTCCAAGTAAATGAGCATGTATCATTGTAACATATCACATGTAATGGTGATTGATCCGCTGGAGAACCGTTGGGAAAGATCATAGATTCCATAAGCTGAGGATCTTGATCAGCAAGCATAAGAATTGTGTTCAAAACGATAATCCCTGCTTCATAGGCGCGACATGAAACGGATAACATAAAAGCAGTTTGACCCTGCGCATCTTTGGTACTTAGCATCTGGTACAGGTAAGGCCGCAATGCAGGACTGGCGCACATTTGTTGCAAAATCAAGAGTGCATGCTCACGGCGTTGTGATAGATCAAATGTGTAGTTTGGGGACCCTAATTTAATGTTTGATAAAATTGAACTCTGGGTAGAGGACGGAATTACTTTGGAAATATCTTCAATGCTGTCAGCGATATTTTGCGATGAGACACCGCTTAGATTGCTAGCTGAGGACGCTTCTGCTGGCCATGGAACATAAGCATGGTCTTCGTTTCCGCTGGCCGTTGTATGACTGGTTTGCTCAGGTTGGTCAGTGTTAATAAGGCGTTGCATCATATCACGAAAATTAATGCGATTATCTCTGGCAGCAGATGAGCTTATTCCAGCCGTCATCGTGGCGAAACTTGCGCTAGCGCTGTCACTGGTAGTAGCCGCATTCGCTCCAAAAGCGTTACCGCTGACATATGCTGGCGCGTTTGCAGATGGAATAGAACGTGTGACCGAGAGCCCAGCCGAAAGTGTCTTTTTATCAGAGCTACCACCAGGAGAATCTGCATGCGAATCCTTGTTGGAGGTTGGGGCACACATAATAACGCATGCATGGAATATGTTACGAGCCCCATCGCAACGCTCTTCGACAACTAAAGCAGTGTCAGTGTGGTCCTCCTTTTCGAGGCGCGTTAGAGCAGCGAAGCAGTTTTTTATATCACATCGTAGTATATGCGGCATGAGTTTTTGTGTGTCAAAAAGCAAAGCTGTCATGCACACCTTCGACTTGAGGTTTAACCCAGAAACCATTGCTGGTAGCGGTATCGTTGCCATGGTAATGGATTTTACTGGGGGTAGATCAAACCATTGAGGGTCTTTTATTGAGCCAAGACAGTCCTTTGCTAACGGATACAGGGCACCATTGCCATCCCTGAGCACAATAGTACTGTTATTTCCACTGCAATCATTATTGCAAGCCATTAGTATATTCGTAGGAGAGCCGCCAATAAATGAAGCACAGTCTGTAGGAAATAGGCAGTTTTGCTCTTGCTTGCTGTTGTACAAGTTGTACAAACTGTAATGTATTTTTCCGAGTACCTTTTTGATTACGTGAATACCTCGCATATCAACAGCTAATGTGAGCAACTGAACGCCAGCTGTATCAGAACCAACATTCATTTTTTTGGGCTGCTTTTGCAACCAGTCTGGACCCCGCGTTGACATTACAGTTCGAAAAACTTGTACATCTTCGCGCCGAAGAAGACGGCATTGTTGCCAGTCGTCTTCTTTGCATTCGTCTTTGGATGTTGCTGCATTAGATGCCGTATTCAATGCTGGAAACCGAACGGCTACAAAGTCGCCATCGACTTTAAGAACTTTTCCAATCGGGCCGACCTTGTCTTCAACAAAAACAACGTCTTTCAGCTGCCATAACTCTTCGTCTTTTCTGCTCTCTTGATTGGTGTGCGAGTCCTCTTTTGAAGTCATTCTCTTGGTGCGTTTGTGTGATGTAACACTCCCAGTATCACTGCAAGTGCTAGATGCCGGTGATGGTGGTGGAGGCATGTCGATCCTATCCGTTGATTCCTTGCTTGTTGAACTCATTTGACCATTTTTACTATTGCTTGTGCTTTGCATGACAGTTGCTTTCGAAAGATCCTTATCTGTCGAAGTTCCTTGGATATTTGGGTTACTCCCAGTTGATTGACATTTATCTGTGCTTAGATGAGTGCAGATATTTATAATTTTCATACGACACACATCAGTAAAATTCCAAACAGAGTTTAACAATTGCCCAACTTTGGGTACACCGTTGGAACATGTAAAGCCAATTGATCCAGATTGATATATAGGACATTTTTTCATTATGACCTGCGCACCTACGTTAATTTCTGTTGCAATAACCTTAAACGGTTTCTTTGTTTTTGTTCGAAATTTGTCCCACAGATATCGACGCTGATCGAATGGAAGAACGCCCCACCAATATATGTTGTTGTTGTCCGTTCTAACCACTGTATACAATGAACAAACATAAATATTTGTTATTGGATCTGAAATAAATTCATTGAAAGTACAACAAGTATGCTCCAGCTTAGCTCCAAGATGTCCCAGTTGTTCGTCCATCCAGGTGGCAACTCGATTTGACTCAGTCACCACGGAACATCGTATAAAATTAGCTGAAATATGCACGATCCTTTCGTTAATGTTGAGGGTCAACGTTTTTGGGTGATAAATATTGTCCACCTGAAAAAAAAAATTGGTTCTTGTTATCCCAACGATTAGGCTGCGGATATGAATAATGCTTGGTCGGTGTGTAAAAGGTAGAAATAGGCATACCATTTTTTCATGTAGGAAAAAAAATAGGGTTATGTACATATAGAGCCGCGCCAATACCACGCCTTTACTTTTATTCCAATTAGTCAGTCAGTAAATGTACAGTTGTGGAGGAAGCTATTTATAGCTGCATTTATTAGCTTTTCAGAATGTCAAAGATGTTCACACCAGATGTAAGATACTTAAATTATGTGAAAAAAGGAGGCGCTACCTCTGAAACAGCCAATAATTTTAACCAATTTTTTTAAATCTTAAAAAAAAAGTTAGTTATAGAAAAAAAAACCATTAAACCAACATGCCTAACATGTATTTTATTTAGTTTCTGTGGTTTTTGAAAAGCTGCTTTTGTGATATTGTCCAAAATATATAGATATCAAGCCTGCTCGTAGAAATAGTTCTAAAAAAACAGAGGATGATATACAAAAATATTACTACATATTATTTTATTATATACTTTTAAGTATTCATAGAATAAAACGTAATAGCAGAAAAATATTATTCCCTGATCAAAAACCTAGAAAGAATTTTTCGGTAAAAATATAGTGAATACTGTTTGATTTAAGGATGCTTTTGAAAACTAGGACATTTGTGTTCTATCTGTTTAGTCTTTTATATTGTTTACTTAGTTTAATAAGTATTTTTCTTGAGAACTGTCTACATTTCACTGTACATCGATGCAGGATAGTGTATCTGATGTATGCTGAAGCTACACTGCCGCTCACGTACACGTGGTTGGGTACCAATAGAAATGCTCCATTTTGCCTGACTACTTACACCTGCCGATCCCTGAACACAACACACAACTACAATAATTTTGGATGGAATACCCTGGAACAGGAAAAACTTTTATTGCTTGTTAAAATTTGTTTGTAACTATTTTAAATTTTTCTAAATAAAACTGAAAATAAAATATATTTCAATTTGTAATTTGTACGTACTCTCGTACCAGAGGTGTGCTTGAATTGCAAAAACCGGTTTCGAATTAACAATGTTCAAAATGAATTGATTGAATTCGAATGCTAGACCGATAAAGTTTGAAAAAGGGAGTGAGCGCTCACATAAATCTCCTACAAACAACATTTAAGCGACGAGGAAAATATGGAATGAGCGAAAGTGAGGAGTTGTTTCTGAATTCATTCAAATGCAGTTTGGCGTAAGCGGTGTTGTCAACTTTTGAGAAGAAAAATAAATGATTTTGCGGTAAAACATGATAAAATATCTTTTTTTTAGTGCAAGTTAGTTCATTTTTGAGCTTATGATTTTTAGAATTTTAGATTTAAAAAAACATTTTACATTTTTTTGCTACCTCTGTTATCTACATGTACATCTAAAATGTATAATCTACAGCTAACATGTAGATTATACATGTACCATTTAGATTCTACATCTCCTCCGTTAGGGGTTGCTCGCGCACTGAACGCGGCAAAGTGTGTGAGCGAGAAAGAGAATGAGTGGTTGTTTTCTTGCCGGAAGGGGCTGGGGAAGCAGCTGAAAATTAATTTCTTCATTCTGGCTATAATTATTATCCGATTTGATTCAGATTCGGCAATCTGATAGATATGGGCATACTGCGTTTTTAGTTTTATCGTATCTTTAAAATTGTGCCTGCCACAGATTTTCGTCCTTTGTGGGGGCGGAAGGGGGCGGGGCGAAATTTAGAAATACACTTGTAGCAGTGTGATATCACATGAGTCTGGAAACCAATTTTGGTTACCCTAACTCTTATAGTCTCTGAGATCCAGGCGCTCAACAAGACGGACGGACGGACGGACGGACAGACAGACATGGCTCTATCGACTCGGCTATTGATGCTGATCAAGAACATATATACTTTATGGGGTCGGAAAATTTTCCTTCTCTGCGTTACACACATCCACTTTTACCACATATCTAATATACCCCTTAACTCTTTTTTGAGTACGGGTATAAAAATCCGCCAGTTCCATCATTCACTACTTTCATTCGCGTACCGTAGACACTGGTGGCGGTACCAATGGTATCAATTTGACTTGACCGCTCGCGTAACACAATCCAGTAGCTTCATTATTAACCTAAATGCCTTGCAGTATTGGCACACAACGTTAATTTGTCCAATAGCAACGATTTCCTGTGAACTGTAATCTATTACCACGTTATAATTGAATGCAGCTCGATAGGGGTCTGAAGCATAATTTCTATGTTGTTGATTTCGATTCTATCGATTCCGTTCAACTTAATTCCTCGCCTCGCGTTGCTCGACGGTTTGACGTGCTCTGTGACTTGCAGAATTGTGAGTTCTGCGTGCTCTGTGACTTGCAGAATTGTGAGTTCTGCGTGCTCTGTGACTTGCAGAATTGTGAGTTCTGCGACTTAAGCATGTACGTCTAATTGCTGTCATTTTTAAAAAGGAAAATACCTTTGTAAATTAAAGAAAACTTTTGCAACGCATCATATGATCGAAGTGTTTCGTATAAAAAGCTAGCTTTTCTACTGATAGGTCTCTCTGTCAAAACTAAAATCATTTGTTCACGTTTTTTGCAGCCAATATGTCGGGGATTCTAGACCCTAAACCTTCTCCTGACAATGACCAACACAACAAAAAAAAAGTATTAGCGAAATCGGTCAAGGGAAATAGGTATTCATTTTTATATAATTAGAGTGTGTGTGTGAGTACCCTAAAAACAATAGAATAGAATAACAATAGAATAGAATAACAATAGAATAGAATAACAATAGAATCAATAGAATATACTCAGGGGCTTAAAATTAATATAAATGACAAAATCTTTAAAATCTTTGATATAATTATCAGGTTTATACTAGGGGGCAATCCCCCTGCTATTTGGCTATACACATTATTAGTTAATGATCTATATACAGATGTGTTCAATGAAATAGTAGTGCCACACATCACGACTTTCAAACCCCTTTTTGATACTCTTCCAGTCATCCAAATTGAATAAGTGAAACCTTTTTGGAAAGCTTAGAGTGTTATCATTAAACGCCTGAAATAATCCCATTTCATTTGAATTTCATTTTCTTGTTTTTCATGACTTTAGAAAAATACCCATGAAATCTGCTGTTCAATGAAATAGTAGTGTTTTTTTAGAAAATTGAAAAAATCAACGAAACTCAAATAAAAACATATATTTCATGTTCTTCATGTTTCTTGAGCTTTAATATTTAGTTTTTAATCAATTTGGGTTTCATTGCGAACGTGTAACGGCCGAACATGGGTCATTAATCTCTTGCCAACACCTCAATAGGATTTGAGCCAATAATTATTGGCTCAAGGATTATAATCCTTGAACCACTTGCTAAAACTTTGCTCTGGTTGACGGATTTGCAGTTGCAAAAGGACATTTGGCCATGGCAAAATGTCGATCTTTTCCGATAAAAATTAATTCCTAGCGAGCTTTTATGGGTGTTTCAAGTCATTATCAGGTTAAAATATCCTTTTAGCAGGAATTTTTCAACAGTAGTATGAATGTAATTTATTCTAAAGTATGCCTACATTCACAGTTTTGCTCAAAACCATACTATACTCAATCGCCAGGCTAGAAAGTACTAGCTCATATGAGTTGGGCCCCATAAGGCTCAACCTAGCATGCCCAATGCTAATTTTTTCATGATTTTAAGAGGTAATCGGATTTCTTTGTATGCCAAACATATTCTTTTGAGTCTATCTTACCATATAATACAACTTTACTATCATCAGTCAAAAGTATTTTTGTCACTGTGACACAGGCCATTCCATATGAGTTTTTCGAAACTGAAGTCGTGCACCCATGTACTCTCAGACCCAAACGCGGAGCTTTCTGGGACTTCTTGCATTGAAATAGTATGTAATCAACCGTCTAAAAGCTGTCACATCAATGGCAGAGCGAAATAATATTGTTTTCATAATTTTTGAGGGTTTTGAAGTCATGGTCTTGCCTTCGACCATCGCCGACCATCCTCTAAAAAAAAAAGTTTTTCGCATCCAAAATTGATTTTCAGTTCAATTCTTATAGTTAATTTGGTTAAATACAATAATGAGAGTGCATACAACTTAGTTTTCAATCCCATTATACCTCCTGCCTTAAGTTTTTAGTCTAACTCTTAGATCTCCTCTTCTGGGCCGAGAAATGATTTCTTCAACGCTCCAAAATCAAAAGTACCGCTATATCCAAAACTTTTTTTTATTCCATTATTCGATATCTAAATTGAGCTTGCAGATGGCCTCTTTTTTAAATTAATTTGCTGTCTTTTTTCATTTTTAGAAATTAATTTAACCCAGCACTACTATTTCATTGAACAGCAGGTATCATGGGTAGTTGTCTAAAGTCATGATAAACAAGAAGTTGGAATGCAAATGTAACAGGGTTTCTTCGAGTTTCAAATGCTTACATTCCAGGCTTTCGGTAAAGATATCACTTGTTCAATTTGAAAGACTAGAAATATCTCAAAAATGGTTTTGAAAGTAGTGAGGTGCGGCACTACTATTTCATTGAACACAACTGTATATAAAAATCTCGTGTCACGGTGTTTGTGGTTGAACTCCTCCCAAACGGCTCTAGCGGTTTTTATGAAATTTTTGTCTT
This sequence comes from Drosophila tristis, assembly GCA_018150885.1. Taxonomy (NCBI): domain Eukaryota; kingdom Metazoa; phylum Arthropoda; class Insecta; order Diptera; family Drosophilidae; genus Drosophila; species Drosophila tristis. The sequence continues at coordinate 1,192,407 of JAECWT010000198.1, read as the reverse complement.
ATATTAAGTAGGTCTGCGCTTAGGTCGTAAAGTACGTTTGATCTTCATATTGCCACCAATTAACTTTTAAGTTGCATTTCGCGATTTAAATTTTTTTGTTATCAAGTATTGCTTTGATTTGTGTTTGTTATGTTTGTTTGGTTATTTTGTGCTAAAGTCAAAAATGACAGCTCGACGCAAGGAGGCCCAGTTGCACCACCGAACAAATGATGCAACATTCCTGCGACATAGTAGAGCAGAAAGAACAATCTAACAAGTCGAAGAAGATAACGAAAATGTGCGAGTGGGCATACCGCACTTGCGTGAATCTCAATCACAAGAGGTACGAAATGAACAAAAGACAATTGGAACACGTCGCTACATAATTGAAAATATCAGAGAAAATGACCGATAGCATCCGTATTAAAAAATTAAATACTGATAATGGTGGACGTGATAAAAATCAATAATAAAGTCCTGAATAATGAAAAAATACATTTTTTCTACATTCATTCGTACTTTCATTTCAAAAATAAAATTTCATATAAATATAAATTGATCGGCAAAGAAATACATACAGTTTTCAAAAGAATCTTTAAATAAATAAATGGTAATTTTTGTATTCCCTCTTATATTTGTACAGAAAAATTCACTCTAGTTTACATATACAAGCTGTGTATGGATACAAGAATTAGTTTCCTAGTTTTGTTTGTCTGCTCTCATATGAAAACGTTGACGATGTGCTTAAGATTCTTGATCGAACTGAGATCAGGACCATTTCCCGGCCAGTCCAATGTTCTTATTCCCATTATTGCTAATTATTATTTTACAAACTTTTTGAATAATTAATAACTCAATTCAATAAAGTTAAAAAAATATTCTTTCACTACTCGACAAAATCCAACTTTTTTCCTCAAGGAACCAACCCGACCTTTTCTGATAGATATGCGACTTTAAAATTGTTTAAAGAATTATGGTTTTTTTCTATAGCAGAACTTTTTTTTGAAGAATTTTTTAATTCTGGTATTTTTTAAGCTTTTTTCAGTATCTTACGTCTGGTTGTAAAGAATTTTTTCTATTTTAGAAAGATAATTGAAGCAGCTAGAAGTCAAGCCAAAACTTTTTGTGATTTAAGCTTACTGTCTAGGAGGTGTCGTTAACCCGTATCAGACGATTTTTTTTACGAAATTTGACTTTAAAAACTCGGGAAAAGTCGAAAAAAAGTATATCCTGTGACCTCTATTTTTCTCCAGCAAAGTCGGTTTCGGCAGCTAAAAATTATTCTCTGCATACAATCATATATTTTGTAGTACTCTGGTACTCACATACATACTCATATACATGCTTGCTATCCGTCGGCTCGTGTCACGTCATGAGCCGAACGCAGTCATTCCCAGAGCCGAACGCGATCGGCCCCAGAGGCGAAGACCTGGGAACGTACGCTAAAAACTCACCACTTTCGTTGTATGAACTGGCACATCTATATACTGTATGGTTAGTGGTATTGCTCATTAAAATCTATGGAGAAATGTTGGAGCTACAATTCGTTAACCAAACCTAAAAAATGAACAAAAAATACCTTTTGGAAAGTTACGAGCCCAACTGCCGATTGGGAACAAAGCAAACTAAAAAGGGTTGTATATTTGGTACCTTTGGTATGAAATGTTGTTGACAGTTACTTTTTTCTTATCTGAGGTAGGATACCTGTTCAGGTCAAATGTTTCCTTTATATTTAAACTTTTGACAACATAACACCAAATAAAAAATTTGTATATCCTTAAATAGTTCTTTAAAACCAGACGTAAGATACTAGAGTTAGTTGAAAAAAGAAGCGCTACCTCTGAAAAAAGCTTTTAAAAAAATTACCAGATTTAAAAAACTTCAAAAATTCTTTAAAAAAAAGTTCTATCATAGAAAAAAAAAATATATATATATATCAAACCATTTCTAAGCCCCAAATGTCTAAGAAAAGTTGGTTTTGTTCCTTGAGGAAAACTCGTGTCGAGTAGTGTTATTAAAGCGTTCGTTCACCGACTTTACGGCGATCATTCGTCATACTATCAAAACCAATCTAGTTTACAAACATTACGTTTCTCCAATCATTTACAGTCAAAATTTTGTTGATTTTGGCCAATCTGAGTTTTTAACTGGATTTTTTGTTGTGCCAAAAGTGCTTATTTTGTTGGCTTACGAACGTTAATTCCTGTCTTCTGAAGACGTCGCCGTTTATTTGTATGCTAAGTAAACTCCCTTCTGGCCAGGCAAAAATCCTCCAGCTGAACCCTCCCAGAGGGTGCCGGCCGGGCAATGGGATATCCCGGATCGGGTAATGCATTGCCGCTTGCTCTGTCCGGGGTAATGCAGTGTCTAGCCAAGGCCAGGTCCAGGTCTTCCCGATATAAAAATTGGGGGAACTGAACCATGGCCATGGCTGGAGGTGCCTGGCGGACAGGCATAAAACGCTAGGGGGTGGTCCCCCCGATAAATATTAACCACATGGACCGGAGTAAGGATCGAACAGGGACTGGGATGTCAGTCCAAACGTGGAAAGCGTGACTGCTACCACCGGCGGGCACGGGGAGGAGCAATCCTCTCTGCGTGTCGCCAGCGGTCACAACTCTGATATGGCGGGAGCAGGTCATATTGGTTTCAAAGCTACTGCCACCAAAACGCCTCTCTGCAAGCTAAGCCGCACGGGTGCCGTGGTCGAAACAGACTCGGACCTCGGAGAGCGTGCTCTGCGTAAGCAGAACGGAGGAGGAGAGCCTTCTCCGCTCGCCTGAACCAGGTACCAGCTCCCTTCGTAGGGAAGGGCCGAAGCGTTCTAGAGAGGGGATGAATGCTAAGGCCCAATACAAGGCGGCCCTCAAAATCAAAAGCCGGCTACAAGGCAAAGAGGACATCTCCCAAGAGGAGAACTCCAAACTAGCCTGGGCTGAGCAAAAGGTAGAAGCGGGGCGTCTCTCCACTACGCGCAGCTGCCTCAGATGAAGGCGATGAAGGGTGAATTCGCCAATAGGGTTGAGGAAATAATGGCCACCAAAAGGCAACGCTCGACCGAGAGTGCCAAGGACACTCCGGCGGGCAAGCGGCAACGCGGGCCCAAGGTGGTTCTCCCTCAACCTATTAAGACGAAGAAGCCCAAGCAGAAGGCCAAGGTGAGCGACGTGTCCAAGAGGCACCTCATCGTGGCCCTGATCGACCGCAGCGACGAAAATGGGAAGATGATGGCGGCGCAGTGGAAACAGGTCCACGCCCAGCTGGTAGACTGCCTTTTCGCGCGAATGGAGGACGCGCCGGACGCTGCCATGCCCACCTTTGACGGTGCGGGATGGCTGAACGGGGTGAAGATCCTCATATGTAATGATGACCCGACGAGGAAGTGGCTGTTGCAAGTGGTGCCCAAATTGGAAGCTCTGTGGGAGGGGGCCAAGCTGGAGGTAGTGGACAGGGAGATGATCCCTTCCATCCCAAAGGCGAAGGTGCTCTTCCCCATTGCAGTCCAGGGAGACCGAGCACTGAAACTCCTCCAGAGGCAGAATACAGAGGTGCCTACGGCGGACTGGAAAATCCTGCATGCTGGTAGCCCGTTACCCAATGAGGGGGGCCAGCACATGATCATCCAGATCAATAAGGAGGCAGAGGACATCCTCTACCCGAGATTCGGGAAGATGGCATGGGGCGTAGGCAGTGTCTACCTACGTCTCAAAAAGCGCCATAATAGTCAACCCGTCGAGTGCAGTTGAGCCAGCCTCCCACATTGAGAGTGCTGCAGCTCAACTTGCATAAAAGCAAGTTCGCGTCGGTGGAGCTCCTCATTGCCTTGGAGCAAGGGCCCGTCGAAATTGCTTTGGTCCAGGAGCCATGGCTTGCCTCCGGCAATGCTGTGGCCGGACTAAAGTCCTCCAATTACAATTTCTTCTACCCACCATCGGTAAGCAGGACCAGAACCGCCGTACTTGTACGAAAGGGCATCCATGCTTGTCTTATGTCTCATTACAGCACTGAAGACCTGGCTGCGGTGATGCTTGAAAGCGAGGACAAGCGCCTTATGGTAGCATCCTGCTACATGGCACACGACAGGCCAGCTCCACCGGAAGAGCTAAGGAGTCTGGTAGCGGAAGCCAGTCCGAAAGACCAGCAACTCATAGTTGGTACGGACGCCAATGCCCACCATACGAAGCCCCGATATCAACGAAAGAGGTGAGTCACTTCTAGACATTATACTATCCACTAACCTAGATGTAGCAAACGTGGGGGAGGAACACACCTTCGTAGGCCCCACTTCGTCTAACGTACTAGATCTAACACTCGTAATGGGGAACAGTACTTTGGTATCTGGCTGGAGAGTCCTTGAAAGACCATCCTTCTCAGACCACAAGTACATTCAGTTTAAGTGCGAATTTAAACACTCTCCGAAGATAACTGTCTATAGAAACCCCCGGAACACAAACTGGGAAAAGTTTAAAAAGACAGTTACCTCGAAGCTCGCGACCTGTCCGGGCACAGTGACATCCCCGGAAGAGATAGAATCGTCCCTAGAGACCCTCTCCAAGGAGCTACTGGATGCATACCACGCAGCATGCCCACCCTCGAGAACGAAAAAGAGAACCAGACCACTATGGTGGAACCGGGACCTATCGCTTCAAAGAAATAACCTCAAAGAATTCTTCAAAATCACCAAACAGGCGAACGAGGAGATAATCAATGAGGAATACAAAACCCTACTCAGGGAGTACAAGAAGGAAATACGCAGGGCACAAAGAAACTCGTGGAGGAACTTCTGCTCCAATATCGAGAAAGTCCCAGAAACGTCTAGACTCCGGAAGTTGCTATCAAAGCAACCTGCCATACAAAGTCAGCTGAAACGAAATGATGGACAATGGACTGAGGGCAGCGAAGATGCCCTAACAGCAATAATGGAAGCCCACTTCCCAGGATGCACCGAGGTTGCTGACGCTACAGAGCATCAGGACCTAGCAACTGAGGAACAGCACCCCCCAACAGATCTCATATCGTCTAGGAGAATCCACTGGGCTATAGACTCCTTTGTGGGTACGAAAGCACCTGATCTAGACGGTATATTCCCAGCCATGCTACAGGTGACCAAAGCTTGCCTGAGCACGGGCTATATCCCTATTCAATGGAGGACCTCGAGGATTGTCTTCCTTCCAAAGGCAGGAAAGTGCATGTATGAGCCCCAATGACTACAGACCGATAAGCCTCACCTCTTTTCTACTCAAAACACTAGAAAAGCTGCTGGATCTACACATCAGAAACGATGTAGGGGGGCGGATGTCAACCAACCAGCATGCCTACACCAAAGGGAAATCGGTGGAGACGGCACTGCATTCGCTAGTAGCCACCATCGAAAATGTCCTCCAAAATAAGAAGTATGCTCTAGGAGTGTTTGTAGACATATCCGGAGCATTCAACAACGTGAATATGAGCGCGATAATGGACCGCCTAGAAGCGATCAACACACATCCCGCAATCAACCTCTGGATAAAGAACCTTCTAAGTTGTAGACGGGTGTACTCAGAGTGGGGCACCGCTTCCATGGTGAAAGGGGCGCACAGAGGCACACCTCAGGGTGGGGTCCTCTCGCCCCTCCTATGGAATCTGGTGGTCGACGACCTGATAAAGAGATTCGAGAGGAGAGCCCCAAAAATAACATCTTATGCGGACGACATAAGCATAATTATTACGGGAGTATGCCCATCGAGCCTCAGCTCTATAATGGAATCAACACTCAGGGAGATATGTGAGTGGGCGGGAAAAGTAGGACTCAGTATCAACGCAGACCTCATCCTCTTCACCAAGAGGTACAAGGTACCGGCATGGATCCCCCCGAAAATTGACAGAACCAGGCTTACCCCAAAAACACAAGTCAAATACCTCGGAATAGTTTTGGACAACAAGCTGACATGGAGACCCAATGTATTGGAAAGGGTGAAGAAGGCCACCATTGCGCTATATGCATCCAAGAAGATGCTTAGCAGCACATGGGGCCTATCACCTGCACTGGATCTACCTCTCGGTAGTGCGACCGACTCTGCTGTATAGAGTCTTAGTGTGGTGGCAGGCTACAGAAAAGAAAACCTACAACAAGCTGATGGATAGAACTCAGCGGCAGGCACTGCTCTGCATCACTGGGGCGCTGAGGTCAACCCCAACAAAAGCACTCGAAACAATACTCGGAATTGACCCCCTAGACATCCACGCTAGACTGACTGCAGGTAAGGCAGCACAACGCCTAGTCGCATCAGGCAATATGTCGCTGCAAGGATTCGGGCACAGTTCAATAGGCCGAGACATGATCAGTATATCTGACTACATGATCCCCCGAACGTGCCTGGCCGTCAAAACAGCGATACACATGGAACCCGACGACTGGAAAGAAAGTTGGGACCAGAATGAACACCTAAACATATACACGGATGGTTCCAAGATGGAGGGAGGAGTAGGTGCGGGCATATACTGTACAGGCCCTGAAATAAGGCTGTCCTATAAGCTACCGGACCAATGCAGCATATTCCAGGCGAAAGTCTTCGTCATACGGAAAGCGGCAGAGGCTGCTCAGTCTACGGATCGTCCACACGACGTGATCAACCTGTTCGTGGACAGCCAGGCGACGATAAGATCCATGCAGTCGTCGGCGGTCAGTTCCAGAAATGTCCTGGCAAGCAGGGAGGCACTAGATTTCCTAAGCACGACAAAGTCAGTGCGGATCTATTGGGTTCCCAGCCACCAGGGCATCGAAGGCAACGAGACAGCAGACGTACTGGCTAAGGAAGGCGTCGGACTGGCAAACGACAGGACTGAGAACGTGCCTGTCTCCCCCAGAGCGCTTCAAAGTGATCTAGAGAGGAGGGCACACATACAGGCCAGCAGCAGGTGGAGGAGAACCACCAACTGCAAGATCGCGAAAACCATGTGCAAGGAGAGCAATGGTAAACTCAGCCAATACCTACTGTACCTACCACGGAAGGACTGTAGGATGATAACACTAGTCAACACGATTTTTCCTCAAGGAACAAAACCAACTTTTTATTAAAGATTTGGGGCTTAGAAATGGTTTGATGATATTTTTTTTTTTTCTATGGCCGAACTTTTTTTTGAAGAATTTTTTTAATCTGGTATATTTTTTTTAAGCTTTTTTCAGAGGTAGCGATAGTTTTTTTCACATAACTTTAGTATCTTACGTCTGGTTGTAAAGATACCTTTTTGAAGGCGGCGGGCCCAACTGCCAATTGGGAACAAAGCAAACGAAAAAGGGTTGTACATTTGGTACCTGTTCGCGTTCCTTTGGTATTAAATGTTGTTGACAGTTACTTTTTTCGTGACCTGAGGTAGAATACCTATTCAGGTCAAATGTTTCCTTTATATTCTCACATTTTTTTTTCGACTCATATTTTTTTTCGACTTTTCCTGAGTTTTTAAAGTCAAAATTTCGTAAAAAATACCGCACAAAAATCATCATTTTTGCATTTCAATGCTTTATATTTCCCAGACGGTAAGCTGTAATCACAAAGTGTTTGGGCTTAACTTCTAGCTGTTTTAATTATCTTTTCAAAATAGCAAAGTTCTTTACAACCAGACGTAAGATACTAAAGTTATGTGAAAAAAACTATCGCTACCTCTGAAAAAAGCTTAAAAAAAATATACCAGATTAAAAAAATTCTTCAAAAAAAAGTTCGGCCATAGAAAAAAAAAAAATATCATCAAACCATTTCTAAGCCCCAAATCTTTAATAAAAAGTTGGTTTTGTTCCTTGAGGAAAAATCGTGTTGACTAGTGTTAATAGCTGTACCATTTATATTCTACATCTCCTCCGCTAGGGGTTGCTCGCGCACTGAACGCGGCAGTGTGCGAGCGAGAAAGAGATAGAGTAGTGTGTCTCTGGCTGTTGGAGGCGGGGGAACCAACAGAAAATTAATTTCTTCATTCTGGCTATAATTATTATCCGATCTGATTCATATTCAGCAATCTGGTAGATATGGTCATTCTCTACGATACTGCGTTTTATTTTTTGTTTTATCGTATCTTTAAAATTGTGCCTGCCACAGATTTTCGTCCTTTGTGGGGGCGGAAGGGGGCGGGGCGAAATTTTGAAATACACTTGTAGCAGTGTGATATCACATGAGTCTTGAAACCAAATTTGGTTGCCCTAGCTTTTATAGTCTCTGAGATCCAGGCGCTCATCAAGACGGACGGACGGACAGACGGACAATGCTATATCGACTCGGCTATTGATGCTGATCAAGAATATATATACTTTATGGGGTCGGAAACGTTTCCTTCTCTGCGTTGCACACATCCACTTTTAACACAAATCTAATATACCCCTTAACTCTTTTTTTAAAACGGGTATAATAAGGGTGGCTATATCAGATAATATCGTAGGATTACTAATAATAAGAAAGAAGTGAACAATTTTGATATTTTTGAGTTTTTGGCTTAACCTGTAGCTTATTAAGATAACTATTTGGTTGCAGAAGGTAAGGTATTAGGAAAATATACCTAAATATAGACTTAGCAATCATTAAAATTTTAGATAGGCCGTGGTCGTCACTGCAGTGTGGAGGAGAGAAGGCTCATTCGACGACTCAGAGATGTGGGACAACTTATAAATCCATTGCCAGGTTAATGAAACGATATCAAAACTTCGTAACTAATGCCATAAAACCGAAACAAATAGGTGAAACTCGGGGAGCACCCAGAAAATCATCATCTAAGACCGACGGTCGCATGGTTCAGTTGGTTAAAAGCGACCCGTTCAAGTCCTCCAGGAAGATTGCCAACGAAATTGGGAATATTGTGTCATCACGGACCGTTCGGCGACGATTGGCAATAGCAAACTTACCAGGTACGATTGCTTGCAGGGTTCCTTTGCTGCGTTCGGAAAATTTACAGATGAGGAAAATATTTGCACTAGATCGTATAACCTGGTGCGGACCGGAGGGTGAGAAAAAATGGCTTAATATGGCTATAGCGACTAGGCTATTGATGCTGATCATAAATATATATACTTTATACGTTTCCTTCTCTGCGTTACACACATCCACTTTTACCACAAATCTAATATACCCATTAACTCTTTTTGAGTACGGTTATAAAAAACTTCAAAGCTAATAAGCTAATACATTTTTTTTTTAAGGTGATGCTTCTTTTTTCACATAATACAAGTATCTTAAATCTTGGTGTAATGAACTTTGCAGTTCTGAAAAGCCGATAAATGGGAGCTAAATATTGGACGTGTACCCTACATTATACAAAAACTACCAGTCATTGGCGAACTGCAAGGATAATTTAAATGCGGTTCGCAGAAGCTAGCTTTAATCATTATTTTATATCAAATCATATTCATCTATCTGTATTTTCTAGATATGTAATGTGGCGACCAATCGAATATATAATAGTAATATCTACATAGGTTTGATTCACTTACATCTGACTTATAAGGCTCCGAGTCGGACCAACGCCATTGGTATAAATCTCCATTATCAGACAGTGCAATAAATTCCGAGAATAAAGCCCCGATTGTCTTAAATCGAACCGAAGTTTTATCAGGCCATGGTTGTAGTTCCTCGGATATCCATATTGGAGACAGCATTGATGAAGGTTCTTTCTTTTTAGAATCTAACATTAAAGGGTTTGGAAAACAAATTAAGTACACATTAATCGAATTATCTTGTTCAAATTACCTGCATCCTTTTCCCATGTATAATCGTCTTTACTTATCCAGCGGCGCGGCCCGTAATACTGACGATCCCGCCAACGACTGAAGGCTTCGCGATCAGCATTAACAGATATTTGAGCTGATAGACCACTGTTTCCAGATATAGAACCGCCTGATGTCGTTGAACGGTTTGATTGATTACTCTCTGCATTACTTGTGTTGGAATTATTGCGCTCACTGCGTATACGGTCGAACAGTAAACTGAAAATGAAATATATTTTGTATAATGGTATCTTAACGTTTAGCTGACATAGTTAATTAGCAAACTCTTTCGATTTTTCTGTAAGGCCCATGCATTTTATATAACAAGAATAGTTGCTGATTTGGTCCTCTTCGGTATTATTTTATGGATTGATTCTAAGCACGCAAAATACTTTGTTGATCTGCGTACTATACTCCTGCCAAAAATTATACGACACCCCTAAAACTTCAGTTTCGACCCTTGTAGGAGAATGGGAAAGCCTAATACAACAAAACCGAGTATGCAGAATGGAAGCTAAATGAATTCTGCTTTAAATCTGATGTTCCTCTATCTTATTGCATCTCGCGTTTTCAAGTAGCGGTAAACAAATTTTGTTGTTTCTGAAAGTGTATCAAAGCTAAACGATATATTTCAATTTTTGCGACTGGAGAGAATGGTCTGGTTTCAATTAATTTTTTGTATATTTCTGTAAACAGTTTAATGCATTTTTAATAAAATGCTGCGCGGACGTTTGTTATCAGATGGAGAAAAGGAAATATTATAAAAGCCTACAACGATTCTTGCTTTAATGTTAGCGAAATATCGCGGAAAATCGGTCGAACACGTTGTGTTATCACCAAATTTTTTAACAATCCGGATGAATATGGTTGAAGCATGGCTCTGGAAGAAAACCCAAGTTGTCTGACCGCGATAAACGTCGCATAATACTTAAAGCTAGCAATTCGTTTGCTTCGTGCTCCACACTTGCCGCATGTTGTAGTAAGTAGTGTAGTAGTAGTGTCATATAAATAGCACAAACCAAAACAGAATTTATCGATCGATCATTTCGACAATATTTTACATTCGATTTAAAAAACGATTAGTGCACTCTTCCACATGGTATACAGGCAAAAAATGTATCGTTATCATTTTTCTCTTTTGCTTTATGCTTAATTTTCGTTCGCGTGCACCTTTTTTGCATGGTTACAGAAATAGCACATTTTTGACGAAGCAGCAGCTAATTTCGAGTAAAAAGTTGTTATCGCAGAATTCTTTGTTTGATTTTCAATATTTCGGTAATGAATTGATATAATTTATCGAAAACGTGCTAAAATGGGTCGTTGGAGGCATTGCTCAATTGAAAAAAGGAAGATTATCTTCACACTAAGTGAGTCTGTAAAAAAAAACGACTGATATAGCCGAAATGCTCCAGAAAGATGGTGTATAACGCACTTAAATTAGTGAAGTTAAGCCCAACTTATTTAAATGATACAAAAAATCGTAAGAAAAAGCCAAGAAAAACGGATTCTATGACGGATAGGCTCATAGTGCGGAAGAGCAAAGCGGACCCTTTTAAATTCTCTCGAGAGATTATGAAGGAAATTAGTGAGGAATGTGGTACGGATGTGTCAAGGTGACTAGTGGCTAGAAGACTGAACAAAGCATCGCTCTTTCGACGCATCAAACAAAGATTGAGTTTCGCACGGACCCTCCGGGATAAGAGTCTGAATTATTGGAAAAATGTGATATGGAGCGATAAAGCTAAGATAAATAAAGTAGGCCCCGATGGCAAAACATTTGTTCGTCGTCGAGAAGGCCAAGCTCTTAACCCCAGGTACACAATGAAGACCGTGAAGCACGGTGGCGGATGCATTATATGTTGGGGTGCATTTTCCTGGCATGGTGTGGTCCCGCTCTACCGAATCCATGGCATAATGGGTCGTTTCATGTATGCTGATATTCTCAAAAATCAAATGGAACCATTTACATTTGAGAAAATGCCTGTGAAATGGATATTTCAACACGATAACGACCCAAAGCACACATCTTGGTCGTTAAAAAGTGGTTGAAGGACGAATCCATCGAAGTTCTGGAGTGGCCGGCTCGAAGCCCTGACCTAAATCCAATAGAAAATCCATAGAATGAGGTGAAGTGTCAAGGTCATGATATCCAGAAAAAAATTTGTTAATCTTGACGATTTGTGGACAGGTGTCAAAGAAGCTGGGAACTCCATTCCGAAGGAGATATGTCAGAAGCTTGTGGAAAGTATAGGGCGTAGATGTAACGCCGTTATTGAAAATCGTGGATATTCAACTAAATATTAAATTAGTCAAACAATTATAGCTTTTGAGCTTATTTTCTATGAATTATTGGCAACGTTTTGAAATTGTGCTATTTCTGTGACCACCCATAATTCGTTATTTTTCATTTTTTCAGTTTTATCTCTTTTGTTTCAAAACATTTATAAATTTTTCTTTATGAATTAATTAGTTAATAAGTTAAGCTATGAAGAGCCAAATGTGTTTTATTTTAAAAAAAAAATATTTTTTAATTAATAAAAGAATCCATAAATTGAATATTTTTTTGTGCTATTTATATGACTACGGCTGTAGGTATTAGAGAATACCCCTATCCTAATCAACATTAACTTATTGTTTTTTATTTTTTTAAAAGCAGTTTCTACAGTTTTGTAACGTTCATACAATTTTTTGGGACACCCGTCTGACCTTTGCCAGCCACACAAAGATGGCCAGAAGCGCCTTGGGGAACAAGGCTAGAAAACTCTACTGGCTTCTTAAGCCTAACAACAAGCTCAGCCTGGCCGAAAAGATCCGCATATATAAGGTAATCCTGGCGCCTCCATGGAGGTATGGCATCCAGGTCTATGGTATCGCAGCGAATACGAACCTTGACAGGATCAGGGTGTTTCAGAACAAGACCCTCCGAAAGATCTGTAGTGCTGAATGGTATGTCCGTAAAAGAGACAGACATCACCAAAGACCTTGGTGTCCCCTTAGTCGGTGACATTATTAACGAGCAAGCCACAAGATACCTGACCAAACTAAGGAGCCACCCGAACGAGCACAACCAGGCAAAGGTTAAACCGCATCCATCCGTCCGATTTGGCCACCAGGAACATATAATTTCCTTTTGCACAATTTCCGTCGTCATCCTTAAACTTAAAATAGCAAATAGAAATTTTCCTTGACCCTTAACAAAAGTTGCTAATTAACAGTAAGTAATTGTTATTTCTCTTCTGTGATAATTGTTTACAATAAACCTATATAATTAACAAAAAAAAAAAAAAAGTTTTTTTGAGCAGACCTTTTAAATCGCTCAGTAATAAAAGCCTGGACATGCAGATCTCGGAGATTTATATATATGTACTGAAGAGATTTATGCATTTCAGTTATAAACGATATACCCGAATTTTCATTTATAAGATTATTACAGTCAGAATTTTCGAATAATTTTGTTGAAACTTACTTTCGAATGCTTGAATAATTGCTGAATATTTCTTCTGAAAATAGTCCATCTGAAGGATCGATGATTACGCTGCTATTATCTGCACTAAACCCATTGTCCAACAGTGATATAAGGTCTTCAGGCACATAATTGTCCGCACCTTCCTCAGTATCTTCAGCTTCTTCATCATCGCGCGAAAGTAAATTGTTCACAGCTAAATTTACATCTAAATTGGTGCGCTTTTAAAAGAATTTATTATTGTTTTTGAATTAGGTTGTACAAATTAAACGCTTACCTGTAATTCTCTTATTATGAGATTTCTGCTCTTGCCTTGTAGAACTACTTCTGCTTGTGAAATAAGTTCCTCTGGGACATAAGTAGCTGGTACAGTTACCAAAGGACGATTAGATGTGCTGCCTCCTATAATCACACCAGTGCTTCTCGATCCGGATCCTTGGCCACTTGAGCTTGACCGGCCTGTTGCACGCAAAAGGCGTGCCCTAGAACGGGCCATGGGACGCGAAGATGAGGGAGCCTTTGAAGCATTGGTGTTTACACCGCTAGTTGTGGGACTTATAATAAAACAGAATAAACATAAAAGCGAACAAAAATAATTGAATTCTTAACATACCATTTAGTATCAGATTTTGTCAAATCAAGTTTCTCAGAGTTGATAGAAAATGATACTCGAAATGCTTTACCATCCTCAAGAAGAACACCAATATGGGTAGGTCCAATAACGACTTCTCTTACTGGAATTTTCAATTGCTCAAATATACGATGAGTGCCATACCCAAATCGATTAACTTTTTCCGAAACTTCCCGTACTCTACAATACAAAATTTTAAAGGTTAATAAATAAAGAAATACATGAACTGAATAACACTCTCAGAGAATTTGTGTTGGGTTCTAAGAATAGCGGGCAGTACATAACAAAACCAAGAATTCAAGACCGGATTGTTTGTTCTGCATGCTGCACCGTCCTCTGCAACAGATGGCTCCAGATAAATCAAAGATCGCGAACCCGGCACAGCAGCGTCGAGGTGTACCAGTGCTGAGCCAATACATTAGCGTCAGCCTAGAACACGGCAAAGCAGTAATGATCACAAGTAGTGTTTGGTAAGTAGTGCTCAGTGAACAATCTAATTTGCTCACTTTTTAGTGAGTGGTCACTGATCCACTCTTCTCAGTTTGCTCACTTGTTCAAGGTTTAACTTTTGTGGCTCAATCATGGCCCAATCTTAATAATAATAATAATAATACATATTACAAAAAAAAATATATATATACACATACAAATATTGAATACATACATACACATATTGAATGTACCACAAAACTAAACTGGGAAATATAATGAGGAGTGAAGAATTAGCAATTGAATTAACAAAAAAGTAGTGAGCATGTTCAGTTCGCTCACCGAAGTGATCAACCTAATTTTTGTTAACCATACAGTGACCGATTAGCGCAGATCGGTGCACTGGCGTGGTCTGTGCAGTCTGCCAATCGCGGGTTAGTGCCGCAATGTAAGGTAACTCCCACAGGGAATGACATAGCTAAATCTTTGTCAATAACATTTGCCAATTAGTCTTCGCCAAGGAATAGACAGACGGAAATATTGCTGACGTAGGAAAGATCAGTCAAACAACACTTTGTGCACAGCTCATCGCGTCCAATTTAGCACTCTGTGAAATTATTTTTCATTTTAATCTATTATATATTTTTTAAATAAACGTTTCCTGAGACTAATTCTTATGAGTTATTTAATTTTAAATCCTTGGCAGGCTTTTGCCACATAATGTTTATGGGTTTTTTTTAGCAATTAGCTGACTTTTATTTCTTTGAAACGGAGATTTCTGGAGCATGAATATCATTAGAATAATCTTTTGCATTACAGATAAGTAAGCAGCCGTCTATACAATGTAAATCAAATTTGTTTGGCTTGGAATGAATACTTATGTGAGCCAATGTATGTACATATCTACGAGTATGTATGGTTCAAATTTAAATAGTTCTAATACTTTGTTATATACTTAAAAATAGGTGTGAGTCTAAGCACGTACATATGTATATATGATCGCAAGACAACTTAATTATATGCGTATTCATATAGAACTTTACATAAAAGTACTTTTAATATGTATATTATAGTATTAAAAATGTTTTTTAATGATGAATTCGAAAAAAATCCATTAGAGGAGGTTTAAAATATGTTCTTACTTTACTGTGCACATTCTGGCAAATATTTATAAGTATGTACATACACACACCTAGCTGAGTACATATTTTTATCAATATTAAACTGCCTTGGATATATTGAGTATTGAGTATATATGTATTTATATTTCGTATTCAACAAAAAAACATGCAGCTAACCGTGAAACATGCATGCACATTTGGATATATATATTTTCACGAGTATGTTTTATATTCACATGTGCGTTTGAGTGCAGCTACACTGTTATATTTACCTTTCAATAAATTGATCATCATTGCCTGGAAGAGGTTGCAAAACAAATTGCATGGAAACCATTTTTATTTTTTAATATAAATAAAAAGAATGTATGTTCTTAATTTTCATTTCACACAAAAATTCGAAGATTTTTCACAAGCTATTGTAATTTTATATTTTCATCGATATATTGATTAACGATATAAGCGGCAATCGAAGTAGGGTACAACAAGATAAGTGACAGCATGGTCCATTTGAAACAGTGGAATATGGAGTATAGAAAATACGTATGCAATTCATACATACATGTCTGCTATCAATATATGGGCATATCTCTGAAGGCGTACAGGACAGTCGTAAGCATGGCAAGTTGTAGAAAGATCAAAATAAGACACTTTTTCCAAAATCGTTTTACCTCAATGACACACCTTAAGCATAGTATCAAGCACTGCGGAATCGACAAATTCCTGTCAAACTCCATATAAAAAAAACTGTGACAGGAATGTTTCGTTTGCGTATTCCTGGAGTGTGTATCCAGCAACACGAGCGGAATCCACAGATTTATATCGATAGTTGCCTATCGGGACCGTGTGTTGACTGAGAGAAAAGCTGATACCCAGCTCAGGAATATATGTTCAACAATTATTCCTGAAGTGAATTGTGCAATATGTAGGCAAAAACTGTCCGCAAAACCAAAAAGAGAGATGCAAATTATTCTTTTTTGTTTTGCAACAATATATGCCGCCACCAACAAAATCACTTCATCATCAAAGTGCATTTTTTTCCTTTCTTAATTTTACAGTTGGCTCTGTTTACAAAACACAGCTTATTCATCAACCCTGTTTTAGCTATGTTCCACACCCTTACGAAATACCTAGCAAATTCATGGCAGGAATTTTCCGTGGTGCTGGAGACAGCGAGAAAGAAAGTTTGTGGTAAATGTGGATGTGTGTAACGCAGAGAAGGAAACGTTTCCGATCTCATAAGGGGTATTTATTCTTGATCAGCATTAATACCGGAGTCGATAGAGCCATTTCTGTCTGGCCGTCTGTCCGTCCGTCCGTCCGTCTTTTTTGTCGCCTGGATCTCAGAGACTATAAGAGTTAACATATTTGTTTTCCAGACTCACTGCTACAAGTGTATTTCAAAATTTCGCGGCGGGGTTCACAGAAATTTGTTTGATCTCTGGATGTGCTGGCTGAAGGAAAATGCCCCTGATTGAGGAATAAGGAGAAACGAGTATGGTGGCAAACGTAGGTGTTCGGCTAAGCGCCGGCCCATGGCTGCACAAAGAGCAGTTGACCATATGTAACAACTCTTAATGTAACGTCTCTCTTTATCACTGTTTTGTTTGCCTTTTCATATGCTCTATCTATTGTTTTGCTCTCTGTCGGCGTTCGTCAGCCGCTGTAGGGGAGGCTCGTCAGAGAAAGCAGAAGACACTTCAAATTCGATCATCACCTCGCAAAACAACGCTACTGAAAAAGCTCAGTAGCTCAACAGTATGTTTTTATATATATTGGTCTTAATATACAGATTTCGAAATGCAGTGATCACAGGCTCGTTCACGAGGTTTTCCTTCACGGTCTTCAGGGCACCACGTGGCTACTCGATGCGTGCTAATCGATGGGGTCGTCTTGAGATACGGTATAGGAGGATAATGTGCTCCGAGAGACGTGATGGGTCCGGAGGGGAATGCAATCCGGAAGAGAGTAATGTCAAAAAATTGGGTGATCAGGAAGGCAGATCTTGACCCTAGGCGAGTGCAGATGTACTGCCTTGATTGCTTTTATTCCCAAAAGTCAGCAGATGTGCCTCTTCTTTGCCGTAATGCGCTTTGCTGATCTGCTCACATTGTGGCCGTTTCTGGTTGCGTCAGAGTCACACCGTCCGATCATCGCTTAGTGTGCCCTTTTGTAGTAGTTTCAGGATCTCACTGGGTGTGCTCTGGGCGCCAGACACTGCAGAAACAGCTGTCTTGTTTTGTTTACATTGTGAAAATCTATGGCAAGGATTTTTTTGTAAAGCCCAGTACTCTACATGCTCTACGGTTACACTGTTTTGGGGTTGTTTACAAATAGAATCTGTTAAAATTGAAAAATATTCTATGAAAGCTACTGCTCCGAACAGCAGCATGAAAGCTCTTTGCGCTAATCAGCGCTCTAACGCTCTCTCACTAGTCTCAGATTATGCTTTGCTGTCCGAGGAAACCTAAGCGGTTCTAAATAGTCCAACGACCCTTGCAATACATATATTAGGGGTGAAACAGAAATCACTAGTGAAGTGGCAAACCACGCAGAGGATTTCCGCTTAAAAATTTCCGCCGTGCCACAGAACTCCGAGCGATTTCTTTTTTCTTAGCATTGTCACAAACCAAATTCTTGACACCTTTCAAGATTCAATTCGTATATGGTTCATTTTGCAGTTTTATTGATTTTATCATATCAAAACAATTTGTTTTTAATATTTTTCTTTTATGATAGGTTAGGTTAGGTTAGGTTAAGGCGGTTGTTGTGAGAGAGGGGGGTGGGGGAAATCCCCCCTGCGGCATATGTTCAAAGTCGTTGAGTCTATGTATTGAGCAAAGTGCTCTGAGAGCTGTCCAAACGTGGATGCTTTCCAGAGTGTCGATTCTCTCATTCTGAGAGCGGAAATAGTTGCCACCTTATTCCCCATGAGTTCTACAGGGAGAAGGTACAACATGGTATCGAGGGCTTTGCTTGGGGTTGTGCCTAGACCGCCCGTTATGCTTAGCTCTGCCATGCGTTGGACACGGCTGAGTTTGCTAAGACATGCTTTCTTTTCCAGTGTTGGCCACCATACCACCACTCCGTATATTAGGATTGGTCGTATGATGGCGGTATATAGGAGTCATTTCCCATTTGAGTCCTATTGATTTTCTGCAGGTGTAGAGGGCCACAGTGGCCCTAATTACCCTATCCTCTATGCTCAGTTTCCAATCGACCTTCCTATCGAGGATCAGACCAAGATTCTTGGCATTATTGCTTTTGGGGAATCAGTGTCGGTATCTTTTACTTCCTGGTGAAGAGTACTAGTTCCGTTTTTGACGGATTAACACCTAGCCCGCACTTGTCTGCCCATTGAGAGTGCTTGTCATTTTTTTTTTTTTTTGTATCATTTATTTTTGGGTGGGATAACAATAACAATGGATAGAGAGATAGATA
Organism: Drosophila tristis; assembly: GCA_018150885.1. Classification (NCBI taxonomy): domain Eukaryota; kingdom Metazoa; phylum Arthropoda; class Insecta; order Diptera; family Drosophilidae; genus Drosophila; species Drosophila tristis. Next base: position 1,173,622 of record JAECWT010000198.1, on the reverse strand, counting down.
GAGAATTATTATAACTAAGGAGGAAGAAAAGGTGGGTGGTGCCAGGAGCTCCCGCAGGCTCCTTTGCTTTGCTTCGCAGGGTACTGGCGGGTCCATCTAGACCCCTCCTTCTACGCCGTTGCGCAGCCGCTCCAGCCAAAAGTTGACCTCTCCAGGCCTCCTGTTGACCCACCTACTGATGTCCGGAATTAGGGTATGTGACTATCTTTCCTTTTGCGATATGTCCCAGCGGTTCTGCCACCTAGCTAGGCTTCTGGCCCTGCTTGTCATGCACTCGCATAGCGTCTGTGGAAATTTTCCAGAGAATGCTATGGCAACATCATCAGCGTACGCCACCACGTGACATCCACCCCCTCGTCTGCGTCGTACCTCTGCCTAGAAACCTGGTGGATTTTGACGTCCCCAGTGAGGCCTCAACGATCCTGCATCAAAGCATCTGATCGATGAGTCTGACCGTCCGGGAATAAGTCCCCATGTCCGTCAGTGCGTGATGGCAGTCGGGATGATGGCGCCTTCTATGTGAAGTAAGGCCACCAGTGTGTACTCCTTGCATATAAGTGACGTTTCAATGGTCGATGTCATCGCGTGTTGGGCCGTCTCAGTGGATCGTCCTTTCCGATAGGCGTGCTGAGAATCAGAGATTAGATTGGGCGGAATACTTGAAAGAAAGGACGAAAGCGTTATTGCTCTGAAATCTTTGGGGTAGTGTGCGAGGGCTTACCTGCCTTGGGTATAAAAACGACTTTGGTATGTAGCCATGTGTCTGGGATTTGTCCGTGAGAGAAGACTCCCACGTAAATCTGTTTGAGCCAATTTATGGGCTGGGATGATGCCATCTTTTAATTGCCAAGGATATGTTCTCCTAATTCAGCAGGAGTCAGTTGAGGTAACAGAAGCAGGTGCGCTGTAGTTTGGTTTTTTCTTACAACGCAGCCTGAGAAGTGTGTGTTGAGGAGAAGGTTAAGCGATTCATTGCTGGATGTCGTCCATGACTTATCGGCTTTCTTAAAGTAACCTAAGGTTGGGGTCGATTTCGATAGTACTTTGCGCAAGCGTGAAGCTTCGGACTTACTTTCGATTTCACTGCAACTTACGCCAGGAGACGCGTTTGGCTTTTCTAAGTTCCTTGTTATAGGTTGATAGACTGACCTCGTACTCGTACCAGTTCTGCTCAACATTTAGAGCTTTGGCTCTGTTGAAGAGTATCCGGGAGGCATTCCGGAATGCCCTAAGTTTCGGAGTCCACCATTCAGGCTTCTTCCGTCCCCTAGATTTATTAGGGGACAGGATTTGTCGAGCGCCGCATTGCAGGCGTCGGTAAATATTTTCACCAGATTGGTCGTCTTCTCCCGTAAGATATCTTCCTCGGGCGGGGACTCAGGGAGAATAAGGCTCAGGTGGTCTGAGTAACGAGTCCAGTTTGTCCCCCTGAGGTTCCGGAATTGGACTGGGCTCCGTATGGAGAATGAGAAAAAATTTTCCACGTGTGGTCCCAGAAGGAGTGTTCTTAAAGGACCCTCCAGGATACTATGTTATTCTGTATCGTGTGAGAGGCAAGTGTGAGGTCCAGGACCTCCTCGCGATTTTTAATAATAAAGGTGGGATCGTTCCCCCGGTTTAATTTGACCATCTGAGTGGCCAGTATATAGCTGAAAAGGGACTCACCCCGTTCTTTGGTTTCTGTGCTTCCCCACTGACTGTGGTGTGCGTTGGCATCGCATCCCACAATTAGGCCGATGTCCTTGGCCTCGCAGTCTGCGATGAGAGCCCTTAGGGGCGCGTGTGAAGGAGGGTCGGGTTGGTCGTGACCCATGTATGTGGACATCCTCAGTGAGCTCTCCTGGCCTTCAAGGCTCACCGCTGTGTGATCTTCGTTGCTGAAATTTGGGAGCAAAATTTGGAAGTATGCAAATATATATGTATAGGTACGGGTTTTACCTGTGGTGTCAGCACCGTACAGCTTTAATTCATGAGCCCTCAAGAGTCCTCAAAACTCTTGAATGAGGACTAATTCAGCTCCACCCTTGGTTAGGTAGAGCAGTAGGGCAGTGCATGCTGCCTTACAATGATGGAGGTTTATCTGCAGGAGTGTCAGGGACATTCCTGAGACTCACCTCCACCATTGTTTCGTCGGCATCGCTCTCGGTGGACTACGTGTCCTCTCCGACATCGATGCGTCCAAGATCCCTGGCTAGGTCGCTTGCATCCAACTCGTAGCGGTCCAAGATGTCGTCCGAAATCTCAGACGCTACGTCCGACGCCGCGGTTTGGCTTTCCGCTTCCGTGGACACTGGCTGCTCGAGATCTGGCTGGATCTCTGCCTGCATGCCCTTAGAGTCCGATTTGTAGAGGGCTATGGGCAATTTCCAGTAGCCACAGTCCACCACTCAGTCCGACTTCTTCAGGAGCACGAGAGACTCCTCATTGAGGAAGAGAATTATCTGGCGCCTCTGTCCAGTAACCTCATCCACCTTGACCACCTTCCAATCGGCTCTAGGAAGGTATGGGTTGCATACCTGCAGAACCTTCAGGATCTTCTCCAGCTCTGCAGGCTTCACCGAGACCCACGCTTTGGCTCTCGGTCTGCTGGGGATGTATTCCCATTTAACGGCCTCCAGTTTGGCGCCTGGGTAGACCTCCTTGAGCACCACCATCTTCGTGTAGAGGGCCGCCGAGCGAGCATCTTGGCAGGCGATGGCTTTCACCGTGCCTTGATGTCACCCGGCATCCTCACATTTATGCGGTGGCCCGCCATTCTCCGCGAGCTCCTCCAGAAATCTGTCCTGGAGCTCTGCATCGACCAGATGCCATTTGTCCCGAGGGACATAACTGTCCTTGGCGCCCCTATACAGGACGCCAATTAAGGTCTTGCCCCTCGCCACCTCCGAAAACGATCGGTTTTCGCCCGCTTGGCTTGTTGGGCTTGGCATGGCTGTATAGCAGGTCCTCCGCTGAGCGTTGCCGATTGGTCGGGGCCTTGGCTGCACCCTTTCCGGCTTTGGCTGGGTGGAAATCCGGGATAATCGAGCTGGCCCATATCCTCTGCTCCAACCCCTTTTCCGACGACTTGAAATCCGGGTCGTCGTTGGACAGGATGAAAACAGCGCGCTTCCTGTCTTTGTAGGACGGCTTCTTCCCCTGTGGTGCAGTACCTCCGCCCGCCGAGGTGGACGGGGGTTCCCCAGACACAGGCCGCTTTCCAGCCGTGATTACGCTCTGCTTGACAGCCACCCCGATAACCGCATCCATTATCATATGCTGTTTCATCGTGGATTGGGGTAGTTTCACTACGAGACTTTTTTCTCTCCGCCCGACTACAGCATCCGTGGCAGAGACTTGACCGTACCAGGACCTGTTTTCAGCCGCCCTTGCGAGGCGAGTATAGTCGCACTACCACTGGTGTGTACAGTTACGGCGGGTGACGGGTCGCTCGTGATCCCCCCGCATCCTAGAAACCAGGAGCAGGGCCGCATCAGGGCAAGCCATGACTCGAAACGCTCCTACCCCTAGTCTAAGGGTGCAGTTATGGCAAGACGGCCCTTCATCTATTAGTTCCCCTGTATCCCCGAATTGCTGAAGGCCTTCTTTTATGATATAAAATAATTGATTTTTCAAAGCTGTACTTTTATAATTTCAAAGCAGAAAAAACATCCCATTTCTTGCGCGCCAAACATATTAAATTAGTCGACAACTCTAGCAGCTGTTCCAGCTGTTCAAAAGAAACAAACATCTGAATTGATTTTAGTGAAAGATAAGAAAAATTACTTTTGGCCATCGAAGAGGTACGGTGACAGCAGATTAGAAAATAGACTCTCCGGCGCAGGCATTGAACCCGTTTTCGCAATCAGACGTAATTTCGTGATTGTGATTTTCTGCACAAACTACTGCTAAATTATTTCATTACAATTAACAGCTTTCGGTACAGTTAAGTGTTGAAAAGACAACCTTCGAAACGATCCCTAAATTAATCAAAGAGCACATCCTATCTTCCTCGATTCCGCTCATTCTGCAGTTGGCGACTGCCCTGCGGTTTTTAGGAGTTGGGTCGTTCCAAAGAGCAATAGGAAAGGACGCGGATCTGTCTATGTCCAGGCAATTCGTTGGAAAAATGCAGTTTCATTCAACTGAAGCAATCAGAGCAAAAGCTGAATAAATGCAAACAGCATTTCTATGAAAAGTATAGGATTCCTGGTGTTATTGGGTGCATTGGTGGAACCCACATCAAGATCATGAAGCCCGGCAATGCCAAGCAAGTTTATTTTAATAGTGTTCAGAGTGAGGACGGCGCTGGCAGGGCAACCGTTCTGAGGGCATTCCAGCCACACATCGCTGTTAGCGTTCCAGCTACACAAGCGGTCGCCCTTAGACTTAAGGGCATTTTTCCCTCCGGCGTCGCGCTCTCGCGCGCATACTCTACACCCTTACGCTCCCGCCCACGCTCACGCTCCCGCTCTCGCTGCCGACAGCCCTCGGGAGCTTGAGCGCAACCGAGGTGTATAATGCGATTCTTCACCCCAAACAAAACGGCCGGCTTTTGCACGCGATCTTCCAAACATTATATATAAGTGAATAAACCTACGAATATATACAGAAGAAATTGGGACCTGCCTAACGTCTTATTTTGGGAATTCATCTGTGGGTATTCATCGCCTCTCCGGTCAAACATTGGTCCTTCGAGCCGGATCTACTTCGCCTTCCCCAACCATATCCAGCATTCGAGCACGGCATTGCCTTCACCAAGAGGATCCTAAGATAAGTACGATTTTCGTGTGCCACAAATCCATTCCATTCGCGATTTCTGTACCCAATTTCCGAAAAGTCCGAGTTCCGCGATATAGGTACATATATATATTCTTATATATGTACTTATTTCACTTCTTTTTTCGACACCACCATATTATTGGCGATTCCGGCCGTTCTCCCATCATTCACCTCCAACTACCAGTGATACGGTAGTTTTTTTTTCGATTCCTTGTGTCTGTCCATGATTTGTGGACAAATTAAATAAATAAAAATTAATTTAAAACGAGGACCCGTCCCAATATAAATACCCTGTAGTTCTGGCTGTCACGGCATGAAAGTGTCATAGGAAAAATTGTTCGGGCTCGACGTCGACAAAGGCAGCGACGTCGACGTCAGCATGAAATTCTGACCAGCTTCAACTGCTACAGATCGAAGCTGACTCGTAAGAAAGAGAAGCAGATATCCATAGATTTCCCTCTCTCTCATATTTTTAGTTTTCTCTACCTGCATTCGACCCAAACTCTTCTACTCTCGCGCATTTCGTCTCTTCAAAGGGATGAGGGGAGAAAAACCGATTATTTGGTTGTTGCGAGCGGCTGTGAATTTTTTGAGTTGAGTGTCTATTTACATGTTTATTCCTTTTAAAAGTGCTTTTTCAGTGTTTTTAAAGTCAGGTAAGTGGATTCAGTGATTACAGTGCGCGTTGTTAGTTAAATTAAATTTGTACATGGGTTTCGCAAGAACAAATATGTTTAGATTCTAGAACATTCAAGCGGTGTGGTCCCGTTAACCATGTGCGTCGCTGCGCGTGTTTGTTTTTGCTCGAGGAAACCCATGTAACTGCAAATACAGCATTCTTAATAACAAAATATATATGTACATATGTACAAATTGACTTATTTATTTACAGATCAAAACATTTCTGAAGTTGCTGGAGAAGGACCCATTGCCTTAAAAATGTGCTGGACGAAAAAGTAGTCCAGGAGTAATTGTTTACAATGCCTCAAAGGTAAAATCAAATTTCATATGTGTATTGCTTTAAAAAATCCGAACATAACTCAGAAGTTAGTTCAGAAAATATTACCTTCCGTGGCTAAATATTTTTTTTTTTTTATATCATTATAGGAGCATTGGTGCTTATTAACCTGATCGAGTTGGTTAAGGAAGGCCCTACAGATAATTACAAATAATTAAATCAATGAAAAATCTAGAAAATCTGTGTAAAATAAATATATTTACTTTTATTTGAATGAAGTGTTTAAAGAAATTTTTGGGTTGCTTTCACATATGAAATTATCCGTGAAATTCCGTTAAATTTAATGAGAAGTCTCTCAGGTGATTTCATATAGGACATTTCTAAAGAGTCACGATTGATTTCATATGGGACATTTTCGGAAGTTTCCCGAGTGAAATCACTCGTGGCATGTCCCGAGTGATTTCCCTCCTGGCTTATACGTATAAGCCACCGGTCACTAGAATATTCAGTGACAATTTCATATGAAGTTTCACGAGTGATAAAAGCGGACATGCCCATACAAATTTCATCTGGAGTTTCACCAGTGAGTCTCCAGTGGCAGAGGACATGCCATGAGTGATTCACCGAATGAATCACGAGTGAAAAGTGACTTTTGGAACTGCAGGGGAGTTTCGTTTCCTCTCTCTCTCCCGCTCTGATATCGCTGCAGAAGGCTGACCCTCATTATTTTCTGTTCAAACCACTCAAAGGTGCAAACATACAATCGTGCAGCCTCCAGGAATTGTTTCCGCAACGTTTTGTTCAAACAACGTATAATCCGAATAATTTCGAACCATCAGTACTCATTTCCTCGATTAAACGGCAAAAGAACCTAAGTGAATTAAATTAAAATCAGTGCCCATACATATTTTGATGGTGAGTGTCCATTTAGTGCAAAAACTAGGCAGCTTAAACCCATGTGCAAATTTTCCTAACATAGGCCATCGCTTTCTCGAGGTTGTATTAGGCCCAGGAAAAGCGAACCATAATCTCCGACGCGAGTGTCTCCGATCTTGGCGTGCAAAAGAATAGCAGAGAGGAAACAAATACACCGGCAAAACGACAGGTCAATAAACCGAGGCGACAGCGGCCAAACATATTTTCGCAGCATTGGCAATAACGCTGGGCAACAGGTCTCACTCCGAGCTTTCCTGCACCAAGCCAAAGATCGAGGCAACCATACTACTGGAAGGACGGAGGATTTGCAAAACCATACTAACAGCCGGCAGAGGGTGCGGCAGAAGTCTAAGGCGAAAACGGCGAGGTCTCCAATATCCACAGAAGTTGGAAGAGCCCCACCTACGCGATTGGAATATTGGGCAAACTTAGAGAGTTCTGTAGTTTTCGTAGATGAGAAAAAGTAGGGTATTCCAAAGTCGGTTGGACAAGGGCAGCAGATTTAGTTGACTTTTGGTTTCTCTTTTGGTTTGTCTGTTTAAACAGACCGAATTAACGCAACGTAGAACCAGAAGGAAGCGAGAGAAGAAAAAAAAAATGAAATGGAAAATGTTTCAAACGCGCAAGTTGGTTAAACATTTCTGAAATTGATTGGTGCCTCATATAAATAACCCATATTTTTTGAATTAGTGCAAAAACGGAAGAAATACCAAACCTCCTCCTCGCAACGACGAAGGCCTTCGGCGGACATGAACTGGGAGTTAATAATATGCAATTCAGCATGGAATGTAAGTTACCTATGCCCTATATTTACCTTGTTTATTTATATGTAGTGCCACCAAAAGATTAGAAAGAAAAGTAAAGCGTGAAAAAGAGAAAAGAAACGAAAACATGAAAGACATCGAGATTAAGCATATTCTATCATAATGCTTATCAGTCATGCGACTATCATTTAAGCAATTCCCTTTCTCTTCGCATATTCGGCGCGAGACCAATTAGTTAGTACATACCTACATACATATATGCGCAAGAGCAAAGAAATTCGTTTTGTTTTGCTTTTTGCTCTTCTATCAGTAACTGTAATGTAGTTTACAATGTCGTGCATATAAATAGCACTTAGCATTAACGTTCAATGGAAAAGCTTGGAAATAATTATGTTGAAGTAAATAACAATTAAGAATGGAGTAAAATGTGTGATCGGTTTTCCTAGATGGGTATAAGAGGGTAATTAAAGTGTTGTAACCGCTTTGGGATCTTTCTATAATCGTTGCCTGCGAAAGATCATAGGTAGGGTGGGTATAGAGGCAAGAGCGTTACCATAACACCTAGGTAATTGCCAGCGGTATGGTCCGAGTCACTGTTTAATTCTTTCTTCGCCACTTTTATTTATTGTCGTGCTGCTTGTAAAGTCAGATGGGCTTTACGGGACTCTTGATAATATGTGCTGTAGGTGTGTTGAGTGGAGGTGTCAAGAACCCCTCCAGGCTGATACGCTAGCTGATGCCAGAGAGTCCCCCCCGACCACTCCACCCAGCAATCAAGCCACCTACATTCGCTCCGCTGATCGGGTGCAACTCCGTTTTGTCAATTGTGTAGCCAAGTCACCAGGTATCCGGGGATAAACAAACCGCGTTGTGTCGAGTCAGAGGGACCCTTGTACATGAGAAGTGCAATTGGGGGTGATCTTTTTTGAGAGAGGAAGATCACGCGAACCAGCAATACATTTGCCTAAGGTCTCTACGGAGGGAAATAGAATTCCAATCGTTCTGTATCGGGCAAACGAGAGTCTGGTCATTACATATTTTGGCGCCCAACGTGGGGCTGATTTTGTGAGAACAGATCAGTTTCATTTCTTTAACAAGGTCCTACTATCAATTCTATAACTATATTTCTTTCTTTGAAATTCTATTCTTTCTCTAATCTTCAATGTAATAGCTGAATCTTTCGCTATCCTTTGGAATTAGTGACTTTTGGTAGAAGTCCGAAATCACTACCGGGGACTACGACGTTGGTTAAGTTAACTTGAACTTACGGTACGAGAGCGATTGATACAAAATAACAACAGCATGGAAGGAATTTCGAACAGCTGTGATGTTGTTGTGGAGTAAAAAAGTCTATCAAATACCAACCCGTCAAATTTTCTTGGCAGCTTAATTCAAAATAAAATTTTTGTGTAGTTAAGAGTCCAATGTCCACATTGCTGATGACGAGGCCTATGGTGGAATTATTCCTTAGGAAGAATCCTACATTTGGAATCCTACATGACCGACGACTGTTAGGCAAGGATAAATGGACTCCCTTTTAATTTCTTTTTATGTTCAATTGGTTTAATTGGCGCTGTGTGACTGAAGTTGTCGCTTAGTACAATACCTAACCACATTAAATACGCTAAGTCCTTTCATCAGCGAAGTAGTTAAAGCCATTGATCCCTTTTTTCTTTTTATAGTACAAGTGGAGCTCAGACCCCTCACTAGGTTACCCCTATGAACCCGAAGGAAACCATCTAAAATTAAAAAAATAAAAAAATTTAAAAAAATTGCTAATAACGCAACTTTAAGTACTGGACTAAGAAAATGTTTGTCGCACGTAGCAAAGAAGATTTGCGCGAAAACGCAGGAGTTAATGCTCCAGAACAATGCAGAATTTGTTTCTTTGAGATGCTCGCTAACGAAAACCTAACGAAAACCCAGTGTAATCATCAATTTCATGAGAAATGTCTGCGCGTATTCATATAAACGAATAAGGAATGTCCCGTATGTAAACAATTGTGCCATCCGAGAGATTTCATTACGATGACTGGTGATATTGGAGGTCAACGTCCACAACCAGCAGGTGTTGTAGCTACCAAGGGGGCTACTCCGAAAGCTCATTATACCCGTAGTCAACATACAAAGGGAAAAGAAGTGGTAGGGCTACCAACCGCCAGCAATGTTCCAGTCTTGAATACCACAGTTACTCATAGCCCAGCTAGAACAAGTAATGTAAATTCTTCACGAAAATGTCGGGGTGCAAGGAAGCAGACACAGGCAAGACCAGGCTTGGTAAACTCTTCTATGAGTTCCAATAGAACTCCGACCCAGAGCAATTTGGATTATGAGCAGATACTAGGGATGATGGAAAATTTAATAGATAGGAAGTTCGCTACCTTACAGGTGCAACCCAATGTATCCGGAAACGGACAGTTAGCGGATGAGAGGAATCAAAGTTCAATAGGAAGTTCACAATCTCCATTAGGTAGAGTCCAGTCTTCTACACGATCCCAATCGAATACAGGAGGAGGTCTGCTACCCGAGAAATCGGCTCGAATTGTCCAAAGCTGGAATGTGAAGTTTGATGGGTCAGAAAAAGGTCCCACAGTTCAAGAATTTCTATACCGACTCCGAGCACTGACCGCAGATAGCTTGAGCAATGACTTCAGTTGTTTATGTAAGAATTTGCACATTGTATTATGTGGTAAAGTCAGAGATTGGTATTGGCGCTATCGGAAAGATGTAGGTAGTGTAGAATGGGAAGAGTTTTGTGAAGCACTCAAGAGTCAATATCATGATCACAAGGATGATGACATAAGGCATTTAGTGCACATGCGAGAGAATCTTTCGAAAGAGCAGGGGTTTCGAGGAAACAACGTTCAGAAACCATACAAGCGGACGATAGCAGGCGTAGAGGAAGCTGCATCGGAAACGGGAGATGACGTAACGGAAGACGAAGTCCATGCCATTAATTTTTCGTCAAAGAAGTTTACCTGTTGGAATTGCGATCAAGAAGGTCATGGGTGGGACTTGTGCTTGCAGCCCCGAAGCATTTTTTGCTATGGTTGTGGAGCTAAAAACGTCTATAAACCACAATGTTCGGTCTGCTTGAAAAATTCGGAAAACTTCCGAAAGGGACCACCCGCCGACAACAGTCGGGTGGCCCCAAAGTAAATGTTCCGATTACCCAGACAAGTTCTCTGGCAACGCAGCCAGAGCGACAATTGTTACAGAACAATAAGTCGGAAAATACCCAGATTTACGAAAATCTCAAAAATAATAAGTCCACACCGGTTTTAAGTCCATTTCGACCGTACCACGAGCGGTATGAAAACTATCTAAGAGTACGAGATACTATTTTTAATAATACAGTAGCGTCGTTACAGTGCAAGGCGAAAAGATCGACTTTACGAATGCGGAATTTTTGGAAAAATATACGTAATACGAGAAAACTGCAAGATTACCGAAATCAAACATAATCACCAAAATTGATCTCAAGGATGCCTATTGGCAGATAGCACTTTCGGAAGAGTCTAAGGCCATTACAGCTTTTACAATACCAGGACGACCCCTCAATCAGTTTATTGTAATGCCGTTTGGACTTTGTAACGCTCCTCAGACTATGTGTCGCCTGATGGATGAATTGATTCCTCCAGAGCTGAAATATTGCGTGTTTGGTTACCTCGATGATTTGTGTGTTGTGTCAGAAGATTTTGATTCTCATTTATCCGTGTTAATCCAACTAGCTGATCGGTTTAGGAAAGCAAATTTGACGCTAAATATAGCTAAGACCAAGTTTTGTGTTACCGAAGTCCCATATCTTGGATTTGTAATAGGACATGGTGGTATCGCAACCGATCCCCGGAAAATTTCGTCTATTCGGAACTGGCCCGCTCCAAAGACAAGAAAGCAAGCCAGAGGGTTTTTAGGATTAGTAGGTTGGTACTGGAGATTCATAAAAAACTTCTCTGACGTAACCTTCCCCATTACAGAACTTTTTTCTACGAAGAAAAAGTTTGAATGGACGGCAGCTGCGCAAAGCGCGTTTGATAAGCTAAAACAGTTATTGACCACAGCGCCAATTTTAATTAATCCAGATTTTCAAAAGAAATTTTTTGTCCACTGTGATGCTAGTGACTATGGCATTGGAGCGGTACTCGTGCAGTTATCAGACGAGGGAGTAGAGAATCCTGTGGCATTTATGTCCAAAAAACTCAATAGTGCCCAACGCAACTATAGCGTTACAGAACGTGAGTGTCTTGCTGCTCTTGAGGCAATCGAACGATTCCGATGCTACTTAGAGTTGCAGGAGTTTGAAGTAGTCACTGACCACGCCAGCTTAGTATGGCTAATGCGACAGCCGAATCTGAAAGGTAGATTAGCTCGATGGGCTATGCGATTGCAAGGCTATAAATTCAGCGTGAGTCATAGACGAGGTCAAGACAATGTCGTGCCAGACGCATTATCGCGCATTTATGCCGATATAGCTTCCCTTGAACAACTCGGTCCCGAGGTCGATTTAAATTCGTCGTGCTTCAAGGACAAAGATTATGAGAAGCTACGTCTAAAAGTTGAAGGAAACCAAGAAAGTTATCCTGACGTAAAGGTCATGGATAAATTTGTATATATCAGGACGGAACATGACGATGGTGTGGAATCTAGTAACCAGCATATCTGGAAACTATGGCTTCCAGTGGGATTGACTCAAGATGTTATTAAAAGATTTCATGATTCCATTGTTACTGCTCACGGCGGTATGGGTAAGACGCTTGAGTTAATTCGGAGAAATTTCTATTGGCCAGGAATGGTAGCTCAAGTTCGAGAATATATTAGGCAATGCGACGTTTGTAAAACTACCAAAGCGCCCAATGTCACGCTAAAACCTCCAATGGGTAAGCAAGCCAGATCAGAACGTCCTTTTCAAAGACTATACGTAGATATACTGGGTCCCTATCCTAGAAGTAAACGTGGTCACATTGGATTGTTGATTGTCCTAGATCACTTGTCTAAATTTCATTGGCTCTGTCCGTTGAAAAAGTTCACATCTGGGGTGATTAAAGAATATTTAGAGAACCATATATATTCCAGAAGTTTTGGTAAGCGATAACGGATCTCAGTTTAAAGCAGGAGAATTTAATTCATGGTTGACTTCCTTAGGAGTCAAACATACATACACCGCCTTATACTCACCACAATCCAATGCTTCTGAGCGAGTTAATCGATCGTTGATAGCGGCTATTCGTGCATACCTACGAGAAGATCACCGAGAATGGGATGAGTTTATCCACCCTATAAGTTGTGCCCTACGCAACGCTTATCATCAAGCAATAGGTTGTTCACCCTATCATGCTCTGTATGGGTTTGATATGACGACACACGGTACACAGTTTGATTTACTGAGGAAATTGAATCTTCTAGGGGAATCAGAGAATGTGTTAGGTAGAGACGATCAATTAAAGCTACTACGGAAGTCAATCAAACAAAACATATCGGAAGCGTATGAAAAGAATGCGCAGCAGTATAACTTGAGAACAAGAATCGTAAATTTTCGGGTAGGGCAGGAAGTATTTCGAAGAAATTTCAGCCAAAGCAATTTTCCACGAAATATTAATGCAAAACTAAATCGGCAATGGCTAAAATCTAGAGTGAGAGAAAAAGTTGGCAGCAGTCACTATATTTTAGAAGACCTACAGGGAAACCTACAAGGAACTTACCATGCGAAAGACATCCGGCAGTAACTGTCCTTTTTCAGGCTAATCCCATAGATCAAGGCTCTAGAATTCGCCTGATGGTGTAGTGAACAGTTTTGCAGGGATGTAGAATGTAAAATGTAGTTATGAATTTACATAGGAATGTTGCGAGTTGTGGGAAATGTCGTGAAGAGTAGAGCTTGCAAGTACGCAAAGCAACGTAAGACTAGAAGAGAAAGAGGAATGTCAAAAAAAATATACGTCTCTCTCTCTCCCGCTCTGATATCGCTGCAGAAGGCTGACCCTCATTATTTTCTGTTCAAACCACTCAAAGGTGGAAACGTACAATCGTGCAACCTCCAGGAATTGTTTCCGCAACGTTTTGTTCAAACAACGTATAATCCGAATAATTTCGAACCATCAGTACTCATTTCCTCGATTAAACGGCAAAAGAACCTAAGTGAATTAAATTAAAATCAGTGCCCATACATATTTTGATGGTGAGTGTCCATTTAGTGCAAAAACTAGGCAGCTTAAACCCATGTGCAAATTTTCCTAACATAGGCCATCGCTTTCTCGAGGTTGTATTAGGCCCAGGAAAAGCGAACCATAATCTCCGACGCGAGTGTCTCCGATCTTGGCGTGCAAAAGAATAGCAGAGAGGAAACAAATACACCGGCAAAACGACAAGTCAATAAACCGAGGCGACAGCGGCCAAACATATTTTCGTAGCATTGGCAATAACGCTGGGCAACAGGTCTCACTCCGAGCTTTCCTGCACCAAGCCAAAGATCGAGGCAACCATACTACTGGAAGGACGGAGGATTTGCAAAACCATACTAACAGCCGGCAGAGGGTGCGGCAGAAGTCTAAGGCGAAAACGGCGAGGTCTCCAATATCCACAGAAGTTGGAAGAGCCCCACCTACGCGATTGGAATATTGGGCAAACTTAGAGAGTTCTGTAGTTTTCGTAGATGAGAAAAAGTAGGGTATTCCAAAGTCGGTTGGACAAGGGCAGCAGATTTAGTTGACTTTTGGTTTCTCTTTTGGTTTGTCTGTTTAAACAGACCGAATTAACGCAACGTAGAACCAGAAGGAAGCGAGAGAAGAAAAAAAATGAAATGGAAAATGTTTCAAACGCGCAAGTTGGTTAAACATTTCTGAAATTGATTGGTGCCTCATATAAATAACCCATATTTTTTGAATTAGTGCAAAAACGGAAGAAATACCAAACCTCCTCCTCGCAACGACGAAGGCCTTCGGCGGACATGAACTGGGAGTTAATAATATGCAATTCAGCATGGAATGTAAGTTACCTATGCCCTATATTTACCTTGTTTATTTATATGTAGTGCCACCAAAAGATTAGAAAGAAAAGTAAAGCATGAAAAAGAGAAAAGAAACGAAAACATGAAAGACATCGAGATTAAGCATATTCTATCATAATGCTTATCAGTCATGCGACTATCATTTAAGCAATTCCCTTTCTCTTCGCATATTCGGCGCGAGACCAATTAGTTAGTACATACCTACATACATATATGCGCAAGAGCAAAGAAATTCGTTTTGTTTTGCTTTTTGCTCTTCTATCAGTAACTGTAATGTAGTTTACAATGTCGTGCATATAAATAGCACTTAGCATTAACGTTCAATGGAAAAGCTTGGAAATAATTATGTTGAAGTAAATAACAATTAAGAATGGAGTAAAATGTGTGATCGGTTTTCCTAGATGGGTATAAAAGGGTAATTAAAGTGTTGTAACCGCTTTGGGATCTTTCTATAATCGTTGCCTGCGGAAGATCATAGGTAGGGTGGGTATAGAGGCAAGAGCGTTACCATAACACCTAGGTAATTGCCAGCGGTATGGTCCGAGTCACTGTTTAATTCTTTCTTCGCCACTTTTATTTATTGTCGTGCTGCTTGTAAAGTCAGATGGGCTTTACGGGACTCTTGATAATATGTGCTGTAGGTGTGTTGAGTGGAGGTGTCAAGAACCCCCCCAGGCTGATACGCCAGCTGATGCCAGAGAGTCCCCCCCGACCACTCCACACAGCAATCAAGCCACCTACATTCGCTCCGCTGATCGGGTGCAACTCCGTTTTGTCAATTGTGTAGCCAAGTCACCAGGTATCCGGGGATAAACAAACCGCGTTGTGTCGAGTCAGAGGGACCCTTGTACATGAGAAGTGCAATTGGGGGTGATCTTTTTTGAGAGAGGAAGATCACGCGAACCAGCAATACATTTGCCTAAGGTCTCTACGGAGGGAAATAGAATTCCAATCGTTCTGTATCGGGCAAACGAGAGTCTGGTCATTACACGACCTGAGCTGACCTGCCGCAACATAAATTAGGAATGGGCAGATTGGGTGGGGGTGGGAAATAAATACAATATATAAAAATAAATGATGTTATTTGTTTTATTTATTTGAAATTGCACACTTACATTTACATATCCCTGTTTTAGAAATGTATATACTAAATTAGATGTGCATGTACATAAATATTGTGCCAATGATGTCGGCTTTTGACTTTGCAACTTTGGCAATAAATTCCTTTTTTCCGATAACTTGTCTATATATATTTCGTTCTTTTTATATTCTTATATTGATACATATATGCAAAGAATTGGTATATGTATATAAATATGTAGATTTTTTAACTTAAATCAATTATTTATTATATACATACTGTTTGGCTATTAAGCGTTTTTAATAGCCGTTGAAACTCGTTTAATTTTAAGAAAAAAGTCTAGCGTTTCAATGGGTAATGTACAATTTATTATGTATTGGTAATGTAAGGTAGGCGTCAGTATGACCGATAAACTGATGCGATGGATACGAAGGTTATGAAGATCAATACCAGACTGAGAAAGGGCAGGCGGGCCGAATTGCCCGTGCCCTAGTGCAAGCGAGAGAGAGCAAATAAACGATAGAAGCTCGGGCTGCTGCTGAGCCGAGTACGAGCGATAGATAGAGAGAAAGAATGCGAGAGAGAGCAGCATAGATGATGAGAACGATGGCGAAAGAAACTTGGAAGCGGGATGCATATATAGACCACAATTCGTGTGTCACCAATTGACCGAATATATGCGTATGTATATATGCGCGGACAGAAAAGTTCGAGAGATTGCAAAGGCATGCAAGTGCTGGACCAGATCATGACCTTTGCGAATGTATGTTAGGGA
This sequence comes from Drosophila tristis, assembly GCA_018150885.1. Lineage (NCBI taxonomy): Eukaryota > Metazoa > Arthropoda > Insecta > Diptera > Drosophilidae > Drosophila > Drosophila tristis. The sequence goes on along the minus strand of JAECWT010000198.1, from coordinate 1,157,344 downwards.
AGACGGACCAAATTGCCCGTGCCCTACGCGATGCTATGAATAGTGATCGATAGAGCGAGATAGTAAAGTAAAGGAGAAAGGCACGTGTCGAAGAGACGAAAGAACGGTTGCATAGGCGAATAGATTTTATAATTATAAGCGGTTACAATGTTAATGCAGTGGGCAATGCAAATAGCAAACAAAGGTGAAATTACGTTACTTGCGCCACTGGCTATTAATTGAGGAATTTGTTGGGGATTTTCCGGCTGGGAAACCAGACATATACATTGATTGTTACCAAAGACTATAGAATACAAAACAACAAAATATGAAGTCTGACGACGGGATATGGTCCAGGGCCGGACTAACAGTTGCCTGGGGCCCCCCTAGGGCTAACAGAAAAATTTGTTGAATAAACAATATATATCTATATTATAAATTTGTAGAAAAAATCTGTGTGTAAGCGGCTATCTCCGCAACGCGTGCACCAAATTGCATGCTATTTTTTTTAAAGGATAGCCAGAGAATGTGACCTGGTTTGCACAAACTTTGTACTTTTCTATAAATAGGCTCCTCAATTATTAAAAATGAATTAAAAAAATCTTAAATTTGGTCCAAAAGTGTGTGTTTGAACGCCTATTTCATTTCATTGCATGCGGCTTAAATGATAGCCAGAGTATGCGGTATTCTTTGTTTACAAAAGTTTTCACTTTTCTATAAATAGGTTCCACAAAATTTAAAAATTAATAAAAAAAAAATATCAAATTTGGTCTAAAAATGCGTGTTTGAAGGCCTACTTCATTTCATTTTGTATCATTCTGTAGAACAAATTTGGTCTAAAAATGTGTGTTTGAACGCCTATTTTATTTCAGTTCATTTCATTTCATTTTGTGTCATTCTCTTGTCTGGACGTTGATATGCAATGACTAATTACGGGAAAGGTATGTTAGTATTAGTGATTTAAGAAGAGGAAGGGAATTAGTAGTGGATTTTATGTGGTACAGGGAATTGAAGTCCGAGCAAAAGACCCTAAATGGTTCGTGCAAGGAAAAATTCGATCTTCAAAGCGGAAGGAACAAAGGAATGAATTTTCTAGTAGATCTAACAGGAATCGTAAAGCTATCTACGTCACCCTTAATCATGTTGTGCACAAAAATCACACCAAGCATTTTTCTACGACTAACTAAGGTTGGAAGGTTTATTAAAAACAATCTACGAGGGTAAGATGGCAGTCTCACATCTGCATCCCAGTTAAGGCCACGCAGAGCAAAAAGTAAAAAGTTTTTCTGGACTGATTCTATACGGTCCTGGTGTACTTTGTACTGGGGGCACCATACACAAGAGCCGTACTCTAAAATCGGACGAACAAGCGAGATGTAGAGAGTCTTCGTTATATAGGGGTCGTCAAATTCCTTTGACCACCTCTTTATAAACCCAAGCACACCCGTGGCCTTATTTACCATGGTAGAAATGTGTTCAGAAAACTTTAACTTTGGGTCTAGTTTAACACCAAGATCATCAACCAAGGTAATTCTCTCAAGAGAACCACCGCAGAGGCTATAAGGAGGCAAAAGGGGGCTGGAGCGATGAAATGTCATTACTTTGCATTTCGAGGCATTTAGGTGTAACTTATTTGCACAACACCATAACTGAAAGTTATTGAGACCGGATGGCAAGCGAGAGTGAAATGAAATGTCCTTATACTGGACACAAAGTGTTAAAAGTGTTAAAATCATCCGCTTACATGAGTACTCGAGAGTTTTTAATACTGAAGGCAGATCATTAATAAATAGTGTGAATAGTAGGGTCCTAGATGGCTGCCCTGTGGTACTCCAGAAGTAACCTTAACAGGTGAAGAGAAGGAGTTTTTGAAGAGGACTCTATGAGACCTAGAATTAAGGTAGCTAGATATCCATCTCAAAAGATTAGGCGGAAACCCTAAAAGGTCAAGTTTTTGTGCTAAAAGGGAATGGTTTACAGAATCGAATGCTTTACTGAAATCAGTGTAAATGACATTATTCTGCAACTTACCTTGAAAGCCTTTAATGATAAAAGAGGTAAACTCTAATAAATTTGTGGTTGTTGATCGTCGCCTTATAAATCCGTGCTGGGACGCAGATATAAGTGATTTGCAGAGATGTTGCAAGTGCGGAGTTAAAATTTTTTCAAACATTTTAGGAATAGCGGATAACTTAGATATACCTCTATAATTATTTGCATCAGACTTGCTACCTTTCTTATGGAGCGGAATAATAAAAGATTCCTTCCAGATGGGGGGGAAGCATGAAGAGTTAATGGATAGGGTGAATAGTTTAAGCAAGGGTCCACACAGAGCGTCGGCACAGTACCTAAGTACACAGCCGGGAACTCCGTTGGGACCTGGTGAAAACACCGGCTTAACTAGTCGAAGATAATGAAGCAGTGAGCTTTCATTTAACAGGGGGCTGAAGATGCCATTCGACCTTGGTAAACTGTATGGATACGGCTGACCAGAGTAGCTTTCATGAGAATAGGTTGTTTGGAAAAATTTGTCAAAAAGATCGGCAATTGCCTGATCATTGTTTGCTGACATATTGAGAAAAGATAGCGAGGATGGATGTGCGGACGTTCTACGCTTACTATTTACGAAGCTGTAAAACTGTTTGGGGTGCTGTGAAAATCGTATCCTGCATCGAGATAGGTAGTTTTTATAGCATTGAGCGTTAAGAACGGAGAAATTTGACCGAGCTATTACATGGTGAGAAAGAGAAGAGGGAGAACCAACTTCTCGAAATTTTTTATAAAGTCTTGATTTTAAGTTTTTTTGGACTGGTTAACTCTTTGGTAAACCAAGGAGGCTTTAACCGGATCTAACCGGACAAGAAAGTGGGACACAAGAGTCAAAAAATGTGTCAAGTACATTTGTTTAGCTACTGAGCTTCTTCAGTAGCGTTGTAATTGCGATATTATTAAAAAGGCGATGATTGTTAAATATATATATTCACAGTTTATTGTGGTGAAGTAAATAAGGGGTACAGGGAAGACGCGGGGGTCGGTTCAAGACGGTGGCCGATTGAATAGCTCGATTCCAAGACGATGTGCAGTGATTGCAAGATCAAGACTAAAACAAAGGGCAGGAGGGCCGAATTGCCCGTGCCCTAATGCGAGCGAGAGAGCGACAGATCAAGAGAGTGGTAGCGAAAGGCGATAGAAAGAAAGGTGTGAGTTGAAGACGCGAGAGAACGGCTGCATAGGCTGCTGCCGTGCGGGAGCGTGAATATGTACGTAGATGACAATTTAGTACAGTGGGCAGTGCAAACAACGAACAATAATAAGGATTTACTCTACTGCTTATTTCGCTGAGTAACCAAACAACATTGTAAAAAATGTTCGTGTAATGTAACGTCAGTGGCTAGAAGTTGAGGTGGAAGATGAGGGTAAATATGGAGCACTGGTATGACTACTAGGAAGAGTTATGGGAGGGCCTATTAATTTTCTTAGCTCTAAACTCTTTTAGCCAAAATGAGCCAAGCCCGGCAAGAGCAACAAGACGAGCGTCGGCTCTCGCAAGCAGAAAACAACGCGTACTTCTCTATACGCTCGCCAAAGGCAGCAGTACCAACAAAAACTGCATCACTGCAAGTGAAAGAGGAGAGAGCACGCTCTCTCTCCACTGCATTGCAAAGTAGGTCATGGAGTGCTCAGTGCCCATCCCCCGACTCGTACTGCCTATCCAACGATTTGCTAATATCGACAAAAACTATTACAATGCCCTCACTCAAAACTGTGTCTTCGACCACAACAACGACAACAACCACTGCAATTGCTCAGCGCCGATATTGTCGACCCACTGCGACAAGCCCCACCTCTCCCAACCAATAAATTCAAAAAACGCTAATGGAGCGTTAATTCAGACATGGCTTGATCGCTATGTGCAAATCAAAAGAAAATTGAGCCCACAAACTGCGAAGAACAAAAATACAGCTTAATTAACTAAAATAACCAAGAACACTGTGCCAAATAAGACACTAGCAAACAATAGATTTTCGATACTAAGTGTTCCAAATGAAGAAACACCCAAGGCCAACAAACTAAGACCGTCACAAACACAAGGGTAGCAATAAAACAAACGATGCAGGAGCTTATGCGCAACCAAAATCTCCTCCTGGAGCTCCTAATCAAACAGAAATCTGTTTAAATGGCTTGTCTAAATATATGTTTCTGGAATGCAAATGGTATTTCGCACCACAAATGCGAGCTCTTACAGTTCCTCGCTCAGGGAAAAGTTTACGCGATATTTTCGAGTGCGGACGCGCCACAGAGCGGCTCTGCAGATTCATCTCCAAATCACGGAATATACCTTCGTAAAAACACAAAAAATTAGCGCAGGCGTACCTAAACACTGCAAGCTCACCCGGGATAGCAAAGCCACACACAGGGAACGGCTCCAGATCCAGACTGCTCCTCGGACATCCACAGGGCAAGGGGAGGCAGGGGACCACCCTGAGTGCGCTCAGGCATTTCCACTCAGCGCCTGGCGGCTCCCGCCTTTTTCACTTTTCTCTATTTTCTTTTCGGCAAGTAAATTCTAGTTTCCACTCGAGGCAGCACAGCTGATCGACTGGTGTACCAGGGCTGGACAGTGCAGGCCACGAACCAGCTGATCGGCTGAAGGGTTGTAAAGGGTTTTCAGGTCCCAGATCAGCGAGCTTCTGACAGCGACCGATTACCGATCGCTCACTAACTCAAGTTAGTTAGTTTCAAATAAATTCAATTTACTGTCCACAAGCACCTGCAAAGCAGAAAGACCGGCTATCTGGGAGGAAAAAAGGCAAAGGCCAAGGAACCGGCCGCCAGCCAACCCCTCCGCCCAGGCGGCGCCAATCAACGGGGCTCTGGTTACCGAACCGAAGCGGTATAACTTCCACCGAGGATCGCCGCAGGGAAACCTCTGGCCGCCGAGGGATCCCAGAAGCCGCTCCTCCTCAACTGAAGGTACAATGCTGGGAGGGTCAAACTTAGCCCAGCTGGCTGACTCGGACGACCTCCAGGCGTTCGCTCAAAGAGCCAAGATCGCGAGGTCTCCTACTGGAGCTGCGCTCCCGAGCGCCCCGATAAGGGACGGCGATACGCCCAAAAGAGGCAGAGATCTAGAGAGTAGCCCTGAAAGCATAGAAGCAAAGACCAAAAGAAAGAAGGTCACTAAAAGTCTCCAAGCGCTGTTGACCGAAATGGGCGAGATCATAGACGGATTAGTATCCGTAACGCTCGAGAAGAGGCCGGCAACGCGTCACGGGAACCAGGTAAAAGACACCCTAACCAACCTGAAGGAGTTGCACTCGGACATCTGCGTGAGAATCCAGGAGCAGAAACTGGAGGACCACAAACCAGAGACGATGGACCAGCAGACATCCCCGATCCCATGCAAACTGACGGTGTCATCGTCACTAATCTCGGAAGCCCCGCATGGAGATGCATGGTCCACCGCGACCCGTAGGCCCAGACGCCGACCATTCAACGCGTCTGAAGAGCCAGAACAGAGACCCAAAGTGACAACGACCCATCCACCCAGGCGACAAAGGCACGACGCAATCATAATTGCCACAAAAGGAGACCTTTCCTACTCCGACATCCTAAGGATGGTGACGAGGAGAGACGACGGGAAGCTGAAGGAAGTTGGAAAAAATGTTGACAGAGTCCGGCGCACAGCAAAGGGAGAGCTCCTGCTCGAGCTAAATGGCGCTCAGAAGGAGAATACTGCCCAGCTGAAGGAGGAGATAGGCCAAGTCCTTGGTACGCTGGCAGGGCGCTGGTAAGCGAAACTTTCATCGAGATCCGCGACATCGATGACCTTGCCACCAAAGAGGAGGTCGCTATGGCACTGTCTGCTCAGGTGGACCACCAAGTGGAAGCAGAATGCATTAGGGCTCTACGACCGGGATATGGAGGTTCCCAGGCGGCTGTCGTCGGGCTTCCGGACACGCTGGCAAAGCGGCTTTTAGAGGCTGGAAAACTCAAGATCGGGTGGACAAGATGCAGGATCGTAGAGCGATCAGGACAGAGGCGCTGCTACAAATGCCTAGAGTTTGGGCACATCGCAGCCAGGTGCAAGAGCGACGTCGACCGCAGCAACTGCTGCCTCAAGTGTGGCAAGCGTGGCCACAAAGTAGCGGAGTGCACAAATGATCCCAGATGCTTCCTTTGTGCCGTAAAGGATCCGGCTGCGGCGAGCCACATAGCTGGCAGCAAGAGGTGCCCGAGAAGCAGACCAGAGCCTAATCACCGCATAGCGAAGTGAGGATCCTGCAGCTGAATTTAAACCACTGCGAAACTGCCTAGAACCTACTCTGTCAGTTAGTCCGAGACGAATCAGCGGATGTTGCACTCCTCAGCGAGCCGTACCGCAGAACCAGTGACAGCCACTTCACGCTAGACGCAACAAAAACAGCAGCGATTTGGACATGCGGGCGTTCGGGTCATCAAGCAGAGTTGGTACGCAAGGGAAATGGCTATGTCCGAGCCAAGGTCGGCCAGCTCTGGCTATACAGCTGCTACCTTGCACCACGACTGTCGCTCCAGGAATTCGGCGCCATACTCGACGAAGTAGCAGACGACGCAAGGGGACGGCCAAATGTCATCCTGGCTTGGGGATTGGGGGTCAAGGTTCACCAACGCTAGAGGTCACACCCTCCTAGAAGCCTTTGCCACATTGGAGATAACCCTTCTAAACACGGGATCAGAGGACACGTTCTCCCGAGCTGGGACAGGGTCAGTCATTGACCTGTCCTTCTGCAGCAGCACTCTCTTGGAGAGTACAACGTGGACCCTCAGTACCGCATACACCGCTAGTGACCACAAAGCAATTATCTGCAGTATCGAGTCCCGCAGGCAAGGCTCAGCCCACCAGCCAATGACGACCTTCAACGCCAGATCTCTCAGGCCAGAGATTTTTCTAGAGGAGCTGATCATACCAGAGCCCCAGTGAGACGCAGAAGCCAGCGCTGCCGAACTCGTCCGATCGATAGCATCGGCTTGCAGGGCAAGCACAAAACAGACAAGGAGCCACTCCCGACACCGCGAGCCGGTATTCTGGTGGACCACGGAGATCGCCGAAGCCCGCAGCGAATGCATCCGTGCTAGGAGGCGCCAAACACGCGCTAAGGGAACGCCGGCCTTCCATACGAGGTCTCAGGAATACGCCGCGAAACGCCGAGTCCTCAAAAGGTCCATCAGAGAAAGCAAGAGGAACTGCTTCCTTGAACTCTGTGACTCTGCGGAAAATGACCCCTGGGGTCTCGCATACAAAGTCATAGTAAAAAAGCTAAACGCGGCAAAGCCTTTCACCGCGGCCGACCCTGCCAGGTGACATGCGGCGTTCCTCAAGGCTCGGTCCTGGGACCAACTCTGTGGAACGTTATGTACGACGCCATCCTCAAGCTCCAACTACCAAGTGACGCCCAAACAGTAGGATTCGCAGATGACGTCGCGCTGGTGGTGGTAGCCAAGCATCTCGGCGACGTGGAGGCCCGTTGTAACCAAGCGGTGGCAGTAACCCAGGAGTGGTTGAACTCTGTGGGCCTCAATCTGGCTGAGCAAAAGACGGAGGCGGTTCTGATATCCAGTCGCAAAAAAGTCGAGGTAGCGACCGTCCGTTTCGGCTCAGTTGACATAACATCATCAAGAGCAATCCGATATCTCGGAGTAATGCTGGACACTCGTCTCTCATTCCGCGAGCACCTCCAGGCAGTCTGCAAAAAGGCAGCCGACCTAGGAAGAGCACTCTCTCGCATGATGCTGAACGTGAGGGGACCCAAGCAAGGCCGCCGACTTCTTCTGCAGTCTGTCCTTAAATCGGCAATGCTGTATGCAGCACCAATCTGGGCAGAGGCGGCGAGGACGAAGTCCTACAGGAGAGGGTTAGACGCAACTCACCGACTGGGAGCTCTGCGGGTCTGCTGCGGCTTCCGAACAATCTCGGATGACGCGGCCTTGGTCATAGCAGGAATGCTCCCAGTGGCGGACCTCGCAGAGGAAGCAAAGGAAATCTCCTCAGAGCTCGACGCAGCACCACAAAATCGATCACCAGCACTAAGGAGACAAATAAAGTCGGCAGCGAGGGAAAGGAGCTTGAACAGATGGCAGGAACGATGGGCCATCTCAACGAAGGGCAGATGGACATTCCGTCTTATACCGGACATCGCTAAGTGGGTAAACCGAAAGCATGGAGAGGTGAATTTTTGGCTAACCCAGCTACTAAGTGGACACGGCTGTTTTAGGAGCTATCTCCATCGTTTCGGGCACGATAGCGACGATAAATGCCCGACGTGTGGCGTCGAAGAAACCGCTGAGCACATCCTTTTCAGCTGCTCAAGGTTTGCAGAACAGCGTAGCGGCATTGGCGGTGACACGCTGAACGCCGAAAACCTGATCAACAGGATGGTTGCGAGCGAACAGTACTGGTCAATGGTATGCGGGTTTGCGTCAGATGTTATGCGGAAGCTGAGAGAGCTGGAGCGGAGTCGAAACGGCATAGAAGGAGGGGTCTAAGGTGACCCGCCCGTTCTTGCGAAGCAAAGCTTCGCGGCATTCCCGCAGGAATTTCCTTTATTTATTTCCTATTATACTTCTTTACTTAATAAACTGATCAAAAAAAAAAAAAAAAAACAGTTCCTCGCTCAACACGACATTGATGCCATGCTCATATCAGGTGACCGATTTATAGCAGCTGGTGACTACCATGCCAGCACACCCATTGGGGATCTAGACCTACCAATCCGAAAGGAAGACATATTGGCCCGCAAAGCCAAACAAGCAACCCGACTTGATTGATTTTGCAGTTACACGAAGGGTGCTGCAAGCTCAGATTCATGTAGATCACTTAACAGATCTATCATCGGATCACTCGCCCATTCTACTTCACCTTTACCGCTATCCCAGCTTTCGGAACGCCCACACTTTCTAACTTCTATCAAAACAGATTGGCTCAAATACAGAAAGTACATAAGTTCTCATATTGACAGCTGCCCAAACATTTATTGTAAAGATGACATTGATAGGTCAGTCAAAGCATTAGTATCCTCAATGTCACTGGCGGCAAAACACTTAACACCAAAATTAGTAACTAATAAACAGCAGTCTTATTTCTAGGCACATTGAAGTGCTGCTACGCTATAAAAGAAGGCTTCGCCGAGAGTGGCAAGCACACAGATCACCTGCCTCGAAAGAGCGGCTAAAAATAGCAAACCACCTACTACGCAGAGCCCTAGAAGATGAAAACAACCGAGCTCAAATATCCTATATGGAGCAACTCTCCCCAACTAGCAAAATATTCCCACTGTGGAAAGCTAAATCAGGCGTATGCCCACCAATCCAGAGGGAATCACCTTTGCGTACACAAACAGGAGAGTGGGATCGCAGCAACAAAGAGAAGGCAAATACTTTTGCTGTCCATCTAGAAAACGTCTTCAAAACACACCCAGCAACAAATAGCTGTGCTTGTGCTCCCAGCAACCAGCAATTCCGAAGCTACTCCGCCTATCATATTCCAATCAGGAGAAGTCACAAGGGTCATTAAAGACCAAATCTCAAAGCAAAAGAAAGCTCCGGGCCACGATATCATCTCCCCTGGAATGATCATAGAATTGCCGAGCTGTGCAGTGTATTTCCTTACTATGATATTCAATAGCAGGATGGAATGGGGCTATTATCCTCAAGAATGAAGGAAATCAGTCATCACAATGATCCATAAAGCCGGAAAAGACAAGTCCAAGCCATCATCATGTAGACCTATCAGTAGACTGATCTAGACTTGTCTATCAAAGATATTTGAAAAGCTGCTCCTGAATCGTATCAAACAACACCTACACATCAACGGTGCCATCCCGACTCAACAATTTGTATTTCGCGAAAAACACGGAACCATTAAACAAGTAAATCGTATAACCTCTGAGATACGAAATGCATTTGAAAGACGGGAGTATTGCTCCGCTGTTTTTCTGGATGTCGCTTAATCCACAAAATCAAACTATTACTTCCACAGAACATACATGGAATATTGGAGTCATACCTACAGCAAAGAAGTTTCGCAGTACGAAGCAAAGATTTCCTCTCTGAATATCATCCAATTGAAGCTGGTGTACCGCAAGGCAGCGTGCTTGGACCGACATCATATTTATTTATTTATTTATTTATTTATTCGCCAACGGATAAACCTTATCTGGCTAGACTAACTTAATTCTACATTAAAAAGTAAATACAAAATGAGGAACTAACAATTAAACAAGAAAAAATCAGAAAGCAACCGTCTGACGGCTCCTTTCCCAAGGCAAAAATCGAATCGCATCCCAGCAGGTAGCGAATTATACCGGCGAAGAGCCCTACATATTGGCTCGTTATTACCGTAATTATTCCGGTGAAGATCAACTACAAAGAGTGCATGGCCCCTAAGGCTCCTGGCAGGCGTGTTAAAGCTAATCCCAGCAAGTAGGTCAGGGCAATCGATGTTACCCACTAATATATTGTATATAAATAACTGAGCCGCAATAGTCCTTCGATCCTCGAGAGAGGAGAGATGCACGAGGCGACATCTGCACTCATAGGACGGCAACGGAACGGAAAATTGCAAAGGCTGGAGTGCAATCTTCAAAAACTTCCTTTGCAATCTCTCGATACGAGCAATTTGAACGACCCCAGTGGGGTTCCAAACCACCGAAGCATACTCAAGGCGCGAGCGCACAAGAAATGAATAAAGACTTAGCCTCGTATATGGGTCCCTAAACTGGGATGAATTACGCGTAACAAAGCCGAACATAGCATAGGCTCTTGGCAAAATGAAGTTCAAATGCTCGATAAAAAGAAATTTTGAATCGAACAAGACCCCTAGGTCAAGTGCCTCTGCATGCTTCAAGAGCGGAAGGCCAACAAGCGAATACGAGGCCTGAACATTGAATACACACTTGCTAAAGGACACAAAGTAACATTTGTTAATGTTGAGAGGCAGAGAATTATGTGTGCACCAACGAGCGACTGCATCCAGGTCTCGCTGAAGACGGATACTGTCGCCTAAAGTTTTGATAGGACGGAAGATTTTCAGATCATCAGCATAAAGCAAATGCTCAGAAGATGGAATGCTGAAACATATGTCATTAATGAAAATAGCAAACAGCAACGGCCCAAGAGCACTTCCCTGTGGAAGGCCGGATGTAGCCAAATATGGGTCCGACTGCTTTCCGTTTACCAACACAACATACTCTCGCTGCTCCAGATACGACATGAACCAACAAAGCATGCTCGAATGAATCCCCAACCGATGCAGCTTGGCTACTAAGGCACAGTGGGAGACTTTGTCAAAAGCCTTAGCAAAGTCAGTGTACACTACATCGACCTGAGAATGCCTTTCAAAGGCATGTGTGCAAAAATTACTGAAGGCTACCAAATTAGTGGTCGTTGATCTACCCGGCACAAAAGCATGCTGATTTGGGCTTATGTACGACTTCATGAGGAAAGAGATCTTTTTGGCAATGATTCGCTCAAGAAGTTTTGAGACATTGCTGAGTTTGGCAATTGGTCTATAATTAGAGATACAATTCTTAGCGCCTTTCTTAAAAACGGGAGTAATAGTGGCAGCTTTCCACTTTTTAATAAACTGACCCGTTACCAAAGAATTTTTGAACAGAATTTTAAGAGGCTCACAAAAAGCAACATCACAGTTGCGAAGCAGAAAGGCAGAAATGCCATCACTGTCGGGCTTACTTGAGTTGTCGAAATCAGCAATTGCCTCCAAAATGTCCACCTCCGATACATCAAGCGAGCCAATATTGACCACTGAAGGGATAGAGTCTAAGACATCAGAATCATGCCAAACTGTGTATGGCTCAAAATTTGAGCTAAAAAAAGAAGCAAAAAGGTTTGCTATGCCACTATCAGTATTTGAGCTCAAGTTACCAAGGTTCATGGCTGAAGGAAGGGCACTCGTCGACCTTTTTGAATTTATGAAATGCCAGAACGACTTAGGATTAACCTTAAGTCCCCTTTCAACGTCAGCAATATACTGATTATATAAAAATTTGTTTAAAAAATCAAACTCCCGCTTATGCTGCACGTATCTGGTCCAGTCAACAGAGTCACGTGTTTTCTTAAATCGTTTAAAGAACTTGTTACGCAGATTCTTATACCTAACAAGACCCTTCGTATACCATGGTAGCCTATACGAGCCACGCACTCTTCTGGAAGCATTATTATCAACAATATTATGAACGGTACTAATGAAAACATTGTAAGAAGAGTCAGCACTAGGATGCGAAAGAACAGAAGCCCAGTTTACGTTTAACATGTCATCCCGTATAGTAGTCAAACTTACATCAGTAAAAATATATTCAAACCTGGGTTCAGACCAGGGCGAGTAACTATAGAATTTAGCTGAGAAGACCAACGGCACGTGATGCATGTCACATTCTGCAATAGGCAGCTCGCAACGTGCAACAGGGCAACCAATATCAGCACTAACAAAAACTAAATCTAGAATCTTGTTTAACCTATTAAAAACATTATTTATTTGGGTTAAGCCCATACTATAACAGTCATCCAGAAAAAGAACTTCGTGCTGTAAATGCACATTGCTCGGCATCATAGCCGCAGACTGCGGATCAGCGGACCATACCAAGGAGCCCAGATTAAAATCGCCAACTACGCAAAGATGCTGACGGCCTCGTAGATTACCATATATGTTGGCAATATTCAGCGTGTGCGCCTTGTAGACTTCATAGCTGCTATTCGGTGGAATATACGACGCGCTGATACATAGCGTCTCCGACTGACCGGCCACTGACACACCAATCTGATCCAAGATAGAGTCACCATCAAGGAGACAAATCGGATCACAGCGTAGGGTGCGTCTGACGGCCACAATGACACCACCTCTCCGACGCTTCGTTTTGGCATAATCTCTGTCCTTACGAAACACTTGGAAAAGGTTGGGGTCGAAGTACTCGTTGTCGAAGAAGTTTTCATCGAGCCAGGTTTCAACCAAGATGATTACGTCGAAATCGCACGTAGAGGTTGCCAAGTAGACAGCCTGAGCCTTAGTGCGCATACCTGCTATATTTTGAAAGAAAATGCGAATGGATTTGGCCCCGTCCATCAGCATGGTCCCAGAGAAAGGCAATGACGTCCGGCCAGTGGCCACGGGAGGAGGCTCCAGAGCAGCACCAGGCAGTTTCCACTGAGCAACAGGGGCCAGACTCACATGGGAAGCCTGCCGAATCGTCGCAGTGCGGATCAGCAGCCTATCCCCATCGAGTAGACTGGGCGGGAACGGTGCTGGGAGACCCACTCTTCCTGAATGTGCTGACAGTGGTGCTGAAGAGAGGTATCCACTTAAGAGCAAGCGCCGGACCGCTGACTCCCCCCAAGTGTCGAGTGCAGCGCCGACACAAGCATAGCACACGAAGCAATGTAACAGTTGTGGGGGTGACGCTAAACACTCACGCAGTCGAAAGAGAGCGCCAGCAAGAGCATCGACATCCGATCCAGCAGCAGCCGAGCGAATACCGCACAAAGCGCAGCGCGAAAAATGCATATGTTGTAGTTGTTGCGTCGACGGGGAATGCCAAATATGATCGCATAGGCGGTTGCTGACAGCAAAGAGGCGAACAGGTGCAGGTAGAAAATTCTGTTGAAAAGCGGCGATCATGAACCCAGAGGCGCCGCTCATTGGGGGTTTTTTGAAGTGGACGGAACTGGACCTTCCTGAGTGGGCGTGGACGTCCGCAACGGTACGATAGCGCGGAGATCTACTGCCGTCAGGTCAGCGTCCGGCCTCTGTCTATGTACAAAGCGGGAAACCCTTACTGAGACAGGCCAAAACTTGTCCTCAAAGACAGCAGCAAATAGATCCTCAGGGACCCCAAGTTTGAAGTTGACAAACTTTAACGAAGATATATCAGCATCTCGCTTGACTAGCTTCGTACAGGAAATTTTCGCTACCGGCACCTTAAGTTGTTCGGCAACAAATTTTGCCACCGCCTCTGGCTCCGTCGCGGTAGAAAATTTACCGATATGCATGTATTTGTTACTCTGCATAACGTTTAGCTGCTCACAGCTCGGAGCAATACCAACAAAACGCTTAGTGTTTTTGTTTCTATTCTTCCTCTCCTTCTTTCTCACTGTGACAAAGCCATCCAAATCCAATGGAAGAGCAGCAGCTGATTCCGGTTCAATGACCGCCGTCGAGGTGGCGGCCCCTAGTCGCGGAGACAACAAGTCAGCCGCTGGCATGGGCTTGTTGGCCTCTTTCCTAGTAGGCTTCACCCGCTTAGGATTGACGGAAAGGCCCTGTAAGTCCGACTTGAGATCCCGATAAAGGCTTTCAAGCTTCAGAACCTTATCATTAATTTCGTCAATTTTCGAATGCGAGTCATTAGAAACCACACAGTTATCACACTGCCATAACAGGTTAGGCAGATTTATTAACAGTTTTACGGCATCTGAGTGTAGATCAATGCACGTCAAATGAAACGCACGTCGACATATAGAAGAACACCGAACAGCATCAAAGCAACGAAGCTGAGCGGCAGTGACGTCCGAATTGCATTCCGAGCAGTGATAAAGCGACATAGCGAGAACACGTCCGAGCGTAATGAGAGCTGATTGATCACATATTCACAGCAGATCTACCGACAAACAGCCTAACAACAACTTCGACATTTGCTGAAGATACTGCCATACTAAGTCGCTCCAAGTGTCCAATAAGGGCCACGGAACACTTATCGTTTCATCTCGTGGCCTTAGAAAAATGGTTAGCAGACTGGCGCATACGCGTAAACGAGCAAAAATGCAAGCATGTCACTTTTACGTTAAACTTGCCCTCCATTATATCTGAACAAAATCAACATTCCACAAACCACCGAAGTAACAAACCTTGGTGTTCATCTGGATAGAAGGCTTACTTGGCGTAAGCGAAGAGAGCTCAATCGAATAATTTTCCTTGGAGCACCATGGTACATACGAAATGAAAATATCCATAGACTTGTAGGATGAAATTGCCAAAGTGAAAGAAAAGTATCAGGTCATGCTTCAAGCCCATCCAAATAGACTTGCGCTGTCTTTAACTTGGCACACTACCCATACACGACTCCTGCGAAGAGACCTCCCCACCCAGCAATAATACCTAGCTAGGGACGTACTCTAAGTAATTAAGTGCAATTTATTAAATAAACACATTATGTTAAGATTTGCATACTTGTCGTCAGTCTCTAAAAGGGAAGATTCGATAAATAAATCACCGTAATAATAAAAAATAATAAATATGCGATCTGTAACACCTGATTCTAGGCCTGAAGCTGGCCAAAATGAACATCATCAGTCCGACGCTAACGGACGGTTTAGATATACGAGAATTCAGCGCACAACAGCCCACCAACATCAGGCTAGTGGAACTACTGGGAGTTTCAAGCATTAGCGTGTTCCAGAGCCCGGACTGACTGACATTTTTAATCAAGCTCCCACAACCCAAGATGGTCTGTAGGAAAGTGACGATCTTCCCCGTGCAACACAAGCACAAGATCTTGAATTTCAGCTAGGGAAACGCCGTGGCTGAATGCGAAAGCCGAACTATCAGCCCGGGAGCAAGCGAGACCACCATCGGCGCCACGTTCTGCAAGGAACGGCAGGGACCAACCTGCGCCCACCTTACCCGGTCACCTGGACGCAATGACTATCGTCGATCATGGCACCCTCATTATTAATCACGCCACAGTTACCGTGATAGACAAAGCAGGCGCCACCCAAAACATCTCGGGCACTTATCTTAAGCATGGCGAACATAAAGCACATTGAAATGCTGACGGTCAAAAGTGCTACTTCGCAACTTCTCACATGGATCGTCGTCGAAATACTGTGCTAACGCCGACGACTCTACGGCCGGCCTGAGACCAATAGCACAGCAGATATCGAGTCGGCGATACAAGAACCATCAACCAACACCCCGGCGACATCAACCAACGGCATGGAACAAACGCTGACGATGCAGCAACAACCGGCGAGGTTTAGCCACACACTTCCAAGTCGACCCAGCGCTGGAAGCCGTGCCAGTCCTGCACCTCGCCTAACCCGGGACGAATAGCGACGCCAACTCCGCAGAATAGAAAAAGCTGATAGAGACCTCTGCCTACGGCGCCACCATACCACGGCCGTGGACCCGAAGTGTCGTCACTAACCGCCGGGCAATAACCTATCAGAATTAAATTCATTACCGGCCAACACACCACCACTCCAGGAAAAATGAACGCAAACCCGACTCCAATCATAATCTCCGATGACGATACACGCGACGGCTGCACGTCGCAGGACAACACCTGGACCGACTCGGAGACAACGGAAGAGTCCGACAAGGACACCGACGGTCAACAGGAGGACTACCAGCTCTTCTCGCGGCGACCCTCTCGATTCTCGCAGGCCAACCTCTTGTCTCCGCCGGCACGGACACCGTACCCTCCTACGCCCTCTTACACACCGAGGCCATGGGATGCCTTCGAGGAGACACCCCCCACCACCAGCCCGAGCGACGAAACCACGTCCCGTGCCTACTCACATCCAGCGAGACCCACTACACAGCCGAGGGGTCTATCACCACGAGGACACCGAGGAAAACACTTCAGAGCAGTGGAGCGACCGACCCGAGGAGGAAACATCCGAAGCCTCGGGCGGAGAAAACGAGGGCGACGAAACCTTCGTCCAACGAGTAAGAGAGGACACGACACCGCATGGGGGGTTCGGTCACCCACTTCTTTGCGATATTTCGCGACCGCTATGTAAGGAACCATGTCTCCAGCCATGGCTCGTCACAAGCAGCGGAGTGGGAGCAGATCTACGCTGTGTGGAAACGAAATCACATACAGCAAACAGCCAACGAACCCTGGCGCCGGCCACTGTTCGTTACAAATAGCGTTGCTTCAGCACCTTCGGACAAATAAAATAAGCTAAAGCAAAACACCCAGATCTCTAAACGCTACAAAACAAAAACACCCCCACCTCTTGCAATATTTAACAACCAGCGAAGAAAGCACGAAATTCTCGGTCACCCACTTCTTTGCGATATTTCGCAACCACTCGGCCTCGAATTATCGACCTGCCATTCAGCTATTTACCTTCTGCGATGCAGAGTTATCAAAACCTCATTTCTAAACCCAATTCCCAGCTGCTGCTCGCACCTACTGCGATGCAGTCTCAGAACAATTTCCTTAAACCCCCTGACCCACTAACCCACTAAGCACCAAGCTTCGACCCACTTACCATGCCCCACAATTATTGTCACAAAATAATCATATGTTAGCAACAAGTAATTATTTCCGGGTCAAAGGTAGACCGTGGAAAGACACGGTCTCAGGTGCGATCGCCAGCTGCTTAAAAAGCCCAAGCTCGGCCAAAGAAGCAGGCAGTCCACCAGCCCGCAGCACAAGTAGCAAGACAAGATTCCAAATTGTAAACAAAGCCAGCCAAGCCAATAAAAGAATTAAATAATCAACAAAAAAAAAAACAAATCAACAGAAGTTATCGAGTCATCCAATTTCCCACCTTGCCTACCTGCCTCCCTGCCTCTTTCGGACACGCCAACACGCCAAACCAGCAGGACGCTCCAGGTCACCCATGCCCACGACTCCTGGGACATCTGACCAGCGGAAAAAGCAGGGTTAAAAGTACCCGCCGCGGCAGAATACAGCACTTCCGTCCGCCAGCCTGTTTGCCCATGCCTCCAGTTACGAAGATCAGCCGCTCGCCCACATAGAGTATCGTGCCAGCCATCGACCCTCCCATAGATGGACGCCACCACAGCCACATCGCGGAACAGGACGACCCACTTGCCTTTCTGGAATTACTCGAAGAACGTACGTTCTCGTATGGGGTGGGCAAAAATCAGCTTCCTTGGGCCATGACCGAAGTTCTCACTGATCAGGCCAGTCGCTAATATTGCACCAGCCAACTACAAGGCAGCTCATGGGCATATTTCTGCCCATGAGCTGCCTTGTAGTTGGCCAAGAATTCTTGACGTTCTTCTTCTTACCGCCACGGTATTTTGAACAATTGGAAGACCGGATCCGGGCCCGCAAGCAAGCGGTAGGGGAA
Organism: Drosophila tristis; assembly: GCA_018150885.1. Classification (NCBI taxonomy): domain Eukaryota; kingdom Metazoa; phylum Arthropoda; class Insecta; order Diptera; family Drosophilidae; genus Drosophila; species Drosophila tristis. The sequence goes on along the minus strand of JAECWT010000198.1, from coordinate 1,139,266 downwards.
TTGTTCAAGGATTATCTCATCGAGATACGTCTACTCATGCACCACGCCGGAACGACGCAGCCAAGGAACTGAACAGTATCTACGACGACGACCTGCCAGCATACCAGTTGTACGTGGGGCAAAACGAACTACAAAGCTTAGCACAGCTCACGCTGTTGGCCACAGAGTTGGAGAGTTTCCAAGAGCGCACCATCCCGACCACTTTCGCACCCTCGCGGAACACACCAAGATACGCAAGGCCTGCTACAGAGCAAAGGAACGACGACTCGCACCGGACGCGATTTTGGAGACCCCATTTGGAGTCCGCAGGCACACCAGGGAGACCGCCAGCTTATCCAAACAGTACGGCGAATCCCGATGTAGCCCACCACATGATCACGACCCCGATCATGTGGCAAACGCAGCACACGGACCGTCGATTGCTGCCGCCAGAACACGTCGGGAAACGACATGCATCCCCTACTGACACGGGATCAGCCGGGAACGACGCCTCCTCCAACCCGCGACTAAAGAACTCCCTACACGTGAGCAACGTCCGGATAGTGGCGATGATGACCACAGGAGGCCACAATCGATACCGGGGCATTCAGAAGCTTCATCAGCGCAATCCTCGCCCGACACATAGACAAAATTACCAACCTGCGTCCGCATACGCCTGGCCGATGGCTCGGCACCTAAAATGCAACGCAGCACTTGACACCCAAACCAATCGAAACGAATACGAAGGAACGGTATACTACGCAGAGCACGAATCCAAGGTCAACACCAGCCAACATCAACCAAACAATCGGGAAATCGAGTGATACGGTCCCTAGGGAGCAACCGCGTCATAGGCCAACAACAGGGAACACGCATCCCAAACAAATCACGAGGATCTCATACACGATACAAACACACTTGAACCCGGCGCTCGGCACAGGAAGCCCAGGTCCAAGACAAGCAACAGAGCAAGCAAGTACAAGATCCGCAACGGAAAATTTGAACACAAGGACGCCCTCAGAACCGACCATCAGCATCGAACAAGGAGAACGACAGCCACAATCTGACAGCCCAGCAACACGGGAAACAGCCACGCTGGTCGGGGTCGAACAAGGAGAACAGCCACGCTGGTCGGGGTCAACAATCGAACTAATATCCGCAGAGCCTCCCCGCCAGGACCAGGAAACCAGGACGATGACCCCAAAAAACAGCCATCTCGTACCCATGGCCGACGCCACACAGATTTTCGCCAACACATTTGAGTACCTTACGCGTACCGACTTGACTCCTAGTCCCATGCACCGAGCCATGGCTAGAGCCATGTCCGAAATCTTCGTCGCCCAAACAAGCCATTGGTCCAACAACAGAGACATCGTCGAGAACACCCAGTTCATGCACCGCTGGACACCATAACACCCAAGTATTCCACCAGACCTACGAAACTACCCACGTCAAACGCCACTCCGATCATCGTCCACATAAGCGATTACCACTGGAGGATCGAACCGTCCAGGACATTCGACAGACCCAACCTGCCGAAAGACCCCAATCAAACCTTTGACCCCGGTGCCACGAAACCACCCAAGGCGACCCAGGACTACCCGCGGATCCTTGGCCACCCGACATAGCACCGCAGATTCGAGAATGCCTGCACAAAGACCTACCAAAGTTTTCTAATCTCCACGGGACGTCAGAAATCGCCGAGCAAACCATTGTCATATGGGATAATCGACCCTGTCGCGTCGAGACGCAATGTTTATATTTGAGAAAATTTGAAGTCTAGTGTTAGATAGTTTAGGGCGAAGCGGGAGCGCAATAAAGCTCTCTCTCGCTCTTGGCGAATTCGCCCCGCTTCGCCGCCCTAGATAAGTTAGGCTTAAGAATATTTTATAACGAGAATGAAAAAAGAGTCGATAAAGATTATTGAATTCGAGCGCACGTCCCTTTTTAGTCTCCCTCCGTTTTGCAGCCACCAAACTTGGTTTTTTTCGTATTAAAATTAATTTAGAAAAACTATTCTAAAATTTCATGGCGCCCCCGGGTGGACTCGCAAATTAGTATAGCAAAAAAGGCAGAAAGTGACAGTGACACGAGTGGTGAACAAAATATATGTAAATCAAATTGAATATTTTAGTGTATATAATATACATCTGCCCGCGTCGCGTGTGTGTGCAGAAGATCAACCCCAAAAGTAACATACCTTAAACTACCGCGACGGTCGGATAACAAGCATTCGCGTTCGTTCTCTTTCGTAGTGACCAGACGTGTTTTTGTTTTGCGCTCCGCATTTTCCTTTTGTTTAACTTAAACAGCCGGTGTTTTTGATCTATACTTTAACTTTCTAACTAACTTACACTAAAATCAACTTTTACCGCGGGTGCATGCCTAATAATTGTGTCACAACTTATTTAATTAATTTTGTGCGTCGGTTATTCGTGTGTTTGTGTTGTTGCTTTTCGTAAGTACGCCCTCTCATTACATTTAGCCGCTCTTTTGTCGTAGTTACTGCCGTCTATCACTCTCTCTATCACCTACCTCTCAATAACTGTTCTTTCGCTCTCGCTCTCGCTCTTGTAACTTTTTTAAGCATTGCTCTAAGCATTTGCTGTGCACAGTGGTCTGATTGCTATTTGTTTTGAACTTTTTTCCGAAGTAAAAAAAATAAAAGACATAAATATGGAATATTCTGTTGTCTGTGCCAAAAAAACCTGCAAGAAGAAGATCACCCATGACCAGCCCAATATCCCCTGCTGGCTTTGCGATAGCGTAGTGCACGCAAAATGTGTAGGGATCTCGGGCCGTGTAGGAGACGCCATTTCACAAAAAAAGGCCTGCATTATAGTTGTGAGGAATGCCGTGCTGTGGAAAACGACATGCGTTCGTTCATGAGGCAGACGCGGAGTGGCTTCAAAGAGCTGATCGTAGGCTTTAAACAGCAATATGATCGGCTCTTGGCCATGGACACTCAGTTCAGCAGTATACAGCTGCTGGCTGAGTCTCCGAGGCGCAAAAAGTAAAGCATTCGATTCTGTAAACCATTCCCTTTTAGCACGAAAACTTGACCTTTTAGGGTTGCCACCTAATCTTTTGATATGGATTTCTAGCTACCTTCGTTCTAGGTCTCAAAGAGTCCTCTTTAAAAACTCCTTCTCTTCACCTGTTAAGGTTACTTCTGGAGTACCACAGGGTAGCCATCTAGGCCCCCTACTATTCACACTCTTTATTAATGATCTGCCTTCAGTATTAACAAACTCTCGAGTACTCATGTATGCGGATGATGTTAAACTTTGTGTCCAGTATAAGGACCTTTCATTTCACTCTCGCTTGCAATCCGATCTCAATAACTTTCAATTATGGTGTTGTGCAAATATGTTACACCTAAATGCCTCGAAATGCAAAGTAATGACATTTCATCGCTCCAGCCCCTTTTTGGCTCCATATAGCCTCTGCGGTGGTTCTCATGAGAGAATTACCTTGGTTGATGATTTTGGTGTTAAATTACACCCAAAGTTAATGTTTTCTGAACACATTTCTACCATGGTAAATAAGGCTACGGGTGTGCTTGAGTTTATAAAGAGGTGGTCAAAGGAATTTGACGACCCCTATATAACGAAGACTCTCTACATCTCGCTTGTTCGTCCGATTTTAGAGTACGGCTCTTGTGTATGGTGCCCCCAGTACAAAGTACACCAGGACCGTATAGAATCAGTCCAGAAAAACTTTTTACTTTTTGCTCTGCGTGGCCTTAACTGGGAGGCAGGTGTGAGACTGCCATCTCATCCTCGTAGATTGCTTTTAATAAACCTTCCAACCTTAGTTAGTCGTAGAAAAATGCTTGGTGTGATTTTTATGCACAACCTGATCAAGGGTGACTTAGATAGCCCTGACTTGTTGAGCCGCATAAACTTTACGATTCCTATTAGATCTACTAGAAACTTCATTCCTTTGTTCCTTCCGCTTTGTAGATCGAATTATTCCTTTCACGAACCATTTAGGGTACTTTGCTCGGACTTCAATTCCCTGTACCACATAATATCAACTACTAATTCCCTTCCTCTTCTTAAATCACAAATACTAACATACCTTTCCCGTAATTAGTTATATATCTTAGCTATCTTTGCATGTGTTGCTCTTTGAGTTGTGTTTAGCTCTAATTTTCCTCGAATTTTTAGTCTAACACCTATCTTTCCTGTATGCTCGCGATCGGTTCGGTAACACGCGTCGCTCGTCATGCGGCAGCGCCCCTCGGTCGGTTGGGCGGGAGGAGGGCTGCGTTTCTGCCTGGGTTCCGCGCGTAACAGGCTTCGGCTTGGTGTCGCATGGGCCACTTGATGGTGCAGTCATTGCATATCAACGTCCAGACATACAACAACCACAAAAATACCTAGCGATCTCAACCACCGAGGGATATCCATTCAAAAAGACGTTTGCCAGCTGCCCAGGAAAGTGGAATTCCCAGGATCATATTACATACATACTAGTGGTATTTGTGCAAAAAATTGAAAGCTCGAGGAAAGACAAAATCATTAAAATCTCGCAGTGCTAAAATAAGTGCACCTCGCTTTCAATTCTTGGCACATCCGTATGACATAGTAGAGCTAGATTTGCATGTATTTAGTAGAGTTTGTACATATATTACATATATCACATATTCACATACATCAAACCATCTTGGACGCAGAACATATATATATATATATATTTATAACTGCAATCACTGTCGTCCCTTTCCCCCTTTCTCGTTTTCGTTGCGCAAATATATAGTTGGGTCATTGGCCAAGCGCACACATACCAACGTAGCAGCTGCAGCGGTGAATTTTCGTTCTCGCTTTTGCTCGTCACCGTTGCTGACCGTTGTTGTTGTTGGTGTGTTCTTGCGTTTGGCGCGTTTGAGTCAAACCGTTCGCCAAGCGACGCGCTACCAACTGTCAATTTGTCAAAGCGTAGCAATCGTCGGGTATATCGATTTTTCGCCTCATTTGGTTTCAACACCCTAGGTCCATATTAAACAGATCGCCAAGTGCCTCGATACCCTTTAATCGTCAGGTATATCGATTTTTCGCTTCATTTGGTTTCAACACCCTAGGTCCGTATTAAGCCGATCGCTAAGTGGTGCGATACCCTCTAGTCGCCGGGTATATTGTTTTCGACCTAATTTGGGTACACCTTCCTGTTTCGACAATTTGCGCCGCAGCAAATAATATAATCGTGAGAAAAGCCCTGATTAGTGATTCACTTAAGTATCGAAAGTCAAGATGAATCCCAAATAAGATCATAAGCCTATTCTTGAAGAGCTGAAAAAGAAGCTCAGCTCCCGTGTCAAGGGCATTCGCAGACTAGCGGACCGGCTGGAAGCTGGGGAGATTCCGCTGCAGTTGACAGAGCTCGAGTGCAGACTCGATGTACTGAAAGCAACTATAGGCAAGGCAAGCCAAGTTCAAGAATCAATCGAAGAAATAGATAGTGACGATGAGTTTGGAGCCGAGTTGGAAGAACTTTCGATTGTAAGACAGCCTGCGATACAATGCCTTCAGTATCTGATTCTGCTGCCCCAACTCGTGCTCGACTTCCGAAGTTAGCTCTGCCAAAGTTCAGTGGCAAATATTCGGAATTCAAAAGCTTCATTAGTTTATTTGAGACTCTTGTTCACAATGACGAAAGCATTCCACTTATCGAAAAGTTTAACCATTTGCTTTCATGCCTCTCTGGTGAAGCGTTGGGAACGGTAAGGGCGTTCCAAGTAACCGAGAGTAATTATGAGAAAGCCATGGCTAGCTTTAAACGGGTCTATGATAACGAATGTCTGATCTTTATGAACCATATTGCTGCCCTATTTAGTCTTCCCAAAATGACCCAGCAATCTGCATCGTCCTTAAGGAACCTAATCGATACCACTTCATCGATATATGGTTCCTTGTTGTCGATAGGCGATGACCAAAAGATCTCGAATGCAATGCTTATTCATCTCGTCTTGAACAGAGTCGATCCTGTAACCAAACAAAAATGGGAAGAACAGCTCGATTATGAGAAGCTGCCGCTTTGGGCTGACTGTGAAAAAATGCTTAATCGCAGATATCAGCATCTTTCGGCCGAAGAATCGGCAAAACCAAAGCAGGAGCAGAAAGCTGTGCCAAGCAAGCCTCATAATCGGAGCTCATTCGCGTGCTCTACTGCGAATGCAAAAAACCAACAATGTAGTTACTGCAATGCAAAAGACCATTTGTTGACTACTTGCAGTCCATTTGCGCGGCTTGCAGTGATGCAAAGATTCGAATTTGTCAAATCGGCATCGCTCTGCACCAACTGTCTCCAACAAGGACACACTGTGGTACGATGCAAAGCTAGCAAGTGTCGAGTGTGTGGCCGCTCACATCATGCCTTATTGCATAGGTACACAGTTGTGGATAAAAGTTTAGCGTTACCATCACAGCAAGAGAATTCTTCTCCCCCTCCTAGTCAGAGTAACCCTTCCACTTCGCATGCACTCCATGCGACAGCTTTGGATAGAGTAATTCTGGCAACGTCGATCATAAGCGTCCGAACTAAAAATGGAGAGTACGTTTTGGCCCGAGCACTGCTTGACTCTGGGTCACAAACTAACTTCATAACTGAGGACCTGGCACAGCGCTTACAGATCCGTAGGGAGGAGTCGTGCATCAACTTGCTTGGAATTGGGGAATCTAATTCACAAGTCAAGAAAAGATACACACGGTGGTGAAGTCGCGAATCAATGGTAGTGAGTTCTCGGTCGATTTCTGGATTCTGAAGTCAATCTCGGGATACCACCCTGATCACGCACTTAATGTGAGTGACTGGAAAATCCCGAAGAACCTACCTCTTGCAGACCCATATTTCTACAAGCCACAAAGAATAGATATGTTGATAGGTGCAGAGTCATTTTTCGAACTCTTATCGGTTGGTGAAATTAGACAAGATCCTGACTATCCAACTCTGCAGAAAACGCTTCTCGGTTGGATTGTGTCTGGAAGATACAGTCCAAAGGTGACTGTCACCCAGGAAGCGAGGAACTGTCTGAGTTGTCGAGAAGAGTCAGTGGTGTCTATCGACAGCACACTACAAAAGTTTTGGTCACTAGAAGAATTGCCATCTTCTAAAAAGTCTTTATCTCCTGAACACAAGTTATGTGAGGAGCATTATAGAAAGACTACTCAAGTCTTGCCTTCAGGTCGGTTTGAAGTACGGCTGCCGTTTAAATCCGATCCAAATTGCTTTGCCAATTCCTTCGATATTGCTAAACGGCGGTTTTTGTCGCTCGAAAGAAGATTGTCCCGCGACCCTGAGTTGAAGAAAATGTACTTGGAATTCATGGAAGCGTACCTCTCCTTAGGTAATATGTCGCCGACTGACAATACATATTCTTCTACTCCACACTACGTAATTCCACATCAGTGTGTCCTTCGGCCCCAAAGTACGTCCACGAAGCTTCGCGTCGTGTTCGATGCGTCGTCGAAGACGTCCTCTCAGGTGGCCTTGAATGACATTCTGATGGTCGGACCGACTATTCAAGAGGAGTTATACTCAACGCTGCTTCGCTTCCTTCTGCACAGGTTCGCCCTGACTGCCGATGTAAAAAAGATGTATCGCCAAGTGATGGTGAATGAAGCGGACAGGCAGTTTCAGTTGATCGTGTGGAGAAGAGACCCATCTGAGTCCTTGAAAATATACCAGCTCAACACTGTAACATATGGGACTGGACCTGCCCCATTTTTGGCTATTCGGTGTTCGAAAAGGTTGAGTGAGTCTGCAAAGCTCTCATTTCCAAAGGCTGCTAAAGTTATCGGGTCCGACTTTTATGTCGATGATATGTTGCGTGGAGGAGTTAAAGACAATTAAGTCTGATGTAACTCAGGTTCTTCAAACCGCAGGGTTTTAGCTGACCAAGTGGTTCTCGAATTCACCTGAAGTCACAGCATCCGAGAGCACAGTTAAACCGATAACGATCTCGGACTCCGAGTCAACCAAGGCGTTGGGAATATCATGGCTACCGCATGAAGACGTCTTTAGGTTTCAAATTGACAGTTCAGTCATGGGTCTCCGAGCGACAAAATGGAACATATTATCGGTGACATCAAAGCTGTTTGACCCCCTTGGTTTGTTAAGCCCCTTGGTAATCAAGGGAAAGATCCTACTGCAGGAGCTGTGGCTTAACAAACTAGATTGGGATGAGTCAATTCCAATGAATCTGGAAACATCTTGGAACTTTCTAAAAGAATCCTTGGGTCAGCTGGAGAAGATTGCCATACCTCGCTCTGTGCATACTGATCCCATGTCACCGATACAAGTACATGCCTTTGCCACGCCTCCATGAGAGCTTATGGAGCATGCGTCTATATCCGTAGTAAGACTACAGAAGGTTTCAAGGTCTCGTTGTTGACCGCAAAGTTGAAAGTAGCGCCGCTCAAGACGAAAACGCTTCCAAGGCTTGAGTTATGTGCCGCTCACCTTCTCGCAGATCTCTGTCACCGACTCAAATCGCTACTCGAGGTGCCGATTGAACGAATGGTATGTTGGTCGGATTCGGAAGTGACCCTTCATTGGATCCGATCCCACCCTTCGTCGTTATCAACATTCGTTACGAGCCGAGTAGCTGAGATCCAGGAGTGGTCAGATGATGCTACGTGGCGGCATGTTCCAACTAAACAGAACCCAGCAGACATAGTTTCGGGAGGTTGTGACATTAAGGAGATTTCGCAGTCGATCTGGCTTAGTGGACCAGGGTTTTTGAAGGAAGAAGAAGAGAGCTGGCCCAGAAATCCCCTTTTCGAGCTTTCTGAGGAAGAGCTGAAGCTGGAAACCAGGAAGACAGCGGTCGGACTGACCGTGGCCGCTAAATCAAATGATTTCGTGGAAATTATCGAGGGATACTCGTCACAACTCAAGCTGCTAAGACTGTTCGTTTACGTGTTCCGCTTCATCTGAAAATGCAAAGAGTATCAGGATGAGATCGAAAGGGTTCGTAAAGGCACCAGGTTAGGCCCCAGTCTTCAGCGATTGAATCCCTTCATCAACGAAGAAATGGGGTCTTGGTGCTCTTTTTCGTTGTTGCGAGTTGGGGGGCGACTAGTTAACGCTCCTCTGTCATACCATGACAAGTTTCCTCTGCTGTTGACAAAACGTTCGCAGTTTGTGCAGACCTATGTTCGCTATCTGCATCAAACGAATTTTCATGCCGGCCCACGAGTACTTGTGAGCATCCTTAGGCAGCGTGTTTGGATAGTAAACGCTCAGGAGGTTTGCAGGGCAATGGTCAGGTCGTGCATTCGCTGCTTTAAATACAAGCCTCGACTCCAGACCCAAATGATGGGAAATCTACCCGCCGACCGGCTCCGTGCTCTCCGCCAATTCGCAGTATGTGGCGTTGATTTTTGTGGCCCAGTCTATACGACACTAAAAATTCGTGGTAGGCCCCCTTATAAGTCCTACATTGCGTTATTTGTCTGTTTTGCGTCCAAGGCGGTTCATCTAGAAATTGTCTCCGATCTAACGACTAACTCCTTCTTATTGGCTTTTCAAAGGTTCGGTGGTTGTCGAGGATGTCCGCTCCGCGTGAACTACGACAACGCGACAAATTTCGTCGGAGCAAGTCGCCACTTCGACGAGCTGAGGAGGACTCTCGAGACGGAAGCGGACTCAATTTGAGAGTTCGCAGCAAGAAGCGGCTGCGAGTTCGCATTCCTGCCACCTCGAGCTCCGCACATGGGCAGACTGTGGGAAGCAGGAGTGAAGTCGGGCAAAAACCTCCTGCAGAGGTCGGCCGGATGCGCGCTCTACACCGCCGAGGAGCTGGAGAGCGTGATGGTGGGCATCGAGGCGGTGCTGAACTCGCGACCTCTGGGACCAATAAGCCCCGACCCAAGCGACGGAGACGCCCTGACTACCGGGCATCTGCTGACAGGCGGGCCGCTCATCGCACCCCAAGCACCCCAGACCACGGACCAGGAGGGTTTGAGTTGCTTAAGGCGATGGCGGCTTGTCTCGTCAGCCAGGCGAATGTTCTAGCAGCGATGGTCCCGGGATTATGTGCTGGGCTTGCAAATAAGATGCAAGTGGCACCAGGAGCAGCCCAACGTCGAGGAAGGCGACCTCGTCATCGTCGCAGAGGACAACCTTCCGCCCCAATAGTGGCTCCTGGGAAGGGTCGTCGCAACCCACGCCGGGCAGGACGGAAAGGTCAGGGTGGTCGACCTCAGGACGAGCAGCGGAGCGGTATAGAGGAGGCCGATACATAAATTGGCGCTTCTGCCGATGGGTTGAAGTCCCACAGGCCTTCAACGCGGCCGGTGTCGCGTCGAGACGCTAATGTTTATATTTTGATACAAATTTGAAGTCTAGTGTTAGATAGTTTAGGGCGAAGCGGGAGCGCAATAAAGCTCTCTCTCGCTCTTGGCGAATTCGCCCCGCTTCGCCGCCATAGATAAGTTAGGCTTAAGAATATTTTATAACGAGAATGAAAAGAGTCGATAAATAGTATTGAATTCGAGCGCACATCCCTCCCTTTTTAGTCTCCCTCCGTTTCGTTATAAATATATAAAATTAGCAGCCACTAAACTTGGTTTTTTTCGTATTAAAATTAATTTAGAAAAACTATTCTAAAATTTCAGACCCACCAAGCAGAATCCAAATACAAAGCACCCAGAACAGAAGAAAGAGTTCCACGATCACAGCAGCAGCAGAAAATATAACTTTACCGACGCCACTCGAAAGTGATGAGGTTAACACCGACGAATCCAAAGACTCGGCACAAGCCAAAGGACAGGAGAACCCGGAAAAAGGCGAACCTCAGCACCCGCCAAGCGACGCCACTAATTTCTCCATCGGAGGTGAACGAACGGAGAACGGCCGGAATCGCCTATAATATGGCGGTGTCGAAAGGGAAGCGACACGGAAAACAGATGGCACAAAAGGAAGAAATAAGTACATATATAAGAATATATACATGTACCAATATCGCGGAACTTGGACTTTGAGGAAATTGGGAACACAAATAGCGAATGGAAGCGATTTGTGGCAAATGAACGTCGTACTCATCTTGGGATCCTCTTGTGGTGAAGTCGATGCGCCAATGCTTGAAGGCTGGCTTTTTTTCCTTATGGGGAAGGCGACGATGAAATCCGGCTCGAAGGACCAATGTTTAAGCGACAGGGCGTCTCGTCGGGGTCCAACAGATCAGAATCCCGAAGTAAAAGAACAGTTAAAGTTTCTTCAATATGGTGTTTATTCAATGTAATATATTGCGTGCAAAGGAAACCGGCCGTTTTGCTTTGGTTGTAAGAACGAATTCGCACTAATGTAAAAGTAAGAGCACGCTCTCTCTCCCCTGCATTGCAAAGTAGGTCATGGAGTGCTCAGTGCCCATCCCCCGACTCGTACTGCCTATCCAACGATTTGCTAATATCGACAATAACTAGTACAATGCCCTCACTCAAAACTGTGTCTTCGACCATAACAACAAACACTGCAATTGCTCAGCGCCCGATACTGTCGACCAACTGCGACAAGCTCTATCTCTCCCAACCAATAAGTTAAAAAATCCTTAACGGAGCGTTAATTCAGACTGGGCTCGATCGCTATGTGCAAATCAAAAGAAAATTGAGCCCACGAACTGCAATGTAGCTAAAGTAACTAAAATAACCGAGAACACTGTGCCAAATAAGACACTACCAATCAATAGATTTTCGATATTTTCCAAATGAAGATGAGATCGCCCAAACACCCAAGGTCAACAAACTAAGACCGCCACCTATTTATGTTCGACAGGCAAATTGTGCTGAAATTGTCAAAAAAAGAACTGATACAATTGGCGCAAACACATTATATTCCATTTATTGTAAAGATGACATTGATAGGTCTGTCGAAGTATTAGTATCCTCAATGTCACTGGCGGCAAAACACTCAACACCAATATTAGGACCTTATAAACTTTCTAACAGCAGTCGTACTTCTAGGGAGATTGAAGTGCTGCTACGCTATAAGAGAAGGCTTTGCCGAGAGTGGCAAGTACAAAAATAGCCAACCATCTACTAGGCAGAGCCCTAGAAGATGAAAACAACCGAGCTCAAATATCCTATATGGAGCAACTCTCCCCAACTAGCAAAATATTGCCACTGTGGAAAGCTAAATCAGGCGTATGCCCACCAATCCAGAGGGAATCACCTTTGCGTACACAAACAGGGGAGTGGGATCGCAGCAACAAAGAGAAGGCAAATACTTTTGCTGTCCATCTAGAACACGTCTTCAAAACACACCCAGCAACAAATAGTTGTGCTTGTGCTCCCACCAACCAGCAATCCCGAAGCTACTCCGCCTATCATATTCCAATCAGGAGAAGTCACAAGGGTCATTAAAGACCAAATCTAAAAGCAAAAGAAAGCTCCGGGTCACGATTTCATCTCCCCTAAAATGATCATAAAATTGCCGAGCCGTGCAGTGTATTTCCTTACTGTGATATTCAATAGCAGGATGAAATGGAGCTATTATCCTCAAGAATGGAGGAAATCAGTCATCACAATGAACCATAAAGGCAGAAAAGAGAAGTCCAAGCCATCATTATATAGACCTATCAGCCTACTGCCTTGCCTATCAAAGATATTTGAAAATCTGCTCCTACGATTCAGGATTCACACAACACCTACACATCAACGGTGCCATCCCGACTCACCAATTTGGATTTCGCGAAAAATACGGAACCATTAAACAAGTAAATCGTATAACCTCTGAGATACGAAATGCATTTGAAACGCGGGAGTATTGCTCCGCTGTTTTTCTGGATGTCGCTTAATCCACAAAATCAAAATATTACTTCCACAGAACATACATGGAATATTGGAGTCATACCTACAGCAAAGAAGTTTCGCAGTACGAAGCAAAGATTTCCTCTCTGAATATCATCAAATTGAAGCTGGTGTACCGCAAGGCAGCGTGCTTGGACCGACATCATATTCACAGCAGATCTACCGACAAACAGCCTAACAACAACTTCGACATTTGCTGAAGATACTGCCATACTAAGTCGCTCCAAGTGTCCAATAAGGCCCACGGAACACTTATCGTTTCATCTCGTCTCGGCTAGCAGACTGGCGCATACGCGTAAACGAGCAAAAGGGCAAGCATGTCACTTATACGTTAAACTTGCCCTCCATTATCTGAACCAAAATCAACATTCCACTAACCACCGAAGTAACAAACCTTGGTGTTCATCTGGATAGAAGGCTTACTTGGCGTAAACACTTCGAAGCGAAAAGAAATCTACTTAAATTTAAAGCTAGTAAACTACATTGGCTAATAAACACCCGTTCACCACTAAAACTGAAGTACAAAGTACTTTTGTACAATACAGTTCTCAAACCCATCTGGACATCCGGCTCCGAGCTATGGGGAAATGCCTGCGTCAGTAATTTAGAAATAATCCAGAGAGCTCAATCGAAGATACTAAGAACTATCACTGGGGGCACTGGGGGCCCATAAAGACTTAAATGTAGGATCAGTTAAAGATGAAATTGCCAAAGTGAAAGCAAAGCTTGGCCTGACTTCAAGCCCATCCTAATAGACTTGCGCAGTCTTTAACTTGGCATACTAGCCATACACGACTCCGGCAAAGAGACCTCCCCACCCAGCAATAATACATATCTAGGGAAGTACTCTAAGTAATTAAGTGTAATTAATTAAATAAACATATTAGGTTCAGATTTGCATACTTGTCGTATTAGGGAAGATTCGATAAATAAAATCACGTAATTAAAAAAAAAAAAAACTCTTTAACCACCAAATACTCCGGCCAAAACTTGGCGGGACAAATGGTGTCAAATTGAGTCGGGGAGACGCTTATCTTAAAGGAAGATATCTCACAGGCGTAAGAAAAGTTAAACTTTTCCACCTTTAAGCCAACGGCTTTTATTTTGCTTTGCATAAAAGCGGTTAGCCGCGAGACAAGAACTTGTCACTTTGGTGGGACTCCAACCAGTGGTTTTGGCACCACAGGCCTAGTACCTGTGATGCCAGTATCCGGAGGTCCTGGATATCTATTAGCTGGTGGGAGCGAAACTGATGGGATAATTAAGGAGTTGTGTGCGGACTCGACAGACACGGACGCTACAGACATGTATACCTGTATACTCTCCGAAGTGACGCATTCGGCTCCCGAATCTGCATCACCAGCAGCGATCGTTGCCCTTGGAGTAGCAAACGTAATCAACTGCTGCACTAAGGGAGTGGTCGGAGTAAGTTTTTTAGATGCCGGCGGACATGAGGCAGTCGGCACTTGCAAGACCCGCGTAGTAGACTTCTTGCGCCTCGGAGACTCAGCCAGCAGCTGCAAACTGCTGAACTGAGTTTCCATGGCCAAGAGCCGATCATATTGCTGTTTAAAGCCTACGATCAGTTCTTTGAAGCCACTCCGCGTCTGCCTCATGAACAAACGCATGTCGTTTTCCACAGAACGGCATTCCTCACAACTATAATGCAGGCCGTTGTTTTGGGAAATGGTGTCTCCTACACGGCCCGAGATCCCTACACATTTTGCGTGCACTACGCTTTCGCAAAGCCAGCAAGGGATATTGGGCTGGTTATGGGTGATCTTCTTCTTGCAGATTTTGTTGGCACAGACGACAGAAAATTCCATATTGCTGTCTTTTTTTTTTATTTCGGGAAAAAATATTTCAAAACAAATAGCAATCAGACCACGGTGCAGAGCAATGCTTAAAGCGAAATCGGTAAAAATAAGATGTGAGAGGAGAGTGGTTGCAGCAACAGCTTATAAGTGAGAGCGTTACTGCACAAAAAGTTACAAGAGCGAGAGCGAAAGCACAGTTATTGAGAGTTAGGTGATAGAGAGAGTGATAGACGGCAATAACTACAACAAAGAGCGGCTAAATGTAATGAGAGGGCATACTTACAAAAAGCAACAACACATACAAACGACTTACCGACGTACAAAATTATTTAAACAAGTTGTATTTTTACACAATTATCAGGCATGCACTAGCGGTAAAAGTTGATTTTAATGTAAGTTAGTTAGAGAGTTATAGATATAGATTATAGATAAAAACACCGGCTGTTTAAGTTAAACAAAAGGAATATGCGGAGCTCAAAACAAAAACACTTCTGGTCACTACGAAAGAGAAAGAACGAATTTCGTTCAAAACAAAACAAAAAACCAATTCAAGCGGCCAAAAATTGTAGAGCCCACACACAAGAACAGTATGTGTGAATACACACAGATTTACGTAAACTGAAATCTCCAGCAAAGTCGGTTTCGGCAGCTAAAAATTATTCTATGCATACAATCATATATTTTTTTTCTAGTGTTACACGTACTCACATACATGCTTGCTATCCGTCGGCTCGTGTCACGTCAAGAGTCAAACGCGGTCATTCCCAGAGCCGTTGTATGAACTGGTACATCTATATGCTGTATGGTTAGTGTTATTGCTCATTAAAATCAATGGAGAAACGTTGGAGCTACAATTCGTATCCAAACCTAAAAAATAAAAATAAATGAACAAAAAATACCTTTTGGAAGGTTGCGGGCCCAACTGCCAATTGGGAACAAAGCAAACGAAAAAGGGTTGTATATTTGGTACCTGATCGCGTTCCTTTGGTATGAAATGTTTTTGACAGTTACCTTTTTTCTTATCTGAGGTAGGATACCTGTTCAGGTCAAATATTTCCTTTATATTGTCACAAGTGCAGGAACATACAAATTAGACATTTGTTCTTCTACCTATTCATATTTCAATAAAATTTAAGTAGAAATACCTGATATATAGAATTCCCTAACCCATACAACAATCAGTAGTTTTTAGTCTTTTCAGTACATTTGAAGGATATACAAATTTTGTATTAGGTGTTATGTTGCTACAAGTTTTTAAACGTATGTGATAAGTTTGGTTTTCTACTGCTTTTTACTGATCTTAAAATAATTTAAGTTTTTTGTCTTCCTTTGTCATTTGAATCCGATTCCCTAATGAGAGTCCACACATATTCGCCCGACATATTCTCATTCCAAACACCTTGATACCGTCGTTCCATAGATTTGAATTGTTGATGAAATCTCTCTCCGTATTCATCACTAACGTCGCCTAGGTTTGTTGGGAAAAAGCCCAAGTGGGTGTGCAGGAAATGAACTTTTACTGTGTTCGGTCTCCCATCCGAGCATTAGTTAGTATTTATAGTCAGTGGTGCAGCCTTAAAGTAAATCATGTTATTTCTTCGTTATTTGCACTGCCCTCTATACCTAATTGTAATAGACATGTATCTAAGGCCGCCCCCTCACTGTAATAGCCGTTTCAACCGTTATTTCGTCTCTTCGTTTCGCACCTTTCTTTCTATCGCCTTTTTTAAATCACTCTCTCGATCTATCAGCTCTCTCGTTCTCTCGTTCTCTCGAACACTCCCTCGCTCTCTATTTCGTAGCATTGCGTAGGGCACGGGCAATTCGGTCCGTCTGCCCTAACATGCCTTCGCAATGGTCATGATCTGGTCTAGCACGTGCATGTCTAGCACTTGCATGCCTTTGCAATCTCTCGCACTTTTCTTTCGTCGCATATATAAACACGAATCGCAGTTTATATATGCATATAGCTTTCGTCTTTCTTTAGTCTTCGCTTTCGCTCTGTTCACAAATCTTTCTCTCGCTTGCATTAGGGCACGGGCAATTCGGTCCGCCTGCCCTTAGCAGACTCTATTCGTAGCATCACGTAGGGCACGGGCAATTCAGTCCGTCTGCCCTAACATGCCTTCGCAATGGTCATGATCTGGTACAGCACTTGCATGCCCTTGCAATCTCTCGCACTTTTCTTTCGTCGCATATATAAACACGAATCGCGGTTAATATATGCATCTAGCTTTCGTCTTTCTTTAGTCTTCGCTATCGCCCTCTTCATCTATCTTTCTCTCGCTTGCATTAGGGCACGGGAAATTCGGTCCGCCTGCCCTTACGAGAGTCTTGGCGTAACACTCGCTCCTGACACATCAACAAACATATATGTACATTAATCTGTTCGTGACGTTTCAATGTAAATAAAGGTGATACATTTGGTATCCTCCTCTAAACAACTGACATATTTGCACCGTTTTCTTAATAATTCTTAATTAGCTCTTGGACAATTTTAACATAATCATCAGAGAATATAAAGGAAACATTTGACCTGACAAGGTATCCTACCTCAGATTGGCTATAACGAAAAAAGAAGCTGTCAACAATATTTCATACCAAAGGAACGGAATTTCAACTTTTCCTGAGTTTTTAAAGTCAAAATTAAAAAAAAAAAAACAAAATACCGCACAAAAATCATAATTTTTGCATTACAATGCAATATTTCCCAGACGGTAAGGATTTTGTTGACTAGTGTTATTGAGGGTGTCCAAATCGGTTTGGAGGAATAAAGGGGATACGGGATTACTATAGGAAAAACATATTTTCACATCATCAGCATACATTAGGACTCAAGAATGAGTTCGAACTTGAGGAAGATCCCGTTTCAAAAATCCGTGCTGAGAAAAAAATCAGAAAACAATTAACTACAAAAGTGTTGGAGCTGGGAAGTAATTATTTTTTCAAAGAGTTTAGGAATAGCAGATAGTTTGGAAATTGCCCGGTAATTGAAAACATGCGATGTAGACCCCTTTTTATGGATACGATTCCTTCCAGACCGAGGAAAAATCACCTAGCTCGAGAGAAAAGTTAAACAGTTTTAAGAAGGGCAAACAAAGAAAATCAGCACAAAGTTTAAAGACAGCACTGGCAACCAAGTCAGGGCCAGTAATAAACGAAGCTTTACAGGATTTTAAACTAGGTAAAAGGCCATTGTATTCGATGAGGGTGGGGGATAGATACAATTTGAGATATTAAGGGGGATAGTAGGAACCGAGCAGCAATGTTGAAAAAATGAAGCAAATCGATTAGAAATGTCGCAATCATTATCAGCGTACCTGTCATCATAGGAAAAAGAAGAAAGAAGATGGAGTGTGTCAGCACCTCCGGAAAATAAAATAGTCTTAAGCAACGCACGAGATTACTAAAATTAAGAACTCTCGATCAGCAACTCTACCCATTCTTGTCCACACACCTATTTAAAACAACCCACCTCTTGCATTATTTCGCATTCAGCGAAGACAGAACTAAATTGTCGGTCACCCATTTCTTCGCAACCACTCGGCCTCAAATTACACTAGTCAACACGATTTTTCCTCAAGGAACAAAACCAACTTTTTATTAAAGATTTGGGGCTTAGAAATGGTTCGATGATATATTTTTTTTTTTCTATGGCAAAACTTTTTTTTGAAGAATTTTTTAAATCTGGTATTTCTTTTTTAAGCTTTTTTCAGAGGTAGCGATAGTTTTTTTCACATAACTTTAGTATCTTACGTCTGGTTGTAAAGAACTTTGCTATTTTGAAAAGATAATTAAAACAGCTAGAAGTTAAGCCCAAACACTTTGTGATTACAGCTTACCGTCTGGGAAATATAAAGCATTGAAATGCAAAAATGATGATTTTTGTGCGGTATTTTTTACGAAATTTTGACTTTAAAAACTCAGGAAAAGTCGAAAAAAAATTATATCTTGTGTATAGGTGCGTTAATTTGGCGTCGTTTAAGGTATCGCTCATTAAAATCTATGGAGAGACTTTGGAGCTAAAATTCGTTAACCAAACCTAAAATATGGAAAAAATGCACAAAAAATACCTTTTTGAAGGCGGCGGGCCCAACTGCCAATTGGGAACAAAGCAAACGAAAAAGGGTTGTACATTATATGTCAAATGTGTAAATTGAATTTAACAGCATATGATTACGACGAAAAGTAAGTAACTCTAATCCACAAAACTATTAACTTTTCCCAAAATTCTAAACATAATTTTTTTCTTACAATTTTTTTTTAGAAAACAATTTAACTTTGGTAGTCCAATGATGTGGAAAAAAACAGATATTCACGGCGCCGAATGTTTCTTTTGTTCAGTAAAGAAAACTGGAATTGGGAAACACATGAAAATAGTGTACCCGAAAAAATCTGGGTTCGGCTTTACCCTTCCTGCTCGTCCTTCAGAGGAAATACCGCCCCTAAAAAAAGCGACAGCGTCAAAGTCAAAAGAGGCACTATTCGTATGTATTTGACACAATTTGCCTAACAGACTGCGTACGTTCTGGTAATGAATAATAACGAGAAGGAACGTGTGAGTCGCTTCTGGGGACGCGACTCTACTTATACCCGTACTCAGTCAGTATATACATTTTTGAGAAATGATTTTTTAGAATTTTAGAAAAAAAAAAAAAATTTTACATTTTACATTTTTTTACTACATCTGTTATCTACATCTACATCTACAATGTATATTTTACATCTAACATGTAGATTATAGATGTACCATTTAGATTCTACATCTCCTCCGCTAGGGGTTGCTCGCGCACTGAACACGGCAGAGTGTGCGAGCGAGAAGGAGATAGAGTATCATGTCTCTGGCTGGTGGAGGCGGGGGAACCAACAGAAAATTAATTTCTTCATTCTGGCTATAATTATGATCCGATCTGATTCATGTTCAGCAATCTGGTAGATATGGTCATTTTCTACGATACTGCGTTTTTAGTTTTATCGTATCTTCAAAATTGTGCCTGCCACAGATTTTCGTCTTTTGTGGGGGCGGAAGGGGGAGGGGCGAAATTTTAAAATACACTTGTAGCAGTGTGATATTACATGATTCTGGAAACCAAATTTGGTTGCCCTAACTCTTATAGTCTCTGAGATCCAGGCGCTCAACAAGACGGACAGACGGACAGACGGACGGACAGACGGACATGGCTATATCGACTCGGCTATTGATGCTGATCAAGAATATATATACTTTATGGGGTCGGAAACGTTTCCTTCTCTGCGTTGCACACATCCACTTTTACCACAAATCTAATATACCCCTTAACTCTTTTTTGAGTACGGGTATAAAAAGGCTATTTAGTTTTTTTAACTACCAGGGCCAGTAATATTGGGACTCTGGATAGAGACTTTATGTAAGAACTCATGCATAATTGTATGCTCAGGCCAAATAGACGGGTCGAGTGATCTGGATAGTAAGGAATCGGGAAGAAGAATCTTAAAGGAGGAAATATTACGCTTATGTCTAGTAGCCTCCGGTATAAGACGGGAGACAAAGATAGCCTTTCGAGGTACCACTGCTCTTAGCTGAAGTCCCGAGCGATAGAGAGAAGGTGGAACCACTCCCAAAAGAGATCCCGTGGCAGAAACGATGGCAGCGTCGGTAGCAAAGGAAGGAACAGGAACAGTGACAGGAACGGTGGGGACATCATCAGCGGCCAGCACGTCCACACTGGCAGCAATCACTGCGGAGCCGACAATGATGGACGTAGTTAATACGCTTCATTGGACTGCTTCATTGCTTTGCGGATTGACTAACGGCGAGGCTTGGAGTAGCAAAGGATTCCGATGTATGTAGATGAGAAGCAGGCGCTCCAACTCCAATAGGTTGCAAGAGGTTGTTGTTATCAGTATGAGGGATTTTCCGTCTAGGAGATTCACTCAAGAGCTTGAGACCAAGGAATTGTGTTTCCAGGGACTGGAACTTGTCGTTGAGAGCGATAAATTGCTTCGAGAGTCCAACGCCAACAATAATTAATTCCTTCTTGACATTTTTGTATTAAACGAGAAGGAACGTGTGAGTCGCTTCTGGGGACGCGACTCTACTTATACCCGTACTCAGTCAGTATATACATTTTTGAGACATGATTTTTTAGAATTTTAGAAAAAAAAAAAAAAATTTTACATTTTACATTTTTTTGCTACATCTGTTATCTACATCTACATCTACAATGTATATTTTACATCTAACATGTAGATTATACATGTACCATTTAGATTCTACATCTCCTCCGCTAGGGGTTGCTCGCGCACTGAACACGGCAGAGTGTGCGAGCGAGAAAGAGATAGAGTATCGTGTCTCTGGCTGGTGGAGGCGGGGGAACCAACAGAAAATTAATTTCTTCATTCTGGCTATAATTATTATCCGATCTGATTCATATTCAGCAATCTGGTAGATATGGTCATTCTCTACGATACTGCGTTTTTAGTTTTATCGTATCTTTAAAATTGTGCCTGCCACAGATTTTCGTACTTTGTTGTGGCGGAAGGGGGCGGGGCGAAATTTTGAAATACACTTGTAGCAGTGTGATATCACATGAGTCTGGAAACCAAATTTGGTTGCCCTAACTCTTATAGTCTCTGAGATCCAGGCGCTCAACAAGACGGACAGACGGACATGGCTATATCGACTCGGCTATTGATGCTGATCAAGAATATATATACTTTATGGGGTCGGAAACGTTTCCTTCTCTGCGTTGCACACATCCACTTTTACCACAAATCTAATATACACCTTAACTCTTTGTTGAGTACGGGTATAATAAATTTAACATTACAATGAACTCTTCCTCCTCGAATTCATCTCAGTTGCTTTGCTTTCTGTACAACGCCACTAACAATTTTTGCAACAACATGTTTTGTTGTTGAACCACGGCTAAAAGAATTGTCAAATAGTCCATATTAAATTATTATTCAGGGGTGCCACAGAAATCACTAGTGAAATTGGAAACCGCGCAGAGGATTTCCGCTTAAAAATTTCCGCCGTGCCACAGAATTCCGAGCGATTTCATTTTTCTTAGCATTGTCACAAACCAAATTCGAACCAAGGCTAGGGTTGACAATTTTCAATATTCAATTCGAATAGGGGTAATTTTGCAGTTTTATTGATTTTATCAAATAAAAGCAATTAGTTTTTATTTTCTTTTTTATGATATAAAATATTTCATTTTTCAAAACTGTACTTTTATAATTTCAAAGCAAAAAAACATCCTATGTCGTCCGAGTCAAACAAGACAATGTACTCGGCAACTCTAGCAGTTTTCTGGCAAACTCTCCGTGCATGGAAGCAATCATAAACTTAATTAAAATACATTGACCGAGAATAATGCCATCGAAGAACTACGGAGGCAACATATAAGAATACAAACCATGCATCGCAGGTTTCTCAGATGCGAATTTGACTCGTTTTCGCGTTCATACGATACGTATGTGGTTTTTGTGATTGTCTTCTCAAACTACTGCTAATTTCGTTCATTACAATTAACAGTTTTTGGTACAATGATTTCTTTGCTTATCTTTGTGCTGCCATTGGTCTGCACTTGGCCGAACAGGGATTTTTTGACATAAATGCAATGCCAACAATGTGTAGAAATGGTTGGTTAGTTCTGTTTTGGCATTTTAAAGCGATGCCACCTGGTAGAACTACAAATGACTACAAATAATTTCACAATCTGCAAAAAAAGTATGCTCACGTTTGTCGTAAAGGAAGTTTTACTGCAATGAGCTATTTTTTGTAATGCTTAATTAAAGAAAAACAGAATGCTTTCATTATAATTAATATTAAATATATTGTTCCGAATTCGACTTAAAAAAGGTGGCATTACTGTATTAACTTCGAAGTCCGAATCGCTCTAGGTGGCCACCTCGGTCTGCAGCGGATTGAGAGCGTAATCGTTAAGTGAAAATTCAGTCAGCGGATTGAATAGTGATTTACTAAAATGCTTATTTTATTAACTTAACATGTATAATGTTAAATTATTTAGATGAGGGTTAACCACCAATTGAACAGCCTTTATGGATTTAATCAAATCGCTGGATAAATTGTGAGCGATTTTGATTCCGCTGAAAAATCGGTGTGTGGCACGGCGGAATGGAATTGAGGTGATTTTCCAGCGGAAGTGATTTCTGTGGCACCCCTGATAAATTCACAATCAATAGCACAATTTTGTCATCAGCTGTTTTTCATGGATGGTGGATGGTGCCAGTGGGAATCGGAGTTTCACATCGGTCAAAAATTCCCAACGTTCCTCATAGATGTGCTGTGTGGGAAAAGGCTTTGCCTTTCTGAAATTTCCCAGCTATTTCAACATCGTTTACCATTTTTCTATTCAATATTTATGCGATTATATATATTTTCAAATGAAACCTTAAATAATTGACATTCAAACGAGAAACTGAAATTAACAGTGAAAATTTAAACAATGGCTGACAGGAAAGTGACAGGTGATCGCAGCTGGTGAAATATGCGGTCTCACCAAGTGCAGTGATGGAGTTGTGGGAGTGAAAAAGGATGTATGGTACGCTATTCCCCCAGTAATGGTGCAACGCTACAGCGCTCCAGCAAAAACCGGGTTTGTCTCTTCTCTGATTCGCTCGCAAGCAAAAATTACGGTAATTCTTTTTGCCGCACACGATTTTAATGTGTTTTTGTTGATGTCTTGTCCTCGAGCATTGAAATAAAAAAAACTGTTGCGTATTGGTATTTGTGTTTTTGTTTGGGAGTATTGATGAGTGCCCAGACGTATGCTGACTTTGGGCATCGCTGCATTATAGGCTGTTTACATTGGGGCTGCGTCATGCTTCTTTGCTTCTTGCCGGAGACGCAGTTTTTTTTACATATGTTAAGCATGGGGCCCTAGTTGTGACAAAAAGTTGCGTCAGTTTCTGATTCTTGTGAGTCCTTTCGATATATTCGATTCCTTTTGCTCATTTTTGCGCTTAGCTGCCTATCAGCGCAACAATCACCACTAATAACAACAAAAACTTGTAGATCAAAAATCAAATTTTGGCGCTAAAAATGTATGATTGTGCAAAAATGTGAAAATATACATAAAATCATTAAATAAAATACTTGAAACTGATTGTATTATTATCATACGAAATTTTTCTGACCCCTGATGCCATAAAGATACTGCTGGAGACGAACTTCGGTGGTTTTAATAATTTGAAGAAGAAATCCCACAAACTCTACAAAGAAATGTCTGAAAATAATATATAAATATATGAATCAATTCTCTATCTTTTTCATCAACACCCCAATCCAAATTCAAGACGCACGTTTGCCAATGTAAATGCCTTTTCTGCTTCATTGCGTCTCTTCCGATATCGATAGTAGACGCGCCCAGTGTAAAAAGGCTATGACAGTGTTCAAAAGTTACACCTTTGCAAACATCGAAAAAAACATCGATGGTCTTCAAGGAAGTGAATCCATCGATAGTGCTTCGATAGTTTGGGCTTACTGATGCTCTATTGTTGTTGAAATTGCATTTTTACCTCTTTCAATCATTATGCATTTTAATTATAAGCGAAAATACGACAGATTGAAACGGTGTATTAAATTGTATATACTGGTAAGACGAATATCTACATATGTATTTTCGTATATCTTACAAATCTATTTTATTTGCAAGTGAAACTATTTTAAAATACGGCTATTTTAAAATAGACATTCAATTCTTGGTAAAAGTTGGCATATTCGATACTATGCAAATTAGCAGCACATTTGATGATGCATATGTACGTTCCGGAATAAACCAACCAGATACAACATTCATATTTACAATATGCTGACATATCTACGCATATTGTGTACATTTTTTTACAAATAGACGCAAAATATATGCCATATCGGAATCTGACACAAAAATATCACATCGCTACCAGATTCATCATCATCATTAGTATTCACCTAAACCAAATAAACCTCTATTTAGAAATCAATACAACTTTATACTATGTATTTGTAATATACCTTAAAAATAATTGTTGTCTTCCTCAAAATATATTTTCGCGACTGCAGTAAAATTTGAACTAACCTGCGTCTTTGCACAGGGTTTGAATCAGGGTTTGGCCGCGAAAATAAATCTTGAGGAAGACGCCAAATATTTGTAAGGCGTATAATAAATTACTATATATTTATTTAAAGTTGTATTTATTTTTAATTAGAGGTTTATTGGGCCCTATATAATGAGTATAGGAAAAGGAGCTACTGCCGCTCACGTACACGTGTATTACAGTAGTTGGTAACAATACAATTTTGTATATGTACACAAACGCATTGCAAAAATGTGAATGTATGCGTTTTGCCTTTGCGGCTTCGTCAATGACAAAAAACAAAAAAACCATGCACACTCGCTGTCGCTCTGAGCAGAACACTTGTCTCTTCGCGATCGTGTCTCACAATAACTAAAAGAGATACATTTGATCGCCATAGAACAGCTTTTTGGTCTCGTGCAACATCTTACTATTGTATAGTATTTGTCAGAACCAAACAATTGTCTGCGTAAAGTGTTTTTATTTCGTTTGAATTCCTGCTTTTTTTTATATTTTGCATTAAATCTACCTTTTTGGTTCATTTAGCTATGTCCGCTTTCCAAAATTGACTAAATTTTACACATTTTTTTTTTAGGAAAACTCTTGTCTTACTGATGAAATTTGCCATCTACAGTCGGAATTAGCTGCTACTCGATCACAAAGGGTTTATCTAATTAAGAAATTAATGTTTTACGAAGGTTTAGAAAAGGCCAATGTAGTACGCAACTGCGTTTCAAATGGAAAACTCGAATCTAAGGAGAATGTTATACGAGCTTTAAACAAAAATAAACCAAGTTCTTCACATCCCAGTGAAATTGAAGAGGATTCTCAAAATGGTTTTACAGCACAAAACCAAATATCTTTTCCAATTCATTTAAATAATTTATTACTACATTCACTAGGCGATATATCAGAAAATTCAAATTTTCATAATGAGTGTTGGATTTATCCAGTTGGTTATGTGGCAACCCGAATTTATGCCCATCCAAAAGATCCACATAAAAAGTGTGTATTCACTTGTAAAATTTTAAATAACGCTGGAGTTCCTCAATTTCAAATAATCCCTGATAATGATTTGGATGGTGTATTTTTTGGAGAAACCCCTAATATGTGTCATGCAGAACTGTTGAATAATATTCAGCGGTATGTTAATAAAATAGTAAAAATACCATTTGATGTGCAGGGAGAATCGTTTTTTGGCTTGTCTAATCCAAAAATTCAATCACTGTTAAGGCTAGACCCAGGATTTCAACGCTGCTTTAATTTTAAAGGATATAATAATATTCAAAGTCCAAAATCGTTAAATAATCCAGGATTATCATATGAGACTCTTCAAGCATTTTTGACTTGACACTTACAGCAATAATTTAAAATCAATGAATAAACTTTTACCAAATAAATAAAAAAAATAGTATTTACATATTTTTAAGTGAGCGTATTAGTCAAATGGATGAAAGAAACGGAAGATTAAGTAAAGAAGTGTTAAAAAGATGTCGTTCTGTGTGCCCAATGTAGTTTGATCATCCAAATCAGAAGGCACAATCGCTGATCATTTCAAATTAAATCAGCGTTTCCGAAACGAATCGGGGCAGTCTATCTGGACTAGTTACGGATCTAAATCAGTCTTTCTGATCACCCTATTTGGTAAGGTCATCATTACTAGTGTGGTAGAGTGATACACACCGGTAGTGCAATAAATCTTCCTCATCGGAAAGTTCTTAATCCTCCGTACAGGGAAGAGTTCCTCCTCGAAGAGTTCATTATGCTCTGTACTCCTTCCTCCTCAGATCTTACTTGATCCTCCGTACCGCTAACTCCTCTCGGAGCGGGCTTTATCTTCCGCACCATTCTTAACTCTCAAAGAATGCTGTATCCTCAGCAACGTTCTCGTCTTTCGAAGTGTGATTTATTGTCTGACACCAAGCCGAAGGCTGTTACGCGCGGAACCCAAAGAGCTAAACATGCAAAGATAGCTAAGAAATAGTACTAATTACACTACTCGACAAAATTGAACTTTTTATTTAGGCTGTGAACCAAAATGACTTTTTCTGATAGCTTTCGGGATTTAAAAATTTTTTGTAGTACTTTATTATATTTTTTATGGTGTCATTTTTTTTAAATCTGGTATTTTTTCATCGATTTTTTTTTTTGGAGGTATTGCTTCTATTTTTCGCTTAACTTAAGTATCTTATATCTGGTTGCATAGAAGTTTACAGTTCTGAAAGGCTGACAAATGCAGATATAAGCCCGACCCAGACACTTTTTAGCTGCAGCTTAACGTCTGGAAGATATCAAGCTTTTAAATTAAAATTTCATCTTTTTTACGGCATTTTTTTCTCGAAATTTTAACTTTAACGAGAAGGAAGGAACGTGTGAGTCGCTTCTGGGGACGCGACTCTACTTATACTCAGTCATATACATTTTTGAGCTTATGATTTTTTTATTAAATTAAATTTTATTAATTAAAAAAAAAATGTTACATTTTACATTTATTGCTACATCTGTTATCTACATCTGCATCTACAATGTATATTTTACATCTAACATGTAGATTATAGATGTACCATTCATATTCTACATCTCTTCTGCTAGGGGATGCTCGCGCACTGAACGCGGCAGAGTGTGCGAGCGAGAAAGAGAATGAGTAGCTTGTGTCTGGCAGGTGGAGGCAGCGGAACCAGCAGAGAATTAATTTCTTCATTCTGGCTATAATTATGATCGGTTCTGATTCAAATTCGGCAATCTGGTAGATATGGGAATTCTCTACGACACTGCGTTTTTAGTTTTATCGTATCTTTAAAATTGTGCCCACAGATTTTCGCCCTTTTCAAATACACTTGTAGCAGTGTGATATCACATGAGTCTGGAAACCAAATTTGGTTACCCTAACTCTTAAAATCTCGGGTAAAGTCGCAAAAAAAATAATTCTTGGCCAATATTTTTGGTTTTAGATAGACGCTTTAATTAGGCGTCGTTTAATGTATTGCTAATTAAAATATATGGATAAATGGTCAACTTGCAGCCGTTTGACCAAAACGACTCAAAACTAATTTTACTTGAAAAATACCGTTGCTGGTCCAATGCCAAAAATACCAAAACAAAATCCAATACCAAAAATGTAATTTCGTTTGCTTTTTTTCCAATTGGCAGTTGGGCCCGCAACCTTCCAAAAAGTATTTTTTGTCTATTTTTTTCACTTTTGAGGTTTGGTCAAAGAATTTTAGCTCCATCGTTTATTTTCGACTTTTCCCAAGTTTTTAAAATTCAATATTTCGAAAAAAAATACCGCAAAAATGATGAAATTTGAATTTGAAAGCTTAATATATTTCAGGCGTTAATATGCAGATACAAAAGGTCTGGGTCGGACTTTAAGCTGCATTTGTCAGCTTTTAAGAACTACACAGTTCTATGCAACCAGATATAAGCTACTTAAGTTATGTGAAAAATAGAAGCACTACCTCTGCAAAAAAACAAGAAAAAAAAACCAGATTTTTAAAATTCTTTACAAAAAAATGACACCATAAAAAAAATAATAGGTTAGGTTAACCCACACGGCCCTTACGGGGCCACGCATAGACCAATATGGCCCTTAGTTGTCCGGATGGGGGTGTATGAACCTTTCGAGTATATTTATGAAGTTTTGAAGTCCTTGAGGATAGAAGTGTTTTTGGCAAAGGCTAGCAGTTCCCCTGGCGTCCTCTTGGAGGCATCTTACAGTGATGCCAGTACTGGGGCGCCCAGGTATAGTCTCCTAGCCCTTGAGAGAGTCGGGCTGTTGCAGATGAGATGTTCCAGGGTTTCAGTTGCCACGGATTCCTCGCATTTCCTGCAGTTGCCACTGTTGGTGATGCCTAGTTTGACAGCATGTGCCGCGGCCAGACAGTGACCTGTGAGTATTCCCACCAACATTCTGTAGTCCTTCCGTGGGAGCTGCAGTATGTAGTGGCTGAGTTTCCTATTGCGCTCCTTGCACATGGTTTGAGGTTCTGCAGGTGGTGGTTCTGCTCCACCTGCTTCTTGCCTGTGTGTCGGCCCGTTTCTCTAAATCGCTTTGGAGCGTTCTAAGGGAGACAGGCACGTTCTCAGTTCTGTCGTTTCCCAGCCCGATGCCGTCCTTAGCCAGACCGTCCGCCATCTCGTTGCCTTCGATGCCTTGGTGGCTGGGAACCCAGTAGATCCGCACTGACTTTGTCGTGCTTAGGATATCTAGTGCCTCCCTGCTTGCCAAGACATTTCTGGAACTGACCGCCGACGACTGCATGGATCTTATCGTCGCCTGGCTGTCCACGAACAGGTTGATCACGTCGTGTGGACGATCCGTAGACTGAGCAGCCTCTGCCGCTTTCCGTATGACGAAGACTTTCGCCTGGAATATGCTGCATTGGTCCGGTAGCTTATAGGACAGCCTTATTTCAGGGTCTGTACAGTATATGCCTGCTCCTACTCCTCCCTCCATCTTGGAGCCGTCAGTATAGATGTTGAGGTTTTGAGTCTGGTCCCGACCCCTTTTCCAATCGTCGGGTCCCATGTATGAGGTTGTTTTTACATCCAGGCCAGTTTGGGGGATCATGTAGTCAGATATACTGGTCATGTCTCGGCCAATTGAACTGTGCCCGAATCCTTGTAGAGACATATTGCCTGATGCTACTAAGCGTTGTGCCGCCTTTCCTGCAGTCAGTTGAGCGTGGATGTCCAGGGGGTCGATTACGATTATGGTTTCGAGAGCTTTTGTTGGGGTTGACCTCAGCGCCCCCGTAATGCAGAGCAGTGCCTGCCGCTGGGTCCTTTCCATAAGCTTATTGTACGTCTTCTTTTCTGTCGCTTGCCACCACACTAAGACTCCGTACAGCAGAGTCGGTCGCACCACCGAGATGTAGATCCAGTGCATTAGAGCAGGTGACAGACCCCATGTGCTGCTGAGCATCTTCTTGGATGCATATAGCGCAATGGTGGCCTTCTTCACCCTTTCCAAAACATTGGGTCTCCACGCCAGCTTGCTGTCCAGTACTATGCCGAGGTATTTGACTTGTGTTTTCGGGGTCAGCCTGGTTTTTTCAATTTTCGGGGGGATCCATGCCGGTACCTTGTATCTTGTCCGCGTTGATACTGAGTCCTACTTTTCCCGCCCACTCACATATCTCCCTGAGTGTTGATTCCATTATGGAGCTTAGAGTCGATGGACATACTCCCGTAATAATTATGCTTATGTCGTCCGCATAAGCTGTTATTTTTGGGGCTCTCCTTTCGAATCTCTTTATTAGGTCGTCGACCACCAGGTTCCACAGGAGAGGCGAGAGGACCCCACCCTGAGGTGTGCTTCTGTGTGCCCCTTTCACCATGAAGGCGGTGCCCCACTCTGAGTACACCCGTCTACAACTTAGAAGGTTCTTTATCCAGAGGTTGATTGCGGGATGTGTGTTGGTCGCTTCTAGGCGGTCCATAATAGCGTTCGTAGTGACGTTGTTGAATGCTCCGGATATGTCTACGAACACTCGTAGAGCATACTTTTTATTATGGAGGGCTCTCTCGATGGTGGCTACTAGCGAGTGCAGTGCCGTCTCTACCGATTTCCATTTTGTGTAGGCATGCTGGTTGGTTGACTTCAGTCTCCCTACATCATTCCTGATGTGTAGATCCAGCAGCTTTTCTAGTGTTTTGAGTAGAAAGGAGGTGAGGCTTATCGGTCTATAATCCTTGGGGCTCATATGGCTGCACATTCCTGCCTTTGGAAGGAAGACAATCCTCGAGGTCCTCCATTGAACAGGGATCTAGCCTGTGCTCAGGCAGCGAGTATATTGCAGAGAGCTATGGGGTGATCACGTCTTTGGTCGCCTGTAGAATGGCTAGGTTAATATACCGTCTCGTCCAGGTGCTTTTGTACACGCAAAGGAGTGTATAGCCCAGTGGATTCTCTTAGACGATATGAGATCTGTTGGAGGGTGCTCTTCCTCAGTTACTAGGTCCTGATGCGTTGTAGCGTCAGTAATATCGGTGCATCCTGGGAAGTGAGCTTCCATTAGTGCTGTTAGGGCTCCTTCACTGCCCTCAGTCCACTGTCCATCTTCCCGCTTCAGCTGACTGTATGGTAGGTTGCTTTGATAGCAGCTTCCGGAGTCTAGCCGTTTCTGGGACTTTCTCGATATTGGAGCAGAAGTTCCTCCACGAGTTTCTTTGTGCCCTGCGTATTTCCTTCTTGTACTCCCTGAGTAGGGTTGTGTATTCCTCATTGATTATCTCCTCGTTCGCCTGTTTGGCGATTTTGAAGAATTCTTTGAGGTTGTTTCTTTGGAGCGAAAGGTCCCGGTTCCACCAGAGTGGTTTGGTCCTCTTTTTCGTTCTCGAGGATGGGCATGATGCGTGGTACGCATCCAGTAGTTCCTTGGATAGGGTCTTTAGGGACGTTTCTATGTCTTCCGGGGATTTCACTGTGCCCGGACGATTCGCGAGATTCGAGGTAACTGTCTTTTTAAACTTTTCCCAGTTTGTGTTCCGGGGGTTTCTATAGACAGTTATCTTCGGAGAGTGTTTAAATTCGCACTTGAATTGAATGTACTTGTGGTCTGAGAAGGATGGTCTTTCAAGGACTCTCCAGCCAGTTACCAAAGTACTCTTTCCCGTTACGAGTGTTAGAACTAGTACGTTAGACGAGGTGGGACCTATGAAGGTGTGTTCCTCCCCCACGTTTGCTACATCTAGGTTAGTGGATAGTATAATGTCTAGAAGTGACTCACCTCTTTCGTTGATATCGGGGCTTCGTATGGTGGGCATTGGCGTCCGTACCAACTATGAGTTGCTGGTCTTTCGGACTGGCTTCCGCTACCAGACTCCTTAGCTCTTCCGGTGGAGCTGGCCTGTCGTGTGCCATGTAGCAGGATGCTACCATAAGGCGCTTGTCCTCGCTTTCAAGCATCACCGCAGCCAGGTCTTCAGTGCTGTAATGAGACATAAGACAAGCATGGATGCCCTTTCGTACAAGTACGGCGGTTCTGGTCCTGCTTACCGATGGTGGGTAGAAGAGATTGTAATTGGAGGACTTTAGTCCGGCCACAGCGTTGCCAGAGGCAATCCATGGCTCCTGGACCAAAGCGATGTCGACGGGCCCTTGCTCCATGGCGATGAGGAGCTCCGTCGACGCGAGCTTGCTCTTATGTAGGTTGAGCTGCAGCACCCTCACTGACATGAGAGGCTGGCTCACCTACACTCGACGGGTTGACTATTATTGTCAGGTCACCGTCCTCCACCTCTTCGGAGTCATCCAGCGTAATACCCTGAGCGGCCTCCACGATGAACTCCAGACCGAGGTCCTTCTCCACCTCGCCTGCCTGCAGGGTGTGCGTGTCTTTGTCTTCGGGGTGGCGATTTTTGAGGCGGTGGTGGTATACGCTACCCATGCCCCACGCCATCTTCCCGAATCTGGGGTACAGCAGGTCCTCTGCCTCCTTGCTGATCTGGAGGATCGCACTCTGGGCCCCGTTGGGTAGTGGGCTCCCAATGTGCAGGATTCTCCAGTTCGCCGTTGGCACGTCTGGGTTCTGCCGCTGTAGCAGCCTCAGCGCACGGTCTCCTTGGATTGCGATGGGGAAGAGTACCTTCGCCTTTGGTATGGACGGGATTAGCTCCCTGTCCACAACCTCCAGTCTGGCCCCCTCCCACATCGCCTCCATTTGGCAGACCGTTTGCGTCAGCCACTTGAGTGTAGGGTCGTCCATACATTTCAGTATTTTGACCCCGTTAAGCCACCCAGCACCATCGAACGTTTGCATGGGGGCTGTTGGGTCCTCCTCCATTCTTCCGAATAGCGACTCTACGAGCTGCGCGTGCACCATCTTCCACCGCGCCTCCGTCATCTTGCCATTCTCATCGCTCCGGTCAATGAGTGCCACGATCAGGTGTCGTTTGGTCACCTCATTGACCTGCGCCTTGGGTTTGGGCTTCTTTGCCGTTTTGGGTAGAGGTCCCACCCCCTTGGGCCCGCGTTGCCGCTTGCTCGCCGGAGTGTCCTTACTGGCGCTCTCGGTCGAGCGTTGCCGTTTGGTGGCGAGAATCTCCTCCACCTTGTTGGCAAATTCCCACTTCGTCGCTTTCATTTGCGGCATCTGTGCAAAGTGTAAGCGGCCCTCCTCTACCTTCTGGTCGGCCCAGGCTAGCTTGGAATTCTCCTCTTGGGAGATGTCTTCTCTGCCTTGGAGCCTGCTTCGGATTTTGAGCGCCGCCTTATATTGGGCCTTAGCCTTCATCCCCTCCCTAGAACGCTACGGCCCTTCCCTACGCAGGGAGCTGGAACATGGTTCAGGCGATCGGAGAAGGCTATCTTCCTCCGTCTTGCTGACCGAGAGCACGCTCTTCAGGTCCGAGTCTGTCTCGACTAAAGCACCTGTGCGGCTCAGCTTGGAGTGATTCCGTTTTGTTGCAGTAGCATTGCAACTGACATGACCTGCTCCCGCCATATCAGAGGTGTGACCGCTGGCGACACGCATAGAGGATTGCTCCTTCCCGTGCCCGCCGGTGGTAGCAGTCACGCTTTCCACCGACGTTTCGGTTGACATCCCAACCCGTGTTTGACCGTCTGTCCGCTCCATAATAGGCCGAAAGGTCCATACATACTTGATGTTTATCGGGGGAACCACCCCCTAGCGTTTTATGCCTACCCGCCAGGCACCTCCAGCCATGGCCGTGGTTCAGTTCCCCCAATTTTGGTCGGGAGCACCTGGACCTGGCCTTGGCTAGACACTGCATTACCTCGGACAGAGCAAGCGACAGTGCATTACCCGATTCGGGATAATGCAGTGCCCATTGCCCAGCTGGCACCCTCGGGGAGGGTTCAGCTGAAGGATTTTCGCCGGCAAAAAAAAAAAAAAATAATAATAATAATAATAAAGTACAACAAAAATTTTTAAATGCCGAAATCTATCAGAAAAAGTCATTTTGGCTCACAGCCTAAATCATAAGTTCAAATTTGTCGAGTAGTGTAATCAGTCATGTAACTCATATATGCAACACTGCGCTTACAACATTAAGTTTCCCAGATCAGTGGAAACTGGCCAAAGTAATTCCAGTACCAAAGGCAAATAATGACTACAGGCCAATATCTATCCTGCCCTACCTATCAAAGGTACTCGAAAACCTCATGGCGCAACAAATCAATAGCTACCTAGTAAAACATTCGTTATTGTGCAATAAACAATCCGGCTTCCGTAAATTCCGAAGCTGTACCACTGCCATTTTAGATGTCACAGAAAACATTAGGGAGGAACTTGACGATAGTAAGGTTACATTTCTGACACTCCTGTGCTTTAGTAAAGCTTTTGACACGGCAGACCACAATATCCTATGTACTAAGTTAAACAAATTCTTTAATTTTACTAACACTGCAGTAAAACTAATATCGTCCTATCTGCATGGAAGAAGCCAAGCTGTGATAACTGATACTGAAATATCAACATTTTTACTCCTCTTCACCTTATATATAAATGATCTCCCTGGTTCGTTATCCAAGTGTAAAGTTATGTTAGTTATCCGTTAAGCAGAATAAATGAGTGTGTATTGTTGTGTAATGTTGAACTGTCGAACATATCCAGTTTGGCTGACAGCATCAATCAGATGAAGTTTAAAACTTGTAAAGACTACAGAATCCTAATAATGTTGCATAAAACCGTTTATACCGAGCTATTTGTATGAAAAGCTGCGTTTTGGTGCGTCTGCAAGAACCAACAATATTATTAATATACTTTACAAGCTTGGCAATTCCGAGCGGCAATTTTTTATACATGCTATTCGTCTGTGGAATCAGCTACCACAAAACCTAAAGAAAACGAGAAGGAACGTTTGAGTCGCTTCTGGGGACGCGACTCTACTTATACCCGTACTCAGTCAGTAATTACATTTTGGAGCATGATTTTTTTGAATTTTAGAATTTAAAAAAAAATGTTACATTTTACATTTATTGCTACATCTGTTATCTACATCTGCATCTACAATGTATTTTACATCTAACATGTATGTTTGTAGTGGGAGATCCTTGCCTGCTTGTCTCTTCCTTAATTATTTTGGAATCGTGGGATTTAGGTGCCCAAACAAAATCAAAAAAAAAGATGACAGAATTTTCCGGAAAATATGCGCGTGCGCGTTGTTCTTTATTCAAAGGGTCTGATTTCAACTAACTCCACATGATTAAGCTTAGATCTAATGAGCAATGAAGAGGCCGCTCCAAAAGCTTTCATGCTTCGGGAGCATAAGCTTGCAGCCTATTGGCTGCATCGGTGCCTACTTTGCGGCTTAAACATCCTCCCCCCCTTGCAATATAGTTGCAAAGGAAAAATAGGAACGGGGAAGGGCCGCCTTTCTCTGTTCACCCGGTGTTGCAAGTGCCAGAGAGAGTCCACCCGAACTCCGTGTTCTGCGCAACTGGGAAGCCGTCCGTGCTTGGGACCACTCCTGGCAGAATCACTTTTGGATAGACTTCGGCTCCTAGTACCAAGGATATGGTACATGGCCGATGGAACTGAGCATCCGCCATTTCCATGTTGGCGAAGTGCTCCTTTACGTGGTCTCCCAGGGGTCTCGTCGGTGTTCGTATCTGGAGCTGAGGCTCCACCGTCAGGACCACCTCTAGCCTGACATCGCTCTTCACCTTAGAAAGGATGAAGGTGGTGCAAGCACCTTCCGCACCAACGCGAGTGACGGAAAGCCCGAAGGCCGTTGCCAAGGATGCGTTGATGCGGCTGACTGGACTGCACGGATCAATTAGAGCGCCCACCTCGAACGTCTTGAGGCCCGTGTCGATCACAACCACTGCTGTTGGGAGGACGCTAGTGCTCCTGGACTGAAGGAGCGATGTCAGCGTCATTGGAGGAGCAGCGGATCTGGAGCGCGATCTCGCTGTGGGCAAGCTTGCCTTCGGCCCAGTCGAGCGAGCCTTGGGACGTGGAGTCCGCTGTGATCCCCCTAGGTGGAGGAGAGTGTGGTGGTTCTTCCCGCAAACCCGGCACGTGTCGCCGCTTCGGCATGAGCTCCCTGAGTGTTGGTGGGCCAGGCAATTGTGGCAGTACTTATTAATGATCACTGCCCGTAAATGCTTTTCGGCACTTAGCGTGAGGAACCGCTGGCATTTGCGTAGAGCGTGGACTCCACGGCAGACCCGACAGCAAAAACAGTCCGATCCTCTGGGCTGGCTGCGCGTTAATGGACGACGACGAGGAGTCATGCTTGGAAAAAAAAGAGATGTGGAAGATTAGTGGTTGGATCTTATGCACCGGCCAACAAACGACACATTAGCTAATTGGATACTTGGACGTGGACATTAATCTCTACAGGAAGAAGGATGAGCTTTGCTACTGGCCGCCTAATGGTCCCACGGACAGTTAAAACATCGACCACGCGGACCATGCCATCGACCCCGGGATAGGTTCGTTCAATCCTTCCTAGGCGCCATTCACTTAGCTGCAGGTTATCTTCCTTTACGACAACCATATCGCCTGTTTGGAGGTTTCGAGTTGGAAGTTGCCACTTATTTCGTTTGTGCAACTCTTTCAGATATTCTTCCTTCCAACGGAAACAGAACTGCTGATTAAGGGCCTTTAGACGCTGCCATCGGTTGATGATGGACTCTGCGTTCTCTTTTATTTCTGGCTCCGCAATTGAAACCAGCGGGCCGCCAATCAAAAAATGGCCTGGACTTAGGGCTAGAAGGTAAGTTGGATCTTCTGACATAGGGGAAATGGGCCGCGAATTCAAGCACGCTTCGATTTTGGAAAGGAGGGTCGACAGTTCTTCGAAAGTATACTTCCATGTTGAGGTAGACTTGTAGAAAAGCGTCTTGAAACTTTTCACACCCGCTTCCCACAGGCCGCCCATGTGAGGTGCGCTTGGAGGGTTAAAGCGCCACGTGAGGTGCTGCTGCGGATATGCTGCAAGAACACTTGCTCTGGTGGCGGCCAGGAAATCGTGGGAAAGGGCTTTTTCAGCTCCGACAAACGTCTTCCCATTATCGGAACACATTTTCTGAGGGCAACCTCGCCTTGCTACGAACCGATTAAAAGCTGCGAGGAACTTTTCGGTTGTGAGATCAGAGGTTGCTTCCAAATGGATCGCCTTCGTGCTGAAGCACACGAAGACACACACATACCCTTTGGTGATGCGGCAAGCTCGACCTGCGTACGTCTTGATCTCGAATGGTCCAGCGAAGTCGACACCTGTACGAGTGAATGGACGAGAGAACGTTGTCCTCTCTTCGGGCAAGTCTCCCATAAGCTGGGTTTGCAACTTTCTGCGATGGACCACACAGACCTTACAGGAGTTTATCGTTGTTTTGACTAAGGTCCGTAGTTTCGGAACCCAATATTTGGATCGGATGAGCCGCATCACTAATTGGTTCCCCCATGCAGTGCGATGCGATGAGTGAACTGAACGAGGAGACGTGTAAATGCGCTTGAATACGGGAGAATGATCGGGTGCTTCTCATCATAGCTTAGGGACTCCGATGTTCTCACACGACCGCATGCTCTTATGACCCCGTGTTGGTCGATAAATGGATTCAAGTTAATGATGCAGCTAGACGTAGGAAGAGGTTGCTTATTTAGCAAGTGCCGGAATTCGTTGGAATATTCTAAGCGCTGAGTATGGATGATCATACGCTCTTGTGTATCGGATAGCTCGTTGCTACTGAGCTCGTCTGGAAATTGGGTGTCCGGCTTCTGACACCGCTTGAGGAATCTAAAAACATAGGACAGGACTCTCAGGGCCTTTCCGAACTCTGAGAAACGGGCTAGAAAACTGGAATCTGGTGGTGACTGAGACAGGTTACACTTGACAGGACGTTGTTCTACGTCTGTCTCTTGCAGAGGTTCGACTGGGATGGGCCATTGGTCTGGGCTCAACTGCAACCATTCTGGCCCGTGCCACCATAGATCGCTGCTAGCCAGATCTTGGGCGGAAACCCCTCTGCTCGCTAAGTCAGCCGGATTGTGCTCCGACCTTACGTGAGACCATTTCCCCGGGCTGACGGACTGCGTGATCTTAGTCACTCGGTTAGCCACAAACGTTGTCCATTTGCATGGTGGCTTGTTCAGCCAAGCTAACACGATGGTGGAGTCTGTCCAATAAAAGCACTCGTAGCTATCAATGGACAGTTGAGGAAGGAGCGACGAGGACAGCTCAGCAAGAAGTACCGCCCCGCATAGTTCCAAACGAGGTAAGGACACGGTCTTCACAGGAACTACCCTGGTTTTCGCTGTGAGTAGATGGACAGAGACCTCTCGGTCACGTTCTACACGAACGTAGATTGCGGCATCAAAAGCACGTTGGGATGCATCACAGAACCCGTGGAACTGCATTTTTGTCCTGGGGTGATACTGTACCCACCTTGGTATCTGAATCTCGCGGAGAGCGGGATAGCTGAGAAGAAAGTCTCGCCACCTTTGGAGGAGGTCTGTTGGCAGAGAGTCATCCCATCCGAGCTCTTTAAGCCAGATTTCCTGCATAAAGATTTTCGCTCGGACTACAAACGGAGCCAGCCATCCCGCTGGGTCGAATAATTTCGCTATTTGGGAGAGGACCTCCCTTTTCGTGTATGAGGAACCTAGGTCTACCTCGGATGGTTTAAAAAAGAATTCGTCACTCTGAGCCTGCCACCGGATACCTAATGTTTTTGCAGAGCTGGAATCCTCCATTTCAAGGAAATCGGCGCACAGTAAATGGTCCGTAGGAATGTCCTGAAGGACTTGCTTCGAGTTAGAAGTCCACTTCCTCAACGGAAACCCGGCACTGTCTAGAGCGGAGCGAAGCTCTTTGATCGCTGCAATGGCCGTCTGCTTTGTGTGCGCGCCAGCAAGCACATCGTCAACATACATGGAATCGGATATGATGTCGCTTGCCAGTGGGTATATCTCCCGCACATCTTGAGCAAGTTTCTTGAGCACGCGAATAGCTAAGTATGGTGCGCAATTCACACCGAAAGTGACGGTTGTAAGCTCATAGTCCCCGAGCTCGCCCTCTTTGTTCCGGAAAAGGATTCTTTGGAACTTTGTCTGCGTTGGCTCGAGGGTGATTTGCCTATACATCTTTGTGATGTCAGCATTAAAAACGAATTGGAAGAAACGCCATTTCAGTATCTGAATGGTCAGATCTGATTGGAGAACTGGTCCTGGATGTAGGATGTCGTTAAGACTCTTGCCATTTGAAGATGGACTGGAGGCGTTAAATACTACCCGTAACTTTGTAGTGGTGCTGTCTGGTTTAAGGACAGCATGATGGGGCAGATAGAAGTTGTCAGAGTCATTGCTTGAAGGTACTCGTCGCATGTGACCTAAGTCTACATACTCCTGGAGGACACTGTCGTACTGCTCTTTTAAAGGTGGGTTCCGTTGTAAACGGCCTTCATTTTTGAGGAACTGAGCCAGCGCGATTGATCTTGAATGGCCTAAGTCGACACACTCAGGATTTCGAAAGGGTAATGACACCATATATCTGCAACTTGAAGCTCTACGAGTAGTTTGAATGAAATTGTCTTCACAGACGGAATCAGAAGACTCTTCTGCCATCACGGCTGGAAGATCCTCCACCTCCCAAAACTTCGTTAGAAGTTTTTCTAAACGCTGTTCTGTGCTGACCTTTACCCTTGTAGCAAAGGAAGAAATTGAGGGGCGAGTTGACTCAGCTACTGGTCCTGTGAGGATCCATCCAAATATGGTCTCCTGACCGAGTAACGAGCCGCAAATGATGGGTTGGGAGCCGCCTAGTAAAATTGATGGAAGGATATCTGCACCTAAGAGCACATCTATCTGCGAGCTCTTATAGAAAGAAGGGTCAGCAAGAGGAATGTTTG
The DNA here is from genome assembly GCA_018150885.1 of Drosophila tristis. Lineage (NCBI taxonomy): Eukaryota > Metazoa > Arthropoda > Insecta > Diptera > Drosophilidae > Drosophila > Drosophila tristis. The sequence goes on along the minus strand of JAECWT010000198.1, from coordinate 1,099,772 downwards.
GCAGGTCCTTTACAAAACCTTGAGGAACTGGGTACGAGGGTAAGGTGCCTGCCACATTTGGGAGTACGTAGGCCGAGGTTTCTATGTGGATCCTCGGTTTTGATGGTGAGCCTATTTGGAAGTGGCATATCTTCTGGGACCTGGCTGAAATTGCTTGGCTCAAGCCCGTTACTTGAACCTGAACTGGTTGGAAAGGAGGCTTGATGATTCTGAACAGACGTTCGGAGATGAACGTTGCTTCCGATCCAGAATCGATCAATGCACGTGCTTTAAAACTGCTGCCCAAGTGGCATATGTTTATCATAGCCGTGCCTAGCAAAACACCCTGTGTGTTCGCTGTGTAGTAGCTTTGGACATTGGAGGATGAATCGGACTGTATATCTTGAATTGGGTTTGGAAAGGAAGGAACTGTTGCAGAGGGCTCTGGATGTGGGTTACCACGGTGCAGAAGCGTGTGGTGGCGACGTTTGCACGTAAAACAATTATGTTGACTCGTGCAATCTTTGATTTGGTGCCCTCTAGCGAAGCAGTTCATACACAACCTTTGTTGCTTTATGTAGTTGGCTCTATCATGAGCAGACATTTTGAGAAAGCGTGGACACTGACGCACAGGGTGGTTTTCTTTCGAGCAAAGGTTGCATGTGCGAGTTTTGACGCTGACCTTTGCCTCAAAGGAGTTGACCTTTTTCGAGTTTTTCTCCCTTTTATCGTGCCGGGAAAGCACTTGCATATATCTTGCAAATATCGCTCACTCAGGAATTTATTCATGGCTGGCCATGACGGAATTTCGCTTTTGCTGGGAAGAGATTGCTCCCAAAGCGACAAGGTCACTTGAGGCAATTTTGAGGAAACAAGGAATACCAGCACTCCATCAGCAAAGCGGTTATCAATGGGAACGTCGGAGTGTTCAAGGGCCGTGAGGCATCCTTGAATAGCACCTTGGAGCTCCTTTAAAGCAGCTCCCGATTCATTTTGGATAGGGGAAAAGCTGAACAGGATCCTAAGCTGGCTATTAACAAGAGTTCTCTTATTCTCGAACCGCTCTTTTAGGGAGTTCCACGCGGAGTGGAAACCCTCATTCGTGAGCGGAGCCTTTTCCACGATGTCCTTGGCCTCCCCGCGAGTTTTGTGGCAGAGGTGATACAATTTCTCCACCTTGGTCAGCCTTGGATTATTTGTATAAATGGCGGAAAATAGATCTCGGAACGTAGGCCATTTTAGATAATCGCCATTGAAAGTTTCGATTTCGATTGGGGGAAGACGACTGAAACCACCTTGCTGAGAGATAGGGGCCGCTAAAGGAATGGGAGTCGATGCGTTTTCGACTTGCTCTTGTAAGTTTGTTGCGCATCTCTCGTACACCGAATAGCAATGCTCGTATTTTGCCTGCATGGCTTGCATCGCTTCACTGTCGGGCTCAGTTTGGTTAAGAACCTTGGTGCAGAGTTCACACTCTAGCCGCACCTTTTCCCATAATGTTTTTACCTCGTCCAGACGGATCTTTAGCGAATACAGAGAAACCTCCACGGAGGATGGAATATTGATTCGGGCCTCGAATTTGCTGAGACGGTCCGATGCCGCGATAAAATCGTTTAACGCTGTTTTCTTGGACTCAGCCATTTTTTGTCCTACGTTGCGAGTAACGCGTGGCTCTGGATTATTTTGAGATTTTGAAGAGGAAGGAAGAGGCTTGGTTTCTTTCTTTGTCGAACCTGAAAGGACCCTTTCGACGGATGATGCTGGAGTTTTTGGACTCGGCGACGGTCGAGAGCTTGGAACTGTGAGACGTTTCTTAGCGTCGCGATCGCTGGACATAATAAGCTCTCCCGGAGCGGTGTATGAGAGGGGAACGATGGAAAGGAAATGATAGCTTCTGGTGGTCGACAGACTTAGCTTGGCACCCCCGTAATTATCTTTAATTAACGAAATGTTGGAACGATGGAATGGAACACTGACTGTTCGTGTGGAAAATTTTGCCAATGGCACAACACAATTCTTAATAAAAAATAAAAAAATAATTTTATTTTTATATATATATTGGTTAGGTTTTTTTTTTCTTCGAAATGCTCGAATGGAATCTGCAGTAAATAGCTTGTTCATTCTTGGGGTTTTATTTAAAAAATATTTTATTTTTTTTTTTTTCGGAAAATACTCCAAGTGTTCAACACTCGCTAAAAAGAGTATACCCACCGTTTGCGGAGTATCAACTTCTGATGCACACAACGGAGTACGCAGCCGCTCTCAGCTATGCTTGTATGTACGTATGTATGTTCGGAATTGGACACGACGAATTTTTTTTGTTTTTATTTGCAGATAATTTGTGTTTTGTTAAGTTCCGCTTACGGATTTCATTGCATACGCTAGATTTATTGGATATGGCATGCAATTAAATTGTATAAGATAGATTTTATTGGAATTATTCATGTAAACGCATGCAAAACATTAAGTTAAATATATATGTATATGAAGAGAAGGATTACACAAACTGAATGTAACTTTTTGTTTGGGAGGTTTTTCTGTGTGTGTTTTTTTGTTAAACTGTGAGTAATATATGTATGTGTAAAGCAAGAGGGAAAAAAATAAGTGCAGGAAAAGACAAGTACATATGAACGTATGTGTTTGAGCGTAGAGGCGTCTCAGGGTGTCCACCAGATACTTCCAAGATAAAAGGCGGTAAATTCCAATTTCGTCTCGTATATATTTCGGGGGTTTGTTCTGTGCTTATGTATATGTATATGTATTTATGTCGCGAGCAAAAGCCGGCCGTTTTGCGTTGGGTGGTAAAAGCGAATTAAACTAGCTCGATGGTTGTACTCCAGCTGCCGAGGGCTGTCGGCGGCGAGCGAGCGGGAGCGTGGGCGGGAGCGCAAGCGTGGTGAATATGCGCGCGAGCGCGCGTCACCGGGGGGAAAACCGCTCATAAGCGTGAGAGCGAGAGCGAGGGCAACAGCTTGCGTAGCTGGATTGCTAACAGTGGTGTGGCTGGAATGCCCACAGAGCTGTTGCCCCCCCAGCACCCTCCTCACTCTGAACATTCTCCCCCCCCTTGCAGGATTGCAAAGACCCTACATGCTCCGATTTAAAAGCAAGGAGGTTGCTGATGAATCCGGGATTCCTATGACGGGGCGGCTCACAGGAAGACGAGGGCGCACATCGGCGCTGTACGCTGAAGATGAAGGCGGCGGTGCCGCAGAGGAGCCAGATGGGTGCCGAGACTCGGGAAGGTGGAGTAACGTGTGGTGGCTCCGGTTACACACCTTACACCGATCACCGCTTCGGCAATCCTGGCCGGAGTGTCGGTGAGCCAGGCAATTGGTGCAATAGCTGAAGTGGAGGACAGCTTGGAGCCTCCTTTCGGAATCCAGGCGGAGAAAGCGGCGGCATTTCCGTAGAGGATGGATTTCAGAGCAGACTCGGCATTGGTAGGACTTAATACCCCGTGAACGTCTGCTCTCCACGGTGCGGTCGAAACGGGGTCGAGAACCCATGTCTGTATGTGAATGGCTAGGGCGAAATGAAAAAGTCGAAGAAGCATTAGAAGTGAGCTTGGAACGGATGACGGGCACATTTGGGACATTAGAAGCTACTCTGGAAATTTGACAAGAAAAGGATGCAACTTGATGGCTCGCCGTATTAGACACGGGACCAGTGAGCACCCAACCAAAAATGGTTTCTTGGCCGAGAAGAGAGCCACATATGTTGGGCTGTAAGCCGATTGACATTACCGATGGTAGGATATCGGCTCCAATCAGGACATCGATTGGTGAGCTCTCGAAGAATGTATGATCCGCCAATGGAAGACTCGGCAAATCTTTCAATAAACTTGGCGAGATAGGATGCAACGGAAGATTCTTTGCCAATTCGGGGATAACATAGGCTTTGGCGTTTAATTGTAAGCCTGGCCTCGTTGGAGAGCGAATGGAAAACTGACAGAGCTTATCGGACTGAGCGGATACTGTCTGATTGATGCTGGAGATCTGTGTCTGAATACGTTGGAATGGCAATTGAATCGTGTTGAAAAGGCGTTCCGTAATGAACGTTGCCTCGGAGCCCGAGTCGATCAGAGCGCGGGCGCGGAAAGTTTTCCCAAGGTGGCAAATATTAATAATTGCCGTGCCGAGAAGGACAGAACTTGTGCCGGAAGCGAAATACGTTTGAACATTCGTCGAAGGTTCGGAAGAATTTGAATTTTGTGCGGCGGGTGCTTGTCTTACGTCTGGCCAAGCTGTGAAATTAAGTACGGATGTGGAATTGGGTACGGATGTGGAATGTGACTCGCTGGTAGCTGGAATTCCACGATGCAGAAGCGTGTGGTGTCGTCCTCCACAAGTGTTGCAATTTTGGGAGCTTTGACATTCTCGAAGCAAATGGCCTTTTGCGAAGCAATTTAAGCAGAGCTGCTTTTGCTTTATGCAGCTGGAGCGAGCATCAACGGTCATTTGTAGGAAATGAGGACATAGTCGGATTGGGTGATTCTCCTTGGAACAGAGATCACACGTGCTCTTGCTCGGATTCATGTTGCTTTGGAACGAGTGCGCTGTCCTTGGAACAGGACTGCCTTGGGAACGAAACGGATTGACCTGGCTTCGGGAGGATGCCTTTGGCGGGTGGCGGATTCGGAGTGCCTTGGGAAGTGGAAGGGTCGCTCTCGATAGCCTCTAGCGTTAGGTATCGCTGAGTCAAGAAGGAGTCGATTTCCTTCCAGGGCGGCACCTCCTTTTTGTCCGTTACGGACGCTTCCCACAACGCCCGGCTCAACTTCGGCAATTTGGAAGCGCAGATGGTCACAAGCAGACTATCCCAGTTGTCCGTGCAGACGTTGGAGACCGCTAGCGCATTTAGGACTCCTTGCATCGTACTTTGAAGATCCTTCAAGGCACGACTGCATTCGGATGTTACGCGGGGCAAAAAGAGGAGGATGTTGATTTGGTTGGTCACCAGAAGCCGATTATTTTCATATCGGCTGCGGAGAGCCAACCATGCGGACTCGAAACCGTCATTAGTGAGGGGGATTTCTCTACGATGGCCTTCGGATCGCCCCGGGTCTTCTCGGTGAGATAGTACAGCCTCTCTACCGGAGACAATCTAGGATTGTTGATCACGACCGCAGTGAACAGATCCCGGAATGTAGGCCAGCGGACGTAGTCCCCTGAGAATGCCTCAATGTTGACGGGAGGCAGTCGACAGCCGCCCTGTTGGACTGGCTGTGAAGGAGGAAGAACTGTGGATGTGGTCAGTTGGGCATTGAGGTCACTGAGGCACTGCTCAAATACCCCATAGCATTCGCCGAGTGCACGGATGTCCGCTTGGATTTCTGGCTCCTCGTCCGTCATCGCCGCGGAGCAGGCCTTATATTCGGCCTCGACGTCCGTCCACATGCTGAGGATTTGGCCTCGACGGACCTCGGACAAGGAGGCGGATGGGGCGGCGGTGATGCGCTCTGCCAGGTGCATCAGTCGGCCAATAGCGGCGACCAATTTGGTCCGAGCGACTGAGGTGGCGGATTGAGCCATTGTGATACAGTGGCGAGCGACGGGGCTGCTGACGAAGGAGCCCTTCGGATCTTGTTTGGTCACAGCTGGAACCTTCAAGAGTGACAGGAGACGGGAACAGGACCGATTTGGTCCTTGCCGCAGGGCTGCTACTGGCTGCTCTCGGGGTGAGGGGTGCCTTGATTTTCTGAGCCTCGAGTTTGTTGGAAAACAATAGTCGGGTCGACTCGGATTGTTTGAGATCACCGTGAAGTGAAATTTGTCGAACAATGAGTGACTTGTATTGCACTGAGCCGATGAGAGGACCGGTCACACTGATTTTGGCAATATTTTGCAAATATTGTTAGTGCGGGCTCCTCCGTTTACCTCTTTGACGGAGTCGTGATCAGAACGGGGTTATTTGCGGATGGACGGCGGACGGAATGGCATTTATATCCTCGATAGTTGATTGGAATGGGCGATAGTTTGCTCTTTATGTCAGTTTGGATCGACAAAGTGCAGATAAAGCTAGTCGCCGTAATCGTTACCGGAAACTACAGTCAAGAATATGACTGTGGATGGGCGCTGGAGAACTATCGGGTGAAAAAGCAAAAAAAAAAAAAAAAAAATCGGAAAAAGGATGACGAAACGGTTTAGATTAGAAATCGTGGATCGTTCAATTTATTTCTATAGTGTCGGTGTGTTTGTTTGGAAATTGTCTTTTGTTATATTTTTTTTATTTATTTATTTTTGGTCGAACGCAAAACTTGGTTACGATACCGATATTTTTGGATTGCGCCACCTCTAATAAACGGAACAAAAAAACAACAACAAAAGATCGAAACAACAATTTGCCAATTGGCAGTGGAAATTGCCAAATAATTATTATAATTGCGCCGTGCTTTAGTCGCGAGTAATTTATTTGGAAAGTGGAGAATTTTGGAGTTGGGGTAGCGATCGTGAAAAGTGGCTGGAGTGCACGGATTATACAAAATCGCGAATTTTATATTAAATTTGGCACTTTCGCGCAGTATGTATGTAGTATGGAGTGCGGTATTTTTCTACGGGGAGTGGTATTTTTTTGTATGGAATATTGTTATGGATATAGTTGGCAATATATTGCGGCCAACTATGGAAATAAATGTATGAATGTATGGAAATAAATATATGTGTGTTTATAGGTATGGAAATAAAACACTTGATGTGATTGTAGTTGCACTCGGAGTGTGCCAGAGTATATTTTTATTGGGGTGGGTCGTGCATGGAATGCACTTGAAGAACACGGATGTATGTATATGTGGGTGTATGTACGCAAGCCGCTCTTATGGGCTGGAATGTGCGTACATACAGATGCTCGGAATGCACTATTTTTTTTGTTTTAATTGTTGTCACAATTAAACAAAACGGAATTGAAAAACTACCGTAGCACTGGTAGTTGGAGTTGGAGGAACGGAGAACGGCCGGAATCGCCGATAATATGGCGGCGTCGAAAAGAACGAAGCGACACGGAAAACGGATGGCACAGTAAGAAGAAATAAGTACATATATAAGAATATATATATGTACCTATATCGCGGAACTCGGACTCTGCGGAAATTGGAAACACAAATCGCGAATGGAAGGGATTTGTGGCACACGAAAGTAGTACTTATCTTAGGATCGTAGTGGTGAAGGCGATGCCGTGCTCGAATGCTGGATATGCTTGGGGAAGGCGAAGTATATCCGGCTCGAAGGACCAATGTTTGAGCGTAGAGGCGTCTCAGGGTGTCCACCAGATACTTCCAAGATAAAAGGCGGTAAATTCCAATTTCGTCTCGTATATATTTCGGGGGTTTGTTCTGTGCTTATGTATATGTATATGTATTTATGTCGCGAGCAAAAGCCGGCCGTTTTGCGTTGGGTGGTAAAAGCGAATTAATGCTCGATCGGTTGTACTCCAGCTGCCGAGGGCTGTCGGCGGCGAGAGCGGGAGCGTGAGCGTGGGCGGGAGCGCAAGCGTGGTGAATATGCGCGCTTCACCGGGGGGAAAACCGCTCATAAGCGTGAGAGCGAGAGCGAGGGCAACAGCTTGCGTAGCTGGATTGCTAACAGCGGTGTGGCTGGAATGCCCACAGAGCTGGTGCCCCCCCCAGCACCCTCCTCACTCTGAACAGTATGTATGTATTATGTGCAAGTTGGTGTTCGATGCCCTATGTGACGGCGCTTCGACCGGGGTATGCTCGCCCCGCCGGTGTTCACAGAAATTTGTTTGATCTCTGGATGTGGTAGCTGAAAGAAAAGGCTCTAGTTTCAAGAAGAAGGCGACACGGGTAGGGTAGCAAAAGTAGGTTTTTTTGATGTTTATTTAGCTTAGGCATACAGAGTTGATATATGGCTCAAATGGTTCACTGGATCGTCCTCGATGTCCTCCTTCAGGGTCGTCAGGGCCGCACGTGGCTACTCGCAGCGTGCAGGTCGTGCCTGGTAGAGATCGGTCGCTGCGGAGGATAATGCGCTCCGAGAGAAGTGATTGGTGCGGAGGACAATGCGCTCCGGGAGAAGTGGTCGTAGCGGAGGATAATGCGCTCCGAGGAGAAGTGATCGGTGCGGAGGACAATGCGCTCCGGGAGAAGTGGTCGTTGCGGAGGATAATGCGCTCCGAGGAGAAGTGATCGGTGCGGAGGACAATGCGCTCCGGGAGAAGTGGTCGTTGCGGAGGATAATGCGCTCCGAGGAGAAGTGATCGGTGCGGAGGACAATGCGCTCCGGGAGAAGTGGTCGTAGCGGAGGATAATGCGCTCCGAGGAGAAGTGATCGGTGCGGAGGACAATGCGCTCCGAGGAGAAGGTTGGGGAGACAGAGGAAAATGCGCTCTGAGTAGGGAGGGGAAAGTCAGAGGACAATGCACTCCGAGAATGAATTTGGAGAAAAACAGCAAAGATTACCGGGAAGAGGAATCGTACGCTCTAACACGGTGATCAATGCATTCCAAAGAAATGGACGGTATAAAGCAGGGATAGTGGGGTTATAGAGGAATCGTACGCTCTAAGAACCACACCATTCAATGCTTACCAAAGCCTCGGGGAGCGAATCCACCCTTGGCAGTCCAAGACAGGAATGGTGGTGATGGCTCTGTTGCGGCTGCTTTTATTGCTAAACGTCAGCTGTTGGCTCCGGTCTCTGGTTCTAACGCGTTGTTATGATCAGCTGCTAGTGTGGCCGTTTGGTTCGGAGGGCTGGGCACACTGTTGGCGCGTAGATTTGAATTTTGTAGTGTGGCCGTGTGATTCTGATCGCTGGTCACATTGTCGGCGCGAAGACTTAAAAGTCATGTTGTTTGTTGTTTTTGCTTGTTTTCTTTTTTAATTAAATTAGTCTTCATGTTGTTTCTCTTATGTCTAAGTAATTGAACAGTGGAAATGAAATGAAAATGAAATAATAACAGTGGAAATGAAATCATAATACTCCGCGGAATGTTGTTGTTTTTGTGACGCTTGGCGCTGGGTTGAGCTGGGCGTCACACTCCCCCCTCCCCTTCTAGGGTGGGTCGTCCGGATGTCCCCGCTGCGTTGAACCAGCTGCCTAGTCGTACGTCTCCCGATCGGCCGATTTTCACCCGCATGCCTGGTCTGGTATTTCCTCGCTCCACAGCTTGAATCGTCTTTGGTGGTGGCTTTTCCGGTCGTCGATCGCCCGTTGGACGGTCGCCACTTGATTTTCGCTGAGTTTGCACCCTTGGGGGACCTCCCAGTTGCTGGGTATGGTGGCCGTTAGGCATGTTGTGTGGGTCAGTGTTGTCGCCTGGCCGGATGTCTGTGCCTCTGCTGTTCGTGGTGGTTGACCCTGAGACGCAGTGTTTGGTGTTGGATCCGGCCTCCGTACTTCTGCGTTTTGACTCTTGGCTGGTCCTCCGATGTCCAATATATCGTTGTCTATTTCTTCCAGCTCTACTTGTCGTGCCCAGCTGATCCGCTCAGTGGCCCTTGGTTGAGCCGGCTCGGGTCTGGTGTTGTTGGCCCAGCTTATTCTTTTCTTCCTGGTCCCTTCGGTCCCTGCCGTCTCTAGTGCCATGGTTGCTGGACTGGTCGTGGTTTCGCTGGCTTTCGCTGTTCTTCGTGGTGCCACAACTCTGGTGCCGGACACCCTCATCCTTCCTCCTAGCTGTGGCGGCGCTGGTATGCCCTCCACCTTGCGTTGTTTCGCCTTACTTTCCTGCATTTGTTGCTTGAATTTCCGTGCGCTATTATTAAATTTGTCCATGATTCTGCAAAGAAAGAGAGGTGTCGTTATTGTGACTGTTTCTTGCTCTTCTTTGCTTGCGGGTTTTAGATGTGATATGTGCGCTCGACTTTTTTTGATAGTAGAGGTGTCTTTGACTGTTACTATTACTGGGGACAAGAGTTCGAGGACCTTACAGGGACCGTTGTATTTTGGCTCGAGTTTTGCTGTTATTTTGTCGATTTTTTTCGAGAGTGGGTGAGTTCTGACCCATACTATGTCCCCTATCTTTGGTTTCCAGTCTCGTCTCCTTAAGTTGTAGTGTCTCGTCTGTTTTGCTGCTGCTTCCTCCATGTTTTGTCTGGCTAATGCTTCCGCGCTTTGTCGCGCTTCTGCATTTTCTTGTGTCGTTAGTTCTGTGAGCCCTGATCCTAATGTTACCTCGTCAAACAGATTTCCTGGTAGCCGTAGCTCTCGTCCGAACAATAAATATGCTGGCGTAAATCCTGTTGATTCTGATCGACTGCTGTTGATCGCGAGTGTTAATTCTGGTAAGTGCTCGTCCCATTTATTATGTTTTCCCCCCGCGTACTGTGCTATCATGGTTTTCAATGTTCGATTCGCTCTTTCGGTCGGGTTTTCTTGGGGCGTGTATGGTGCCGTGAATTGCTGCTTAATTCCCCATAACTGCATTACCTGTTTTTCTGCTTGTGAATTGCACGCCGTTGTCTGATATCAGCTGTTTTGGTGTTCCTCCTCGTGCTAGTATTTTTTCTCGGAACGCTTTTATGAATGTATCGGCGGTTGCTTTCCTCGCTGGTGTCACCTCTATCCATTTCGAAAATTTATCGATGAATACGATGAGTACTGTGTTCCCGTGTGATGTTCTTGGTAGGGGTCCTACGAAATCGACGCATATCGTTTCCCACGGGGCATCGGCGATTTTTGTTAGCATTTTTCCCGCCGCTGCTTGTTGCGAGATTTTGAATTTTTGGCAGCTTTCACATTTTCTGATGAACTTTGTTACATCTCTGCTTATCCCTGGCCAAAAATATCGCTGTCGGATCCTTATTTTTGTGCGTCGTATCCCTAGGTGGCCTGCCGTTGGGTTCGTATGGTTTTCCGTTAATACCCTATGCCTTTCTTGTTTTGGCACGCACAGCTTCCGATAGCGTATTTCGAATGTGAATGGTTGTAGTCCCAACGCCCATCTTGCTACTCGGCCGGATGGGCTTTCGATGGAATTTAACCATTTCAGGGCTAAGTGGTCCGTTATCACTACGAACTGGTATCCCTCGAGGTACATCCTCATTTTGTGAATTCCCCAGTAGATGGCGAGACATTCTTTCTCTGTAGCGGAATATTTAGTTTCTTCGCTTTTTAGCTTGCGGCATGCGTATGAGATTACGTGTTCTCCGTCTGCATCCTCCTGTGTTAAAACCGCTCCTAGTCCGCAATCGCTTGCGTCTGTTTGTAGGATAAAGGTTTTTCGGAAATCTGGGCAGGCCAGAATGGGTGCCTCTGTTAAACAGTGTTTCAGATCGTTGAAAGCGCTGTCTTGGGCTTCTCCCCACGTAAATTTCTGTCCTTTCTTCAGTAGTTCTTGTAGTGGCTTCGCTCTCTCGGTGAAGGTAGGTACGAACCTTCGATACCACGATGCTAGCCCCAGAAAACTGTGTAGTTGTTTTAGTGTTGTTGGTGCAACCAGTTCTCTGATGGCTGATACTTTGTCCGGATCTGTGTGTATTCCTTCCTCGCTCACCACGTGTCCCAGGTATTTCAACTTCTGTTGGAAGAAGTGTTAAACAGTGTTTCAGATCGTTGAAAGCGCTGTCTTGGGCTTCTCCCCACGTAAATTTCTGTCCTTTCTTCAGTAGTTCTTGTAGTGGCTTCGCTCTCTCGGTGAAGGTAGGTACGAACCTTCGATACCACGATGCTAGCCCCAGAAAACTGTGTAGTTGTTTTAGTGTTGTTGGTGCAACCAGTTCTCTGATGGCTGATACTTTGTCCGGATCTGTGTGTATTCCTTCCTCGCTCACCACGTGTCCCAGGTATTTCAACTTCTGTTGGAAGAAGTGGCATTTCGCTGCGTTGATGCGCAAGTTTGCTCTCCTTAATCGGTTCAGCACTTCCTGAAGCTTCTGCATGTGTTCTGTTTTCGTTCGCCCAATGACGATTATATCGTCTAGGTATGCGAAAGCGAACGGCTCCATGTCTGGTCCTATAACCGAATCTAATGCCCTTTGAAACGTTGCGGGTGCTGTGGTGAGCCCGAACGGCATTACCTTCCATTGGTACAAGCCTCGCCCAGGGGCTGTGAAGGCTGTGTACTGTCGACTTTGTCTCTCCATCGGAATCTGCCAGTAGCCTGACTTTAGGTCCAGTGTGCTGATGAATTTCGCCTCTCTTAGTTGGTTTAATATGAAGTCCATCCGTGGTACCGGGTATGCGTCTTTCTCGGTTTTTTCGTTTAGTAGTCTGTAGTCGACGCATAGTCTCCAATCCCCTGCTTTTTTCTTGACTAAGACTATTGGTGAGCTGTATGGACTTCGTGACGGTTCTATTAGGTCCTGACGTTTCAGCTCGTTTATTTCCCTGTTGATGATCTCCATTTGTGATGGGTTCCTTGGGTAGTACCTCTGTTTGACCGGTCTATCGTCCTTGAGGAATATCCGATGAGTTGTTATGTTACTTACTCCGCCGAGGTTGTCGAATTTCTGGACCTCTGTTGATATCCATTTTTCGATTTCCTTGTCCGTTGGTTCCGGTTGTGAGTTTCTTGCCCTCTCTTCGTGTCTTTGTTTTTTCTCCCTTCCACTGATCACTACGGTACTGTTTCCGCATGTAATGATGGTTCCTGCGTCCCTTAAGAAGTCCATTGCGAGTAGTGGCGTGTCTGGTAGCCCCTCCATTATTAAAAATGATAATGTCGTTTCCTGGCCTCCTAGCTCTACTCCGGTAAGGAATGTTCGCGTGGTTTTTTGTGTACTTCCATCTGCGAGTCTGATCAGTCTATTTTCTTTTTCTTCCTTCCCGTTGTTCTGTAGTATTTTCGCCGTTTTTTCGTTCAAGATACTTCTTGTGGCTCCCGTATCTATTACTACCTCCATCCTCTTTCCGCCGATCTTGGCCATTCCCACGAGCTGGTTGTCCTCGTATCTTAAATCTGTGGTGGTCCGCTCTGCCTGTTTTGGGCTCCGGGTGCTTCGCTGGATTGTCCCGGGCCCTGTGCGTTTTCCTGTGGTTTCCTGCAGCAGTCTATCGTTCGTACTCCTTCTTTATTGCATGTCCAACAGTATAACACTGGCTCCCTGGTGCATCCCCTCGATTCGTGTCCTATTTGTCCACATCGGTGACATTTTGTTTGTCTCCATTGTGGCCGTTGCCATGGTGTCTGGTTATTTTGTTGATTATTGGGCACGGTCTTTGATAGGCCTGCCTCTCTCTCTAGTTTCTCGAACTCTTCCGCTGTTATGATGAATTCTGATAACGTCTGGAATTCCCTTCTCTTCACATAGAGTTTGATTGGTAACCTACAATTCTTGTATGCCATGTCCAGTTTCTCGTTCTCGGTGTACGTCCCGAATCTCATCAATTTTCTCAGGTCTTGAATAAACTCTCGTATTGTCTCCGTTTCTGATTGTTTCCGCTCCGATACTATCTTTATAAGCTCTTCATGGTATTGTGGTGACTTGAAGTTCTCCTTCAGCTGGCTTTTCACCTCCTCCCATGTTGTTATGGGGCCGGGTTTCGTGTGCCACCAGTCCAATGCACTCTTCTCCAGTATTACCGGCATTGCAAATACAATGTGGTCTATCTCGATCCCGTATGTTTCTGCTAATTCCTCCATCCTACTGAGAAATTCGAGCAGTTCTCCATTCCCAGTGAATGTGAGGTCCCACTTCTTTATTTTATCTATTATGGCCACTGCTTCTGGTGATCCTTTCCGTATCTGCTTTGGAAACAAAGCTTTCTTTTTTGCCGTTTTTGGTTCCCCTTGCGGTTCTTCCATAGCTGGCTTGGCTTGTGTTATTACTTTTGGTGATTGTTTTGGGCTCCTTCCTCTTGTCTGGGTGCTTCCGAGCTGTTCCAGCCTCTCCAGTATTTCCTTACTTAGATCGCTTCTTTCCGTGAACTGAATTAGTTGTTTCCTTAATGTTTCCACTCCTTCAGGCTTCTCCAATCCAAATTCCTCGCACTAGCTGATCAGTTCTGCTCTTGTCGCCTGGTTGATCCACGCTTTCGCCATCTTGACCATAAATGAGATTTCAATTCTAAGCTACCACAACCTGCTCGGGCGCCACTGTGACGGCGCTTCGACCGGGGTATGCTCGCCGCGCCGGGGTTCACAGAAATTTGTTTGATCTCTGGATGTGGTAGCTGAAAGAAAAGGCTCTAGGTTCAAGAAGAAGGCGACACGGGTAGGGTAGCAAAAGTAGGTTTTTTTGATGTTTATTTAGCTTAGGCATACAGAGTTGATATATGGCTCAAATGGTTCACTGGATCATCCTCGATGTCCTCCTTCAGGGTCGTCAGGGCCGCACGTGGCTACTCGCAGCGTGCAGGTCGTGCCTTGTAGAGATCGGTCGCTGCGGAGGATAATGCGCTCCGAGAGAAGTGATTGGTGCGGAGGACAATGCGCTCCGGGAGAAGTGGTCGTAGCGGAGGATAATGCGCTCCGAGGAGAAGTGATCGGTGCGGAGGACAATGCGCTCCGGGAGAAGTGGTCGTTGCGGAGGATAATGCGCTCCGAGGAGAAGTGATCGGTGCGGAGGACAATGCGCTCCGGGAGAAGTGGTCGTTGCGGAGGATAATGCGCTCCGAGGAGAAGTGATCGGTGCGGAGGACAATGCGCTCCGGGAGAAGTGGTCGTAGCGGAGGATAATGCGCTCCGAGGAGAAGTGATCGGTGCGGAGGACAATGCGCTCCGAGGAGAAGGTTGGGGAGACAGAGGAAAATGCGCTCTGAGTAGGGAGGGAAAGTCAGAGGACAATGCACTCCGAGAATGAATTTGGAGAAAAACAGCAAAGATTACCGGGAAGAGGAATCGTACGCTCTAACACGGTGATCAATGCATTCCAAAGAAATGGACGGTATAAAGCAGGGATAGTGGGGTTATAGAGGAATCGTACGCTCTAAGAACCACACCATTCAATGCTTACCAAAGCCTCGGGGAGCGAATCCACCCTTGGCAGTCCAAGACAGGAATGGTGGTGATGGCTCTGTTGCGGCTGCTTTTATTGCCAAAAGTCAGCTGTTGGCTCCGGTCTCTGGTTCTAACGCGTTGTTATGATCAGCTGCTAGTGTGGCCGTTTGGTTCGGAGGGCTGGGCACACTGTTGGCGCGTAGATTTGAATTTTGTAGTGTGGCCGTGTGGTTCTGATCGCTGGTCACATTGTCGGCGCGAAGACTTAAAAGTCATGTTGTTTGTTGTTTTTGCTTGTTTTCTTTTTTAATTAAATTAGTCTTCATGTTGTTTCTCTTATGTCTAAGTAATTGAACAGTGGAAATGAAATGAAAATGAAATAATAACAGTGGAAATGAAATCATAATACTCCGCGGAATGTTGTTGTTTTTGTGACGCTTGGCGCTGGGTTGAGCTGGGCGTCACACCTATGTTCGATCCAAGGTGTTCGATGCAGTATGTTCGATCCAAGGTGTTCGACGCAGTATGTTCGCGAAGGGGAAAAAACTTGGAGAGTTCGTGCATGTACATATGTATGTATATTTCACGGTTCGCTGCCCTCCTAGAGTTTTTGGCACCAGAAATCGGAGAGGTTATACATACATATATGTATATGTACGTATGTACATATGCGTATGGAAAAAATGGCGGATATATTCTCTTCGTTCTTTCTCTTCTTTAAACCGTATTCACTTGTACTTTTCTTTGGAATTTTTTTACACACAAGACAGACCTCTAACCAATTTAATGAATTTTTTTTGGAAGATTTCGTTACTTAGCTGGAAGGAGCTAGCTGGGGCGAGCGGATTGGGGGAGGATTCTCCTTGATCTTCTTGAAGATCCACAAAAAGGATAAATCCGGCTCGAAGGACCAATGTTTGTAGTGGGAGATCCTTGCCTGCTTGTCTCTTCCTTCAATTATTTTGGAATCGTGGGATTTAGGTGCCCAGACAAAATCAAAAAGAAAGATGACAGAATTTTCCGGAAAATATGCGCGTGCGCGTTGTTCTTTATTCAAAGGGTCTGATTTCAACTAACTCCACATGATTAAGCTTAGATCTAATGAGCAATGAAGAGGCCGCTCCAAAAGCTTTCATGCTTCGGGAGCATAAGCTTGCAGCCTATTGGCTGCATCGGTGCCTACTTTGCGGCTTAAACAATGTAGATTATAGATGTACCATTCATATTCTACATCTCTTCTGCTAGGGGATGCTCGCGCACTGAACGCGGCAGAGTGTGCGAGCGAGAAAGAGAATGAGTAGCTTGTGTCTGGCAGGTGGAGGCAGCGGAACCAGCAGAAAATTAATTTCTTCATTCTGGCTTTAATTATGATCGGTTCTGATTCAGTTTCGGCAATCTGGTAGATATGGGAATTCTCTACGACACTGCGTTTTTAGTTTGAAATACACTTGTAGTAGTGAGATATCAAATGAGTCTGGAAACCAAATTTGGTTACCCTAACTCTTATAGTCTCGGGAAAAGTCGCAAAAAAAATAATTCTTGGCCAATATTTTTGGTTTTAGATAGACGCTTTAATTAGGCGTCGTTTAATATATTGCTCATCAAAATCTATGGATAAATGGTCAACTTGCAGCCGTTTGACCAACACGACTCGTTTGCTTTGTTTCCTATCGGCAGTTGGGCCCGCAACCTTCCAAACAGTATTTTTATACCCGTACTCAAAAAAGAGTTAAGGGGTATATTAGATTTGTGGTAAAAGTGGATGTGTGTAACGCAGAGAAGGAAACGTTTCCGACCCCATAAAGTATATATATTCTTGATCAGCATCAATAGCCGAGTCGATATAGCCATGTCTGTCTGTCTGTCTTGATGAGCGCCTAGATCTCAGAGACTATAAGAGCTAGGGCAACCAAATTTGGTTTCCAGACTCATGTGATATCCCACTGCTACAAGTGTATTTCAAAATTTCGCCCCGTCCCCTTCCGCCACCACAAAGAACGAAAATCTGTGGCAGGCACTATTTTAAAGATACGATAAAACTAAATACGCAGCATCGTAGAGAATGCCCATATCTACCAGACTGCCGAACATGAATTAGATCGGAATGCCAGAATGAAGAAATTAATTTTCAGTTGCTTTCCCTGCCCCGTCCTGCCCCGACAACGTAACTCATTTTCCTTCTCGCTCGCACACTATGCCGCGTTCAGTGCGCGAGAAACCCCTAGCGGAGGAGATGTAGAATATAAATGGTACATTTATAATCTACATGTTATATGTAAAATATATATTGTAGATGTACATGTAGATAACAGAGGTAGCAAAAAAATGTAATTTTTTTTTTATTCTAAAATTCTAAAAAATCATTCTCCAAAATGTAAATACTGACTGAGTACGGGTATAAGCAGAGTCGCGTCCCCAGAAGCGACTCACACGTTCCTTCTCGTTTTTTATGTTTTTGAATCATGAAATAGAGATATAATAAAAGCGTTTTTGAAAACTGTGAAAAAAAGCTTTCCCAGCAAATGGCTAACACCTATTGTTTGTTGCGGCTCCGCCTTGACGGAGCCCCAATCATCTGATAAAATGATGCGGCACACAAAATGGTATTACACCTGTGGCGGCAGTGGACGTTCCTTAGGATGGCGGATTCGGTGGTCCCAGAGAAAGTTTTTACACGCGGATTTAAATAATTGCGTAATGATTTATTATAGGTTAGAATTAAATTACAAGATTTGGCACTGAGGGTGCGTTCTGCCTTCCTGGACTGTCGCTCACAGACTGTATCATCGGTTTGCTGTTCATTACCATCGATGTGGTTCTTGACCTTAATAGTACTTATATACTATTCCTAACTGCACTTTGAGACGCGACAATAGCGTACAAGAGTGCCGTATAAAAGCGTTACGAGCATATCGTTGACGCACCAGGGGTGACCAGGGGCTAATACCACTAGGTCTTCTGGATCATTGCTCAGAGGGCATAGTGGCCGATCGTCCTCTTCAGGTGGTATTTCATGGATTTAACACCCGCCTCCCACAGTCCTCCCAAATGAGGTGCAGAGGGAGGGTTAAAATGCCAAGTGATCCCATCATCTGTTAGTTTTGAGAGAATAGTATTTTCGATGTACCGTCTGCCAACTGTATGCCAACTTATCAGCTTGCAGCTTTCGATTTGCGCCAACAAAACTCGTCCCACAATCGCTATAGATGTGAGTGCATTTCCCACGTCGGCCAATGAATCGCTGCAGTGCTCCAATAAATGCGAATGATGTCATGTCCCCCACGGGTTCCAAGTGGATGGCCTTGGTCACCAGACATATAAATACAGCGATGTAGCCCTTGATTAGTGTCCGACCTCTTCCTTTAGAAGGGGATATGTCGAACGGTCCTGCGTAATAAACTCCGATGGATTCAAAAGCTCTTTGTGGGCGAATCCTAACCGCTGGCAAATCTCCCATTTGCTGACAAGTGGTCTTCGGATTCAAAATGTAGCATACGATACATTGGTGAATTTCCTTACGTACAGCATTTCGCCCGTTCAGTATCCAGAATCTATTCCGTATATGGCTGACTGTAATCGCAGCTTCCCCATGCAGAGCACTGGCAAGGCTAAATAACCAACGTTGTCAGCGGATGCTTGTAGGGAAGAATATACGGATGTTTCTCCGCCTTCGACAGTAATGCGTCTCTCAATCGATCTCCAAGCCGAATAACATTTTCCTCCTTATCAAAATAAGGATTAAGTGGCAGCAGCGAACTTTCTTTGGTTACACCTTTACCGTTCATTAACATGTTCCCTTCCTTGGGAAAAGGTTCCAGCACGAAAGTCTATACTGAGAATGACAGCCTTCCGATCATCCTTCCGATCCGATTGTTAACACGGCAATTCCGTAAGAACCGATTCACATATGACGCGGATTAGGCGGGTAAACGACGAACAGCTCTCCAGTAAGGAGGGGCAGGACTCGTCCGTGACCGGTACAAGATTACACTTAACCTTCTTCATTTCGCTGCTCACTACTGTGTACATTTCATGATATACTGCTGTGGTTGGCCATTCCGTTTCAGGCGATTGAAGCCATCGCGGCCCATGCCACCACAATTGGCAGGAAGACAACTTCGTCACATTGATTGCACGGCTTAAAAGGTCTGCCGCGTTATCCTCCGAGGCAACGTGTCGCCATTGTTTCCCATTGGTTAGCTCCAACATATTGCTGATTCGGTTGGCAACGAACATCTTCCATCTCGTAGCTCCTCCTCGAATCCAGCTCAGAACGATCATTGAGTCCGACCAGAAAACTTTTTCTGAAAAATTGACTGGGAGAGAGGTTTTTGATCCTTTAGATATTTGAATATTTTGAATATTTTGGGATTGTGAGCTGTGGCTTTATAGGCGACACCTTACACCAACTCAACATGAAAAGATTCATCTCCTTTTCGTATCCGCAAATAGGCTGCTGCCCCATATGCACTCATGGAGGTGTCACAAAATATGTGCAACTGCGGAATACCGCCTGAGAGTCCCCCAGCTATATACCGTGGTATATGCACCTTCGACAAATTTGGCAACTCCAGTGTGAATTTCTCCCATTCCCTTTAAATAGGTAGCGGAACAAATCCATTGGATCGAATAGCCTTGCAATCGTGGATAATATATTCCTCTTCGTCGGTTTACCTGTCATCCTGAGCCAATTGTTGCATTACCCTTATGGCCAAATATGGAGCACAGCTCGTGCCGAACATCATCGTGCAACATGCGTACTCCTCAATTTGATCGCTGTCATCTGATTTTCACAGAATTCTTTGATATTGAGCATCCCTCTCATGGACATTGATGCACCTGTACATCTTTTCGACATCTGCCATGAATGCGTATTTCAACGATCTCCAGTTAATCAACACGCTTGGTAGATCCCGATGCAGTTTTGGCCCTATTGCCAGTACTTCATTTTACGCCTTTCCATTGCTCGTTTTCATTGACCCATCAAATACAACGCGCACCTTAGTTGTTGTCGAAGATTCCTTAATCACTGGATGGTGGGGTAAATAGCAATGTGTGGCTCCACCCTTGGCCATCACTACACCTTGATCTTCAACGTCGCTCCACTGGGAGCGCATTGATCCACCGATCCGGCAACAAATAAAGCTTTAACATCCCTGCGTTTTACGCCGGACCCAGCAGCGCCTTTACTCTCCTTGTTCGATGACAACACTATCAGCTGAGGCTGTCGTGAAAATCGTCTAATATTAACCGTCTAGCTGGGTGGACAGCTCCTCCAAAGTTGGTAATTCTTGCGATTGAGCTATCGATTTTTCCCAATCCAATCTTATCTGCGCTGGCAGCTTCTTTGTCATTAAGTATACCAAAATGTGGCTTTGATGGGTGAGATCCACCCCCACCTTCACCAGCGATTTAATGCACGAACGACAAGTTTTCAAAAACCCTTTGAGCGACACAGGATCGTCGTTGCGGACCATGGGCTGCTGCTCGAGAACCTGCATATAATGCTGAAACAACACTCGCTTATTATCATACAATTTCAACAACATTTGCCTAGCTACACTGTAATTAGATTCTATCAGAGTAAGGTGTTGTATGTCCCTTTTTGCATCATCTGAAAGATAGTCTTTGAGGTAGTGAAATCGATGCAAATCCGTTAGTCTTTGACAATTATGGACCCGAGCTTCAAACATTTCCTTAAATGCCGGCCAATCCACAAATTCTCCACTGAACATGGGTAACAGTAACATGAGTAGATTCGGCGGACACATTTCGCTGCATTTCACCGGATGAGATGAGCGTTGATGCACGAATGCGATCTCTCGAGATATTTAATTCCGTTCGAATTTGCGCGACACAATCGATATACGCTTCTTCAAACTGCCCTTCAAGATAAACCTCCAAACAACCCGGCTTCACCAACTCATCCTTCGTTCACGCGAAATTCCGCATGTACCGTGGTTCCAATCTAGCCTCCATATGCGCTTCAGAGTCTACCAACGCAGCTTGCTCGAAAATTAATTCCACTACACTGTTTATGAATGGTGGCGTTGCCGTATGCGCCTACATAGCTGTTATGGTTTAAATTTAAATTTCGTTGGCAACAATGGTTTCAGCTTCCATTAGAGTTGCTCGGAGGGTCTCATCATTATTTGAGGGGCAGATCTATTTTAGGACAGTCTTCACAGATCTAACTTGTCGTTCCCACGCTCCGCCCATGTGGGGTGCAGCTGGTGGGTTGAAGCGCCATTTAATAGCTTCGTAGCGGATGGTGATTTCATCAAAGTCGATTTGCTTAAGTTCCCTCCTTTACGATCTTTTCAGTGGCTTTGAAGTTGGTCCCATTGTCGGAGAAGATTTCTTATGGAGTTCCACGGAGGGCCATGAAGTTCTTCAGGCACATTATACAAGAGCTCACGTCAAGCTTGTCTGCCACTTCTAAATGTACTGCTCTTATTGTGAGGCATGTAAATAGGACTCCCCAGCGCTTTTCCTTTTGCCTTCCAACGTTCACTAATATGGGGCCGAAATAATCGACATCCGAATATGTAAATGGTCTTTCGAAACAAGCCAGTCTGGCAGCTGGTACAGGTGCCATTTGGGGTATCTTTTGTGTCGAATTGGCGATTTTGCATTTTTGACATTTCTTACGCACAGTTTTGTACAATACTCGTAGACGTGGTATATAAAATGTGCTTCGAATTAGGTTGATAGTTGACTCGTGGAGCTTGTGGAGAGATTTTTCGTAATAGAACTTTGCAACTAAAAAGGCGACTCTGCACTCTTTTGGCAATACGATAGCGTTTTCTTTTGGATTCAGGCGATCTGCTCTCCCTTGTACACGTAGGATGTCTTCTGCGTCTAGGTAAACGTTCAGAGCTATTAATGGGCTTGACTTGTCCACAGGTGAATGGTGTTCAAGGGCGCTGATTTCCATACAATACGCCTTTGACTGCGACTGTTTAAATAGCCACGACTTTGCTGCATGTATGATTTCAGGACTTAGGAATTTTGGCAGTCATTTTCTGCCGCATTTTGCTTTCAGCCTTTGGATGTATAGGATGAATGTAGCTACGGCTCTATATAGACGTCTCCAGTCCGAAAAGTAATTCGCTGCAAAATCAAAATGCTTTAGTTTCGTTATTATGAAAACATGCTTACCTAATTCGGATTGGTCACTATTTTGATCAAAAACGACATCTTGCTGTGGCCATTTATCTTCCGATTGTCTAAGGAATTGTGGGCCTTGGATCCACCTGGATGCATCGGGAGTTTTGAAGAATTTTGTAGCTGAGTCTGCAACATTTTCCTTCGTAGGAATCCAGCGCCACTGTTTACGGCTGGTTTTATCTATGATCTCACCAACTCTATGCATAACAAAGGATTGAAAGGGTCCATAGTTTACTATTGAAGAACGGTTTTAGAGTCGGACCAGTATGTGCTTGAATTGATTCTAAGTCCTCGAGTGATCATGGTTCTTTTTGCTAGTCCCTCCCATTACGGCTGCCAAAAGCTCCATGCGTGGTATTGAGATGGGTTTCAATGGTGCGACTTTACATTTGGCTGAAACTAATACCGTGTCGATGTGCTCTCCTCTCTTTACGCGAAGGTAGGTGACTGCGTCATAGGCGTCTTCACTTGCGTCTACGAATATATGCAAGTCGATCTGGTCTGCATTTGGCAGCAGGTATGAGTAGTAGCGAGGGAATTCCAGTTCTCCAGCTTGGAGAAGTACGCTTTTCCATTGTGTCCAAAAAAAAAGGAGTGTATTTGGAAGCTCTTCGTCCCATGTTATACCAGCTCGCCAGAGTTTTTGGTCTAGCATCTTTAGACTAATAGTGTAGCGTGATAGCAAGCCCAGTGGGCCGAATACGGACATCAATACTTGTAAGTCTTCACATTTTGTTGGGGTTATTTCACCATTCAAAATGTCTCTTTTCAGTTTTGCAAATCTGAAAATATACATAACGAGAAGGAACGTGTGAGTCACTTTTGGGGACGCGACTCTACTTATACCAGTACTCAGTCAGTATACATTTTTGAGCTTATGATACATATTTTAGAATTTTAGAATTAAAAAGAAAATTTTACATTTTACATTTTTTTGCTACATCTGCTATCTACTTCTACAATCTATATTCTACATTTACCATGTAGATTTTACGTGTACCATTTAGATTCTACATCTTTTTCGCTAGGGGTTTCTCGCGCACTGAACGTGGCAGAGTGAACGAGCGAGAAAGAGAATGAGTGGTTGAAGGTCTTGCAGTAGGAGGCGGGGGAAGCAACTGAAAATTAATTTCTTCATTCTGGCTATAATTATAATCTGATCTGATTCAGATTCGACAATCTGGTAGATATGGGTATTCTCTACGATACTGCGTTTTTAGTTTTATCGTATATTTAAAATTGTGCCTGCCACAGATTTTCGACTCGGCTATTGATGCTGATCAAGAATATATATACTTTATTGGGTCGGAAACATTTCTTTCTCTGCGTTACACACATCCACTTTTACCACAAATCTAATATACCCCTTAACTCTTTTTTGAGTACGGGTATAAAAACGTCTCTAGAGGGTTCCCAGTACATACCAAGCACCTTTTCGGTCCCCCCTAATTATTTTGGGTGTTGGTTATCCAATTGTCGTTCTCCAATTGTCGTTCTCTAAAGTATTGAAGTACAGGGGTCGAGTCGGAGCTCCAGTTTCGTATAGTGTATCCTGATTTGGCATGGATATCTCGGACTGCGGATGCAACTGCAATTGCTTCATCGTCGTCTTCGTAGCTGAAGTTTCTCGCACTGGGCGGCGTGGTGCTCGGCGGACTTGCACATTACACAAATGAGAAACGAAGTAGCTTGTTGTTGCTGATCTTCTTCTGGCTGATAGTTTTCGTTGTTGTCCAATCCATGGCGAACCTGTGCGTGAGTGTTGACGGTGCTGGCCCTTGAGCTTGGTACAGGTATAAAAGTGGATGCTGCTTCGGCTAACTTGTACATCCAATCGCTGAATGATTTGATAACTGGGATGACGTCACTGCGTGGGTGCATGGCCCAGTTTAATTTTTGTTGAGTGGGCAACTTATCGACGAGTTCGCGAAGCAGTAAGGGGTTGTCCAGGTGTGAGTTTAATTTGCAGGCCTCCATAGTTGCACACGCGTTTCGTACTGCCATTGCAAAGTCTATAAGAGATTCCAATTTGTCTTTGAGTACGTTGATTTTTCTAATTTTATCAATCAAACGGTCAAGGATTTGTTCCGGTCGCCCAAAGAAGGTTTTTAGGGTATCGATCACTTCTGGGACTAATGCTGGCAGCAGCAGCTTATCACGCACCAACTCATAAGCTTTTCCCTTAAGACACTTCTGGAGCCGAAGCATGTTTTCTGCATTTGAAAAGCCGGCCACTGCGCAGCTGTTCTCGTACATGCTGATGAAAATCGGCCAAGCCTGTGTTCCCTGCTCCTGTGCAAGCACCATGTATTTCTTCTCTATGTACCTTTTTTCAGCTTCGCGTGTCTCTTCCAGCATTGCCAACATCAAGGAATCAAGGAACATCATGTGTCTGTGTTTGCTCGGTCAGCTTGTGCAGATTTATTTCTGGAGGTGGCTTTGATATATTGCAATTGACTTGGTCAACTTGCACGGTGTTCCAGGGATTGATGTTTTCCGGAACTTGGGGCCGTCTGCCACATGTTCTGGTTGAAGCTTAATCACTTGCTGGGGCCTTGCATGCTGGGCATGTCCATTCCAATTGCGCAATGGTGCTGTTCACACCAACACAGTCAAAGTGGTGCCAAATCTTGCATTTGTCGCATTGCACCCAGTTTTGGATGCCTTCTGAAATACGGTTCTTTCTGCAGACGCCACAGACCGTATCATCTCGTTCTATAGGCATGTTTATATACGCATATGTTATTGACTTGTGCACTTTAACTTGGTTTTGCTGTGTGTTCCCACGTTGCTTGTATTCGGCGGGATCTACTACAGCAAGGTTCTTACACATACATGGCTTTTACACTTGTGTGTGTGTATGTAGGCAATTGTGTATGCGAGCGTCTTGTGTATTTCGCAATTTGTTGAAATCCAAGCGTGGTTCACGGTTATGTTTGTTGTTTGTGCGTAAATAAAAGTTCTTTAAAGAAATGTTGAGGCACTGGTGTTGAATATTTCGAAGCAATAAAGGGTAGACAAATTTATATAGCATTCCAATTTATTATGTGAGTTTAATAATAATAATAGAGAGAGCTTTAAAAAACTTTGTGTTCTTGCTTCGCTGGTTTTTCCTCAATTGTCTTTCAGTTTTAGAGTTGCCGAATGGTGGTGCTTATGAATGGTGGCGTTTCCGTATGCGCCTACGTGGCTGTTATGGTTTAATTTTAAATTTCGTCGGCAGCACTATCACACAACAACTCACAACTGCACTAACCTTGCGTAAATGAGCCTTCCACTGCTGAACGATTTCCAAAAGTTTGTTTCCAGCCAGTGGTCCCAGAGAAAGTTTTTACACGCGGATTTAAATAATTGCGTAATGATTTATTATACGTTAGAATTAAATTACAAGATTTGGCACTGAGGGTGCGTTCTGCCTTGCTGGACTGTCGCTCACAGACTGTATCATCGGCTTGCTGTTTGTTGATGTTACTGAGACGAGTTGTAAATTCGAACTGTTTTATTATCAAAATTTATGCACTATATATAGGAAACTCTAACATAATTAAACTAAGACCAACGCTAAGAAAAGAACAAATGTGCGGCACTTGTTCCCACGATCATCATTGATAGTGACAAGTGTGTGTGACTGTGCGACAAGTGTGTCGACAGATTTGGGTTCGACGCGACCCATGTAGATGACTTTATGGTCGAACCGATCCTAGATTTAGGTGTCCCTTTTCTCAAGTGGCCTCCTTCAAGTGGACTGTATTATTTATGGGGTGGCCTGTGTCGTTCCTGTTCATGTTTATGAACATCTTGCCCGCGATCCGCTTTCCGGGGGTACGAGCGGTTTATGTCGACTGTCTTTAAATCTGACCTTCTTCCGTACATACCGCTTCAGTGTGAAGAATCCGGAGTACTTCTCGGGATGAGAGCTGAGTTCTTTTAGCTTTTGTAGTTTATCCTTGGGTTTTTTCCAAAAGTTCTTTTGAATCTTTTGAACCAGTTTCCACTTTTGAAGAGATGTTATGGCTACATCTTCTTTTGGAACTGTGTTATGGACGGCTTTTTGAAGGAGCCGTTTACCGACAGGGCTGGAGAAGGAGAGGAGACAGCGGCCTCTGTTGTGGATCCTGGGAGGCTGTAACAGGGTTGCAAGGAGGGAGCAAGGTGGCAAGGCTAGAGAAGAAAGAAAAAACGAGGCCGTGAAGGTTAGATTGCGAAGGTCAGTTTCCGGGAGAGATCAAAGCGGGTCACATGTGCCTAGAAAAAAAAAGAAAAGAAAATAAATTAGAAACAAATCCAAGAAGACAGTTATGGTGGCAAGAAAACCACTACGGCGACAATACCTTCAGGAGATAACGTCATCAGCGGAACCAAAACACGGTCCCGAAAATTGAAGCAAGTAGACGACGACGGCGCAGGAAGGAGGAGACGGCGGCGGTGGACACGGCAGACCCCAGGCGGAGAGCAGACAACAGTGACAGCGCCGGTACTGGCCAGACCGGAGAGCCACAAGACGAGGACTGCGAGCAGCACGGATCCGCCCACCGACAGACGGCAGCCTGATCCGCACTAGCCCATCTCATCCACACATCACACCTGTCATACACACATCACGCACACCACCACACTCCACCGAACCCGCACGTATACCCCCTAACACAAAAAAACCCGAATTAACACTTTGCACTCATCAGTCACACGCCTATATATCCCTTTACACAAAACGTGCATTCACGTATCCACCTCTATTTTCCGGAGACACTCTTTACCTGCAAAAGAAAAATAAAAAAAAATAGACCTGCAATAGAATAAAGAAAAAAAAAATATAGTAAAACAGATAATTTTTGTTCGTTTCAAAATGTGAACGAAGGCTATTCCCCCCAAACGACACACCCCTCCCCGATCGATTTATATATACCAATTTATCCATGCAACTTACTAACAAGAGCTCTTTTTAGTTTAAGATTATTTATTGCATTAATTTTTCAGCTTGTTTATGTTTTTGTGGATTTCGATAAAAAAGGGGCTGCCAAGTCGGGTGAAATAGGTTTCGTGTGTCTTTTCTTGAATGTTAGTATTTTTTTATGTTAGCATAAATTTTTGTTAGTTGAGTCCAGTATTGGTTTAACATGTTATAGGAGATAAGTAGATTTAGTAAGGATAATAAAAAAAAATGAAAGGAAAAGGAATTATGAAGGAGTAGAAATCTGAGGTTGGGTGGGACGAGAGCGGGAGGAAGAGGGAACCAGACGGTATTAAATGGGAGCGCTCACCGTATAGAACGAGACGCTCATGGAAGGGAGGGCCTCGCTAAGGGTAAGAATACCGGCTGCCCCCGCTAAAGAGAGTGCCAACGAAGACGAGACCAGAAGGAATGTGTGATTTGTGTTTTTTTTGTATGTTTCAAAATATAATTTTTGTTAAATCCGTCCCCTGGCTATCGGGTCGAAAACACCCCTGACTTCCCCGAGAGCTAGCCGGGAACGATAGACCAGGGCGGCAAAAAGGCGGATCATAACAACTGGTATTAGCAATGTAGATTTGCTAATTTGAAAATTTCCTGGTGTCAAAACATCTTTGCCATTTATATTGCTTGGTATATAACATGGACGATAGTTTTTTCCTTTTTCGGTATGATTCTGCACTGTTGTCGTTTCTTCTTGCTGATAAAGTATTCCTTCATTTGGGAGGTTTTCCACGATCTGAAGATTTTCGTTGCTGTCGAGCCAGTCGTGTCGGCTTTTTAACTTCACCCAGTTTGGAAGTGGTTTGGTTTCTGTGAACGTGCATTGGTAAGCATCGTTCGGCTCCATCGTTTCTTTTTCCTCTGTTGTATTGGTCGATATGGCGCCAGGGATATCCAGGGATCCTTGGATCAATTCGTTGGACTTTCTTCCCGTCAGACTGCGACTTATGCTCGAGATATTTTCTATTATATTGGCGGGCAATTTTAAGTCTTTCTTAAGGGACAATCGTGCGGGTGAATAACGACCGAATGTAAACTTCAGTGATGATCCCACTGCTAGCTACCGGCATCGTCTCCGACCGTTGCATGCTCTTGCCGATCTGCGTCGACTCATCGAAAGTGGCACTACGCTGTCCCCTGAACAGGATCGGTTTGTTGCTGTAAATGTTGCCATCTGTCTGCGATTGCGTCTGCTGCTCCTTCTCCTGCTCCTGTGCCAGCCCTTCCTGTTTCTGCTGTGTGGGCGTGCTCGTGGAGGAGTCCTCCTTGTTGAGGGCACCCAGCGGATCATTCTGAGTCACTGGCGTGCGCGGAGATATTTTGGTGGGACTCTGCACACGCTGGTGCGCCTTCTCGTCACCCGACACACCCTCATCATCATCATCATCGTCGTTGTCGTTTTCTATCTTTTCGTCGGCTTTTTGTTCTTCGACTGCTTCTTTAACCGATGATTCTTCGATTTTCTCTTCCTCCTTTGCATCTAGATGACAAGTTGGCATTTTTGTTTGATTGTCGTCTTTCTTCTGCTTCTGTTCGGTGTTTCTCTTCTGCTCCTGTTCTTGCACAGGCTTGCTGATCACCGGGATGGAAATATTAGCAGTTGACGCCACACGTGGAAAACGTGTGGGCTTCGGGGGGCCCATAGTGATACGAAGTGTGTTGCCGGTATTAGATTCCATATTGCACCGGCTTCTTAGAAATGCTGCTTTTGGCCCACATTCCTTGTGAGATGCGATAATTGAAGCCCATGAAATAGCTCTGATATTTTGGAAAATCCACTATTTATCCTCCGGATATCGTGTTCTGTTATATCATTAAAGGTTTTATCGTTTATATACTTATTAAGTTGGTCGCACTTGTATAACATAAGTGTTGCGTTTTCGAGAGATTTAGCTTTTTCCATTAAATATTGAAATATATTCCTTTCGAAATATTCCTCCCCTCCGTAACCATCGTTTAACAATTCCGAATGGTTTTTCTCGATGGCCTTTCTGATTCTTGCTAAATAGATCAGATTATTTTCCGAACTGCTCTGAGAAAATGGTTTGCTTAATAAACTCTTTTGTAGCAGCATCATGTTCGCTTCTAATTTATCCTGCTCCTCTAGCAATGTTTTCCGGATCGTGCCCATTTTAAAGGCTTGTTTTAAACTATCCTAAGTGAACCGTTGGGGTGTTTTTATTGTGGTCGATTTGTTGACCACGTTGTGCCACGACTCACAACTGATAAGTGTTCATTTAGGCTCAGGTGTTTGTGCGATTTTATATACTCGTCCCTTTTGGGAGGGATCAGAGTATTAGTATCGACTTTTTTGGTTATTGATAACGACCTTGGCACTCAGTCCAAGGTTTTACGCTATTCTATCGATTTGCCGCTAGCGTCCTTGCTATATAAGACAAGGTTTTATGCGATTCTGCCTCTTACCACGGAGGGGGATGACAGGGGCTCGATGCTTTCGATAGCTACCTTGCTATAAAAGTCAAGGTTTTATGCTATCGTGTTTAGTTCCACTAGCTACCTTGCTATAAAAGTCAAGGTCTTATGCTATTCTGTCTCTTACCACTGGTGGGGGATAACAGGGGCTCTGGTGCTGATATGTCTGAATTTCTTACCGCGGGTGGGGGAAACTCAGAGGCTCGATGGACCAAATGTTGATGTTACTGAGACGAGTTGTAAATTCGAACTGTTTTATTATCAAAACTTATGCACTATATATAGGAAACTCTAACATAATTAAACTAAGACCAACGCTAAGAAAAGAACAAATGTGCGGCACTTGTTCCCACGATCATCATTGATAGTGACAAGTGTGTGTGACTGTGCGACAAGTGTGTCGACAGATTTGGGTTCGACGCGACCCATGTAGATGACTTTATGGTCGAACCGATCCTAGATTTAGGTGTCCCTTTTCTCAAGTTGACTCCTTCAAGTGGACTGTATTATTTATGGGGTGGCCTGTGTCGTTCCTGTTCATGTTTATGAACATCTTGCCCGCGATCCGCTAGAGTTGAGATAGCTGCGGGTTTGTAGGCCTCGTTCAAGAGAACTGTATTTTGTGCTCGTTGTCTGCTGTTGGGTTCTGTTCATGTCTATGAACACTGTTCATTACCGTCGATGTGGTTCTTGACCTTAGTAGTACTTATATACTATTCCTAACTGCACTTTGCGACGCGACAATAGCGTACAAGAGCGCCGTATAAGAGCGTTACGAGCATATCGTTGACGTTTGCTGATCGCTGTAGCGCCCAAAGCAACTACGAAAGAGATGCATAAGGCATACTCCCAAAACATGGGTGCAACGACATCTGCGCTGATATAACATTAAATAGTTCCCCGGTAGAAACATTGCGCTTCTTAAACACCTATAGTTCATAAGAAAAGCAAAACGAGATTTGTTCAACTTGCTGTCAGCTTCCCGGATGAGAGCCGTTCCGGATATAAAATTATTATATTTCTCTGAAATGGGTGCCCCATTTGAAAACAGGAAAATTAATTAAGTCCATATGCATAAATATGTATATGTATTTAGCAAAGGGGCGTGGCTTGGCTTATCTAAAACTTACGCATTTATACCATATGGATGTGTTTGTTAATTGTTAGCTAGTAAGAATTAGAAACAAAGAATATATTGAGCAAAATCTCTGCTGCGTTCTCTAATGGCGTAGAGCCATTCAGTTAGCATGGGCTAGAATGGAAAATAACCAATATCTCCTAAAAGGTGCCATTGTCACCACTTGGCCAAATAAGGCCTTTTTTTATATTCCGCTAAAAATTGAAAATAGTGCAAAAATTACGTTTCTTAAAAAAGTCTATTAAAATAAAATCGCAAAAAATATTTCCTTCTTTTTCTAAATTCATATTTTTAATTTGTTCCTTAAATTAGGGAAGAAAAAATATGTTCTTCTAGCTTAAGTACTTTTTGAGAAAACGAACGATCTTTGATCTTATCTCCGATTTTATTCGCCGCAACATTCTTCGTCGCTCGGAGCGTAACTGATCATGCACTTCCGCAAACTTGGTCGCCAACCGGTACGAAGTACAGCCCTCAGCAATCAGCCACGAGCGCCCCCGTAGAAGAGTTTGAGTGACGAGTTTGACTCTGTAAATTTAAAAGCAATAAATATCAAAACCCTATTGTGCCACCTTTACTTCAGTCTTGTTCTTCAACCAGAAAAACTTTTTCTATTTCAGCTATCACGCCCTGATATCAAACAAATTTCTGTGAACCCTAGCAGGGCGAACATACCCCGTCCGAAAGTACCGTCATAAGCGAATCGAGCAATGACTATTGGTCTGTCTTATTTTTTGCATAGTTCTCAGAAACTTAAATAGCTAGAGTAATACCATTTTATGTGCAGACTCGTGTCATATCAACTGAATCGAGATGGTTTCAAAAGATTGCTGCAATTAAATCGAATCATTAATATTGCCTAAATGGAGAAAACAATTTCCTGGAGCTGACTTTTCTAATACGCAGTATATCGTCTCACACATATCTTTTTTTTATTTTTTATATGTCTGTGCGTTGATATTTGAAATAACTGCACCATCAAGTGGCCCATGCGACACAAAGCCGAAGCCTGTTACGCGCGGAACCCAGGCAGAAACTCAGCCCCTCCTCCCAGCCAACTGACCGTGGGTCGCTGCCGCATGAACCGCATGTTACCGAACCGATCGCGAGCATGCAGGAAAGAGAGGTGTTGGACTAAAATTCGTGGAA
Source organism: Drosophila tristis (assembly GCA_018150885.1). Taxonomy (NCBI): domain Eukaryota; kingdom Metazoa; phylum Arthropoda; class Insecta; order Diptera; family Drosophilidae; genus Drosophila; species Drosophila tristis. The sequence goes on along the minus strand of JAECWT010000198.1, from coordinate 1,068,114 downwards.
AATTGGAGCTAAACAAAATTCAAAGAGCTAAACATGCAAAGATAGCTAATAACTAGTAATAACGAGAAGGAACGTGTGAGTCGCTTCTGGGGACGCGACTCTACTTATACCCGTACTCAGTCAGTATTTACATTTTGGAGCATGATTTTTTAGAAATTTAGAATTTAAAAAAAATTACATTTTACATTTTTTTGCTACATCTGTTATCTACATCTACATCTGCAATGTATATTTGACATCTAACATGTAGATTATACATGTACCATTTAGATTCTACATCTCCTCCGCTAGGGGTTTCTCGCGCACTGAACGCGGCAGAGTGTGCGAGCGAGAAAGAGATAGAGTAGCGGTTCTCTGCAGAAGGGGGCGGGGGAAGCAACTGAAAATTAATTTCGTCATTCTGGCTATAATTATGATCCGATCTGATTCAGATTCGGCCATCTGGTAGATATGGGCATTCTCTACGATAATGAGTTTTTAGTTTTATCGTATCTTTAAAATTGTGCCTGCCCCAGATTTTCGTCCTTTGTGGGGGCGGAAGGGGGCGGTGCGAAATTTTGAAATACACTTGTAGCAGTGTAGCACATGAGTCTTGAAACCAAATTTGGTTGCCCTAGCTTTTATAGTATCTGAGATCCAGGCGCTCATCAAGACGGACGGACGGACAGACGGACATGGCTTAATCGACTCGGCTATTGATGCTGATCAAGAATATATATACTTTATGGGGTCGGAAACGTTTCCTTCTCTGCGTTGCACACATCAACTTTTACCACAAATCTAATATACCCCTTAACTCTTTTTTGAGTACGGGTATAAAAAACAATGTCATCCTCTACTGCACCGCCAACAAAGAGAACTCGAAATAATGCTGGAACCGCGAGTGAGCGACTCTCCGACGCCCCTTCGACACAGTTGCAGGAGCTGCTGAAGGTTCGCTTCCAGGAGCGGACGGACCAAATTTCGTCCCACGTTCGAGAAGCAGAGCAGCGCATCCTCAGCAGCCTTATGGAGCGCTTTGACTCGATCGCTGGGGAGGTGAAGCAGATGGGCGCTCGAGTTATAAACTTGGAGCGGGAGGTGGTTGATCTTCGATCTCAGAAAGAAAGTCTGGGGGAACGGGTCTCGAGGCTGAACTGGGAGGTTGCGGAATTGCGTGCACTGGGTGGGGAGAGTGGGAGGCATAGAGGCGAGATAGATTGACCCCACCACCAAGAATCCGGGATGCTTTCAGGGCCCGCAAACACACAATATAATAACGTGGATCCCGTTACATTAATTGGAAAGCGTCCGAGAGAAGATCAATCTCCTTGGAAAATTGGGTCATATCGGCGAGAGAGCAAGAGACAACTGAGCTTGCAGTTCGTAGGTTTTGACTCTGAAGCTGCAATTTATGTCAACGAGTAGATTTTAAGAGAGCATTACCTCATATTTAAAGAGGCCATGAGAATGAAGAAGTACCGAATTCTCTCCGCAGTCTTCACGCGGCGCGGCCTTGTGCACGTGTGCTTTAATGAGAGAGAGGGCGTTCAATGCATTGTGTCCAGGAGGATGCACATTTTGCTACTAGCACCAGCTAGAGTACCCGCCGAGCCTCTCTATTTATCATCCACTGCCCAGTGGCGCTTTGGCTGGATCGAAAGACGTAGTAGGCGTCTTAAATAGCTTTCGCTCTTAATCAATTACTCCTAGATTTAATAGTTAGGTTATTTATATCATTAATTTTTTATAACATATTTCACATAAATTTAATACATTGTTCATCAGATATTGAAATTGCGCCCCTTATTTATTCTCATTTGAAAAATGAGTGGTGATATTGGTAGTTTCCTAACCGGTTACATTCTTAAAATTATTAGTAAACAGCGAAATGGTCTCAAAGTTGTCCACATAAATGCACAAAGTTTGCTAAGGAAAATTGCTGAGTTTAGATTACATTTTAACAATTCAAATGTAGATATTTTATGTGTGTCCGAGACGTGGTTGGTACCTGAGATTTGTGACCTGTCAATTAATTGTGACGGTTATGTTGTTTTTCATTCTGATCGTATTGGAAATGCAGGTGGTAATGCTATATATGTTAATAATAGATTAAAATGTAATGTTAAATGTAAACAACCAAGTGAATGTCCCATTGAATATCTAACCCACCTAAGACAAAAACCATGGTTCAACATTTATATAAAAAATCGAATGCATCAGAGAGACAATGCTTTCCTTAAATGGAAGCGTTATAAAACAGATGAATTTCGTTTAACATACAAACGATTAAGAGCAATAGTTATAAAGGGTATAAGATCTGCAAAGTGTGACTTCTACATATCTAAATTTCAGAACTGTTCCACTACTAAACAAAGGTGGACTGAAATGAACAATTTGGTAAATAGGGAAATGTAAACAGAAGACTGAACACGATGTCAATGTCGAAGAACTTAACAGAAGGTTTTCGATGACTGGTGTACCTGAAGCGACAAGCAACATGTACCTGAATGCAACCCCACTCTGTGATAATAGTTTTAGCTTTGTGTGTGTCAATCAATGTCCTTGCGTGTATACTTAAGGTGAAGTCCAATGCTGAAAGCGTAGATAACATTGGTCCAAAATTCTTTAAAATGTCACTTCCCATGATATTGTCCCACGTCACGTATATCTTTAACAACGCCATTACTACGTCCTCGTTTCCGACTGTATGGAAAAAGGCTAAAATTTTACCCATCCCAAAACATAACATTGACTTCAGACCCATTTCAATACTTCCATTTCTCTCAAAAGTTCTTGAAGTTCTCAGTGATCATTTAGCTCTCACTACGTTCGGACGTGTTTTCGCTATGTCGCTTCATCATTGTTCGTAATGTAATTCGGACGTCACTGCCGCTCAGCTTCGTTGCTTTGATGCTGTTCGGTGTTCTTCTATATGCCGCCGTTCGTTTCATTTGAAGTGCCTTCAGATGATGTTAATCTTTTGTCTGGACGTTGATATGCAATGACTGCACCATCAAGTGGCCCATGCGACACCAAGCCGAAGCCTGTTACGCGCGGAACCCAGGCAGAAACGCAGCCCTCCTCCCGCCCAACCGACCGAGGGGCGCTGCCGCATGACGCGCGACGCGTGTTACTTTTAATAAATCTGCCTAACTTGTTATGGCAGTGTGATTATTGTGTGGTTGCAAATGACTCGCATTCCAAAATTGACGAGATTAGTGAAAAGGTTCAGAAGCTTGAAAGCCTTTATCGAGATCTCAATCACTTTCAATCACTTCAAGCCTTCTAGGAAGGAGGCCAATAAGCCCTTGCCGGTGACTGATTTGATGTCTCCGCGATTAGTGGCCGCCACTGCATTGAGCCACAGGCATTGAACCAGAATCAGCTGCTGCTCTCCCTTCTGAGTTGGATGGCTTTGTCACAGTCAGGAAGAATATATAAAAATTGGTGTTGCTCCGAGCTGTGAGCAGTTAAACGTCTTGCAGAGCAGCAAATACATGCATATCGGTAAATTTTCGACCGCGACGGAACCTGTGGCGGTGGTAAAATTTGTTGCCGAAAAACTTGAGGTGCCGGAATCGAAAATTTCTTGTACGAAGCTGGTCAAGCGTTGAAGTTTGTTAACTTCAACTTTGGAGTCCCTGAAGCCCTATTCTCTGCTGTCTTTAATGACAAATTCTGGCCGTTATCGGTAAGGGTTTCCCGCTTTGTACATCGGCAGAGGCCGGATGCTGATTTGACTGCAGATGATCTTCGAGGATTGTTACAATTTTGGACGTCCACGCCCACTCAGGAAGGTCTAGTTCCGTCCACTTAAAAAAACCCCTAGTGAGCGGCGCCTCTGGGTTCATGATCGCCGCTTCTCCACAAATTATTCGACCTGCACTTATTCGCCTCTTTGCTATGAACAAACGCCCGCTGCGCTTTGTGCGACATTCGGTCGGCTGCTGCTGGATCTGATGGCGATGCTCTTGCTGGCGCTCTCTTTCGACTGCTTGAGTGTTTAGCGTCATCATCACAACAACAAACGCTATTACACTGCTTCGTGTGCTATGCTTGCGTCGGCGCTGCCCTCGACACTTGGGGAGAGTCGGCAGCCCGGCGCTTGCTCTTTAGTGGTCCACTTTGTTCGGTGACATTGTCAGTACTATTGACAAGATTGGATCTCCCTGCTGCGTTCCCGCATAATCTTCTGGATGAGGATAATAGTCCGCTGTTCCGCACGGCGACGATTCGGCAGGCTTTACATGTGGGTCAGGCCCCTATTGCTCATTGCGAACTGCCCGGTGATGCTCTGAAGCCTCCTCCCGTGGCCGCTGGCCGGACGGCATTGCCCCTTTCTGTGAACCTGCCGACGGACGGAGCTAAATCCCTACGCAAATATTTCCAAAATATAGCTGGTATGCGCACCAAGGCCCAGGCTGTCTATTTGGCAACCTCTACGTGCGATTCCGATATCATCATTTTGGTTGAAACTTGGCTCAACTCAAATTTCTTCAACAACGAGTATTTCGATCCCAACCTTTTCCAAGTGTTTCGTAAGGACAGAGACTTCTCCAAAACGAAGCGCTGCAGAGGAGGTGGGGTCGTTGTGGCTGTTAGACGCACTGTGATCCGGTTCGTCTCTTGGATCAGATTGGGGTGTCGGTGGCCGGTCAGCCGGAGACACTATACGTCTGAGCCCATACTAAGGCAGTCATCTATAAAGAATTTCTTGCGGCAAAGGAACATTGCTGGGCATCATAGCCGACGATTGAGGATCGGCGGCCCATACTAGCGAAACCAGATTAAAGTCGCCAACAACGTAGAGCTGCTGACGGTCTCGAAGATTGTCATAAACGTAGACGTCTAAGGGTCTAGGGAGATATAAAAATCTACGTAACAAGTTCTATAAACGTTTTGGTAGGACGCGTGACTGTTGACTGTTGACTGGACGAGGTATGTGCAGCATAAGCGCGAATTTACCTTTCTGAGTAAATTTTTATATAACCAGTACATTTCTGACGTTGAGAGGGGACTTAAAACCAATCCCAGGTTGTTCTGGCGCTTCGTAAGTTCCAAAAGATCGACGAGCTCGCTTCCTTCTGCTATGAGCTTAGGTGATTTGACTGCAAATACTGATTGTGGCATAGCTAACTTGTTTGCTTCTTTTTTCAGATCAAATTTTGAACCTTATGCAGTTTGGAATGACTTAGGTACTCTAAATTCTATTCCTTCGGTCGTCAATATTGGTGTATTAGCTATATCTGACGCTGACATCCTGGAGGCTGTTGCCGATTTCGACAATTCTAATAAGCCCGACAGTGATGGCATTTCTCCCTTCCTTCTTCGAAATTGTGATATTGCTTTTTGTGATCCTCTCAAAATACTCTTCACAGGGTCTCTTGCCACTGGTCGTTTCTGTGATAGGTGGAAGGCTGCCACGATTACGCCCATTTTTAAAAAAGGTGCTAAGAATTTGATCTCGAATTCTAGACGAATTGCCAAACTTAGTAATGTTTCGAAGCTTTTTGAGCGAATCCTAACCAAAAAGATAACTTTCCTCATGAAGTCCAAATCAACACGGGTTTATGGCGGGTAGATTCACGACCACTAAATCTTGTCGCTTTCAGTAATTTTAGCACTCGTGCCTTTGAGTTGCACACTCAAGTTGACGCTGTGTATACTGACTTTGCCAAGTACTAGGGATTCATTCCCGCCTGCTCGGTTGGTTCAGTTCATATCTTGAGAGACGGGAGTATGTGGTATTGATAAATGGAAAGCCTTCGGACCCATATGTGGCTACTTCCGGCCTATGTTCGCTATGTTCGGCGTTGTTAAGCGCAATGCATCCCAGTTCAGAGACCCATATACGAGGATATGTCTGTACTCGTTCCTTGTACGCTCGCGGCTCGAGTACGCTTCCGTTGTTTGGAACCACCGGGGCCGTGCAAATTTCTCGTACCTTGCACTTTTCTCTCCCCTTGCCGTCGTATGAGCTTAGATGTCGCCTTGTGCACCTCTCCTCTCTCGAGGATCGTAGGGTCATCGCGGCACAGATATTTCTGTATGATCTTCTAGTGGGTAATATTGATTGCCCTGACCTGCTTAGTCGGATTGGCTTCAGTGCGCCTGCCAGGAGCCTAAGGGCACATGCACCTTTTGTGGTCGATCGGCATCGGACCAACTATGGCAATAATGAGCCCATCTCCAGGGCTCTCCACCAACACAATGCGCTGACAGCAGGGATGCGGTTTGACATTTGCCAGGGGAAGAGAGCCGTCAGACGGATACTTTCTGACTGTTTTCTTTTTCAGGATTGATTTTTTTATATTTTGTTGTTGTTTGTTATTACTTAAGAATTAAGCTAGTTTAGCCAGTTAAGGATATTTTAAATCTGTTGGCCAATAAATAAATAAAAGACAAAAGTCTTCACAGACTTGTATGAGTTCTATAATGGATATTGTGGAAGATATACGAAAGCAACTTGACAAGAACTTTCTTAACACTTCTTGACCATAGTAAGGCATTTGACTCCGTAAACCATAAGATACTCTGCACAAAATTGACGAACTTATTCAATTTCACAGACACTGCAGTCAACTATGTTAAGTCTTATCTTACAAATCGATTGCAGGCAGTAGTCTCAGGTACGAATGTATCCACTTTTATGAAACTTAGGTGGAGAGTCCCTCAGGGATCTGTGTTGGGCCCTTTATTGTTTACAGTATATGTTAATGATCTACCTACTATCTTGTCCGAATGTAAAGTACATCTATACAAAGACAATATAAGTATAGGATACAAAACGCCATACGAAATTTTTGAACACGAATTTTGAATGCGGGCTCTAGAGCTGGCTCCAAGCTCTCTTGAAATTTTTTAGAGAAAGAGAGCGCTCTAGAGCCATCCGCTCTCGTGTATGCATAAAGCATACGAAGGCACACGAAGTTGGTTCTATGCCGCTGCGACACCCGAGCCGAGTCGTCGCTAGTGCACATGCATACGTTTTTTACAGCGATGTCGAAATGTACCGATCACTTTATGAGTGTAAGTTAATTTTGCAAGACACTTACCACCCCAGTTTTAAAAAACTGTTATATTGTATATATCCCTCCAACGATAATTTAATGGTATAATGGTATATTCGATAATAATGATCGGGTTATATATATAAAATAAAAAAATACATCATATATTTAATACATGACTTCACATTGGAATAATTTTCATTAGAGTATTCAGCGTGCGACGTATTCAAAGACGGTAAATAAATTCGTTTCTCCACTCATAAAAAGGTTTTCGTCTCGAAAATCGTACGCCAAACAGGCGAGCGATGAGATGATCAATGAGGAATACAAAATTCTACTCAGGGAGTACAAGAAGGAAATACGAAGGGTACAAAGAAACTCGTTGAGGAACTTCTGCTCCAACATCGAGAAGTCCCAGAAACGGCTAGACTACGGAATCTGCTATCAAAGCAACCTACCATACAGAGTCAGCTCAAGCGAAACGATGGACAGTGGACTGAGGGCAGTGAAGAAGCCCTAACAGCACTAATGGAAGCTCACTTCCCAGGATGCACCGAGGTTGCTGACGCTACAACGCATCAGGACCTAGCAACTGAGGAACAGCACCCTCCAACAGATCTCATATCGTCTAAGAGAATCCACTGGGCTATAGACTCCTTTGCGGGTACAAAAGCACCTGGACGAGACGGTATATTAATCTAGCCATTCTACAGGCGACCAAAGACGTGATCACCCCATGGCTCTCTGCAATATACTCAGCTTGCCTGAGCACGGGCTATATCCCTATTCAATGGAGGACCTCGAGGATTGTCTTCCTTCCAAAGGAAGGAAAGTGCAGCCATATGAGCCCCAATGACTACAGAGTGATAAGCCTAACCTCTTTTCTACTATCAACACATCAGAAACGATGTAGGGGGGCGGATGTCAACCAACCAGCAGGCCTACACCAAAGGGAAATCGGTGGAGACGGCACTGCATTTGCTAGTAGCCACCATCGAAAATGCCCTCCAAAATAAAAAGTATGCTCTAGGAGTGTTCGTAGACATATCCGGAGCATTCAACAAAGTCACTACGAACGCTATTATGGACCGCCTAGAAGCGACCAATACACATCCCGCAATCAACCTCTGGATAAAGAACCTTCTAAGTTGTAGACGGGTGTACTCAGAGTGGGGCACCGCCTTCATGGTGAAAGGGGCACACAGAGGCACACCTCAGGGTGGGGTCCTCTCGCCTCTCCTGTGGAACCTGGTGGTCGACGACCTAATGAAGAGATTCGAAAGGAGAGCCCCAAAAATAACAGCTTATGCGGACGACATAAGCATAATTATTACGGGAGTATGTCCATCGACTCTAAGCTCAATAATGGAATCAACACTCAGGGAGATATGTGAGTGGGCGGAAAAAGTAGGATTCAGTATCAACGCGGACACGACGGAGCTCATCCTCTTTACCAAGAGATGCAAGGTACCGGCATGGATCCCCCCAAAAATTGTAAAAACCTGGCTGACCCCGAAAACACAAGTGAAATACCACAGCATAGTACTGGACAGCAAGCTGGCATGGAGGCCCAATGTTTTGGAATGGGTGAAGAAGGCCACCATTGCGCTATATGCATCCAAGAAGATGCATGGATACATCTCGGTGGTGCGACCGTCTCTGCTGTATGGAGTCTTAGTGTGGTGGCAAGCGACGGAAAAGACGACGTACAATAAGCTTATAGAAAGGACCCAGCGGCAGGCACTGCTTTGCATTACGGGGGCGCTGAGGTCAACTCCAACAAAAGCACACGAAACCATAATCGGAATCGACCCCCTGGACATCCACGCTCAACTGATTGCAGGAAAGGCGGCACAACGCTTAGTAGCAACAGGAAACATGTCTCTACAAGGATTCGGGCACAGTTCAATTGGCCGAGACATGACCAGTATATCTGACTACATGATCCCCCAAACTTGCAGGGACGTAGACACAACCTCATTTATGGGACCCGATGACTGTAAAAGGGGTCGGGACCAGACTCAACACCTCAACATTTATACCGTCGGCTCCAAGATGGAAGGAGGAGTAGGAGCGGGCATAAACTGTACATACCCTGAGATAAGGCAGTCCTATAAGCTAGCGGGCCAATGCAGCATATTCCAGGCGGCAGTCTACGCCATACGGAAAGCGGCGGAGGCGGCTCAGTCCATCGATCGTTCACACGGCAGGAAATGGCCAGAAATGGCCAAAAGAAAATGGCTTGGAAATAAATCCTAAAAAATTCAAAAATTCAGTTAACCTGGGTATAACATTTGATAGAACCAAAAACAATATAAGTATAAGATTCGTAACGCTCATACATTTCAATTGCCATATGCAAGCCAATTTTTCGGCAAGCGACGAAATTCGCACCATCTGTATGTTTAATTTAAGACGTTTCGACCATGTATCACACCTGACTAATAAAATAATTGACCTTAACGTGATCACCTGGATAGATTTTAGAACCTTAGTATACTTTCATAAAATTGTGACGACTTAACAACCTTTACCAACAACTATTTATGCCCTCGAACTCAAACGCTCTTCTCGAATAGGCAGTTCATTGTCAATGCAATCCGCTTATGGAACAGTCTTCCTCATCACCTTACATCCATTAGGAGCGAAACTCAATTTCAAAATAAAAAGAAAATTTAGGAAAGCATTATAAACAAGCAAAATAAAAAATAAAAAAATAAAAAAATGTATAAGTATTCGATTTTAGTACATAACTCGAGCAGAGACCGTAAATAATGATTTTTTTTCTCAAAAAAATCATCCACTTGAAGTAGCCGTACAGAAGAAAGTATAAAGTATATATATTCTTGATCAGCATCAATAGCCGAGTCGATATAGCCATGTCTGTCTGTCCGTCCGTCCGTCTGTCTTGTTGAGCGCCTGGATCTCAGAGACTATAAGAGTTAGGGTAACCAAATTTGGTTTCCAGACTCATGTGATATCACACTGCTACAAGTGTATTTCAAAATTTCGCCCCGCCCCCACAAAGGACGAAAAGCTGGGGCAGGCACAATTTAAAAGAAAACTCTAAATTGGATCATAATTATAGCCAGAATGAAGAAATTAATTTTCAGTTGCTTCTGAAAATTTTCCTTCTCGCTTGCACACTCTGCCGCGTTCAGTGCGTGAGCAACCCCTAGCGGAGGAGATGTCGAATCTAAATGGTACATGTATAATCTACATGTTAGATGTAAAATATACATTGTAGATGTAGATGTAGATAACAAATGTAGCAAAAAATGTTACAATTTTTTTTTTAATTCTAAAATTCTAAAAAATTATAAGCTCTAAAATGTATATACTGACTGAGTACGGGTATAAGTAGAGTCGCGTCCCCAGAAGCGACTCACATGTTCTTTCTCGTTTTTATTATGGCATCTTTTTTAAAAAGAATTTTTAAAATCTGTTATTTTTTTCTTGGTTTTTTGCAGAGGTAGTGCTTCTATTTTTCACATAACTTAAGCAGCTTCTATCTGGTTGCATAGAACTGTGTAGTTTTGAAAAGCTGACAAATGCGCGTTATACCCAATCTGAGGTGGAACAGGTACCTACCCTTTTCCAAAGTTTTTCAAGTAAAATTTCGTAAAAATATCGCACAAAAATCATCATTTTTGCATTTCAATTCTTTATGTTTCCCAGGCGGTAAGCTGAAATCACAAAGTGTCTGTGCTTGACTTCTAGCTGCTTTAATTATCTTTTTTTTTTGTCTTTAAAAACAGACGTAAGAGACGCTACCTCTGAGAAAAGCTTTCCAGAATTAAAAAACTCTTCAAAAAAGTTCTGCCTTAGAAAAAACAAAATAATTCTTTAAAAAATTGTAAAGTCCCATATCTATCAGAAAAAGTCGGTTTGGATCCTTGAGGAAAAAAAGTTGGATTTTGTTGAGTAGTGTTATCTGAAAACAGGAAGCAGGATCTCGTAGTTGGGGATTTGGTGTGGCACTGGCAGAGGAGAATCCTGATGCCAGTTAGCACTTGTTCCGATGCCTGGTGTGCGATAAGAGAGAGCCTGGAAAAAAAGAATACCTGGAGTTAGATAAAGTAAGAAAGATGATGGTGTTGCTCCCCTACTTACCTCTGGATGGGATCGGAGTGTAGTAGTCTCGAAGAGATTTTTGTTCTGAGTGGCCCTTAGGGACATGAGTCGGCCACGCGTAGCACTCGGAGCAGCTACAATATCCCGTGAAGAACGGGATTCCCCCTTTATTATTTTTCGTTGTATTTTGCGTCTTGTGTTGATGATCAAACGGATATACGAATTATTTTTTTCTGTGAAAATATAGAGATAAACATTGTCTAAAAGTAAATTTTGGAAGTTCGAGGTAGTTAGGAAAAGTGGGGTTAATGAGCACGTACAACTTGCGGTGTAAGCCGAAAATGACCCGCAGGACTCCTCCGCCAGGGAACCTTCGAGAGAAGATGCAAGGCGGTGATACCCTGGTCGCTGAGGGGGGTGAAGAGGACAGCTGGAACTTGCCAGGAAATACGAGAGCACTGCCTTCAGAAATAGTCTCCGGGACAAATATCGTCATCGCGCAAGCTCAGGAGACGCAGAGAGGAGCCATGGCAGACACCATCAGCAAGACGCTGCAAGAGGAGATACGTCGCGGCTTTTTGAAGCTGATGGGTGCCATAACGGAGGCGATGACGCCCCTGCGCCAGAACGTTGAGATGATCAGGAAGAGGCCAGACCGGAGGTGTTGGCAATATACATAATGGCGGCTATCAACAATGTCCACGCAGAGGGCAAGTACCGGGACCAGACCCAAAGTGTGCAGGTATGATGTCGAGTTCCTACGAAGGCAGAACCGACGCTCGTGTGATGAAGTCCTGGATAATTTCCACCATCTTGTCAAAGGGCAGGCAGCTGAATGGTATTGGCAATTTATCCGAGAGCGCCCTTCAAAGGTATGGGAAGACTTGAAGGACGAGTTGGTATCCCGGTTCCGAGCCGCAGGTGGCGAGTTTTAGCGGCTATGGCTATCTGTGGAGGAATATTTTAGAGCGATGTGTAGACTGGCGGCGAGACAAAAAGGGACTAGATAATGAGATCGCTTGGTATGTTTCCGCAATCCGAGACCGGAATCTGGAGCAGCTGAGAGAAGAGTGCCTGGAGGTTGAGAACCACTTTCGCTGGTAGGATCAGAAGTCAGCTTATCGCTCGGCGTCGAAGTTTCAGTCATCCGCAAAACGAGTGAAGAAGATAGAGCCAGAGATGGTTCTGTTGGAGGAGGAAGAGGTTATGGTTGAGGAAACCCACCAGGCGAACAAGCCCAAGCTGTGCTGCTGGAACTGTGGCCAATATGACCACGGACTCCAGGATTGTGTGCGATAAATATTTTGCTACCGTTGTGGGGAGCCAGAAATGTTCACGCCAACATGTCCCAAATGTTCCGGAAATGCACGAGTGGGCGTGATGAACGCGGTCCCAGAGTATTTGCCGAGGTACAGATCCAGATACAGACACGGGGGCATCCGTGAGCGTTCTAGGGAAGGGCAGCCGAGAGCTCCTGATCGACCTCGGATTGTCCTAAATTGTCAAAACAGCTTCCGGTGAAGACAAGTCCATTATCGGGAAAACAATTGAGTTAGCAAATGAATCTTGTTTTATATCTGCCCGAACCTCGAACAGGACATGTATTTGGCCACACAACAGTCCTGGGAGAAAAGCCAAGCACATCTAGCGACGCACAAGTAGACGAAGTATAGATGTCGCAAATCAGCCAATATGCCGAAGATCACCAGGAGAACGTGAATGTAGATGCTTGGGATCTGGAAGAAAGGAAAGCGGAAGAGCTGGAAGAAAATTAAGAAGGAGTTCTTGACCTACGAAGACGCCGGATTAGGAATAACGACGGTATAGCAGTATCGGATCCAGTTGGTGGAGGGCGCTGAACCCTTCAAGGATCGACACTATCCTCAATCTCCAGCGATGCAGGAAGTGGTCTGGGCCGAGGTGGACAAAATCCTAGAGTTAGTAGTTATTGAGGCTAGCGATAGTCCATGGAACAACCGATTCTGTTTGGACGCTTACCCTCTTCCGAGCATCGAAGAGATACTGTACAGAATTGACCAGATGTACTACATCTCGAGTGTCGACCTCAAATTCGCATTCTAGCAAATCAAACTGGATCCAGAAAGCCGGAAGTGTACTGCATTTACCGTGGCTGGGCGTCTGCTGTACTAGTTTGTAATAATGCCTTTCGGTCTGTGTAACGGTGCCCAGAGGTTGTGTCGGGTCATGGACAAGGTGATCCCGACTCAGCTCAGATCAAACGTATTTGTCTATCTGGATGACCTCCTAGTGATAGCCCCGGCACATCTTCGGTATTTACTATTGTTAGCACAGTGCCTTAAAAGAGCAAATTTTGCGATAGGATTGAAAAGTGCATATTCTGCTTCAGGTCACTAAAATACCTAGCTTATCATCGTAGGTCCTCTACAGATGGATCCAGAATCCAGAATATTCCCAATCCGTATTCCGTGAAGGAGTTTCGAAGTTTCCTAGGAACAGCAGGATGTTACATGCGCTTCATCAAGGATTCAAAGAACGCGCTCACATCGTCTCCGGTACTGGTTAATGCCGACTTCAGACGTCCCTTCTTTATCCAATGTGATGCCTCAAATTATTGAATGGGAGGAGTACTGTTTCAGCTGGATTATGAGAAAGCGAATCGTCCGGTGGCATTCTTCTCGTCCCAGCTAAACAAACATCAGCTGAATTATTCTGTGAAAGAAAAAGAATGTTTAGCTGCTGTTTTGGCAATAGAGAAATTCAGACCGTATGTGGAGTTAATGACGTTTACGGTGATCACTGATTAGACGAGCCTGAATTGGCTCATGTCACTGAAAGATTTGAACGGGCGTTTGGCGAGATGGTCCTTGCGGCTTGCAACGAACTATGGCTGGTCACAAGCAGAAGAGTGGCAGCTGATCTACGCTGTGCGGAAACAAATTCACATACAGCATACAGCCAACGAACCCTGGCGCCGGCCACAGTTCGCTACAAATAGCGGTGCATCAGCACCTTCGGACAAATAATATAAGCTAAAGTAAAACACCCAATTACCCACATTAAGATCTCTAAATGCTACACAACAAAAACACCCCCACCTCTTGCAATATTTAACAACTAGCGAAAAAAGCACGAAATTCTCGGTCACCCACTTCTTTGCGATATTTCGCAACCACTCGGCCTCGAATTATCGACCTACGATTCAGCTATTTACCTTCTGCGATGCAGAGTTATCAAAACCTAATTTCTAAACCCGATTCCCAGCTGCTGCTCGCACCTACTGCGATGCAGTCTCAGAACAATTTCCTTAAGCTCCCTGACCCACTAAGCACCAAGCTTCGACCCACTTACCACGCCCCACAATTATTGTCACAAAATAATCGTATGTTAGCAATAAGTAATTATTTCCGTGTCAAAGGCAGACCGTGGAAAAACACGCTCTCAGGTGCGATCGCAAGCTGCTTAAAAAGCCCAAACTCGGCCAAAGAAGCCGGCAGTCCACCAGCCCGCAGCACAAGTAGCAAGACAAGCAGGTTCCAAATTGTAAACAAAGCCAGCCAAGCCAATAAAAGAATTAAATAATCAACAAAACAAAAACAAACCGACAGAAGTTATCGAGTCATCCAATTTCCCACCTTGCCTACCTGCCTCCCTGCCTCTTTCGGACACGCCAACACGCCAAACCAGCAGGACGCTCCAGGTCACCCATGCCCACGACTCCTGGGACATCTGACCAGCGGAAAAAGCAGGGTTAAAAGTACCCGCCGCGGCAGAATACAGCACTTCCGTCCGCCAGCCTGTTCGCCCATGCCTCCAGTTACGAAGATCAGCCGCTCGCCCACATAGAGTATCGTGCCAGCCATCGACCCTCCCATAGATGGACGCCACCACAGCCACATCGCGGAACGGGACGACCCACTTGCCTTTCTGGAATTACTCGAAGAACGTACGTTCTCGTATGGGGTGGGCACAAATCAGCTTCTTTGGGCCATGACCGAAGTTCTCACTGATCAGGCCAGTCGCTAATATTGCACCAGCCAACTACAAGCCAGCTCATGGGCATATTTCCGCCCATGAGCTGCCTTGTAGTTGGCCAAGAATTCTTGACGTTTGGAAGACCGGATCCGGGCCCGCAAGTAAGCGGTAGGGGAACTGTTCAAGGATTACCTCATCGAGATACGTCTACTCATGCACCACGCCGGAACGACGCAGCCAAGGAACTGCACAGTATCTACGACGACGACCTGCCAGCATACCAGTTGTACGTGTGGCAAGACGAACTACAAAGCTTAGCACAGCTCACGCTGTTGGCCACAGAGTTGGAGAGTTTCCAAGAGCGCACCATCCCGACCACTTTCGCACCCTCTCGGAACACACCAAGATACGCAAGGCCTGCTACAGAGCAAAGGAACGACGACTCGCACCGGACGCGATTTTGGAGACCCCATTTGGAGTCGGCAGGCACACCAGGGAGACCGCCAGCTCATCCAAACAGTACGGCGAATCCCGATATAGCCCACCACATGATCACGACCCCCATCGCCAACCCAAGCGCAGCCTGTCGCCGGTGTGATGAAGCGGGGCATGCGGCATACGACTGCCATAATCCCTCGATCCTATTCTGATGGTAATGTGGCAAACGCAGCACACGGACCGTCGATTTCTGCCGCCAGAACACGTCGGGAAACGACATGCATCCCCTACTGACACGGGATCAGCCGGGAACGACGCCTCCTCCGACCCGCGACTAAAGAACTCCCTACACGTGAGCAACGTCCGGATAGTGGCGATGGTGACCATAGGAGGACTCGCAACAGAGGTCACAATCGATACCGGGGCATTCAGAAGCTTCATCAGCGCAATCCTCGCCCGACACATAGACAACATTACCAACCTGCGTCCGCATACGCCTGGCCGATGGCTCGGCACCCAAAACGCAACGCAGCACTTGACACCCAAACCAATCGAAAGGAATACGAAGCAACGGTACACTACGCAGAGCACGAATCCAAGGTCAACACCAGCCAACATCAACCAAACAATCGGGAAATAGAGTGATACGGTCCCTATGGAGCAACCGCATCATAGGCCAACAACAGGGAACACGCATCCCAAACAAATCACGAGGATCTCATACACGATACAAACACACTTGAACCCGGCGCTCGACACAGGAAGCCCAGGTCCAAGACAAGCAACAGAGCAAGCAAGCACAGGATCCGCAACGGAAAATTTGAACACAAGGACGCCCTCAGAACCGACCATCAGCATCGAACAAGGAGAACGACAGCCACAATCTAACAGCCCAGCAACACGGGAAACAGCCACGCTGGGGTCAACAATCGAACTAATATCCACAGAGCCTCCCCGGCAGGACCAGGAAACCACGACGATGACCCCAAAAAACAGCCATCTCGTACCCATGGCCGACGCCACACAGATTTTCGCCAACACATTTGAGTACCTTACGCGTACCGACTTGACTCCTAGTCCCATGCACCGAGCCATGGCTAGAGCCATGTCCGAAATCTTCGTCGCCCAAACAAGCCATTGGTCCAACAACAGAGACATCGTCGAGAACACCCAGTTCATGCACCGCTGGACACCATAACACCCAAGTATTCCACCAGACCTACGAAACTACCCACGTCAAACGCCACTCCGATCATCGTCCACATAAGCGATTACCACTGGAGGATCGAACCGTCCAGCACATTCGACAGACCCAACCTGCCGAAAGACCCCAATCAAACCTTTGACCCCGGTGCCACCAAACCACCCAAGGCGACCCAGGACTTCCCGCGGATCCTTGGCCACCCGACATAGCACCGCAGATTCGAGAATGCCTGCACAAAGACCTACCAAAGTTTTCTAATCTCCACGGGACGTCAGAAATCGCCGAGCAAACCATTGTCATATGGGATAATCGACCCACCAAGCAGAATCCAACTACAAAGCACCCAGAACAAAAGAAAGAGTTCCACGATCACAGCAGCAGCAGAAAAGATAACTCTACCGACGCCACTCGAAAGTGATGAGGTTAACACCGACGAATTTAAAGACTCGGCACAAGCCAAAGGACAGGAGAACCCGGAAAAAGGCGAACCTCAGCACCCGCCAAGCGACGCCACTAATTTCTCCATCGGAGGTGAACGAACGGAGAACGGCCGGAATCGCCTATAATATGGCGGTGTCGAAAGGGAAGCGACACGGAAAACAGATGGCACAGAAGGAAGAAATAAGTACATATATAAGAATATATACATGTACCAATATCGCGGAACTTGGACTTTGAGGAAATTGGGAACACAAATAGCGAATGGAAGCGATTTGTGGCAAATGAACGTCGTACTCATCTTGGGATCCTCTTGTGGTGAAGTCGATGCGCCAATGCTTGAAGGCTGGCTTTTTTTCCTTATGGGGAAGGCGACGATGAAATCCGGCTCGAAGGACCAATGTTTAAGCGACAGGGCGTCTCGTCGGGGTCCAACAGATCAGAATCCCGAATTAAAAGAACAGTTAAAGTTTCTTCAATATGGTGTTTATTCAATGTAATATATTGCGTGCAAAGGAAACCGGCCGTTTTGCTTTGGTTGTAAGAACGAATTCGCACTAATGTAAAAGTAAGAGCACGCTCTCTCTCCCCTGCATTGCAAAGTAGGTCATGGAGTGCTCAGTGCCCATCCCCCGACTCGTACTGCCTATCCAACGATTTGCTAATATCGACAATAACTAGTACAATGCCCTCACTCAAAACTGTGTCTTCGACCATAACAACAACCACTGCAATTGCTCAGCGCCCGATACTGTCGACCAACTGCGACAAGCTCTACCTCTCCCAACCAATAAGTTCAAAAAACCCTAACGGAGCTTTAATTCAGACTGGGCTCGATCGCTATGTGCAAATCAAAAGAAAATTGAGCCCACGAACTGCAAAGAACAACAATGCAGCTAAAGTAACTAAAATAACCGAGAACACTGTGCCAAATAAGACACTACCAAACAATAGATTTTCGATATTTTCCAAATGAAGATGAGATCGCCCAAACACCCAAGGTCAACAAACTAAGACCGCCACCTATTTATGTTCGACTGGAAAATTGTGCTGAAATGGTCAAAAAAAGAACTGATACAATTGGCGCAAACACATTATATTCTATTTATTGTAAAGATGACATTGATAGGTCTGTCGAAGTATTAGTATCCTCAATGTCACTGGCGGCAAAACACTCAACACCAATATTAGGACCTTATAAACTTTCTAACAGCAGTCGTACTTCTAGGCAGATTGAAGTGCTGCTACGCTATAAGAGAAGGCTTTGCCGAGAGTGGCAAGTACAAAAATAGCCAACCATCTACTATTCAGAGCCCTAGAAGATGAAAACAACCGAGCTCAAATATCCTATATGGAGCAACTCTCCCCAACTAGCAAAATATTGCCACTGTGCAAAGCTAAATCAGGCGTATGCCCACCAATCCAGAGGGAATCACCTTTGCGTACACAAACAGGAGAGTGGGATCGCAGCAACAGCAGCAACAGAGAAGGCAAATACTTTTGCTGTCCATCTAGAAAACGTCTTCAAAACACACCCAACAACAAATAGCTGTGCTTGTGCTCCCACCAACCAGCAATCCCGAAGCTACTCCGCCTATCATATTCCAATCAGGAGAAGTCACAAGGGTCATTAAAGACCAAATCTAAAAGCAACAGAAAGCTCCGGGCCACGATTTCATCTCCCCTAAAATGATCATAAAATTGCCGAGCCGTGCAGTGTATTTCCTTACTGTGATATTCAATAGCAGGATGAAATGGGGCTATTATCCTCAAGAATGGAGGAAATCAGTCATCACAATGAACCATAAAGGCAGAAAAGAGAAGTCCAAGCCAGCATTATATAGACCTATCAGCCTACTGCCTTGCCTATCAAAGATATTTGAAAATCTGCTCCTACGATTCAGGATTCACACAACAACTACACATCAACGGTGCCATCCCGACTCACCGCAAGGCAGCGGCAACTCTCGTGTACTCATGTATGCGGATGATGTTAAACTATGTGTCCAGTATAAGGACATTTCATTTCACTCTCGCTTGCAATCCGATCTCAATAACTTTCAGTCATGGTGTCGTGCAAATATGTTACACCTAAATGCCTCGAAATGCAAAGTAATGACATTTCATCGCTCCAGCCCCATTTTGGCTCCTTATAGCCTCTGCGGTGGTTCTCTTGAGAGAATTACCTTGGTTGACGATCTTGGTGTTAAATTAGACCCAAAGTTAAAGTTTTCTGAACACATTTCCACTATGGTAAATAAGGCCACGGGTGTGTTTGGGTTTATAAAGAGGTGGTCAAAGGAATTTGACGACCCCTATATAACGAAGACTCTCTACATCTCGCTTGTTCGTCCGATTTTAGAGTACGGCTCTTGTGTATGGTGCCCCCAGTACAAAGTAGACCAGAACCGTATAGAATCAGTCCAGAAAAACTTTTTACTTTTTGCTCTGCGTGGCCTTAACTTGGATGCAGATGTGAGACTGCCATCTTACCCTCGTAGATTGCTTTTAATAAACCTTCCAACCTTAGTTAGTCGTAGAAAAATGCTAGGTGTGATTTTTGTGCACAACCTGATCAAGGGGGACGTAGATAGCCCTGACTTGTTGAGCCGCATAAACTTTACGATTCCCGTTAGATCTACTAGAAACTTCATTCCTTTGTTCCTTCCGCTTTGTAGATCGAATTATTCCTTGCACGAACCATTTAGGGTCCTTTGCTCGGACTTCAATTCCCTCTACCACATAATATCCACTACTAATTCCCCTCCTCTTCTTAAATCACTAATACTAACATACCTTACCCGTAATTAGTACTATTTTTTAGCTATCTGTGCATGTTTAGCTCTTTGAGTTGTGTTTAGTTCTAATTTTCCTCGAATTTTAGTCTAACACCTATCTTTCCTGCATGCTCGCGATCGGTTCGGTAACACGCGTCGCGCGTCATGCGGCAGCGCCCCTCGGTCGGTTGGGCGGGAGGAGGGGCTGCGTTTCTGCCAGGGTTCCGCGCGTAACAGGCTTCGGCTTGGTGTCGCATGGGTCACTTGATGGTGCAGTCATTGCATATCAACGTCCAGACATTATTAATCACGCCACAGTTACCGTGATAGACAAAGCAGGCGCCACCCAAAACATCTCGGGCACTTATCTCGTGGCCTACTCCAACCGAGTCTTTCTCTTAACGGGACCTGGTATGTGAATCCCTTGGGCGAATCTCGGAAGAAGGCAATGGTCCCGTCAATGTCACAGGGCACCACGACAAGCTAAGTCTGCCCTTCTTAAGGGAATTAAGCATGGCGAACCTAAAGCACATTGAAATGCTGACGGTCAAAAGTGCTACTTCGCAACTTCTCACATGGATCGTCGTCGAAATACTGTGCATAAGCATATGGTGCTAACGCCGACGTCTCCACGGCCGGCCTGAGACCAATAACACAGCAGATATCGAGCCGGCGATACAAGAACCACCAACCAACACCCCGGCGACATCAACCAACGGCATGGAACAAACGCTGACGATGCAGCAACAACCGGCGAGGTTAAGCCACACACTTCCAAGTCGACCCAGCGCTGGAAGCCGTGCCAGTCCTGCACCCCGCCTAACCCGGGACGAATAGCGACGCCAACTCCGCAGAATAGAAAAACCTGATAGAGAACTTTGCCCACGGCGCCACCATACCACGGCCGTTGACCCGAAGTGTCGTCACTAACCGCCGGGCAATAACCTATCAGAATTAAATTCATTACCATTAACACACAACCCCTCCACGAAAAATGAACGCAAACCCGACTCCAATCATAATCTCCGATGACGATACACGCGACGGCTCCAAGTCGCAGGACAACACCTGGACCGACTCGGAGACAACGGAAGAGTCCGACAAGGACACCAACGGTCAACAGGAGGACCACCAGCTCTTCTCGCGGCGACCCTCTCGATTCTCGCAGGCCAACCTCTTGTCTCCGCCGCCACGGACACCGTACCCTCCTACGCCCTCTTACACACCGAGGCCATGGGATGCCTTCGAGGAGACACCCCCCACCACCAGCCCGAGCGACGATACCACGTCCCGTGCCTACTCACATCCAGCGAGACCCACGACACAGCCGAGGGGTCTATCACCACGAGGACACCGAGGAAAACACTTCAGAACAGTGGAGCGACCGACCCGAGGAGGAAACATCCGAAGCCTCGGGCGGAGAAAACGAGGGCGACGAAACCTTCGTCCAACGAGTAAGAGAGGACACGACACCCCATGGGGGGTTCGGTCACCCACTTCTTTGCGATATTTCGCGACCGCTATGTAAGGAACCATGTCTCCAGCCATGGCTCGTCACAAGCAGCGGAGTGGCAGCAGATCTACGCTGTGTGGAAACGAAATCACATACAGCAAACAGCCAACGAACCCTGGCGCCGGCCACTGTTCGTTACAAATAGCGTTGCTTCAGCACCTTCGGACAAATAAAATAAGCTAAAGCAAAACACCCAGATCTCTAAACGCTACAAAACAAAAACACCCCCACCTCTTGCAATATTTAACAACCAGCGAAGAAAGCACGAAATTCTCGGTCACCCACTTCTTTGCGATATTTCGCAACCACTCGGCCTCGAATTATCGACCTGCCATTCAGCTATTTACCTTCTGCGATGCAGAGTTATCAAAACCTCATTTCTAAACCCAATTCCCAGCTGCTGCTCGCACCTACTGCGATGCAGTCTCAGAACAATTTCCTTAAACCCCTGACCCACTAACCCACTAAGCACCAAGCTTCGACCCACTTACCACGCCCCACAATTATTGTCACAAAATAATCATATGTTAGCAACAAGTAATTATTTCCGGGTCAAAGGTAGACCGTGGAAAGACACGGTCTCAGGTGCGATCGCCAGCTGCTTAAAAAGCCCAAGCTCGGCCAAAGAAGCAGGCAGTCCACCAGCCCGCAGCACAAGTAGCAAGACAAGATTCCAAATTGTAAACAAAGCCAGCCAAGCCAATAAAAGAATTAAATAATCAACAAAAAAAAAACAAATCAACAGAAGTTATCGTGTCATCCAATTTCCCATCTTGCCTTCCACTCTTTCGGTCATTCAAAGCCAGATCCGAACCTTAAGTTCCAGCAGATCTGCAAATTTCTTGTGGAGGAACCCTGGACAGGCTGATGCATATCCCAGCCTGAAATAAGATATCGTACAAGCTTCAGACGTTCAACTTTGAGATCGAACACCGCAAGGGAGTCGACAACAGCGTGGCGGATACTCTTTCACGCTGCATCGAAGAGGTAGCTTTGGATTCAACGGAGATCCTCGGATTTGATACGACGGAATTCCAAGCGGACGAATATAAGGAGATGAGGGAAGAAGTCAGCAAAAACAAAACTAAACTATTGTTAGATCTGTGTGTAGGAAGGGACCTGATCTTCAAACGAATGGCTTTCACGCAAATGAACGGCCTAGTGGAAGGTTCCAGTTATGAATTCCCACTTCGTTGACAGCAACTCTCGTCGCCGAAGACCCAGGAGGACCGTGTGCGGCTTCACGGTGGCATAAAAAAACGCTGCGTTGGTTGAAACTGGTTAAGTTCGATTACTGGCCAGCGATGAGGACACAATTGCGGGAATATATCCGAAACTGCAACACATAAAAGGAGTCCAAAGCACCGAATTATCGTATCCAGGTAAAAATCAGTCATCAAGTAGTTACTGAGAGGCCATTCCGGACGATATACATAGATTTCCTTGAGAAGTATCCCAGATCTAAAAGGCGACAGGCCTGGATTTTGGACCATTTCTCAATGTTTACCTTCCTGAAAGCTATGAGAGAGGCCACCGCGATGAACGTAGTTCAGTTCCTAGTGCAGAAGGTGTTTTATAAATTGGGTGTTCCATATGTGATCCATTCCAACAACGGGAAGCAATTCATCTCCAAGGTGTTCCAGGACATAGTCGGTACATTCGGCATACGACCTGCGCATAGGTAGTATACTCGCCGCAAAGCAATGCAGTCGCGAGGGTCAACCAGACCATACTGGCCGCGATACGAACTGGGACTGGGATGTGTACTTACCAGAGATCTCGGTCACGAAGCCACACGAAGAACGCCGTTCTTTGCAGTTTTTGGACAGCAAATATTCCTGAATGGAAACTGCTACACGCTGGCGAGGAAGTTACAGTCGTTGTCAATCCTAGACACCGCAAGGCCAGTGAAGGCTGTAGTTCTCCGGTGAGTCCGAAAAATCCTTCGATGCTTGTAAATAATGCTCCGGGTCCATGGTCGCCCGAATTTTCGCGAGGTGTTGCATTCAAAGAGATCGGTGGGGATCAGCAGAGGGATTTCATAGGGCAGCTACTCCGAGTAGGAAGATAGTTAGAAAAAACCCGTCAGCGGCATTAGCACGTGGATTTGTGACAGTATGGCAGTTTTTTTCTAAGCAGAGTGGAAAAGAGAGACAGGGAAGGATTTCGAGCTGACCAGCGAGAAGACCCAGGAGCTACCGAAACAACAGAAGTGAGTCCGCTCCAAAAGGGGGAAAAGCCCGAAGCTTATTATTTTTTTGAAACCCATAGGGAAGTCTCTTCAAATCTTCCGGCCCACGGGATCCTGGTCACTCGCCCTGCCCAGGAGGAAGCTCTCCACGGTGCGCCATTCCTATTTAAAACGAGAGGGAACGTGTGAGTCGCTTCTGGGGACGCGACTCTGCTTATACCCGTACTCAGTCTGTATCAGAGAACTGCAAAAATCACATTTTTCCTGATTTACTCATGATCTAAAGTTTTTACTCACATGGAATCGCTCAAAAATACTCAGCGTTGAATAATCTCAACTTGCGCTGTCAGACGCTTCGTTCAGATCACTTTCTTGCTTTGGGTGTTTTTGGTTGTACTCATATATAATCACTCAAAAATACTCAGTATTGAATAAACTCAGCTTGTGCTGGCAATCGCCTCGTTCGCATCAATTCTTACTCACTCACACAAATCTCAGCTTCGTATACAAAACAATCATATCCAACATGTATGTGAAAAGGTTTACACGCATACATGCAAAGTTGATGCAGACGGATTTGGCCCGAAGAGCCGAACGGTGAAAATTTCCAGCCGAAGAGGAAATTCCTTTGAAATGTATGGTTTTTAGTTGGGAAACTCAGCTCTGGTTGTTTCTGGTTGTGCTCATATATAATCACTCAAAAATACTCAGTATTGAATAAACTCAGCTTGTGCTGGCAATCGCCTCGTTCGCATCAATTCTTACTCACTCACACAAATCTCAGCTTTGTATACAAAACAATCATATCCAACATGTATGTGAAAATGTTTACACGCATACATGCAAATTCGATGCAGACGGATTTGGCCCGAAGAGCCGAACCCGAACATTAACTGCTTAAATCAAAAGATATTATAAAAAATTGTTCCTTATTTTACTGCTAAGAAAATATTAAAATAAATATTTCGTTACTCATTTCTTTTGATTTATATTTTGCATTTCTTTTTCCACCAATAGAATAACATTATTTCGTCGTTTAACGTATACAAAAGCAATTAGACACATTGTGGATGTCTGTGTGCCGACCGTTACTTCACTTGAATAAAATCATAAAAGCGAAGTTTACTCATTTGCGTCTTTGCTCATAATCGTATTGGCTCATTGCTGAACCGAAGTAACAGACACCCGAAACACCCGAAAAGCGAACGAGCATGAATAAACTCAGCCAGAATAAAAGAAGGCAAAGCTTGAGTGATTTAAAATCATCTGGGAATCGGGTGATTTTTGTGTGTAAACGTATTTGCAATCACCCAATGCCGCTCTCTGGTCTGTATATAAATTTTTGAGCTTATGATTTTTTGGAATTTTTTATTTAAAAAAAAAAATTTGCATTTTACATTTTTGTTGCTACTTCTGTTATCTACATCTATATCTAAAATGTATATTCTACATCTAACATGTAGATTCTCCATGTACCATTAGGATCCAACATCTTATCCGCTAGAGGGCAGAGTTGCGAGCGATAAAGAGAATGAGTAGCGGATCGCTTGCTGTAGGAGGCGGGGGAAGCAACTGAAAATTAATTTCGTCATTCTGGCTATAATTATGATCCGATCTGATTCAGATTCTGCGATCTGGTAGATATGGGCATTCTCTACGATACTGCGTTTTTAGTTTTATCGTATCTTTAACATTGTGCCTGCCACAGGGGAAGGGGGCGGAGCGAAATTTTGAAATACACCTGTAGCAGTGTGAAATAACATGAGTCTGGAAACAAAATTTGGTTTCTCCAGCTCTTATAGTCTCTGAGATCTAGGCGCTCATCGAGACGGACAGATGGACGGACGGACAGACGGACATGGCTATATCGACTCGGCTATTGATACTGATCAAAAATATATATCCTTTATATACACACATCCACTTTTACCAAAAATCGAATATACCCCTTAACTCTTTTTGAGTCCGGGTATAAAAAGCCAAAGAATAGAATTGAAGAAAGAAAAATGTTATATTTAAATCTTTGTTAGCTGTCCCTATACCTGTACCCTTATTCTCTGTCCGTTTTCGTCAGGCCGTCCATATTTACTTATCCGTACTTAGCCATATGTAGTTAATAATATATATACCTTATTTATTTAATCCTATTTATTTATTTAATTATATAATATTTACCCCATTTTACTGAGCTAAGTACGGGAATAGGCAGACGCGCCACCGATTTGAGTAGGATATGAACAAGAATTATAATGAAGAAATGAATTGATAGTTGTTTTGTTTGAGGGAAAGGTGAACCACAACGGCGAGTTGGTAGAATGGCTGCTGCACATAGCAGAGAGATCTGGAATGTCCAGATCTGAGGTATGGCGCGGAAGTTAGAGACTCAGCTGGTCCACGGCTCTGTCGGAGAGTAGTGTGTTCGCTAGGTTGTTGAGTCGAGTCCGTTTGTTTTGAATTGTTGTTTTGTTTGAGATTTCCAATTTGTTGGTTTTATTGTTCCACTTGAGGGATTGGGAAACACCCAGCTCTGGGATGACTCACCACCAAAAAGTTTCGTAACAGATATCTTGTAATCAACTTACCGCTTATAAAATATAAACCATATTACTACCTATATCGGTGATCCAATTATTACTTGCACACTAAACTTAAACGCCCATCCAAAAATTAAACATTACCATTTTTCCCTGCGCCGCTGTCGTCTTGTATAGGCGCCTTATATATATCTGCCATGCCCATCGAAACATCTGTGGCAGTACTATACATTCGCTTTGTAAGTACCTTTCCACTCGGCTATTTAACTTAAATTTCGTTAATTCAAATAATTACTAACGATATTTATTTTATTACCAAACAAACTTTCAAACTCAAAGCATACACGTTATTCGACTGGGATTTATTACCGAATATGAAAAGCACATCCAAAATTTACCAGGAATCGCAGCTGGCAATGTAGATATGAATTAAAAATGGTTTGTTTAAATGTATCTTTATTCTTTTTCTAAAATCTAAAATGCTTTGGAAAATGTGAGATGTATCATAAAATATACGAAAAGTATACACATTAAGCATGATTAGTTTAATACTTAAAATGTTGATTAACATGGTAGCTTAGTTTATCTTGCTTTTATTATCACTAAAGTTTTCCAAAATATATAAAATTACATACGAGTACATCTATACATACATATTGTATATGCGTACATACAGACATTTGTGCTTGCCATCGGTGATTCTTCTAAAATTAGTAAACGTATATTGTTTTTAATTGTGGCTTTAATTCCGGAGGTATCACTGGGCCGTGTTCTACTTTTCGAGTAACTAAGCGCTTAAATCGCCCACTAAATTGCTTTCGAAGTCCTTTAAAGCCGTTCTTATCACTTCCCACCAGTAAATCCTGAAAAAACAAAGATACATTTAAAGTACAAATGTCCGATACGTTTAAGGAAGTTTTGCCATAATTATATTTGTTCATTTCGATTGCCAACGGTACCAACAGTCTCTAACCTGACAACAACTAAGCCTGCTTTTAAAGTTATATCATATGTTCATCTCGGTTGCCACTTTCTGCGACATTTTTAAATTTTTGTATGATCCGATATAAGAGATGGTCATCTATTCAGTAAATTTGCTCCTTTATATTGTTTTAGATTCACTTGCGACACTACAATAATGCCTGTTCGTTGTTGAAGCACTTTCTCTAAGATATGTACAACTATGATGGTTCGAGTTAAGCTCTAATGGACCCCAAACTGTTCAGCGCCATTTATTAAAGTCGCCAAAAACAAATATATTATTTCTCTGATTTTCATGCGCCAGCAAGCCCAGTCAGATCATAGCCAACCGACCAAAGGGCGCTGTAGCATGATGAACCATGCAACCGAACCGGTCGCGTACATGCAGGAAGAATATATAGACTAATTCCGATGATTATTAGACCTACACTGAACTGAAAGAGCTAAGCATGTATTATGTATTACTACTTCTTACTGATTTTTGTCAACTTAATAAGACCATTATTGATGATTTTGTAATATATTTTATTTTAACCAATCTCTGTCATCCTAATCAAGAAACTCCTTCTGTGAGTTTCAATCATTTGACCAAGAAATCTTTGTATCGAAAAGAACATTCCAAAGGAATATTCGTTGCGATGAGGCTAACCATTTTGGTCAGTAGTCACAAATTTGTACATAGAGACATCCACATTCGTTCGAAGTTTCAAAATATATTTAAATCAAAATTCTTCTTTGAATATCCGCCAAAAAAAAAACAATCGGAACATATTTATAAGGTATTCTATATAACAGATACAAAATTCTTCAAAGTTTGTGCACTTCGGTGCACCGAAGTTAGATTTAGATTTTTTGACTTACTGGATTAATGCAATGGTAGATGTGCGGAGTAGGCACTTTTGGAGGGAAATTCCACTCAGTTTCAATAACATCCTCATGAAAAACAGCTCCATTAGTGATTCCACTACTCCGGACAAATGTTACATTTTGGTTATGTTTAACCGATGTATTATTTATATTTTTTTCAGCTTGTGGCTCTTTCATGTTGGTATGATCTTTCCTGTACGACGTATGGGAATTCGGTAGTTGGACTCCAATATTTTTTGAAGGCGATCTCAAATACTCATCACGTTGGCAAAAGTTACTACGAACAAGATGCATTGTTAATTTTCCAGTTTTACCACCGAACATTACAAAGCGCTGAATGTAGCCTCACAAATAGTATCCAAAGGTACAAACACATATGCACATATGTATGGATGTACATATGCATGTACATACATAAATTCAGCAAAACAGAAAGATTTTAAATAAGTTTCAAGCCTACCACACAATCTGCAATGAATTTAGACTAAAATCAGCGATGAGGTGAGGTTAAATAACACTCATTTTTATATATGAATGTACACATCTAACCACAGCTATACATACATATATGTAAATATATTGATATATATTTTACTTAATAAGATACATTTTTACTATGCACGAGGTAGACACTACAAGCAGTTAGTTTGACTAGAATATCGATTTTCTGCACATGGGTGGTAATTTTGGGTGGTGGCGTTACTCATAATTTTTAACTATCGCCTAGCCACAGATACAAGATTTACTTATGCTTATTCTGTGCTTAATTTTTTTTGAGTTTTAGATTTTGAATTTTTTTAGCATTGTATGTACATATGTATACATTTATAGTTATAACATTTTACAAATTTTCACTCTATGCATAACTTTAACATTTGTGTGTACATATGTATGTAATTTGGGCAATATGTGCATACATACAAATGTATTTACATACGTACGAAATGGATTTTTAATCGTAAAAATTGTATTATCGTACAATATTAAAAAAAAATTACGCTTTCAAGTCTAAAAAAATTTGGAAATTCCTTTATCAGTTCAATATTAATATATTATTTCACTTTTGATTGGACAATATTATCTGAAGTAAAACAGAAATTGCACTGTAGGCCAGTACAGTGTCCGAAATAGGTCTACATACCTTCAAACAACAAAAAACACTCATAATAATAATGATTTAAGTTTGATTAAAAATCAGTAAAATTTATTGGCGCGTGGGGAATTTGAGTAATTTTCGGTTAGTTTTCGTCGACACGGTATTTCGACCATAGCTTATCCAAACTTTACTGGCAAACTCTAGTTGGCAACAAAAAAAAAAAATACACCAAGATTCTTTGGACTCGTACTGAGATTGAAACTTTGCAAACTAATGTGCGTTTAGTTTTCCAATTTAACTGAGCTCTTCTCGAAACTCGATCGTTTGAATCACTTGCACTATTTCATTAAATTATTATCTGCGTTCCTCCACGTAGGAATGCTACTAGGATCCTCTGGGTAGACTGGAAATATCTCCTGCTCGTCCTGTAGAAAGTGTGGACCACCAAATGAGATCAACACGGCTGGAGTTGGGAGAAGAGAGAAACAAGAGAAACAAGATCTGCAGGGCTTGGCTTTATGTCATATATCGCCATAATGTACCCATTGTCCATTCTTGGATTTCAGATCTCTCTGGGAATAGGGGCCCAAAGACAGCTAAGCTAAGGTACTACTCTCGGCTTGGATGTAAGAAGGATAAAGGCCTTCTGCAGATTTCTTTCGAATTTAAATTGAAGTGACACTAGATACTGCAGCGTTGGCTTGAACACTTCCCAGGCCATTCCTAACCTTATGGGGATGAACTAGTCCTTTAGCGATCACACCTGTGAGCAGGACATTTCAGTTACCATACTACTCCCACAAACTGAGCCGCACGGGTGCGTAGTCGATACAGACTTGGACCTGGAGAGCACGTCCTCTATAAACAGAACGGAAGAAGATAGCGTTATACGCTCGCCTGAACCAGGTACCATAACCTCTGCGTATGGAAGAACGGCACCGTTCCTTGGTGGCACTCCAGATCCAGAGCCGGCTCCAGGGCAAAGCGGCCATCTCCTAGGAGGAGAATACTTGTTTGCACAAATGGAGGAGCCCACTTTGGACGGTGAACTGGAAGGTACTGAACACTGGGTGCCCACCACCCAACGATGGGGACCAGTGTGTGATCTTCTAGATCGGCAAGGAGGCGGATCTGACCCCAGATTCGCGAAGATGGCATTGAGCATGGGTAAGGTATAACTGCGCCTCAAGGAGCGCCACCCCGATGACAAAGACGCGCACACCCTGCAGGCAGGCGATGTCGAGAAGGACCATCGGACCATCGTCATAGCCACCAAGAGCCTCGCGCTAGAAGACTCCGAGGAGGAGGAGGATGGTGACCGGACGATAGTTTTCGAGTGCAGTTGAGCTAACCACCCATGACGATGAGGTAGGATCCGCGGAGCTCCTCATATCATGTCAATATAGCTTTGGCCCAGGAGCGCGGGAATTATACAGACAAAGCAGTGGCCGGGCGACGATATGCAAGGAGCGAGTGCTAAGTCAAGATTAAGCCCTTTCGTCATCGTTCAACCACTGTATTTAATGCTTTATTAGATATTTGCTCGGGTTACAATTTGTGTATGTTTTAATCGAAGTTATGATATTGGATATAATACTGAATACTGCCCTTTTGCTTTTGCGTGTTGTCGAAAGAGACTTTGGCACCAAACTTAATGGCGCCGATCGTTGAACTCTAGTTCTCTCTTCTATTCTTTCGGTGGCCGCTTCTGGTCTCTCTTTCTGTTACCGGCTCTGTTAGCTTAACAGCTTCTCGCCAAATCCTACAATCGGCACTCCTGACGTTGAGTTCGACCCGAACTCCTTCATACCTTTCGCTCTACCTTATACCGGTCATGCTTGCCATCTTATCCACTTATCTTATCGGAGGGACCTACAAACTTTCCGTTCAACTTCAAACCCACACCATCTTGGGTCAGACCGATCTCCATTAAGTCACTGTAGCTTGTACTCCTTTTCATCCTTGCTCTTTTTATATATTTTCTTTGTCATCTCTATCGGCTTAACGTAGTCTATTGGCCAAGTTCCTAAAGGCTTATCACCCTTGTCAATATTGGTCTCTTGCCTAACCGCTTTGGTATTAACTAAAATACTCTCCACGCAACTTTATCTTTCAACTCCTATGTTTTCTTCACCTCTCTTATTTGGCCTCTTTGCAAATATGGAGAATGCAGCTCATCAACCTTGTAAGGAACCTTTTTCAGGCTGGACAGACTCCAGGGTCGGCTACAATAATTTTGTAATTCTTGAGGGGACTTTAGGCGAGGGACTTGACCATGCAAGGCAATGCCGTTGCCGCGCTGTGCTTTGTGTGAGTCACCAATGTCTGCCCGGTGTCCCAGGATGGATCTTGGAGGATCGGTACTTTGGGCGGTGGCTGATCCCGCTACCTGGAGCGTGCGCTTGAAGATCATGGACAGGCGTGGCTTTGAAACTGGGTGGATGGGGCAGCGCGTCATCGCAAAGCCACCGAAGGCTCGAGAGGATTAGGGAGAGGCGAGGCATAGGCGATGCAGAGCAGTGCGTTATCGCAAAGGCTCAGTGGGATCAGGAAAAGACGAGGCAGGGCAGCACTTTGTCGCAAAGGCTCAGTTTGGTTACAGAGAAAGTCGTGTTAGTGGTTAACTTTAATAAAATGACTCCGGAGACGTGTGCTGTGAGTATAGATTTATGTATATATTCAAGTAATATTCAATAATGGGTTCCCTGGCTGCACCATGTGGTTGTTGCTTAAAAATTACGTGCGGCCAAAACTAGGGGAATGAACCAGATTAATTAGTATAGACGCGGGGTTCGCGTAGCCATGGTCACGTTCTGCGTTCGCGGCGTGTTTGTGGGTTCCTTTATGAGAGGGAGCGACTTGATCGGACCGAGTTGTGTGTGTCGAGGTTATGTCGTTGCATTGTCCTGGTATCGGTGCGTAGCTAGGCGTTTTGTCACCCAGAGTTGTTGTTCAGCGTGGCTTTAAGGCAGGGGTCGGCACACAGCCTCACCAAATTTTTTGGTGCGTTTGTGTGCGAAGACAACAGACACGAAGTCAAATACGTTACTTATTTCTCTGCCGCTGCGAAAGCCGAGCAATTATGCCGAATGCTTCTCTGCCGCTGAGGCAGGCGAGAAGAATATAAAGCCGTTTGTGCATACCCCGAAGCATGTTTCTCTGCCGCTACGTCAGCAGGGCAGAATAACGAAACCACACGAAGTCTTTACGCTGTGCGTGTGCCGACTGCGCTGCCCGAAATTTTTTCCCATGCACAGAGCATACGACGCTGTCGACCCCTGCTTTAAGGTTTGTCGCAAAGTGCCGGCTGAGCAAATCTCTGCCTGGCTCGAGCCCTGTTGTTTCCTCTTCTTTCTTTTCGATACGTTCCCCTATCCTGTATCGATAGTGTTGGGTTTGCCACCTCGTGTTTGTGGGAAATGTCTTAACACCTTTAGTGGCAGGTTTATTTACTTACTTTTAATTACTTATTAACTAAAACAAAAGATTAGGCTAGAATTCGGCCTTGTGGCGTTGTGGGTGTGGGAATAAAAATGAATAATGATCACTGTCGGTTTTCCCAGTCCGTTATTTAGTCGTAAATCCTTTAGATAAAAACAAGTTGAGCAGCGTAACGTAGGTTGGGATAGGTTGAGGCGGCTGTCGGGATCGTCAGAGACCCGACACACCTAGGCCGGTTTCGGCCCATTGTGATACCGCAAAATCGTTCCCCCCTCCCTCGTGAGACACTATGTTATCCATTGTCCCATCCGGATGCCCCTATGAAGCCTGCGATCCGTCTGGGACCGATTGTAGACATGTCCGAAATGTCAATTAGAAAAGGAGCGCCCAAGTATTGAAGTCTCCTTCTACTGAGAGCCGGACAGGAGCAGAACAGGTGTTCCACAGTCTCCTCCTCGTCCTCATCTCTACAGCTTCGACAGAAGTCGTTATATGGGGCGCCCAGCCTGTTTGCATGTGTGCCTATTAGCCAGTGTCCCGTAAGGGAGCGTATGACTGAGCTGCACCTACTCCTACTGAGTTTGCAAAGCTCATCGGTGCGCTTCCTAGTAATGTTAGGCCATGTTTGCCGAGTTATGTGACATAGTGGCACTGTTTGCCATCTGTCATTTATTAATCACTTAAAATGTTCTTTTATTTTGAGCTTGCAGGTGACCATTGGCATACGAATATCCTCCTTATCATGGATAAGGGGGATTGTTGTACCAGGTCTGGCCAGCTCGTCTGCTATACAGTTGCCTTCAATGTCCTGGTGGCCCGGGACGCATATTAGGCTGATAACAAACTGATAAGCTATCCTGCATCCGTTTAGTATTAGGGGGCTGAGAGACGGGATTTTGTATTTGGTTGTAAACAATACAAGTTCCGTTTTAGAGGGATTAACTCCCAGTCCATGCGACTCTGTCCATTCTGACAGTCGCGCGAGCTTTGCGGTCATTAGATCGCAAAGTGTTTGTGGGAATTCCTACATTTGGGCACTATATATATCCCAGTTGGCTTTCCTGGGGTTAATATAGTTAGTAGGTTTAGTGCTTTCGAGAGATAGGATTGTCTCGATATACCAGTGGTCAGAGAAGGAGTGGTCCTCTAGGACTCTCCAACACTTCATTGTGTCTGACAGTTTGTGAGACAATAGAGTGAGGTCAATAACCTCTTGACGGTTTTTTATAATGAATGTGGGGTCTTTACCCCGATTTCCAATAACTAGGTTGGAGTTTAAGATGAAGCTGAAAAATGACTCACCCCTTACATTTGTATCCGAGCTCCCCCATTAGGTGTTATTATTAGGCCTGTATCCGACCTTTCGCTGTCGCTGGCTATCTTGCGAACGAGGTCACTGGGAAGATCACTTTCCTCGTGAGCCATGTAGGACGACACCAGGTTCAGGCGTGTCCCCTGTAGCTGTAGGCTAGCCGCCGTGTTGTCGCCATTGCTAAAATTGTGGAGCAGAAAGATATTTAGGTGCTTTCTTGCTAGAATGCAGGTTCTAATTTTACCTTCAGTTTGGGCTACAATCAGCTTGTAGTCCTTCGTCGCTAATCCACAGACCTTGCCTCCTACCACCCAAGGCTCTTGTATTAGGACTATATTCACTCCGCTCGCGTCTAAGCGGAGTATTAGGGCATCGGATGCTGCTTTACAGTGGTAGAGATTTATCTGCAGAGGCCTCAGAGACTTCATTAGAGTTCATTGTTCTCCACCACTGTTATGTCGGCGTCAGAGTCGTCGAGAATCTCGTCACGACACAACGCCTCAAAATCGTGTAATGTGTTGGCTATCAGCATCAGCAGATGGCGACGCCTCCCGTGCCGGACACCGTGAAGAAAAAATGTTTTGAAAACTATATTTGTTTTATATTTATGAAAATTAATAAAAATAATAAATTATAATATCCATATAATTGTCAATTTTCTTCTTTATTAAAATATTTTATTTGGTTTTTTGTTCTCTTATTGCAATGTTTGCTTCGTGTTTGCTGGCAAATTATATCAAATTGATATCTTTTTCGAGGTGGGTCGAAACATACCAAAAAAATAAGCAAATTCTTCTGATACTTTTCCAGTATATACCGACCTTTTTGTTTGTTTATCTGCCTTCCGTACAGAGCCTAGAAAACAGTTTTTGCTGTAAAAAATTTCTTATCGGTTTCATACGAATATCAACACTGATTCTGTTCTCGAGGTGTTTTTTTCGATCTGAGTACTAGGCTTAAAGCCCTTAAAGCCAAACACATTCTATGTCACGTCCATAAAAAGGGGTAACATAAATGAAACAAAAACGAAATATTAGTATTTATTCTAAAAATAGAGCAAGACCTCTACAAATTTGCACGAATGCTCTTTAGACTAAGCCAGAAACTCGGATAAAATGTAGTCTTCTGGATCACGCCTTTTTTTAAATAAAAAATTGGTTTAAATAATTAATTATGATAAAAATAATTAAAAATAAGCTTGAGCTTAAAAAATATATATTTTATTGATTGTGATTTTATTTGAATCGCTCCAACATGCGATTGCATTTCGGTAAGTAGTTGTTTACATGGGCAATAAATTGGTCACTTCCTTTGAAACTGCAATCGATTGGCCTTCAGTGAGATATTTGTCATCAATATTTTCTAAAATATTACATTTTACAGCGTCTGCTTCGCTTTTGTTGTTGATCCAAACATTAAGCAGCACTGCATGTGTGAACTCATATCGAACAAAAACTAGCAAAAAGCATTAATACCATTTGATTGTACTATTATTGGTTATAAACATCTCAATTCAATCTTGGTGTTTTGTTGTGCTATACAAAAGTAATATTCTACAGAAACACATAACTTTGTTGGTATGAAGCTAAAAGTACACCCAAGCAACACATAACTATCTAAAAACATATATTAAGAATTAATCTACACACCTTAATCTGCATTTTCCATGCATTTTGTTTCGTAAAAATGTTCTAAAATAAGTTTGATTCTACCAAATTATTAAAGAATCAAAAAATTAAAACCGCATGAAAATATTCAACAACAAAAAAATTGCATTTATTCCAAAATTTTCGACTTTTTCCCTGTAGTGCAATGGCCAAATCACTAAACATACAGTATATAGATCAGGGGTCGGCACATAGACTCACACATTTTTTTTGGTGCGTTTGTGTTAGATCTGGAAAAACATCGATGTTTGCCACAATCGATGTTTTCGATGTTTTAGCACGAAGACATCGGTTATAATCGATTATCGATTATAATACAAAAAATTTTTTGCGGCTTAAATTTTTAATTGAGATCTGATAGGAAGCTGTTTTTGTTGATTGAAAGTAAAATATTAACTATTTTAGTATTTAGCGAGGTCCTTTTTAGTCCGCTTGGGACTAGATATGATGTCCTCCTCGTTATATCCAACGTCGTCCAATACAGTTTCCGTTACTGTTTTTAAGGAATTAGCTTAAAATATGTAAACAAGTATGCGAAAAAGTGAGAATACATATATGTATATGCATGTATAAAAATGTATTCGCATACATATATACATATTTGTGCACATTGTACAAAATTAACTTTATTTCATTGTACTTAATTTTTACAAACTTGTCCATGGCACTACCACTATCCACGCCAACACAACAAATTATTATCTATTAAAGTAAGTAGAATAGATTAATTTTTGTAAGCAAATTCGCATAAAATTTTCCCTTACCTTATAACGAGTTCTGCCTTTCGGTTGTAAGTGACGATAATCGATTTTTGCAGAAAAAACATCGATGCTGAACATTTTCGAGCAACATCGATACTATCGATGTTACATGGATGTTTTTTCCAGCTCTAGTTTGTGTGCGAAGACAACAGACATGAAGTCAAATACGTTACTTATTTCTCTGCCGCTGCGAAAGCCGAGGAATTGTGCATGGGGCAGACGAATGTTTCTCTGCCGCTGAGGCAGGTGAGCAGAATATGAAGCCGTTTGTGCATACCCCGAAGCATGTTCCTCTGCCGCTACGTCAGCGGGGCAGAATTTTCTCTGCCGCTACGGCAGCAGGGCAGAATAACGAAACCACACGAAGTCTTTACGCTGTACGTGTACCGACTGCGCTGCTCTAAATTGTTTCCTATGTACAGTGCATACGACGCTGCCGATCCCTGCTTTAAGGTTCGTCGCAAAGTGCCGGCTGAGCAAATCTCTGCCTGGCTCGAGCCCTGTTGTTTCCTCTTCTTTCTTTTCGATACGTTCCCCTATCCTGTATCGATAGTGTTGGG
The DNA here is from genome assembly GCA_018150885.1 of Drosophila tristis. Taxonomy (NCBI): domain Eukaryota; kingdom Metazoa; phylum Arthropoda; class Insecta; order Diptera; family Drosophilidae; genus Drosophila; species Drosophila tristis. The sequence continues at coordinate 1,031,314 of JAECWT010000198.1, read as the reverse complement.
TTTGCCACCTCGTGTTTGTGGGAAATGTCTTAAGACCTTTAGTGGCAGGTTTATTTACTTACTTATAAATACTTATTAACTAGAACATAAGATTAGGCTAGAATTTGGCCTTCAGTGGCGGGTAGCGTTGTGGGTGTGGGCATAAAAATGAATAATGATCACTGTCGGTTTTCCCAGCCCGTTATTTAGTCGTAAATTAGCCTATGTCTATGCACGGCTTTGTTTTTGCAGTTGCAGCATCTAAGCTGGTCTCTCTCGCGTTCTGTATGACGTTCGTGCTCGGCTTAGCATCTGCCCCGAGCTGCTTTCCTGCAAAGGGCGCTGGCAAGTCTGCCCATCTACCTTTGTAGTTAGTAGAGAGATAATCTTCGTATCCATCGCATTACTTTATTAAATCGGTCATACTGACGCCTTACCAATACGAAATAAATTGTACAACATTACCCATTGAAACGCTAGCCATTTTATACCCGTACTCAAAAAAGAGTTAAGGGGTGTATTAGAATTGTGGTAAAAGTGGATGAGTGTAACACAGAGAAGGAAACGTTTCCGACCCCATAAAGTATATATATTCTTGACTAGCATCAATAGCCGAGTCGATATAGCCATGTCCGTCCGTCTTGTTGAGCGACTGGATCTCAGAGACTATAAGAGTTAGGGTGGTTGGTTTCCAGACCCATGTGATATCACACTGCTACAAGTGTATTGCAAAATTTCGCCCTGTTTACTGTTAAGCCAATGCCCTCAATCTGCACAGGTATTGTGATACTCCCCAAAGTCTTGCCAGTCCTATCCTGCCAGTTCTTCTCTACCGAGCTTCAAAAAAACGTTTCTGCGTAATAGTAACAAATAGAAACAAACACTCCTCTCCGAACAGGTAAACCGCGATATTTTCGAGTGCGGACGCGCCACAAAGCTGCTCTGCAAGTCCGGTTCCAAATCACGGAAGATACCTTCGAAAAACAGCACAAATTAGCGCAGGCGTACCTAAATACTGCAAGCTCACCCGGGATTGCAAGGTCACACACAGGCAATGGCCCCAGATCCAGACTGCTCCTCGGACATCCAAATGGCAAGGGGACGCAGGGAACCACACTGAGTGCGCTCAGGCTTTTTCCATTCAGCGCCTTGCGGCTCCCGCCGTTTTTATTTTTCTATTTTCCTTCGGCAAGTACTTTCTTATTTTCCATTCGATTCAGCACAGCTGATCGACTGGTGTACCAGGGCTGGAAAGTGAAGGCCACAAATCAGCTGATCAACGGAAGTGTTGCAAAGGGTTTCCAGGTCCCAGAGCTGGGAGCTTTTGACAGCGACCGATTACCGATCGATAAGAAATTTCGAATGAACTAGTTAAATTAAAATTTCTGTCCCCAAGCAAAGCAGAAAGACTTGCTATCTACCTGGCTACCGAATCGGAGCGGTATAAATCCCACCAGGGTTCGCCGATGGGAAACCTCTGGCCGCCGAAGTATCCCAGAAACCACTACAATGCTGGCAGGGTCGAACCTAGACCAGCTGGCTGACTCGGATGACATCCAGGCGTTCGCTCAAAGAGCTAAGATCGCGAGGTCTCCCTTTGAAGTTGCCCCCCCGAGTGCCCCGATGATGGACGGCGATACGCCGAAAAGAGGCAGAGAGCTAAGTAGCCCAGCCAGCTTAGAGAAAGAGACCAAGCGGAAGAAGGTCACCAAAAGTCTCCAAGCGCTGTTGACCGAAATGGGCGAGATCATAGATAGATAGGTCGGCCAGCTCTGGCTATACAGCTGTTACCTTGCACCACGACTGTCGCTCCAGGAATTCGGCGCCATACTCGACGAAGTAGCAGACGACGCAAGGGGACGGCCAAATGTCATTCTGGCAGAAGACTTCAACGCCTGGTCAGAGTAATGGGGGTCAAGATTTACCAACCCTAGAGGTCACACCCTCCTAGAAGCGTTTGCCACACTGCACTATGGGAAATTTGACCACTTTTTCTATCCAAAACCCATTTTTCAATATAGTTAAAATAATATATTTGTTGTCCTGATATATCCGATTGATCTTAAATTTTATGAAAAAAAAAAGTTGACAGCGCGCGCCACTTTTAAATTAACAGCTGTTAAAGTCAGCTGTTTGCTATCGATAGGCGAATGTTGGTCCAAAAATAAGTTTTTTCGTCTTGTAACAAGGGCTAAAAAGTTATAAATTCATTAATTTAAGTGATTTCTTTACAATGGGTTCGATTCAGACAGGTATGTAATATATGTTTATGTGTTTGAACTGTTAAAATTGCGCTCATAATTATGTTTAATGACTCATTTTTAAACAAGTCTAAATTTGTGAAAAAAATGTGTCTTTGAAGAGGCGTACAAAAAAGTGACGTCTCTTGGAACCATAGGACTTAATGCATCTTGTAGAAAATTCAATTCTTTTTCAAATGTACATTCTTAGACAAAACCATTAGGACTGCAGTAACGATTTAAACGATAAAATGTGATTTTTGGAGGTTTGGTCAACCAATTTTAGTTGAGTCATTTCTCCATCGATTTTTATGAACAATGCTTTGATCGACGCCTAATTAATGCATCTCCACACAAAAAATATAACAGCAAAGGGTACGTTTGTTTTTGACTTTTCTTGAGTTTTTAAAATCAAAATTTTGAAAAAAGTAACGAGCAAAACCGATCAATTTTGCACTTGAAAACATAATATTTTCCAAACGGTAAGCTCAATCTATAAGGTGCTCAGGTCATTTTTATAGATGCAAATATCTGCTTTTCAGAATATCAAAGTTCATTGCAACCAAATGTAAGATACTTAAGTAATGTGAAAAATAAAAGAGTTACCTCTGAAAAAAGCATTACAAAAAATACCAAAAAAGCTCGATTTTGTCGAGTAGTGATATTGACCGATATCCTTGGTTGTCAATGACTGCGAAAGTTCAAAAAATCCTAGTGCATTCAAGTGATATAAAAGAAAACAAGATTCTTTCTGTGGGTTATTTTGCAGAAGAGAGTGCTAAGTTTCGAAATAAAATTTATAAAATTTTAGATTTAAAATGAGGCCGAAATGAAAATTTCACGGACATGTTCCGTACTTCTGATACTATTATCTCATCTGTTAATTTTGAAAGCAGCACACAAATTAAAAAAATAGCCTCTTCCAACTGATGTGTTCCGTCTCTTATCAAGAGGGTTCAATCGTTCAGGCAGAGATCCACCGGAGCAGATTAGTTTCGATTAGCTGGCTAAAGATCGAAAACGAACACCATGAGGATTAACAAAAGGTGTGAAAGGAAACCTATTATTTACAATAAAATTGTGTTTCTTTTATATTTCAGGTCTCCTGGTGTAAATTTTTTGTGAAAGAGCTACCAGAAATAATAATTTTCACTTTTTTAAAACTGTTTTTAAGGCGTGCCACGCCCTCTTGAATAAAATAATATGTTCTCAACATGATCCCAAAAAATATCAAATTTTTTGCGTTTTGTGCAAAAACAAAAATGTGATTTCTTTATAAAAAAAGGAGTTGCCACACCCATTTTTTCAAAAAACCTTCATTTTGCTATTATAAACTCATATCAAAAACTAAACCAAAAAATATCGTTTTGTTTGGAAGTTCTTATTAATTATTGCCACAAAAAGTGGTCAAATTTCCCATAGTGCACTGGAGATAACCCTTCTCAACACCGGATCAGAGCACACGTTCTCTCGTGCTGGGAAAGGGCACTAACCATACAGTATATAGATGTGCCAGTTCATACATCGAACGTGTCTGAGATTTCTGTCCCAGCTCCCGGGGCCTTCGGCTATGTGTGGCAGAGGGATTCGGGTCGGGAGCCAGGCCATTCGGGTCGGGAGCTGGGCCGTTCGGCATGTATGACTCATGGCGGGAAGCGAAAGCAATCTGAGCATTGCAAATGTATGTGTCTAAACAGACACGAGAAAATATTTATCAATTTTTATTTTCCGAAACCGTATGTCGAGCCACTAGCCTACTGAAAAAAAAACAAAATCGACCAATTCAGGGCCGGATCAACCCTCTACCGGGCCCTGGGCAACCATCAATATGGGCCCTCCATTTTTTCACGGCAGTTCCTTCTTTTTTCATTTGAAATAAAAACTTATAAATTTAATGTTTGTTTTATTAATTTGTATGTTTATCAGTGGCTATTATATTTTATTTTTTCAATATTTGGAGTTTTGTTTTTTTCAACAAATTTTTCTGTTAGCCCGAGGGGGGGCCCTAGGCAACTGCTAATCCGGCCCTGCACCAATTCCCGTCGTCAGACTTCATATTTTGTTGTTTTGTATTGCATAGTCTTTGGTAACAGTCAATGTATGTATATGATAAATAATTGATTTAAGCATAGTATCCAGCACTGCGGAATCGAGAAATTCCTGTCAAACTCCATATAAAAAAAACTGTGACAGGAATGTTTCGTTTACGTATTCCTGGAGTGTGTATCCAGCAACACGAGCGGAATCCACAGATTTATATCGATAGTTGCCTATCGGGACCGTGTGTGGACTGAGAGAATAGCTGATACCCAGCTCAGGGTCGCCACCGCGAGCCGCTGTTCTGGTAGACCATGGAGATCGCCAAAGCCCGCAGCGAATGCATCCGTGCTAGGAGGCGCCAAACACGCGCGAAGGGAACGCCAGTCTTCCACACGAGGTCCCAGGAATACGCCACGAAACGCCAAGTCCTCAAAAGATCCAAAAGAGAAAGCAAGAGGAATTGCTTCTTAGAGCTTTGCGATTCTGCCAGGATGAAAGAAATCGTCGAATGCCTCTATCCCACTGTCGCCCCAGCTGTCAGCCCGGCGCGCGCACCGTATCGCCACATCGGATGGACTGACATAACGGCCAGCGAGATTCTGGAGGCGGCAGCAGAAACCCCGACCGGCAAAGCCCCAGGCCCTGATGGTTTCCCCGATACCGCCGTGAAGCTGGCAACGACAGCGCATCCATCGGCTTTCACGCATGTCTTCAACATGTGCCTTCGCGAAGGAGTCTTCCCAGAGCCATGGAAGCAGCAGAAACTTGTCCTGCTGCCAAAGCCCCATAAGCCCCTGATAGACAACGTGGGCAAAGCGCTGGAGCGATGCATTTGCAGGAAGCTTCAGAAAGCTGTCGTAGAGGAAGGTGACCTGTCTCCGATGCAGTTCGGCTTTAGGATGGCAAGATCGACGGCGGACGCAATCCGCATAGTCAAAGACATAGCAGCAAAAGCTTTTGAGGGATCCAGGTTGCTTGGAGGATGGAAGCAGTACTGTCTCGTGGTCACTCTCGACGTAAAGAACGCTTTCAACTCGGCGAGGTGGGACGTCATCCTCATGCCCATAACCCGCTTAGCAATTCCGGATTACTAGGTAGCCATCATCGAGGACTACTTCAGAGGCCGGACGCTGCTATACAGCACCAATAGCGGTACGATGCAGTACCAGGTGACATGCGGCGTTCCCCAAGGCTCGGTACTGGGACCAACCCTGTGGAACGTTATGTACGACGCCATCCTTAAGCTCCAACTACCAACAGACTCCCGCACAGTAAGATACGCAGACAACGTCGCATTGGTGGTAGTAGCAAAGAACCTAGGCGACGTGGAGGCCCGCTGCAACCAAGCGGTGGCCACAATCCAGGAGTGGTTGAGCTCAGTGGGCCTTAAACTGGCTGAGCAAAAGACGGAGGCGGTGCTTATATCCAGACATATTATCTGCAATCCGATATCTCGGTGTAATGTTGGATACTCGCCTCTGATTTCGCGAGCACCTCCAGGCAGTCAGCAAAACGGCAGCCGACGTAGGAAGAGCACTCTCGCGCATGATTCTGAACACGAGGGAACCTAAGCAAGGCCGCCGACTCCTTCTTCAGTCTGTCCTCAAATCGGTCATGATGTACGCAGCGCCAATCTGGGCAGAGGCGACGAGGACAAAGTCCTACAGGAGAGGGCTAGACGCAACTCAACGACTAAGAGCAGAGCAGAGTCTGCTGCGGTTTCCGTACTATTTCGGATGACGCGGCCTTGGTCATAGCAGGAATGCTTCCAGTGGCGGACCTCGCCGAGGAAGCAAAGGATATCTCATTAGAACTCGACGCAGCAGCACAGAACCGATCTCCGGCACTACGGAAAGAAATAAAGTCGGCAGCGAGGGAAAGGAGTTTAAACAGATGACAGGAACGATGGACATTCCGCCTTATACCGGACATCGCTATGTGGGTAAACCGGAAGCATGGAGAAGTTAATTTTTGGCTACTTAGTGGACACGGCTGTTTTAGGAGCTACCTCCATCGTTTCGGGCACGACAGCGACGCTAACTGCTCGACGTGTGGCGTCGAAGAGCACATCCTCTTCAACTGCGCAAGGTTTGCAGATCAGCGGAGCTGCATTGGCGGGGACACGCTGAACGCCGAGAATCTGATCAACAGGATGGTTTTAAGTGAACAGTACTGGTCAAGGGTATCCGGATTCGCGTCAGAAGTTATGCGGAAGCTGAGAGAGCTGGAGCGGAGTCGCAACGGCATAGAAGGAGGGGTCTAAGGCGACCCGCGCGTCCCTACGAAGCAAAGCTTCGCGGCATACCCGCAGGAACTCGGGCTTTATTTATTCTCTTCCACATATAATTCTTCTTCCTATTATTATTATTATTATTCTATACACTTCCTTACCTAATAAACTGATAAAAAAAAAAAAAACTCTTCTCCGTACATTATCGATTTCAACTTCAGTCTTGAATAAAAGAACGTACTTAATGGCTTTCCACTTTTCTCCATAGCTAGATTGGTTGCCTTTTCAGCTTTTTCAGTAGCGTTGTTTTGCGAGGTATTAAAGAGACCATGATCGTTCAGTTAATATTTTCACATTTTATTGTACTTAAGTTTATGTATTATTTCAAGACTTTTCAAGACTGTTGAAAGCGATATATTTATGTTATGAGCGTATAGAACTTGTGGCGGAAGGTCACTGTGCCAGACAGCAAAACGTTTAACTACGGTGGTGATCGATTTTGAAGTGTCTTCTGCTCTTTCTGATGAGCCTCCACCACAGCGGCTGACGAACGCTGAGAAATAGCACAGCACAGGCAAACAAACGGTTATAAAGAGAGAATTTACATTAAGAGATGTTACATATGCTGAACTGCTCTTTGCGCTGCCATGGACCAGCGCTTAGCCGAACAATGTCCCAGCTGGTTGCATCTAAAGCACCTGTTATCTCTCCTTGTACAATCCCGCTTAATATGCAACTTATCTGTGCAATTAAAAGACTTTTAAAACTTTTCAGCACCATTCACCAACTCTTTTTCTCCTTTCTTGAAATGTGAGTCAAACTTCCCTTGAGGTCTCACTGACCCTGCCATCTTCTGGTATGCCTCGATTTGCACTTCTAACTTTCAAATTTTTCATGTTCTTAGCCTGATACAGTAAAGCCTTATTTGCATTAGAATCTGGAATCCCGTTAACAAAGTATTCGATTAAGCTTTCGTCCTCCATATCGTCCAATTTCTCACGCAACTCACGCAATCAAAGCCAAAATCTAGTCTCTATTAATTTTACAAAGTTGAATAACAATATGAAAGAATAAGAAATGGATATATGCCGTTCGCTCTTCAAAAAACATTTTTAGAATCTCAGTGCATCTCAGACCTTAAAACTTAACAGGTTCCGTTCTTTAAACTTTATGTTAATTACACTAGTCAAAACGAAATTTAGGCTGTGGCCCAAAATGACTTTTTCTTATAGATTTCGGGGTTTTACAATTTTTAACAAATTATAGTTTTTTTTATGGTTTAGTTTTTTTTAAAGAATTTATTAAAATCTAGTATTTTTTTCATATTTTTTTCTGAGGTAGTGCTTATATTTTTCACATAACTTAAGTATCTTATATCTGCTGGCATAGAACTGAACAGTTCAGAAAAGCTGACAAATGCAGCTTAAATCCGACCTAGGCACTTTGTATCTGCAGCTAGATATTAAGCTTTCAAATTCAAATTTCATAATTTATTTGCGGTATTTTTTCCCGAAATTTTGAATTTAAAAACTCGGGAAAAGATAAAAAAAATTATTTTTGGCATGTATTTTTAGTTTTAGATAGACAAATTAATTGGGCGTCGTTTAAGGTATTGCTCATAAAGGTTTATGGATAAACGGTGGAGCTAAAATTCGTTAACCAAACCTCAAAAATAAACAAGAAGGAACCTGTAAGTCGCTTCTGGGGACGCGACTCTACTTATACCCGTACTCAATATATACATTTTTGAGCACATAATTTTAAGAATTTTAAAATTAAAAAAAAAAATTAACATTTTTTGCTACATCTGTTATCTACATCTACAATGTATATTTTACATCTAACATGTAGATTATACATGTACCATTTAAATTCTACATATCATCCCCGGTTGCTCGCGCACTGAACGCGGCAGGGTGTGAGAGCGAGAAGGAGATAGAGTAGTATGTCTTTGGCTGGAGGAGGCGGGGGAAGCAACTGAAAATTAATTTCTTCATTCTGGCTATAATTATGATCCGATCTGATTCAGATTCGGAAATCTGGTAGATATGGGCATTCTCTACGATACGATTTTCGTTTTATCGTATCTTTAAAATTGTGCCTGCCACAGATATTCGTCCTTTGTGGTGGCGGAAGGGGCCGGGGCGAAATTTTGAAATACACTTGTAGCAGTGTGATTTCACATAGGTCTGGACACCAAATTTGGTTCAGTCTGATATCACAGCAGTAAGGATACAAAATTTGGTTGTTCTAGCTCTTATAGTCTCTGAGATCCAGCCGAGAAACAAGACGGACAGACAGACATGGCTCTTTCCCGAAATCTATCAGAAAAAGTCAAATGGTCTCAAAGTTGTCCACATAAATACACAAAGTTTGCTTAGGAAAATTTATAAGTTTAGATTACTTTTTACCAATTCAAATGTAGATATTATATGTGCGTCCGAGACGTGGTTTGTACCTGAGATTTGTGACCTGTCAATTAAGTGTGACGGTTATGTTGTTTTTCGTTCTGATCGTATTGGACATGCAGGTGGTAATGATATATATGTTAATACTAGATTAAAATGTAATGTTAAATGTAAACAACCTAGTGAATGTCCCATTGAATATCTAACCCACCTAAGACAAAAACCATGGTTCAGTTATATAAAAAATCGACTGCCTCAGAGAGACAATGCTTTCCTTAAATGGAAGCGTTATAAAACAGATGAATTTCGTTTGACATACAAACGATTAAGAGCAATAGTTATAAAGGGTATAAGATCTGCAAAGTGTGTCTTCTGCATATCTAAATTTCAGAACTGTTCCACTACTAAACAAAGGTGGACTGAAATGAACAATTTGGGGAATAGGGAAATGTAAACAGAAGACTGAACACGATGTCAATGTCGAAGAACTTAACAGAAGGTTTTCGATGACTGGTGTACCTGAAGCGACAAGCAACATGTACCTGAATGTTGTAGCTTTGTGTGTGTCAATCAATGTCCTTGCGTGTATACTTAAGGTGAAGTCCAATGCTGAAAGCGTAGATAACATTGGTCCAAAATTCTTTAAAATGTCACTTCCCATGATTTTGTCCCACGTCACGTATATCTTTAACAACGCCATTACTACGTCCTCGTTTCCGACTGTATGGAAAAAGGCAAAGCCAATCCCAAAACAGAACAATGACTACAAACCCATTTCAATACTTCCATTTTTTTTTCAAAAGTTCTTGAAAATATTATGTTTTTACAGATTGAAAACTTTTTGACTCAAAACTCGCTGATTAGCCTAAAGCAGTCGGGGTTTCGGAAAAAACGAAGTTGTATAGGTGCTATAACGGATATTGTGGAAGATATACGAAGGCAAATTACTTTCTCACCACTTCTTGACCATAGTAAAGCATTTGACTCCGTAAACCATAACATACTCTGCACAAATTTGACGAACTCAATTCAATTCAATTTTTTAAACACTTACAAATCAGGTGCGAATGTTTCCACTTTTATGAAACTTAGGTGGGGAGTCCCTCAGGGATCTGTGTTGGGCCCTTTATTGTTTACAGTATATGTTAATGATCTACCTACTGTCTTGTCCGAATGTAAAGTACATCTATACAAAGACAATATAAGTATAAGATACAGAACGCCATACGAAATTTTTGAACACGAATTTTGAATGCTGGCTCTAGAGCCATCCGCTCTCGTGTATGCATACAGCATACGAAGGCACACGAGTCGTCGCTACGACTGTATGTGTGCACATGCACACGTTTTTTTACAGCGATGTCGAAATATACCATTCACTTTAGGAGTGTAAGTTAATTTTGCAAGACACTTACCACCCCAATATTAAAAAACTGTTATATTGTATATATCCCTCCAACGATAATTTATTTTAAGATGGTATATTCGATAATAATGATCGGATTTATATATATAAAATAAAAAAAATACATCATATATTTAATACATGACTTCACATTGGAATAATTGTCATTAGAGTATTCAGCGTGCGACGTATTCAATGACGGTAAATAAATTCGTTTCTCAACTCATAAAAAGGTTTTTGTCTCGAAAATCGTCCCCTTCGCACAAGTACGCACGCATACGCACTTGCTGGTTCTGTGCGTACTCACATATGCAAGCGGATTCTATTTTTAGAAGCCCTATCGAGAATATATGGCGAATAATGAAATAATGAATAAAGAAACCTAAAAAATGAGCCTCAAAGAACACTTTCTGACCTAAAAATAAAACTGCAAGCGATGTGGGACTCTATTTCAAAAGAACAATGCCAGAATTTATTGAAATCTATGCCAAAGCGTTGTAAGTGTGTTGTAGAGGCCAAAGGATATGTTATACAATAGCTATACAAACAGCTAATATTTAACTCCTAGACTTCATACTATCGACTAACCTAGAAGTAGAAAACGTAGGAGAGGAATACACCTCTGTAGGCCCCACCTCTTCAAACGTGCTAGATTTAACACTCGTAGCGGGAACAAGTACTTTGGTATCTGTATCTGTATCAGTTTAAGTGCGAATTTGAACACTCTCCGAAGATAACTGTCTATAGAAACCCCCGGAACACAAACTGGGAAAAGTTTAAAAAGACAGTTACCTCGAAGCTCGCGACCTGTCCGGGCACAGTGACATCCCCGGAAGAGATAGAATCGTCCCTAGAGACCCTCTCCAAGGAGCTACTGGATGCATACCACGCAGCATGCCCACCCTCGAGAACGAAAAAGAGAACCAGACCACTATGGTGGAACCGGGACCTATCGCTTCAAAGAAATAACCTCAAAGAATTCTTCAAAATCACCAAACAGGCGAACGAGGAGATAATCAATGAGGAATACAAAACCCTACTCAGGGAGTACAAGAAGGAAATACGCAGGGCACAAAGAAACTCGTGGAGGAACTTCTGCTCCAATATCGAGAAAGTCCCAGAAACGTCTAGACTCCGGAAGTTGCTATCAAAGCAACCTGCCATACAAAGTCAGCTGAAACGAAATGATGGACAATGGACTGAGGGCAGCGAAGATGCCCTAACAGCAATAATGGAAGCCCACTTCCCAGGATGCACCGAGCTTGCTGACGCTACAGAGCATCAGGACCTAGCAACTGAGGAACAGCACCCCCCAACATATCTCATATCGTCTAGGAGAATCCACTGGGCTATAGACTCCTTTGCGGGTAGAAAAGCACCTTGACGAGACGGTATATTAATCTAGCCATCTTACAGGCGACCAAAGACGTGATCACCCCATGGCTCTCTGCAATATACTCAGCTTGCCTGAGCACGGGCTATATCCCTATTCAATGGAGGACCTCGAGGATTGTCTTCCTTCCAAAGGCAGGAAAGTGCAGCCATATGAGCCCCAATGACTACAGACCGATAAGCCTTACCTCTTTTCTACTCAAAACACTAGAAAAGCTGCTGGATCTACACATCCGACATGATGTAGGTGGGCGGATGTCAACCAACCAGCATGCCTATACCAAAGGGAAATCGGTAGAGACGGCACTGCATTCGCTAGTAGCCACCATCGAAAATGCCCTCCAAAATTAAAAGTATGCTCTAGGAGTGTTTGTAGACATATCCGGAGCATTCAACAACGTGAATATGAGCGCGATAATGGACCGCCTAGAAGCGATCAACACACATCCCGCAATCAACCTCTAGATAAAGAACCTTTTAAGTTGTAGACGGGTGTACTCAGAGTGGGGCACCGCCTCCATGGTGAATGGGGCACACAGAGACACTCCTAAATGGGGGGTTCCTCCCCTCCTGTGGAACCTGGTAGTCGACGACCTAATAAAGAGATTCGAAAGGACAGCATATGCGTATGCGACTCTAAGCTCCATAATGGAATCAACACTCAGGGAGATATGTGAGTGGGCGGAAAAAGTAGGATTCAGTATCAACGCGGACAAGACGGACCTCATCCTCTTTACCAAGAGATACAAGGTACCGGCATGGATCCCCCCGAAAATTGAAAAAACCGGGCTAACCCCGAAAATACAAGTCAAATTCCTCGGCATTTTGGAATGGGTGAAGAAGGCCACCATTGCGCTATATGCATCCAAGAAGATGCATGGGGCCTGTCACCTGCTCTAATGCACTGGATCACATCTCCGTGGTGCGACCGACTCTGCTGTATGGAGTCTTAGTGTGGTGGCAAGCGACGGAAAAGACGACGTACAATAAGCTTATGGAAAGGACCCAGCGGCAGGCACTGCTTTGCATTACGGGGGCGCTGAGGTCAACGCCAAAAAAAGCACTCAAAACCATAATCGGAATCGACCCCCTGGACATCCACGCTCAACTGATTGCAGGAAAGGCGGCACAACGCTTAGTAGCATCAGGAAACATGTCTCTACAAGGATTCGGGCACAGTTCATTTCGCCGAGACATGACCAGTATATCTGACTACATGATCCCCCAAACTTGCCTGGACGTAAACACAACCTCATTTATGGGACCCGACGACTGGAAAAGGGTCGGGACCAGACTCAACACCTCAACATTTATACCGACAGCTCCAAGATGGAAGGAGGAGTTGGAGCGGGCATATACTGTACCCTGAGATAAGGCTGTCCTATAAGCTACCGGGCCAATGCAGCATATTCCAGGCGGAAGTCTACGCCATACGGAAAGCGGCGGAGGCGGCTCAGCCCATCGATCGTTCACATGGCAGGGTAAACCTGTTCGTGGACAGCCAGGCGGCGATAAGATCCATGCAGGATCCATACTGACAGGACACTGTCTGACTGCAGCACACGCAGTTAAACTAGGCATCACCAACAGTGGTAACTGCAGAAAATGCGATGAAGAAGGGGCTATCGAAACCCTGGAACAACTCAAATGCAGCTGCCCGGCGCTATCAAGGCCAAGAAGAAAATACCTGGGTACCCCGGTGATGGCATCACAGGAAGAGGCCTCTAGAAGGACACCAGGAGAACTTCTTGCCTTCGCGAAAAACACCTCGATCTTCAAGGACTTTGAAACCTCACAACAATGAAGAAGGTTCATGCACCCGCCCATCCGGACAACAAAGGGCCATATCAGCCTATGCGTGGCCCCATGAGGGCCGTCCAAAGCATTCAAAGAAAGTTTTGTTATTATTGTTGTTGTTGAAGTACAACAAAACTTTTTTTTTCTAAGGTTAAGAGAATAAAATGATCTTTCACAGAAAATTAAGTTCGCATGTGTTATCTACATTAATATTGAAAATATCTTCTGTTAAAGATTGCATACGGGTAAAAGTGCTTGCCGTACGAATTAATAGTGGTGTGGGTCGTATGCTGATGACGTCCAAATTTATGTTAGCAGTCCCGTTGAAAAAATAAATGCTGGTGTCAGTACGTGTAACAAAATGCTTTCCATAATAGAGAAATGGCCAAAAGAAAATGGCTTGGAAATAAATCCTAAAAAATTCAAAAATTCAGTTAACCTGGGTATAAAATTTGATAGAACCAAAAACAATATAATTATAAGATTCGTAACGCTCATACATTTCAATTGCCATATGCAAGCCAATTTTTCGGCAAGCGACGAAATTCGCACCATCTCGCTCCCACAAATTTGAGATCGTACGAATCTAAAAATAGAATCCGCTTGCATGTGGAAGTACACACAGAACCAGCAAGTGTGTATGTGTGCGAACTTGTGCGAAGCGGACGATTTTCGAGACGAAAACCTTTTTATGAGTTGAGAAACGAATTTATTTACCGTCGTTGAATACGTCGCACGCTGAATACTCTAATGACAATTATTCCAATGTGAAGTCATGTATTAAATATATGTATTTTTATACCCGTACTCAAAAAAGAGTTAAGGGGTATATTAGATTTGTGGTAAAAGTGGATGTGTGTAACGCAGAGAAGGAAAATTTTCCGACCCCATAAAGTATATATATTCTTGATCAGCATCAATAGCCGAGTCGATACAGCCATGTCCGTCTGTCCGTCCGTCTGTTCGTCCGTCCGTCTTGATGAGCGCCTGGATCTCAGAGACTATAAGAGTTAGGGTAACCAAAGTTGGTTTCCAGACTCATGTGATATCACACTGCTACAAGTGTATTTCTAAATTTCGCCCCGCCCCCTTCCGCCACCACAAAGGACGAAAATCTGTGACAGGCACAATTTTAAAGATACGATAAAACTAAAATCGTATCGTAGAGAATGACCATATCTATTAGATTGCTGAATCTGAATCAGATCGGATCATAAATATAGCCAGAATGAAGAAATTAATTTTCAGCTGCTTCCCCCGCCCCTTCCTGCAAGAAAACAACCACTCATTCTCTTTCTCGCTCGCACACTTTGCCGCGTTCAGTGCGCGAGCAACCCCTAGCGGAGGAGATGTAGAATCTAAATGGTACATGTATAATCTACATGTTAGATGTAAAATATACATTGTAGATGTAGATGTAGATAACAGATGTAGCAAAAAAATGTAAAATGTAAAATTTTTTTTTTAATTCTAAAAAAATTATATGCTCAAAAATGTATATACTGACTGAGTACGGGTATAAGTAGAGTCGCGTCCCCAGAAGCGACTCACACGTTCCTTCTCGTTTTATTTTATATATATAAATTCGATCATGGATTAACAAAATTAGCTTACACTTATAAAGTGAAGGGCGTATTTCGGCTGTCGCAGCGGCAGAGAACCAACTTCGTTTGCATTCGTATGCTGTATGCACACAAGAGAGCGGCTGGCTCTAGAGCGCTCTCTCTATCTCTAAAAAATTTCGTATGGCGTTATGTATCTTATTCTTATATTGTCTTTGGTAGCTAAATCTGTCATGGAGTAAACATATATCAAAGGCAGCAGGGCGTACCTATGGTCTGTTGCGTCAATTGTAAGCGTCTAAAACATTTTTGCCAGAAGAAATATGACTTCTGATTTCTAGTGTCATTCTCATCCCCACTCTATTTAATGGTGTTGAAATATTTGGACATAATGACTCTCGTGACATGTGCACATTAGTAGTAGCCTTTAATTCAATAGTCCGATATGTGTTCAATCTAAGATGTTTCGACCATGTATCACACCTGACCTTAACTTAACCACTTGGATAGATTTTAGAATCTTAGTATAATTTCATAAAATTGTGACGACTCAAGAACCGATTTACCTTAACTGCGAACTTAGCCCTGCTACATCACAACGAATCGACAACTATTTATGCCCTCGAACTCAAACGCTTTTCCCGAAGAGACAGTTCATTGTCAATGCAATCCGCTTAAGGAACAGTTTTCCTCATCACCTTAAATCCATTAGGAGCGCAACTCAATTTCAAACTAAAATCAAAGAACATTTAGGAAACCATTAAAAATAAGCAAAATAAATAGACTCAATATACAAAAATAATATAAAAAATAAATAAATAAATAAAAAAAAATACAAAAAAAATTTAAAACAAAACAACATATTAATGTATAATATTCGATTTAAGTACATAACTCTTGTCAAAACGTCAATGTATAAGTATTAGATTTAAGTAGAAAACATCCAAAATTAACTATAATAATAAGTTATACTTTTAGCGTTAAATAAATACAAATACAAGAAAGTGTATTTCAAAATTTCGCATTACTCCCTTCCGCCACCACAATGGACGCAGTATCGTAGAAAATGACCATATCTACCAGATTGCCGAATCTGAATTAGATCGGATCATAATTATAGCCATAATAAAGAAACAAAATTTTCAGTTGCTTCCCCCGGCTCCTACAGCCAGCCGCTACTCATTCTCTTTCGCGCTCGCACACTCTGCCTCGTTATGTACGCGAGCGCCTGCTGGCAGTGAAGATGTAGGATCTAAATGGTACATGGAGAATCTACATGTTAGATGTAGAATATACATTTACGATATAGATGTAGATAACAGATGTAGCAAAAAAATGTAAAATTTTAAAAATTTGTTTCTAATTTTAAAATTCTAAAAAATTATTAGCTCCAATATTTATATACTGACTGAGTACGAGTATAAGTAGAGTCGCGTCCCCAGCGACTCACACGTTCCTTCTCGTTATTATGTTAAGTTCTTGAGCATGCAAACTTAACACTATGTTAAATGCCTCTGATAAACAACAGCATGATTGCCAAATTCAATCTGTTATTCTCCCAATGCAACAACAAAATTTTGTCAGGAAATTCGGGAACAGTCTTGTCTCGCTTTGCAATATTCCGCTGCCACTCACCCTACTAACCAATTCCAGAATTTTCGCCGTACTCTCACCAACACAACTTCAGAATTGTCATCCTCACACCAATGTAGCTTTAGAATTTTCTCGTCTTCTCCTCGCAGAAATTATGCTCCTGACTTTTTCCAACGCCAAGCAATTGCGATCTGCCAGCTATTTTCTCTGCTCCAAGCTTTCTGCTTTGTCCAAATATCCACCGCCAACGATCCTGCCTACTGGACGTTGCTGCACAGCCACAAAGACTTACGTTGCCTCCAGCTTGGTTATCGGTTTCTTTATCGCCTTCTCTGTTGCTCCTTTCGTTCCTCCTGATTCGGTTTGCTTCGGTTTTTTTTCTCCTCTTTGCCGTTGCTGTCTGTCGCCGCCTCGCTCACACACCCTCCTTTGCCAATTGCTTTGTGCGACGCACAGTGGGCCTCAAAGTCGCAAAGAGGCGGCATAAGTCAATAAATTGTATGAAAGCTTTTGATAAATCCAGTACACGAATCCGGCAGAGAATTTTCCAAAGCTTTCAAAAAAGAAAGTTTAAAAAAAATTGAACTTTTAGTTTAGGAGATATGAGGAATCAAAGTTAAAAATTATTTCCGTGTACAAAAATGTATTCAACTTTTATTGACATACGGCATCTTTCAGGTAGAATAAAAAGGCAACTGTGTGAGATATCATTCTGTTTTTGGTATCTATTACTACGTGTATTCATTTTTATTAATATTCAATAAAAAAAAACTGGTCCGTTGCATAGACAGTTATAGAGAAAAACGTATTTTTGACTTGAATTAAAAAAAAAGGATGTTTTGTATTAACGAAAATGTTGTATTCGTGCTCTTTGCATATTACTCTGTAAGTTTAAAAGCCCTTTTTTAACTTTTGAGTGTTTTTGCTTCTACATCGATAACAGTTACCTCGCAAAGTAGCCACTAAAAATTATTTGTTTATTGCAGCTATAAAGATCCGATTTGATCTAGATTCTGCAATCTGGTAGATATGCCCATAAGCTGCCTTGTAGTTGGCGGTGCGGTACCAGCGACTGGCTCGATCGGTGAGAAGTTTTGTCATGGCCCGAGGCAGCTCATTTGTGTCCACCCCATATGAAAGCGCACGTTCTTCGAGTAGTTCCAGTTCCAGGTTCCGTCGAACCTGATTCCCCATTTTCAAATCTGTTCCGCGATGTGGGCGGTGTGGCGGTGGTGGCGTCCATCTATGGAAGGGTCCATAGCTGGCACAATCCTCTGTGTGGGCGAGCGGCTGGTCTCCGTAACTGGAGGTCTGTTCGACTTTAAAAACTCGGGAAAAGTCGAAAGAAAAATAATTCTTGGCATGCATTTTTAGTTTTAGAAAGACGCAATAATTAGACGTCGTTTAAGGTATTGTTCGCTAAAAATCTATGGATAAACGGTGGAGCTAAAATTCGTTAACCAAACCTCAAAAGTGAAAAAATAAACAAAAAATACTTTTTGGAAGGTTGCGGGCCCAACTGCCAATTGGGAACAAAACAAACGAAAATGGTTTGAATTTTTTGGTACCTGAAAGTGTTCCTTTGGCATTGGACCAGCAATGGACGGTATTTTTCAGGTAAAATTAGTTTTCAGTCGTTTTGGTCAAACGGCTGCAAGTTGACCGTTTATCCATAGATTTGAGCAAAACCTTAAACGACGCCTAATTAATGCGTCTATCTAAAACTAAAAATGTTGGCCAATTATTTTTTTTTCGAGTTTTCCCGAGTTTTAAAAGTCAAAATTTAAAAAAAAAAACGAGAAGGAACGTGTGAGTCACTTCTGGGGACGCGACTCTACTTATACCCGTACTCAGTCAGTATTTACATTTTGGAGCATGTTTTTTTATAATTTTATAATTAAAAAAAAAAATTTTACATTTACATTTTTTTGCTACATCTGTTATCTACATCTACAATGTATATTTGACATCTAACATGTAGATTATACATGTACCATTTATATTCTGCATCTCCTCCGTTAGGGGTTGCTCGCGCACTGAACGCGGCAGAGTGTGCGAGCGAGAAAGAGATAGAGTATAGGTTGTCTGCAGAAGGGGGCGGGGAAAGCAACTGAAAATTAATTTCGTCATTCTGGCTAATGTATATGGGCATTCTCTACGATACTGCGTTTTTATCTTTATCGTATCTTTAAAATTGTGCCTGTCACAGATTTTCGTCCTTTGTGGTGGCGGAAGGGGGCGGGGCGAAATTTTGAAATACACTTGTAGCAGTGTGATATCACATGAGTCTTGAAACCAAATTTGGTTACCCTAACTCTTATAGTCTCTGAGATTCAGGCGCTCATCAAGACGGACGGACGGACGGACGGACGGACAGACAGACATGGCTCTATCGACTCGGCTATTGATGCTGATCAAGAATATATATACTTTATGGGGTCGGAAAATTTTCCTTCTCTGCGTTACACACATCTACTTTTACCACAAATCTAATATACCCCTTAACTCTTTTTTGAGTACGGGTATAAAAAAAAATACCGCAAAAAATTATGAAATTTTAATTTGAAAGCTTAATATCTTCCATGTAGTAAGCTGCAGATACAAAGTGCCCAGCTTTTCAGAACTGCAAAGTTATGTGAAAAATAAAACACACCTCTGAAAAAAACCATGAAAAAAACACCTAATTTTTTAAAATTCTTTAAAAAAAATGACACCATAAAAAAAACGAGAAGGAACGTGTGAGTCGCTTCTGGGGACGCGACTCTACTTATACCCGTACTCAGTCAGTATTTACATTTTTGAGATATGATTTTTTAGAATTTTAGAATTAAAAAAAAAAATTTTACATTTTACATTTTTTTGCTACATCTGTTATCTACATCTACATCTACAATGTATATTTTACATCTAACATGTCGATTATACATGTACCATTTAGATTCTACATCTCCTCCTCTAGGGGTTGCTCGCGCACTGAACGCGGTAGAGTGTGCGAGCGAGAAGGAGATAGAGTATCGTGTCTCTGGCTGGAGGAGGCGGGGGAACCAAAAAAAAAATAATTTTCTTCATTCTGGCTATAATTATGATCCGATCTGATTCATATTCAGCAAACTAGTAGATATGGTCATTCTCTACGATACTGCGTTTTTAGTTTTATCGTATCTTTAAAATTGTGCCTGCCACAGATTTTCGGCTTTGGGGGGGGGGGGTTTTTTTTATTTTTTTTTTTTTGTGGGGGGGAAGATGAGTGGATTATTTTAGAAATATTAATTTCACATGAGTCTGGCTACCAATTTGGCTCTTATACCTTTTTAAATTATTTTATTTTTTGGGTAAATTTTCTGTTAAACATTTTTACCAAATAATACCCTTAACCCTTTTTGAGTACGGGTATAAAAAAAAATACCGCAAAAAATTATGAAATTTTAATTTGAAAGCTTAATATCTTCCATGTAGTAAGCTGCAGATACAAAGTGCCCAGCTTTTCAGAACTGCAAAGTTATGTGAAAAATAAAAGCACTACCTCTGAAAAAAAACCATGAAAAAATACCTAATTTTTTAAAATTCTTTAAAAAAAAATGACACCATAAAAAAACGAGAAGGAACGTGTGAGTCGCTTCTGGGGACGCGACTCTACTTATACCCGTACTCAGTCAGTATTTACATTTTTGAGATATGATTTTTTAGAATTTTAGAATTTAAAAAAAAATTTTACATTTTACATTTTTTTGCTACATCTGTTATCTACATCTACATCTACAATGTATATTTTACATCTAACATGTCGATTATACATGTACCATTTAGATTCTACATCTCCTCCTCTAGGGGTTGCTCGCGCACTGAACGCGGTAGAGTGTGCGAGCGAGAAGGAGATAGAGTATCGTGTCTCTGGCTGGAGGAGGCGGGGGAACCAACAGAAAATTAATTTCTTCATTCTGGCTATAATTATGATCCGATCTGATTCATATTCAGCAAACTGGTAGATATGGTCATTCTCTACGATACTGCGTTTTTAGTTTTATCGTATCTTTAAAATTGTGCCTGCCACAGATTTTCGTCCTTTGTGGGGGCGGAAGGGGGCGGAGCGAAATTTAGAAATACACTTGTAGCAGTGTGATATCACATGAGTCTTGAAACCAAATTTGGTTACCCTAACTCTTATAGTCTCTGAGATCCAGGCGCTCAACAAGACGGACGGACGGACGGACGGACGGACGGACGGACAGACAGACATGGCTCTATCGACTCGGTTATTGATGCTGATCAAGAATATATATACTTTATGGGGTCGGAAAATTTTCCTTCTCTGCGTTACACACATCCACTTTTAGCACAAATCTAATATACCCCTTAACTCTTTTTTGAGTACGGGTATAATAAAGTACTACACAAATTTTTAAATCCCGAAATCATTCAGAACGAGAAGGAACGTGTGAGTCGCTTCTGGGGACGCGACTCTACTTATACCCGTACTCAGTCAGTATATAAATTTTTGAGCATATGATTTTTTAGAATTTTAGATTAAAAAAAGAAATTTTACATTTTACATTTTTTTGCTACATCTGTTATCTACATCTAAAATGTATATTTTACATCTAACATATAGATTCTATATGTACCATTTAGATTCTACATCTCCTCCGCTAGGGGTTGCTCGCGCACTGAACGGGGCAGGGTATGTCTTTGGCAGGGGGTGGCGGGGGCCGTATAGCCGTACTCAAAAAGAGTTAAGCGGTATATTCGATTTTTGTTAAAAGTGGATGTGTGCAATAGCCGATTCTATGTCTGTCTTCATGAGCGCCTAGATCTCAGAGACTATAAGAGCTAGAGCAACCAAATTTTGTTTGCAGACTCATGTGACATCGCAGAGTCCGCACAAAGGAGGATAATCTGTCACAATTTTAAAGATACGATAAAACTAAGAACGCAGTATCGTAGATAATGATCCGATCTGATTCAGATTCAGCAATCTAATAGATATGGTCATTCTCTACGATACGATTTTAGTTTTATCGTATCTTTAAAATTGTGCCTGTCACAGATTTTCGTCCTTTGTGGCGGCGGAAGGGGGCGGGGCGAAATTTAGAAATACACTTGTAGCAGTGTGATATCACATGAGTCTGGAAACCAACTTTGGTTACCCTAACTCTTATAGTCTCTGAGATCCAGGCGCTCATCAAGACGGACGGACGAACAGACGGACGGACAGACGGACATGGCTGTATCGACTCGGCTATTGATGCTGATCAAGAATATATATACTTTATGGGGTCGGAAAATTTTCCTTCTCTGCGTTACACACATCCACTTTTACCACAAATCTAATATACCCCTTAACTCTTTTTTGAGTACGGGTATACAAAAAAAAATTTTACATTTTACATTTTTTTGCTACATCTGATATCTACAACTACATCTACATTGTATATTTTACATGTAACATGTAGATTATAGATGTACCATTTATATTCTACATCTCCTCTGCTAGGGATTGCTCGCGCACTGAACGCGGCAGAGTGTGCGAGCGAGAAGGAGAATGAGTATCGTGTCTCTGGCTGCCACAGATTTTCGTCCTTTGTAGTGGTGGAAGGGGGCGGGCGAAATTTTGAAATACACTTGTAGCAGTGTGATATCACATGAGTCTTGAAACCAAATTTGGTTGCCCTAGCTTTTATAGTCTCTGAGATCCAGGCGCTCATCAAGACGGAAAGACGGATAGACGGACAGACGGACATGGCTATATCGACTCGGCTATTGATGCTGATCAAGAATATATATACTTTATGGGGTCGGAAACGTTTCCTTCTCTGCGTTGCACACATTCACTTTTACCACAAATCTAATATACCCCTTAACTCTTTTTTGAGTACGGGTATAAAAAAAGTATGCGTACAAACATAAAAAACCAAAGAATATTCCATTTTTTCCCAAATTAATAGGAATTTTAGTATGAAGTTGGCTACCCTTTACGTTTTATTACTTCCGCCAATCGATTTGGCATTGATTCGACCAATTTTTTGGTATCCTCGACCGTTATCCTTCGATGTTATAGTGTGCAGTCAGATCCTGCGCTCCAGGAAGTCCCACAGATGCTCAATTCAATGGGATTGAGATCTGGGGGATTGCGGCGGCGATTTCAGTTGATTCTTTACGTTATATAGCAACCAAAGCTGTGTATTGTGGGCGGTATGCTTCGGGTCGTTGCCTTGTTGAAACCAAAAATCGTTCTCCAGTCCCAATTTTGTGGCGCTTTGGTGCAAATTTTGTTTTAATATGTTCATATACATCTTGTGATCCATTATTGACTCAATGAAGACAAGACTTCCAACTCCACTAGCCGCCATACATCCCCAAACCATAACGCCACCACCACCATGTTTTACGGTTGGGGCAAGGTTTTGAATATCCAGGGCTGTGCCTTTTTTTCGCCACACAAGCTTGCGGCCTTTAATCCCAAATATGCAAAGCTTGCTTTCGTCGCTAAAAATAACTTTTTTCCAGAACTCAGTGGGTATATTTTGGAATTTTCTGGCAAACTCCATGCGTTTGATTTTATTCACTGCTGATATGAGTTGTTTTTTTCGGGCAGTACGGCTATTCAAGCCTTCCTTCTTTAGAATTTTTGCAAATGGTATCATCATGAAGGTTCTTGTTGAACTTGTCCTTAATATCCTTGGCGATTTGAGAGGCTGTTGAGCTTGGTTTCATTTTAACGGATTTTAAAATGCTCCTCTTCTCATGTTCAGTAAGCTTCGGTGACCTACCAGATCGGGGCTTAGACTTACAGGAACCGGTTGAATTGAAGTTTTCAAGGACTCTTTGACCAGAGGAGTGTGCTCTACCAAGTATGCCTCCAATTAAAAATGAATCAAAAAAATCTTAAATTTGGTCCAAAAGTGTGTGTTTGACCGCCTATTTCATTTTATTTTGTGTCATTCTGTAGAACAGAACATTTGATGATAGATTTTGTTTTTTCTAACTTTTTGTGTGAAAATTTGTTTTCTGAAAAAATTGCAATTTGTGTAAGTATATTTGTTGCTTTTGAAAATGGGTGCGTTTTAAACCAACCTGTGTGGTTTTTAAAGTTAAATGTCGAGACGATTAAATTTGGGTCGGCGAACGCGAAATTCGTTTCAATTTGTGGCTTCAAGGAGCCGTGAAATTAGCCAAGACATTACACATCGCAATGAAAATAATCGTATACGCACAGCAAGGTCCCGTTCAAATCAACGGAACAATGATGCAACAACAACTGCAAATGAACGTCGTGATATTCAAAATATACAAGCTGTTGCGTTCGCGTACAGTAGGCTCACCGATTACGCTTCTCATAGGCACATTATAGTTGGTCCAATGAACGACCGTTGACGCCATTGGCAGGCATTAAAATTTAAAGGTGAAGCAGATGGGATGTGCTGTGCGAGTGGTAAAGTGAAATTGCCTGAATTAGGCAGCCCACCACAACCGCCCCCTCCTGCATGCTACTCATTCTCTTCTTCGCTCGCAGACTCTGCCGCGTTCAGTGCGCGAGCAACCCCTAGCAGTGGAGATGTAGAATCTAAATGATAATATTACCGTCATCGTAAGTTAGAAGTCCACGTCATATGTTTGAGTACGCGCAAGATGCGATGTCATACGTTCGCCGTTACGGTCGACCAGACCTATTCATCACATTCACGTGTAATCCGCAATGGGAAGAAATCTCGGAATTATTGTTTGTTGGCCAAACATCGAAAGATCGCCATGATGTACAATGAATAATTGATGCCGAAGGTTTGCCTACTCGTGAGCACGCTACATACAGTTGACCATGTGAAAATACCGGATTGTTGCTAATAAATGTTCGTGGACCAACATCATTTGAATCTTTGCGAACTGTTGATGAAGAATTTTATCGCGAAGCATGCGAACGATTGAATATGCTTGAGAATGACATGCATTGGGATCTTACACTTGAAGATGCAGCATTGTCATCAAGTCCACATCAAATTCGGACATTTTTCGCAATTATTATAGCCACGTGCAGTCCAGCAAAGCCAATTGAATTGTGGCAAAAACATCAAAATCATTTGTCAGAGGATTTTTTACATCGTTTGCGCCGTCAAACGGGTGATATAAACATGGACTATACGCCGGAAATTTACAACGAAGCATTGATTGCTATTGAAGACCTTTGCTTGATGATGGCAAGCAAAGCATTAGCTCAATTAGGTATGACAGCGCCTAGTCGTGATATACACGACCTTTTCAACAAAGAACTGGAGCGTGAACAGCAGTATGATCGTGCCGAGCTTAATGCGTTTGTGCAAAACAATGAGCCACGTATTTAACCGTATTCAACCAAAGAACGGTTTTTTTTTTCGGAATCGACCATGTCTGGACGTTGATATGCAATGACTGCATCATCAAGTGGCCCATGCAACACCAAGCCGAAGCCTGTTACGCGCGGAACCCAGGCAGAAACGCAGCCCTCCTCCCGCCCAACCGACCGAGGGGCGCTGCCGCATGACGCGCGACGCGTGTTACCGAACCGATCGCGAGCATGCAGGAAAGATAGGTTAGACTAAAATTCGAGGAAAACATGCAGAGATAGCTAAAAAATAGTACTAATTACGGGAAAGGTATGTTAGTATTAGTGATTTAAGAAGTGGAAGGGAATTAGTAGTGGATATTATGTGGTATAGGGAATTGAAGTCCGAGCAAAGGACCCTAAATGGTTCGTGCAAGGAATAATTCGATCAACAACCAAAAATTTATTACAGTTTACCTCTTTTATCATTAAAGGCTTTCAAGGTAACTTGCAGACGGATGTCATTTACACTGATTTCAGTAAAGCATCCTTATAAATCCGTGTTGGGACGGAATAGCGGATAACTTAGATATACCTCTATAATTATTTGCATCAGACTTGCTACCTTTCTTATGGAGTAGAATAATAAAAGATTCCTTCCAGATGGGGGGAGCATGAAGAGTTAATGGATAGGGTGAATAGTTTTAGCAGGGGTTCACACAGAGCGTCGGCACAGTACCTGAGTAGGCAGCCGGGAACTCCGTCGGGACCTGGTGAAAACACCGGCTTAATTAGTCGAAGATCGTGAAGCAGTGAGCTTTCATTTAACAAGGGGCTAAAAATGCTATTCGACCTACGTAAACTGTATGGATACGGCTGACCAGAGTAGCTTTCATAAGAATAGGTTGTTTGGAAAAATTTGTCAAAAAGATCGGCAATTGCCTGATCATTGTTTGCTGACATATTGAGAAAAGATAGCGAGGATGGATGTGCGGACGTTCTACGCTTACTATTTACGAAGCTGTAAAAGTGTTTAGGGTCCTGTGAAAATCGTATCCTGCATCGAGATAGGTAGTTTTTATAGCATTGAGCGTTAAGAACGGAGAAATTTGACCGAGCTATTACATGGTGAGAAAGAGAAGAGGGAGAACCAAATTCTCGAAATTTTTTATGGTCTTGATTTTAAGTTTTTTAGACTGGATAACTCTTTGGTAAACCAAGGAGGCTTTCCAGATCTAGCCGGACAAGAAAGTGGGACACAAGAATCAAAAAATGTGTCAAGTACATTGTAAAAAATGTTTGTGCCTTTCATAACGTCAGTGCACAAATACAGAGCGGACCAATCAAAATCACTAATGAGGCTATTAAGCTTCGTAAACTCGGCTTTACGAAAGCAGCGGACACGTTCAGATAGTCTACCCATTCGATTAAATACAGTTGGGCCAATATCGACTGACACTTCGAATGTAGGATTGTAGGAGTCTTCAGGTATAGTGAGCGGAAGGGCTCGGGTTAGCAACGCTATGGTCGGATCCGAGACAAAGCACAGATCAAGCAATCGACCCATGGAATTTTTTACATGGTTGGGGATAGGTCTAGCAAGCCGTCGATAAAGTCATGTCGTGACATGGGCACAAGGTTATTAGACTCGTTTACCGAAGACCACACAGTACCCGGCAAATTGAAATCACCAAGAACTATCATATGGTCTTTATCTGATAGCGAGGAAGAAACAGTTTTTAAAGCGGACAGGTGATGCTCGTATATTAAGTTATCCGAGGAAGGTGGAAGGTCGAACCTGGACCATGAAATGTTCCGACGTGAAGTTTGAGTCCACTGCAATGAGAACCTCACCTCCACGTCGAGACGGACGGTCAATTCTAAAAATTGTGTACCGACCTGCCAAAACTTCGGAATAGTGAATGTCCGGATTTAAACAAGTCTCGGTAAACACAGTAACATGGGACGAAAATGCGAGACTCTCAAGAAAAAGAGTGCTGAGCTTGCTACGCAAGCCTCTAGCATTCTGGTAGGTAACTAAAAGAGAGGAAGTTAGTTTTTTGGATGGGTAGAAGTTGAGGTAGAAGATGAGGGTAAAGATGGATCACTGGTCTGACTACTAGTAATAGTTATGGGGGACCTATTCTTTTTCTTAGCCTTAAACTCTTTAACCACCAAATACTCCGGCCAAAACTTGGCGTCAAATTGAGTCGGGGAGACGCTTATCTTAAAGAAAGACCTTCACCTTTAAGCCAGCGGCTTTTATTTTGCTTTGTATAAAAGCGGTTACATCATTGGATGTGAGGTCAGGGGCTAGCCGCGAGACAAAAACTTGTCGCTTTGGTGGGACTCCAACCAGTGGTTTTGGCACCACAGGCCTAGTACCTGTGATGCCAGTATCCGGTGGTCCTGGATATCTATTAGCTGGTGGGACAGACACGGACGCTACAGACATGTATACCTGCATAATCTCCGAAGTGACGCATTCGGCTCCCGAATCTGCATCACCAGCAGCGATCGTTGCCCTAGGAGTAGCAAACGTAATCAACTGCTGCGCTAAGGGAGTGGTCGGAGTGAGATTTTCAGATGCCAGCGGACATGAGGCAGTCGGCACTTGCAAGTCCCGCGGAGTAGACCTCTTGCGCCTCGGAGACTCAGCCAGCAGCTGTAAACTGCTGAACTGAGTGTCCATGGCCAAGGGCCGATCATATGGCATCGTTTACGACCAAATATTTCGAGCTATCGAAGAACAACATGGTGGACTGTTCTTTTTAGATGCAGCTGGAGGTACCCGAAAAAGTTTGTCATTTCGATTATTTTGGCTACCATTCGAGCACAAGGTAGAATCGCATTGGCTTTGGCTTCGTCTGGCATCGCTGCCACATTATTGGATGCTGATCGCACTGCGCACTCTGCCCTTAAGTTGCCCTTGAATATGAAGGCTGACGATAATCCTACATGCAACATTTCAAAAAGATCTGCAATGGCGAGAGTGCTGCAGCAATGCTCTCTTATTGTATGGGATGAGTGTACTATGGCCAACAAGAAGGTACAAGACTTGCTGTGAAAAAAGTTGTGACTAATTTACTTGAAGCAACTATTTTGACTGGGAAATTTTGTGGTGAACACGTTTTAATTCCGAGAATTCCGATGATTTCGATTCCGATTCGTCTTGCTTTTGCTATGACACAAGGACAGTCGTTGTAAATTTGTGGTTTAAATTTGGAGCATCCGGTATTTTCCCATGGTCAACTGTATGTAGCGTGATCACGAGTAGGCATTCGGCATTAATTATTCAGTGTACCGACGGCAAAACAAAGAATATTGTTTATCACAAAGCATTGCAATAAATAAAATATGTCATTACAACAAAATGATCATTTTTTAATTTCGATGAATTTCTAAACATTAAATTCATTGAGTCAGCAGCGAACCGGGCGGGTCTGGTAGTCGGAATATAAAATTGCAATCAATCGTAATTTCATCAAGAAACTCTTCTCTGACTTTCGTGGACTGCAACTATTGAAATTCAACTACATTCTTTTTTTTTATGTAGTTAGTAATCTTTTATAATATTGTAGTCAAGACCGCAATTTCCGGCAAATCTTTTACAACAGACATTTTAAAAATGTAGCCCAAACTCAAAATAATTGGGAATAATTTTTTGATTTATTCATATTTTAATCTGAAACAATTTTTTTATATTTTTACTTTCATCAATAAATTAATGCGGCATATAAAAATATTTTTTTTTTTACTTTTTAATATAAAAAATAATTTATAATAAATTTTGTCTATAAATTCCTTAGTTTATTACGATAATTTAGGCTGTGGCCCAAAATTACTTTTTCCTCTAGATTTCGGGGTTTACAATTTTTTAACGAATTAGGATTTTATTTTATAGATTAGTTTTTTTTAAGAATTTTTAAAATCTGATAATTTTTCAATGTTTTTTTTAGATGTAGGCTTATATTTTTCACATAACTTAAGTATTTTATATCTGGTTTGCATAGAACTTCGCAGTTCTGATAAGCTGGCAAATGCAGCTACAAATCGGACTCAGAAATTTTGTATCTGCAGCTTAACGACTTGAAGATATTAATTGAACTTTCATAATTTTTTGAGGTATTTATATTTTTTTTTTTTTTTGGAAATTTTGACTTTAAAAGTCAGGAAAAGTTGAAAAAACAACTTCTTGGCCAACATTTTTAGTTTTAGATAAACGCAATAATTAGGCGTCATTTAATCTGCATTTGACACCTTTTCAGAACTGCAAAGCTCTATGCAACCAGATATAAGATACTTAAGTTATGTGAAAAATAGAAGCACTACCTCCAAAAAAAACCATGAAAAATAATAACAGATTTTAAATATTCTTAAAAAAAAAAAATACACCATAAAAAAAACAAAGTACTACAAAAATTTAAAAATCCCGAAATCTATCAGAAAAGATATTTTGGTTCACAGCCTAAATAAAAAGATCAATTTTGTTGAGAAGTGTTATCAAGCAAAAAAAAATTTTTTTTTCGAAGTTATGACTTTTATTCCGCTGAATTAACTTTTTTGCCCAGTGTGCGTTGTGGCGACTTTCATAATTTTTACTGGGCATCTGCATCGACAAAAATTGATGAATTGAAAAGAGAATTGTATACTTTTCACAGGATATTTAATTCGTAGTGATAGAACGCATATATCTGCGGGTATGGCGTTCACAGTTGAAGGTTGCAGTTTTTTCAACTTTGAAATTTTTTAAAAATGTCTTGTATTGTATTTTAGTGGCATCAATTTTCAACAAAATAAGTTACTAATCATTTTCATTGTCCAAAGATTTATATATAAGTAATAAAATCCATAAGAAGTTCCATAACTCCCTTGGAAAAGATTAGTATTGATGAGAAAAAAACTAATTTATTACTTAAGATAATCCAACCAATCTTCAGCTTCAGCTTATTCTGTATCGAAATAATTTTGTAATACTATTTTTGAGTCTAGTAAGTTCAAAATTCTCGAGATGTAAGTTAAAATGTCTACCGCTGCTATGATTTAGCTATTATATTAATGATCGATCTGTACGTGCAGAAGCAAATCTTGTGGACAGCACAATCTATCCAGCCTTTTTTTTGGTTTCAAATGGTTTCAAATAAATATATGTTTATCGATTTTATTTAATGGCTACAAACTTGCAAATCTATAAATAAAAGGCCTATTTTACGCAAAATGTTTACATATTTGTTTATATATATTAATATGTTTATATACATATAATAATATTTAAACCATTGACTAGTTCGACAGTCATCATTTTACGTTAGTGCTGGAGTGGTGTGCCTTGTCCCACGGCTTCCAGAACCTTTTCCGTCTCTAATCCTTGATCCAGACCCACTCTCATCGTGGGATTCATTTTTTCGATGAGCTATAACCGTATCTTTCGATTTAATAGACTTGGAGGTGTGTTTTCCATCTCGTCTATCTGTTTTGCCTACGGTTTCTGCTATGTTATCCTCCTCATCAGAGCATTCCACGCTGGATATTGATGAATTTGCCTGTAAAGGGTTAAATAATGGTTTAATATTAATACTTTGAGTAAAAAAGTCTACATTAGAGTGGGCTGAAATTCAAATATTTTTGAATCTTAAGTCGGCCCGGTAACAGAAAGTTCCCTTAAAAACTAACCATATCCGACAGACAAAAAATGTTTGCACGTAAATTCTTTATAATTCGCGATCTATCGACTTTTTTGTTTTTGTTTGTTTTTTAAGCATCGGTTCGAATATTACATTTTTTTTTTACTTTTTGCTCATTTCTACATTTTGTATAAAAAAAATAAACAGAATATTTCTGACAAAAATAACCATGTACTGCCAGTTAGTTTTTCGTGTTAATTCTTTATAATTTGAAGTCTATAAACTTTTTTTGGACTATGGACTTTTTATTTAAACATATACTCAAATTTTGATTAACTTGGCCAAAAGCGAATATTTTGACCTGGATGCGCGAGGGTTTTACGTTTACTGATTTCCAACATTCTCTCGTTTTATAATCACTTAAGACAACTTTCTATTACCGGGCCGTATGGCTATATATAAATTTTTGAGCTTATGATTTATGAGGAATTAAAAAAATGTTTACATTTTACCCTTTTGTTCTACGATTGTTATCAACATCTGCAATGTATATTCTACATCTAACATGTAGATTATACATGTACCATTTAGATTCTACATATTCTCTGCCAGCAGGCGCTCGCGTACATAACGAGGCAGAGTGTGCGATCGAGACAGAGAATGAGTTGCGGGTCACTGGCTGAAGGAGGCGGGGGAAGCAACGGAAAATTAATTTCTTCATTCTGGCTATAATTATGATTCGATCTGATTCAGATTCGGCAATCTGGTAGGAATGGTCTTTCTCTTCGATACGAAAAAAATGTGCCTGCCACAAATTTCCGTCCTTTGTGGGGGCGGGCGAAATTGTGACATAAACTTGTACCAGGGTGAAATCACATGAGTCTGGAAACAAAATTTGGTGGTTCTACCGGCCGGTCAGCCATTCGGGTGATACAGGGGGACTAGGGGTGGGAGCTTTTCGGGTCAGGGCTTGCCCTGAAATTACCCCAATCGACGGTGAAACAAGATATGCTAATGGATGCGTAGGCCGAGCGGGAGCTCGGTGCTGTATATGCAAACTCTGGATACCTGCCGACCTCCAGTTTAAATTAGGCTTCCCGGGGCAAACGGGCTATGCCTCGGGCGACTATCCCCTTCCCGCCTACTCGTGGGACCAAACATGTCAAATTCTAAACATACAAAAACAACAGCAAAGGAGCTCGGTACTTCTCATAAAGTACCGGAGGGAAAAGCCTACATCAAAAGCTCTACATCAACGCCTGTCAAACTAGGTTCTACAGACGGGGAAGGAGACTCAGTCGGTCCGCCGTCTTCTAGCAGCTACCGATGCGAGGAGGGCTCCGATAAGCCAATCAGGCCCATCCACGTCGGGGGGCACCGGGGGCAACCCGGTTATCGGGGTGGCTGCCAAGCAGAGCGTAATCGCGGCTGGAAAGCGCCCTTTGACTGTGGAACCCCCGTCAACCTCGGTAGGCGGAGGTTCTGCACCACAGGGGAAGAAGCCGTCCTACCAAGACAGGAGGCGAGCTGCTTTCATCCTGTCCAACGACGACCCGGATTCCAAGTCGTCGGAAAAGGGGTTGGAGCAGAGGCTATGGGCCAGCTCGATTATCCCGGATTTCCAGCCAGCCAAAGCAGCTCAGCGGAGGACCCCGTTATACAGCCAGGCCAAGCCCAGCAAGCCAAGCGGGCGAAAACCAACCCGGCGAACAGATCGTTTGCTGAGGTGGCGAGGGGCAAGACCCTAATTGGCGTCCTGGATAGGGGCAGGCAGAGGTCCAGCCAGAGGTCCCGGAAGCAGAAAGCCAAACCGCGGCGTCGGACGTAGCGTCTGAGATATCGGACGACATCTTGGATCGCTACGAGTCGGATTCAAGCCACCTAGCCACGGGTCTTGGACGCATCGATGTCGAAGAAGACTCGGAGTCCACCGAGAGCGATGCCGACGACACAATGATGGAGGTGAGTCTTAGGAATGTCCCTGACACTCCTGCAGATAAACCTCCATAATTGTAAGGCAGCAAGCGCTGCTTTACTGCTCCACCTAGCCAAGGACGGAGCCGACTTAGTCCTCATTCAAGAGCCCTGGATCCTCGGAAACAGGGTCTCCGGTCTGAGGACTCAAGATTATAAGCTATACATAGCTGACACCACAGGTAAAACCCGTACCTGCATTCTTGCAAAAAGAGAGTTACACTTATTTTTGCTCCCAAACTCCCTCTCGCCCCTCCTATGGAACGTAGCAGTAAATGAACTGCTGCGAGAGATAGAGGGGGGTGGATGTCACGTGATGGCGAAAGCTGATGATGTTGCCATAGCATTCTCTGGGAAATTTCCACAGACGCTATGCGAGTGCATGACAAGCACTTTCATAAAACTGTCCAAATGGGCAGACAAATGCAGGCTAAGTGTTAATCCGTCCAAAACGGAACTAGAACTCTTCACTAGGCAGTACAAGATTCCGACACTGATTCCCCCAAAACTCTGTGGGGAAGAGCTAGTTTTTAGCAATAACGCCAAGAATCTTGCTCTGATCCTCGATAGGAAGCTCGATTGGAAACTGAGCATAGAGTATAGTGTAAAAAAGGCCACTGTGGCCCTCTATACCTGCAGAAAAACCATCGGACTCAAATGGGGAATGACACCATATATAGTCCGGTGGCTATATACCGCCATCATACGACCAATCTTAATGTACGGAGTGGTTGTATAGTGGCCAGCACTGGACAAGAAAACTTGTCTTAGCAAACTCAGCCGTGTCCAACGCATGGCAGAGCTATGCATAACGGGCGGTCTACGCACAACCCCAAGCGAAGCCCTCGATACCATGTTGTACCTTATCCCTGTAGAACTCATGGGGAAAGAAGTGGCAACTTTTTTCGCTCTCAGAATGAGAGAATCCAAACTCTGGAAAGCATCCCACTCAGGGAGGACTGGGAGAGAGGCGAACCTGGAACCTACACTGATGGCTCAAAGTTAGACGGCCGTGTGGGTGGTGGCGTCTACTGTACCGAGCTCAACATTAGTCATTGTTTCAGACTCCCGGATCACTGTAGTGTGTTCCAAGCGGGGGTTGAAGCAATAAACAAGGCTATTTCTATCGTCTCCAAACTTTCTTTAGACAGGCACTCAGTGTGCGTCTTCTCAGACAGCCAAGCAGCTCTCAGAGCACTTGGCTCAAAATGGTCGAACTAAACGACTGTTAACATATGCCGCAGGTCTCTAAATGAGACCGCTGAGCATTTAGATCTCTCCCTAATATGGGTCCCCGGATACAGGGATATCCACGGGAATGATGCTGCCGACGAACTAGCCCGGCAAGGTACTATGCAGGTAGCTACGCCTTTGGCTACGTGTAAGCTACTAACGCATGAAGCCTACGAGCTAATTGCCGACAGACGATGGCAGGGGAGAAGGGGTAAACACCCATGCGGAATCACAACGGTCCTGTAGCAGGACCAAGTGAGTTCTGGTGGGGGGGATTTCCCCCTCTCGACAATTATCGCCTTAACCTAACCTGCCTCTTGTGGTCTCTGAGATCTAGGAGATCATCAAGACGGAAAGACGGACGGACAGACGAATATGGCTATATCGACTCGGCTATTGATGCTGATCAAATCAGAAGTCACTTCCGCTGAATATTCACCCCAACTCCATTCCGCCGAGCCACACACCGGTTTTTCAGCGGAATCAAAATCGCTTACAATTTATCCAGCGATCTGATTAAATACACCCATGAAACAGTCCTAAAACGATTCGAATCTTACTTTCCCATAAAGGTTATTCAATTGGTGATTAACCCTCATCCAAATAATTTAACATTATACATGTTAAGTTAATAAAATAAGCATTTTAGTAGTAAATCACTATTCAATCCGCTGACTCAATTTTCACTTAACGATTCCGCTCTCAATCCGCTGCAGACCGAGGTGGCAACCTAGGGCGATTCGGACTTTCGATGTTAATACAGTAAGTCGAATTCGGAGCAAGATATTTAATATTAATTCTATTGAAAGCATTCTGTTTTTCTTTAATTAAGCATTACTAAAAAAAAAGCTCATTGCAGTAAAACTTCCTTTATGTCAAACGTGTGCATAATTTTTGTGCAAATTGTGAAAACATTTGTAGTCATTTGTAGTTCTACCAGGTGGCATCGCTTTAAAATGCCAAAACAGAACTAACAAACCATTTCGACACATTATTGCATTGCATTTATGTCAACAACCCCTGTTCGGCTAAGTGCAGACCCATGGAAGCACAAAGAGAAGCAAAGCAATTAGCAGTAGATTGAGTAGACAATCACAAAAACCACATACGTATCGTCAGAAAGCGAAAAGGAGTCCGATGCGCATCTGAGAAGCCTGCGATGCATGGTTTGTATTCTAATATGTTGCCTCCATAGTTCTTCGATGGCCAACAGAATCGGTAAAAGCACAGCTGATTGCTGCCATGCACGGAGAGTTGCTAGACAACTGCTAAGGTTGCCGAGTACAGTGTTTTGTTTGACTCGCACGATATGAAATGTTTTTTGCTTTGAAATTATGAAAGTACAGCTTTGAAAAATCAATTATTTTATATCATAAAAGAAAAAAATAAAAACCAATTGTTTTGATATGATAAAATCAATAAAACTGCAAAATGATCCCTATTCGAATTGAATCTTGAAAGGTGCCAACCCTAGCCTTAGTTCGAATTTGGTTTGTGACAATGCTAAGAAAAGTGAAATCGCTCGGAATTCTGTGGCACGGCGGAAATTTTTAAGCGGAAATCCTCTGCGCGGTTTCCAATTTCACTAGTGATTTCTGTGCCACCCCTGTATATATACTTTATTTTGGGGTCGGAAACGTTTCCTTTTCTACGTTGCACACATCCACTGTTACCCCGTAACTCTTTTTTGAGTACGGGTATAAAAGGAATAGGAGCCATTGGAATGACACCAAGCAGATCCATAATTGTTTGTGAAGTCAACTCAACTATGTAACGCAAGTAAATAGATGACAATCGAACTACTTTCCATGTGAGATACAAAAAAACCTAATTACACTACCCGACACGATTTTTCCTAAAGGAACCAAACCCACTTTTTCCGAAAGATTTGGGACATAGAAATTGTTTGATATTTTTTGTTTACTATGGCAGAGCTTTTTGGTAGAGTTTAAAACAACGGGTATTATTTTACGCTTTTTTTAGAGGGCAAGCGGTAAAATGTGGTTTTCGGAGGTTTGGTCAACGAATTTCAGATCACTCGTCTCTCCATAGATTTTAATAAAGAATACCTTAAACGACACCAAATTAATGCACATATACACAAAAAAACGAGAAGGAACGTGCAAGTGGGGACGCGACTCTACTTATACCCGTACTCAGTCAGTATATAAATTTTGGTCAACGAATTTCAGATCACTCGTCTCTCCATAGATTTTAATAAAGAATACCTTAAACGACACCAAATTAATGCACATATACACAAAAAAACGAGAAGGAACGTGCAAGTGGGGACGCGACTCCACTTATACCCGTACTCAGTCAGTATATAAATTTTTGAGTATATGATTTTTTAGAATTTTAGAATTATAAAACGAGAAGGAACGTGTGAGTCGCTTCTGGGGACCCGACTCTACTTATACCCGTACTCAGTCAGTATATACACATTTTTGAGATATGATTTTTTTTTAATTTTAGGAAAAAAAAATTTTTAATTTTTTTGCTACATCTGTTATCTACATCTACATCTACCATGTATATTCTACATCTAATATGTAGATTATAGATGTACCATTCAGATTCTACATTTCCTCTGCTAGGGGTTGCTCGCGCACTGAACGCGGCAGAGTGTGCGAGCGAGAAAGAGATAGAGTAGTGTGTCTCTTGCAAGAGGAGGCGGGGGAACCAACAGAAAATTAATTTCTTCATTCTGGCTAAAATTATGTTCCGATCTGATTCATATTCAACAATCTGGTAGATATGGTCATTCTCTACGATACTGCGTTTTTAGTTTTATCGTATCTTTAAAAATGTGCCTGCCACAGATTTTCGTCCTTTGTGGGGGCGGGGCGAAATTTTGAAATGCACTTGTAGCAGTGTGATATCACATGAGTCTTGAGACAAAATTTGGTTGCTCTAGCTCTTATAGTCTCTGTACTAACCAGCCGACAAACAAGACGGATGGACGGACAGACAGACATGGCTCGGCTATTGATGCTGATCAAGAATATATATACTTTATGGGGTCGGAAACGTTTCCATCTCTGTGTTACACACATCGGCTTTTACCATAAATCTAATATATGTATATATGTTCTATCGATATCTATCGTGGCTGATGGTCGTGTTTTACTTCGCTCCTCCTAAAAAGTTTTATTTTCGACTTTTAATAGAAGCTAATTGTGTTTTATTAGTGTAACCTGTGTTGTAAACCGTGTAATCTGTCCACTACCTGTGCTCGTTTAGTTATCGTATTTTTGTGCACTAATTTCATATTTAAAGTCAATCGGTCTTTCTTATTTCTTCCGTGCATTCGTATTCACAGCTGTGTTGTTGTTGACGTTTGCTCGATTCACTCTCTTTGAGCCGCTCTCTACTCCGTTCTTACCGTTTCTTCATACATACGTGCACTGACGCTCTCTGTTCGTCACCTCTCCGTGCCCGCCTAAAGCTCTGTGTTTATCTCGTTTCTCTGTGTTTATGCTTTGATTGCTTTGATAAAGCTAACTGCGTTTCGAGCGGCCACCGTCGAACGCTTGTTGCTTTTGCGATCTTTGTTATTGTTTGTGCGTTTATCTGAGTGTTAGAAGTGTGAGAGACAGCTTTTAAATAAACACTGTCTTGATTGATACCTATTCCCTGTCTATTTTTTGTTCTTTTTCTTTCGGTCTACACTCTTATGATGAGTACGTACTTGCTGTGCCAAAAAGTGCCGCTCGGTAGCCGTAAAGCAAATTTTCACCTACTGCTGGCTGTGTGACAACATGGCACATCCGGTATGCGCTGACCTTGGCGAAATCGGTGGACGCGTGGTCGACTTGATTAAGTCTCGCTGTGGCCTTAACTGGACATGCTAGGACTGTAGGCAGATTGAAAGCGACATGCGAGTTTTTATGAGACAAACTATCACTTCAAAAATCTTAAAATTTTGACTGAGTCGCCTAAGAGAAAGAAAGGTAACAACAGTCTGCTCACTGGTAGTAATAATAGTGTTTTTCTTGCAGTTCCTGAATCTCCACTACCCCCAATTCGTTCACCGTCTTTAATAGACTTTGGTGCTGTCGAACTTGAATGTAATGGGGCACCGACTTTGGCTTCTGGATCCGCCTCCTCAACAGCCACCCCTCCCGTGCCTGTGTCTGACTGCGATGTCAGGCGGGAAGTCAATGACGAACCTGTCTTCGGTGCCTTCACGGGCGTTTCTCGTCTGATGGCATCGGCTACGGATGTCCTGGTCAGGGACTTTATCTTCTCTAAGCTTGACATTGATGATTCCACACTAAATTTATCTTTAAAGTTAAACGCAACATATCTTCCTTCAAAATTCTTGTTCCTGACAAACATGTCGGTAGTGTGCTCGACCCCCTCTTTCTGGCCTGAACATACTATCTGTCATGTGTTTACTAATCGTCTCTCCAGCCCTGAACGACGAGTGGGTGTACTTCCAACTCCATCTCCGACTCCTTTAACTTCTGTCCGACCAACTCCAGCATTACCCTCGGCCTCAAAAAACTAATTTCTCCTCTTTCCCTTAAGATAACCTATCAGAATGCTCGTGGCTTGTGCAGTTAGCTTAACATAGCTTCCCAAATCTTTCACGTCGAAGGGCATAATAACATTGAAATTATTGTGGTTAAGCTTTGCTGGCCCTCTTCTAATCTCTTTATATCCTGCTCCACTTATATGCTTCAAGTTTCCCATCTTCAGTCTGTTTCGTCCCAACTTAATGACTCTGATCGTCTTATAGTCCTTGGAGACTTTAACCTACCTAATATCTCATGGTCTCCTTCTGTGGACTCTAAGCTGATGCTCCATCTATTCAGCATAATTTTGTTGATTCATTGTCGGATACATAGTTGGGTCAGGTCAATGCTATATCCAATAACTTGATTAGGCTTCTTGATCTTGTGTTTTCTTCTGACATATCAAATACCATGGTCTCCTCTATCTTTCCCAGAAGACCCTTACCATCCCACACTTGAAATTTCCGTGCAGTTGCCCTCCTCTGATCACAACAAATCTCCCGTTAAGCCACCGTCTATTTTTTGCTTCAGGAAAGCAGATTTCACTTGCTTGAACCTTGCACTTTCTCAGATCGATTGGTCATTTCTCGACGGCTTTCATGAATTTGAGCCGGCTACAAATGCATTTTATTGTTTCTTGTTCAATGTCTTTAATACCTATGTACCTTTAATTTCACCTTAGCGTCATGTTAGTGGTCCTATTTGGTTCACCCGCGTTTGATAAACCTTCGGAATATTAAATCTCGCTTGTATTAAAGGTGCAAAAGAACTGGTT
Source organism: Drosophila tristis (assembly GCA_018150885.1). Lineage (NCBI taxonomy): Eukaryota > Metazoa > Arthropoda > Insecta > Diptera > Drosophilidae > Drosophila > Drosophila tristis. Next base: position 992,249 of record JAECWT010000198.1, on the reverse strand, counting down.
CGCAATCTGACTTCTCTAAGTATTCAATCGCTAAGAGTAAATTTCTGTTATTTAATAAAACATGTTATAATGACTACCTGTTCAAATGTACTTAACTTTGAGCGTGAACCGAAGCAATTTTTTAGATTTGTCAACTCGAAACGTAACTCTTCCCAATTTCCGTCATATTTTTCTTTTAATGGCAGCAAGGCAGATAACAATTGTGATATTGCAAATCTTTTGGCTTCATTTTTTCAACTCTGCTACTCAGTACCCTCAAAAAACCAACCCTCTATTCTGGCTGCTGGCTTCAATCAATCTTATCCTTTCCACATGAATAGTTCTAACTGTATCTATCACCCCTTCATCGACTATAATGACCTCTTAATTAATTTCAAGTCATGTAAATTTTCCTTTTCTACCGGCCCCGATATGGTTCCTAGTGCTGTCCTTAAATTTTGTGCAGATTCTCTCTGTGTGCCCCTCCATAAACTGTTTAGCCTATCTCTCGAGCTCGGCGATTTTCCCACTGTCTGGAAAGAGTCATATATTATTCCCATTCATAAAAAGGGGTCTAAATCGGATGTTTCTAATTACCGTGGGATCTCCAATTTATCTGCTATTCCGAAACTCTTCGAAAAAATAATCACTTCCCAGCTCCAACATTTTTGCCGTTCCTTATTCTCTGAATCGCAGCATGGCTTTGTAAAACGTCGGTCTATTGCGTCTAACCTCCTGGAATTCTCCACTTTCGTGCATGAGGGTTTCGCTAAGCAGTCTCAAACCGACGTAGTCTATACTGACTTTAGTAAAGCCTTTGATTCAGTAAATCATAATCTGCTTATTCATAAATTATCTCCTAGGGTTTCCGCCTAAGCTTATTTTCTGGGTTGATGCATACCTCAGTAATCGATCTCAGCGTGTCTGTTTTAATAACTCCCTTTCTAAGCCTGTTTCTGTATCGTCGGGGGTACCTCAAGGTAGCCATCTTGGCCCTTTGTTGTTTAATTTGTTCATCAATGATCTTCCCCAAGTCTTAACACATTCCCGAGTACTTATGTATGCGGACGATGTGAAGTTATGTTTCTCCTATAGTGACCCCATGTCTCCGTTATGTCTCCAATCAGATCTTGACGCCCTCAACAACTGGTGCCTAATAAACATTCTTCCCCTTAACATTTCCAAATGTAACGTCATGACATTCCATCGCAGCAAGCCTTACCTTTCTGACTACAATATCCATAACTGTTCCTTAAACCGCCTTTACAAAATTACTGACTTGGGAATTATCTTTGTAGATGGTCTAAGGAGTTCACCGACCCTAATACCACTAAACTTTTATATGTATCCCTTGTACGGCCTATCCTTGAAGCCTTCCTGCGTTTGGTCTCCGCATTATCAAAAATCATGATATGATTGCGTCCGTTCAAAAACAGTTTATCCTTTTTGCACTTCGACTCTGTCTTTCTAATTACTCTGACTATGAATCTTTCCGTAGCCTTTGCCGTAACTACAATACGGTCTTCCATCTGTTTTCCTTCGACACTAGTGATATTAAGGTAAAATCTTTGTTAACAAAATAATAAATTAATTAATTCTAACTTAATAGGCTATTTCCTGACCACAACTCCCTGTGAGCTGGACCATAGCGGCTATTTAGCCAATAAGGCTCCAAATCTATCAGAAAAAGAACATAATTCTTTACAAAATTGTAAAGTCCCATATCTATCAGAAAAAGTACGTTTGGTTCCTTGAGGAAAAAAAGTTCGATTTTGTCGAGTACTTAGTGTTATTTGTGCGATTGTGAACCTGTTCAGGTGTTTTAGACTTTAAGTAAAAACTTTTAGAAACTGGAAAGTCCGAGTGTGAGTAGTTTATAATTGAAAAGGAGGTCCAAAGGATAGTTTTATCTATCTGGTATGTACCCTTAACTCACCATTTCTCTGCGTGGTTTGTAGTCAAAAATTTTTCGCTCCTCTCGCATACGTGTAAGCCGCATTAAAAGAGAATAATGTTGCTCTACACGATGTAAACATGTTCTACATATGGTTTTTGGCAACGGATCAGTCGGAGATATCTGAGAATAAAAATATATTATTATTATTAATCCACTGCATTAATTTATGCATATGGACACCTTAAGGTAAAAATTCAGTTTTTTTTATAGTTGTTAAAATTATAGGTACCTAGTAATTTCCTCAAGGGGTTACTCTTTTTTATTTATATAGAAAAAAGATGTCAATTGTCGACCAGAACACAGTTGATTCTTTCGTTTCGAATGATCTGTTAACTGTATAGGAAATGTACATATGTACATGTATATGTACATACATACATATGTAAAAATAAGCATATACAAAATTACGGAAACTTTTTAATCATGAACATGAAAAAGATAATCAACATAACTGTCCTGGCTACATCACATTTATATTTATACAAAAAAAAAACCAATAATGCTGCTCAATGTTCTAAAACACAACCTGTTAAAATGCAAATATGTGTATATACTGCAAAATCTATATGTAGGTATGTATTTTGCCTATCAACACAACATTTTAAAATTTGAACCAATGTTACAGCAAACATTGTATTTATTTATATGTATATTTGTAATAATACGTACAGTTATTGGAAGGTAGCCGTTAATTTTTTCAACAAGACATAAACGTTGCCCATGGTCACTATAAATATGAATTACAGTTCTGTGCATTTCGGAACATAGTCGGCAAAGAAACCCTGATATGCATGCCTTTTCAATACTGCCCATGACAACCAGTATACTATATTACTCTATTAATAAATAAGCGCGTTGAACTAGGTGATTCTTAAGTTGTCAAAACACATAAGATATTGTATTTTTTCTTTATTTCCAGATGTCCGTATGTACTATACTAGGGTTGTATTTCCGATTAACCATGCTAAATGAATGAAATACTGTTTTCCAGCAAACAAATGTCATATATTCTTCGAGCTGCCAGTGTGTGACCAGAGGTTTGCACTGCATTCCGAACGGTTACTCTGCTCAGACAGCTGCTTGGTTTCGTTTAAAGTTAGTCAAATGCACTTCTTTGGGCCGCTCTTCCCCAGCCATATCCTGGGCTCCACAAAATTTTATTGGCAAGGTAATGTGTTGGCTATCAGCATCAGCAGATGGCGACGCCTCCCGTGCCGGACACCGTGAAGAAAAAATGTTTTGAAAACTATATTTGTTTTATATTTATGAAAATTAATAAAAGTAATAAATTATAATATCATATAATTGTCAATTTTCTTCTTTATTAAAATATTTCTTTTGGTTTTTTGTTCTCTTATTGCAATGTTTGCTTCGTGTTTGCTGGCAAATTATATCAAATTGATATCTTTTTCGAGGTGGGTCGAAACATACCAAAAAAATAAGCAAATTCTTCTGATACTTTTCCAGTATATACCGACCTTTTTGTTTGTTTATCTGCCTTCCGTACAGAGCCTATAAAACAGTTTTTGCTGTAAAAAATTTCTTATCGGTTTCATACGAATATCAACACTGATTCTGTTCGCGAGGTGTTTTTTTCGATCTGAGTACTAGGCTTAAAGCCCTTAAAGCCAAACACATTCTATGTCACGTCCATAAAAAGGGGTAACATAAATGAAACAAAAACGAAATATTAGTATTTATTCTAAAAATAGAGCAAGACCTCTACAAATTTGCACGAATGCTCTTTAGACTAAGCCAGAAACTCGGATAAAATGTAGTCTTCTGGATCACGCCTTTTTTTAAATAAAAAATTGGTTTGAATAATTAATTATGATAAAAATAATTAAAAATAAGCTTGAGCTTAAAAAATATATATTTTATTGATTGTGATTTTATTTGAATCGCTCCAACATGCGATTGCATTTCGGTAAGTAGTTGTTTACATGGGCAATAAATTGGTCACTTCCTTTGAAACTGCAATCGATTGGCCTTCAGTGAGATATTTGTCATCAATATTTTCTAAAATATTACATTTTACAGCGTCTGCTTCGCTTTTGTTGTTGATCCAAACATTAAGCAGCACTGCATGTGTGAACTCATATCGAACAAAAACTAGCAAAAAGCATTAATACCATTTGATTGTACTATTATTGGTTATAAACATCTCAATTCAATCTTGGTGTTTTGTTGTGCTATACAAAAGTAATATTCTACAGAAACACATAACTTTGTTGATATGAAGCTAAAAGTACACCCAAGCAACACATAACTATCTAAAAACATATATTAAGAATTAATCTACACACCTTAATCTGCATTTTCCATACATATACTTTTAGTTAATATTCGGGAGCACATTGACATTCAACCTGGAAGCAATGTTTCCTGCCCTTTTTTACAAGTCAAAGCAACACTGAATCAGCTGAATTTGAAAGCTCGAAAAAATTACGTTTGTTTCGTAAAAATGTTCTAAAATAAGTTTTATTCTACCAAATTATTAAAGAATCAAAAAATTAAAACTGCATGAAAATATTCAACAACAAAAAAATTGCATTTATTCCAAAATTTTCGACTTTTTCCCTGTAGTGCAATGGCCAAATCACTAAACATACAGTATATAGATCAGGGGTCGGCACATAGACTCACACATTTTTGTTGGTGCGTTTGTGTTAGATCTGGAAAAACATCGATGTTTGCCACAATCGATGTTTTCGATGTTTTAGCAGGAAGACATCGGTTATAATCGATTATCGATTATCGATTATAATACAAAAAATTTTTTGCGGCTTAAATTTTTAATTGAGATCTGATAGGAAGCTGTTTTTGTTGATTGAAAGTAAAATATTAACTATTTTAGTATTTAGCGAGGTCCTTTTTAGTCCGCTTGGGACTAGATATGATGTCCTCCTCGTTATATCCAACGTCGTCCAATACAGTTCCCGTTACTGTTTTTAAGGAATTAGCTTAAAATATGTAAACAAGTATGCGAAAAAGTGAGAATACATATATGTATATGCATGTATAAAAATGTATTCGCATACATATATACATATTTGTGCACATTGTACAAAATTAACTTTATTTCACTATACTTAATTTTTACAAACTTGTCCATGGCACTACCACGATCCACGCCAACACAACAAATTATTATCTATTAAAGTAAGTAGAATAGATTAATTTTTGTAAGCAAATTCGCATAAAATTTTCCCTTACCTTATAACGAGTTCTGCCTTTCGGTTGTAAGTGACGATAATCGATTTTTGCAGAAAAAACATCGATGCTGAACATTTTCGAGCAACATCGATACTATCGATGTTACATGGATGTTTTTTCCAGCTCTAGTTTGTGTGCGAAGACAACAGACATGAAGTCAAATACGTTACTTATTTCTCTGCCGCTGCGAAAGCCGAGGAATTGTGCATGGGGCAGACGAATGCTTCTCTGCCGCTGAGGCAGGTGAGCAGAATATGAAGCCGTTTGTGCATACCCCGAAGCATGTTCCTCTGCCGCTACGTCAGCGGGGCAGAATTTTCTCTGCCGCTACGTCAGCGGGGCAGAATTTTCTCTGCCGCTACGGCTGCAGGGCAGAATAACGAAACCACACGAAGTCTTTACGCTGTACGTGTACCGACTGCGCTGCCCGAAATTGTTTCCTATGTACAGTGCATACGACGCTGCCGATCCCTGCTTTAAGGTTCGTCGCAAAGTGCCGGCTGAGCAAATCTCTGCCTGGCTCGAGCCCTGTTGTTTCCTCTTCTTTCTTTTCAATACGTTCCCCTATCCTGTATCGATAGTGTTGGGTTTGCCACCTCGTGTTTGTGGGAAATGTCTTAACACCTTTAGTGGCAGGTTTATTTACTTACTTTTAATTACTTATTAACTAAAACAAAAGATTAGGCTAGAATTCGGCCTTGTGGCGTTGTGGGTGTGGGAATAAAAATGAATAATGATCACTGTCGGTTTTCCCAGTCCGTTATTTAGTCGTAAATCCTTTAGATAAAAACAAGTTGAGCAGCGTAACGTAGGTTGGGTTAGGTTGAGGCGGCTGTCGGGATCGTCAGAGACCCGACACACCTAGGCCGGTTTCGGCCCATTGTGATACCGCAAAATCGTTCCCCCCTCCCTCGTGAGACACTATGTTATCCATTGTCCCATCCGGATGCCCCTATGAAGTCTGGGACCGATTGTAGACATGTCCGAAATGTCAATTAGAAAAGGAGCGCCCAAGTATTGAAGTCTCCTTCTACTGAGAGCCGGACAGGAGCAGAACAGGTGTTCCACAGTCTCCTCCTCGTCCTCATCTCTACAGCTTCGACAGAAGTCGTTATATGGGGCGCCCAGCCTGTTTGCATGTGTGCCTATTAGCCAGTGTCCCGTAAGGGAGCGTATGACTGAGCTGCACCTACTCCTACTGAGTTTGCAAAGCTCATCGGTGCGCTTCCTAGTAATGTTAGGCCATGTTTGCCGAGTTATGTGACATAGTGGCACTGTTTGCCATCTGTCATTTATTAATCGCTTAAAATGTTCTTTTATTTTGAGCTTGCAGGTGACCATTGGCATACGAATATCCTCCTTATCATGGATAAGGGGGATTGTTGTACCAGGTCTGGCCAGCTCGTCTGCTATACAGTTGCCTTCAATGTCCTGGTGGCCCGGGACCCATATTAGGCTGATAACAAACTGATAAGCCATCCCGTGGAGGGATTTGCGACCGTTTGCCACGGTAGCCGAGCTTGATGTAATAGCATTCAGCGATTTGATCGCAGCTTGGCTATTACTATTAATATTTATATGAGTTGCCGTAGGGGCACGTTCCTGAAGGCAGCTCGAAGCTTCCGTGATCGCTATGACTTCCGCTTGGAAGACACTGCAGTGATCTGGGAGCCTGAAAGAGTGTCTTATGTTAAGCTGTTCGGAGTAGATTCCTCCTCCGACCTTGTTTTCCAGCTTTGAGCCATCAGTAAAGATTTGAATGGCTCCATCTGGGCCAGGTTGTCCCTCGAACCAGTTGGTTCTGTGAGGGATGATTGTTTCGAAAGGGGTATCTGTGTACTCCCTCGGAACGCAGTAGTCCGTTTTTGTGGGGACGATTTTGTTTCCATTTAGGAAGGATGAATGACCCATTGGTCAGAGTCTCTAAGACGGATTGCTGCCATTTCTGCCTGCTCCTTACCTGCAAGGTCAAGGCTCTGCAGGCATAGGATAGCATTTAGCGCATCCGTTGGTGTGGTGCTTAGAGCTCCACTGATGCATAGGGCTGCAGTGCGCTGCACCTTGCCCAGTTGTTTAGTGATGGTCCTTTTCGATAGGGCAGGCCACCACACTGCGACTCCGTAGAGTAGCATTGGTCTTACTATTGCTAGGTATATCCATTAGACTATTCTTGGGTTCATGCCCCATTTTAGCCCAATGGCCTTCTTGCAAGTGTAGAGGGCTATCGTAGCCTTCTTCACTCTGTCTTTGATTCTCAGGTTCCAGCCAAGCTTTTTGTCAATTACCAACCCCAAGTAACTGGCACTGTCGCTGAAGGAGAGCCTGCATCCGTTTAGTATTGGGGGGCTGAGAGACGGGATTTTGTATTTGGTTGTAAACAATACAAGTTCCGTTTTAGAGGGATTAACTCCCAGTCCATGCGACTCTGTCCATTCTGACAGTCGCGCGAGCTTTGCGGTCATTAGATCGCAAAGTGTTTGTGGGAATTCCTACATTTGTGCTCTATATATATCCCAGTTGGCTTTCCTGGGGTTAATATAGTTAGTAGGTTTAGTGCTTTCGAGAGATAGGATTGTCTCGATATACCAGTGGTCAGAGAAGGAGTGGTCCTCTAGGACTCTGCAACACTTCATTATGTCTGACAGTTTTGTGAGACAATAGAGTGAGGTCAATAACCTCTTGACGGTTTTTTATAATGAATGTGGGGTCGTTTCCCCGATTTCCAATAACTACGTTGGAGTTTAGGATGAAGCTGAAAAGTGACTCCCCCCTTACATTTGTATCCGAGCTCCCCCATTAGGTGTGGTGAGCGTTGGCATCGCAGCCTATTATTAGGCCTGTATCCGACCTTTCGCTGTCGCTGGCTATCTTGCGAACGAGGTCACTGGGAAGATCACTTTCCTCGTGAGCCATGTAGGACGACACCAGGTTCAGGCGTGTCCCCTGTAGCTGTAGGCTAGCCGCCGTGTTGTCGCCATTGCTAAAATTGTGGAGCAGAAAGATATTTAGGTGCTTTCTTGCTAGAATGCAGGTTCTAATTTTACCTTCAGTTTGGGCTACAATCAGCTTGTAGTCCTTTGTCGCTAATCCACAGACCTTGCCTCCTACCACCCAAGGCTCTTGTATTAGGACTATATCCACTCCGCTCGCGTCTAAGCAGAGTATTAGGGCATCGGATGCTGCTTTACAGTGGTAGAGATTTATCTGCAGAGGCCTCAGAGACTTCATTATAGTTCATTGTTCTCCACCACTGTTATGTCGGCGTCAGAGTCGTCGAGAATCTCGTCACGACACAACGCCTCAAAATCGAGCATCAGCTCCGTCTCCCAGGAGTAGCTCTCCAGGGCCGGCTCCAGGTCTACGTCGGGTGCCTCGATCTCCGAGGCAACGTCCTGCTCAACTGGGTTGTTGACAGGACGCGCCTCGGCCGCTGCATCCGACTTCATGGTCACCGAGCTCAACCCAAAGTTGAGCTCTTTCTTGGCTGCCTCGATCGGGGCTAGTGACTACTTATTTAGGATTATCACTGCCTGGTTAGTGGGGCCTTTTGATGCCTCAACTTTGACCACCTTCCAGTCTGACGTTGGCAGTGCTGGGTTGCATCTCTGCAACATCCTGAGGATCCGTTCGGGCTTCTTTAAAATTGGCCGGCACCCATATACGAGCCCTTGGTCTGCTGGGCACCTCGCTCCAGTCAACAGCGACGAGCTTCGCCCCAGCGTAGACTTCTCCGATTTGCGCCACCGCATCTTTGTATAGCTTCACGGAGCGCTCATCTTCGCAGGCTATCACTTTGATGCTCCCCTGGAACCATCCCATGTCCTTGCAGACTGGAGGTGGCCCGGGATCCTTCTCGAGAAGCTCGAAGCAGCGGTCGGCCAGTGCCGCTTCCGCCCACTTCCATTGGCTTCTGGGTATTCTCCCCTCCGCGCTGCCGTTGTCGAGAACGCCTATCAGCATCTTCTCCTTGGCAATCTGCCCGAAGGATACATTTGGTAGCACTCTGGAGCGCTTTGCAGCCGTCTCTTGCGAGCGCTGCCTTTTCGGTTGTGCTCTGTGGTGGCTCTGTGGCTCCACACTGAAGTTGGAGTGCACCGCCGAGGCCCATTCCACCTTTTTCAGCCAGTCTGCTGTTGGACTGACTTCTGTGCTGGCGTTCTGCCGACGTAGTATGTGCCCAGCACTCCTCTTTTCGGCATAACTAAATTTTTTGGATTGGACACTGGTTGATGATAAGCCAGCTTCGCCGAAAGGTTGGGCAGCCGCAATATTGCTTAGCTGCCCTTCCATCAGTTTTGGTTGTTGACTTTCCACCCATCCCAGATTTGGGATGGGACCCACCCGGGTTCATACCTTCCACCGTGCAGGTCTTTCCTGCATTTGAACGGATCGGGGCAGGTCTTTGGGCCGCTGCCTTCTCCCGCTTGGGATTTCTCCCAGCTGGCATTTGGGGAGTTCCTTTCTCATTTCTGTTTTTACTTTTATTTGTATTTACGTATTTCTCCATATAATTCCCACGAGCTGCTGAGAAGGGGAACGGTCCACCCCGGCAGAGCTCCACTTTACCCGGGTAAGGCATAATTAGAACAGTGGGCTGCCAAGTCCCTGAGCTCTCCGTTAGCGACTGGGCTTGTTTTTATACCGGGCCCCCAGCCAGGCTGACTCTTAGCACGGGTCGAATGACACCTTAGTCCGGCCCGTTGTGAGCTGAGTGTTGGTGTTGGGATGTGGGTAGGTATGTGTAGGGATGGGAGTGTGTGAGCTACTTGATGAGAGGCGGCACCACAAGCGCATCGTCAATGTTGCTGCTTCGCAAACACCCGCTGGCTGTCCGGGACTACTTATTTCGGTACTCCCCTTCAGAGCAAACTTAGTTGCTTCTCTTTGGGTTTCCCGCTTATTGACAGTTGACCTACCCCCAGGGGTAGGCCGTTCGCTATCCGCGACCCGCGACGACTACTTTACCTTACCAATACGAAATAAATTGTACAGCATTACCCATTGAAACGCTAGACTTTTTCTTAATAATAACTGAGTTTCAACGGCTATTAAAAACTCTTAAAAGCCAAACATTTGGTGACCCCGACGTGATTGTGCATCAGTTAATATATCAATATCAAATATTGCCATATATGGCCGGTTTTTCGTTATTGTCGATTGTTTGCGGCTTCAAGTGTCATCGACCACATATATTTACGCATAGACGTTTTGTTTGCGGTGCTCGTTCCTGTTTCTTCCGCGCGGTACTCTTTGTTTTTCATCTTCCCGCTAGAAACGTTTTTCTAACGCCGTCGCTGCTATGGAGTTGGATGGTTCTAACAGTGCAACTACCGCTGCGGAAAACAGGGTGATTTTTCTCAAGCGGAAGGCATCGGAATTGTGCGAAAGCCTCAAAAGATTGAGTGCCGAGAATGCGACTACTATATGCTCGTGGTAAGGTTGGAGGAGATCGAGGAGCTGCAGGGCACGTTCAAAACCGTTCAGAACGAGCTCGAAGAATTGGATTGTCGAGAATTTAGCAGTGGATTGCGCGTCAAAAGCCGTCAATTTTTCGTAAAACTGCCAGGGCTAGCGATCACATGCCTTTTCATTCCACGTTGGATGGAACAAATTCAGACTTTGGGTACTCCTGAGTAGATTGCTGGATTCATCATCGTGCAGGTGCTTTTACGGAAACTGGATCCAGCGAGTCAAGCAAAGTGGGAGGAAACTTTAGAAGATACAGGCTTTGTCAATCTAATTCCTTCGTCGGAATCTATGGCTTTGTTCTTGGAACAGCGATGGAGGACATTGGACCCCGTGGATTTCGCTATAGCAACTTATGTGGCGAGCAGTCAGGGAGGCAGAAGTAAAAAAACTAACCCTTCTAGATCCGCACTTGTTGCCACAAGTCACAGCTCATCAGGCTGCGCTCTTTGCAGTGAAACTGCTCACGACACCCGTTATTGCTCGCAGTTCAAGGCCCTGTCCTCTGCGAATCGCCTAAAGGAAGTCAAGAGTCTCTCTCTATGCTTAAACTGTCGTATCTGCGGGAGGCACCTTTGGTAGTTCTGAAGCTGCAGCAGTCCAAACTCAATCAGTGGAACTTGAAACTCTATCTCCATCTGCGCCGTCTAATCACATCACTCAATGCCACTGCACCCTCTACTTCATCGTCTACCTCTGCGGCTCTTATTGCCCAAGGTTTCAGTAATGGTGTTGTTCTGTGAGCCACGGCAACAGTCTTGGTTAAAAATCGTTCAGGAGTCCTCGTTCCCTGCCGAGCTTTGCTTGATTCCGGCTCTCAGCTGCACCTAATAACTACTCGTTTTGCAAATCAGCTTCAGCTTCGAAAAATAAAATCATCGACTAAAGTATCCGGAATAGTTGATTCAAACTTCGTCACGGATGGATTTTCGGTCAACATTAGCCTGCACTCTGGCTCGACGGACCACTCAACTCTCATCACTGCTGTTGTAGCCTCTAATAGGCACCCATGACTGGAACATTCCAGCAAACCTACCACTTGCTGATCCAGAGTTTCATAGACCTCAGCGTGTCGATCTTTTAATTGGCGCCATTCTGTTCTATGAGATTCTTTGTGTTGGTCAGGTCAAACTACTGCCAGGATTGCCATCCATTCAAAAAACTCGCTTGGGAAAGGTCGTCTCTGGAGCTTGTGAACGATTTAAAGGCCCAAGGTTCCCTGAATGCAACCCTCCAATTGATCGCCGTGACTTGGACATGGATAGATATCTGGTTCTCGCTCTGAATAAGAGTCGAATAAGCTTTGCCTGAAACCAACTGGGCATGTAGCTAGAGTTCAACTGAGGCGATTGGACGCGTGTGCCGTGTGTAATGGAGCTTCTACGACGCTGAAGTCTGCTTGGAATCTCTTATATGTTGCGTTTCTTCTTTGTTCCTCATTGTTTATTCTCGTTTCAAACATTGAGGTGGATGTACACGTATATTGCGGTTACGGGCACAAGGCTTATGGTACCGGTAGCTCATACCGCAAAAAATGACGAAATTTGAATTTGAAAGCTAATATCTTCCAGGCGTTAATCTGCAGCTACAAAGTGTCTGGATCGTATTTATAGCTGCATTGGTCAGCTTTTCAGTACTGCAAAGTTCTATGCCACCAGATATAAGATACTTAAGTTATGTGAAAAATACAGGCCCTACCTCTGAAAAAACCATGCAAAAAAATACCAGTGTTTGGCTATTAAGCGATTTTATGCGTATGTATATATGCGACGGCAGAAAAGTTCGAGAGATGGAAAAGGCATGCAAGTGCTGAACCAGATCATGACCATTGCGAAGGCATGTTAGGGCAGACGGACCGAAATGCCGTGCCCTACGCGATGCTTCTAAATAGAGAGCGAGGGAGTGTTCGAGAGAACGAGAGAGCCGATAGATCGAGAGAGTGATATGGCGAGATAGTAAAGTAAAGAAGAAAGGCACGAGTCGAAGAGACAAAAGAACGGTTGCTTAGGCGATTAGATTGAGTAATTATAAGCGGTTACAATATTTATATGCAGTGGGCAATGCAAATAGCAAACAAAGGTGAAATTACGTTATTTGCGCCACTGGCCAGTATTTGAGGAATTTTTTGAGGAATTCCAGACATACTCCCCCCGTTGAAAGCCTGACTTTCAACAGATTGGGAAGTGTTTCACAGACGTCGATTGTGGATGATTCGATGTATCTGCTGATGCCATTTTAGCAATGCAACACGGGAAACGACAGCTCCTCCGGGAATAAACTGGACCATTTTTGCTATAGGCCAAGAGACTGCCAACACAGGGTTAGGAGTGAGATTTGAAAGCAGCTGCAGAGACGACTTCCTTCCATGGCAACCAGTAGATGTGAAGCAAGTAGGCAACTTCTAATCGACGCAAAATCAGGCATGTAACGCTAGGCCCAGAAAACGAAGAGAGAGAGCCACCATTCAAAAGCGCCAGACAGAGCTATTCGAGCTCGGCAGGCCTCTTTAGTGCAAACTGAGCTCGACATCCATCGCGTGAGCGTTGATGAAAGTTGAAGTGTTGAATTGATTATGGCCCGCAAAGTATAAGGATGATCGGTATTGAGGTCCACATGCCAAACGAGGGGGCTCCCTCAAATCATTCAAAAGAATCCCACGCGAAGAAATCTCAATCAGACCTTTATGCCAAGACAACTTACCTTTGCCCAACCGTTGGAGAAAGATTCTGGACCATGTAGCTGCAGAAGCTGCGCTTCTGTTGGCACAACTGTACTTCTGAAAACGTCCGAAAACGAGAAAGAAGGCTGATCAGTAGCCGTTTCCAAAGCTAGTTCAAGTGGTGTGGGAACATCGGTGTCAATGTCCAGCTTCCTACGGGAATTCACGTAATCTGCCGGAGCTCCATCAAACACAGCAGGCACGCTAGAATCACTCAATTGGAGTTGATCTCTTGGCAAAGGTCCACTTGGTTTCTGCGAAGTTGTATAAGAATCCTCCTGAAAGTGGCCAGGTTCCAAACCATCTATGTCCACGTCATGGGGATGGGTTTCCGCATCAGCAAGCACTGCTGCCGGCTCGTCTTTTGCCAACAGCTGCATTGGACTCACAGCTAAGCCCGAGGCAGGTTTCCTCGAATCCGAAGATGCCTACATCTTAAACTGAACTTGGCTGTCTTCGGACGATACCCTTGGAAATTGTATGCGACGTAGACACGGGGCAGACCGACGCTGAAGTGGAAGCAGCCAACCCACAATATTACCAATAGTAATTTTTGCTGATACTGTAGAAGGAGGAAGGAGAAGGAGGTGGGGGAATCGATTAGCGATTACGCGCCGAATCGAAGTATCCAGCGTCATGAACAGGTAATTAAATTTGTCCAACGATCCAATGCGAGTCTTTTCGTAGTCCAATTTCTGAAGCTCGTTGTGGAGGGTTATAAAAGTGCCCTGCAGGTCCTCGATCTCCTCTAGCCTCACAACGAGCATAAAGTAGTCGCACTCTGGCAACTCACTCTGCCAAGCAGCATTCAACCTTTTTAAATTTTCAAAGATTGCCGGTACTTTCACTCTCAGGAAAGTCACCATGTTTTTCGAAGCTGTAACTGCAATGCCGTTTGCACCATCCCTCTCCATTATAGCGACGGCGTTAGTTGGGGAATTTCAGGCTGGGAAACCACACAACCAGATTTTAATAATTCTTAAAAAAAAATTAAACCATAAAAGAAAACAAAGTACTACAAATGTTTTTAAATCCCGAAATCTATCAGAACGAGAAGGAACGTGTGAGTCGCTTCTGGGGACGCGACTCTACTTATACCCTTACACAATCAGTATATACATTTTTGAGCATATGATTTTTTAGAATTTAAGAATTTAAAAAAAAAATTTACTTTTTACATGTTTTTGCTACATCTGTTATCTACATATACAAATACAATGTATATTCTAAATCTAACATGTAGATTGTACATTAAGATTCTACATCTCCTCCGCTAGGGGTTGCTCGCGCACTATTGGCGGCAGAGAAAATGAATTTCTTCATTCTGGCTATAATTATGATCCGATCTGATTCTGGTAGATTTTCAGTTTTATTGTATCTTTAAAATTGCGCCTGCCGCAGATTTTCGTCCTTTGTGTGGTCGGAAGGGGGCGGGGCGAAATTTTGAAATACACTTGTAACAGTGTGATTTCACAGCAGTCTGGAAACCAAATTTGGTTGCCCTAGCTCTTCAAGTCTCTGAGATCTAGGCGCTCATAGAGACAGACAGACAGACGGACAGACAGACATGGCTATATCGACAGGGCTATTGATACTGATCAAGAATATATACTTTATGGGGTCGGAAACGTTTCCTTCTTTGCGTTACACACATCCACTTTTACCACAAATCTAATATACCCCTTAACTCTTTTTTGAGTATAAAAAGTAATTTTGGTCCACAGCGGAAAGAAAAAGTTCAATTTTGTTGAGAAGTGCTATCATTGATTTGATGCAACCTGTTTGTATACAGGTTTAACAATGTCGGGGACAGACAGGACCCTAGCGGAATCCCACCGTTAACATCCATTGTAACCTTGCCCATTTTGAAAAATCTAGCACTCATGAAACTTACTAGACTGGATGCGAGGAAAACCTTCACTTCGCATGATAATTTTGAGTGTTTTGAAATTAACAGAGTTATAGGCATAGCTGATGTCTAACAAGATCATAATAAAATTGATGACATCGTTTATGCACATCGCTGCTGACTTATGCTTTTGATACGCATATTTTCTAAAAGGTAAGATTTTCTTTTGTTCTGTAATTTCATCAACTCTGTGCTTAACCATCGCATTTTAAGTTTTAGCTATGATCGATATCAGTGAGATGGGTCTAAATCTCTTATAATCGGTTAATTCTTTTAACTTTTTTGGAATGGCTGTTATTTTAATGTATCTCCCATGTTTGGAAAGACTTCTATGTCAGGCTATTCAAATCTTTAACAAGCTATTTTTTGGCAAGATTGCTGAGCGCTCTCAACCACCAGCTGTTTTTTTACCCTTGTCCAACACCCTGATCGCTAAAATATTCTAGGTATTTAAGTGAGTGTTCCGCATCAAAAGCTGTGGGTATCTCCTCATTACAGTTTTTAAGGTTTTTATTAGAGCCCTGCACGAATCCACATGATTCATAAAATCACAGTATACTCATGCCCCTTCAATGCGTTCGATCATTACGAATCATGCCTTCAGACAGATTCGAATCACCGCACTGCGAATCAATATCAGCAAGATTCGTTCGCTTGGCTCTGAACTGATTCGAAACATGATTTGTTCGGTCCGTTTTGGTCGTACGATTCGAAGTTATGAGAAAGCCGAATCGATGATTCAATGGAATCCCTAAAAAACCGAATTCGAGCACTGCGAATCAATATCAGCAAGATTCGTTCGCTTGGCTCTGAACTGATTCGAAACATGATTCGTTCGGTCCGTTTTGGTCGTACGATTCGAAGTTATGAGAAAGCCGAATCGATGATTCAATGGAATCGGACGAAGCGAATACCGAATTCTTGCGAATCGATTCGGTTGCTCGTTCGTGCAGGGCTCTAGTATTTATGAAACCTCCAAGCATGCCTTGTATTTGGTCAGGTTGACAGCACCACCTTACACTTAGTGGTTTTTTAACAAAGGTAAGGTCTAATACAGATCCTTCCTTTGAGTCAATATGTACCCTAAAAGTTGGACTAGTTGAGATATATGCACTCATACCCTGACTCACACATGACTTCTTCAACGAATCTTCCTTTACTGCTTACGACACTGTCTCCAAATGGATTTCTGGTATTAAAATCACCAGCCAATATTACTTTTTCATTCGATTGCTGTTTTACATGTTGCGAACTGGCTGTTTCAAAAAGCAACATGCATCATATGTCCTTGGTATTTTCGACTAAATTCTATCGGTAATCGCATGAGGCGGATCGATATGATAATTAATTCTTTACTGATATAAGTCTAATGCTATTCGGGATGAAATGTCGAACATAAAATGGGCTTCTATTTTCTCGCAGCCTGTGGCACACGCTTCTTATTAGAGTTTCCTAAATACCATTCGTCAAATTATTGATAGTAATGCTTCCAAACGAACGCATGGCTTCTATAGGATACCATGGTAAACGAAGGGTCTAGTGAGATATAAGAATCTACGTAAAAAACTCTACAAACGTTTTGGTAGGACGCATGACCCTGTGGATTGGGCGAGGTATGTGCAGCGCGAGTTTACCTTTCTGAGTAAGTTTTTATATAACCAGTACATTGTTGACTTAAATTGACCGCAAATACTGATAGTGGCATAGCTAACTTGTTTGCTTCGACAATTCTAGTAGGCCCGATAGTGATGGCATTTTTGCCTTCCTTCTTCGCAACTGTGATGTAGCTTTTTGTGATCCTCTCAATATTCTCTTCACAATGTATTTTGCGACGGGTCGATTCTGTGGTAGGTGGTAGGCTTCCACGATTTCGCCCATTTTTAAGAAAGGTGCTAAAAATGTGATCTCCATTTATAGACCAATTGCTAAACTTACTAATGTATCACTTTCCTCTTGAAGTCATATATTAGCCCAAATCAGCACGTTGGTATATCCACGACCACAAATCTTGTCGCTTTTAGTAGTTTTTGCACTCGTGAATTTGAAATGCACACTCAAGTTGAGGCTGTGTAAATTGACTATGCAAAGGCATTTGACAAAATTTCGCAAAGTCCCTGAAAGCCAAGCTATATCAGCTAGGGATAGTTGATGACGCGGTGGACACTCTCGTTACTAACGGGCGTGACGCAGCTGCAGCTGCTGCTACCCGCGGACCAAAAGGCCCTCAGAGGACACAGATTAATCTGATCTCTCAGCTTTATTTAACGTGGCGGTTCCACAGGAAGTGATTTCAACCACGGTGTTTACTGTGCTTTGTGCAATGCACATGTCACGGTAAATCTGATACATGCGCCAATTAACGCCCCAGAATTAGAAGCTGCACCAAATACATAGCGACCCATCCTTGTACCAATTCGAAAGTATACTAGTCGAACATTTTCCCCCTTGGTGAGGAGCGGTGTATCTACCACTTCTTCCGATCGTCTCGGCACCCGTTTGAGATCGCAACTCCACGTGGAGCCTAGCGGCTCTTCTCGCATAAAATTCGGGCTACCACAGCCACCACGATGCTCCCACTAGGGGTCCTATCTCAATGAATATCCTTGGACCGCTAAAAAACCCGTGGTACCGATCTTTAGCTGACACTGCGAGACAATGGCCCCTACGACTCCAGTCAGCCTATCACGCAAGCCCGTGATGTGCGGGAGAAAACTGTGATGCCAAGGTACAGATACTCGCGCTTATATTGCAGGTTGTTCCAGCAAACCGTACAAATGGCGGCCGTCTAAGTATGCCCTTGAGCAGCATGATCGCCGTCTTGCTAGTTGAAACGGCAACGCCGACTTCAACTCCCCTAGCGCCTACGATGGACATTAGTTCCTCTCCTTTTCACTCGAGCTCTGAACGGGCGTTTCCCTCGATGAGAAGGAGCAGGTCGTCGGCATACGCGCTGAGCGCTCCAAGTGGCTCCAAGCGCTAGAGCAACACGTCCATCAAGATGCTCCATATGAATGGACCACTTGTGGACCCCTGTGGGCAACCTCTTGTCACTGGAACAGTGGCTACTCCATACCTGCTGACGATGCTCGTACTCCGGCCGGAGACGAAGCTTCGCCACAAGCCTGCTTCACGGCAGCCTAGCTCTAGGAGACGACGTAGTCCAACATCCGACGTTGTCGAAGGCTCCCCTGAAATCCACGAAGACTCCGAGCACATATTTCGACCGGCTGGCCGAAACAGTGTTCACGTCGTGTTTCCAAGCATCCTCCACGCAGCGTCCTTGGCGAAATCCAAATTGCCATCTGCACCCATCCGGTATGGCGTCCTTCAGACCATGATTCCCTCAAACACTTTGCCCAGCACTGGCAACAGACAGATACCCCTATATGAAGCAGGATCCGTTCTGTCCAGTGAAGAAGTTGCGGAGGAGCAACAGTCGCGCCATGTTGCAACAAGCCCACCATCCGTCCGAAGGCATCCAATCTCCGTGCTCTTTTTGCGGCCTAGGAAAATCCTGTAGACGTGCCCCCATGGATCATCTCTGTTGTCTCCCACGAAGCGTCGCCAGTTGTCCTCCTTCGTCCTCAGGATGAGCTTCTTGTATTGCGCCGAGGAGATCCTCAACGCTTGCTCTGCTGCGTCGGACTCGTGCCGACGAGCATTCTGTAGCCGCCGCCTCAGTCTCGTGAACCTTTCAGCGTTTGGAAAGTACCTCGGCAGTCCACCAAACTACTTTCCTCGCGGCTCTGGGCGTGCTGCGTCCCAGCGTTCTGTAGCACACACTGTGCACTACAGAGCTCAGTGCAGCCACTCGGTTGTCCTACGGCGATTCGGCGATGTCCTCCGGCAATTCGGATGTCTCCCTTGCCACCTTTTCTTCGAACAATCGTTAGCGCACATTGGAAAGCTTCCAGGACTGGCACAGGAGCAATGCTCTCAACTGTATCGGTCAGATCACGCGTCACCTCAACATGTTGTTTTGGCTCGTATCCCATTCCCTCGCTTCCCAAGCGTATGTGGCCCACATAGTCGAAGCTTGATTGTTACATCGATGTCGGTGTGGCCTCTGCGGCTATCGAATATAAACACCCGACTGGCCTCGTTGAATACGACGGCTCGGTTCTCGGTAATCCACTCAGACAGCAGCTCCTAACATGCATAGTTAGCTTGCCACCGAGCATGCTCGGAGAGTTTGCCAAACCACGCTGGGGATACTGCGTTTGCGTCGAGCCCAAATATGACGGGAGTGCGGCTGGCCAGCAGCAGCACCGCATCTAGCTACCTGAGGTACAGTGCCAAGTCGAATTGGCAATATACGGAGGATGGATGATTGAGCCAAATCTTCCTTGCACTCTGACGCATACTCCATGTTCGGTGATAAGGGGCGCGCAGATGGCTTCCGGTTCATCGACGATGATGTTTCTGTCACGAAAGGTCCCGGAAAACTCGAATTCCCGAAGGAAGGCCAGTAATCCGCCCTGCTCTATCGACGTACGGCTCCTGGACCAGTGCGAACAGATGGCCAGAGTTGCGCATGATGGATCCGAGATCCACAACAGCCGTTCGCCCACGGCCACCATTTGCTTGGATGAAGCTAAACATTTAATGTCTAGCTTGCACCCTCGCCAATACCGCTGCGTAGATCGGGCAGGCCGCATGGAATGAGCTGCCGGGTAACCCTTGAAACGACAGTTCCAGCAGTCCACCGGGTTGGGGCACCTCGAAACGTTGTGGCCACCCTGTCCGCACCGGTGGCACACGTTCTACTTTAGGCCGCACTGGGACACCTTGTAGTCGAAACCCACACACCTGCGGCAGGCGTAGGTCCTGACCAGGGAACGACAGCGGCATCGGAACCACTTGATGTACACGCAATCGCATAGCACCTCTGTGCCTTCGCATCGACCTCCAGCGTCACGTTGACCGTGGCGCCGTCGGTGACCGACCAGGATTTGCTGCCCAGGTGAACCGACTTTATAAATTCCGCAGCGGACATTGTGTCCTCCAGGTTCTTGGTGAAGAGCTCCTCCATGAACTCTTCAGGCGTGATGGCCGTGTCGACGTCATACACCACGACCTGAGGCCTGGTGCTCTTCCTCACTTCCAGTCCTGCTTCGTGGAATTTCGCGCTGTCCACTAACTTTTTGGACTGACCGAAGGCGTGGGAATGAACGCTCCTCCGCTCTTCAGCTCACGAACCTCGTGCACTCGGACTCCGAGTTTGGGCACAACGTCCTTCCTCACTCGGTCCACTAGGTGCTTCCTCCGGGTTCGTGCTCTTAATAAGAGCCAACCAGGTTTCGCGCGGCTTCGCGATCGGTGGGGCGACAGCGCTCGGTGCCAGCTAGCCTGAGAAGGCTGCCGCATACGCAGCGGTGGGATCCAGCCGCAACAATGCCAGTTGCCTGGCATGTGGCAGCGGTGATGGTAGCGGCGGTGGCAGCAGTGGTATTGTCAGCGGTGGTGGCGGCGACAGTGGTAGTGGTGGCGTTGGTGGTGGCGGCGCTGTTGGCAGTGGCAGTGGCAGCGACAGCGGCAGAGGGTTTTGCCGTGGCTTCCATTTCCACAAAGAGGAACGACGGTGGCAGCGACCTGACTGCTGGGATCGGCAACTCTCCCGTCACCCGAATCCTCAGCTCGATTTTCTTCGCTCCCTTTTTTGCCGAAGTCAAGGCCGACCCCGCCACGGGCGTTTACGAGCTATACGCACCTGTTGTCGAGCTAAAGCCGCACGTGGCTTTTGCAGAGCCGAATTAGCTAATTTCAACACTATTTGGGCACCAAATTAGCGGGTGATTAAATACTCAATAGCGCGGAACACTCGCGACAAAATATACACACTCTCGACACAGGAAAATTTACTCTTTTACGATTGAAAGACGACGGTAAAGCGGGGCGCTTAAAAAACACGTCTGCTTCCAGTGAGACACACACTTAGGAATGGAACTTATCCTGGGCGAGTTTCATGGCGAGCTGTTCGAGCAGCGGATGGAGCATAAGTACCTGGGAACCACATTAGACACCCGCCTGACCTTTGCCAGACACACAAGGATGGTCAGAAAAACCTTGGAAAGTAAGGCTAGAAAACTGGCTTCTTAAGCCTAACAACAAGCTAAGGCTGGACAACAAGATCCGCATATATAAGGTAATCATGGTGCCTACATGGAGGAAAACTAACCTGGACAGGATCAGGATGTTCCAGAACAAGACCCTCCTTAATATAGACATCGCAAAGGACCTTAAAGCCCCTCGGTGACATTATTAACGTGCAAGCCAAAACACAACTGACCAAACTAAGGAGCCACTCAAACGTCCTTGCAAGAAGATTGGTAAGGAGGAGAACCAGGAGAAGGTTAAACCGCATGCATCCGTCCGACTTGCCCACCAGGAACATATAAATTCCTTTTGCAAAATCTCCGTTGTCATCCGCATTTCCGCATTTTACTTAAAATAGTAAATATAAATTTTCCTTGACCCTTAAAGTGGCTAATCAACAGTAACAGTACATTAAATAATTATATTTTATTGTGATAATTATTTACAATGAACCTGTATAATGAACATAAAAAAATAGTTAGGGATTCAGTCCTGCCTGCTCGACTACGTATCTTGAGCGGCGGCGGTATGTGGTTTTGATGAATTGAAAGCATCCGGACCCATATGTGGCTACTTCCGGCCTTCCGCAGGGAAGTGCACTTGGTCCAGTGCTGTTCACAATATTTACCAACGACATATCAGAATTCAAACCTCTGAGTTCTGATCTTTGCTGATGATTTGAAAATATTCCCTTCGACACTATCCTGCTGCAGCGAGATCTGCTCGTTGGTGCGGACTTAACGCGCTTCCTCTCAACATTAGCAAATTCTGACTCTTTTAGCAAGTGTGTTTTCAATGTGCTCGCCTTATACTCAATAAATGGTCATCCGCTCGTTAAGAAGACGGATATACTTGACCTAGGGGTCTTGTTCGACTCAAAGTTTTTCTTTATCGAGCATTTGAATTTAATTATGCCAAAAGTCTAAACTATGTTCGGCTTTGTTAAGCGCGCTGCATTCCAGTTCAGGGTCCTATATACGAGGCTATGTCTATACTCGTTTCTTGTACGCTCGCGTCTTTGGTACACTTCCGTTGTTTGGAACACCACCGGGGACTTTCATATTTCACGTCTCGAGAGGCTACTGTAGAATTTCCGAAACGATATGTTTATCACGGTTGCCTTTACTTAGGCTTGAGACGCGGGGATTAGCGGGACGAAACCAAAGCTGTCGGCGGTAATAAAAGAAATAAAGAAAAAAAGAAAATCGATCAAGAAATAAACCTTGCGAAACGAAATTCAATTAGCGACTGCTTTACTCCCACGCATAGCTTTGTTGGCTATGCTGCGAGCGTGTAAACATGTTGCTACGATTACGATACAGTGGCGGTAGTTCTTAGGATACAATTACTTCATGACATCAACTATCTCTTACTATACATTTCATGATTTTAGGCTACTACTACTCTTCGCGGCTACCAAGTGATACCGGAACGTATCTGCTCTTGGACTCCACCTCATCCCCAATGTTTTGGTCGAATCGGCATCATTGAATGATAGAGATTTCTCCTCATTGTTTCCATCCATTAGTTCTGGATGGTTCGAAAACCATTTCGAAAGCTGAAACCCTCCGGAGCCAAGAATCTCAGACACCTGATCGCAAATCGACCTCGGCGTGTCTATGTCATAGGCTCCTGTCAGTATATCGTCTACAAAAAAATTACTGCAGATCACCTCAGAACCCATCTTGTGGGTGCTGCGGACGTATCATAGGTAACTGTATTCAACCGAAATACTTGCAACTGATCGGTGGGATTTTCTCGCCACACGATGAGTTGGAAATTCTGGTCCTTTTCGGCCGAATCCACTTGTCCATACATTTTTGGAACGTTTGCCGTTAAAGCATAACGATTCACCCGAAATCGAACGATAAAAAAATTCTCTCTGAATAGCAGGTCCCACCATAAGTAAATCATTTAATGACCGCCCAGTTGTGGTCTTGCTCGACGCGTCAAAAACGACTCAAAGCTTGGTGGAACTGCTATCAGGCCACTGGAAGCACTGGTGTGGTATAAAATAATGTGGTCCTGGCGGAATCGCGTTGTCTGTCGGATACATATGGCCAAGCTCGATATATTCTTTCATGAAACTGAGATACAGGTCTCTCAGGCTTGTCACTTAACGTTCGTCGTTCTAACGATAAGAAACGACATTTCGCGACCTCGACGACCCCAACGATACTGGGTCGGTCATAACAGGCAACGGTTTTTGAAACCTTCCGGTCGGTAAATTGCAGACATTGGCTTTGAAAAACTCTTCACATGCCATCACGGCCGAATTCGTTTGAGCATGTTTGGAATCTGGCGTTGCATCTATTGTGAAGAATGATATCCTCACACTCATGGACCCTAAGGGGTTAAGGTCTATCCGGGTTACCCGGATAACGGCGAATTGACCGGGAGGGGCTCTCTCAGTCTCTGGGCAACGGAGCCGCGATCAGAGGGCGCTACCAGGGAGAATAGAGGAGCGCGAAAGAGAGGCGGGATAATGGGATCGGGCCGGCAGTGGTCCAGCGCATGAGCATTTATGTAACACCAGATGTATTATGTATTATCAGCAACCTCTCACTCGTTTCCTAACGATAAAAGCGACTCTAGAATGGCTGACAATGTATCTATAATTGATCGCAATGAAGATGCTGAAGGCTTGGTTACGGCAGGAATGTCAAATAACTGGGCAAGTATCTCAAAGAATATTAAATAGTTGTTGTCGTATACCCTCTTCAAACTTTCTAACGCCTTTGGATAGTTGGCATCTGACATTTGGAACGCCTTTACGGTTCCCAAGGCTTTATCGGACATCGCATGATATGAGATGGTTGAACCTCTCTGATGGTGCATAGGTGCTGAATTTACGTGTGGATGAGGGGCTCTATTGGGCGCTGCGGACATGTACAGAGCCTTTGTAATCACACACGTTTCTTCTAACGCCGCCCTACCCGAATTATCTGGGTTTAGTATTTCCAAACGACATTGGATTTGTAATGGATCCAGCGAAATTGAACCCTCCTCAAATGCTATCCTCATTCGATTAATATCTTTGCTTATCTTTTCCAACCTCACATACGATTCTGTGAGCTTCGTGCTTTCACATATTCCGCTCCCAGTTGCCTTCTCTTCACTACGATCTTTAGACATGTTGATTAACTTACTACCAAAGTTGGCTGTCTAACTTATAATTCCTATTGAAGAGATCTGACGGACTTGCTAAGAGAAGGCGACGATAGCCTGATGTAATGCACTGCGTTCAGTGAGAACAATGTTCGACAGTGCGCCTAAATCCGGTACCCACGTATAAACGTATTAGGTTCGATGCGACAACGAACGAAAACAGTTCGAACAGACAAAACGCAACCAAGCTCGAACCACGTTCGATCCACTACGAAACGGACGTCTGGAGTTGCAATGCGCAATACGCTAAGCTAAGCGTACGCAACCAACACAAGTTTGGCCCGACACACTAAGCTCGAACCAAGTTCGAACCAATATGAGCAACGTAATTCTAATGCGCATAACGCACTCGATTCCCAAATTAGAACAGCGTTCGACCCTAAAACGAAGTTTCAATTGATCCAAAATGTAAGAGCGGACGATCAGCTCTCGTAACGAACGACAAGTTGGGAGACACCAATTAGAGGCACCACGCACACAAATACATAAATTAGAACAGCGTTCAACCCGACAACGAATTGGCGAACGATGTTTCAATTGATCCAAAATGTTGGAGCGGCTGATCAGCTCTCGTCACAACGACAAGCTAGACGACACCAGTTAGAGAGTTAGATGACCACGAAGCTGCGGGAGCAAAGTTCCGAACTGCACGAACGTGAACTTAAGGGAACAGTATCCTGTAAGAGCTTAAAGAGCGTAACAATTAGCTTACCGCTGAAAATTATGAAAACCACCGAAGTTCGTCTCCAGCAGTGTCTTAATGGCATCAGGGGGTCAGAAAAATTTCGCATGATAATAATACAATCAGTTTCAAGTATTTTATTTAATGATTTTATGTATATTTTCACCTTTTTGCACAATCATACATTTTTAGCGCCAAAATTTGAGTTTTGATCTACAAGTTTTTGTTGTTATTAGTGGTGATAGTTTCGCTGATAGGCAGAAAAGAACAAAAATGAGCTAAAGCAATCGAATATATCGAATAGACGCACATGAATCAGAAACTGACGCAACATTTTGCCACCACTAGGGCCCTATGCTTAACCTATGTAAAAAAAACTGCGTCTCCGGCAAGACGCAGCCCCAATGTAAACAGCCTATTAGCAAGTTAAGGATTACACTACTCGACAAAATCGAACTTTTTTTTTCCTCAAGGATCCAAACCTTTTTCTCATAGATATGGGCTTTAAAATTTTTTAAAGAATTATGTTTTTTTTCTATGGCAGAACTTTTTTTTAAAGAATTTTTGAAGTCTGGTATTTTTTTGTTTAAAGCTTTTTTCAGAGGTAGCGCTTGTTTTTTTTACATAACTCTAGTGACTTACGTCTGGTTGTAAATAACTTTGCTATTTTGAAAAGATAATTAAAACAGCTAGAAGTTAAGACCAAACACTTTGTGGTTTCAGCTTACCGTCTGGGAAATATAAAGCATTGAAATGCAAAAATTATGATTTTTGTGCGGTATTTTTTACGAAATTTCGACTTTAAAAATTCAGGAAAAGTCGAAAAAAAATTATATCCTGTGTCCTCTATTTTTTTGTGTATAGGTGCATTAATTTGGCATCGTTTAATCGCTCATCAAATATATGGAGAGACTTTGGAGCTAAAATTCGTTAACCAAACCTAAAAAATGAAAAAATGTAACAAAAAATACCTTTTGGAAGGTTGCGGGCCCAACTGCAAATTGGGAACAAAGCAAACCAAAAAGGGTTGTACATTTGGTACCTGATCGCGTTCCTTTGGTATTAAATGTTGTTGACAGTTACTTTACAGGCCAAAAATCATAAAAAGGCAATAAAAACCGATTTCCATATAATTGTTTCTAAATTTTTTGAAAAGTAACTAATTTACATATCATTTAATTGACTTTCATGTTAAAACCTATTCAAATAAGCAAAAGTTCATGTTTTTGGTATCTGGTATTTTTATAGACTATTACTATTATCTCCTAGGAAGAAGGTGATTCTTGATAGAAGTTTCTCCTTAAAGTCTGTCTAACATTCGCGGAATTGGGTAACGTCACGCAAGTAACGTTCGCCAGATGCCTCCGCGGATTTTTAACAAAAAAAGAGGAAAAGTTTTTCATTTAATAAGTTTGAAAATAAACTCTCAATACTTAATTTACTTATCCAATTCGCAGAGTTTTGCTATTTTGCCACCCCAACCTCGAAAACCACTTCTGTTTTATGTAACGCATACTTTGGCTCCTTTTTTCGACTTTTCCTGAGTTTTTAAAGTCAAAATTTCGTAAAAAAAATACCGCACAAAAATCATCATTTTTGCATTTCAATGCTTTATATTTCCCAGACGGTAAGCTGAAACCACAAAGTGTTTGGTCTTTACTTCTAGCTGTTTTAATTATCTTTTCAAATTTTAAATTCTTTACAACCAGACGTAAGATACTAGAGTTGTGAAAAAAAAAGCGCTACCTCTGAAAAAAACTTAAAAACAATACCAGTTTTCAAAAAATTAAAAAAAATAAGTTCTGTGGTAGAAAAAAAATATCAAACCATTTCTAAGCCCCAAATCTTTAAAAAAATTCGTTTTGTTCCTTCAGGAAAAATCATGTTGACTAGTGTTATCTTTTAATCTGATGGCGAATAATAAATAAATAAACAATATAATGCGATTTCGACAACGATGACATATTTAAGTAAAATATTTCAATTTCCAAACCAAAGAAAGAAAGATTACGAAATCCGGAGCATAGCGGATAGTAAATATATTATATATGTCGGGAAATGGTCGTTGTTGTCAAGCGCCTTTCTTTCATCCGCCATATCTCAATAGAAAATACGCTTTCTTGAAGTAACCAGGTCACGAAAGCTACTGGAACATATGGTCTACTAAAAAATATTTAAAAATTGTGATGCTTGTGACCAAAAAAAATTTCACGTAACATTAGCAATAAGAGACAAACTGATCATATCTCAATTTTAGCAAGAAAAATATTCAAGATGGATTTGTACACATGGATAGGGTACAGAACAATTATATTGTACATCGAATAATTTATACCAGACAGCCTAGCCGATAAATTAAACTTGCTTTATCAACTAGAACGTTGA
The DNA here is from genome assembly GCA_018150885.1 of Drosophila tristis. NCBI lineage: Eukaryota > Metazoa > Arthropoda > Insecta > Diptera > Drosophilidae > Drosophila > Drosophila tristis. The sequence continues at coordinate 964,672 of JAECWT010000198.1, read as the reverse complement.
ATCTGGTAATCATAAGATACAAACTTTCCAGCAAAACAATTAAAGCAAAATTTGAGATTCGATTATGTAATGACTTAACTATAAACATTAAAAATATTAGCAGAGCAACGCAATCTAGGGAAAATTTAAAATATACTTAATAAATTTAAAAAAATATACTATAGTACAAAAATATTACTGTTCGTAATAGCTGGCAAGCTCTTTGCGCTAGGTGTCGCTCTTAAATCTTTCTTATCATCAAACGCTCGTTCACTAATCGTAGAATATGCTTTGCGGTCCGATCAAGCGCGAGTTGACAAGCACGACGGAGCGGATTAGTATAGTCCAACGGCCCGTGAAAAGTAGATATTTTATGTTAAATAACCCTTCGCCTCGAACACACGGCTTGAATTTGTCGCAGAATAAAGCCAAGCTTTTAAGTTTAACGAATTCACGTTCTTACTTATTTTTGGAATATATTCAAGCGGTCGGAAAAGCCCAACGGCTCACAATTACAAAATAATGAAAATCAATCTGACAAGTAATTCTTGCAAATCCAATAACTTGCGGTCATTTCCGCACATTTCAAATGGATTGCGCGATCGCAGACGTTGCAGTGTCCAAATTCTCAACATTTTCCATAAACAAGTTACCTTTTTAATTGTCAATAAACAAGTGGCCGTCGATGACAGTTATTGGCGGCTTTCATTAGGAAAAATAGCGCTGGCTCACGATTCCCCCCCGTAGCCCAGAATACCCCGACCAAAATAAGGCCAAGGAGCGTATATCTTTTCAGGGCTGCATAAAGGTAGCATACCAGAATGTGCAGCAAACAAACGTTACTTTTCTGTTGTGGGCCATAAATAGCACTTAGCCATAATAATGGATAAATATGCCTGTACAAACAAACATATAAAATAATTCACTAAATAGAAACAACAAACATTTTTGAAACATTATTATAGCTATTGGTGTCCTTTTATTCGAACAAAAATCAACAGAGTTTTATGTTAATAATATTAAGGTTTGACATAAACACAGATCAATTAAAATATTTTATTTGTTTAAAATGGATTATTGACGGCGGCGTGTATTACGTTGCTTATCGAAACGCATTTCCATCTCTTCAAGAACCTTTGGTGTGTAACGAACTATAAGCTTCACTGAACCGATTGCTTGCTTTAATAATTCAACTGCCTTTTCGTGGTTTTCTCCTTCTACGGACTGAAATTAAAATACAATTTTATAGATAATCAGTAGGATATATTATACAGTTTTACTAACGTTAACGTAACGCATACTTTGGCTCATATCTTTAAAACCGTACGGTCGATTATTTCCATTTTTTTGGGGAATATAGGTCAAGCCAATTTATATTGAACGAGGATAATCTTTTTTCCAAATTTCAGCTTTTTGACTATTTTTTTCAACATTTTGTCGTACGAATGTAACGTAACGCCAGATAGGAACTGGCCATATACGACGTAAAGTGCACTATGCGAAAAAAGTCTAAAATTTTGGCATAAATGTAATTTATTTTGAAGAACATTTTTACGGAACACCGTTAAAGTCAGCCGATTCTGTGGTGCTTTGAGGTGTAAAAACAAGTTGGGAAAGATTGAACAACTTGCATCTTGCAACCTCTAGCTTGCAGTTAACATTTAACACGATCCTAAATATTAACTGAAAGTGTAAATATGGAAAAAGCTGGTCACGTTATGTACGAGCTCCGACCACTATTAATTCGTACGGCAAGCTCTTTTAACCGTATGCATTGTTTAACAGACAATATTTTCAATACTAATGTAGATAACACATGGGCATTTCTCGGACGAGGTCCACCGAGACCAAAAAATGTAATGTCTATAAAAACACATATCCATATAATTATGTTGCGATATTAAAGTCTAAATTTAATAAAAAAACAACTAATTTACCCAATTGACATATAATTTCATTTCAATAACTTTGCTGTGAAAACCTATTCAAATAAGCAAAAATGCACTTTTTTGGTATTTTATTTTTGGCTAATATTACTCTATCTATTGCTATCTATAGTATATTATCTATTACTAATATCTCATATAAAAAAGTTCATTTTAGGGACCATTTTTTCCCCATAATCTTTTTAACGTATTGGACTATCTTAAAAAAATAAGAGAAAAATTCTGAAATCCCGGCTAATGGTATATTTATACCCGTACTCAAAAAAGAGTTAAGGGGTATATTAGATTTGTGGTAAAAGTGGATGTGTGTAACGTAGAGAAGGAAAATTTTCCGACCCCATAAAGTATATATATTCTTGATCAGCATCAATAGCCGTGTCGATAGAGCCATGTCTGTCTGTCTGTCCGTCCGTCCGTCTTGTTGAGCGCCTGGATCTCAGAGACTATAAGAGTTAGAGTAACCAAATTTGGTTTCAAGACTCATGTGATATCACACTGCTACAAGTGTATTTCAAAATTTCGCCCCGCCCCCTTCCGCCAACACAACGAACGAAAATCTGTGGCAGGCACAATTTTAAAGATACGATAAAACTAAAAACGCAGTATCGTAGAGAATGACCATATCTACCAGATTGCTGAACATGAATCAGATAGGATCATAATTATAGCCAGAATGAAGAAATTAATTTTCTGTTGGTTCCCCCGCCTCCACCAGCCAGAGTCATGATACTCATTCTCCTTCTCGCTCGCACACTCTGCCGCGTTCAGTGCGCGAGCAACCCCTAGCGGAGGAGATGCAGAATATAAATGGTACATCTATAATCTACATGTTAGATGTAAAATATACATTGTAGATGTAGATGTAGATAACAGATGTAGCAAAAAAATGTAAAATGTAAAATTTTTTTTTTTTTCTAAAATTCTAAAAAATCATATCTCAAAAATGTATTTACTGACTGAGTACGGGTATAAGTAGAGTCGCGTCCCCAGAAGCGACTCACACGTTCCTTCTCGTTTTAAATGTTATTAACCTAGGAATTTTTGTCCCGTGCGACATGTCCCCGGCGAATATGGTCTTAATTAAATTTAAAAAAAACACCACGAATCATTTTTGAGTATTATTATAACCATTTGTAAGAGACATCCATCCACAACATGTACATAAAATTGCATCAACATATGGACTCAACTTTCGCTGAAATCTGAGTTTGAATAGATCGCCGCGAAAATCACTTCCATATTTGTCCCGTGCGAATGGCTCGGTTTTATGACAAAATCTCGAAAACGAATAGTGGCCCAAAATCGACCTTAGCACCACTTATAGGCCTCGTCAATAGGTGTATCGTAAAGGTAAACTATTTTGAAAATCCGTCTTATTTTGACCTTTATACCACTTGAAATGCGTACGAATGTCCCGTTCGACTTAAGAGAAATGCCCACATGCAAAATTATTTATCTCTGAAAGATCATTTTATTCTCTTAAATTTAGAAAAAAATTTAAAAAGTATATTCTTAATCGAAATTATGTGTGTAACGCACACTACGCATGGGGTGACCGTAGACAAGTGGGAAATATCGCATCGGAGCTGTCAGATGTAATAACACTAGACCACAAAATGGAATTTTCTCAGCTATGAACCAAACAAAATTTTTCCAATAGATTTGGGGCTTTAGAAATTGTTAATTTTGGTTTTTTATACCCGTACTCAAAAATAGTTAAGGGGTAAATTAGATTTGTGGTAAAGTAATACAATATATACCAATATATATTCTTGATCAGCATCAATAGCCGAGTCGATATATGTAGCCATGTCTGTCTGTTCGTCTTGTTTGTCACCCAGATCCTAGAATCTATAAGAGCTAGAGCAACCAAATTTTGTTTCCAGACTCATGTGATATCACACTGCTACAAGTGTATTCCGAAATTTCGCACCGAACCCTTCCGCCCACACAAAGGACAAAAATCTGGGGCAGGCACAATTTTAAAGATATGATAAAACTGAAACTAAAAATAAAACGCAGTATTATAGAGAATGACCATATCTACGCGAGCGCCCTTTAGCGGAGATGTATAATCTAAATGGTACATGTATAATCTACATGTTAGATGTAGAATTTGATTGCGTGTTTGGGCCGGACCTAAAAAGGAGCCCCATCTCAAGTTCGAAGCGTAATGAAATAGTTCAATTTTGTCGAGTAGATTTATTGGCAGCAAAAAATCGAACAAGTTAGAAAAACCTGAGCCTATCCTTAGCTGAACCTCCCATTTTTCACTAATCGTTAGGAACTATTTTGGCCCAGCCTAATATGTAATATAATATAAAAATATAAATATAATATAATATAAAAAGAATTACTCTAATTTTAGGTTACTTAAAGGTTTTAACATACCACACCATTGACTGACAGCAATTGATCGCCCCTTTTGAGACCTCCATGTCTATCCGCAACTCCTCCCGGTATAATGCGAGATATATAAATTGGAGAATTTTGTTCCTTGCCTCCCATTACGTTGAAACCCAACCCTGTAATAGAATTCATAAAAGTTTAGTTACTTACATGGTTAAATAAGTTGTAAAATATAAATTTTATATACATACAGTTGCAAAAAAAATAATAGCACCACAACAATACATTTTGTTCTTGATAAAAAAAATGCGCTTACTCTTTCGATTTTTTTAAATTTTAATTTTTTGTATATTGCTTGGTATTCTCCATAAACAAAAACAGTGCTACCGCACTTTACATTTCTGTATATATATTTTTTTTTGGGATTTAAAAACAAAAACCCCCAAAAATAGCGGGAAAAATAGCACCATTAGCCATTTTTTTGGTGTATACCCTGTATTTCCCATGTATCATCCATAGTTAGTAAGTATTCAATAAAAAATATATGTGCTGGTCCTGTGTTTACATGCATTAGTGGTAAATCGTTGTAGAACTTAACATTTCCTTTAGTGTGCTATTAATATCATACCCGACACTGGCATGGAATAGATCTTTTGACATCCGTCCCCTTCCGCCATCAATCCTTTTTTATTTATGAAACCAGTCGTTTTTGAATATTCTGTGTTAAAACGAATTGCAACTACGTGCAACACGTTAATTTATTTGATTTTATAGGACAAATGTCAGTTTCGAAAAACGCGCTTTTTGCGATATGGCGCATGGAAACTGAGTAAGAAAGAAAAGCTAAAGCGAGTTGGATCCATGTTTTCACTCAATTAATTGATAACTGATAAAAACGAACTCAAAGAAAATGATTGTTAGCGAATAAAAAAAAAATTTAAGTAATTTTGCTTCTGAGTGAAGTGTACCGCAGAAATTTAAAAGACTTAAAACAACAAAGGAAATTTTTTATTTTTGACCTATACCTTTTTTGTATTAATATAAACTGTTTATAAAAACATTTTAAAATATTTTGAAATACAAAAAAAAAAAAAATTTTTTTTAAATTTTATTTTTAAAAGTTTTTAAGTTAAACGAGAAGGAACGTGTGAGTCGCTTTTGGGGACGCGACTCTACTTATACCCGTACTCAGTCAGTATATACATTTTTGAGCTTATTCTATTATTCTATTTTTTAGAATTTTAGAATTAAAAAAAATTGTAAATTTTACATTTTTTTGCTACATTTTTTATCTATTTTTTAGAATTTTAGAATTAAAAAAAATTGTAAATTTTACATTTTTTTGCTACATTTTTTATCTATTTTTTAGAATTTTAGAATTAAAAAAAATTGTAAATTTTACATTTTTTTGCTACATTTTTTATCTACATCTAACATGTAGATTATATATGTACCATTTATATTCTACATCTCCTCCGCTAGGGGTTGCTCGCTCACTGAACGCGGCAGAGTGTGCGAGTGAGAAGGAGATAGAGTAGTAAGTCTTTGGCAAGGGGTGGCGGGGGAAGCAACTGAAAATTAATTTCTTCATTCTGGCTATAATTATGATCCGATTTTATTCATTTTGATTTTGATTTGAATTCGGCAATCTGGTAGATATGCGCATTCTCTACGATACTGCGTTTTTAGTTTTATCGTATCTTTAAAATTGTGCCTGCCCCAGATTTTCGTCCTTTGTGGTGGCGGAAGGGGGCGGGGCGAAATTTTGAAATACACTTGTAGCAGTGTGATATAACATGAGCCTGGAAACCAAATTTGGTTACCCTAACTCTTATAGTCTCTGAGATCCAGGCGCTCAACAAGACGGACGGACAGACAGACATGGCTATATCGACTCGGCTATTGATGCTGATCAAGAATATATATACTTTATGGGGTCGGAAAATTTTCCTTCTCTACGTTACACACACCCACTTTTACCACAAATCTAATATGCCCCCTAACTCTTTTTTGAGTACGGGTATAAAAATTCTACTTGAATGCAAATATATACTGCAAGCAGGAAAATAGACTTGTTACTGAAACATACAATTTTGAAAATAACTGCTATCCTGAAATGCCAGCACTAGTCAATCAGTGCCTAAAATATCGATGTTCAACAGCACGCGTCATCGCTGAATCATGACATCCATCACCTCTAATATCCTATTTACACAAGGGTTGATCTATTGAGTCATTCATAACATTGCCAGTTTAAGGAATTTCTTGGAGAAATATACAGACAGTAATCAGCATAGTTCTAGATACAATACATTTAAAAAAAAAAAAAACATTTTAAACATTGTTTTTATAGCAATATGTATCTAAATATCTATATCAATTAATCATCATATTATCATATTAATCAACACCAAAAATTAAATGTAGACACCTAGACCTCATCAAAAACCATAATATACAAGCAGACTCCGGTTTACACTTTCGCAAAAAAAAATAAAATTCTGATTTACTTTTAAGAACGGAAAGCGAGCGGCCCACGCATTCTCAAAATATGTCCATTTTCAAAACGGCAACAAATTCCTTGCCGAAATGAAAAACGAAACGAATCTTAATTTAAAAAGGAGAAAAAAAAATGACTTATTGACTTGACTTATCGAGCTTATGCCCGTTTTATAAATATTTTTTTTAAACAAACCTTTAAATTGGATCTTAAAAAACTGGTCAGGGCAGCAACGAATAGTGAATTCGTGCGAACAGCTGTGGCAGTCCGATACGGGTTGTCCGTTGTTTGTTAAGATTTCTTCTTCCTTCTTCGATCTTTAGTAAGAAATCTTAAATTTAAGGCATTCTGATCCAAATATACCGAGCGTCAAAGACTTTTCGCAATTTCCCGAAGACTTTTATCTTATTTTTTATGATTCAAGACAATCTTCATTTCAGCAGAACAATGCTTTTTCGGCCCATATAAGGAAATTAGTTTAACTGTCATGTACTTCAATATGCAAGGAGTCAATAAAAACCAACAATCCTTTGACCAAATCCAAATCAATCAAAATCCTTAAAAATTCATAAATACCTCCAGTGTACTTATAATTTTGACCACACTAAAAATGCACAGCCAGCACAAATTTAAGCTTAGAATTAAATTAAGGGTGCTCACAACTTTCATTTATGATTTAAATGTTTGGCAAAACGGAAATCTTTAAAAATATAAACAATTGGCAGTCATAAATTCAAAAACATTCGAGATATTTCATAAAAAATCAGCACGATGCCTCTGTACTTATTATTTTGACCAGTGATTTTCGATTCTAAACAATTAAATACAGCTACAAAGTCTGAAACGTATTTGGCTATGCATTGAAGATACAAAATATGCTATCTCACAATCATTTTGGTAGCTGCGCCAATACCATAAATACAACCTATCCCGTGGGAAGTCGCAAAATAGTTCTAGTAGATTTTTATTTCGAATTTTTATTCTGTGGAGCCTTGTTTATTTTTTATCTCAACATCAGAAGTAGGTTTTAGTTTAAAAAATAAATATAATATCAAAATATTTGATTTTCGATGAACAAGAATGCGTCTCAAAACAAAAAGAGAAATTAATATATTGCTTTATCTTAAAAGTAGTCTGAAAATGCTCAAAGAAAAGTAAGCCTTTAGTTTTGTTAAGGTAATATATTTTACATATAAAAAACTTTTCATAATCTGTGACTGTTACGTTACAATAAAAATTGTGGTAGAATTATTTTTCATTACATTTTTTTCTGGAAAATATTTTATTAAGTTACTTTCCAATAACTTAATTCTACTCAAAAATGTTCATGACATGTTTTTATTCATTTATACTCCCACCGATGCAAAGACAGAAGATGTAAAAATTTTCGAAAATATCAAAGGGTATCCGTGTTGGTCGTTGTGTTTTATGATACAGTGGGAGCAGAATAACCAAAAAAAAATAGCAAGAACCATCGAAATTGGAAAACAACATAAATTTTTTACGTGGTTTTGTTTTTTGCGATTTTGACCATATATTTATATGTGGAGCTTACTGCGTATTATTTATTTTATTTATTATTTATAAAAGCTTGTATCTTTGGTTGAACACCAACCAATGGCTTTGGCACCCAGACGTGACACCTGTGACTTGTTAAGTGTTAAGGGAAAAGTTATTAAAATTCTCTCATGATCTTAGCCTTAAGTAGCTTGAAAAATGGTAGTCTCTATTATAGTATTAGTGGTTGATTTCGTACAATAAATAAACTCTGAGATGAAGATATGTTGAGGAACGCATCCGATATTATTACTTTATCTTTATATTTAAGTCTATCTCGTAGAAGAAAGGAAAATTAGGATGGAATGGAAGAGACGAAAAACTTCTGTATTAGCTTGCCGATGCCCCGTCATTATTTAGTTCCGAAGACAGCGAGCCGAACAAGAACTAAAAATAAGTACAGTCCACTAAAATCAATTTACTCAAAAGAGAGTATTCCAGAGCCGATATAATTATATAATATATATAATATATATATATATATATATATAATATCCAGAGACTCGGCGCAATAAATAGGCACACAGGCTTAACTACCCGAAGAATAGAGTGCCATTGGCAGCTTATTTTAATGAATTCTCCTATTCCTGTGATCGTATTTTCAACATGTCAGCCACATTTGTATGAAGCGTCTTTAAAAAAAACTACATGCAATATAAAACATATTTTGACCATAATTTTCGTATTTGAGTTACAATGTGTGTATATACATATATGTACTCTATTACTCTTTGACTAGACACTAGTGTGGTAGATATTATTTTTATTGGCTCTATTTATCCATTCAAAGTACATAATTTTGTTGAAACTGAGGCCCACCTACCTTCTTCTGTTTTCGGCAGTTCGACTACTCTGGGGTGCGCATGACCCTCGCTGGCTGCAAAAGCAGCAACGGTTGCTTTAGCTGTCGCAGATGCACGAACATCATGTGAACCTTGGATATCAACCGTTTCATATACGTGTTCATAAACTTCTCGTACAGAAGTCATAAAGTCTGAGCTTAGCACCTTCTGCAGAGCAGCAAGCTTGGTAGTTGGAAAGTCGCCGCTCGCTTGCAGCTTCTCTAGTAGCTCTATTGATCTTTTTACATCTAAATAAATGAATACTGTGATTATTAACAATATTCGAAGTGATCATTTTCACAAATTACCTCTGGACAAAGTTAGTGGTTCAACGACGTCTGCCATAATTCCATTTAATTCGAAAATATGAATCGATAAATTCACTAGGTCTGTTTGACGCTACTATTGAAAATAATGTGACCTGATAGCTTAATGCTAAAAATAGAACTTTCATACATTAACGCTTTGTCATTTTTAATGTGCGTCAAGCTAGCGTTAAACTATTGCTTCGATTTGAAACCGTGCCATATGGTACACATAGGGTATTCATTTTTTATATATGTCGGAGATTTATGATGAAAATGTATGATAAATTATGAAAATGTAAATTTGATTGTATATAAGCACTAAGCAAACAACACATGAGCCGAGAAAGAGCGCCTTTGCAGCTGTGTCGAATCAAAGACTATACAATACAAAGATGTTGCACGAGGAGCAAATGTGAGCGACAACAAAATATTAAGTCTGACAACGGCAATAGGTCCAGGGCCGGATTAGCAGTTGCCTAGAGCCCCCCTAGGGCTAACAGAAAATTTGGTTGAAAAAACAAAACTCCAAATAATGAATACAAAATATAATAGCCACTGATAAATATACAAATTAATCAAACAAACATAACATTTTTAGATTTTTATGTCAAATGAAGAAAGAAGGGAGCTGGGGTGAAAAAATGGAGGGCCCCAGATAGATGGTTGCTCAGTTGAGGGTTGATCCGGCCCTGAATAGATCGAGCTTGGTTTTAGAGTTGTTATATGTTTGTATTGTGTGTATTTACAGTGGGGACTCAGCCGAAAAGAGGTGGAAAAATTAAAAAATATTTTATGAATCAAAGCGTTCATAAAATAAATGTACACATCTAGTAGAACATTTTCCAGAGCTTTAGCGAATCTAATTTTGCTTTAATCGGCCAAACATTTTAGAGCCCACACACAAGAACGGTATTTGGGAATGCATGGCACACACTCATTTACGTAACCTGGAAACGAAACTCAAAACCATCTCAAAACGTTTTCGGAAAATAAGAATTGATAAATATTTTGTCGTGTCTGAGCACACACATACATTTGCAATATTAGTCTTGAGTCCCGTCATGAGTCAGAGAACACACATGCAGGCATAGCTGCGCACGCACACGGTTTATTTGACACAGCTGCAAAGGCACTCTCTCTCGGCTCAACCCGGAGAAAGCCGACTGCCCTGCCGAAGATATCGGCTCCCGACCCGAAGGCCTGGGAGCCAATCGTCCAAAAATTGTATGCAGGCAGTTTTTAGTCGATTTGACGCCTCTATGTGTTGTTTGCTTAGTGATATAATAGCCTTTTTACACTGGGCGCGTCTGCTATCGATATCGGAATAGACGGAATGAAGCAGAAAAGGCGTTTACATTGGCAGACGTGCGTCTTGAATTTGGATTTGGGTGCTTTATGACAAGGAAAGAAACACAAATTTTTGAAAATCGACACAATTATGCAAGACGGCAGGAAAATGGACGAAAGAGAATTGATTCTCATATTTATATATTAATTTCAGACATTTCTTTGTAGAGTTTGTGGGAGTTCTTCTTCAAATTATGAAAACCACCGAAGTTCGTCTCCAGCAGTGTCTTAATGGCATCAGGGGGTCAGAAAAATTTCGTATGATAATAATACAATCATTTTCAATTAATTTATTTAATGATTTTATGTATATTTTCACCTTTTTGCACAATCATACATTTTTAGCGCCAAAATTTGAGTTTTGATCTACAAGTTTTTGTTGTTATTAGTGGTGATAGTTGCGCTGATATGCAGAAAAGAGAAAAAATGAGCAAAAGCAATCGAATATATCGAATAGGCGCACATGAATCAGGAACTGACGCAACTTTTTGCCACCACTAGGGCCCTATGCTCAACCTATGTAAAAAAAACTGCGTCTCCGGCAAGACGCAGAGAAGCATGACGCAGCCCCAATGTAAACAGCCTATTAGAAAGAAACAATGTCAATAAAGGAGAACAGAAACTACATAATTATTTTGTCCGTCGTTCCTTGTTTCTGTTGTTGTTGTTTCTGAGAACTAGGATTGAGAACGAAAGAGTGTCGTCTCCGCCGAATGTGGCGCATTTGTGTGTAGGTTGCCTCTGAGAGAGAGAAGGATCGAAAGGAATTGCTAAAGAGAGCGATTGGATGATGCAATACGGCATGGTGCAACTATATGAGGTGTTCTCATCAGTTTGGTGGGGGATGATAAATATTTTCAAGCCTCTCTCTCTGCTCTCAGAGAGACAAGTACAAGAAAGAGATAGCACTCTTTGACAGTTGTTGTAGATATGAGGAATTCTAAGCTTTCTCACAGATTGAAAGGAGAATAGACATTTGGGCGAATCACTGCATTTAATTGCCACAATGCAAGAAGAAGATGAGCACCCAGGCCTTCTGCCCCCGACATCAGAAGTGCGGTCGTCTCAGGCCCAGGAGAGGCGTGTCAGTGAATGGTGATCTTTACTTGAAGCACAAAATCAAAGATTTATGGAAATTATAAAAACAATGCAGAAGCCTGTGTTAACTACACCAAGTGAAAAATCAATGAGACTGCGAAAGTTCAATCCAGACGCGGTTGAAGCTGATGCCAGCGCATGGGTCAAAACAGAATTGTTCGTTCACCGTTACGATGACGCTGAGACACCGGCCGCCGTCTTATTGAACATCCACAACGGACTAAAAACAGGAGAGTGATTGTAGGTATAATGTGGCCGACTAGTGACGTCTTTAATGTCGAAATGGAAGTCGATGGACATGGAAAAAATAGCCGTGGTCAAATACGATAGTATTGAACCAAATCCGCGAAACAAACAGGCTATGTCAGGACTATCTGAACCAAAGACTGTTACACAATTGAGACAATTTATAGGTTTAGCATTTCCATAAGTTTGTCCCAAAGTTTTCTCAACAGATGTGTTAATGTGTGTTTGTGTGTGTGATTTAGTATGGATACGGTACATAAACCGTTTACAAATTTGTCGTCGCAACTAGAACTTGAACCAGTTGGACTGCGGAGAGGGTTTCCTACGTCGAGCAAAGTGAGGGTCTGAAGACACAGCGACAGCCTCTGATGAGTTGTAGAGTTGCAGTTGTAGAGAATGAGTAAACAGGCAGTGATGGTACTGTTTCTGATACTGATTTTATTCATCAAACTTAAATTCTATTTATAGGTAACAAAAGGTACAGTAAAAGGGAATTGGAATTAATATTGAATTAATTTGGATTTAATATGATATTGTGTTATTGGGCAATTGTGATAGTCAGCAATTGTTATTGCCCTCTGAAGAGCGATCGCATCGTTGGCAGAAATTGCTGCAGAAGCGGTTATTGTTGACTCAGCTGCAATGCTTTTTCGTTTGTTATTATGTCTCCCGTTACATGGGTCGACCTGACTTATTCTATAATTGTATATTATGTAACATTAATTAATGCATAAATATGCGACTGAATATTCTCCCGGCCGTTGAACTGGTGTTCAACCATCGCCCAAGTCGACTGAAAAGCGTCGTGGAATGGGGATGGGGGTGATGATCGGCGTGGCTATGCTTGGTTTATTGTTGACGGCCTTGGGTTCCATGACTAATACTTCTTCCGGAGAATGATTGCAATAATCAATAGAATTGATATTGCTAGGGCAGCATAAGTAGCGATTTGATGATGCTGCACTGTGTTGAGATGGTGTGGCAGCCTTTGTTGATTGATTGCCACTAATTGCAGGCGTAGATCTTCCAATTCTTGAAGATAGTCTGACAGTTGCTGGCGAAGGAGCGGTCGCTGGTAAGCGTTTGTCCCCAAATCGTGTGTAGGTTGATTTGACTTCACTGATTGTTGTGCTGAAGGTACTGATGCTTATTTCTGTATTGCGAGCAGTGCATCCAGGTGACAGTGAGAGTAAGCCAGTTCTTTCCAGTTGTATGGTTGACGGAGACCCGTTGCAAACTGCCTGAAGTCTCATTGCAGAGTGTGTTGCAAAAATCCATTTATTTGCTTGCACATAAAGGTGCTGTTTTATTGTTAAACAACTGAAACTCACAGCGATTGTCGACATTGAAGAATGTATGATGATCAAAGCAGATGTATTCTGCGTTGAGTAGTTTAAAGCAGCGTCGAAATTCTTCTGGAGTAAATCCCATGAATTGATATCGGTGAGTGTTTACAGTGATTATGCTCGTTTTGAGATTGAACACTAACTGAGTTGAAACTAACGGTAGTGTCACCTTGAAATGTGTGTGGCAGTCAGTGTTCCTTCGGCTCGCATAAGCCTGTATAATTGCATCACATTTTGTGTTTTGACAGGCAGCATTTGATCAGCTGGCAAGTGATCCCGGATTTGGTCTAGCTGCTCTCTTAATTGCTCCGGAGATACTAGCGTTGGGCTTATTGTGAATGCCGATTATTACTTCAGATATGTCAGACTGCATACGTTGAAGACTCGTTGTCAGCAGAGTTAGTTGTGCTGAGAGCCCTAGGTATGACTGAATTAGGTGATCGCCGTGATATGTTCCTCTTTCTCTGCTGATGGTTGCCACTTGTTGTTCCAATAGCTTTTGGCGGTTGTCCATGGCTGACTAATCCTTCCTGATCACGTTCATTGTGCAATCGACAATTGACGTTTGATTTCGTAGTAGATGTAGCAGAAAGACTTCGTTGCTTTGTACCTTTTCGATTACTTCGGCCATTTTCTCAGTATATGTAGAGTCAAGTACAACAGCTGGTGTGCTACGTTTCCTACTATATCCAGCGGTGATCTGCGTTGTCGAGAGGCCTTCATTAGCATATATTCTGTTTGTAGTTATTTGTACAAATGTTGAAAGTGGTGAAATATGGAGTTGCACGCTGGAACATTTTTTAGTTCAGGGCACATGTGTCTTAGTTCGGACATTCCGGATGACATGACTTGCATATCCTTCCAATATGGATCCAAGTCGTAGTTTATAATCATGGTGCATTTGGAAGTGATCATTCTTGAGGCTCCAAGTTTCTCATAGAATATTCCAGGCTTTTTTGCAAATTGCGTCACATTTATTGATTGTGAACTTGCTAATGGCAGCATGAGAAGTAACAATAACAATGTGGATGTTAGTGTAGGTAATGATAACCTTTTTCGCTGTGTTGGTGGTGCCTCTGTTTCCGCAATGTCTTGAATAGCATTGGAGCGTTTTGTTGCTACCTCCTCTGAGAATAATGGGGCGAGACGACTGATGGGGCGTTTGTATACACCGGACGATGTTTTGACATCAACCACTCGTACATGGTTCTCTTGCCCAGGATAAGTTTTGATGATGCGACACATTGGCCACTTCATTACTGGAAGGTTGTCTTCCTTCACCAAAACTAATAATCCTTCGGTCACGTTTGAAGCGGTGGTTTTCCATTCATGCCGAGTTTGTAGTGCGTGGAGGTATTCCGTAGACCATTGTTTTCAGAATGCATGTTTTAAGCGTGGCACCAATTCCCAGCGCTTAACCAGAGTTTTTTCTTGACGATCAGTGTTGACGTCCGGTGCTGCGGTCAAAGGTTCACCGATCAGGAAATGCCCTGGAGTAAGCGCACTTGTATCCGTTGAATCATTTGACATTGGAGTTATGGTTCGAGAGTTGAGAATTGCTTCAATTTCGATTATGACTGTGTTCAGCTCCTCAAACGTCAAGGATGCTGTTTCTGTGGTTGTAATTAGCAGCCTTTTCGCTGATTTTACCGCAGCTTCCCAGAAGCCGCCAAACGATGGGGCCCGAGGCGGAATGAGGAATCGCTAAATATGGCTTCTTGTAATTCCTTTAGCTTGTTATTTGCGTCGACGAAATTTGTTGCTTTGTCGCAATGAATAGTCTGACACTTCCCACGTCTGCTAAGGAATCGCCGAAGTGCTGCCAAGAATGCATCTGTGGTTAAGTCACTTACTAACTCCAGATGTACAGCCTTTGTGGAGAAGCAGCAGAATACGGCAATGTATGCCTTATCTGGCCGTTTTCTTCGGATTTTATGGTGGATCATAATTGGTCCACAGTAGTCAACGCCTGCATTAAGGAATGGGCGTGTTTGCGTGACACTTTGTGCTGGAAGATTGCCCATGATCTGGTGCATCAGCTTTGGTCTGGCTCTGGTGCATCTAATACAGCTATGTATGATGCTTCTAGCCATCGTCTTGTCGTTGATAATCCAATATTGTTGTCTTGCGATTGCCCTTAATGCTTGGTCACCGCAATGCATATTTTCCTCATGAAGTTCTCCCATAATCATTTTGACTATTGGGTCGTTGTACGGTAGCAGGATTGGGTGTTTTGAGTTGAACGGAATTTGAGCTTCTTCGAGTCTTCCGCCAACTCGGATGAGGTCATCATCTCCTAGTATGGGAGATAACGAAATGATCGAACTCTTGTTATCCAATGTTTTATAGCGTTTTAGCTGTTTTAAATCCGCTGTGAACTCAACTTGTTGAATCGTTCGTAGGATCATAGTGCGAGCACGCCTTAGTTCTCCTGTTCAAAGTGTCGTTGTAGGTGCTCTATTAATTTTGTAGCAGAAGCGAAACATGTATGCTTCGATACGTTGTAGTTTGTTGAACGAGTTGCTATGTCTGCATGTGTATAACTCTTCTCCGAGAGAGCTGGATGCTGGAAATAATGGTCCGTATAGCCATAGACTATGATCCCTTGCTTGCCTGCTAGGATTCCTCTTGAAAGGACATCTGCTGCGTTGTTGGCTGATGAAACATGACGCCATTGTAATTGGTTATTCAATGCCTCGATTTTGGCGATACGATTTGCCACGAAGGTGTGGTATGTGGACGCCGATGCGTTAATCCAGGACAGTACAACGGTGGAATTAGTCCAGAAGCTTCTTGATACTGTGTCAAGGTTCATCTGGAGATCCCTTCTAACTCGATTGGTGGGTTCGGCACCGAAAACTGCAGCGCACAGTTCTACACGTGGTAGGGATTGTTTGGCGGTGGGTGCTACTCGAGACTTTGAGCATAATAATCGTACAGAGACCTGATTGTTTTTGTAGATGGCTCGTACGTACACTGCCGCGCCATAGGCTCGTTCCGATGCGTCTACAAAGGTATGTAGATCCGGGGTGACTGGCACTTTTCCATCATATACGTGCCGGGGAATCTCCTTTCAGTTTAATGATTGGAGGTCCTCCCGGTACTCCTTCCATTCGTTTTGGAGTTGTAATGGCAGTTCATCGTCCCAATCGAGTTTAATCTCCTATAGCTGTTGCATAAATGTTTTTGACTTTTTTATCACTGGGGCAAAGAGACCCAGTGGGTCAAATACTTGAGCCAATTCTGAGCAATCGACCCTTTTGGTGATGCGTGTTGCTTGGCTTTTTGTGGTTCGTCCTCGCAGTTGGTCTTGTTTTGGCATCCAAATGAGACCCAGCGTTTTCACGCTGTATTGCTCTAATGTTTCACCTAGTTTGACGTCGTTGACAACGTCCTCTTAAGAGATTCCTTGCAATAGCTGGTCGTTGTTAGATCACCATTTGCGAAGTTTAAGGCCGAACGGTATCAATATTTTATTAAGTTCTTGTTAAACTTGTATCGCTTCCTGAATGGTATCCGCGCCAGTTAGACAGTCGTCCACATAGAAATCGTTCTTCAATGCAGCAGATCCAATAGGTAATCTGTTTTGGCTCCGGGTTGCCATATGATCCAGACATTTCGTTGCCAGGAATGGAGCAGATGTGTTCCCATCTGTGACTGTTTTTAAGCGATAGTACCTGATATCTTCAGATGGATAGTTTCTCCAGACTATCATCTGATGAAATTGATCCTCGGGATTTATCCACACTTGTCGGTACATTTTCTCGATGTCCGCTGTGAATACGTACTTATGTGTACGAAAACGGAGGAGAATGGACATAAGTACACTCTGAACTGTGGGTCCGGCATGCAGAATGTCGTTTAGAGAATTTCCGCTTGTTGATTTGCACGATGCATCAAAAACGACCCGTAACTTTGTGCTGGTGCTCTCAGGTTTGAGTAAACAGTGGTGTGGTATCAAGTAATGTCTCTCCGGCACTTGTGTTGCTGGGACCATCTTCATGTGTCCAAGTCCTTCATATTCATTCATGAATTCCACATAGCCTTTCCAGGTTTCTGGTGAACTCCGTCGCTCTAATGCCAGGAATCTTTTCGTTGCAGTTTCCAAAGACCCCCCCAGGGCTGATGAGTGTACGGAAAATGGGAGTTTTACTATCAACCTGCCATCCGATGCTGTTTGTAAGTTCTCTATAAAGTGAGCTTCGCAATGTGCTTCGATTGGCGTGCTTGGTTTTTCTTCCGTCTCTAAGTTGTCCCGGTCAAGAATTTTTCCATTAGCTCATTGAGTCTAATTGCACAAATGAATGAGGAGTTGTGTGCAGACCTGATTTTTCCTGCCACAATCCATCCCAATTTTGTATTTTGCAGCAACGGGTCTCCTGAACATGGCTGTTTCTCATCTATGAGTAGTAGCGAATAATAGTGCTCTGCTCCAATGAGCATGTCGGCTTTTCCCGGTTTATAGAAATCCAGATCTGCCAGTGGGCAATTGTTTGGTATGTTCAAGTTCATTTCATCGAGTGCCTGCGCTGGTTGATCAGCAATTATCTGAGGTAGTACGAATGCTTCAATTCTTTGCGTAAATCCGCCGTGATGAGATTTTATTAAAACATTTACTCGTGCTCTGCTGGTCTTTGA
The DNA here is from genome assembly GCA_018150885.1 of Drosophila tristis. Lineage (NCBI taxonomy): Eukaryota > Metazoa > Arthropoda > Insecta > Diptera > Drosophilidae > Drosophila > Drosophila tristis. The sequence goes on along the minus strand of JAECWT010000198.1, from coordinate 946,516 downwards.
CTGACCTCCAATTCCTTTGATGCGTAATGTTGTATCATTAAGTTTTACTGACAACATTGATGTCATTCGTTCAGAGATCAGGTTGATCTGTGATCCTGAATCCAGCAAGGCTCTGAAATTGGCTCTCTGTCCATTGTTTGCTTCTACTGCTACTTTTTCTGTAGCTAGCAGGTTGTAATTATTGTTATTTGCTGCACCAACCGTCTGTGCTCTTGGTTCTGTACTTGCGCCCGATGGTATGTCCAAGTGCAGCATTGTATTGTGTTTTTTGTCGCACTTGAAACATGTCCTACGTGGGCATGCATTTGTTTTGTGGCTTGTTTTAAAACAGTTGACACACAACTTCTGCTTTTGTACCCAATTTAGTCGTTCTGATGGTGATTTAGAGCGAAACTCATCGCATCCGTAGAGCCAATGGCTTGACTTCTTGCAGAATAAGCAGAGCGGCGTTTTCAATTTTCCAGTGTTTACTGTTGCACATGTTGTGCCTTTTGGCTCTTTCCTTGACATTTGTGTCTTTTTTCCGGTTCCTAGAACTCGAACTCTTTGTTCTAGGAACTGAAGCACTGTGTCCAAGGCCTGTATTTCTTTTGAGCTATGATTGCTCGTACAAGGCTCTATTATTGATATCCAGCTTATTTTTGATGACGGCAATCAATATTGGATCCCAGGTGGATATATTGATGCCCAATCCCTTTAGTGATGCCAGGGATTCGATAGTTGTAACGTACAACTCTTTTAATGACTGGGAGTCGTCATTAACTGTGTTATAATTTAGGAAGCGGTTCAATACCTTGATAGCGACGTCTCTGGGATTGTTGTATGTATCAATTAGAATTTCCCATGCGCTCACATAATTTTCTTCCTATAGATCGATATGTCGGATCAATCTTTCTCCCTCTCCAGTTACGGTTGTTTTTAGATACCACATCTTCCGCACTGTGGGCATGTTTGTTTCATGTATCATACATGAGAATAGGTCATAGAACTGGGACCATTTTAGTATGTCCCCATCAAACTTGGGAATGTTGATGCGTGGAAGCTGCACTTCATTATTGTTTGATGTGGCTGGTTTTGCCAATGTTCTTTGTACCTCTTTTTCCAGGGTCAGGTAGGCTTCCATGTTGTATCCTCCTTCCTCTGGGTTGTCATATTCCTCGTGGATAGTAAAATGGACTTCTTGTGCTTGAGTCCATAGTGATTTTATCAAATCACTTGATGAATGTCCTCCCGCCTCTGAGAATCGTCTAAGAATTCGTTTTATGGACTCTACTATGGCCTTTTGTCGGCGACATAGTGACGGCAATTTGCTGTAAGCATCCGTGAATTGCTGGCTCCGATCATTTGATTGTGGTTCGACATTTTGACCCACATGAGCACTTGATGCCTGATTTAGCTTGTCCATTTTTACGTAAGTCTTCACGAAATTTGGTGTAATGATCGGTTTTGTATGGCTTTGATATTTTGGAGTCGATTTCGTTAGATCGATTTCATGCTTCCTCGAGAGCCGCCTTTTTTGTTTGGAAGTACGTTATATTTTGCTTGCTTTCTGGGGAGTCTTTTTTGAAGTTCCTAATGATCTTTGAAATTTCATCGCCAATTTCTTGCTGCTCATTTAATGCCTCTGTGGCGGCAGCGTGTTCCTCCTTGTGTGAATCCATTTTGCCTCTTACTTTTTACCATGACCCGTTGGGAGTATTTTATTTGCTTTGCAGCTGGTCAAAGTAAAAGTACGGACGACGTACTGGATGGAGGATTATGCTGTTTCAATGGTGAAACGTTCTTGTGATATTGATCTTATTGATCGTTGATCTTGTTGCCTGATGATCTGAAAGTAACAGATCTGCCAAATTGTTCTACTTATTGGCAGGAGATTCTACCGTAAGTATGTGGCTTGCTGCCAGTTTGTGTTGAAGAGTCCTGGTGACTTCTTCAGTGTGATTCGCAGGTTATATCCTTTCCTGTCGCTTGTTGGACAGTTTGTAGAGGATTTCCTGCGTCGGGGTCACCAAATGTTATTGTTTGTTTGTGTGTGTGTGATTTAGTATGGATACGGTACATAAACCGTTTACAAATTTGTCTTCGCAACTAGAACTTGAACCAGTTGGACTGCGGAGAGGGTTTCCTACGTCGAGCAAAGTGAGGGTCTGAAGACACAGCGACAGCCTCTGATGATTGCAGTTGTAGAGAATGAGTAAACAGGCAGTGATGGTACTGTTTCTGATACTGATTTTATTCATCAAACATCTATTTATAGGTAACAAAAGGTACAGAAAGTGCTGAGACTAGTAAGAATATGGTAAAAGGGAATTGGAATTAATATTGAATTAATTTGGATTTAATATGATATTGTGTTATTGGGCAATTGTGATAGTCAGCAATTGTTATTGCCCTCTGAAGAGCGATCGCATCGTTGGCAGAAATTGCTGCAGAAGCGGTTATTGTTGACTCAGCTACAATGCTTTGTCGTTTGTTATTATGTCTCCCGTTACATGGGTCGACCTGACTTATTCGATAATTGTATATTATGTATGTAATTATAATTAATTCATAAATATGCGACTGAACAGAGACCAAAGTATACAATTCTATATGATCACACAAAACTTTCCTTAAAAAACGCCTCGTTCCTTTCGGCTACATCTTTCTCCCCAAAATGTTCCGAACCGCTTCTAACAAAACATGATGTCCAGCAACATGATTAGTTTGAGCTATAGTTTGGTGCTGAATTATCATCAGCTATTTTTCATGGATGGTGGATGGTGCCTGTGGGAATCGGAGTTAAACATCTCAAAAAAATAGCAAACGTTCATCATATATGTGCTTTGTGCGAAAAGGTTATAAATTGCATGCTAATCGATATGTCATCTGTCGATATAAGCCAAAAGCAATCCATCATACACGATACATATGGATCGTACTATTTTTTTACGATCCATTTCTCAAAATCAGATACATGAACTATTGCATCTAAAACTGTTGCATCTAAAAATCGAAGGAAATCCATCAGTGATCAAGTTGTTCTGGTGAACGCCCTAATCACTACCGACCGTTACATCTTCCGTATGTATAGCGAAAGCGTGTGGGCCAAAAACATCATTAGATAATGAAAAAGCATAATGATAAGGATAATCAGAACAAGAGTTCGCAAATAACAGCTAACCGTATATCGTTGTTGATAAAAATCACTGTAATTTAAGGGCTTCCACATCTACTTTTGAATAAATCGGTCTGTTCTCCATCAATAACCAAATTTTTTGTCTCAAGCGAAGAAAATTAAAGTCTTTTGCGTGTGTATGCTTGTATGTGAGAGTGAGGCGTCTATTTGGGCTTGTGAGTCACTTGCCAATCTCAATTAAGTGCGCTCGAATTGTTACCATTTTTGTCGCGAAAAACGTGCCAAAAACAAAACAAAAATAAATAGACAAAAAACGACGTTTACGCTGAGCCTTTCATATTTTTGTTGTTCTACTGACTTTAAACGTGCGAGCGCTCTGTCGGATAGCTCTCTATGAATTGTTATTGAATGAGCATTACAATAATAGTTCAACTGAGAACAGTCAATGGAAAACAACAAGGAAGAGAAAGTGTTCTGCTCAGAGAGGGAGAAACCGTGAATGTTTTTGTTATTGTTTTTAGTGTTTCAGTTTTTACCACAAACTGTTATTTGCACGCACTGTCAGAAAGCACATACAAACAGATACAACCATCCAACCGGCAGTCCCACAAGTCTGGTTTATATATATAGAAACCAAATCTTCAAGTGTAGATCATATACATATATATATCTCTTTTCAATAGACACCTCCCCGGTCAAAAGATATTTCAATTCAATGTTTATTTTTGATTTTTATTTTAATTAAACCTTGTCTTAAAATAGCGAAGCTGTACTTTTTTCATACAACTAGGACACTTTATTTGACTTATTATTTTTTTTAACTCCTAAGTCTCATTTGTGATTCATGGTATTTTATATTTTTATATTTTACTAGCAGACCCGCGCGCTTTGCTGATTACCAATTTAATGTTTAGGAATTCATTGAAATGATAATGATAATTTTGAAAACTGTTTTGTGATTTGCCGTCGGTACAATCGCAACACCTTGTAGATTTTGTATATGCAGTTTGTAATGTCCTATCTCAGGCTGAGGTATGCTCAGTCTGTCCAGGGTTCTGAACTACAAGATATTTATAATTCACGACGACCTTAATTGGAAAAAAACCAGGAACTTTGCCAGGAACTGAAAGAGAAGCTGAATCACAACACTTTTGGTTCTTTAAAGTATTTAATCGTTTTGTTTATTATTTCGGGCTATTATGCTAATTCTTTAGTTTTTACTGCTTGAACGCGGCGTGTATGTTACTTCTTGATTGCCTTACGATGGCTGGTGGACTCTCTTTGACTCTCGATCGACTGCCGATTGACTGGCGCGACGTGTATTGACTCCCGCGATTGACTCCCTTGTCTCCACACCAGGCTGTTCCTTTTATGGGTCCGCCCGCCTTCGATTTTCCCGGGACTGTCTTATAGATATCTTATTTCTACTCTAAAAATGTGGGAAGGGTTCTTACGTAAGTGTGTTATAGTCTGCGCGTGCAGACGGGCTGATCGGTAACAGAAGGTTACCTAATCATTAGCCCTGTAGTCAGTCTTCGATATTCCAGGTAAGGAATATCGGAGACTGATCACGGGCTCGCGCATGTGAGTGTCCAATAAGTGTCCAATGTCCCAGGTAAGGTGATCGATGTGCACCGGTACCGTGGGAAAGGAAAGGGAACCATGGTTCGTTTTCGGCTGCCCAGATGGTGTAGTTTTACAATGTTCGGTGATGCAAAACCTTTGACTCGGTAGGGTCCATCGTATTTTGGTGCCAGCTTAGCGGCGAATCCGTCGGCCGCGTTGGAGAGGTGGTGTTGTCGTAGGAGTACTAAGGATCCAATTGCCGGCGGCGGAGATTGTAATGCCTTCCTTGTTCTTGGCTTGCCCTCTGGGTGTTATTTCGGACAATGGTGAATACTTCGCTGAGTTTGGTTGCCTTGCCGAGAGCGGTCTATGGGGGGCTTCCGGTGCCTGTCGTGACTTCGTCATAGAGGGCTCCAGACAAACGGGGCTCTCTTCCATGCAGTAGGAAAGCTGGGCTGAATCCCGTTGTCTCCGAGACGCTGGAGTTTACTGCGAGTGATATTTCCGGTAGTAGTTCGTCCCTGGTTCAGTCGTCGGCTGACATATGCTATGACTTGTTCTTTGTCTTCGATTTCTTGGGTGAGAACTGCGCCAACTCCTAGATTGCTCGCATCTGTTTGCAGGTCCATATCCATGGTTGGACGACTGTCGCGAAGTTTGGTACAAATCTCCGGTACCAGGATGCCATCCCGATGCATTGACGAAGTTCTTTCAGGTTTTTAGGAGGCCTGAGTTCTTTGACGGCGGCAATTCTGTCGGGGTCGGTATGGATGCCTTCTTCGCTGAGCAGGTGGTGATCATGTGATCATGTAGTCGAGAAAAACGAAATTCTAGATTGTGTAGGAGTTTATTAAAATCTCGCCCAATGACGATGTAAGGAAGTTACCCAGCCAAGGTACAGCCTCTCAGTTTGTCCAGGCCCCAGCCTTCAATACAGCAAGATTTTTATTGAAGACCATAGAGACATGGTCGGGCAGGCATATAGGCGGTGCGAGGTGCCGCCTGGGTAGGACGTAAACGTAGGATGCGTGGATGCCGGGGCATCCGCGTACGACACCACTGTCTGGCTTCCCAAACATGCGAGGGAGGGGCGGGAAGGTAGTGGACTACGGCTCCACGCTGGGGTAGCGGGGCAAAGGAAACGGAGTCAACAAATGTTCAACCGGGGTGGAGGAGGTTAGGCAACGACACCACTGGCTGGCTTCCCAAACATGCGAGGGAGGTGACGGGAAGGTAGTTGACTACGGCTCCACGCTTGAGTAGCGGGGCAGAGGAACGGGAGCTACAAAGCTACAAATTTCCATGTATGTATAAAAAAAGATGTGTGTATGTTTTAATAGTTGTCTTTATTTCCTGCCTACTAGCTTAGTGTCTGTGTGAGTGTGTGTGTGTGTGTCCCTAATCCCTACGATCGCACCTATCTCTCTTCTCCTTCTTATCTACGTGAGGCTAGCTTACCCCTCTGCTTCCTGCTCCGCTCCTGTCTTCCTGGTGTTCCACTTCTGTTGGCTCCTGTTCCGCTCCTCGTCTTCTGCTTCCACTTTCATTTTTTTTTTCCCGCTTGCAACCGGCCAGTTCTAGAGTCAAAACTTCTGTCCCGATCCTCTGTTTGGCGCGTGCCTTCCTTGGCACCGAAATCTGTGTTTTTCTGCCGCTAGCCTCTGCTGGCGCTTCGGCTTTTCGGCTCTCTCCGCTCTTCTTCACGGGAGTCGGTGAGTCTCTCCCTGTGGCGTGGCCGTCGAGAGGCCGTCTTCCTCTTCATGGGCATTGCTGCTACTGGTCGCCCGTGGGTCTGAAGGCGGAGTGTCTGCCCGGAGTTCTGGTGGCGGCGTGGCTGGTCGTGGTTCGGAAGGCGGAGTGTCTGCCCGTAGTTCTGGTTGCGGCGTGTCTCGCCCGTCGTCGATACCCGACTCCGTCCGCGGGTATTCCTCCGTACTTTCGTCGTCACCCCGACTGGGAAATGGGCTGGGGACCATACTTTCGGTCTCGCTTGTGGTTCCCGACCCTTTCCCGCTGTCGGCCAGAGTTTCGGACTCGCCGGTCCCTCCTCCTCGCTCACTGCCTTCGCTTTTCAGCCGGCTTGGAACGCCTTGGCGGCCTCTATCCAGGCCTTTGTTTCCCTGGTGGCGCTGGGGGCCGTCGCTGGCTCCGTCCGGGGCCGTGACCATGTCCACTGCCAGCTGAAGGGCAAAGCTTCCATTAGTCGGGGCTGGTGGCTGCTTTCGGTGGCTGGGGGTCGCGTTGCCATGAAGAGCCGGGCCTTTCCGAAGCGTCCATCCCGCAAGACCTCTGCCTCGCTATCGGTGCTGCTGTCCGGTTCTGGGTCCCTTTTTTTACGGACTGTCCTCCGGGCTGTGCCTGGCGGAGGAGGCCAGGAGCCGAGGCGTTTTTGTACCGCTACTGGTGGTGGGGGGGACTTCCATCTTTGGTGGTGTCGTGGCTCGCTTTTCAACGCACCCGTAGGGGGTCGTCGCTCCTGCTCCCGCTGTCGTAGACGCTTCAGCTCCCTTCGCAGGGCTGCGTTCACCCTTCGTAGGAGCTGGAGTTCCCCGATGTTCTCGTGGGGCCGTCCTCCCTGGATGGCGGCCACAGTTGTGTTGCCGGCGATGGCGACCCGCCGTAGAGCCACCCGTGAGGTGGATGGGCCTTCGGCGAGCTCCTGTAGCGGGTGCACGGCCACGTGCGATGGCATGCCTCCGAGATCGGCATTCTGAGTGCTGTGTTCCCCGGTGAAGGCGTGGGGTGGTGCTGCCTGGACCGGTGAGAGACCGGTGACCGCTACCACACTGTTGGCCCGTGGTGAGCCGGGCGTTGCTGCGGTATGGATTGAGGTGTTTGGCGCCGTGGCCTGGGGCTGACTGCCGTCTTCTCCCGAAGGTTGGGCGTCGTCCGCGCCCGTGGTACTCATTGCTGTTTTTCTAAGGAAGAAACCTTGATGGGTTAGAATCTGCCTAGCCATTTTGTCTATATGCCCTGACCTGCCTATAGGTGCGATTTACATTTGGTTCAATGACTTTTGATTAGTCCCTTAAGGGGAGTTATACGTAGCTTACTATGGCATTGCCGCGGTCGCTCTTTCGGAGCAAGGACGTTAGGGGAGCGCACTGCCCTAAGTGGCCCTCATGAACTCGCGTGGGAGGTGGCTGCTTTGTTCTGGTCTTCTTCGTCTGCGATGTCTTCCTGTTGGTCACTGCTGTCGTCGTTGTGGTCGTGGAAGATTTTGAGATCCGCCAGCCCGGCGGTTCGCCGCTGCTGTCCAGGGTGTTGTTGTAGCCGTACTATGGTCGGGGATATAAACTTCATGACTTCATGATATGGTCCCTTGAACTTTGGAGCCAGTTTTGCAGCGAAGTTGTCGGCAGCCTTAGATAGCTGGTGTTGGCGTAGCATGACCAGTGTTCCAATCATGGGTCGCCACTCGCGTCTCCGAAGATTATAATTTCGGCTTTGCTCTTGAGAAGCACGCTGGGTGTTCTCTCTCACCACTCGGAAGATTTCGCTGAGTCTGGATGCCATGTCCTGTGGGTCCTCGCTGGTCTGGCTTGGCTCTAGCGTCACCTCGTCGTTCAGTGCTGCGGGTAGGCGTGGCTCTCCATGCATCAGAAAGGCGGGGCTGAAACCCGTCGTTTCTGAGGTGCTGCTATTCACGGCCAGACTTAGTTCTGGCAGAAGTTCATCCCAGGTTCGCGATCATGTCTTGATCGTCCTGTTGGCCCTCTCGGTTGGATTCTGCTGGGAGTATACGCGGCAGTGTGTTGCAATTCCATCCCGGCCATTTTACAGAAGTTTCTGAAGGAGCGGCTCGTTAACTGGGTACCATTGTCGCATACAAACTTTCTGGGCGTCCCGAAGTGGCTAAGGATGCGTTCTCAGAATGCCTTCTCCAGCAGTGCCGTTGTGGCTTTGCGAAGCGGTACTAGCTCCACCCATTCACTGAAGACTAATAGCATGGTGTTGCCATGTTTGGATCGGAGAAGTGGTCCCACGAAGTCCGCGCAAAGTATGTGCAGGGGTCCCTGCGCTTGGCGGGTGTGCATCTGTCCTGCAGGCTTTATCTGGCTCAGAGCCTTAAATCTCTGGCAACTTGTGCATTGTTGCACGTATCGGGCGACATCCCGATAGAGTCCGGGAGGACCATGGACAGGTGGGTCGGTCTTCCTCTGTTCGTTGGAGTGTTTCCACCGGTTACCGAGACAGTGCATCTGCTACCATGTTTTGGCTTCCACGTCAGTAGTGGATGTCAAGCCGGAACTGTTGGAGTTCCAGTGCCCAGCGTGCGATGCGTCCAGTCGGGTTGTCGATCGTGTTGAGCCATTTCATTGACGTCAAAATGGTAGCCTTCGAGGTAGCAGCGCATCTTCCTGATGGCCCAGACGATGGCCAGACATTCCATCTCTGTGGCAGAGTAATTTTCCTCTGCCTGGAGGAGGCGACGGTAGCGTAGACAATGACCCGCTCTTCTCCGGCGATCTGCTGCGTCAACACTGCTCCGAGGCCGTAGTCACTGGCGTCTGTTTGTAATACAAATCGTTCATTGAAATCGGGACACGCCAAGACTGGCGCCTGGGTCAACTTTTCTTTGAGGCTATCAAATGCCTGTTGCTGCTCCTCCGTCCATTCCCATTTTTGGGCCTTCTTTAACAGTTTGGTCATTGGCTGGACCACCGTGGCGAAGTTCGGGACGAACCTCCGGTACCAGGAGGCCATTCCTATGCAGCGACGAAGTTCCTTCAGCGTGGTCGACGGCGTTAGCTTCTGGACTGCGATGACCTTGTCCGGATCTGTATTCACTGATGACATGGCCCAGGTACACCAGGCTCTTCCTAAAAAAGCTGCATTTGTTCTGGTTCAGCCGGAGATTGGCTTTTCGTAGTCTTCGAAGGACCTCCCGCAGATTTTCGATGTGCTCTTCCCGGCTGGCTCCTATGACGATGATGTCGTCCAGATATGCAAAGGCGTGTGGCTCCATGTCGGGGCCAATGACGCTGTCCAGGGCTCTTTGCAAGGTGGCTGGGGCGGAGTGGAGACCAAATGGCATGACCTTCCATTGGAAGAAGCCTCTACCAGGAACGATGAATGCTGTTGTAGCTCGGCTGCCTTCGGCCACCGGGATCTGCCAGTATCCGTTTTTGAGGTCCAGCGTGGAAATGTAGCAGGCGTTCCGGAGTCTCTCCAGAATATGAGTTATGCGTGGTAGTGGGTATGCGTCAGGCACAGATCGGGCGTTTAACTGCCGATAGTCCACACACATCCGCATTTCGCCAGTCTTCTTCCCCACCAGTACAATTGGTGCGCTGTCGGGGCTTCGGGAGGGCTCGATTCGTCCGTCGTGTAGTAATTCTGTAACCTGGGCGTCGATTATCTTTTGCATGGCTGGATTTTTGGGGAAATACCGCTGCTTCACGGGCTTGTCGTCCCTCATGGTGATCGTATGCTCTGCGATTTGTGAAATTCCGGTCATCCCGTCCAATTTGGCCAATTCCTCCTCCAAGAATTTGACTGCCTCCGCTGTGGGAAGCTCTACGTGGTCGGGGGCTGGTGGCCAGGGAGAGAGGTCCTCCAATTCCATGGCTGTGACAGCGGCCAAGATTGATTGGTCGTAGTCGTCCCGATCGGTGGTGCGGAACGGATTCCTCGTCCGGCCTGCTTTGGCGTCGGCCAGTGGCTCCAGGTTGTAGTCCACGTTTTGGTTCTTGTTGCCGGCGTCCTGTTGTTCCGGAGCCTATCCGGTCGCGTCGGACGCGGGGCTCGGTATCGATGTTGTCCGTTTGGCGCGAGTGCTGGGGATTTCCTTGGGTTTTCTTGGAGTCGGCTCCTGGTTTGCTGGGCTGGCTGTCGCCGTCTCTGTCCACGTTTTGGTTCGTTGTCGTTTTCTTGTTGATGGATTTTGGTTCGACATGCCGTTGATGGCCGTCTCCACCAAAGTTTCTGCCCGTGAAGGTGTCTGGGCAGGAGGCTCCTGGTTTGGCACACTGAGTGTGGCTGCCGCTGCCAAAGTCTCTGTCCGTGACCGTTGCTTTGGGGTTGACTCCTGGTTTGGCCCGCTGGATACAGCTACCTATGCCAAAGTCTTTACCCGTGATCGTAGTTTTGCAGGTGACTCCTGGTTTGACGCGCTGTTGTTGGCCGTCTCTGCCAAAGTTCCTGCCCGGGAAGGTGTGTGGGCATGAGTCTCCTGGTTTGGCACACTGGGAGTGGCTGCCGCTGCCAAAGTCTCTGTCCGTGATCGTAGCTTCGGGGTTGACTCCTGGTTTGGCCCGCTGGATACAGCTACCTCTGCCAAAGTCTCTGTCCATGATCGTAGTTTTGCAGGTGACTGCTGGTTTGCCGCGCTGGTGATGGCCGTCTTTGCCAAGTCTTGGTTCGTAGTCGGGTGCCGGTCCGGGTTGGTTGGCGGGGTTATCTTCCGGTGTTGTTTGTTGGAGCTGATTTGCTTGGGACGGCGCGTAGTTTCGATGGTGTCGGTTGTGGCTTGGGGAATCGGGGTGGCGGCTGGGTGACTTGAGGTCACCAGAGGGTTGGCGAAGTTTACTGTCCGGGTGTGCGGCAGCATGGCATTTTCTGGTTGTCGTTGGGGGGATCCGGGCATGGCTTCAGCTGGAGATATGCTCGTCCGCATTGGATTCTGGCTCGAACTCCACCCAAGAAGTCAAGGCCTAAGATTAGGTCGTCCAGCACTGTGGGCAAGACCAAAAGCGATACTTGGGTTTCCTGCTGAATAGTTTCTGTGGGTTGGCGCATGCACTGCTGAAGTCCTTCTTCTCCGCAGTTTCGGCACGCTCGTCGCACATCGAGTGGGCGTTCCTCCTCTTGGGTGATAACCCGGTTGGCGACGTTTGATGTTCCGTTGGCATCGTTTGATGTGCTCCGTTGAACCGTCGTGCCGTTGCCGGGGTACGTGGCCCGGGGTCGGTTTGACTGTCCGGATCCATTGGTGCGAAGGGCGTCTCGGTCCCGGGCCGTTTCGTAAGCGGCGATGAGCTGCGTTAATTCGGTGAGTGAGCGAAAATCATGCCTGCGCGTGTACAGTTGATATTCCGGTCTAAGATTCTCATAGATCCTGTCTAGTTTTTGCTCACGGGTGTACCGGGCGCGCTGCATCATCAGCCGAAGTTCAATCATGTAGTCCCTGAATGATTCTTTGGGTTTCTGGTCACGACTCCGGATGGTGTCTTCCAAGCGCTGGAAGTATCTGGGGGGCAAGAAGAAATCCAGGAATTCCTTGCGGAAATCAGTCCAGTTTTGTCCTTGCATCTGGAAGGTGCGGAACCATCCCTCAGCTTTGCCCGTTAAGAGGCCTGAGATGGCACGTGGTAGCTGCTCGGGGCTCCCTCCGTAGGATTCTACTCGCTCCTCCAGCCGCTCGATGAATGCCAATGGATCAGCGTGGCCATCAAAAGTGAGTCCCCACTGAGTATGTCCGCCAGGAAGGAATACGAAATCTCCCCTCCTGGGCGAGAGACTCGCGGGGTCTGGGAGCTGCTTGGTTGGTAGCGCTCCTCGGGAATCGATGATCCGGCCGCTCTGGCCCGGGGCACGATGGCGTTGGGTCCTGCTCGAGCTGGGCAGCTCTGGAAGCAGTAGGCGTGGTGGGCCTTGGGACGGACGATGCGGCTGGGTGCCCTCTATGGCCACCGGATCGGCTACCGATTCCTGGATTCCTGTGGCTTTTGAGTCTGGGTCTCTGGTGAGGCTAATCAACTCGGGCACGATCAACTGTCGTTTCTTCTCGTCCATGTCTCTTTCTCTTTTTGTGCGAGTTTCTGGCCCCGGCGACGTAGCTGGGCTTCGATGCTCCCTGGGGCTAGGGATATTTCCGAAGTGGGTGTTCAGCTCCTCAAGTCTGGCCTGTACTTCTTCCAAGTGTCCGCTGCGTGCGGCAAAGGCTGAAAGCCGGACACGTAGCTCGTCTACGTTACCGGTTTCTCCTAGTCCAAATTCCTTGGCCAAGCTCTGCAGCTCGTCCTTTCGGCGGGAGCGTATCCAACGGGTAGTCATTCTGTTCCAAGAGAAGTTTTGTCCTGCTCTGGGTTAGGTGGCGTATAGCACTGTTGATTGGTGATCCTTATTGTGGGGATGCCGCACCAAAAATTTGTTGGCCCTGGGCAAGGGGGTGAGGCACGGCTCTGACGATCGGGGGTCCGGAGTAGAGTTGCGCTGCGGGGTACACGGCGCGGGGTGGGAAAGGCCACTGGGATTTGCACTGTGAGTCAGGGATCCTTGGAAGGGATATGCTTTACTGTGCCCGGACACGCGGCGCGGCACGGTAGGTCAGGGATCCTGGTTAAGGATGTGGTTTACCGTGGTAGAAGACGCGGCACGGCACTGTAGTTCAAGGATTCTAGTTAAGGATGTGTATTACAGTGGCAAGATATGCGGCACGGTTCTGTAAGTCAGGGATCCTGGTATAGGATATGTTTTACAGTCGTAGGATACGCGGCACGGCACTGTAGGTCAGGGATCCTAGTTAAGGATGTGTATTACAGTAGCAGGACGCTGCACGGTACTGTAAGTCAGGGATCATGGTACAGGATATGTTTTACAGTCGTAGGGCTGGTCGTATGATCTGGTCTGCAGGGCACTGGTCGTGGTTCTGGCTATATTCCCTATTGTACACAAGCTTTTATTTGTGGCGCTCTGCACCGCACTAACGATCCCGATCCTAATCTCTTCAGAGTCCCTGCTCGGGCGCCATCTGTAAGGAAGTTTCCCAGCCAAGGTACAGCCTCTCAGTCTGTCCAGAGCCCAGCCTTCAATACAGCCAGATTTTTATTGAAGACCATAGAGACGGGGTCGGGGACGCATATAGGCGGTGCGAGGTGCCGCTTGGGGCACGTGGACGTTAACGTAGGGCGGCGTTGGCCCAGAGTTATGGGCAGCGGTGACGGACCGCCTGGTCGATAGGACATAGGGCACGCCCAGTGTGACATAGACCCCGTGGAAGTGGGACGCCTCGCCGCGCTTGGGTTCGAGGGCAGGGCAAGAGGTGCTGGCTGACCCTGGGTATGTAGGAGGATAGGCAAAAGGGAAGGGGAAGACCAGCTCGTGGATGTCGTGGCATCCGCGTATAACACCACTGTCTGGCTTCCCAAACATGCGAGGGAGGGGCGGGAAGGTAGTGGACTACGGCTCCACGCTGGGGTAGCGGGGCAAAGGAAACGGAGTCAACAAATGTTCAACCGGGGTGGAGGAGGTTAGGCAAGAGGGAGAGGGAAGACCAGTTCGTGGATGCCGGGGCATCCGCGTACGACACTACTGGCTGGCTTCCCAAACATGCGAGGGAGGTGACGGGAAGGTAGTTGACTACGGCTCCACGCTTGAGTAGCGGGGCAGAGGAACGGGAGCTACAAAGCTACAAATTTCCATGTATGTATAAAAAAAGATGTGTGTATGTTTTAATAGTTGTCTTTATTTCCTGCCTACTAGCTTGGTGTCTGTGTGAGTTTTTTTTTTTTTTTTATCATTTATTATTGGGTAACAGTAGGGTAACAGTAGATTATAACTAAGGGTGGAAAAAGGGGGGGTGGTGCCAGAAACCTGCGGGACTGCCGCGAAGCTTTGCTTCGCAGGGGACTGGCGGGTCGATTTAGACCCCTCCTTCGTTGCCGTTGCGCAGCCGCTCTGATGCGTACTCTGATACTCGGGACCAGTAGTCTTCACTGCGAAGCATCTCGCTCGTGAGGGCACCCGCGCTAAGCGAGTCTCCACCTATGTTCAACCGCTGCTCTGCGAACCTTGGGCAGGTGAAGAGTATATGCTCCGCGGTCTCCTCGACGCCGCACATCGGGCAGTTTGCGTCGTCGTCGTGCCCGAATCTATGGAGGTAGCTTCTAAAGCAGCCGTGCCCGCTTAGGAGTTGGGTTAGCCAAAAGTTGACTTCTCCATGCCTCCTGTTGACCCACCTACTGATGTCCGGAATTAGGGAATGAGTCCATCTTCCCTTTTGTGATGTGGCCCAGCGGTTCTGCCACCTAGCTAGGCTTCTTTCCCTCGCTGCCGTCTTTATGCGTCTCCTGTCTGCCGGGGAACGATGTTGAGCGGGAACGTCGAGCTCCAACGAGATTTCCCTAGCTTCCTCGGCTAGGTCCACCACTGGGAGCATTCCGGCGATGACTAGGGCCGCATCTTCCGAGATGGTTCGAAAGCCGCAGCAAACTCGCAGGGCTCCCAACCGGTGCGTCGCATCTAGCCCCTTCCTGTAGGACTTGATCCTCGCCGCCTCAGCCCAGATTGGGGCTGCGTACATCATGACCGCCTTTCGGACTGACTGAAGCAGGAGTCTGCGGCCTTACTTGGGTCCCCTCGTGTTCAGCATCATGCGTGACAGGGCCCTGCCTAGGACTGCTGCCTTCTTGCTGGCTGCTTCGAGGTGCTCGCGGAAGGAGAGGCGAGTGTCCAGCAGTACCCCAAGGTAGCGGATTGCTCGCAAAGATGTGATCTCGACGGAGCCGACTCGCACCGTCGCAACCTCCACTTTCTTGCGGCTGGAAATCAACACTGCTTCCGTCTTGTGATCAGCCAGCCTTAGGCCTACTGAAGTCAGCCACTCTTGGATCACGGCCACCGCTTGGTTGCACCTGGCCTCCACTTCTCCGAGGTGCTTGGCAACCACTACCAACGCGACGTCGTCTGCAAAGCCTATTGTCCGAGTATCGGCAGGGAGCTGTAGCTTGAAGATAGCATCGTACATTACGTTCCAGAGGGTCGGGCCGAGGACAGAGCCTTGGGGAACGCCGCATGTGACCTGGTACTCCACGGTGCCGCAGTCGGTGTCGTACAGCAGCCTCCGGCTTCGAAAGTAGTCCTCGATAATGACCACCAGGTAGTCTGGGATTCCCAGCCGCTTGAGGGACCTGAGGATGACGTCCCACCTTCTTGAATTGAATGCGTTTTTGACATCCAATGTGACTACGAGGCAGTACTGCTTCCGCCCTCCAAGCCACCTGGTGCCCTCTATGGCTCTTGCCGCGATGTCCCTCACTATGCGGATCGCGTCAGTTGTCGACCTTGCCTTCCTCAAACCGAACTGCATGGGGGACAGGTCACCTGCCTGCGCAATTTCGGCTTGGAGCTTCCTGCAGATGCAACGCTCCAGTGCTTTGCCCACGTTGTCGATTAGGCGGATGGGCCTGTACGACGAGGGGTCCTCGGGAGGCTTTTGAGGCTTCGGCAGCAGGACTAGCTTCTGGAGCTTCCAAGGCATTGGGAAGACTCCTTCACTGAGGCACATGTTGAAAGCCTGCGCGAACTCCGACGGGTGCGCGGTCATTGCCAGCTTGACTGCGGTGTCAGGGTTGCCATCCGGGCCTGGCGCCTTGCCGGTTGGGGTTGCTCCATCCGATGTGGCGATAAGGAGTTCGCGACGGGCTGACAGCTGGGTCGACGGTAGGGAAGAGGCTTTCGACGATGGTTTTCATTTTAACGGGGTCAGCCGTGGTAAGGGGCTTCACCGCGTTAAGCTTCTTGACTATCACCTTGTAGGCGAGGCCCCAGGGGTCGTTCTCCGCTGAGTCACACAGCTCAAGGAAGCAATTCCTCTTGCTTCCTCTGATAAGCCTTTTAAGAGCACGGCGTTTCGCTGCGTACTCCTGGGACATCAATGGGAAGGCTTGGGATCCCCTCGCGCGAGATTGGCGTCTTCTAGCACGAATGCATTCGGTGCGAGCCTCGGAAATCTCCATGCTCCACCAAAAGACCGGCTCGCGGTGCCGAGAGTGGCTTCTTTGCTGCCTTGTGCTTGCCCTACATGCCGTTGTCAATGCGCCGATGAGGTTCGTTGCGCAGTCCTCTGCGGTTCCCGGGGCCTCGGGAATGCTCAGCTCTGACAAGAAGATATCCGGCCTGAGGGTTCTGTCCCTTGTGGGTGGGCCTCGATGCTGCAGATGATAGCGTTGTGGTCACTAGCCGTGTATGCGCTGCTGAGTCCCCACGCTGTTCTCCCAAAGAGAGCGGTGCTGCAGAAGGTAAGGTCGATGATAGATCCCAACCCAGCTCGGGAGAAGGTGTGCTCTGATCCGGTGTTGAGAAGTTGTAGCTCTAGAGTGGCAAAGGCTTCCATGAGAGTGCGACCTCTAGCGTTGGTGGACCTCGATCCCCATTCCTCTGACCAAGAGTTAAAGTCGCCGGCCATGATGATGTTTGGCCGTCCCCTAGCGTCGTCTGCTATCTCATCGAGAATGGCTCCGAACTCCTGGATAGATAGGCGTGGTGCCAGGTAGCAGCTGTACAGCCAAAACTGGCCAACCTTGGCTCTTACGTAGCCGTTTCCCCTGCGAACAGACTCAGCTTGGGGGGTGGAGTGCCCGCATACCCATATCGCTGCCGTTTTCGTGCTATCAAGAATGAAGTTGGTGTTGCTGGTTCTGCGGTATGTGTCGGAGAGAACTGCCACATCCGCTGTAGTTTCTCTGACTAGCTGGCAGAGTAGATTCTGCACAGCTTCGCAGTGGTTCAGGTTTAGCTGCAAAAACCTCACTTTGCTATCCGTTTCTTAGTCTCTGCTTGTCTACCCGGGCATCTGTGTGTCTGTGTGAGTGTTTTTTTTTTTTTTTTTTAATTCATTCTCTTCTTTATTGTTCTTATTACACATAGGTTAACTTACTAAGTAATACTAAGTTATATAAGATAAATTATGTTATCGGCCAGGAAACGTGGCGACCGTAGGAAGTTCCGTGTCCCTGCGGGACGGCCGCGAAGCATTGCTTCGCAGGGACGATGGTGCCTCCTATGTCTCCCTTCTAAGGCGTTCGCATCTGCGAAGCTCCTTCATCGAGACGGCGGCGAAGTGGTTCACTGCCGCCCATATCGTGTCGTCCGACAGCATGGCTTCCACAAGGTTTCTGGGTGACAACTGCCTACCAGCGGCTCTCCACAGCTCACTTCTGCTGCTCTCGAAGCGCCCACAGGCAAAAATAATGTGCTCAGCATCCTCCACAGCACTGCCACACCACCTACAGTGTGGTGAGCGTTCATGCCCAAACCTGCAGAGGTAATCGCTAAAGCAGCCGTGTCCACTAAGAAGCTGCGTAGTGTAGAAGTTAACGGCTCCGTGCCTTCTCTTGATCCAAGTCCTCACATCTGGGATGAGACGGTGGGTCCACCGACCGTTTGCCGACGTGTCCCAGCGGGCCTGCCACTCTCTGAGGCTCTCCTCTCTAGCTTGGGTTCGTGCCACCTTCCGCTCCACGCCTGCACGGGTGGCTTCTGCTATATTCTTCTCCTCAATTATTACCAGATCGATCGGAAGGATACCTGCTATGACTAGCGCCGCGTCCTCCGATACTGTTCGGAATCCGCAGCATATCCGCAGCGCACAGAGGCGGTGCACCGACTTTACGCCCCTGGCGTAGCTGGCGACTTTGATACCGTCAGCCCATACTGCTGCCGCGTATGTTATTGCTGAGCGCACAACGCTGGTCAGCAGGATCCTTCTCTCCTGCTTCGGTCCGCGGGTGTTCGAGAACATTTGGAAAAGGGCACGGCTCGTGTTTGCCGCTTTCTCCTGAACGTAGCTCAAATGCTCCCGAAAACACAGCCTAGTGTCGATCATCACGCCTAGGTATCGTATTGATCGCTTCGACGCTATCGTCTGATCCCCTATTCGGACGTGCGCTGTCTCCACGGTGGATCTGGTGCTGATCAAGACTGCCTCTGTTTTGTGTGCCGCTAGCTCCAGCCCCGCAGACAGGAGCCAGTCTGCGATCAACTGGATGGCTGCGTTGCATGTTGCTTCAGCCACACTCAGGTGCTTGGCAACCACTGAGAGTGCCACGTCGTCGGCGTAGCACGTTACTTCGCATCCGGCTGGCAGTGTAATCCGCATCACTCCATCGTAAACGATGTTCCACAGAAGTGGCCCCATCACCGAGCCTTGTGGGACTCCTGCCGATATGCGGTGGGAAAGTGTGCCGGTCTCCGTGTCGAATTTCAGGATTCTATCCTTAAAATAGCTCCTCACCATCGCCTGGAGGTATGTAGGTATGCCCCGCTGGCTCAGTGCGTCGGTTATGCACTCCCATTTCACCGAGTTGAAGGCATTCTTGATGTCAAGAGTGACAATCAGGCAATACTCCTTCTTGCCACCCTTCCATCGAGTACCTTCCACCGCCTCAGACGCGATCCGTACAACCCTTCCTATAGCGTCCACCGTCGATGAGCCTTTCCGGAAGCCGAATTGGTTGTCCGATAGCCCGCCCGCCTCTTCAATCGCGATCTCCAGTCTTGAGCAGATGACTTGCTCCAAAGTCTTCCCCAACGCATCGATCAAGCAAATTGGTCGGTATGAGGAAGGGTCATTCAGCGGCTTCCCTGGTTTTGGGATCAGCACTAGCTGCTGGGACTTCCATTGTGTTGGGAATAGACCTTCTCGAAGACACTGCGTGTAGGCATGGGCGAACTCGTGCGTTTTGTAAGAGATGGCCAGCTTTACCGCTCGGTTAGGGATTCCGTCGGGTCCAGGAGCCTTGTTTGGCTTCATCCTACGGGCTGCACAGAGGATCTCTTCTGCCGTTACCGGCTCCACGTCGTATGGCGGCTCGAATGGTCCGTTTCCCGGGGTGCTCGCACCGGGTGGAAATAGCACCTCGACGATGGCCCTAAGTTCGTCCGCATCAGAGGGCACTCCTGCGTTGCTGGTGTGCAATCTCTTCATGACCGTCTTATACGCTCTTCCCCATGGATCGTGATCTGCTGTGTCACAGAGCTGCAGGAAGCACTCCCGCTTGCTCGTCCTGATGCTGGTCTTCAAGCGTTTTCTGGCTACACCGTATGCCATGTGTAGTTCAGGCCAGTCCACATCGTTCCTTCTACGGGCCCGCTGGTATCTCCTCCTATATGATAGGCAGGTTTGCCTAGCCGCCGCTATCTCTCCGTTCCACCAGTAGGTTGGAGATTGTGTGCCCCCGAATGCCTTCCGTCGGGTCATACTCGCGTCACATGCGCGTATTAATTGGTCTGACATATGGTCGGCCATCTGCTGCGCTGATCCTTCGGCTGTCACTCCACTAATCGCCTCCAAAAAGTTTGGGACCCGTAGTGTCTCAGTCTTGTAGACTTGCCGGCGTTCGGAGTGGTTTTGTTGTCGACCATATCTTCCGCCAACCGAGAAAATCAACGCCTCGTGATCGCTGGCTGTGTATTGATTCCCCATACGCCATCTAGTCAGGGGGGAAAGGCAGCTCGTGACGAATGTCAGGTCGATTACTGATCCTGCACCTCCCCGATTGAAGGTGTTTGCTGCGCCCTGGTTCAGCAAGACAACGTCGAGCGTAGCGAAAGCCTCCAGTAGGGCCTGTCCCTTTGCTATGGCATCAGAGCTGCTGGGTTTTGAGATGTCGCTTCCCCACTCCTGAGCCCACGCGTTGAAGTCACCTGCTATTATGGCAGGCTTGTGATCCCTGGCATCGTCTACTAGCTCGTCTATTGCTGCTGAAAAGCTTTGGCGACTCAGGCTAGGTGGAAGGTAGCAGCTGTAGACCCAGATCCTCGCCAGTTTAGCCCGAACGAAGTGTCTGAACTCTGCGCATGCTGTTGGCCGTATGCATGGTACGCCACAGGACCAAATCGCTGCTTTCCTCGACGAGCTGTGGACCCAGCACCCATCTCCTGGAGAGGTGTATGGCTCACTAATAATAGCGACGTCCGACTTCAGGTCGCGCACCGACTGTGTGAGCAAGTCGCTTGCCGCCTCACAATGGTTCAGATTTATCTGATAGCATCTAAACATGTTTTGTTGCTCTCACGGGCTCCTTTGATGCCATTGGACATCTCAAACTTCCAGCCATGTGGTTTTGCGGTTTACCCTTGCCGGCGCAATAGAAACACTTAGCCTCCTTCTGGCACTCCCGGATTTTGTGGTCTCCCGCCCCACACCGAAAGCACCACCCGCTTCTGTCTACTGCGCTGCCACAATTCGCTGCAATATGCCCAAGCTCTAAACACTTGAAGCACTTCAGTGGAAGATTGCGCTCCCGGATCCGGCATACCGACCAGGCTATCTTTACCTTCCCAGCGGCAATGGCGTTCCTTGCAACGGTCGCTGGAAGGCTGATTATGGCACGCTGAGTGCCACCAAACGCTGGGCGCAGGCTTTTTATCGAGTCTTCGCCTAGCGTGACACCAATTTGCTCGTTGAAGGCCTTTTTCAGGTCCTCGGCTGTAGCCATCTCATCCAGGTCCAATACCTCTATTCTCGAGAGCTGGGTGAGTGCTCGTGCCTCCGCCTTTCCTCCTAGGACCGTGCCAATGTTGTCACGAATCTGCTGCGTAGTCTCCCGAGTGGTGCCGTTCAGCTCCAACAGGAGAGCGCCTTTGGCTGTGCGCTTCACCCTTCGCACGCTTTCGCCTACGCTCTTTAGCTTTTCGCTCTGGCTGCGAGTGACCAGGTTCAGGATATCCGCGTAAGTCATCTTCTCCGATGGTTCTATGATAATAGCATCCGGACGATGCCTTGATTGGCGCGCCTGCGGCCTGCCTTTGACCGTTGTCCACTCATTCGCTGAGGAGGCCCCGGCCTCAGGCCTACGCGATGGTACGTGAGGCTGATCTGTGGGCGGCAGGGGTTCTCGAGTGCCCAGCGATCGCTTCTTCCTCTTCGGCGTGTTTCTGGCCAAACTCTCCATTTGCCGCTTTGCTCCGCTTTGTTGAGGAGAGCACTGTGTCTCCTGATCCTTCTGTGCGATCTGGTCCTTCTGTGTCCTCCGGCCGTTCGCATCAAACAGAAATAGCGCAGACTTCTGGAGCCTCACTACTTTCTGCGCCAGCTCCTTCATGTCTTTGTTTAGGTATCTAGCGTCCTTCAACATTTTCGACAGCTCTGTCGATTTTTCCACTAGGTTCACCAGGGTGGATCGAAGATCCTCGTCTTCCTCAGTCCCTGTGGCGATGGCTTCGCTGGTGGCTCCGCTGAAGTCAAACGGGTTGACCGGAGCTTCAGCTGGGGCTGAGACAGTCAGTGTCGGCTGCTGCCGCGCTTCAAGTAGCTCCTTTCTAGGGGAACCTATCTCAAGGCCTAGTTGCCTCTCCACAGCCTGCTCTCTGGGCCAAATGCCCCTGGGAGTCTGCCACTGCGGTGGGGAACGCTGCAGGCTAGGTCGCCGCTCAAAGGCCAGCTTTTCCTCCTCCTCCAATCCGCAGCGTACTTTTGGGAATGGTTTTTTAAAAAAGAAAAAAGTTGGCGCTCGGTTTCTACCCGGTTCACCTCACTCCAGCAGTCTGGCAACCTTGCGTCGATCCGCTGCTGTCTGGCAGCTGTGTCTGGCAACTCTGCGTGGTGCAACTCTGCCGATCAGCTGTTCCGTGATGAAGCTCCAGTGTTTTGGTTGAGTGAAAATTGTTTTTATTTTCCTCCAACCAATACAAAGGAAAATTGAAGGCGCCAAAACCAAGTTTCACCCCCCCTCCGGGTTGGAGACCGACTGTTTGTGCCCCTGCAACCAGGCTGGGTGACGGCGAGATCGGACACCATGCACAGTACGTACCCTAGCGACAGTATACTGCTCTGAACCGCTTTCCTTCTAATTTTCAGGCGTAAGACGGCCACTTTACGTATAACAACTTGGAGCTCTTAGTAAACACGACCGTACTGGAAAAACTCTCAAACGTTCTGTGTGAGTGTGTGTGTATGTGTGTGTGTGTCCCTAATTCCTACGATCGCACCTATCTCTCTTCTCCTTCTCATCTACGTGAGGCCAGCTTACCCCTCTGCTTCCTGCTCCGCTCCTGTCTTCCTGGTGTTCCACTTCTGTTGGCTCCTGTTCCGCTCCTCGTCTTCTGCTTCCACTTTCACTTTTTCTTTTTCCGCTTGCAACCGGCCAGTTCTAGGGTCAAAACTTCTGTCCCGATCCTCTGTTTGGCGCGTGCCTTCCTTGGCTCCGACATCTGTGTTTTTCTGCCGCTAGCCTCTGCTGGCGCTTCGACTTTTCGGCTCTCTCCGCTCTTCTTCACGGGAGTCGGTGAGTCTCTCCCTGTGGCGTGGGCAGCGGTTCTCGCTCGGCTCTGTGGGTGGGTGGGAGTTCCTTCGGTCGTGCTTGTGGCCTAGAGTCTGCGCATTTCTCCCCTACTCATCGTTGCGTGCGCTTGCGCTACGGCGTGAGCAGCGGTCCAAGCTTGGTGATGTGGGTGGGTGGGAGTTCCTTCGGTCGTGCTTATGGCTGAGAGTCTGCGCGTTTGGCTCTCCTTTGTGTCGTTGTCGTTGCTCTTAATCTCTTTCTCTTCGCTCGCGGTGGTGGTTCCGGCGCTGGTTCTGGTGGGCTGGTGCCGATGTGCTGGTTCCTATCATGGTTGCGATGTGCGGGTTCCGATGTGCTGGTTCCTATGCTGGTTCCGATGTGCTGGTTCCTATGCTGGTTCTGGTACTGGTTCTGGTCAGGGTGAGGGTTCTGGTCCCTCAATAAAGAATAGGCGCTATATTTAAATTTATATGTCTATTTAATATGGACGGCTTAGAACTAAAAAATAATGAGAATATATAACTAATTATAAAAGATGACGTGTGGGTGAGGTAGGTGGGGAGCTGAGACCGGTGATGAGTGGTGATAAATCGTAGACGTTCCAAAATGTAGTTGATTCTGGGCAATGGGTACGCGTCTGGGATGGAATGTTCGTTTTTTTTTTTTTTTTTTTTTTTTTTTTTTTTTTTTTTTTTTTTTTTTTTTTAAATTTTTAAAAAATATATTTATTTTTTTTTTTTTTTTTTTTTTTTTTTTTTTTTTTTTTTTTTTTTTTTTTTTTTTTTTTTTTTTTTTTTTTTTTTTTTGGGTGGTTTTTTTTTTTTAATTTTTTAATTTTATATTTTTTTTTTTTTTTTTTTTTTTTTTTTTTTTTTTTTTTTTTTTTTTTTTTTTTTTTTTTTTTTTTTATTTTTTTTTTTTTTTTTTTTTTTTTTTTTTTTTTTTTTTTTTTTTTTTTTTTTTTTTTTTTTTTTTTTTTTTTTTTTTTTTTTTTTTTTTTTTTTTTTTTTTTTTTTTTTTATTTTTTTTTTTTTTTTTTAATTTTTTTTTTTTTTTTTTTTTTTTTTTTTTTTTTTTTTTTTTTTTTTTTTTTTTTTTTTTTTTTTTTTTTTTTTTTTTTTTTTTTTTTTTTTTTTTTTTTTTTTTTTTTTTTTTTTTTATTTTTTTTTTTTTTTTTTTTTTTTTTTTTTTTTTTTTTTTTTTTTTTTTTTTTTTTTTTTTTTTTTTTTTTGTTTTTTTTTTTTTTTTTTTTTTTTTTTTTTTTTTTTTTTTTTTTTTTTTTTTTTTTTTTTTTTTTTTTTTTTTTTTTTTTTTTTTTTTTTTTTTTTTTGGGGTTTTTTTATTTTTTTTTTTTTTTTTTTTATTTTTTTTTTTTTTTTTTTTTTTTTTTTTTTTTTTTTTTTGTTTTTTTTCCCCCCCTTTTTTTTTTTATTTTTTAATTTTTTTTTTTTTTTTTTTTTTTTTTTTTTTTTTTTTTTTTTTTTTTTTTTTTTTTTTTTTTTTTTTTTTTTTTTTTTTTTTTTTTTTTTTTTTTTTTTTTTTTTAAACAGGGAAAAAAAAATTTTTTTTTTTTTTTTTTTTTTTTTTTTTTTTTTTTTTTTTTTTTTTTTTTTTTTTTTTTTTTTTTTTTTTTTTTTTTTTTGGTGGGGGGGTGTTTGTTTTTTTTTTTTTTTTTTTTTTTTTTTTGTTTTTTTTTTTTTTTTTTGGGGGGGGGTTTTTTTTTTTTTTTTTTTTTTTTTTTTTTTTTTTTTTTTTTTTTTTTTTTGTTTTTTTTTTTTTTTTTTTTTTTTATTTTTTTTTTTTTTTCTTTTTTTTTTTTTTTTTATAATAAAATTTTTTTTTTTTTTTAATTTTTGTTTTTTTTTTTTTTTTTTTTTTTTTTTTTTTTTTTTTTTTTTTTTTTTTTTTTTTTTTTTTTTTGGGGTGTTGTTTTTTTTTTTGTTTTTTGGGGGGGGGGTTTTTTTTTTTTGGGGTTTTTTTTTTGTTTGTTTTTTATGGGGTTTTTTTTTTTTTTTTTTTTTTTCCCCCTTTTTTTTTTTTTTTGTTTTTTTTGTTGGTTGGGGGGGTTTTTTTTTTTTTTTTTTGATGTTTTTTTTTTTTTGGGGTGGGGGGGTTTTTTTATTTTTTTTTTTTTTTTTTTTTTTTTTTTTTTTTTTTGTTTTTTGGGGGGGTGGTTTTTTTTTTTTTTTTTTTCTTTTTTGGTGTTGGTGTTTTTTTTCTTCCCGCCGAGCCTTTTTTTTTTTTTTAGGGCACCCTTTTTTCCTTAAATTTTTTGATTTTTTTTGTTTTTTGTGTTTGAGCTATCGAAAATCCACGCACATGCGCCATTTCCCATTCTTTTTACGCACGAGTACGATTGGCGCACTGTGAGGGCTTCGGGAGGGCTCGATGAGACCTTCCGTTATCAATTGGTCTACTTGTTCGTCGATAATTCGCATCATGGCCGGGTTTTTAGGATAGTATCGTTGCTTGATGGGTCGATTATCCCTTATGACGATGGTACGCTCTGCGATGTCTGAGGTTCCATGGAGAGTAGCAAACTTTGGTAGCTCCAGAAATGCTTACATTTTTGCCGCTATGACGGGTGGCCAAGGATCCAGGGCTGGTTCTGACTCGTCGTCGATCTCGGGGTCAAAGTGTTGGTTCGGGTTTTCTGATAGGATGGTGGTGTCGAACGCACTGGGTGGCTTGATTCTGCGTGGGAATTCGCGACAATGGGAGTGGTATCGACCATGGGTACGATATTTTGGTATGCTGGATGTAGTACTCGTGTTATACTACATCCAGACTGGTACGTGAACAGTACGTATCGCAACAACGACTTGTTTGGTGATGAATATCTCGGACATAGCTTAGGCATGGCTCGGTGCATGGCTCTAAGGGTCATGCGGAAGGTACTCCAATGGGTTGGCGAAGATCTGTGTGGCGTCGGCCGTGGGTACGACAGGTCTGCGGTCGGTGTATCGTGTGGTCATCGTCCTGGTTTCCGGGCCCGCGTTGAGGGGCTCTGTGAATATCAGTTAAATTATGGGCCCCGACCAGGGTGGGGTCAGCGTAGCTATTTCCCTTGTTGCTGGGCTGTTGATCTGTTGCTGCCGTTGTCGATTTTGTTGTTTTAGTTCAGGGTTGTCCTAGGACGCGGTTGCTCCGAAGTGACCGTGGGACTCGTTTTCCGGTTGCTTGTTTGTTGTTTCTTGGTGTTGGCTTCGGATTCGTGTTCTCCGTTGCGGGCCGGGGCTTTGCCTTTGCAGGGCCTGGGCTGGGTGTCGTGTCTTCGTGGCGATCTGGGTCATTGTATTTGTTGGGGTAGGTCGTGGTCGTGTGTTTGCTGTTGTTGGTATGGGTCTCATGTTGGCGCTGCTGGGTGCCAAAATCGTTGGGATAGGCTGTGGATGTATGCCGGTTGTCGTTGCCTTCGGTTTCTGGTGTCGTTGCCTGGTATGCTGATAGTTGGAACGTTCTGAAAAGGTAGTTGAAGAAGTTTGGTACCGCACTAGATCGTTTTTTCAGTGGCGCATAGGAAGTCCATGCCGACAATAACTTGATCCAACATATTTGGTAGGACAAGGAGGGGTAGTTGAACTTCACTTTGATCTAGCCTGATGCGCGCCAGTAGAATCTGTGTGATCTCTCTGACCGAGCCGTCGGCCAGGCGTATGCGGACGCATGCATCTTTCAAGTTGGTGTTACTCTCTAGTCGGACGAGGCTTGCACTGATAAAGCTTCGGGATGCCCCTGTGTCTACGGCGGCTTCCGTTGCCTGTCCTCCTATGGTTACCATTGCCACTATCCGGTTCTCGTTCATGTGTAGCGGGGGTTTTATTCGTGGGTTGGAAGAGACATCGTTCCCGGCTGATCCCGTGTCAGTCGAGGACGCGAGTCGTTTCCCGACGTGTTCTGGCGACATCAATCAACGTCTGCCGGCAAGCGCGGCCGGCGACATCAATCGAGGGATTTTGGCATTCGTATGCCGCATGCCCTGCTTCACCACACCGGCGACAGGCTGTGCGTGGGTTGGCGATGGTGGTCATGATCATGCTATGTGCCACCTCGGGCTTTGCCGTACTGGTTGGGTTGGATAGCTGTCTCCTTGGTGAGTCTGCCGAGTCCCAATGAGGCTTCCGGAATGGTGTGCGATTGGAGTCGCTGCTCCTCGGCTCTGTAACCGGCGTTGCGTATCTGGGCGTTTGTTGTGGTGGTGCGAGAGTGATCGAGATGGTCCGCGCTTGAATACTCTACAACTCCGTGGCCAGTAGTGTTAGCTGGGACAAGTCTCGCAGTTCGTCGCGGCGCACGTACATCTGGTATGCTGGGAGGGCGTTGTCGTAGATCCTGCTTAGCTCCTTGGCTGCGTCGTACCTGGCGACGTACATGAGTAGCCGTATCTCGACGAGGACATCTTTGAACAGTTCCCCTGACACTTGCTTGCGGGCTCGGATCTGGTCTTCCAATTGTTCAAAATACCGTGGTGGCAAGAAGAACGCTAAGAATTCCTGGCGGAAGTTTTCCCATGAGGAACTTTGTAGGCGGCTGATGCGGAACCAACACCTGGAACGGTCTGTGAGAAGTTCGGCCATGGCCCGCGGCAGCTGGTTTGTGTCCATCCCATAGTAGTGTCCTTCCATGGGTCGGTCGATCGCTGGGAAGACCCTCGGTGCGGGCGCTCGGTGAGTCTCAGTAGCTAGGGGCCTTTGAAACGGGGCTGCAGGAGTGCGGTATTCGGTGGCTGCAGGTACTCGTAATCCGGTCTTAGGATCCATTTGGCGAGTGTCGGATGGTCCAGGAGTAGTAGAAGTGGTGACTTGGAGCGAGAGCGAGAGGATGGTTTGGCATAGTACCTTTTAAACTCTCTTAAGCGCACCCAGGCATCTTGCGCGAGTGGCCCGGCGACTAGCGCGGAAAATTTCTTTCGGCGCTCATCGACCGTTCCTTCGCTGCCGAATCCGAATTCCTCGGCGAGGACTTCTAGCTCGTCCCGACGAAGTTTGTGGATCCAGCCGGTGCTGACCCCTGGATTGGAAAAGTGTCACGCATGGTACGCCTCCTCTGGTTGTTCCTTGTTTTCTGTTGGTTTCGACACTTGATTCACGGTTAAACGGCACTTTTAGGGTCGGCACTGCGTTTACTTTCGCGATTGTTTTCGCGTCCGGATTACGTTAATGAATTATTTTCGCGTTTCTATTCAATTTTCCTTTTGCTGGCAGTGGGTCTTTAATCCACGAAGTCCCTGATTTCGGTTTTCTTGATGTTTTCATTAAAAATCCTTTAAAGTCCCTGCTCGGGCGCCACTTGTAATGTCCTATCTCAGGCTGAGGTATGCTCAGTCTGTCCAGGGTTCTGAACTACAAGATATTTATAATTCACGACGACCTTAATTGGAAAAAAACCAGGAACTTTGCCAGGAACTGCAAGAGAACGGTTAGCTGAATCACAACACTTTTGGTTCTTTAAAGTATTTAATCGTTTTGTTTATTATTTCGGGCTATTATGCTAATTCTTTAGTTTTTACTGCTTGAACGCGGCGTGTTGTTACTTCTTTATTGCCTTACGATGGCTGG
The DNA here is from genome assembly GCA_018150885.1 of Drosophila tristis. Taxonomy (NCBI): domain Eukaryota; kingdom Metazoa; phylum Arthropoda; class Insecta; order Diptera; family Drosophilidae; genus Drosophila; species Drosophila tristis. The sequence continues at coordinate 918,326 of JAECWT010000198.1, read as the reverse complement.
TGGACTCTCTTTGACTCTCGATCGACTGCCGATTGACTGGCGCGACGTGTATTGACTCCCGCGATTGACTCACTTGTCTCCACACCAGGCTGTTCCTTTTATGGGTCCGCCCGCCTTCGATTTTCCCGGGACTGTCTTATAGATATCTTATTTCTACTCTAAAAATGTGGGAAGGGTTCTTACGTAAGTGTGTTATAGTCTGCGCGTGCAGACGGGCTGATCGGTAACAGAAGGTTACCTAATCATTAGCCCTGTTGTCAGTCTTCGATATTCCAGGTAAGGAATATCGGAGACTGATCACGGGATCGCGCATGTGAGTGTCCAATAAGTGTCCAATGTCCCAGGTAAGGTGATCGATGTGCACCGGTACCGTGGGAAAGGAATTTTGTTGGCACTTCGCGTTTCTAGTCGGAAAGGAATGTCTTTTGGCGAAATTTACGGTTTATTTCTTATTACCAATATATTTATATGTATATATAGATATATTATTAATGTAATCCAAGAAGTAGCAGGTGTTGCCCTAGTTGTGGCGAACCATGGAAACCATGGTTCGTTACAAGTTTCATTTGCAGTTGTTGTTGCATCATTGTTGCGTTGATCTGAATGGGATCTTGCTGTGTGTAGACGATTATTTTCATTGCGATGTATAATGTCTTGGCTATTTTCACGGATTCTCGAAGCCGCAAAATGTGATGCATTACGCGTTCGCCGGCCCATTTAAAATTAAAAACCACTCAGGTTTGCTTAAGACGCACACATTTTCAAAAACAACAAATATACTTACACAAATTGCCATTTGTTCGGAAAAAAATTGTTCACACAAAAAGGTTTAAAAACAAAATCAATCATAAAATGTTCCGTTCTACAGACTGACACAAAATTAAATTCAAACACACAGTTTTATAGCAATTAGTCACATACTCTGGCTATCAGTTAAGGAGATACCAAGATAGCCCCTTACACACAGTACTCCGTTCGACTGCCTTTAAAGCATGATGCTGATCGCTTGGGAGAGTCAGGCGTATCGACGATTTCTCAGTTTGGAGCGAAAACTGGATCGTAGTCCCGCGCTCAAGGAGCGTTACTCAGCTTTTATGAAAGAGCATACTGATTTAAAGCATATGTCCAAAGTCCATCCTGACTCGCGTAGCCTCTGCAAGTATTTTCTGCCACATCACTGCGTCTTTAAGGAGGATAGTACCACGACAAAAATCCGTGTCGTTTTCGATGGCTCTGCAGCTACATCAACTGGATGCTCCTTAAATGATGTGATGATGACAGGTCCTGTTATTCAGCCAGCATTGTTTAACATACTGATCCGGTTCCGCACATATCCCGTCGCACTCACTGGTGACATTTGTAAAATGTACCGCTGCGTAAAAGTATCTCCACCTGACAACTTTCTGCAGTGTATCCTATGGCGAGATTCCATTCAGTCCGAGGTTCAGGTCTACACATTAGACACCGTCACATATGGTACGAGGGCTGCATCGTTTTTAGCTGTCCCCGCAATGCACCAGCTGGCCATCGACGAGGGTAATCCCTACCCTCTTGGCTCAGCTGCTCTGCAACAGGAGTTCTATGTTGATGATCTCATCTCTGGAGGCAACTCGGTCGCAGAGGTCAAGGAAAAGATGCGCCAAACTTCAAGTCTACAGTCTTGCGGTAACTTTAAGCTTCGAAAATGGTGCTCGAGTAACCAGGAAGTGGTTGATGGAATTCCAGAAGACGACGTGGAGAAACTTCTACGATTTCATGATGGAAGCGACATTACCAAAACTCTTCGTTTAGCTTGGCACCACCAAAATCATTGTCGATTCCAAAGTTGGAATTGAGTGGAGCCCATTTGCTTGCGAAGGTTATGCGCAACTTAAAGGAGACGGGAATCTTCCCAGGTCAGTTTTACTGCTGGTCGGATTCGTCTTTCAGGTTTTCGTGGCAAATCGAGTGGCAACAATTCAGGAGTTGACGCAAGGCATGGTACTATGTTCCCACATTGTTGAATCCTGCTGATATTCTCTCCAGATTCTCATCCGGTAAGAGCTGTGGTTTCACGGCCCCTCGTTTTTGTTAGGTTCTAACGATGAGTGGCCTGTATCTGTCTAGCTCCTTCAGTTCGCTATCACCGTTCATCGATCCGTCTGGTTTACTTCGAGTTGGAGGTCGTCTCGGCAACTCATCGCTCCCGTTTAATGCTCAGCACCCGCTTATTTTGCCCAAGAGACATCCCGTAACGTCTGCAATGATAAGCTATCATCAACGGAACCTCCTCGCGCCTTGCTTGCTAAAATTCGATTAGAATATTGGCCTATTGAAGGAAGCAAAGCCGTCTCGAAAGCGGTTAGCAAGTGTGTGAGATGCTTCAGGACGAGGACCCGCATGGTTAAGCACATTATGGGAGACTTGCCTATGGAGCGTCTGGAAGGATCGCGGGCCTTCGAAGTAACTGAAGTGGACTATTGTGGACCCTTTTTCTACCGATCAGAAATCCGCATGAGGCCTCCGATCAAGTGCTACACAAGTGTGTTTCTTTGCTTCACATCTAAGGCCATACACATGGAGCTTGTTAAAGATCTGACCACCGCATCGTTCCTAGGCGCATTGAAACGTTTCACGTCCACTCGAGGAAGGCCAAGTCATATTTGGTCGGACAATGCGACAAATTTCGTTGGCGCTAAGAATGAGCTTCTGGAGCTGCAGAAGCTTTTCCTGAGCGACTCGCACATGAATCCTGCTTGGCTGATACAATCGACAGGCATTTCATTCCCCCGCGCTCTACGTACTTTGGCGGATTGTGGGAAGCGGACGTGAAGTCCGCTAAGTATCACCTGTACCGCTCAGTTGGGCCATCCATCCTTATCTTGGACGAGCTCCGAACCTCGATCTGCCAGATCGCGGCAATTGTTAATTCTCGCCCTATGCTCGCGCTTTCAGAAAATCCTGATGACTTGGATGTGTTGACGCCTTCTCATCTGCTTTTGGGAGGCCCGCATCAAACAATTCTCGAGCCTGACCTAACGAAGCTCAATTACACCGCCTGGATGGTTGGCAGCGGGTCACTCAACTGCAGCAGACATTCTGGAGGCGTTGGCGCGAAGAGTATCTGACTATTTTGCAAGAGCGCTGGAAGTGGCGTACGCCTGAGAAAAACCTCTGCTTCAACGATGTCGTCTTGGTGAAGGACGAGAATCTTCCTACAATGCGTTGGTCACTTGCTAGAGTGGGCGACGCCGTCAAAGGCAAGCATGAAGTATGCCGCGTGGATGATTTGAAGACGGCTTCAAAACCCAACAGGAGGGCCCCTTGAGAAGTCAGTTGAAAGGCGAGCTTCCAACGGGGGGAGTATATTCGGGCCGGTTCGGGCTATTTAAGCGTCTATTTCATAATATTAAATGTAGCTGTTCCTATTTGTATTAGAGTATCGAAACCTAAGCTTATGTATGTCCCCAGCGTTCGGCAGTGCTGCTACGCTCTCCCTGTTAGAGGGAGCTCTGCACCTGCCGCTTCGGCTCTTGCATTGATCGGCCGTCGTGGCCCAAGTAGCTCAATGCTAATCTCTCGCCGCATAGGTTTAATACCGAACCCCCGCTTGTGCACATTTATTTGGCTGGGCAAAAGAGCGAACAATTGGCTTCAGCTAGCCGCCCGTATAATTAACATTATAACGTTGTAAATCGAAAATCTTTTAACTGATTTTGGATAGATATAGGTGTCAAAAAAGCTTGGCATCTCAAACAGTTTTTTTTCTTCAAATTTATAGTTATAATACAAAAATATATATTATATATCGTTAATATACTATTATGAGTAAACTAAAATAAAAAACACCTGCTTATGCATAGTTTGTTGTGGTGCTATAATATGATACTTTGCTAACAGTTTTATCACATTAGACCTAGCCAAATTTGATGCGAAGAGAGGTGTAGTATGAGAGACAAAATGCAAAATTATTGTTCGTAGCAGAGTCTAGGCACTTCTACTGGCTTTCAGTAGAACAACTATGGCACTACGTGAGATAAAATTATGTTTTCCAGCAGCTACCAAGCCAGCAAAATTGTATTCGCAAACTAAAATAATGGATCAATTCTGTCGCAACGCTGCTTGCACCTCAACTAGAAGGACTACAGGACGCATATATTTCATTCGCTCGGACTGGAGATATTTCCCATAAGTCTACATCAATACATCCGCAAGGTTTTGCCGTTCCGAAAATTTTCACAATTATTCCACCATCCATCTGGGATAATTTTAATTTGCACGTTTCTATGGACGGCGAAAATCCGCCAGCTGAACCCTCCCCAAGGGTGCCGACTGGGCAATGAGCACTGCATTATCCCAGGCAACAGGTAATGCCCAGCCACCACAGGTCAGCGATGGTAATGAGATTGCGGGCATTCTGGCTAAGGACGGCGTCGGGCTGGCGAACGACAGAACTGAGAACGTGCCTGTCTCCCTTAGCATGCAACAAAGCGATTTAGAGAAACGAGCCGACACACATGGCACGCAGCAGGTGGAGGAGCACCACCACCTGCACATCCTGGAGAACCAGGTACAGAACCATGTACTTCACCTAACACGGAAGTACTGCGGAAGGGTAATGGGAATACTCACAGGGGACTGTCTGGCTGCGACAAATGCTTTTAAACTAGGCATCACTAACAGTGGCAACTGCAGGAAATGCCAAGAATCCGGGGAAACCGAAACCCTGGGAAATCTCATCTGCAACTGCCCGGCTCCCTCACAGGCTAGAAGAAGATACCTGTGCGCGCCGGTACTGGCATCACTTGAAGATACCACCATGAGGACGCCTTACATCTGCTAAGAATACCTCGACCCTCAAGGACTTCGAAACCTGCTAAATATACTCCAGTAGGTCGTAGGGCTAACCTAACCGAAACTAAATGAAAAGAAAATGTTATATGTAATGGATATTTGGATGGTTGTTTATTTCTATACATTTTGATTTTTACAACCATTAGAAAATGAACAAGTGCAGGTTGATGTGGATTCTTGAAGATTTGCAGGGACCCCGAAAGAAATCCAATGTTTATACAGAGATGGCCTAGCACATGAAAACGGATGGAAACAAACATGTCATTCATAAATCGCCGCCTCGTCGAAATCATTTATTTTTGACCCTTTAATTAGTTTATAACAACATTATTAGCTGGTAAATATGTTGCTGTTAAACGACAACCAAGGCATTTGCGAAAATATTGCTCATTATCCATTTTTCCATGGATGGTGGATGCTATTCACTGGATGTGAATCGGTGTTTCACATTTTCAAAAATGTCCACCATTCCTCCGGGATGAGCTCAGTGTGCTAGCCTCTCCAAAAAGGTCGACATCTAGATTACTGTTTCAAAAAAAACAAATTTTTAGCCTTTCATTTGGTGTAAAATTTATAAAACAAAAATTTGTACGGATCTCTCTGTGGTGATCTGCTCTTGCTTATTCCGTTTACCGTTTCGGAGAAATCAGTTTAGAAATAATTGATCGAATACCACTAATATTTGAGATTTATGCACAATTTGTTTGCCTTTGATAGTCATTAATAAGTCAGAATTAAGTTGTGCCTTTATACATAAACAGAAAACCCAATTGAAATGAGTTTACCGCCTCTTCTTTTGAATCGTTTAAAGAAGCGTGGACTTGTAAACAAGCAAAGTGGTACTGCTCTACATACATATACTTCATTTACATGTTAACATTTCTAAATGTATATATTAAACCAACCGTGCATTGAGTGGCGGAGTCAGCGATATATAACGGAGTGGAAACAGCTCATAAGATTACATTTATCTATATACAAACAGTGGCGTAGCTAGGTAGCTGAGGGCCCCAGTGCAAAAAAAAATTTGGGGCCCCATCTAAAATCAGATATTTTATCATTAAGAAGGTTTTGGTTTAGCTTTATGGATTAATAATATTGGTATTAGGTAATGAAGTAAATCGAATTCTCTTTTTGCAATTTTATGTATTTAAAAATCTTTATTGTATATTTGACAAAATTACAACCTTTTTCTTGCCTTAATTTTGGCAAAATTATCAATGATTTCACTTAAATCTAAAGTAGATGCTTCCTTGTTTTCTATTGCTATTAGCGATAAATGGCGGAGTCGATTTTGGCCCATAGTATTTCTTATTTCTTTCCTGGCGTTGTTTGCGCTTAAGCGCACCACTTGGTTTCTTTTTTTGATCCATATTTTAATAATAATTTACGAAATTACACGAGACGTAGAAATATAAATTTGGCTTTGTCAAATAAAAGGAAGCAAAGTTACTTCACATCGCATACAGACAGTCGCCGTTTTGCGTTTTCTTGATTGTTCTCAAATTCTAGCTTGACGAATTTTATATACCCTTTTCCCTTGAAGTAAGACAATTAAAATATATTAAAAATAGTCTGCTAGCTATATTTCTTCAGTTTAGGATCTATATGATATAGTGGTCAACTTTGTCGAAAATACACAATATTTATAAAATAATTTTCATTCTTTGCGGTCAAATCTCTGTCCAATTCAAATATAGCCTGTGAAGGGGTATACAAAAGTTTTCTTGTTTGCTTTGCTTAACGTCAAGCGGGAAAATCAACGTAAAGGAAAACGACGAAAATTACAGAAACAATTCTTTGAGCCTGAAAAGGAAGAAACGAGCCGAACGTCAAGCGGGAAGCACGATGACAAAGGAAACGACGAAAATTAAACCATAGATGAAATGTTCGGCATTTAGTTCGGTTTTTGCATGTATGCTTATGCTTCTTCGCAAATGAGAAAAATTACATACATATGCATATATGATGAGAGATTTTTTGGTGATTTTCTGGTCAGAGTTTGGGCCCCTGAGCTTGGGGGCCCCTTAAGCTCAAGGGCCCCGGTGCGGCGCACCGTCTTGCACGTACGTAGCTACGCCACTGTATACAAACTAAGTACCTTGTTGAATAGTGTCACAGCTTGACGACTGGTTTAAAATGAAATAACTGGTTGTAGATGTCTACGCACCTGAACAATTATACATATGTATGTACATACAGTGGCTAACAGCTTAAAAGAACCAGACTAAACATAAAATTGGTATACATAACTTCTGAACCGAACCGTACCACTGAAAATCAAATGTATACTGATAGACAAATATTTAAACTTCATCAATACCAGCTTTATTTATTTTTCAAAATTTTTTGTAAGCAGTTTTAGCAATTAGTTACAAATACTTCCTTATTTCATCCCACGCTTATTTGAACCAAAATACTCTAAAAGTTTTTTGTTTTGGTTTCTATTTTAATTTTAAACTAAAAGTTTATATATTTTTAGTTTCTCTTATTGTTTATATGTAGCTCTTTTGATCCATTTTTGCATTGATTCGACCAATTTTAATGATCTATGGCCTAATTTTCTCCCACACCTCTGTAAGTGCTGGTTTTAAGCCTTTTTTACGTTTTTTAATGCTCTGATCCATTATTAGCCGAAAATTCTCAATGCCATTTAAAGTCAGGCATTGACTGTTCCTAATCAAGTGAGCCAAAAAGTTTACTTATTTCGGAGAGCTTTACAATTTATTGTTATTTAAAAAGCATTAAAAAACGTAAAAAACGTAAAAAAGAGTAAACAAAGCATAGTGAATGATACTTTGAAGGAGAAATAAAATCTAGTCTCTAGCAGTTAAGAGAGATTTGAAAAATCAAAAATTTCAAAAATAAAGAGGTGTTCTTAGTCAAATGAGCGGCAGTGTAGCTTGCAATTCCAAAAGTCATTTTTCACTTATGATTCATTGGGTGAAACCCTAGGGACAATATCCGTGTCCTGTGGCGACTCCGACTCGTCACCAATACTCCGTCAAGAACGTTCTTCTCACCACTGAGCGTCGTGGGTAACACAACAGACTCTATCGGCGCATATCCCATTGGCCAAGACGTTCGCAGCAAACCTGGCGTACCATCCTTCCATCCATAACCCTAGGGAAACCCTATATGAATTTTGTATGGGCATGTCCGATTTTTTCACGAGTGACACTTTATACACTACGGACTTAAACGTATGTATAAGCCATAAGTTAAATCGCTAGGAGCATATCACATTTGTGATTTTCGAAAATGTCCTATATGAAATCACTCGTGACATATCCATAAATTTCCTATATGAAATCTCAGGTGACATTTCTCATGAAATTTAAGAAAATGTCACGGATAATTTCATGTTTAAAGCTACATACCAATTCTTTAAAACACTTCATTCAAATACAATTTAATTTTGAACAAATATCTTGACTTTTTTTTCTTTAAATTATTTTTAACATTCTGCCAATCAATGCTCCTGAAATTATAAGAAAAACAATATTTTAATATTTGAAATACGTTATTTAAAATACTTCGTCTTACCTTTGCGCAAATTCCGTCCAGGTTGTTCTCCTGGACTGCTGTTTAGTCGAGCACACTTTTGAGGCAACAAGACAATGGGTCCTTCTCCAGCAGCTTCCGAACTTTTTTGATATGGAAATAAATAAATGAAATTGCACATATTTAAAAAAATTTATAATCCTATATGTGCAGTTACATGGGTTTCACTAAGAAAAAACCAACACGCACGGCGACGCACTCGGCTGACGCGACCACATGGCTAGAATGTTCTAGACATATTTTGTCTTCCGAAACCTTTATAACACTTTAATTTAACTAACAACGCGCACTGTTATCACTGAAATCACATACCTGACCTTAAACACACTAAAAAAACGTTTGAAATGAATGAACATCTAAAGAATAGCTCAACTAAAAATATCACAGCCGCTCGCAACAAAAGAGTGCACCAATTAATCGGTTTTTCTCACCCCTCAGTCGCAGTTTCTTTTAATTTAAAGAATCATAGTGCATTTGACTCTGCCAGAATAAAATGGAGCGAATGAGACTAAATGAGCTAGAGAAAACTAGAAATATGAGAAAGAGGGAAATCTATGGATATCTGCTTACGTGTCCGCTTATATCTGCTTACGCGTCCGGTTCGGTCTGCATCACCTGCATCGCCTGCTTTGTCAACATCGAAGCCGAACAATTTTTCCCATGAAAATTTCATGGCATGACCGCCAGAACTGCAGGGTTAGTTGCACATGGCAAAACGTAGATCTAATCCGATAAATCTTAATTTATAGCGAGCCTTTGTAGGTGTTTCAGGCTATTATCCTTTTGATAGAAAATTTGCAACTGACATAGGGTTATAAAGTACTAGCAGACACGCGCGCTTCGCTGCTTACTAATTTAATGTTTAGGAATTCATCGAAATTAAACAATGAAAATTTTTATGTAATAACATATTTTATTTATTGCAATTCTTTGTGAGCATGATAGCACGATACATACAGTTGACCTTGAGAAAATACCGGATGCTCCAAATTTAAACCACAAATTTGCAACGACTGTCCTTGTGATTTATTAATAGTCATAGCAAAATGGCATGTCAGTCGGTATCATCGGAATTCTCGGAATTAAAACGTGTTCACCACAAAATTTTCCAGTCAAAATAGTTGCTTCAAGTAAATTAGTCATAACTTTTTTCACAGCAAGTCTTGTACCCTTGCAAAGTCGTGGCAGAATAAGATTCCGCAGCATAATTATGGTGACTCCAACCAACTTTTACTTGCAAATAGTATGGCAGCAATCCCGGTAAATCCAATGAACTTGGAAACTCGACTGGATAATTTACAACATCATCTTGATTGATAATTGTATCAATCGACCTATACGCAACCATTTCTCCTGGGATGGAATTCAAAATAGATGCGTTGATCTCATTGACATCTTTGTTTCGTCCAAAATTGCTCTTTCAACCGGTCATGGTTTCTATAATTTTGTACAATATCTGGAAACACACTCTGATTGAAGTATTCCTTCGATGACACAAAAGTGCAAAAAATATTTGTAAGTATGCCATTACCAATGTCTAACAGTTGTCTGTAAAACAAATCTGCTGAAGCATTGTTTTTCAATTGAACACGTACATTTGTAGTCAATCTAAGTGTTTTCACAGAGCGCCACAAATTAGATGTTTTCAAACAAGCATTAATTTCATCAGCAGAAGTTCCTAGTTTGACTACAGGCAATGTTTGTCTGAAATCACCTGCTAACAATATCAATGCACCACCAAACAATCGATTATCTCCACGAATATCTTTCAACGTACGACTAAGTGCTTCCAGTGACTTCTTGTTGGCCATAGTACACTCATCCCATAAAATAAGAGAGATCTTTTTGGAATGTTGCGTGTAGGAATATCGTCAGCCTTCATATTCAAGGTCAACTTAAGGGTAGTGTGAGCCGTTTGACCACCATATAATAATCTGGCAGCGATACCAGACGAAGCCTTGTCCTGAAATGGTAGCCAAAATAATCGAAATGACAAACGTTTTTCCGATATCTCCAGCTGCATCCAAAAAGAACAGTCCACCATGTTGTTCTTCGATAGCTTGCAATATTTGGTCGTAAACCGTTTGATTGATATTTAACAGTGGCTCATTGTTTTGAACAAACGCATTAAGCTCGGCATGATCATACAGCTGTTACGCTCCAGTTCTGTGTTGAAAAGGTCGTGTATTTCACGATTAGGCGCTGTCATACCTAATTGAACTAATGCTTTGCTTGCCATCATCAAGCTAATGTCTTCAATAGCCATCAATGATTCGTTGTAAATCAAAATATACAATAGAATGAGAACAAACATTCAATTTGCATAAACAAAACTATTTCATTACTTTTAACGTTGGCATGAAGTTGTCTTTTATGATATTTGTGGCGCCAAAAGATGTCATTTGAAAACTCGAATTATACTTTCGTATATTGTTCATTAAATGATTAGACTCAGGTGTCAATCGATTAAGTAATGTGCTCAATGGTTGTGGTGGGCTGCCTAATTCAGGCAATTTCACTTTACCACTCGCTCAGCAAATCCCATCCCAGCTGCCTAATTCAGGCAATTTTACCTTACCACTCGCTCAGCAAATCCCATCCCAGCTGCCTAATTCAGGCAATTTTACCTTACCACTCGCTCAGCAAATCCCATCTGCTTCACTTTTAAATTTTAATGCCTGACAATGGCGACAACTGTCGCTCATTGGATCAATTATAATTTGCCTATGAGAAGCGTAATCGGTGACACTATTGTACGCGAACGCAACACCTTGTAGATTTTGTATATCACGAAGTTCATTTGCAGTTGTTGTTGCATCATTATTCCGTTGATTTGAAAAAACTAAATCTATTTTATGATAGATATTTTAAAAATGTTCTGTTCTACAGAATCCAATTTGGTGAACGCATTGTTCTATTGTTCTACAAATTTATAATATAGATTCTCAAGTATACCTACACACACATTTTTGCTCAATACTCCAACGCTAGACTATAATGTACTAGGTCATATGGGCTGCTTATTCTAGGTGATTCGGCTACTGATTCGGCTACCAATTCACGCATTCATACACAGTTTGTGCTGTGTACCAGCAAAGATAATATAACACAACAAGATGCGTAACGACCATACTGCTGAAAAGCACACGAAATTTTTAGCGTGGATTTTCGATGTTGATTTTCGATTTTTCTATGTGTGCGTTGTGTTGTCCGTGTTTGAGCGCTTGGTTGTGTGAGTGCGTTTTTTCGTATGTTCTGTCGCAACAAAGGGCCCATGGGCCACAACGAAATTCTATAAATAGAATACATTTTGTGTAGCGCACTCACACATACGAAAGTGTGGAGTTAGATTTCTTTAAAAATTGTGCTGCTGTCATACAAGAAACTGAAAATTCATTTCTTCATTCTGGCTATAATTATGATCCGATCTGAGTCAGATTCGACAATCTGGTGGATACAGTCATTCTCTACGATACTCCGTTCTTAGATTTATCGTATCTTTAAAATTGTGCCTGCCACAGATTTTCGTCCTTTGCGCGGGCGGAAGGGGGCGGGGCGAGATTTTGAAATACACTTGTAGCAGTGTGGTATCACATGAGCCTTGAAACCAAATTTGGTTTCTCTAGCTCTTAAAGTTTCGTAGATCTAGGTACTCATCAAGACAGACAGACGGACATGGCTATATCGACTCGGCTATTGATGCTGAATATACATACTTTATGGGGTCGGAAACGTTTCCTTCTCTGCGTTGCACACATCCACTTTTACCACAAATCGAATATACCCCTTAACTCTTTTAAGTACGGCTATAAAAATGAATAAGAAAAAGGAACCTTCTCTTTGTGTCCATTTTGGGCGATCGATTCTAGAAAGCTGAATCGCTGATACTAACAGACCGGAGGAAGCGAATACCGAATCCCTCCGAATCGATTCGGTTTGCCTTCATGCAGGGCTCTAATATGTATTGTATGTAAATACATATATATAGAACCAGTATATACGAATGTCGCATTTCATCTAATTGTAAAAAGACACAAAAATATAAACTAAAACTAATTATAAAACAACCTAACAATATTTTACAGAATCAACATCTATATCCGAAGCAATAGAAGAAATTATTGCAGAGAATTATGATGACGATACAAATAGCCCTTACGTATACAGAGATGACACTAAATTGGAAAGCAAACGCAAAAAAAACGACGAACAGTTTTGGTTACACCGTATTAAAGAACGAATTGGTGTAACGGAGTCACATCATGGTTATAAACTTTGTCCCAACAAATACAACGTATGGCATAAGTGCTCACTTTATTGCGTTAATAGATGGACAAGCACACATTCCCAGCCAACTCAAAAGTATCTTCGACGTTTTAAAAGATTACTGCGCAAATATCCAATAGAGACAGGTTGGAAAAAGGTTTATGATTCTGGTTGTAAATCGTTTTACTTTTTCAATTCTACCTCGCAAAAAGTTTCGTGGTTACCTCCTTCCCACCCTAAAGCTCGTGCTACTCAATGTGCCGCGATTTTCAGAAAACAATTGTCTAACTCCCATGACGATTTTATTTTAGATTCTAAAACAAAAACTGTTAATTTAAATGAAGGTGCGGATCCAGAAAATGCCTTCACTTTTTCAGTCCACGGAAATAGTAAGAAGCCTAAAATGCGCGACTTGGAACGTAAACTTCAACGACGGCAACGAAAGGATAATTAAACATTTTTCGTACCAAATAAAACAATTGTCTAAAGAACAATCTATATATCTTTATTTATATATTTGGGGCTTATTTATTGTTTTCATTGTTTAAATACAATGATCTTTCTGAGCTGTATTGGGCTGAATTATGAAGAGAGATAACGGCACTTATGTGAATTAACTATCTTTGATTAGGAGAAGATCAAGTCCGCCGATAAGTTTAATTTCGCAGCAAAACGATTACCCGAAAATGCTGCTAGCTCTTATGTAGCAGAAGTGTCGGCCCTCTGTCGAAGTTACGAACCAAATTCGAACTAAGGCTAGGGTAGACACCTTTCAAGATTCAATTCGAATAGGGGTAATTTTGCAGTTCTATTGATTTTATCTCAATTTGCTCAAGTTTTACTGTAATGAGCTATTTTTTGTAATGCTTAATTAAAGAAAAACAGAATGCTTTTAATATAATTAATATTAAATATCTTGCTCCGAATTCGACTTAAAAATGGTGGCATTACTGTATTAACATCGAATGTCCAAATCGCCCTAGGTGGCCACCTCGGTCTGCAGCGGATTGGGAGCGGAATCGTTAAGTGAAAATTCAGTCAGCGGATTGAATAGTAATTTACTAAAATTTTATTAACTTAACATGTATAATGTTAAATTATTTGGATGAGGGTTAATCACCAACTGAAAAACCTTTATGGGAAAGAAAGATTCCAATCGTTTTAGGTGTGTTTTGTGGGTGTCGCTCCAAATCGCTGGTAAATTGTGAGCGATTTTGATTCCGCTGAAAAATCGGTGTGTGGCGGGATGGAATTGAGGTGATTTTCCAGCGGAAGTGATTTCTGTGGCACCCCTGTATATTTAGTTTTTTTGTGTTAGAAGAGACAGAGACAGAAGTAACGAAAAATGAAAACAAAAAATATTTTTTAATTCAATTAGGTAACTTTATGGAAATAAGATAAACGAACTGCATTTAGAGAGATCGTAGAGAGACCCCCTCCCCGCATTAACCAACAAATCAAATTGTCACTTTTGCGAACAGCTGTAGAGAACTGTCTAAAAGACAGAGAGAGAGAGAGTGCATGTGGCGGCCATCGGCTCCGATACCGATTCCGGCGCTTCCGTAAAACTACGTATAAAATATATTATATAAGTTACATAAATCATAAGACACTCATTTCCGAATAAACCGAAAAACGCAGAATCATGAAGAATAATTGTATCTACCATAATGCGGAATGTGGATTATATAGCCAGAATAGAGAAATCAATTCCCCCACTTTGCGGTGTGCCCTTTCCTCTCAAAACACTCGCATCCCTGGAGGAGTGGGAAATAACGGCGAACTGTTTGTTTGTGGAAAGATAGGAATACTTAGCGGACGGTGCATTATGGAAAATGTGTTGCGTTATGTGGGAGTAATAGGAGCGTTGTATTACTTACGCAGGTCAACTGCAAATAAGCGAATCATGTTGCCCATTTCACGCACCGTATCCACGCGGTATGAATCCTCTAATAAGAAGTCCGGACCAGCTAGGACTTGATCTAACCTATGGAGTATCTATGACATTATCAAGAATTACAAAATATTTTTATTTTGATACAACACTGTTATACACAACTAAGAACACAAGCACGTATTTTCTAAGTTAGATTTAATCCATGGAATAAATTTGCTGACTCGTGTATAAACACCGGGATAACCTTCGCGGCCGCATCCGACACCCCAGGAAACTATTCCGACAATAAAAAACTTAACTCCATTAGACAATAGCAGTGGTCCTCCACTATCGCCTTGACAGGAGTCCATGCTTGGTCTTCCGGCGCACAACATTGTTGAGGTAATTCGGGTACTTTTATATTTTTGATTTCTGCATTCTGTAACAGACATAATCGGAACTTTTACTTGATTAACAATGGAAGGCAATTCTCCTCCTTCAGAAGTTCGGCCCCAACCAACAACAGTACCAATACGACCTAAAAGTAAAGAATAAATCCAATATTAATATGAGAAAAGCTAGCTTCTGCGGGAAAATATTGATATGAGATGGTGAGTAATCAGTGTTTTTTGGATTAACTATACAAAAATAAAAGGGAGCCTTTTTAACTTGCCTTAATTATATTTACTAAGCATTTATTTATCCACAAACCTCTAAACAAAAAATTCCAAAATGTATTATTTCAAAATTGTCTTGCATAAATACGCATATGCAAGTCTTCTGATATTCCAGATAATCATTTATTTGCGAATATTGTGAATCACCCATTTATTAAAGAAAAGAAACTGAGAAAATGGATTTAAATTCAAATCGGTTGATTATTTCTATGACGGAAATATCATGCGATCGGTCCTAGTACTTATTTGATTTGAATATTGGTCGATTGTGCCTCTATCAAATGCTATATTGACCTGTTAATTTTTTTTGGCACCAAGATCGTGGAGCAGCACGGCACTCAACCGATTAATTTTCACTCTCGCTTGACCTAGGGAGATTGGACCTCCCAACGCCACGCAAGCTTTGGCGGACACTAAGGGAGGATGAGTTGAAAACAGCCGAACATTACTTCTAACATGCCACTTCCAATTTGTTCCGATGACTTTCGAAAACTCGTCTATCACATCGCCGGTATCATTCACGCCAAGCAGCGGTCTTCAATTTTTGAGTATCCTGACGACCTAGATAGATTTTAACCCCTGTCCATTTTTTAGGTACTGCCAAAATCACCAGGTTCGAATCAATCATTTTAATTATCTCTATTGCTGGCAGCGGGTCAACTTTCTTCAGCAGACTTTTGGTCCCACTGAAGAGATTTAACTTGCAATATTTCAGAAGATGGCGATATGGGGAAGGGAGCAACACAATGTTAGAGTCGGCGACTTTAACTTTCTCTAATTAAATTGGCACGGGAAGAGAAGTAAATCTGTTAGGCGTACAAACTGGTGTTCGCTGAGTAGCCAAGCACAAAATGGCTACTGGGATTAAAATTGAGATTTCTCGAAGAATGATGTACCCGAAATAATTCGGCTGAACTGGAGTGGACAGTGTATCGAATCAAGTATATTTAAAATATTCGTGTCATACCTAATTTTTAAAATACAAGAAAATCGTTGCAGCTCACCATAACACAAACAAAAAATTGACTTTTGCGTTCGTCCACTTTTTCTCTCACACAGTTACCACCCCTCCTGTCCTCATACCTTGCCAATATATACTCTTTATGAGAGTCAATTCTGATATCTTCTTTAATGCTCTTATTATATTATACGGTTAAATACGATCAAATGTTTAATATCATAATTGAGTAAATGAGTAATAAATACCTGCAGGATCGTAATTGTATCGAGGAAGACAAACTGGCTTTATTATTTTTGAAAATGCAATTGGTTTCCTTAATCTTAATAGTGCAATATCATTATTGTACGTATCGGGATCAAAGCTCTTATGTTTTATTACAGATGTTACAGCACGTTGAATGGCCTGAGACTCAGAAGTAATTTCTTGATCGTGATCTCCAAATATTATTCTGATTTTTGATCTTTTTAATTTTTTAACGCAATGAGCTGCTGATAAAACGTAATCCTTAGTTAATAACGATCCACCGCAATGAAATTTTCCATCGTAAATAATTCGTGCCATCCATGGATATTGGTTTACACCTGTTGGTTTTCCGCCAACAATTCTTATTTCTTCATTTGAAAAGCCACAATCTAAAACGGTAACATGTTTATTAAAAAACAAAATATGTTAAAATTTTAATCTCAGGAGACTCCTAAAATAACAATATTTAATACTTAATGACGTTTAAATGGAATTCTAATGAAGATCATGTGGTTTTTACAAGTTTTAATATATTTAATTCCATTTAAATCTGGAAATTTATTAATATAGCCTGCAGAGCTTTACAGGCAAATTTCTGACCTGTCCGAAACCACACCAGTGTTTTTGCCGATGCACATCCAAGCCACTGCACTGGGCGGCCCTTAAACAGGAACAAGTTGCTCACCACGGGGCTTCAAGTTCAAGTGGTAGAACAATGGCCCTTTAACAGGCCAAAGTCAGTTGGCCGAAAATCTCTCTCTCCAGCGACCGCCAAGTTAAGTGAGATAAAGGCGGCCGTCAGGCTCTTTGGAAATCCGACACAACCTAACCTAGTTCTTTTCTTTAAATTTCCTACTAAATTCGAACCGAATGTCAAATGTTGGTGTCGCCGAAATATCTTTCGGTTGGTTTTTAAACTTTTCTCAAATGATTAAAAAACGCAACCTTTTCAATAGAAAGGTCTATCTAGACAAAAATTTACAAAATTATCGTAATATTTTCTAAATTTATTGGCACGGAACTATGTACAAAATTTAACCAATTAACATATAATTTCATTAACTCTGATGTGAAAATCTATTAAAATCAGCAGAAATCCCATTTTTGGTATTTTTATACAATGTTTTGATTTATTATTACTTGCTATAATCACATCTATTCTTAAAAATGCTTAGCTTTATACAAACATACAATTATTTGTTTTGTTCCCATTATGATATTTTTCATACAGTTACTGAAGACTACTTACCACAGTCGCAATTTTTAAGGCTTGAATTTTCAGTATACTCAACATCATCTTCTGTGTCAAGTCCAAAAGCGTTTGATACCCCAGAACTTATTCGAAAAATAGTATCAAATAGAAATTTACTGGTTCTTTTATGAATTACGCTTTCAGTTGAAGACTCATTGAAAGCATTATACTTTTCCGAACAAGTGATGTTGGCATAACTTAACATAGTCAACATCCAAAATAATAAAATATACTTTAAATTCATGTTCACGAATTAGTTGTCATTTTATAAAAGGTTTTATAGCGATCTACATTTAAACATAAAAAATCAATATTTACATATATATGTACCACTATATATGTACATATGTATACGTTATTATATGTATGTGTAGATGGACATGTCTATACATTAATTTTTTTCGTGTATACATATATGATTGTGTAATAACAATATATAGCTTATAAATATGTGTGTAACTAGTTCATGTAAAATAAAATATATACTAATTTTGTTCACCTACATATGAATATATGTAAATGCTCATGGTATGTAGCGTACAAATTGTTTAGCTTCAATAAAAAACTTGAGATTTATTAGAGAACTACGTATAGTAACATTTTTTGCCGAATATTACTTACAATCAATTTAACAATTAGTATAGATAGTAAAAGGTCAATTACTTGGTTATAATAATACTAGAAAAGAAAAAGAACTTTCATAGTTGGCTACAGTATTTTCTAGTGAGAAAACATTTTATTCCGTTCCCGTCATACTAAAGATTCCATCCCGTGATCCATTCCCCAAGTTGCCGAATTCCCGTTTATCTTCAGTTTATTGCTTCCCGCTACGTCTGAATATTCTTACTCTGTTCATCTCTCGTACGGATTACTGCACTTTCATTATTGCCCACTGGATGAAAAAGAACAAATAAATATTTAAATCGGTCGAACAAAAAAATGTGATTTACTTTTCAAACCGAAAATTCTGAAGCTCCCGCATTTGTAAAACGTTTTCAAAACGGCACAAAATTCCTCGCCGAAATGAAAAGTAAACGACTTTTTATACAACTAAACAAATCTTAATTGTAAAATCCATTGACATGGATTTGACGCTATTTCTTGGGTATTTCAGGTTGTGACCTTTTAATAAATAATTATTTTTTAAACCAACCTCAAATTTGGATCTGAAAAAATTGGTCAGGGCAACAACAAATAGTGAATTGCTCCAAACAGCTGTGTCAGCCCGATTTGGCTATCGATAAATCTATATTAAACATAACAGAGACCTTGTTGTATGAGCTGGCACTAACGCGTGGGCATGGGCAGCTCTAAAATTTGCGCTTAACAGTACAGGGAGAAAACAAATTCACGTTTGTGGATTCCAGAGTGCCTTGAAATGAAAATTATAACTTTTTGCTGAAAAGTAAAACACAAAGTGAATATGAAAACTGGAGCCTGCCTGATTGTAACGAATGGAAGACCAATTATGTCGATGAATTGGGTTATCACGCCGTATTAACTTAAGTTTCCTGACATACGGCTTTGCCACCTATAAAAACAGAGATAGTCTTGTAGGACAAACATGCAGTAAGAGCGGGAGAAATATAGACGTAACTGGAGATAGGTACAGACAAGTTTTGCGTTTTGACTCTCATGCTATCTCTGTCTATGCAGTCAAGTTAGCAATCTAATGCTATAACACCATTGGAATTGGCTCAGAGTTCACTTAGAAAAACACAAATTCGTATCTAAAATAAAGTCACCAATACTAAATACTCAGTAAAAAAATAACAATTGGTGTCCAGAGGGTGGTTTGTCCGCAATAAAACTGAATATAATGGACAGGGAATGTAACGATCGACAAAACGGTACCAAATTCCTGGAGCAGAAATCATCCCCAGAGAAACTCGTGGCATAATGGATGGAAGCGAATGTGTGTTGACTCTGCATCAGAGGCCGGCAGCGTCGTATGCACTGTGGATAGCAAAATATCTCGGGCAGCACACGTACAGCGTACAAGCTTCGTGTAGATCGGCTCGGCTGCCGCAGCGGCAGAGAACTTCGTGTTCCCTATGCACAATTGCTCGGCTACCGCAGCAGCAGAGAAATATGTGACGTATTTGCCTTCGTGTTTGTTGTCTTCGCACACAAACGCACTAAAACATGAGAGTTTCAGGTGTTTCTCATTTAATAATTAATTTAATTTAATTAATTAATTTAATTAAATTAATTAATTTAATTTAATTTAATAATTAGAAGGGGCTCAGTTACAGGAAATATGGAGCCTCCAACCAAAATTCACAGTCGTTTCCCCACCTAATCATTTTGGGAAGAAGGCAGAAGAATCCGATGTCAGTCTTACCGATAAAAATATTTATAAGGTAATAGTTAGGTTACTGTGATGCCGCATGCGATTAAGCCCCTTTCTCTTTGTCTAAACCGTGGTGATATATAAAGTATATTAGATTTGTGGTAAAAGTGGATGTGTGTAACGCAGAGAAGAAAACGTTCTTGATCAGCATCAAAATCCGAGTCTCTGTCTGTTTGTCCGTCTTGATGAGCGTTTAGATCTCAGAGACTATAAGAGCTAGAGCAACCAAATTTTGTTTCCAGAATCATGTGATATTACACTCTAAAAAGTGTTATTTCGCCCCGCTCCCTTTCGCCCACACAAAGGACGAAAATCAGTGGCAGCCCCAATATTAAAGATACGATAAAACTAAAGGCGCAGTATCATAGAGAATTACCATATCTTTCAGATCGGATCATTATTATAGCCAGAATAAAGAAATTAATTGTCATAACTCCCCCACCTCGTGCAGCACGAGACACCCCCTTCTCATTCTCTTTCACGCTCGCAGACACTGTGCAATGCGCGACATTTGAGGAGAAGATGTTGTAGAATATGTAGAATATACATTTTAGATATGTAATCGACATTGTAGATACAGAGTAGTAAAAAATAAAAAATATTTTAAAATTCTACATAATTCATAATAAACTGACTGAGTACGGGTATAAAAGTAGTCTACAAAAGCGACTCACACGTTCCTTTCGTTTTTTTTTTTGGATAGGTCCAAAATATCAGTGTGGAATAGGGCCCTGACCGAAACCTTGGCCTTGGCCACCTTGGCCACCACGGTCCTACAGCCGAGGTAGGGTTAGGATTGCACACCTGATACCAATCCACTGTCCCTCCCCAGTTTGCCTCGTTTTTGAATTTTTGTAATCTTCCCTATTAGAGACTGACGACAAGTATGCAAATCTTAACCTAATACATTTATTTAATTAATTGCACTTAACTATTTAGAGTACGTCCCTAACTAAGTATTATTGCTGGGTACGGTGGTCTCTTCGCCGGAGCCCTGTGTGGCTGGCTAGTGAGCCAAGCTTGACCTGATACTTTCCTTTCACCTTGGCAATTCCTCTTTAACTGATCCTAAATTTAAGTCTTTATGGATATTTTCATTCCGCATGTATCATGGTGTCGCCGGAGCATTTTTGGTTGGTGAAAGAGTTTAAGGTAAATGCTAAGAAAAAGAATTGGGCCCCATAACTCTCCCTAATGAGAATCAGACCAGTGCTTCATCTCCACCCTCATCTTCCCCCTCTACTTTCACCCACCCAAAAAACCAACTTGCTTTTAGTTACCTACCAGTTTGCTCGATGCTTGTGTAGTAAGCTCAGCACAATCTGTATAAATGACCGTTCGTCCCGACGTGGACTCATAGCTATCGACTCAAACTTCACGTCGGTACATTTTATAGTCCAGGTTCAACAGGACCTTAAATTCCTGTGCTTAAAGCTGATTCTTCCAGACTTTTCCATTTTTATGGTAGTAGACTTTTCCATTAATTACTTGCTTCCACTTTGTTCGGATATGTACGCTCTGAAAACTGTTTCTTCCTCGCGCCCAAAAAAAAAACGATATGATAGTTCTTGGTGATTTCAACTTGCCAAGTGCTGTCTTCGGTCTTCGGTGAGCAAGTCGAATGCACTAGTTTCCATGCCACATGACTTTATTGACGGTTTGCTGTCCCAGTCTCAAGTCAACCATGTGAAAGATTTCTTGGGTCGATTGCTTGATCTGTGATTTGTCTCCGATCCGACCATAGCCCGAGCCGCTCACTATACCTGAAGACTCCAACCATCCTTCATTCGAAGTGTTGGTCGATATTGGGCCTACTATATTGGATCGAATGGGTAGGCTATATGAACGTGTCCGCTGCTTTCGTAAAGCCAAATTTACGAAGCTTAATAACCCCATTAGGGATTCTGATTGGTCCGCTCTGTACCTGTGCACTGACGTTATGAAACGTACAAACATTTTTTACAATGTACGTCCCACTTTCTTGTCCGGCTAGGTCCTCCTTGGTTTGCGAAAGAGTTATGCTGTCTAAAAGGCTTAAGATCAAGACTATACAAATTTCAATCATTAAGTTCTCCTTCTCTCTCCCGCTATATAATAGATCGGTATATAATTCACCAGGTCCTGACGGAGTTCCCGGCTGTGTACTCAGGTACTGTGCCGACGCTCTGTGTGGACCCCTGCTTAAACTATTCAACCTATCCATTAACTCTTCATACTTCCCCTCCCATCTGGAAGGAATCTTTAATTATTCAGCTCCATAAGAAAGGTAGCAAGTTTGATGCAAATAATTATAGAGGTATTTCTAAGTCATCCGCTATTCCTAAAATGTTTGAACAAATTTTAACTCCGCATTTGCAACATCTCTGCAAATCACTTATATCTCCGTCCCAGCACGGATTTACAAGGCGACGATCAACAACCACAAATTTATTAGAGTTAACCTCTTTTATCATTAAAGGCTTCCAAGGTAACTTTGCAGACGGATGTCATTTATATTGATTTCAGTAAAGCATACGACTCTGTCAACCACAAAAGCTTGACCTTTTAGGGTTTCCGTCCAATCTGTTCAGATAACCTACCTTTGTTCTAGGTCTCAAAGAGTCCTTTTAAAAAACTCCTTCCTTCACCTGTTAAGGTTATAGAGTACCACAGGGCAGCCTAGGGCCCCTACTTTTCACACTCTTTATTAATGACTTCAGCATTAACAAACTCTCGGTTATTCCTGTATGCGGATGATGTTAAACTCTGTGTCCAGTATTAGGACATTTCATTTCACTCTCGCTTGCAATCCGATCTCAATAACTTTCAGTCGCAATTTTTTCGCAAATATGTTACACCTAAATGCCTCGAAATGCAAAGTAATGAAATTTCATCGCTCCAGCCCCTTTTTGGATCCTTATAGCCTCTGCGATGGTTCTCTTGAGAGAATTACCTTGGTTGATGATCTTGGTGTTAAACTAAGTTAAAGTTTTCTGAACACATTTCTACCATAGTAAATAAAGCCATGGGCGTGCTTGGGTTTATAAAGAGATGGCCAAGGAATTTGACGACACCTATATAACGAAGACTCTATGTCTCGCTTGTTCGTCCGATTTTAGAGTACATCTCTTGTGATCAAATTATTGCTTGAACGAACCATTTAGGGTCCTATGCTCGGACTTCAATTCCCTCTACCATAGGTTAGGTTGACCCGGACAACCCTCACGGGGCCACGCATAGGCCGGTATGGATGGGGGGTGCATGAACCTTCTTTTCTGTAGTGAGGTTTCGAAGTCCTTGAGGATCGAAGTGTTTTTCGCGAAGGCAAGCAGTTCCCCTGGTGTCCTTATAGAGGCCTCTTCCAGTGATGCCATCAGCGGGGTACCCAGGTATTTTCTCATTGCCCTTGAAAGCGCCGGGCAGCTGCATATGAGGTGTTCCAGGGTTTCAATAGCACCGGCTTCATCGCATTTCCTGCAGTTACCAGTGTTGGTGATGCCTAGTTTAACTGCGTGTGCTGCAGTCAGACAGTGACCTGTGAGTATTTCCACTAGCATTCTGCAGTCCTTCCGTGGCAGGTGCAGTAAGTAGTGGCTAAGTTTACCATTTCGCAGGTAGTGATACTCTTCCACATGCTTCGTGCTTTTCCTGCGGCCTTTGTGTCCGCGAGTTTCTCCGGAGCGCTTTGTACGTTCTAAGGGAGAGGCACGTTCTCGGTTCTGTCGATCGCCAGCCCGACGACTTCCTTAGCCAGTACATCCGATGTATTTGTATTTGTTTTAAAAGGTTCAACTATGAGCAGTTAAACTAACAAATTGTAACATAATAAGAAAAGTACAAGAACATGGAATTTCAGACTATGTAATATCCGTAATATCCATCCTGACCCGATAGGACTAATTTATTGGCAAAATAGCCGCTATGGTCCAGCTCACAGCAAGTTGTGGTCAGGAAATAGCCTATTAAGTTAGAATTAATTAATTTATTATTTTGTTAACAAGGATTTTACCTTAATATCACTAGTGTCGAAGGAAAACAGATGGAAGAAGGTATTGTAGTTACGGCAAAGGCTACGGAAAGATTCATGGTCAGAGTAATTAAAAAGACAGAGTTGAAGATGAAGCGGAAAGTAATGCCTAGTCGGGCGGGAAGGAACAGAAATGCTAATGAGGCTACTGAGGGCAGTGGAATCAACCTCACCAGCGAGAAGTTTATGAAGAAAAAGCACTCCATGGCAAATCCTACGACTTTCAAGAGAGCGGATATCGAGGAGCCGGAGCCTCATAAGAAGGAAGATGTCTTTAGCTCTGTTGAATAGCATCCCCGAGATTTTTCTGAGCGCCTTACTGTAGGCGACAGTAAATATCTTTACAAGACGGATCGTGGCCTCCAATGAAATATTTTCATTAGGTGGGGACTCAGGGAGGATAGCACCGACGGTACGTCTGATACCGCGAGTTTGCTATCTGGCTTCGGGACCTCCGGTAGCCCCAGTTCTGATTCGACCTCTGCTTTGTTTCCCTTGAAGTCAGACTTGTGAGGAGCTATGGTGCCCTTTTTGTAACCGTAGTCCACTACACCGACCGTTCTGACGAAAAGTTCTAGCGACTCCTCATTTAGGACGAGGATTACCTCTGCCCTGTGACATCCCCCACCTTGGCCACCACGGTCCTACAGCCGAGGTAGGGTTAGGATTGCACACCTGATACCAATCCACTGTCCCTCCCCAGTTTGCCTCGTTTTTGAATTTTTTTAATCTTCCCTATTAGAGACTGACGACAAGTATGCAAATCTTAACCTAATACATTTATTTAATTAATTGCACTTAACTATTTAGAGTACGTCCCTAACTAAGTATTATTGCTGGGTACGGTGGTCTCTTCGCCGGAGCCCTATGTGGCTGGCTAGTGAGCCAAGCTTGACCTGATACTTTACTTTCACCTTGGCAATTCCTCTTTAACTGATCCTAAATTTAAGTCTTTATGGATATTTTCATTCCGCATGTATCATGGTGTCGCCGGAGCATTTTTGGTTGGTGAAAGAGTTTAAGGTAAATGCTAAGAAAAAGAATTGGGCCCCATAACTCTCCCTAATGAGAATCAGACCAGTGCTTCATCTCCACCCTCATCTTCCCCCTCTACTTTCACCCACCCAAAAAACCAACTTGCTTTTAGTTACCTACCAGTTTGCTCGATGCTTGTGTAGTAAGCTCAGCACAATCTGTATAAATGACCGTTCGTCTCGACGTGGAGGTCCTCATAGCTATCGACTCAAACTTCACGTCGGTACATTTTATAGTCCAGGTTCAACAGGACCTTAAATTCCTGTGCTTAAAGCTTACCTTAATATCACTAGTGTCGAAGGAAAACAGATGGAAGAAGGTATTGTAGTTACGGCAAAGGCTACGGAAAGATTCATGGTCAGAGTAATTAAAAAGACAGAGTTGAAGATGAAGCGGAAAGTAATGCCTAGTCGGGCGGGAAGGAACAGAAATGCTAATGAGGCTACTGAGGGCAGTGGAATCAACCTCACCAGCGAGAAGTTTATGAAGAAAAAGCACTCCATGGCAAATCCTACGACTTTCAAGAGAGCGGATATCGAGTAGCCGGATCCTACTCTCATAAGAAGGACGATGTCTTGAAGGGTCCCAATTTAGGCCACGAAGTGCAAAAAGAATGAACTGTTTTTGGACGGACTCAATCATTTCCTGATATTTTTGATAATGCGGAGACCAAACGCAGGAACCGTATTCAAGGATAGGCCGTACAAGGGATACATATAAAAGTTTGGTGGTATAGGGGTCGGTGAACTCCTTAGACCCTCTTTTGATAAAGCCCAGAACGCCTCTGGCTTTATTCGAAATAGCGGATATGTGTGAGTTATAACACAGATTAGGTACAAAGAAAATTCTCAGGTCAGTAATTTTGTAAAGGCGGTTTAAGGAACAGTTATGGATATTGTAGTCAAAGAGGTAAGGCTTGCTGCGATGGAATGTCATGACGTTACATTTGGAAATGTTAAGGGGAAGAATGTTTATTAGGCACCAGTTGTTGAGGGCGTCAAGATCTGATTGGAGACATAACGGAGACATGGGGTCACTATAGGAGAAACATAACTTCACATCGTCCGCATACATAAGTACTCGGGAATGTGTTAAGACTTGGGGAAGATCATTGATGAACAAATTAAACAACAAAGGGCCAAGATGGCTACCTTGAGGTACCCCCGACGATACAGAAACAGGCTTAGAAAGGGAGTTATTAAAACAGACACGCTGAGATCGATTACTGAGGTATGCATCAACCCAGAAAATAAGCTTAGGCGGAAACCCTAGGAGATAATTTATGAATAAGCAGATTATGATTTACTGAATCAAAGGCTTTACTAAAGTCAGTATAGACTACGTCGGTTTGAGACTGCTTAGCGAAACCCTCATGCACGAAAGTGGAGAATTCCAGGAGGTTAGACGCAATAGACCGACGTTTTACAAAGCCATGCTGCGATTCAGAGAATAAGGAACGGCAAAAATGTTGGAGCTGGGAAGTGATTATTTTTTCGAAGAGTTTCGGAATAGCAGATAAATTGGAGATCCCACGGTAATTAGAAACATCCGATTTAGACCCCTTTTTATGAATGGGAATAATATATGACTCTTTCCAGACAGTGGGAAAATCGCCGAGCTCGAAAGATAGGCTAAACAGTTTATGGAGGGGCACACAGAGAGAATCTGTACAAAATTTAAGGACAGCACTAGGAACCATATCGGTGCCGGTAGAAAAGGAAAATTTACATGACTTGAAATTAATTAAGAGGTCATTATAGTCGATGAAGGGGTGATAGATACAGTTAGAACTATTCATGTGGAAAGGATAAGATTGATTGAAGCCAGCAGCCAGAATAGAGGGTTGGTTTTTTGAGGGTACTGAGTAGCAGAGTTGAAAAAATGAAGCCAAAAGATTTGCAATATCACAATTGTTATCTGCCTTGCTGCCATTAAAAGAAAAATATGACGGAAATTGGGAAGAGTTACGTTTCGAGTTGACAAACCTAAAAAATTGCTTCGGTTCACGCTCAAAGTTAAGTACATTTGGACAGGTAGTCATTATAACATGTTTTATTAAATAACAGAAATTTACTCTTAGCGATTGAATACTTAGAGAAGTCAGATTGCGAACCAGTTCTTTTGCACCTTTAATACAAGCGAGATTTAATATTCCGAAGGTTTATCAAACGCGGGTGAACCAAATAGGACCACTAACATGGCGCGAAAGTGAAATTAAAGGTACATAGGTATTAAAGACATTGAACAAGAAACAATAAAATGCATTTGTAGCCGGCTCAAATTCATGAAAGCCGTCGAGAAATGACCAATCGATCTGAGAAAGTGCAAGGTTCAAGCAAGTGAAATCTGCTTTCCTGAAGCAAAAAATAGACGGTGGCTTAACGGGAGATTTGTTGTGATCAGAGGAGGGCAACTGCACGGAAATTTCAAGTGTGGGATGGTAAGGGTCTTCTGGGAAAGATAGAGGAGACCATGGTATTTGATATGTCAGAAGAACACAAGATCAAGAAGCCTAATCAAGTTATTGGATATAGCATTGACCTGACCCAACTATGTATCCGACAATGAATCAACAAAATCATGCTGAATAGATGGAGCATCAGCTTAGAGTCCACAGAAGGAGACCATGAGATATTAGGTAGGTTAAAGTCTCCAAGGACTATAAGACGATCAGAGTCATTAAGTTGGGACGAAACAGACTGAAGATGGGAAACGTGAAGCCTATAAGTGGAGCAGGATATAAAGAGATTAGAAGAGGGCCAGCAAAGCTTAAAAGATAAGATAAAGATAAAGTCCCTGACCAGGACTTCCGTAGCCGATGCCATCAGTCGAGAAACGAAAATAGATTTTAGAGGGGCGACAGCATTTAGGATAGAAGGAGGGAACGTAGAACTATTAGGTAGAACCGGCGGACCAGATTCAACCTGAAGGGCAGAATCGGCAGATAGTGGGCCATATTCTGGGTTGACAATAGATGGAGACGGAGCCTCCACATCCATGCTGGCGGCAGCGTCAGCGGGTTTCAGTGAAGGCCCCGAAGCTCCAGCGACAGGATCATCATTTACTTCCCGCCTGACTTCGCAGTCAGACACAGGCACGGGAGAGGCGGCTGTTGAGGGGGCGGATACAGATGACACAGTCGGTGCCCCATTACATCCAAGTTTGACAGCACCAAAGTCTGTTAAAGACGGTGAACGAGTTGGGGGTGGAGGAGATCCAGGAACTGCAAGGAAAACACAATTATTACCAGTGGGCAGACTTTTGTTAACTTTCTTTCTCTTAGGCGACTCAGTCAGAATTTTAAGATTTCTGAAATGAGACTCCATAGAAAGAAACTCGTTACCTTCGATGCCCTGGTGGCTGGGAACCCAATATATCCGAACTGACTTGGTCGTGCAGCCTCCGCCGCTTTCCGCAGACTTCCACCTGTAATATGCTGCATTGGCCCGGTAGCTTATAGGACAGGGTCTTTACAGTATATGACCACTCCTACTTCTCCTTCCATCTTGGAGCCGTCGGTGTAGATGTTGAGGTGTTGAGTCTGGTCCCGACCCTTTTTCCAATCGTCGGGTCCCATAAATGCGGTTGTTTTTACATCCAGGCAAGTTTGATCATGTACTCAGATATACTGGACATGTCTCGGCGAAATGAACTGTGCCCGAATCCTTGTAGAGATATGTTTCCTGATGATACTAAGCGAGGTGCCGCCTTTCCCACAGTCAGTTGAGCGTGGATGTCGATTCTGATTATGGTTTCGAGTGCTTTTGTTGGGGTTGACCTCAGCGCCCCCGTAATGCAAAGCAGTGCCTGCCGCTGGGTCCTTTCCATAAGCTTATTGTACGTCGTCTTTTCAGTCGCTTGCCTCCACACTAAGACTCCATACAGCAGAGTCGGTCGCACCACCGAGATGTAGATCCAGTGCATTAGAGCAGGTGATAGGCCCCATGTACTGCTGAGCATCTTCTAGCGCAATGGTGGCCTTCTTCACCCTTTCCACTACATTGGGCCTCCATGCCAGCTTGCTATCGAGTACTTTGCCGAGGTATTTGACTTGTGCTTTCGGGGTCAGCCTGGTTTTATCAATTTTCGGGGGGATCCATGCAGGTACCTTGTATCTCTTGGTAAAGAGGATGAGAACCGTCTTGTCCGCGTTGATACTGAGTCCTACTTTTACCGCCCACTCACATATTTTCCACCAATGAATGAATTTCCAGCAGCTTTTCTAGATTTTAGAGTAGAAAGGATGTGAGGCTTATTGGTCTATAATACTTGGGGCTCATATGGCTGCTATTTCCTGCCTTTGGAAGGAAGATAATCCTCAATTGGATAGGGATATAGCCTGTGGTCAGGCAAGCTGAGTATATAGCAGAGAGCCATAGGGTGATCACGTCTTTGTTCACCTGTAGCACGGTTGGGAAGTCCAGGTGCTTTTGTACCCGCAAAGGAAACTATAGCCCAGTGAATTCTCTTGGAAGATATAAGATCCGTTGGGGGATGCTCTTCTTCAATTGCTAGGTCAACAACTCCGGAGCATCCTCTACCATATAATACCCACCACTAATTCCCTCCCGCTTCTTAAATCACTAATTCTAACATATCTTTCCTGGACTATGTAAAATTTCTTAGCTATCTTTGCATGTCTAGCTCATTAAGTTGTGTTTAGCTCTAATTTTCCCCGAATATTAGTCTAACACATATCTTTCCTGCATGTTCGCGATCGGTTCGGTAAGCACGTCATGCGGCAGAGCCGCTCGGTCGGTTGGGCGGGAGGATGGCTACGTTTCTGTCTGGGTTTTCGCGCGTAACAGGCTTCGGCTTTGTGTCGCAGAGGCCACTTAATGGTGCTGTCATTGTCACTGTCACCGTACTCAGTCAGTATATACATTTTTGAGCTTATAATTTATGAAGAATTTTAAAAATTTTACATTTTACATTTTTTTGCTACATCACTTAAATTCTAAATCATCTCCGCTAGAGGGCACTCGCGTACATAACGAGGCAGAGTGTGCGATCGAGAAAGAGAATGAGTAGCGAGTCTCTTGCTGGAGGAGGTGGTGGAAGCAACTGAAAATCATTCATACGATACTGCGTTTTATCGTATCTTTAATTTTCTTCCTTTGTGTGGTCGGAAAGGAGCGGAGCGAAATTTTGAAATATATTTGTATCAGTGTGACATGAGTCTTTAAACAAAATTTGGTTGCCCTATCTCTTATATTCTCAGATATCTAAGCGCTTAAAAGACGGATAGACGGACAGACGGACAGAAGAACAGACGGACATGGCTATATCGACTCGGCTATTGATGATTATCAAGACTATATACACTTTATGGGGTCGGAAACGTTTCCTTCTCTGCGTTGTATCTGAAGTGTAGATACAGACTTGAAACTTTGCATATTTGGTAATATTAGTGTGACGGCACTTCGCCGGGGTATGCTCGCCACGCCGTGGTTCACAGAAATTTGTTTGATCTCTGGATGTGGTAGATGAAAGAAAAGGCCTCTAGGTTCAAGAAGACGGCGACACGAGTAAGGTGGCAAAAGTAGATCTTTCTTTCTTGATCTTAAAATTACAGAGTTTGGGTGTGTCTATAACGGCGGTCACAGGCTCGTCCTCGAGGTCTTCCTTCAGGGTCGTCAGCGCCGCACGGAGCTACTCGATGCGTGCAGGTCGTCTCAGGATATAATACGCTCCCTGGAGAAGATCGGTGGCGGCTTGAATTTGCTGGTCTTGGGTGTTCGGTATTTTCTTCTTCATTTGGGATCTATTTAGTTGCTAGTGCCTCATGTGGCTCAGTGTTTTCAGTTATTTTTCTTATTTTGGCTGCAAAGAATACTAACTTTGTAGTTTGTGGGCTCAATTTTCTCTTGATTTGCTCATGGCGATCGAGCCCAGTCTGAATTAAAGCCCCGTTAGTGTTTTTCGAACTTATTGTTTGGGAGAGGTGGGGATTTGGGGTGGGGCATGCACTTGTACACTCCGCTCTCGAATGTCTCGAGCCGCTGCAGCGAGCCTCCTTTTATTCCCTCGCTGATGCACGGCAGCGGCTGTCGCTGCTTAGCAACAACGGGACTTTTCTCCATGCGGTGCTCGTACTTTTCCATCGGCTCGTCTGATGCTTTCCACCTGCTTCGCAATTGGTCGGTGGCGTAATCGCATATATGGTCAACCGCTGGACTGCCCGATCCCATTATCATGCCTCTCTTCCGTGCTCCTCCATTCTCCTCTGGCAGCGCTCCTTCGGATAGCGGCTCTTACTCCGTTGCTCCGAGAGAAAGAGAGCCCTCGGCCAATTCACCGTCATCCGGCCATCCGGATAACGCGGATAGCCCTTAACTTCTTAGGATTCCTCACAATTGTCATAAACTCATCACATCAGAGCATCGCGTATACTCATTGCACATGCACTAAGATCCCTTATAAATAGTTATTGCCTAATACTCAAACCAAAGACTATATAATACCAAGATGCTGCATTCCATTCAGTTTTCGTTTGACGCTTCATGGTACAGGCACGCGGGGTTTTTAATTAAATTCTCTTTTAGGCTAGCCTTCTACTCGTCTTCGGCTATGCCTCGGCCAGCGCTAGAGAGTTTGGAGCGGCACAATGGGTACTAGCCGAAAAAAGGTGGCAAAAGTCAAACAACTTTATGAGCGCTTTGGATAAAATGAAAATCAAATTGCTCGCCTTTTTGCCGGTCAGATAAAAGTACACAAGCGTGTTCGGTATGTACACTATGCGGCGAGAGATAAGCATAGAACTAACTTAGGTAACGACGGCCGATCAAAGCAAGAGCCGAAGCGGCAGGTGCAGAAAGCGCTTTCCCTCTCCCGAGTTATGTAATTGGATGGTTTTCCCAAATAAATAGCAGCAATTTTTAAATTGGGTAACGCAGGATTGGGTCATTGCATAGCAAGGTCTTACATTTTTTGAAAGCTCTTTCATATTCCTCATCGATTTTCACTGCTGCTTTTCCTTTTCATTTTTTGATCAGTGGTTTTGTTATCTTTGCAAAGTCCTTGTTCAGTCGCATATTTATGCAGTAATTAATATTACATAATATACACTTATCGAATAAGTCAGGTCGACCCATGTAACGGGAGACACAATAACAAACGACAAAGCATTGTAGCTGAGTCAACAATAACCGCTTCTGCAGCAATTTCTGCCAACGATGCGATCACCCGTCAGAGGGCAAAAACACTGGTGGAATTGCTGACTATCACAATTGCCCAATAACACAATATCATATTAAATCCAAATTAATTCAATATTAATTCCCATTCCCTTTTACTGTTTCTGATACTGATTTTATTCAACAAACTTAATTTCTATTTATAGGTAACAAAAGGTACAGAAAGTGCTGAGTCTAGTAAGAATATGGTAAAAGGGAATGGGATGGAGTACCGGGAGGACCTACAATCATTAAACTCAATGGAGATTCCCCGGCACGTATATGATGGAAAAGTGCCAGTCACCCAGGATCTACATACCTTTGTAGACGCATCAGAACGAGCCTATGGTGCGGCAGTGTACGTACGAGCCACCTACAAAAACAATCAAGTCTCTGTACGACTATTATGCTCAAAGTCTCGAGTAGCACCCACCGCCAAACAATCTCTACCACGTCTAGAACTGTGCGCTGCAGTGTTAGGTGCCGAACTCACCAATCGAGTTAGAAGGGATCTCCATATGAACCTTGACACAGTACCATCACTGCCTGTTCACTCATTCTCTACAACTGCAATCAACAGAGGCTGTCGCTGTGTCTTCAGACCCTCATTTTCTCCGCAGTCCAACTGGTTCATGTTCTAGTTGCGACGACAAATTTGTAGACGGTTTATGTACCGTATGCATACCAATACACACACACAAAAACACACTAACACTAAATTTTCTGTAATAACCCAGTAGGCCATGAAATGACTTTATTTCCTTTCTTCTTTTTGGCATTGGAAATGCTTTTATGGTTTCGATTTTTTTTGGGTTGGGTTTAACACTCTGACTCTGACTTATTTGGTTGGAGTTTAAACCCAGCTTTGGATAATTTTTCGAATATTCGAAATGTCCGCCTTCTGCTGAGAAAGCGGTTTTTATCGTATCTGTAGGTTCCATTTCCACTTGATGGTACCCGCTAGCTAGATCTAGTGCCGTAAAATATTTTGCTCTACCGATCTTATCTAAAACTTCGTTAATGTTAGGCATTGGGTATTTGTCTTTAACAGTTTTTTCGTTTAATTTTCTATAATCTACCACTAATCTCCACTTCTTTTTGTTTGATGCATCCATCTTTTTTGATACTAGAAACACGGGAGCGCTCCAGGGACTGTGACTATGTTTGATAATATTTTGGTCTAACAGTTTATTTATATGATTTTTTATTTCTTGGGATTCAATTCGACTATATCTAAAAAGTTTTGTATATATTGGAATTTCGTCTGTGGTTTTAATCTTATGTGTGACTAAATTTGTGAATGAGAGATGATCGTTTTCTTCATAAAACAACTTTGGTAATTGCTTGCAAAAATTTTTTAAGGTTGAGTAAAGTAAAGTTTGATCTTTCTTCGTCATTAAGGTGTTCTGTCCTTAACAGATTAAAGTTATCATTTGTGTCACCATTGCTTGGTGCTATTATATTTGGTAGGGGATTTGATTCTAAGTAATCAGATTCAAAGATTTCGTCTACTTTTAATTGAGAATCTAGAAATAATTTCTGCTTCTGTTCCGAATAGTTCACTACTTCCATTAGACTATGTCCATTCTCTGCTCTATATAACCCTCCGTTGATGATTCAATTTTCGTTAATTTTTATATTGTCGCAGATAAACAGACCATTAGGAATACTAACTGACAATCGAACAAGAGCCTTTGATTCTTCATAGATTATATTTAGTTCAGTAGCTGAATTAAATTGTTGATGTAAACTGATTTCGAAATTTTTTGTTCGTAAAGTTTGATGGCTCCCACTTGTTTTAAAATATCCATTCCGATTAATCCATGAAAATATTCATGAAAGTGGAATAGCATTAATTGGAATTGTTGTCTGCCATTAAATTCGTTAAAAAGTGGAATGTAAGTTTTCTTACGTATATAATGTGTGTTGAGAATTGTTTTTATGGTTACTGGAATATTGAGTTCTATATGATCATGCTTCGGTATTAATGATGGGTCAATAAATGAAATAGATGCGCCAGTATCTATTAAAAATCGAAGTGGTTCTTTGGATTGGCAAAGTTTTATTAAAATATATGGTAGATTAGGGCCATGATCATTTTTATACCCGTACTCAAAAAAGAGTTAAGGGGTATATTAGATTTGTGGTAAAAGTAGATGTGTGTAACACAGAGAACGAAAATTTTCCGACCCCATAAAGTATATATATTCTTGATCAGCATCAATAGCCGAGTCGATAGAGCCATGTCTGTCTGTCCGTCCGTCCGTCCGTCCGTCCGTCCGTCTTGTTGAGCGCCTGGATCTCAGAGACTATAAGAGTTAGGGTAACCAAATTTGGTTTCAAGACTCATGTGATATCACACTGCTACAAGTGTATTTCAAAATTTCGCCCCGCCCCCTTCCGCCCCCACAAAGAACGAAAATCTGTGGCAGGCACAATTTTGAAGATACGATAAAACTAAAAACGCAGTATCGTAGAGAATGCCCATATCTACCAGATTGCTGAATATGAATCAGATTGGATAATAATTATAGCCAGAATGAAGAAATTAATTTTCTGTTGGTTCCCCCGCCCCCTCCAGCAAGAGACACACTACTCTATCTCTTTCTCGCTCGCACACTCTGCCGCGTTCAGTGCGCGAGCAACCCCTAGCGGAGGAGATATAGAATCTAAATGGAACATGTACAATCTATATGTTAGATGTATAATATACATTGTACATGTAGATGTAGATAACAGATGTAGCAAAAAAATTTAAAATGTAAAATTTTTTTTTTTAATTCAAAAAGTCTAAAAAATCATGCTCCAAAATGTAAATACTGACTGAGTACGGGTATAAGTAGAGTCGCGTCCCCAGAAGCGACTCACACGTTCCTTCTCGTTGTTTATGTATCCTGTCTGGGATGTGAGGCTTTTTCGCGAAAATTTGCGCCATCATCTATATTGTGAAGGTGTTCAGTTGCTTGCTGGGCCTGTCCTAGAGTTTGAATATTATTTATATTATACCTAAATCTATTGTTAGGGTTACTTTCCTGTGGTGCACCTCTTTGTTGGTCTATTTCTATTTTCTTGTACGTTTGTACTATATCTATTGTAGTTGTGAGGTGAGAAACGGTTGTCGTAGTTTTTGTGGTTGTAGTCTACATATTTTCTTTGCGAATTTCCTCGAATATCTTGAATTTCCTTCGTTTGGACGAAAATTGTTTACGCGTCGCGTCATTTTATTCTCCTGTCTAATGTTATTGCCCTGCAGAAATATATTTCTTTCTTGAATGGCCCATTCATAGGCTTCTTGAAGATTAGTAGGCTTCATAGCTCGAATTGTTCCACCCAGCTGTCCCCTCATGCCTGATAAAAAGGTCTTTAAGCAGCTTCCTGCGAATATGGATTTCTTTGTCTTAATAATGTCAGGGTCAGTCTCTTTAGCGTCCGTGTATTTAAATAAGGCTGACTTAATTTATGTAATTTGGTCGAAGATTTTTTACTGACAATTACTTTTGGACTAGTCCGTGTAGTTCAATCAAAAGTGTTTGTTCATCTCTTTTGTCAGAGCAGTGTATGATCAAGGCTTCCTTGATCTCATTCCAGTTGAGTCCAGCTTCTGATGCCGTAAGGTCGTCATTATCTTTTCCCACTATCTTGTTTCTAATTGATCTTAACAAAAATTTCCCGTACGGCTTAGTTTCAGTACCCTTGATGAGCGACACGATTTCTTCGACATTTTCCAAAAATTCATTAAGTTTTTTTGCGTCACCGTCATATTCGGATATGAATCTAATTGCGTCCGGAATATGTAAGGATGAACATACATCTGCTGGATTATTTGGCACAGCGTTTGGGAAATCCATGGTGGAATAGTTGGCTTGTGGTCTGGTCGTACAATTAGTTGATTTGGTTCCCTTACGGTTGGCGAACTGTTATTTAGCTTCGTTCTACTTCTAGTGTTAATGTTCATTTGGTGTTGTGCAACACTACTCGACAAAATCGAACTTTTTTTTTCCTCAAGGATCCAAACCGACTTTTTCTGATAGATATGGGGCTTTACAATTTTTTATCTTACGTCTGGTTGTAAAGAACTTTGCTATTTTGAAAAGATAATTGAAACAGCTAGAAGTTGATGCCAAACACTTGCCAATTGGGAACAAAGCAAACGAACAAGGGTTGTACATTTGGTACCTGATCGCGTTCCTTTGTTCCCAATGGGCAGTTGGGCTCGCAACCTGCCAAAAGGTATTTTTTGTTCATTTTTTCCATATTTTAGGTTTGGTTAACGAATTTTAGCTCCAAAGTAATGAGCGATACCTTAAACCACGCCAAATTAACGCACCTATACACAAACAAATAGAGGACACAAGATATACTTTATTTTCGACTTTTCCTGAGTTTTTAAAGTCAAAATTTCGTAAAAAATACCGCACAAAAATCATCATTTTTGCATTTCAATGCTTTATATTTCCCAGACGGTAAGCTGTAATCACAAAGTGTTTGGGCTTAACTTCTAGCTGTTTTAATTATCTTTTCAAACAAAGTTCTTTACAACCAGA
Organism: Drosophila tristis; assembly: GCA_018150885.1. Lineage (NCBI taxonomy): Eukaryota > Metazoa > Arthropoda > Insecta > Diptera > Drosophilidae > Drosophila > Drosophila tristis. Next base: position 881,541 of record JAECWT010000198.1, on the reverse strand, counting down.
CGTAAGATATTAGAGTTATGTGAAAAAAACAAGCGCTACCTCTGAAAAAAGCTTTTAAAAAAAAATACCAGACTTCAAAAATTCTTCAAAAAAAGTTCTTCAAGAAAAAAAAAATATCATCAAACCATTTCTAAGACCCAAATCTTTAAGAAAAAGTTGGTTTTGTTCCTTGAGGAAAAATCGTGTCGGGTAGTGTAATTGGTGTTTTGTTTTGTTACATATAATTAATTCTGTTAAGTGATACTTATGCATGTATGTGTGATGTGTTGATATTCTCTATATATATATATATATATATATATATATATTTATATATTTTGTGGATGTGAAATTTGAGCTTTGTAGTTATATCAGGATTGCAGTCTAGTTGTGCTGGAACCACCTCGCATGTAAATGAATTGATCCAGCCACAGTCGGAACCGTACAGCTATTCAGCTTCAACACGCAACTTGCAGTTCGAGCCAACCTGGTTTGACCGCATTTACTGGTCCGTATGGATTTCGAGTAGTTTTACCTAATATTACAATATTACAAATTTAATATTAGTTTCTCATTTCATGTAATAATTATTCAATTTGTTTCTTTTTTTTTTTTTATAAATATACGTTAATTATTAACCGATTTTATTGTCGCTGGACAGACACACCTCAGTGACCGGTTCGAGCAAACTTGTCTGCTCGCGTCCAGTGGCCCTGAACATGTTGGATTGGACTACACTCACAGCATTTTTTGTTTATTTTTTTTTTTTTTTGTGTATATTTTTATGCATTCGGACTATATCCACAACTTTTGTTTTTTTTTTTTTTTTGTATAAATATACGTTAATTATTAACCGATTTTATTGTGGCTGGACAGAAACACCCCAGTGACCGGTTCGAGCAAACTTGTTTGCTCGCGTCCAGTGTGTCTGTCTGAACTGTCGGTTGTTCTCGCCAGAGTGTTGCCGTCGTCCAATGTTCGCCCTGAACATGTTGGATTGGACTATACTCACAACATTTGTTTTTTTTTTTTTTTTTGTATATTTTTATGCATTCGTACTATATCCATAACTTTTTTTTTATAAATTGTTTTATTTTGTGTAATTTTATGTTGAAATTGGTACTTAATACGCCGTTCGCACTGAACTGAACGAATCAATTGTACTTTTTCTTTTGAATTCTTCTTTTTCTCTTTTCCTTTCTTTTTAAATTTTTACATTTTCCCTTCTTTCTGAGTGAGACAAAAAGTGACGTCACCTAGTTCACGGCGTATCAAATCTATGCGTGCATGTGTGAGTGAGACAGATAGTGACACGCAGTCTACGAAGTCCCAAATTCGAGACTGTTCGAACCAGACCAATATGGTTAGCGTGTGAGATCGAAAGAGACGGAAATACTCACACATATAAGCAGGCACACAATTTTCTAAGAATTTTTGTCAATTTAGTTACTTTTTATAACTTTTAGTTTTTAGTTTAATTTATGGCATATTTCACATCCACTCATAAAATTATATACTTTTTGTTCCACTTACGCAACTTTTGATTCCTTTTGGTTCTTTGTTTCACATATGTACATATATATGTATCTAAATTCTATAATATATGTGGTACCGAGTTACGAGCAAGATTCGAGCCTTTTCGGCTGCGCCAGTTATGTAATTGGATGGTTTTCCCAAAGAATTCTTTTTTTAATTTTAAATTTTTGACTTTTTGTGGAGACTCTTTTATTAGCCTCTCGTCCGTTCTGCTGTCGACAATCGAATGAATGTCAGAAGTTGAACACCTGGGCTTCTTCCTTTCTTTTCTTCTCTCTCTATTTTCCTCCATTCCTTCTTATGTCATCGGTGTCTCCGTTTTGGCTTTATGTATGTATATTGTTTAGGCAACTCTAGCCAACAACTTTACAGTGGGGTCTTCTTATAGTCTCCTCGTTGGACATTAGCTTAGAAGATATTGGCTGCAGACATCTCGGGAAGACTGTAGCATGCAACTAGCGCAGCAGCACTGCCGAACGCTGGATACTACATAAGTTTAGGTTTATAGATGTCCTTGGACAAATAGGTACTGCTACATTTAATATTATAAACTCGACGCTTATATAGCCCCTGTTCCGAACATACTCTCCCCTGTTGGAAGTTTCAACTGACATCACAAAATCCATGAACCTCTACAGCTGAACTGGAATGATGAACAACGCGAGGAAATGAAAGAGAGGGAGAGACATGCTTGCCAAACTGTTTGTCCAAGTTGAGTGCAGCGCTGTCAGTAGGTTTTCATAACAGTCCAAATTTTCTCTCCAAAGCTGCTGAAGGAAGATCTTGCACCTGACAATAACACAAGACTCATCTATGAGCTTACTTTGCCCTATGCAGAGAAGGTCATAGAATATGCTCGCGCCAATGAGGAGATCCACTCGCTGAGGATTAAAGAATGCAGAAAGCTGAATATTGGAGGGATTGTTTCAATCGGCTACATTAACTGCCAGGCTTGGTTGGCTATCTGTGATTGTGGGGGCGATGGGAGCAGTGAGTGTGGTCGAATAGTCCAAAGTGCGAGACTACATAAAAATGCACACGGTGGATCCCTCAGTGGACACGCTAGGATCGCCCAGACCAGAAACAAGGACAGACGATTGAGTTCTTTAAGCTGAAGCTGCCGGGTGAACCTGGATGTGACGAGATGAAGCTGGGATCCTGAATCTAGAATGGTACGACAAGGAACCAAAACGCCAGATCGATTCTTCAACAGAACAACAGCTGCAGACAACATCGGAGTGGAGACCTTGGGCAGCAGTGTGCTTTCATTTTCACTTTTTCATTTATTAACACAATATGCTTCTCATTTCAATTTTTTTTAGTGATAGTTTGAAAGATATTCTGCTGTACTGCGTCTTATGATCGTTTGCTGTTGCCCCAAATGTCCACATATTGTACTAGAAAAATGCGATTTGTGCGAAAATGGGGTATTTGGAGTAAAAGCGTTAGTGTCTCATTAATCTGCACACTTTGGTTAATAACTACTCACTTAAAACTATTTTCTATGCAAAAGTACTGATCCAAGAAACACTACTAAATCTGTTAAGGTCATTCTAAAACTACACATAGACAAAACACGTCAAAATTGTAAAAAAACACATAACATCGAAACAAATATTAGTAAACTACATTGTTGAGCTACTGAGCTTTTTCAGTAGCGTTGTTTTGCGAGGTATTAAAGAGGCGATGAGTATTCAGTTCATATTTTCACAATTTATTGTACTTAAATTTATGTATATGTTTTGTATAGAGAAAATTCAGACAGGTCGGCGGAAGAGTAGGAGGCAACAAAGGTTTTCTTTAGATGTGATGTAGACTGGCTACCAGCGTGTGTCGCTATAGCGTATTGCACGGTCTCCATCTTCTGGCATCGCTCTCCAGGAAATATCCTGTCCGATGACGCAATCTCTTCCCATGTGGTTTGGGTCTTCGTATCTAATTTTTGCAACAGCATGTGGATTATCATGTATCCCGATATATCCCCAGCACTTCTCAATGTCTGCAGGGCACGCGTATGCAGGTTGACTGCGTCCGAAAATTCCCAAAGCCTATTAGCAGAAGGCTAATCAACCTTCTTGAGACCAAGAATCTCATTGATGTGTGCCTGGAAAAGAAGTCGTTTATTATTAAAACGTTTGCTAAGTATGTCCAGAGCCACACGATAATTGGCACTGGAGAGCTCCAACGATCGAACCGAATCCAAGGCCGCATCCGAGAGACATAAGCGAAGATGGCGGAACTTCTCGATTTCACTGAGATCTGCATCCTCTTCGATGACCGAATTGAACATGGCAATAAAATCCGCATATTCCACATAGCCACCAGAGAAGCTAGGTAGCTTCTGCTCAGGAAGCCGCTGCTTGTGAGCCATGATGATGGTATGACCTCCCGAGTTGTTTGGTAGGCTAGTGGAATGAGCAGCTACGCGTAAGTGACCTAATTCGAGAGCAGACAGCAGCTTGGCTTTCAAAGAAATGAACAGCATATCGAAGGTTTCACACAGCTCACTTCTGAACTAACATATCGGAAAGTCATCGGACGTGTTTTTTGCCCCGCTGCAAGAAAGTTGCAAATTCAATAATTAATATTAAACTTTACTCGCTTCAATTTTTTGTAAAGAACAATCGAATGATAATTCTTCACTCTGAGTTCACGGCAAACAAAAATAAACACGGCAGAAACCTTAAACAGAAAATTTAATTCGCGTTAGACGCTGCCAAATACATTAAAACCAGACGCTAATATACAAACACTCCAAGTAACATAGATACGCACAAGTAATGCAGAAAGCACTCAATACGGACAACCAGAGTAAAGAAACCAAGTAAATAAACACTCAAAACAAACTCCAAACAACGATGGCACCACCACAAAAACGCCCACGGGACGCGCTGCTGCCGATGCACAGATGCACCTTCACCCCGACTTTTGGAGATTATCTCCGAAAAGTTTGGGGAGCAGGCACAACTCAAACGGGAGACCGAACAGCGGATTCTGGGTGAGCTCCAAGATCACGTCTCCAAACTTAACGAGGAGCTCCAGCGCCTGGCCAAGCGTGTGGAGCAGTTGGAGACGGAGGCATCCGAGAATTACACACTAAAGGCTCAAATATTGGCATATAATAAAGCTGGAGGTGCAGGCAATGGATAGGGTCGCAGCTGACGTCCGTTTATTGACGGCGAAAATTTAAAAACTATCTTTCATACTCTGTTTTTCACTTAATCTTACGCCTTCGCCAAAAATTAGGGATATTTTCCGAATAAGGCAACAGAGAGCATCGAACGGCACTATTGTTGCTCCCAGAATTATAGTTAAAATGGATCATACACGCGAAAAAATTGCATTGCTTCGACAAATTGGGGCATATCGGAGAACAGAAACAGAACAGTCGCAGAGCTTACAGCTGTTGGGTTTCGACTCACACGTGCCATTTTATGTTAACGTTCAACTTACAAAAGCTCAATATGAAATTTTCAAAGAAGCTATGAGAGGGAAGAGGCAAAAAAAGCTCACCGCAGTATTTATGCGTCGCTCCGCTGTTCACGTGAGAGAGGCTGTGAGCGATAGCTACGTTCGCATTAGTAGCATGCTAGAGCTTTTGTCCATGTATGCATCTCAATCTCATAACCCAGAACACGATCAACAAGGGAGCTTTCGTAGCTAAATATCTCTCTTACCATTCTCTTTATGTATTTAATGTTAGTCTTAAGAGTTTACTGCATTTCTTTCTCCTTTGTAACTTTTCATGTACGTTTTTAATGTGTGTGGAAGTAAAACAATCCTACAACGTTACTCATGGTTTCATTAAAAATTTCGTTTATCTCTTTACTAATATTATCACTAACAATTTCACTAGCTTCCTCACTAACAGTGTTAATAACAATTTCATTATCTTCTTCACTAACAGTATTACTAACAATTTCATTAACTTCTTCACTAACGGTATCACTAATAATTTCATTATTATTGTCTATTTTAATTACATCATCTCTAACTATTTTATCGAAATTTTCTCTAATATTTGCACTACTCATTATACTAATATGTTTTCCAACCGTTTTAATTTGTATTTTATCATTTTTGATCGGCATTACTGAATTTGTACTTAAATGATCACTGGTTTTCGAATTCACAGCGTCTAATGTAACCATGTTTAAAGTACTTAAGTCCAAGTTTAACTCGCATGCATTCATAAAATTTCTGCCAAGAACCACACCATGACTCATAGACTCGTTCGACACAACGTTCAAATAAAAATAACATTTTATTCTTCCTTTCAAAACATAACATAAAATTTTTCCAAATGTTTTCAATTGGCTTTTATTTAGCCCAAAATATAATTCCAAAACTGGTTCCAAGCTAATTTCTCTAATTTCTTTTGATGAACGATATGGGGCAGCCAGAGTCTATGAGGCACGCTGAAATTAATGATGTTACGACATTGTTGCAAAAGAAAATCCTAAAGTATCTTACATAATTGTTATATGTTACGCTCTTTCTCTCCGGGCATTGTCCGACCAGATGTCCAAATGCTCCAAAGGCGTAGCAGGATCCAGGTTCCCTTTTTGGCTTAAGGCAGTCCTTGGCAAAATAACCTCGCGAGTTGCAGTTGGCGCAACGTAGGTCCTTGGTCGCCGAAGAATTTGCCAGGCCCCGTGATGATGTGGCATGCTGCATACGCTCCGGAAGGCGAATCTCCGAGAAAGCACGCAAAACTTGCTTCGGATCGGAGAAGCACTGAATGCGAGCCTGATCTCGGAAGCCCCAAGCCGGAATTCCCTCGATTATCTTATCTTTCAATTCTTCTGTGTCTATGTTGATGTTCCTATCCAACATCATTTTTTCCTCGAAGTATGTGGAAAAATTTTCTCCACGATCAATTGCTCGCACAGGTGATCAGCTGATTCCAAGATGCGCGAGGAATCTGCATGGAGCGAGCGTTGAGCGTTTCCTTTGAGCTTGGCAATCAGCAGCATTCGTTTGGTAATGTTGTCCAGATTGTATATTTGGACAATGTTCTCCATCTGTATGACCCAGTTTTTGGCGCACTATGTCCCATCGTATTCCATAGTGACTTCCTTTGCTAACGTAAGGGATGCTGTCGGTGATCCCCATATGTTGTTTACATTTGTGTCTTGTGCTGTTGACTGTGGCGCTGTTAACTGTAGCACTGTTAACTGTAGCACTGTTATCGTTGTCGCTGTTAACTGCGTCGTTGTCTTCGTTGATAACGTCATTGGATTAGCCGACGTGAACGATCTTGTTTATTTCGTCATGGATTTGCCGCAGCATGCTTCCTGCTTCCTGCTTCAATCTCTGCGCGCAATTTAATCAGAGAGTCGTACTCGGCTTCTACCATGCTCGACTGTCCCTGCATGCCTCGAGTTGTTGGTGCTGCCTCTTCCTCGACCAACGAAGCCAAGGTTGGTGCTTTGCCTGCCGCCTGCTGCTGTTCCATTCGGTCGATCGAACCTTCTGGTGGATCGCCGCGTGCGTTTGGTAAGATTGTGCTTAGGCGTGCGATCAATTCGGCTTTGGTGCCTTGAGTTGGTAGTCCGAGTCCAGCCAGCCATCACTTTAGTTGCGCTGACGAGAATTGGTTTAGTTCGATGTCGCACACATTGTGAGTAAGGCCCACTTCTGAGATTGTGGAAGTAAAAAACGAGTATGCACTTTTTCTTTTACTTTATTCCGACCAACACGTCTTTCCTCGTTCAATGTCTCTTTTCGATTGCCTTCGCGTCGATCTATCCACTTTTCTATATGAGACCGTTCAGTGTGAACTTATATTTAGGGGTTATTTACATATGATAGGGCTGCTGTATTGGCAATGGGTTAATCTACATAGGGGCTGATAGGGGTTATTCTACCACATGTGTAAGTTGAATATTTCTTTGAATTATATTAACGCCAAAATGCAGAGTAACATGATTTCAAAGGCGAGCAGTCCTGCATTAGTCCGTATACTTGGCAAGCAACACTCAGGAATAAATATTTATCATATTAATGCTCAAAGTCTAACCAAGAAAATAGATGAGTTCAGGTACCTTTTTACTAACTCAAAAGAGAGTCTAATAGAGTATATCTTTCTCGAAAGAAAGGGAGCCAGACAAGCGTCCAGGTTACTTATTGGCTTCATTTACAGACCAAATCGCACAACAGACTTTTCGGAAGCCATCTCAATACTGGACACAATATCATTAGGGTATGACAATGTAGTAATCACCGGTGACCTAAATAGCAACATGCTGAATGAGAACCAGCTAAAAAACAATTTGGAAGCGATTGGTCTGCATGCTGCAAACTCTGATTACCTAACTCACATCACACAAAGTACTGACACCCTGCTTGACGGAGTTTTTGTTAGTGATCGTCAAAGTATTTTATTATATGACCAAATTTCTTTGCCATTATTCTCTAGACATTACTTAATATTTCTAACGTATGATGTTTACTTCGAAAACTCTGCCGAAAACATATATTACAGAGACTTTAAAAATATTGACTATGTTTCGTTAAGTGCTGAATGTGACCAACTGGAGTAGAATAGAATCCTGGCTACAACCTCAATGGACGAACAAGTTTATTGCAATTAATAAACTGCTTAATGAAAAACAATCGGGGTCTAGGAAAAACAGGAGTTGTACTTCTGCAATCCTTAAAGTCACTGAATACATCCGTAAAAAAAATTGATGAAGGACAGGTGGCCTTCTTGACATTATAAGACTATAGCAAAGTATTCAATACCGTCAATCACGATGTTCTTTGTAAAAAACTTCAAAGACTATATGGACTGGACAGCACCGCATCCGAACTAATTCATTCAACTTGACAAATCGATTACAATCTGTACTCACGAAATTTACCAGTCATCTCTGTCCCCAACGAGTTCCGCAAGGATCTATCCTTGGACCATTATTGTTTACTGTTTATGTAAATGACCTTCCCAATGTCTGTGTGTGAAGTCCATTTATATGCTGATGACGTCCAAATGTATAAATGTCTGGACGTTGATAGGTGTTAGACTAAAATTCGAGGAAAATTAGAGCTAAACACAACTCAAAGAGCTAAACATGCAAAGATAGCTAGAAATAGTACTGATTACGGGAAAGGTATGTTAGTATTAGTGATTTAAGAAGAGGAAGGGAATTAGTAGTGGATATTATATGGTAGAGGGTCATGGGTGAACTGCATCTTGCAGGTTTTTTGGCACAGAAATTCCATGTCTTTTATTTTTTTAATTCGGGGAAAAGAAAAGTTCAATCAGACCAATGTGCAGAGCAGATGCTTTGAGCAATGCTTAAATCGAAATCGGTAGAAATAAGATGAGAGAGGAGAGTGGTTGCAGCAACAGCTTATAAGTGAGAGCATTACTGCACAGAAAGTTACAAGAGCGAGAGAGAAAGAACAGTTATTGAGAGTTAGGTGATAGAGAGAGAGTGATAGACGGCAAAAGCTACGTAAAGAGCGGCTAAATGTAATGAGAAGGAGTACTTACGAAAAGCAACAATTTTTGCTACATCTGATATCTACATCTACAATGTATATTATACATCTAACATGTAGATTTTAGATGTTCCATTTAGATTCTACATCTCCTCCGTTAGGGGGTGCGAGCGAGAAAGAGAATCAGTAGCGCTGGAGGAGGGGAAACCAAGAGAAAATTAATTTCTTCATTCTGAGATCTAGGCGCTCAACAAGACGGACAGACAGACATGGCTCTACTCGGCTATTGATGCTGATCAAGAATATATTTACTTTATGGGGTCGGAAACGTTTCCGTCTCTGTGTTACATACATCCACTTTTACCACAAATCTAATATACCCCTTAACTCTTTTTTGAGTACGGCTATAAAAAGATAAAAACACCGGCTGTTTAAGTAAAATCAAAGAAAAATACGGAGCGCAAAACAAAAACACGCCTGGTCATTACGAAAGAGAACGAACGATATGCCGTCCCGTAATAACATAAATGAGTGTGCAATAATAACCAATAGAGAACTAACAAACATAAAGAGTTGGGCAATCAATAAATCATAATACCAACAACAGCAAAGAGGACATGCGGTATCACAACGGGCAGAAACGGGCCTAAGTGTGTCAGGTTCCAGGCGATCCCGACAACAGCCTCAACCTAACCTAACATACAGCAACAGACCCGCTACTCATTCTCTTTCTCGCTCGCACACTCTGCCTCGTTATATACGCGAGCGCCCGCTGGCGGTGAAGATGTAGAATATAAATGGTACATGTAGAATCTACATGTTAGATGTAAAATATACATTGCAGATGTAGATGTAGATAACAGATGTAGCAAAAAAATGTAAAATGTAAATTTTTTTTTAATTCTAAAATTCTAAAAAATCATGCTCCAAAATGTAAATACTGACTGAGTACGGATATAAGTAGAGTCGCGTCCGCAGAAGCGACTCACACGTTCCTTCTCGTTTTTATTTTATTTTTGTTTAAATTAGTTTTTTTTTGTCTATAATTTATTAAGTGCGATATTAATGGTATCGATATATGCAATTCATGGCACAATAAAAGTGTATTAAAATTTTCTTAGTTAAAAAATTTTTTAAAATTCGGTATTTTTACGTACATCCAAAATCTTGGACTTTTGGGGATTGAACATTTACACAACATTTTCATTTACGACCACTTTTGACCACGTACGACAAATATCGATTAACTATAAATCAAAAATTTATCTCAGCAAAAATAGAAATTTACACATGTAAATGTCTCTGTCATGATTTTCTACCATATTTGATATAGATTTTTAAGCCAAAAATGCTTAGATCAGCTTAGTTCAACTTTTATTTATGAAGAACCAGGACGAATTTCGTGAAGGTCATTTAAAACAAATTTTTGTGCCACAAAATATCGATGCTGTGCGCGAAATGATTGAGCAAGATCGTCATTTCACATACCGTGAGATTGGGGTTTCATTAGACATTAGTATGACAACCATTGATAAACAATTTAAAAATCGAAAATTTTACAAAAATACGATCGTGCTGCTTCAAAAGCTGTGTATAACATTTATACATTATATGATAGATGTATAAATATAAAATGGAAATAAAAATGAATAATCGACGATATGGATGTCTTAAGCCGAAAGAGGCTGATCAAGGCCTGTTTTATAGAAGTGCCAAAAGTGATGCGAAAATAGGTTGAAATATTTTAAAATACCGGTTAGAGAATATTGTTCAAAGCAATAAAACCATTTTCAGACCCCATACGATTATAGAAATATTACATCTTTCGTCGATAAAGCACAACAAAAATGGAGCAAGGCAACTCCCATTTATTCGCCCGATCACACTACTCCACAAAATCGATCTGTTTTTTCCTCAAGGAAACAAATCGACTTTTCTGATAGATTTAATTTTTAATTTTTTTTTTTTAACAATTATATTTTCTATTTGCCAAATCTTTTTTTTTAAGAATTTTTGATAACTGTCATTTTTTGGTTTATGCTTTTTCAGAGGTAACGGATTTTTTCACAGAACTTAAGTATATTACATCTTGCTGTAACGAATTTTGCCATTCTGAAAAGCTAATTTATGCAGCTAGGATCGGGACCCAAACATTTTGTGGTTTAAGCTAACCGTCTGGAAAATATTAAACGTTTAAATGCGAAACGTATGATTTTTTTGCAGTATTTTTTACGACATGTTGACTTTAAAAACTCAGGAAAAGTCGAACAAAAATATATTCTGGGTCCTTTATTTTTTTGTATATAGGTGCATTAACTCGGCGTCGTTTAATATTTAAAATCTATTGAGAGACGGCGGATTTAAAATTGGTTGATCAACCCTTCGAAAATCGCATTTTATCGCTAGAAACCTTGCTGGCCCACCAAGCAATGTTGGCTTAGACATTTTTAAATTTTACATGTAGCAAAATTGGAATTATATATGATACCTAGCGGACCCGGCAAACGTTGTATCGCCCCATTTTAACGCCTTGAGATAAACTCCACATTGATTAATCCAACAGACTATCAAAGATTGGCTTTGCGATTTATCGTATCAATGCAGCTCTTCAGTGATTTGATCTTGAATAATGGAATTCAAGATTTTCCGACAGTAAACTAATTTTCAGGTGCGCCCTTTTATCCGTTTGTGCCACATGAAAATCATTTCTAGCGGACCCTACAGACGTTGTGCTGTCTTAACTATAAATATTGATTTCGAATTGGTATAATTAACTGAAAAATATTTCATAAAGAAGTGTTTATTATTTTAATGCTTTATGATAAACAACATTTTGTTTTTTTTCTCTGGCGCGTATATAAATAGTTTGGCTGGTACTCCGACTCGGGAACAGGCGAAAAATATTGATTTTCAAGATTAATGCCACAAACAATTAGCGACTGCCCTTGAGATTTATTTACCGATATTGCAAATGCTAGCTTCACTGGAAACTGTAACCGTTTAAAGCGGAATGGCATGTCGTTCGAAATCAAAGTAATTTGTGCAATCAAAATGTCTTCTCCTTCATATTTCCCTTTCAAAATTGTGGCTTAATGAACAAAATTTCTTCACCGCAAGTCGGGTGCCATTACAAAGACGTGGCTGGTTTTTATTTAGCAACGTAATAATTACCGATCCGATATTTAGTTGCAGATTATGAGGTGGTAGTCCGGGCAATTCCATTGAATTTAAGAATTCCGTGGATAGTTGACGACATCATCGTATTTAGTAATGGAATCAATCGATTTGTATGTTATTAACTCGCCAGCTGTATTATTTTGAATCTGAAAATTCATTTCGTTGACATCAACGTTTTTTGCATCCAATATAACTCCTTCGCTCAACCTTACATGATTTTTTTAATTTTGAGCAATGTTTGGGAAAACCTCGACGAGTTGTGTCTTTGTTTCAGTAAAGTTACAAAAATTGGTAGGATGTATCCAGACAATGGTATTTTTCTATTACCAATATTTAGCAATTGTTTGGAAAAAACTTTTCCAGATTGCTCGTTCTGCAATTCGACTCGCACGTTTATATTTATAGCGTTTTATCGTCTTTCCATAAAACGTATGACTTTAAACACGCGTTAAGTTCGTCGGCTGGTGTTGATCGTGGTATTACTGGTAGTGTTTGGCGAAAATCTCCTGCTAATAAAATCAGTACACCACCAAACCGGGTTTGGTTCTTTCGGAGATCTGGAAAGAGCTGTTCGACCTCCTTCCAACAACGTAGCTTCAATACCTGACGAAGCAAAGGCAAGTGTGATACCATTTTGCCATCGAATCGTTGCCAAAATCAATGATATCAAAAAACGTTTTCACATTCCCACCGGGAGCATCTAAAACAAAAAATCCGCCAGTTCCATCGTTCACTACTTTCATTCGCGTACCGTAGACACTGGCGGCGGTACCAATGGTATAAATTTGACTTGACCGCTCGCGTAACACAATCCAGTAGCTTCATTATTAACCTAAATGCCTTGCAGTAGTGGCACACAACGTTCATTTGTCCAATAGCAACGATTTACTGTGAACTGTAATCTATTACCACGTTGTAATTGAATGCAGCTCGATAGGGGTCTGAAGCATAATTTCTATGTTGTTGATTTCGATTCCATCGATTTCGTTCAACATCATTCCTCGCTTCGCGTTGCTCGTCGGTTTAACGTTCTCTTCTATATCTGTGACTTGCAGAATTGTGAGTTCTGCGAATTAAACTTGTACTTATAATTGCTGACATTTTTAAAAACGAAAATTCCTTTGTAAATTAAAGAAAACTACTGCAACGCATCATATGATCGAAGTGTTTCGTATACAAAGCTAACTTTTCTACTGATAGGTCTCTCTGTCAAAACTAAAACCATTAGTTCATGTTTTTTGCAGCCAATATATCGGGGATTCCAGACCCTAAACCCTTCTCCTAACAATAACCAACACAACAACAATAAATTTTAGCGAAATCGGTCTAGCCGATCATGCTTGATGCCGGGACCAAGGGAAATATATATAGATAAAAGGTGTCGGACATTTACTAAAAAAAAAAGTTAACGGATTTATATACAATTTTATTTATTAGTAGCATATTTTGTTAAGAATAGATGATGCTAAAAAGTTCATGTCTGAAAATAAAACCATACCCAACAAAAAATTCGTTTTTAAAAGGTTGTTGGAGCGCAAAACAACTATAAAATAAGGTTTAACAGCGTCAGCTCTCAGCTCTGTTGTCGCAGCCGAGAGAGCCATCGAACGTTCGCCCACGCTATGCGGCACCTATGCTGCGCCCACCAATAAAGTAGTTGTAATTGAACTATTGAACCAACCGCATTTTTGTTCTCGAGCTCTTGTTTCTAATTGTAATTCTAAAGCCGAAGTACCCACAATATGTCCAATAGAGCTGAAGGTCGTTCCAAATGGAGTTATAAAACCATTTTGTCGTTAAGCCGTTTGTCTGGAGATGAAGCAGCATCTGTAAAGAAGCAGATTGATGAGTGGCTCGATCTGGGTATTGTGCGCAAATCGACGTCTCACATAGCGAGCAGAATCGTAATAGTCAAGAAACACGATCACCCGTTGAGAGTCTGCGTTGACTATCGGAAACTGAATAGCATGGTGATGAAAGATCGCTTTCCCGTGCCGATGATGGACGACGTTCTGGAAAAACTCAAAGCAGCAAAGTGTTTCGGCATAATGGATTTGGAAAATGGGGTTTTTCATGTGCCCGAGGAAGAGAATAGCCGAGCTTACACTGCGTTTGTTACTCGTGAAGGACTTTTTGAATTCAACAAGGCGCCAAACTCTCCAGCAGCTTTCATACGGTTTGTAAATCACATATTCCAGCCGCTCATCAAGACGCTATGCAGATGTACATGGATGACATAATTATTTATGCCAACGACATCGGAGAATGCATGACCTGGGGCTTACAGGATTTTTTCGCAAGTTTGTACCACAATAAGCCCAGGTAGCACCTCCGCTTAGAAATCTCTTAAATAAAGACGTCGATTTTAAGATTGGAGCAGAGGAAGAACAGGCGATCAAACAGTTGAAATCCTTTCTTGTAACGGAGCATGTTTTGCGAATTTACATAAGGGATGCGCCAACCGAGCTTCACACGGCGCGTCCAAAGATGGCTACTGCGCAGTTCTACTGCAGATGTTCGATGGTAGGCTTCACCCGGTTTATTTCTGGAGCAAGAAGACGACGCAAGCTGAATGTAACCAACATAGTTACATACTCGAGGTCAAATCTGCATATCTGGCATTGAAAAAGTTTAGACATTATTTGCTGGGAATAAGGTTTAAGCTGGTCACGGATGCACAACATTCAGCAGCAGTTTTACATCCCCCACTCAGAGGGGATATAAGTATAAGTTGTATTCTTCACAACAAAAAGACAGGCAAGCAAGAATGCCCCTTGCATTGCATCGACAAGGGCGGTGCACATCGACCACTTGGGTCCGATGGATGCGACGTCTAAACACTACAAGTTTATTCTGGCAGTAGTGGATGGATTTTCGAATTTTGTCTGGCTGTTTTCAACGAAGTCTACAGGCTGCGAAGAGGTCATAACGAAACTGAGCGAGTGGTCCAACGTATTCGGATTTCCGGGGCGCCTGATAAGCGACAGAGGCGTTGCATTCACGGCCAAAGCGTTTGCTGAGTTCCTCAGCGCTAACATGGTAGAGCATGTCTGGTCAACAACTGGTGTTGCCAGAGTTAATGGTCAAGTAGAAAGGGTTAACCGCTCAATCCTTTCGATCATAGCAAAGCTGTCATCAGAAGAACCGTCAAAGTGGTTCAAGTATGTACCTTCTGTGCAAAAAGCGAATAATTCCCACATTCATATGTCGACGAAAGTATCACCATTCGAAATCATGTTCGGCATCAAGATGAATAGCAAAGCAGAAGACCGAACTACTGAACTACTGGAACTACTGAATCAGGAGCTGGTAGAGAAGTTTAACGACGACGGTCTTATGTTGCGAAATGAAGCCAGGCAGAATATACAGCAAGCACAGAAGACCTGCAAGGCCAACTTTGCCAAGAAACGACGAGCCCAATTTGTTGCAGGTCGAAAGCTATCGAGTTCATACCTTGGTCCGTGTGAGATCGTCAACATTAAAAGTAATGGTTGATACGACGT
The DNA here is from genome assembly GCA_018150885.1 of Drosophila tristis. Taxonomy (NCBI): domain Eukaryota; kingdom Metazoa; phylum Arthropoda; class Insecta; order Diptera; family Drosophilidae; genus Drosophila; species Drosophila tristis. The sequence goes on along the minus strand of JAECWT010000198.1, from coordinate 865,900 downwards.
GAAGAAAGCAGCCCCGGACATCGAAGGACCAAACGTGACAGCGACTAGCTGTGACAATCTCAAACTGTGGAAGTTTGTCGAGGAAAACGAGGAGCTGTTGGTATCCGGGACGGATGACGAATGTCAGAATCGGTCATTATTCATTGGTGGTATTTTAATGAAACGTGCTTGTGATGGTTCTCAGTGTGAATTGGTGTTTCACGTGTTTCAAAATTGTTCACCATTACCCCAAGATGTTCTGTGTGAGGGCTTTAGATAGATTTGTACACTTGCTGTCAAATAATCATAATCAATATTACGAAAACTGAAGTTCTTCCGAACCGTTTTTATGTTCTAACAGGGTTCGACAAGTCAACAAATTACTACGAGCCCAGACGAACACCACAATGGTGGAGGCGAGTCTCAGGAATGTCCCTGACACTCCTGCAGATAATCCTCTACCATTGTAAGACAGCATGCGATGCCCTGCTTCTCCACCTTGCCAAGAGAGGAGCCGATATAGACCTCAGTCAGGAGCCCTGGATCCTCGATAACAATCCTCGAAAAGCTATACGTAGCTGTGTACCACAGGTAAAATTCGTCCCTGCATTCTTGCCAAAAAAGAGAGTCACACTTATTTTTGCTCCCAAATTTCAGCGATGAAGATTACACAGCGGTGAGCCTCGAAGGCCGCGAGAGCTCATTGATGATGTATATCATATTAAACCGGGGAACTATCCCACCTTTATTATTAATAATCGGGAGGAATTCCTGGACCTCACACTTGCCTCTCACACGATACACAATAACATAGTATAGTGGAGGGTCCTTGAAGAACACTCCTTCTCGGACCACAGGTACATGGAACCTGTTTTCTGATTATCCATATCCAGTCCAATTCCGGAACCTCAGGCGGACAAACTGGACTCGTTACTCAGACCACCTGGGCCGTATTCTCCCTCAGCAAGCTTCACGCTTGGGCTAAGTACTGTCAAAGTTGACCCCAACCTTGGGTTACCTGAAGAAACCTGATCAGTCATGGACGACATCCAGCAATGAATCGCAAAACCTTCTCTTCAACACACACTTCCCAGGCTGCGTTGTAAACAGACCAAACTACAGCGTACCTCCTTCTGTTGCCTCAAAATCCATTCTAAACCTGCTAAGTCAGGAGAACATATCCTGGGCAATTAAAATATTTAAGCCCTAAAAGTCTGTGGGAATAGATGGCTCACCCCAGCCCAACTGATACACGCCTGACAAAGGGCCATTATTTGGCTCAAAAGGATTTACGAGGGAATTTTCTCTCACGGACAAATCCCTGACACATGGCTTCATACCAAAGTCGTTTTTCAGTCAAAGTCAGGTAAACCCTCGCACACTGCCCCCAAAGATTTAAGACCAATAAGTCCTTTCTTTTGAAGAAAATGAAACGGCTTTTAGGGCTGCATCTCAGGGCGAGTATTTCGCCCAATCAAATCTCTGATTCTCAGCACGCCTATCGGAAAGATAGATCCCACTAGACGGCCTTACACGAGATTACATCGATCATTAAAACGTCCCTTAACTGTAGGAAATACACATTGGTAGCCTTCCTTGACATAGAAGTCGCTTTTAAAAACATCATCCCGACTGCCATCACGGGTGCACTGACGGACCTGGGGACTGATTCCCGGTCGGTGAGTCTCATCGATCAGATTCTTCAATGCAGGACGGTTGAGGCTTCACTGGAGGCATCGACTTCCACCAAGTTTGTAGCACCTCCTATGTAACGTAGCAGTTATTGAACTGCTGCGTGAGATAGAGGGGGGTGGATGTCACGAGGTGGCGTACGCTGATGATGTTGCCATAGCATTCTCTGGGAAATTTCCACAGACGCTATGGGAGTGCATGACAAGTATTTTCATGAAACTATCCCAGTGGGCAGACAAATGCGGGCTAGATGTTAATCCGTCTAAAACGGAACTAGTACTCTTCACCAGGAAGTACAAGATTCGGACACTGATTCCCCCAAAACTCTGTGGGGAAGCGCTAGTTTTTAGCAATAACGCCAAGTATCTTGGTCTGATTCTCAATCGGAAGCTCGATTGGAAACTGAGCATAGAGTATAGAGTAAAGAAGGCCACTGTGGCCCACTATACCTGCAAAAAAACCATCGGACTCAAATGGGGAATGACACCGTATATAGTCCGGTGGCTATATACCGTCATCATACGACCAATCCTGATGTACGGAGTGGTGGTGTAGTGGCCAGCACTGGACAAGAAAACTTGTCTTAGCAAACTGAGTGGCGTCCAACGCATGGCAGAGCTATAATGGGTGGACTGCGCACAACCCAAGTCGAAGACCTCGATACCATGTTGTGCCTTCTCCGTGCAGAACTCATGGGGAAAAAGTTGGCAACTCTTTCCGCTCTCCGAATGAGAGAATCCAAACTTTTGAAAGCACCCGCATTTGGACCCTCAAAAATCTTGACGAGACTCCCGCAACTATCGGAGGGGACAGATTACTTTATACAGAGTGATCACCTCTCGACGCCCTTCCAGGTATCAATCCCACTCAGGGAGGACTGGGAGAGAGGCGAACCTGGAACCTACACTGATGGCTCAAAGTTAGACGGCCGTGTGGGTGGTGGCGTCAACTCTAACAAGCTCAACATTAGTCTTTGTTTCAGACTCCCGGATCACTGTAGTGTGTTCCAAGCGGAGGTTAAAGCAATAAACAAGGCTATTTCTATCGTCTCCAAACTTTCTTTGGACAGGCACTCAGTGTGCGTCTTCTCAGACAGCCAAGCAGCTCTCAGAGCACTTAGCTCAATATCGTCGAACTCAACGACTGTTAACATATGCCGCAGGTCTCTAAATGAAACCGCTGAGCATTTAGATCTCTCCCTAATATGGGTCCCCGGACACAGGGATATCCACGGGAATGATGCTGCCGACGAACCAGCCAGGCAAGGTACTACCAAACCTCTCCTACCGCAGAAGAAGCTATGCCTTTGCCTACGTGTAGGCTACTAACGCACGAAGCCTTCGAGCTAATTGCCGACAGACGATGGCAGCAAACCATCACATGTAAAACTTCCAGGTCGATCTGGCCACGTCGATCGAAGAATCGCTCGAAAGAGCTCTACAGACTCAGCAGAGTACAGTGCTCCACCGTCATCCGAGCCATCACGGGACACTGGCAGATCAGAACACATGCTGCAAGACTGTCAAACAATTTTAACGACTTCTGTAGAAGCTGTACGGACGAGGAAGAGGCGGTCCCCCACTTCTTCTGTCACTGTCCGGCCCTGGGAAACCGTAGGCTACGGCTTCTTGGGGCTCCTTTCCTCATCGACATTTCGGACCTGTCCGAAATCCGACCAGGGATTTTGTCCAAATACATCCAAGCCACCGGATGGGACTTTCTCTCTCTCCAACTACTGCCTTAACCTAACCTAACCTGTTATACAAAATTGGTTTTAAATCATTAATTATGATAAAATACTTAAACAAAAGCTTGAGTTGTAACGAACCATGGATCTCATGGTTCGTCACAAGCAGTCGATGCAACCAACGCAAGAAACCAACCAAGAAAGAAAAGCGAGAACTCAGTACATGCCAAAAGACAGGAGACCGGCACAATGGGACTAACGCAATAAGTACATAAAATAATATTAAATAAATAAATATACCTAATAATATATTCTCGAATTTCCAACGAAATTCCTTTCCCACGGTACCGGTACACACCTATCACCTTACCTGGCACATTGGACACTTGTTGGGAGGCGATTGCGCTAGGTAACCCTCTGTTACCGGGCAATCCACTCGGCAGTATATATTTATGTAAGAACCTTCAAAAATTTCGAAATAAGATAGCTGTAAGACATTGGTGGGAAAATCGATGCCCGGCCGATCCATAAAAGGCACTGCCTGGCGTGGAGACGACGGGTCGATTGGCAGTCCATTAGCCATAGAAGTCAGGCAAATAAGAAACACGCAAGGCAGTCCATCAGGAGTCAAGAACTAACATACACGTCGTGGTCACCCAGTCAAACTAACCGAGAAGCATAATAACAGGAAACAATAAAGAAACCAATTAAAAATTCAAAGAAACCAAAAATTGTTGTGATTTCGGTAACCATTCTATTTTAGTTGCTGGCAAAGTTCCTGTTTTCCCAATAAAGTCCTCGTGAATTATACATATCTTGTAATTCAGGATAATGGACAGACTGATGCATATCCCAGCCTGAGATAGGTCCTCACAGATTTTGAAAAAAATATAGTTTAATGATTGATTGTTAATAAAAAATGTTTTGAAAACTATTTTTATTTTATATTTATGAAAATTAATAAAAATAATATATTATAATATCCATATAATTGTCATTCATATAATACTGCAATAACTAGATTATATTTTTGTTCATTATTAAAATATTTTATTTGGTTTTTATACCCGTACTCAAAAAAGAGTTAAGGGGTATATTAGATTTGTGGTAAAAGTGGATGTGTGTAACGCAGAGAAGGAAACATTTCCGACCCCATAAAGTATATATATTCTTGATCAGCATCAATAGCCGAGTCGATAGAGCCATGTCTGTCTGTCCGTCTCTCCGTCTGTCCGTCTTGTTTGACGCCTGGATCTCAGAGACTATAAGAGCTAGGGCAACCAAATTGGTTTCCTAACTCATGTGATCTCATCTGTGGCAGGCACAATTTTAAAGATACGATAAAACTAAAAGCGCAGTATCGTAGAGAATGCCGATATCTACCAGGTTGCCGATTCTGAATCAGATCGGATCATAATTATAGCCATAATGCCGAAATTAATTTTCAGTTGCTTCCCCCGCCCCCGCCGGCAAGTGACCCGCTACTCATTTCTCTCTCGCTCGCACACTCTGCCGCGTTCAGTGCGCGAGCAACCCCTAGCGTAGGAGATGTAGAATATTAATGGTACATTTAGAATCTACATGTTAGATGTAAAATATACATTGTAGATGTAGATGTAGATAACAGATGTAGCAAAAAAATGTAAAATTTTTTTTTAAATTCTAAAATTCTAAAAATTGATGCTCCAAAATGTAAATACTGACTGAGTACAGATATAAGTAGAGTCGCGTCCCCAGAAGCGACTCACACGTTCCTTCTCGTTTGTTCTCTTATTGCTATGTTTGCTTCGTGTTTACTGGCAAAATATGTCAAATTGAAATAATCTTCTAGGTGGTTCGAAACATACCAGCAATACAAGCAAAGCCTAGTAAGTACTAATCCTAGTACTCAGATCGAAAAAAACACCTCGCGAACAGAATCAGGGTTGATATTCTTATGAAACCGATAAGAAATGTTTTACGTTAAAAACTATTTTCTAGGCTCTATACGGAAGGCAGCTCTCACGAAAAATAGGTCGGTAAATACTATAATAGCCTATTCTCACAGGCCACCATCCATTGCGGGGATGGTCCGTAAGGTTTTGCCGTTCCGAAAATTTCCCAGTTATTCCACCATCCGTCTGGGATGTTCCTAATTCGCACGTTTCTGTGCGGTATTTTTTCGATAATTGTCAAATGCAACCATAAATATATGACATTCACAACAAAAAAATCGGAATTCACTACGAAAATGTAAACAATGACAGGAAAATGGTAAAAACAACAACAAAACATCTGATATGTCAGAATTGTCTCAGGCAGAAAAACTCAGTTTGTGGACTGGGAATTCTTTTATGAATGCTCTGCAAATCTCATGCAGTATATTGCACACGCTGTTTGCTGACAGCTTTCCGACTGTTCTGTACTCAGAAAAAGAACCCAAAGTATACAATGCCATAGCCATAGGCTATACAAAACTTTCCTTAAAAACGCCTCGTTATTTTCGGGTAAATTTTCAAAAATCGTAGAATATAGAATTGTATTTAAAACATTGATTGAATTTAGTAGAAGCAGTCACAAATGACCACGCTTCAATGTTTTAAGTCTTTTATTTCAAGACACTCCTCCCAGCAAATGGACTAAATGGGTAAAATTAAAACTAATTTGCTTTTCTTTTCGAATATTTGGCTGGCAAAAAATAGTTCATAAGTATACATATAAAAACGTATCGTTTCATGAATTCTCGTCTATTTACACGTAGTATGTACATATGCACGTCACGTCAGTACATATGCATGTCGATTTTACATCGTCGTCGTTTGAATTTACATCTTTAAACGAAAAATTTGTATACCCTGAAGACAGTACATTACATTTTTTATTTATATGTTTATTTATTGCATATCCCATTTTAAATAAGAGTCTAACATTAAGTAATAATCAAATCTTATAATTTATTTTAAAATTAGATAGTTCATTTCATTATCTATCTACATGATAAATTTGTAGAAACAAATCTCCGCAACGCATGCATCAAATTGCATGCTGGTTTTTTTTTTAAGTGATAGCCAGAGAATGTAGCATGGTTTGCACAAACAATTTTGTACTTTTCTATAAATAGGTTCCAAAAAAATTAAAAATGAAGCAACAAAAATTTCAAATTTGGTCTAAAAATGTGTATTTGAACGCCTATTGCATTTGATTTTGTGTCATCCTGTAGAACAGAACATTTTATAAAATATCTATCATAACATAGATTTGGTTTTTTATAACTTTTTGTTAGAAAAATTGTTTTCTGAAAAAATTGCAATTTGTGTAAGTATATTTGTTGCTTTTGAAAATGTGTGCGTTTTAAACCAACCAGTGTTGTTTTTAAAGTTAAATGTCGTTACAAGTTGTGGCTTCAAGGAGCCGTGAAAGTAGCCAAGACATTACATATCGGAATGAAAAATCGTCTACGCACAGCAAGGTTCAAATCAACGGAGCAACAACAACAACTGCAAATGAATAATATAATTGGTCCAATGAACGACCGTTGTCGCCATTGTCAGCCATTAAAATTTAAAAGTGAAGCAGATGGGATTTGCTGTGCGAGTGGTAAAGTGAAATTGCCTGAATTGGGCAGCCCACCACAACCATTGAGCACATTACTTAATGGATTGACACCTGAGTCTAATCATTTATTGAACAATATACGAAGGTATAATTAAAATTTTCAAATGACATCTTTTGGCGCCACAAATATCATAAAAGACAACTTCATTCCAACGTTAATAGTAATGATATAGTTTTGTTTATGCAAATTGAATGCTTGTTCTCATTCTATCGTATATTTTAATAATAACGGTCTAGGATTAAACCCAACTAAATCTAAATGCCTAGTAATCTCAAAAAAGAAAGTCGAATTTACTAACCTACGCAAAATAAAAATAAATCATAATCCATTACATTCACAACAAAAGAAAATAATCTGGGTTTGGTTTTTAATAGCATGCTTACATGGAATGATCACATCATAAAGGTCGTAGGTAGAACAACCTATGGTTTGCTACGAACTTTAAACATGGCATGACCTTCCAAAAAATATTCGTTGCTAAAACACTATTAATACCAACACTTTTTTATGGCGTAAAGCTATTTGCAAACTGTGATAGTAGTTGTAATCAAAAACTGAACGTCGTATTCAATAGTATAGCAAGATATGTGTTTAAAATAAGAAGGAGGGAGCATATAACTACCCATACAGGCAGAATTTTTGGTATAGATTTAATAAAATGGATTGACTCGCGAGCATTAATATTTGTACATAAAATTATAACCAAGAAAGAACCACACCACCATATCTAGCAGACATACTAAGGTTTACTGCATCACGGAGAACAAATAATATAGTATATGTCGTAAACACAGACTAGCTAGCTCTGAAAGACACTTTTTCATTTACACTGTTCGCCTATGGAACCAATTACAAAATAGCTTAAAAACAACTGTAGACGCATTAAAATTCAGGACAAATTTGACTATACATCTGAAAACTCTAAATTAAAAGAATAACATAACTCAAAATAAAATTAAAAATTTATTATGTTTAGGAGATATTTAAATTAAAATTTAGAATTAAAAATGTGAATAAAATTAAGCAAGAAACATAACATACTCAAAATGATCTATAGGAACTATTCAATCTAATCCAATTTAATTTAATAATTTTTGTGACTAGTGTACTAATCATAAGGTACAACTTTGTAGCACTAGGAAAATTAAAATGAACAAACAAACTTCCTATCTCGTCTTTATCTAGTGATTCCAACTCATGATGGGACCTGTTTAACTCCTCATGCATTTCCGCCAACATATCACTTAGGCTGTCGAGTTTATTACCCGAGAATGACTCGCCAAGACGGTGCAGCCGATCATGCGGAGACTGAACTTTGCGCTTGTAAAGCCTCAGCCTTTTTTGCTCCATCGTTGTTGGCTCGTTGTCCATGTCAACCGGTGGAATGCAACGAAACAACGGAAAATGAAAGACCGGTTAAGCGACGTCGAACAGAACGGGAGCGAGAATAGAAGACACGGAAAGTCAACAACCGCGGCTAAAACACTGAACTTGCACTTTAACTTTTCTTATTTGCACAAAATGTATTTGTTGGTAGTTAAGCAGCACAGCAACGAATATATTGTTCGATTTTTATAGGTGTGATACAAATTTTAGTTAAATCCCATCGAGGTAACCAATGTTTGAGATGCCAAGCTTTTGTTGCACTTACATATTTATTTGCAAAATCAATTAAAACAACTCGATTTGAAACGTTATAACAATGATTAATTATACAGGTGGCTAGCGGAAGCCGATTGCTCGCCGGATGAAAGTACACAAGAGGGTTCGGTATGCAACTTATGCGGCGAGAGATTAGCATAGAACGTACTTAGGCAAGTGCAGAGCGCCCTTTAACAGGGAGAGCGCAGCAGCACTGCCGAACGCTGGAGACTATATAAGTTTAGGATGCTCTTATACAAATAGTTACTGCTACATTTAAATAGCCGCTGGCCCGAACATCACGTATTAATTTAGCGGATTGAAATGGGCGAAGGCCCCACTGGGCGGCGGTGTCTCGTCGCTGACGAACAGCTGCCCGTCGGGCAGCGGGGTCGCGTTTAGAGACAGACTCTATCTATGGGGCGTAGCGATAAACCTCGCCATGGAACAGCTTTTTGGCGGGTACGCTCTATCATTTTATATTTATATATTTTTATATATCTCTCTATGTTTCCCACTTCTCATATGACAAATGCAGGGAAATTGGGCGAGATGTGCAATCTTCTTTGCCAGTCCTGCCGAAATCGCTCCCTCCCCGCAATATCAATCTTTTACGAATAGAGATACCAAAAGACAGAGAGAGAGAGCATCCGGCCGTCATCGGTTCCCATATCGATTCCGCCGCTTAGGTATAATTACGCATAAAATATATTGTATGGGATAAATATCTTAATGTACAGTATATGTACTCTGACTGAGGACCGTTTATTGTACCGACTCGTTTATTATATTTCTCACTAGTATTCCTAACAACTTACATTTTCTTGAAGATATATATTTATATTTGTATACATGTACGAAATTAAAATCTATGCACTTTTAATGCAAGTTTTTAGTTCTCCAGTTGTACAAGTCATCCACACGGCATTCTTCGTCACTTGAACTTGAATCCGAATGTACTGCCACTTTTTTGTTGAATTTACGCTCTTTATTAATTAGACTATTTTTCTGATCATTAATTTTTATAAATCGTTTCCAGTTGTCAATCTGTTCATCTATTTCTTTTAGTTGTCTTTTAATATTGATATTTTCTTGTTCTTCAGCCACTATAGTACTAGAAACGGTAGCAGCTATTTTAATTTCTCGCTGAAAGCGTATCCACTCTTCATCTTCGTTTGAATCAGCTTGGTGAAACTTATTTGACTTCTCTGAATCAAAAAATTTACCAGGCAATGTTTCAGCCATCCTAGAATCAGAATTTTCATTTTTTCGTACAGTCTTATCTTGGTGAGTGCTACAATTTGTGCTGGAAAGTGACTGCTGAGATAATTTGTTAGCGGTAACATACAATATTTTAGTCTTATTTTTCTTGGCTAAATCCAAATTTAATTTATGTTGTTTTGAGTTAACATGCACCTTCCAGACACTTGGTTTGATAACAATCCGGCATATTATGCAATTTAAGATTCCTGATGCATCGTATGTATTAGTTCTTAGTTAAGAAAACCAAAAATATATATCGTGAGAATTGAAATCAGTCTACCATAATAATGAGAAGTCCACTCATCATCACCCAGTTCTCCGCTCTACTGGCAATAAACTGAAAACACATTTACACAAATTAATCAGGCAGGCTCCGGCTTTCACTTTTACAAAAAAATGTGTGATTTACTTTTCAAAACGAAAAGTAAGACGCTTCCTTTAACTTTTGTTTTGGACGTAAAGATTTCATATAAGATTTATAGAAACATTTTATTGAGTTTACTGTCGCTCTCTTTAGCCGAAAGTGACTAATTGACACTGTCTATTGCGAATGTATGGATGTGTTGCGTGTGTGAATTAATTACTTTCTCCCTTTCTCTTGCTCAGTGACTGAGTTGCTGTTGGTCAGGCTGTTTTCGTAGGAAAAGACGTGTGCTTCGCTCGCCGATCCACACGAGACCGAAAACACGAGAGCAACGAAAATACGGGTACTGTTGAGAGATAGAGCACGTCTGCTTCACTTTTCGGCGAGCAGACAGCATACAAAAAATTGTTTGAGCATATATGAATCACTATATGCCAGTCCAAATCAAAAAAATTTTTTTTTTTTTTAATCTTTAATATCTCTCTACTACCATAGTCTGACATAGACTAACTGTCCGAAAGTAAAGCCATCTAGCCAGCCGTTCCAATAGAACGTAGTTCGTACCACGGACATATGTATGTACATATTCTTGATTATTTTGGTAAAGGATATTTTGCCAGGGGGGACTCCACTTTGCCAAGAGGTTTTAATGAAACGCATAGTTTTTTCTTGTTCCTGTTACTAAGCATGTTATTCATGGTCTTCAAATTATTGGTTATATTAATTTTGAAAATAACTCTTGATCAATTGAATTCATTTAGATGTTCTCTTAAAACAGACATTAAAAATATCGATTACACTATCGATGCCACTATCGATAATATTTATGGTCATATTCCATAAAACACTTCAATTCGGATTTATAACATACTGGTCGTAAAATGTAGTGGAATACAATTTATGTACATATATATGTATTTATGTTTTTTTCATAAGAGATATTTGTCTAGGGCACTACACGAAAAAAGTCGAAATATTTGGTATTAATGTCATTTTATGTGATAAATATTTTAATGCGGTTTTCATTTTTCGATACCTTATAGCCTTTTCACACTGGCAACTATCCACAATCCGGCATCCATTTCTGTGATGGCCCGTACGGTTTTCCAGTTATTCCACCATCCAGTTGGGATGTTCCTAACTCGCACGTTTCTCTGCGATTATTTAATTATTTTTACATGCAGCTATAAATATTTAAATATTTCATTTATTTTTGTGTTCCCATTTTAAAATATTTACGTGTGTGTTTGCTAGCGGCGGGAAGAAGATTGATATGTTTCTAGGGGCTAGCAACATACCTTCATATACAAGCCATTTGGATACTTTTATAGCCTATTCCCACACAGCACATCTATGAGGAACGGTGGGAATATTTGACAGATGTGAAACTCCGATTCCCACTGCCACCATCCACCATCCATGAAAAATAGCTGTGCACACAATTTGGTGCGGCGGAAAATTTCTTCTTTTATAATTTAAATGAATATTAATAATATTGCAATGGTTGTGAATTTGATTCAGCACCAATATATATTCTTGTATAATCTAATCATGTTGCTGGACATGGATGATGATAATAATGTGGTCAACATGGGCGAGGAGAATTTATTGGAATGGATATTTGTTTTGGAAACATTGAAGCGTGGTCATTTGTGACTGCTTCTACTAAATTCAATCAATGTTTTAAATACAATTCTATATTCTACGATTTTTGAAAATTTACCCGAAAATAACGAGGCGTTTTTAAGGAAAGTTTTGTATAGCCTATGGCTATGGCATTGTATACTTTGGGTTCTTTTTCTGAGTACAGAACAGTCGGAAAGCTGTCAGCAAACAGCGTGTGCAATATACTGCATGAGATTTGCAGAGCATTCATAAAAGAATTCCCAGTCCACAAACTGAGTTTTTCTGCCTGAGACAATTCTGACATATCAGATGTTTTGTTGTTGTTTTTACCATTTTCCTGTCATTGTTTACATTTTCGTAGTGAATTCCGATTTTTTTGTTGTGAATGTCATATATTTATGGTTGCATTTGACAATTATCGAAAAAATACCGCACAGAAACGTGCGAATTAGGAACATCCCAGACGGATGGTGGAATAACTGGGAAATTTTCGGAACGGCAAAACCTTACGGACCATCCCCGCAATGGATGGTGGATGGTGGCCTGTGAGAATAGGCTATTATAGTATTTACCGACCTATTTTTCGTGAGAGCTGCCTTCCGTATAGAGCCTAGAAAACAGTTTTTAACGTAAAACATTTCTTATCGGTTTCATAAGAATATCAACCCTGATTCTGTTCGCGAGGTGTTTTTTTCGATCTGAGTACTAGGATTAGTACTTACTAGGCTTTGCTTGTATTGCTGGTATGTTTCGAACCACCTAGAAGATTATTTCAATTTGACATATTTTGCCAGTAAACACGAAGCAAACATAGCAATAAGAGAACAAACGAGAAGGAACGTGTGAGTCGCTTCTGGGGACGCGACTCTACTTATACCCGTACTCAGTCAGTATATACATTTTTGAGATATGATTTTTTAGAATTTTAGAATTAAAAAAAAAAATTTTACATTTTACATTTTTTTGCTACATCTGTTATCTACATCTACATCTACATCTACAATGTATATTATACATGTAACATATAGATTGTACATGTTCCATTTAGATTCTACATCTCCTCCGCTAGGGGTTGCTCGCGCACTGAACGCGGCAGAGTGTGCGAGCGAGAAGGAGAATGAGTATCGTGTCTCTGGCTGGAGGAGGCGGGGGAACCAACAGAAAATTAATTTCTTCATTCTGGCTATAATTATAATCCGATCTGATTCATATTCAGCAATCTGGTAGATATGGTCATTCTCTACGATACTGCGTTTTTAGTTTTATCGTATCTTCAAAATTGTGCCTGCCACAGATTTTCGTCCTTTGTGGTGGCGGAAGGGGGCGGGGCGAAATTTTGAAATACACTTGTAGCAGTGTGATATCACATGAGTCTGGAAACCAAATTTGGTTGCCCTAACTCTTATAGTCTCTGAGATCCAGGCGCTCAACAAGACAGACAGACGGACATTCGGACGGACGGACGGACAGACAGACATGGCTCTATCGACTCGGCTATTGATGCTGATCAAGAATATATATACTTTATGGGGTCGGAAATGTTTCCTTCTCTGCGTTACACACATCCACTTTTACCACAAATCTAATATACCCCTTAACTCTTTTTTGAGTACGGGTATAAAAACCAAATAAAATATTTTAATAATGAACAAAAATATAATCTAGTTATTGCAGTATTATATGAATGACAATTATATGGATATTATTTTCATAAATATAAAATAAAAATAGTTTTCAAAACATTTTTTATTAACAATCAATCATTAAACTATATTTTTTTCAAAATCTGTGAGGACCTATCTCAGGCTGGGATATGCATCAGTCTGTCCATTATCCTGAATTACAAGATATGTATAATTCACGAGGACTTTATTGGGAAAACAGGAACTTTGCCAGCAACTAAAATAGAATGGTTACCGAAATCACAACAATTTTTGGTTTCTTTGAATTTTTAATTGGTTTCTTTATTGTTTCCTGTTATTATGCTTCTCGGTTAGTTTGACTGGGTGACCACGACGTGTATGTTAGTTCTTGACTCCTGATGGACTGCCTTGCGTGTTTCTTATTTGCCTGACTTCTATGGCTAATGGACTGCCAATCGACCCGTCGTCTCCACGCCAGGCAGTGCCTTTTATGGATCGGCCGGGCATCGATTTTCCCACCAATGTCTTACAGCTATCTTATTTCGAAATTTTTGAAGGTTCTTACATAAATATATACTGCCGAGTGGATTGCCCGGTAACAGAGGGTTACCTAGCGCAATCGCCTCCCAACAAGTGTCCAATGTGCCAGGTAAGGTGATAGGTGTGTACCGGTACCGTGGGAAAGGAATTTCGTTGGAAATTCGAGAATATATTATTAGGTATATTTATTTATTTAATATTATTTTATGTACTTATTGCGTTAGTCCCATTGTGCCGGTCTCCTGTCTTTTGGCATGTACTGAGTTCTCGCTTTTCTTTCTTGGTTGGTTTCTTGCGTTGGTTGCATCGACTGCTTGTGACGAACCATGAGATCCATGGTTCGTTACAACTCAAGCTTTTGTTTAAGTATTTTATCATAATTAATGATTTAAAACCAATTTTGTATAACAGGTTAGGTTAGGTTAAGGCAGTAGTTGGAGAGAGAGAAAGTCCCATCCGGTGGCTTGGATGTATTTGGACAAAATCCCTGGTCGGATTTCGGACAGGTCCGAAATGTCGATGAGGAAAGGAGCCCCAAGAAGCCGTAGCCTACGGTTTCCCAGGGCCGGACAGTGACAGAAGAAGTGGGGGACCGCCTCTTCCTCGTCCGTACAGCTTCTACAGAAGTCGTTAAAATTGTTTGACAGTCTTGCAGCATGTGTTCTGATCTGCCAGTGTCCCGTGATGGCTCGGATGACGGTGGAGCACTGTACTCTGCTGAGTCTGTAGAGCTCTTTCGAGCGATTCTTCGATCGACGTGGCCAGATCGACCTGGAAGTTTTACATGTGATGGTTTGCTGCCATCGTCTGTCGGCAATTAGCTCGAAGGCTTCGTGCGTTAGTAGCCTACACGTAGGCAAAGGCATAGCTTCTTCTGCGGTAGGAGAGGTTTGGTAGTACCTTGCCTGGCTGGTTCGTCGGCAGCATCATTCCCGTGGATATCCCTGTGTCCGGGGACCCATATTAGGGAGAGATCTAAATGCTCAGCGGTTTCATTTAGAGACCTGCGGCATATGTTAACAGTCGTTGAGTTCGACGATATTGAGCTAAGTGCTCTGAGAGCTGCTTGGCTGTCTGAGAAGACGCACACTGAGTGCCTGTCCAAAGAAAGTTTGGAGACGATAGAAATAGCCTTGTTTATTGCTTTAACCTCCGCTTGGAACACACTACAGTGATCCGGGAGTCTGAAACAAAGACTAATGTTGAGCTTGTTAGAGTTGACGCCACCACCCACACGGCCGTCTAACTTTGAGCCATCAGTGTAGGTTCCAGGTTCGCCTCTCTCCCAGTCCTCCCTGAGTGGGATTGATACCTGGAAGGGCGTCGAGAGGTGATCACTCTGTATAAAGTAATCTGTCCCCTCCGATAGTTGCGGGAGTCTCGTCAAGATTTTTGAGGGTCCAAATGCGGGTGCTTTCAAAAGTTTGGATTCTCTCATTCGGAGAGCGGAAAGAGTTGCCAACTTTTTCCCCATGAGTTCTGCACGGAGAAGGCACAACATGGTATCGAGGTCTTCGACTTGGGTTGTGCGCAGTCCACCCATTATAGCTCTGCCATGCGTTGGACGCCACTCAGTTTGCTAAGACAAGTTTTCTTGTCCAGTGCTGGCCACTACACCACCACTCCGTACATCAGGATTGGTCGTATGATGACGGTATATAGCCACCGGACTATATACGGTGTCATTCCCCATTTGAGTCCGATGGTTTTTTTGCAGGTATAGTGGGCCACAGTGGCCTTCTTTACTCTATACTCTATGCTCAGTTTCCAATCGAGCTTCCGATTGAGAATCAGACCAAGATACTTGGCGTTATTGCTAAAAACTAGCGCTTCCCCACAGAGTTTTGGGGGAATCAGTGTCCGAATCTTGTACTTCCTGGTGAAGAGTACTAGTTCCGTTTTAGACGGATTAACATCTAGCCCGCATTTGTCTGCCCACTGGGATAGTTTCATGAAAATACTTGTCATGCACTCCCATAGCGTCTGTGGAAATTTCCCAGAGAATGCTATGGCAACATCATCAGCGTACGCCACCTCGTGACATCCACCCCCCTCTATCTCACGCAGCAGTTCAATAACTGCTACGTTACATAGGAGGTGCTACAAACTTGGTGGAAGTCGATGCCTCCAGTGAGGCCTCAACCGTCCTGCATTGAAGAATCTGATCGATGAGACTCACCGACCGGGAATCAGTCCCCAGGTCCGTCAGTGCACCCGTGATGGCAGTCGGGATGATGTTTTTAAAAGCGACTTCTATGTCAAGGAAGGCTACCAATGTGTATTTCCTACAGTTAAGGGACGTTTTAATGATCGATGTAATCTCGTGTAAGGCCGTCTAGTGGGATCTATCTTTCCGATAGGCGTGCTGAGAATCAGAGATTTGATTGGGCGAAATACTCGCCCTGAGATGCAGCCCTAAAAGCCGTTTCATTTTCTTCAAAAGAAAGGACTTATTGGTCTTAAATCTTTGGGGGCAGTGTGCGAGGGTTTACCTGACTTTGACTGAAAAACGACTTTGGTATGAAGCCATGTGTCAGGGATTTGTCCGTGAGAGAAAATTCCCTCGTAAATCCTTTTGAGCCAAATAATGGCCCTTTGTCAGGCGTGTATCAGTTGGGCTGTGGTGAGCCATCTATTCCCACAGACTTTTAGGGCTTAAATATTTTAATTGCCCAGGATATGTTCTCCTGACTTAGCAGGTTTAGAATGGATTTTGAGGCAACAGAAGGAGGTACGCTGTAGTTTGGTCTGTTTACAACGCAGCCTGGGAAGTGTGTGTTGAAGAGAAGGTTTTGCGATTCATTGCTGGATGTCGTCCATGACTGATCAGGTTTCTTCAGGTAACCCAAGGTTGGGGTCAACTTTGACAGTACTTAGCCCAAGCGTGAAGCTTGCTGAGGGAGAATACGGCCCAGGTGGTCTGAGTAACGAGTCCAGTTTGTCCGCCTGAGGTTCCGGAATTGGACTGGACTCGGTATGGATAATCAGAAAACAGGTTCCATGTACCTGTGGTCCGAGAAGAAGTGTTCTTCAAGGACCCTCCACTATACTATGTTATTGTGTATCGTGTGAGAGGCAAGTGTGAGGTCCAGGAATTCCTCCCGATTATTAATAATAAAGGTGGGATAGTTCCCCGGTTTAATATGATATACATCATCAATGAGCTCTCGCGGCCTTCGAGGCTCACCGCTGTGTAATCTTCATCGCTGAAATTTGGGAGCAAAAATAAGTGTGACTCTCTTTTTTGGCAAGAATGCAGGGACGAATTTTACCTGTGGTACACAGCTACGTATAGCTTTTCGAGGATTGTTTCCGAGGATCCAGGGCTCCTGACTGAGGTCTATATCGGCTCCTCCCTTGGCAAGGTGGAGAAGCAGGGCATCGCATGCTGTCTTACAATGGTAGAGGATTATCTGCAGGAGTGTCAGGGACATTCCTGAGACTCGCCTCCACCATTGTGGTGTTCGTCTGGGCTCGTAGTAATTTGTTGACTTGTCGAACCCTGTTAGAACATAAAAACGGTTCGGAAGAACTTCAGTTTTCGTAATATTGATTATGATTATTTGACAGCAAGTGTACAAATCTATCTAAAGCCCTCACACAGAACATCTTGGGGTAATGGTGAACAATTTTGAAACACGTGAAACACCAATTCACACTGAGAACCATCACAAGCACGTTTCATTAAAATACCACCAATGAATAATGACCGATTCTGACATTCGTCATCCGTCCCGGATACCAACAGCTCCTCGTTTTCCTCGACAAACTTCCACAGTTTGAGATTGTCACAGCTAGTCGCTGTCACGTTTGGTCCTTCGATGTCCGGGGCTGCTTTCTTCACGTCGTATCAACCATTACTTTTAATCTTGACGATCTCACACGGACCAAGGTATGAACTCGATAGCTTTCGACCTACAACAAATTGGGCTCGTCGTTTCTTGGCAAAGTTGGCCTTGCAGGTCTTCTGTGCTTGCTGTATATTCTGCCTGGCTTCATTTCGCAACATAAGACCGTCGTCGTTAAACTTCTCTACCAGCTCCTGATTCAGTAGTTCCAGTAGTTCAGTAGTTCGGTCTTCTGCTTTGCTATTCATCTTGATGCCGAACATGATTTCGAATGGTGATACTTTCGTCGACATATGAATGTGGGAATTATTCGCTTTTTGCACAGAAGGTACATACTTGAACCACTTTGACGGTTCTTCTGATGACAGCTTTGCTATGATCGAAAGGATTGAGCGGTTAACCCTTTCTACTTGACCATTAACTCTGGCAACACCAGTTGTTGACCAGACATGCTCTACCATGTTAGCGCTGAGGAACTCAGCAAACGCTTTGGCCGTGAATGCAACGCCTCTGTCGCTTATCAGGCGCCCCGGAAATCCGAATACGTTGGACCACTCGCTCAGTTTCGTTATGACCTCTTCGCAGCCTGTAGACTTCGTTGAAAACAGCCAGACAAAATTCGAAAATCCATCCACTACTGCCAGAATAAACTTGTAGTGTTTAGACGTCGCATCCATCGGACCCAAGTGGTCGATGTGCACCGCCCTTGTCGATGCAATGCAAGGGGCATTCTTGCTTGCCTGTCTTTTTGTTGTGAAGAATACAACTTATACTTATATCCCCTCTGAGTGGGGGATGTAAAACTGCTGCTGAATGTTGTGCATCCGTGACCAGCTTAAACCTTATTCCCAGCAAATAATGTCTAAACTTTTTCAATGCCAGATATGCAGATTTGACCTCGAGTATGTAACTATGTTGGTTACATTCAGCTTGCGTCGTCTTCTTGCTCCAGAAATAAACCGGGTGAAGCCTACCATCGAACATCTGCAGTAGAACTGCGCAGTAGCCATCTTTGGACGCGCCGTGTGAAGCTCGGTTGGCGCATCCCTTATGTAAATTCGCAAAACATGCTCCGTTACAAGAAAGGATTTCAACTGTTTGATCGCCTGTTCTTCCTCTGCTCCAATCTTAAAATCGACGTCTTTTTTTAAGAGATTTCTAAGCGGAGGTGCTACCTGGGCATATTGTGGTACAAACTTGCGAAAAAATCCTGTAAGCCCCAGGTCATGCATTCTCCGATGTCGTTGGCATAAATAATTATGTCATCCATGTACATCTGCATAGCGTCTTGATGAGCGGCTGGAATATGTGATTTACAAACCGTATGAAAGCTGCTGGAGAGTTTGGCGCCTTGTTGAATTCAAAAAGTCCTTCACGAGTAACAAACGCAGTGTAAGCTCGGCTATTCTCTTCCTCGGGCACATGAAAAACCCCATTTTCCAAATCCATTATGCCGAAACACTTTGCTGCTTTGAGTTTTTCCAGAACGTCGTCCATCATCGGCACGGGAAAGCGATCTTTCATCACCATGCTATTCAGTTTCCGATAGTCAACGCAGACTCTCAACGGGTGATCGTGTTTCTTGACTATTACGATTCTGCTCGCTATGTGAGACGTCGATTTGCGCACAATACCCAGATCGAGCCACTCATCAATCTGCTTCTTTACAGATGCTGCTTCATCTCCAGACAAACGGCTTAACGACAAAATGGTTTTATAACTCCATTTGGAACGAATTAGAATTACAATTAGAAACAAGAGCTCGAGAACAAAAATGAACAAAAATGTTCAATTACAACTCCTTTATTGGTGGGCGCAGCATAGGTGCCGCATAGCGTGGGCGAACGTTCGATGGCTCTCTCGGCTGCGATAACAGAGCTGAGAGCTGACGCTGTTAAACCTTATTTTATAGTTGTTTTGCGCTCCAACAACCTTTTAAAAACGAATTTTTTGTTGGGTATGGTTTTATTTTCAGACATGAACTTTTTAGCATCATCTATTCTTAACAAAATATGCTACTAATAAATAAAATTGTATATAAATCCGTTAACTTTGTTTTTTTAGTAAATGTCCGACACCTTTTATCTATATATATTTCCCTTGGTCCCGGCATCAAGCATGATCGGCTAGACCGATTTCGCTAAAATTTATTGTTGTTGTGTTGGTTATTGTTAGGAGAAGGGTTTAGGGTCTGGAATCCCCGATATATTGGCTGCAAAAAACATGAACTAATGGTTTTAGTTTTGACAGAGAGACCTATCAGTAGAAAAGTTAGCTTTGTATACGAAACACTTCGATCATATGATGCGTTGCAGTAGTTTTCTTTAATTTACAAAGGAATTTTCGTTTTTAAAAATGTCAGCAATTATAAGTACAAGTTTAATTCGCAGAACTCACAATTCTGCAAGTCACAGATATAGAAGAGAACGTTAAACCGACGAGCAACGCGAAGCGAGGAATGATGTTGAACGAAATCGATGGAATCGAAATCAACAACATAGAAATTATGCTTCAGACCCCTATCGAGCTGCATTCAATTACAACGTGGTAATAGATTACAGTTCACAGTAAATCGTTGCTATTGGACAAATGAACGTTGTGTGCCACTACTGCAAGGCATTTAGGTTAATAATGAAGCTACTGGATTGTGTTACGCGAGCGGTCAAGTCAAATTTATACCATTGGTACCGCCGCCAGTGTCTACGGTACGCGAATGAAAGTAGTGAACGATGGAACTGGCGGATTTTTTGTTTTAGATGCTCCCGGTGGGAATGTGAAAACGTTTTTTGATATCATTGATTTTGGCAACGATTCGATGGCAAAATGGTATCACACTTGCCTTTGCTTCGTCAGGTATTGAAGCTACGTTGTTGGAAGGAGGTCGAACAGCTCTTTCCAGATCTCCGAAAGAACCAAACCCGGTTTGGTGGTGTACTGATTTTATTAGCAGGAGATTTTCGCCAAACACTACCAGTAATACCACGATCAACACCAGCCGACGAACTTAACGCGTGTTTAAAGTCATACGTTTTATGGAAAGACGATAAAACGCTATAAATATAAATATAAACGTGCGAGTCGAATTGCAGAACGAGCAATCTGGAAAAGTTTTTTCCAAACAATTGCTAAATATTGGTAATAGAAAAATACCATTGTCTGGATACATCCTACCAATTTTTGTAACTTTACTGAAACAAAGACACAACTCGTCGAGGTTTTCCCAAACATTGCTCAAAATTAAAAAAATCATGTAAGGTTGAGCGAAGGAGTTATATTGGATGCAAAAAACGTTGATGTCAACGAAATGAATTTTCAGATTCAAAATAATACAGCTGGCGAGTTAATAACATACAAATCGATTGATTCCATTACTAAATACGATGATGTCGTCAACTATCCACGGAATTCTTAAATTCAATGGAATTGCCCGGACTACCACCTCATAATCTGCAACTAAATATCGGATCGGTAATTATTACGTTGCTAAATAAAAACCAGCCACGTCTTTGTAATGGCACCCGACTTGCGGTGAAGAAATTTTGTTCATTAAGCCACAATTTTGAAAGGGAAATATGAAGGAGAAGACATTTTGATTGCACAAATTACTTTGATTTCGAACGACATGCCATTCCGCTTTAAACGGTTACAGTTTCCAGTGAAGCTAGCATTTGCAATGTCGGTAAATAAATCTCAAGGGCAGTCGCTAATTGTTTGTGGCATTAATCTTGAAAATCAATATTTTTCGCCTGTTCCCGAGTCGGAGTACCAGCCAAACTATTTATATACGCGCCAGAGAAAAAAAACAAAATGTTGTTTATCATAAAGCATTACAATAATAAACACTTTCTTTATGAAATATTTTTCAGTTAATTATACCAATTCGAAATCAATATTTATAGTTAAGACACCACAACGTCTGTCGGGTCCGCTAGAAATGATTTTCATGTGGAACAAACGGATAAAAGGGCGCACCTGAAAATTAGTTTACTGTCGGAAAATCTTGAATTCCATTATTCAAGATCAAATCGCTGAAGAGCTGCATTGATACGATAAATCGCAAAGCCAATCTTTGATAGTCTGTTGGATTAATCAATGTGGAGTTTATCTCAAGGCGTTAAAATGGGGCGATACAACGTTTGCCGGGTCCGCTAGGTATCATATATAATTCCAATTTTGCTACATGTAAAATTTAAAAATGTCTAAGCCAACATTGCTTGGTGGGCCAGCAAGGTTACTAGCGATAAAATGCGATTTTCGAAGGGTTGATCAACCATTTTTAAATCCGCCGTCTCTCAATAGATTTTAAATATTAAACGACGCCGAGTTAATGCACCTATATAAAAAAAAATAAAGGACCCAGAATATATTTTTGTTCGACTTTTCCTGAGTTTTTAAAGTCAACATGTCGTAAAAAATACTGCAAAAAAATCATACGTTTCGCATTTAAACGTTTAATATTTTCCAGACTGTTAGCTTAAACCACAAAATGTTTGGGTCCCGATCCTAGCTGCATAAATTAGCTTTTCAGAATGGCAAAATTCGTTACAGCAAGATGTAATATACTTAAGTTCTGTGAAAAAATCCGTTACCTCTGAAAAAAGCATAAACCAAAAAATGACAGTTATCAAAAATTCTTAAAAAAAAAGATTTGGCACATAGAAAATATAATTGTTAAAAAAAAAAAATTAAAAATTAAATCTATCAGAAAAGTCGATTTGTTTCCTTGAGGAAAAAACAGATCGATTTTGTGGAGTAGTGTGATCGGGCGAATAAATGGGAGTTGCTTTGCTCCATTTTTGTTGTGCTTTATCGACGAAAGATGTAATATTTCTATAATCGTATGGGGTCTGAAAATGGCTTTATTGCTTTGAACAATATTCTCTAACCGGTATTTTAAAATATTTCAACCTATTTTCGCATCACTTTTGGCACTTCTATAAAACAGGCCTTGATCAGCCTCTTTCGGCTTAAGACATCCATATCGTCGATTATTCATTTTTATTTCCATTTTATATTTATACATCTATCATATAATGTATAAATGTTATACACAGCTTTTGAAGCAGCACGATCGTATTTTTGTAAAATTTTCGATTTTTAAATTGTTTATCAATGGTTGTCATACTAATGTCTAATGAAACCCCAATCTCACGGTATGTGAAATGACGATCTTGCTCAATCATTTCGCGCACAGCATCGATATTTTGTGGCACAAAAATTTGTTTTAAATGACCTTCACGAAATTCGTCCTGGTTCTTCATAAATAAAAGTTGAACTAAGCTGATCTAAGCATTTTTGGCTTAAAAATCTATATCAAATATGGTAGAAAATCATGACAGAGACATTTACATGTGTAAATTTCTATTTTTGCTGAGATAAATTTTTGATTTATAGTTAATCGATATTTGTCGTACGTGGTCAAAAGTGGTCGTAAATGAAAATGTTGTGTAAATGTTCAATCCCCAAAAGTCCAAGATTTTGGATGTACGTAAAAATACAGAATTTTAAAAAATTTTTTAACTAAGAAAATTTTAATACACTTTTATTGTGCCATGAATTGCACTCTTTTGCACATATATCGATACCATTAATATCGCACTTAATAAATTATAGACAAAAAAAAACTAATTTAAACAAAAATAAAATAAAAACGAGAAGGAACGTGTGAGTCGCTTCTGCGGACGCGACTCTACTTATATCCGTACTCAGTCAGTATTTACATTTTGGAGCATGATTTTTTAGAATTTTAGAATTAAAAAAAAATTTACTTTTTACATTTTTTTGCTACATCTGTTATCTACATCTACATCTGCAATGTATATTTTACATCTAACATGTAGATTATAGATGTACCATTTATATTCTACATCTCCTCCGCTAGGGGTTGCTCGCGCACTGAACGCGGCAGAGTGTGCGAGCGAGAAGGAGATAGAGTATCGTGTCTCTGGCTGAAAGAGGCGGGGGAACCAACTGAAAATTAATTTCTTCATTCTGGCTATAATTATGATCCGATCTAGTTCAGATTCGACAATCTGGTAGATATGGGCATTCTCTACGATACTCTTTTAGTTTTATCGTATCTTTAAAATTGTGCTTGCCACAGATTTTCGTCCTTTGAGGGGGTCCTTTCATGTGATATCACATGAGTCTTGAAAACAAAATTTGGTTACCCCAACTCTTATAGTCTCTGAGATCCAGGCGCTCAACAAGACGGACGGACGGACAGACAGACATGGCTCTATCGACTCGGCTATTGATGCTGATCAAGAATATATATAGTTTATGGGGTCGGAAAATTTTCCTTCTCTGCGTTACACACATCCACTTTTACCACAAATCTAATATACCCCTTAACTGTTTTTTGAGTACGGGTATAACCAGAATGAACGTCGCTTCAGTGGCTGCGACTAAGTCAGTATATAAATACATATGTATGTACTTGATGCTGGGCCAAATTTTTTTTTGTTTTTTCAAGTAATATTGAAACTTAGAAACTAGTTCATATTGATAAGGAATTTTCATTTTTTTTTTAGTTTCTGTTAAAAAATTAATGATTAGTTAATATCAAGAAGTTTAGCTGAGGTTAATATATTGAGATAACTAGTTCGCAAAAACTTGTGCAGGTTTCGTACTGCCAATAACTGATTAATGACGATATGAATGGTATCAATATATATGCAATAGATTTCACCAATTATCCAACTCATTCAGCACCAAATTTTTTTTTAAATTTTCTTGATTAAATTTTTTTGTAAAATTCGGTAGCAATCTCTAAAAAATTAAAAATAAAAGCATGTAAATTACTATTAAATCTAAGGTAACAAAACTAGGGGGTGTCCCGTTTGAATTTCGAAAAAAATATTTTTTGGCCCAGCCTAATGTACACCCGCGACAAAAAAGCCGCAATTTGAAATTTCATGCATTTGTGAATTCTCTAGTCGCTGGATTTTGCAAATGTTAAAGTCTAGTTTTTATAGCTTAAGTAATTTCGAACAAAAGTACATACCACGTTTTATTCCTTTCATAGTCATACACTAAGAAAAAAGTTAAAAGTTAAGTTAAAATAAGATTTTCGGAGTGTTGGTCATCCACATTAAGCTCAACCGTTTAAGCATATCTTCTAATAAACAATACTTTAAACGACGCCTTATTAATGCACTTATACACAACAATTATGAGGACACAGTCAATCATTTTTATTTTCACATTTCCCGAGTCTTTAAAATCAAAAATTTTTAAAAATACCGCAAAAATATCATAAATTTTCAATTTGAAAGCTTAATATTTCCCACAAGTTGAAGCTAAAAAGTATTCAGATCTATTTTAAAGATGCATTTATTAGCTTATTAGATTGGCAAATTGATTATAACCAGATATAAGATGTACTTAAGATATGTGGAAAAACGCGCTTCATCTGAAAAAAGCATACAAAACAAACATTTTTTTTTACTTCGGTAAATATTTGATATACGGGCCTATGCTCCAAAAAAAACGTGCTCGGGTTGTAAAATGTCTGTTTCGCGGTTTTCACCGCTAAATTCACCTCCTTCCCATTTCCTCCTTATCGTTGAATTGCGCAAATTGAAAAGGCACGTTCCAATGAGTCTTAGCCCGGCAGATGTAGTATCAAGAGGATTTTCTCCAAACGAGCTTTTAGATTTGGAATTGTGGCTTTGTCGCATATCTACCCTACCATTTTCATAAATCAAAGGATATAACAATCCGTTAATACATTGTGATTCCGTTGCCTAATTGCATTACGGCTTCGCTGGGAAAGATTAGATCTTCTAGGACGCGGCATTGTTATTAAAATGTGCACTCGCATAAAACCACCAAACTGATTTTTTATTCCCTAAATTCCGTTCCTTTCCGATGATTTTATGTAGAATACTGTAGAATAAATCTTAGGTATTATTTTCGGGAATTTGACTATTTGACAGCATTGGACAACAAATGTTTGACATGGAGAAAGAAAATCAATGAAAACTCGATATGTGTAATAAACAAATCAGCATCTATTGAAATGCATCTATTCATTACGCATATCGAGTTTTCATTGTTTTTAAGATGTATTCTGCTTCGGGACGGAAACAAATCCAACAAATCAAAAACCATGGCAATCGGTCCAGCCGTTCTCGAGTTATAAGTGTTGTAACAGACACGACTTTCTTTCATATATATAGATAAAATATATATATAAATATAAAATATATATATAAATATAAAATATAAATAAATATAAAAATAAATAAAATAAAATATAAAAAAAATATAAATATATAAAATATGTGAAAATTATCATTGAACGTGTCTTTGGAGCACTACGGCCCACCGAGAAAATGTAAAAGTGGCTTCTTTGGTGTTGATTCTTTTCTCGCAGAAAGAAAATCGGTGCATAAAAAAAAAATAAAAATACATTCAAACACACGAATGTTAATGTAAAGGCAAAAACCTTTCAATTACAATTACATTACAAGAAAAATAAAAGAAGATAAACACCTGAAAAGGCACCGACAACGCTACAAAGAGCGTAAGATTTCAACAACTACTGAGCTGTGCGATGACCGGCACCGGCGCCGCCTGAGCTAATAGGCCACGGACAACAGCAGCAGACTAGACATACGCGTGAGAGGCCTGTCGCCCCTTTTGCCTTCGTTGGATACACAGATGGTCTTCAACACATAGATGAGCAGCTTCGCACTGGTGCGAAACAACGCAAACAGGCTGCATAATTGCGAATGCCCCAATTTGCCTTACCATTAAGTTCTACCTTCAAGCCTATGCGGGAAACCGCTGCTTGAAAACTACTAAACTCTGATAGGCTTTACACTAACAAATGTGGTTGGAGAATTAAAAAAAAAATGTTATCCGAAATGTGAGCCAACCACATTCAATAACAACTAATACATTTTCATGTCTCATTTGTCAAATGATAAATAAAAAAAATATATATATATATTTTCGTAAAAAATTATCACTTCAAATTTTATTTTTGATTTTCAAGAAGAAAATATTTTTCTTTCTTTCATAATTATTAATTATTAAAATTATTAAGAGAAAACCTTACTTTTTCTTTCATGAACGTTAGAAAAAAATTTGTTTTTTCCTTTTCTCATTGAATATATATAACAACAATTAAATTACATAATGGGATGGTTTAGTGGTTCTAGTGAGGCAAAAGGCAATACTGCCAACGTTGTAAACAACGTCAATTTAATTGATCACACAGACGATATAAAATCGTTGTGGATCCTGTTATTAATTATCACGGTAGTGTTAATTTTACAATTTCAACTTACAATCTATGTTAAGCATAATAAAATTATCATGAAAAGATACATGAGTAGGGCAAATAACTTAGACAGGATCTAAAAATGAATAAGGAGAAAACAGATCACGATTACGAAAGAAGACCCATATTTAGGTATAGCAACTACATGGTAAAAGTAAAAGTAAAAGAATGGAATGGAAAGAAATTGCGAAACAAATAGACGCATTTCGAAACCAATTTGATAAATCTTACAAATGCATCAATAGAGATGCAGTTTTAAAAGCGGAAACACTAAAAAACCATACTTTTACCATGTAGTTACCATCAACAAAAAACTACTTTCTGATAAATTCCCGCTCCCCAGAATTGATGATATTCTAGACCAACTGGGCAGAGCTAAATACTTTTCATGCCTTGACTTAATGTCAGGCTTCCACCAAATTGAACTTGAAGAAAATTCATATTTAGGTATAGCAACTACATGGTAAAAGTAAAAGAATGGAATGGAAAGAAATTGCGAAACAAATAGACGCATTTCGAAACCAATTTGATAAATCTTACAAATGCATCAATAGAGATGCAGTTATAAAAGCGGAAACACTAAAAAACCATACTTTTACCAAGTAGTTACCATCAACAAAAAACTACTTTCTGATAAATTCCCGCTCCCCAGAATTGATGATATTCTAGACAAACTGGGCAGAGCTAAATACTTTACATGCCTTGACTTAATGTCAGGCTTCCACCAAATTGAACTTGAAGAAAATTCAAGAAATATAACATCCTTTCAATGGCTCATATCGCTTCACGCGATTACCTTTTGGTCTTAAAATAGCACCAAATTCATTTCAGAGAATGATGACTATAACATTCTCGGGTTTAGAACCCTCTCAGGCATTCCTTTATATGGATGACTTAATGGTGATAGGATGTTCCGAAAAACACATAATTAAAAACTTAACTGATGTTTTTAATGTATGTAGGAAATATAACCTAAAGTTGCATCCAGAAAAATGTTCATTTTTCATGCATGAAGTGACATTTTTAGGTCACAAATGCACTGACAAAGGAGTATTGGCAGATGACAAGAAAGTTGACGTCATCAAAAATTATCCAGTCCCTCATGATGCGTACAGCACGAGACGATTTGTAGCATTCTGCAATTATTATCGTCGATTTATAAAAAACTTCGCCGATTATTCACGGCACATAACTAGATTATGTAAAAAGAATGTTTCTTTTGAATGGTCAAGTGAAAGCCAAAACGCATTCCAACACCTTAAAGAAAAGCTTATGCACCCCACATTATTACAATATCCTGATTTTCGCAAAGAATTTTGCATTATAACAGATGCTAGTAAACAAGCTTGCGGAGCGGTTCTAACTCAGAACCGTGACGGAATTCAGCTCCCAATATCTTATGCATCTCGTTCATTTACAAAAGGGGAAAGCAATAAGAGCACAACAGAACAAGAGTTAGACCATATATTTATGGCAAACACTTTACTATTAAAACGGATCACAGACCATTGACATATCTTTTTTCTATGACTAATCCCAGTTCGAAATTAACTGGCATGCGGCCAGAGCTTGAAGAATACGACTTCACAGTAGAATACCTAAAGGGGAAAGATAATTTCGTAGCAGACGCATTAATATTAATATAAAATATTATATATAATATAAAAGAACTCAAAGATATGCAACATAAAGTCCTGAAAGTCACTACCAGGCGACAAAGTAGACAAAATAAAAACTGTACAGTAGAAAATTATAAACTTCTGCCAAGGCAAAGTCATAAAAATGTATCTAAGCCCAACGTACATGAATTAATTACAAATGATGAAGTACGAAGA
The DNA here is from genome assembly GCA_018150885.1 of Drosophila tristis. Classification (NCBI taxonomy): domain Eukaryota; kingdom Metazoa; phylum Arthropoda; class Insecta; order Diptera; family Drosophilidae; genus Drosophila; species Drosophila tristis. The sequence continues at coordinate 836,895 of JAECWT010000198.1, read as the reverse complement.
GTAGTGACCTTCCGCATAACAGAATCTAAATGTTTATTTAAACATGGAAATAAAATTATCGCAAGAATTGAAGTTAGCGTTTTACATACTAATGGAATTCTCGACTTAGGTAAGTTCTTCCAAAGCTCGAAAAAGAGGCCGGTATATTAAAAATCAGCCAACTCAAAGTGGCACCGAGCGAAAAGATCTTTGAATCAGTTTCATTAGATTATTTTAAAAATATGGGCAATAAAATATTAAAATCATTAAGAGTAGCGCTATTCCAGCCGGTGACCCAAATAAAAGATGAAAAAGAGATACAACAAATACTGTCTACATACCATGACGACCCAATTCAAGGAGGGCATAGCGGCATAACAAGAACGCTATCGAAAATAAAAAGACACTACTACTGGAAAAATATGACGCGTCATATAAAAGAGTACGTACGTTGATGTCAAAAATGCCAACTGTCTAAAACAAAGACGCACACAAAAACTCCTTTGACTCTCACAGAAACACCTGTGAATGCTTTCGATATAGCGATAGTGGTTACAGTTGGTCCGCTACCTAAATCGGAAAATGGCAATGAATACATAGTCACATTAATATGTGACCTTACAAAATATTTAGTAGCCATTCCAATAAAAAGCAAAAGCGCAAATAATGTCGCAAAAGCTATATTCGAAAATTTCATACTCAAGTTCGGTCTAATGAAGACGTTCATCTCGGACATGGGAACAGAGTATAAAAACCAGATTTTAACTGATTTATGCAAGTATATGAAGATCAATAATCTCACCTCTACTGCATATCATCATCAAACATTAGGGACAATAGAACGAAGTCATCGAACATTCAATGAATACATTCGTTCATACATCTCTGCAGACTAAACTGATTGGGATGTATGGATTCAATATTTCACTTATTGCTTCAACACAACACCATCAGCAACGCATGAGTATTGTCCATACGAACTAGTATTTGGCAGACTACCAAAACAGTTCATAGATTTAAACAAAACTAATTACATAGATCCGATTTATAATTTAGATGACTATTCTAAGGAAATAAAGTTTAGATTAGAAATAGCATACAAAAGAGCTATAATTAAGTTAGATATGATGAAAAAACAAAAACATTTTGAATTGAAAGTAGGAGATAAAGGACTTATAAGAAACGAAAATGGGCACAAACTAGACCCAACAAATATACAAATGCCCAAAGTACATTAAAAGACCACTAAGAATTACATAAACATTCCAGCGCACAAGCAATACAATCCATCGCTTATATACAAGTGGGAATGCTCAGCATGCACTTTGCAGCTCAAGTGGTCAACCCATACACGACATATACATACATACTGCATACATATGTATATACATACATATAAACACATAGATATAAGCATTGCATGTTTCGGGTTAGCGGAACCCAACATTAACATGTAAGATTCACTCTCAATAAAGTATTTCAACAGAGCAGAACCAAAACGCTCCAACATTGATCGTATTACAGATTAATGGACCACCGAACTGTAACCAAACTCATCAGGATGGCCTACTCGAGTTCAGACAACTGTGGATCTACCGGAGCTGTAAGTTTTTATTTAGGTGCTATGTGCAATTCGATTTGAAATCGCGAGCTCATTAGAAACCGGCTTCAAATCATTCAAATTTTTCGATTTACGAAAAGCGGAACACGCTTTTATGCGATTTTATTGTCAAATAGGAACTTTTTTTCGATTTGCGATAATTATCCGGTTATAACCGGAGCTTGGCTGATATATTCTGTTTAGTGTATGTTCGTGGTCGGAGCTGCGCTAATTCTTTCGGAGATCCGAAACCGCAGCAGCATCCAAATTCTCAGCTCAAAGGCAAGAGCGCAAGCTTTAGCGCGGGATAGAAATATAGAAATAATATTAAATTATATACCGGTCTTCTCCGAACATCCTCCCCCGTTAAAGAACGGGGCTTTCAAATGATTCAGAGTCGACGGGCAGGACGGCTATCTTCCCAACGGTTCCCAACGGTTCATCAACCATCGCGACTCTGATGATTCCATCCTTGCCTCGTATGGCCTCCACGACGCGAGCGTGAAGCTATTTGAGGGGTAGCAAGTTTTCCTCTTTTATGAGAACGACGCTTCCAATTTTGATCTGGTCCGTGGTGGCTCTCCACTTGCTCCTCCTTTGACGCAAGGACAATCATTAGATGCTCCATTTTCGCCAGAAGTTTTGTTTCATGTGTGACACCTGCTACCAACGACTTAACCGATTAGCGTTGAGATGTGTGACGACGGCTCTGGGAACATCGTAAAGCTAGATCCCTTTAGAAAGTACGCTGACGTAAGCACTCCTAGACTCTCGGCCTTCTGAAATGGGATAAAATGGTCCAGAGTTAGGAATGGCTGCAATCTTATATACAAGAGTGCGAAGCTCTTCAGTTGTTAGCACAGTGGATCCAATGACTCGATAAAAGTAGTATTTTGCCGGTGGGAATTTTTGAAAGATGTGAAACACCGATTCACACTGGCTCCATCCACCATCTATCATCCAACATTCATGAAAAACAGCTGATGACAATTTGAGGAAAAATTTGTTCACGGCGGAAAATTTGTTCACTTTTATAATTAAAATAAATATTAATAATATTTTAATGGTTGTGAATGTGATTGAGCACCAACATATATTCCTGAACAATCTAATCATGTTGCTGGACATGGATGATGATAACATATATATACATATATATACAGCCGCTCTTGCATATAAGCATATACGTTTTGTGTGCGGTGCTCGTTCCCTTCTCTTGTACGCGCTACTCTTTGTTTTAATCTTCCCGCCAGAAACGTTTTTTCTAACGCCGTCGCCTCTATGGAGTTGGATGGTTCCAACGGCAGTGCAACTACCGCTGCGGAACACAGGGTGATTTTTCGGAAGCGGAAGGCATCGGAATTGTGCGAATGCCTCAAAAGATTGAGTGCCACTTGGGAGAATAAATTGTCGGCTTGCGACTACTATATGCTCGTGGTAAGGTTGGAGGAGATCGAGGAGCTGCAGGGCACGTTCAAAACCGTGCAGTGCAGAACGAGCTCGAAGAATTGGATTGTCGAGAATTTAGCAATGGATTGCGCGACAAGTTTCAAACAATTTCCCAACGTTGAAGCCGTCAATTTGTCGTGAAATTGCCAGAACTAGCGATCAAATGCCTTCTCATTCCACGTTGGCTGGAACTTGCCTGTTCGCAGCAATTGCCAACGCTTGGCGGAGGGTATGCAAACTGGTCAGATTTTTATTCTATGTTTTTTACCATTATTGACAATCATCCGAACCTATCCAACATTGAAAAGTTCCAGCATCTGCGATCTTGCTTGCGTGATTCGGCGTTAGAGACAATACGATCGATAGAACTCTCGGATGGCAACTATAACATGGCATTAGAGTTATGGGAAAAGAGATTTAATAATCGACGGTTGGTTGGTCTTTCAGGTACACATTACTGAGATCCTGGGGCTCCAGGCTGTGGAGAATGGGTCAGTGGCTATGCTTCGGGAGATTTCGGACAAGTTCAACTCTCATATGCGGGCGTTGCAGACATTGGGTACTCCTGAGCAGATTGCTGGATGCCTCATCGTGCAGGTGCTTCTACGGAAACCGGATCCAGCAAGTCAAGCAAAGTGGGAGGAAACTTTAGAAGATACAGCCTTTGTCAATCTCATTCCTTCGTGGGAATCTAAGGCATCGTTCTTGGAACAGCGATGCAGGACATTGGAAACCGTGGATTTCGCTTTGGCAACTTATGCGCCGAGCAGTCAGGTGGGCAGAAGTACAAAAATTAACCCTTCTAGATCCGCACTTGTTGCCACAAGTCACAGCTCATCGTATCTGCGGGCGCAGGCACCACACTCTTTTGCACTTCGATAGTCCTAAAGCTACTGCAGTCCAAACTCAATCAGTGAAACACTTGAAACTCTGTCTTCGTCTGCGCTGTCTAATCTCATCACTCAAGCATCTACTTCAGCACCTACGTTGTCTCATAATGCCACTGCACCCTCTACTTCATCGTCTACCTCTGCTGCTCCTATTGCCCAAGGTTTCAGTAATGATGTTGTTCTGTTAGCCACGGCAACAGTCTTGGTTAAAAATCGTTCAGGAGTCCTTGTTCCCTGTCGAGCTTTGCTTGATTCCGGCTCTCAGCTGCACCTAATAACCTCTCGTTTTGCAAATCAGCTTCAGCTTCTAAAAATAAAATCATCGACTGCAGTATCTGGAATAGGTGATTCAAACTTCGTCACGGATGGATTTTCGGTCAACATTAGACGGCACTCTCGCTCGACGGACAACTCAACTCTCATCACTGCTGTTGTAGCCTCTAACATAGCTGATCGTCAACCAACTTTCGGAATAGACACCCACGACTGGAACATTCCAGCAAACCTACCACTTGCTGATCCAGAGTTTCATAGACCTCAGCGTATCGATCTTTTAATTGGCGCCAGTCTGTTCTACGAGCTTCTTTGTGTTGGTCAGGTCAAACTACTGCCAGGATTGCCTTCAATTCAGAAAACTCGCTTGGGATGGGTCGTCTCTGGAGCTTGTGAACGATTTAAAGGCGTTTCGTTAATGAGCTCACGCGCTACTGCCTTAGATAAAAAGCAAACGCATAAGACTCCCCGAAAGGTTCTCCCAGCCAAATTGTCCAGAGTTCGATGCCCAAGGTTCCCTGAATGTAACCCTCCAATTGATCGCCGTGACTTGGACATGGATAGTGCGATATCTGGCTCTCGCTCTGAGGAAGAGTCGAATAAGCTTTGCCTGCAACAAACTGGACATGTATCTAGAGTCCAACTGAGGAGATTGGACGCGTCTGCCGTGTGTAATGGAGCTTCTACGACGCTGAAGTCTGCTTGGAATCTCTTATATGTTGCGTTTCTACTGTATTCCTCACTGTTAATTCTCGTTTCAAACATTGAGGTGGATGCACACGTATATTGCGGTTACGGGCTCAAGGCTTATGGTTCCCGTAGCTCAGTTAGGTCAAGCTGTCAGCGCGTAGCTTTTGCGACTGAACTGAACAAGAACCCAGCATACGCTTTCCAACTTCAATCTGGACTTTCGCTGGACTTCGCTGATAGAAGTCCTACAATCATCTTTCCCACGAACCATCTGGTCAACCTGTACGCCAGAATTGAAAATTTGTTGGAGCTAATTTCAATCAATTCCATCTTTTATCTCAATATGGACCACTTAGGTCCGCTTGAAATGGACGAGCTGAGGAAGCGTTTGGGACACATCGCGGATCTTAATAGCACAAATCTCGATTTTCAATTTCAGAGAGCCCAGCCGAACGTGATGACCAAAGTAGTTCCATTTCCTTGTATGAATGACGGCCCTCCTGCTTCGTTTGATGAGCCTCTCTGAACAAATTCTGAAGATAATAATTAGTGGAGCAGCCTAACGTACATCATCCTCATTGCTTATTATTATATTATATTATGTATATTATTATATGTTAAAGTTGCAGCATCTAAGCTGGTCTCTCTAGCGTTCTATATGACGTTCGTGCTTGGCCTAGCATCTGCCCCGATCTTCTCTCCTTTGATCTCTCGCTTTCGCTTTCTTTCAAGTCTTGCTGCATAGGGCGCTGGCAATAGTTGAGAGATAATCTTCGTATCCATCGCATCGCTTTATTATATCGGTCATACTGTCACCTACTTTCCCTTATCAATACGAAATAAATTGTACAACATTAACCATTGAAACGCTAGACTTTTTCTTAATAATAACTGAGTTTCAACGGCCATTAAAAACTCTTAATAGCCAAACAGCGTCGTTTAAGGTATTGTTCATTAAAATCTATGGAGAAACGGTGGAGCTAAAATTCGTTAACCAAACCTCAAAAGTGAAAAAATAGATAAAAAATACATTTTACCAAAAATTCAACCTTTTCGTTTGCTTTGTTTTCAATTGGCAGTTGGGCCCGCAACCTTCCAGAAAGTATTTTTTGTCTATTTTTTCACTTTTGAGGTTTGGTTAACGAATTTTAGCTCCACCGTTTCTCCATAGATTTTAATGAACAATACTGTTCGGTCTCCCAGCCGAGCACTAGTTAGTATTTATAGTCAGTGGTGCAGCATTAAAGTAAATCATGTTATTTGTTCGTTATTTGCACGCCCACTGTACCTAATTGTAATCGACATGTATCTACACCCGCCCCTCACTGTAATAGCCGTTTCAACCGTTCTTTCGTCTCTTGGTCCCGCACCTTTCTTTCTATCGCCTTTCGAAATCACTCTCTCGATCTATCAGCTCTCTCTTTCTCTCGAACCCTCCCTCGCTCTCTATTTCGTAGCATCGCGTAGGGCACGGGCAATTCGGTCCGTCTGCCCTAACATGCCTTCGCAATCGTCATGTTCTGGTCTAGCACTTGCATGCCTTTGCAATTTCTCGCACTTTTCTTTCGTCGTATATATAAACACGAATCGCAGTTTATATATGCATCTAGCTTTCGGCTTTCTTTCGTCTTCGCTATCGCTTCCTTCATCTATCTTTTTCTCGCTTGTATTAGGGCACGGGCAATTCGGTCCGCCTGCCCTTAGCAAGAGTCTTGACGCAGCACTCGCTCTTGACACATCGTAGCCTAATCGACCAGGCATATTATCATTAAACAAACATATATGTACATAAATCTGTTCGTGACGTTCTATTGTAAATAAAGGTGATACATTGGGTATCCTCCTCTAAAAAAAATACCTTAAACGACGACTAATTAATGCGTCTATCAAAAACTAAAAATGCATGCCAAGAAATATTTTTTTTCGACTTTTCCCGAGTTTTTAAAGTCAAATTTTGGGGAAAATACCGCAAAAAAAGGATGAAATTTGAATTTGAAAGCGTTAATATGCAGATAAAAAAGGTCTGGGTCGGATTTGAAGCTGCATTTTTCAGCTTTTCAGAACTACACAGTTCTATGCAACCAGATAAAAGCTACTTAAGTTATGTGAAAAATAGAAGCACTACCTCTGCAAAAAACAAAGAAAAAAAAAAACCAGATTTCAAAAATTAAAAAAAAAATGACACCATAAAAAAAATAATAAAGTAATACAACAATTTTTAAATACCGAAATCTATCAGAAAAAGTCATTTTGGTTCACATCCTAAATCAAAAGTTCAATTTTGTCGAGTAGTGGAATGGATATCTGTTTTGAAAACTGAAGCGTGGTTATTTGTGACTGATTTTACTAAATCCAATCAATGTTTTAAATACAAATATATATTCTATGTTTTTTGAGAAGCGAAACACTTTGGGAGAAAGATGTAGCCGAAAACAACGAGGCGTTTTTTAAGGTTTTGTATAGCTCTAGCTTTGTATACTTTGGGCTCTTTTTCTGAGTACAGAACAGTCGGAAGGCTGTCAGCCAACAGCGTGTGCAATATACTGCATGAGATTTGCAGAGCATGCATAAACAAATTCTCAGAGGATAGTCGACAAACTATCTCAATTGAGAGTTTTTTTGCCTGAGGCTATTCTGACATCAGATGTTTTGTTGTTGCTATTTCACATTTGCCTGTCTGTCATTGTTTAAATTTTCAAAGTGAATGGTACTTTTTAGTTTTGAGTGTCAAATATTTATGGTTGCACCATTTGCATGGTGGCTTATGGTTGGACACGATTTGTTTGCAAATCTCTCTCATTGCGTGCTCAGCCAACTTTGGATTTGTCCGAAAGCCACGGACTCATTTGCTTACGGCGCTTGCCACCAATTTTTGACCTCCAACTGGCCAATATTTCTGACGAATCGATGCTTGTAAAGGCTGTCGCCCATCATGCAAGAATTTTTTGTGTTAGAGTTGCCTTCGTGATCTGATGACACATCGGAAGCAATACAGGGTGCGAAGCAGTCCATCACCAACGAGCAGCGGGCGCAACGAAAGCAGTTTATCAAGAGTAGTAGTAGTTTATCAGTTGTATCAAGCGAATGTTCTCCAAAAGAGCTATTAGATTTGGAATTGTGGCTTAATGGGCCACCGAACTGTTATCAAACATTTATTTATATACATTTTTTAGATTACGATTTTTTAGAATTTTAGCATTTAAAAAAAAATTTTAATTGTCCCATTCCTCAAGAAATTCTTTGAGCCATATGGAAAGATCACAAGTTATAAGGTCATGTCTAAGGAATATGGCAACAGCAAGGGCTTCGGATTTGTGGCGTACGAAACAACAGAGGCAGCTGAAGCCGCCGTTCAGGCCCTGAACGGCAATGATATGGGTGAGAGCAAATCCCTGTATGTGGCTCGCGCACAGAAAAAGGCTGAGCGCCAGCAGGAGCTAAAGCATACCCCAGCCTGGAATAAGATTCTTACAATATCAAAGTGATATATTCCATATACTCTAAACAAATAGAAAACGACTTTTAACAACCAAAACTAAATTTCTTCCAATAAGTTAATCTGATTCTTATTAACTAGTAGCAAAGCAATATATTTGGAAATTTTTTTTTTTACATTAATAAATTATTTTTTTTGTATACCATCCTAATCAAAGGGTAAAATAAGATCGTTTTATTTAAAAAACGATCCTGTGGATCAATATCATGTTGAGATAGGATCAGAGATACCACAACGTTGTGCAAATGATATTTTGGCTCGGCCAAATTGGCCAATTGGCCGAATCAACTTGGGGTAGTTCAAAGTGGTCTCTGATGAGATTACTTAAGTTAGCACATAGTCAAAGAATCAGTTACAGACCGCGACCAATGTCAAGGCGCATAATCGTCCTTAATGACGAGTTCTTGTCACTTGTGGAGGCGGAAGGCGGCGTGGTAAAATTTTGAAATACAGGTTACTCGTATATCATATGAGTCTGGAAACAAAATTTGGTTGCTCTAGCTCATATAGTATCTGAGAACTAAGCGCAAAGCAAGCCGGAAGGACGGACGGACAAACGGTTAGACAGACAGACATAGACTCGGCTATTGACGTTGATCAAGAAGGCTGTTTATGCAAAATAGTAGGAAAATGCAGAGCGCATTGTGGGCCTACAATTCTATAATATTTTATTTCCTAACATTCGTGACTAGGCCTATCAGAATCTGTTGCAGCAACATAATAAACGTTTTCTATGTGCTAATGTCCTCGGAAATCCTTAGTCTGCTTAAGGCATTTTGCTTTGCCAAAGATTAAATTATTCTTCGTCACTTTTAAATTGGTAAAAATTTTAGTGATTAAAATGTCCTTATGAATAAAATCAAGTTTTAAATCGATATCAATCCAATCAGGCGTATCCAGGAGTGCCCCTCAACTTAAAGAGAACACCTTTCCTGTTAATGTGTGTTTGTGTGTGTGTTTTGGTATGCATACGGTACATAAACCGTCTACAAATTTGTCGTCGCAACTAGAACTTGAACCAGTTGGACTGCGGAGAGGGTTTCCTACGTCGAGCAAATGAGAGTCTGAAGACACGGCGACAGCCTCTGTTGATTGCAGTTGTAGAGAATGAGTGAACAGGCAGTGATGGGTCTGTTTCTGATACTGATTTCATTCAAAAAACTTAATTTCTATTTATAAGTAACAAAATGTACAGAAAGTGCTGAGTCTAGTAAGAATATGGTAAAGGGGAATTGGAATTAATTGTGAATTAATTTGGATTTAATATGATATTGTGTTATTGGGCAATTGTGATAGTCAGCAATTGCACCAGTGTTTTTGCCCTCTGACGAGCGATCGCATCGTTGGCAGAAATTGCTGCAGAAGCGGTTATTGTTGACTCAGCTACAATGCTTTGTCGTTTGTTATTATGTCTCCCGTTACATGGGTCGACCTGACTTATTCGATATGCGACTGAATATTCTCCCGGCCGTTGAACTGGTGTTCAACCATCGCCCAAGTCGACTGAAAAGCGGCGTGGAATGGGGATCGGGGGTGATGATCCGCGTGGCTCTGCTTGGTTGATTGTTGACGGCCTTGGGTTCCATGATTGATACTTCTTCCGGAGAATGAACGCAATAATCAATAGCATTGATATTGCTAGGGCAGCATAAGTAGCGATTTGATGATGCTGCACTGTGTTCAGATGGTGTGGCAGCCTTTGTTGATTGATTGCCACTAATTGCAGGCGTAGATCTTCCAATTCTTGAAGATAGTCTGATGTCTGGTTCTCCAATTGTACAGTTTCTGGCGAAGGGGGTGTCGTTGGTAAGCGTATGTCCCCAAATCGAGTGTAGGTTGATTTGACTTCACTGATTGTTGTGCTGAAGGTACTGATGCTTATTTCTGTATTGCGAGCAGTGCATCCAGGTGACAGTGAGAGCAAGCCAGTTCCTTCCAGTTGTATAGTTGACGGAGACCCGTTGCAAACTGCCTGAAGTCTCATTGTAGGGTGTGTTGCAAAAATCCATTTATTTGCTTCCTGTGTTTTGTACCACACCATGTCCGCCTTTGTGTGTGTCACTTCACAGCGATTGTCGACATTGAAGACTGTTTGATGATCAAAGCAGATGTATTCTGCGTTGAGTAGTTTAAAGCAGCGTCGAAATTCTTCTGGAGTAAATCCCATGAATTGATCTCGGTGTGTGTTTACAGTGATGATGGTTGTTTTGAGATTGAACAAGCTCCAACTTGTTGAATCCCAGACCGGAATCGGCATGATACTGAAAACTTCGAGCTGAACTGTTGAAACTAACGGTAGTGTCACCTTGAAAATGACGTGTGTGGCAGTCAGTGTTCCTTCAGCTCGCATGAGCCTGTATAATTGTATCACTTTTTGTGTTGTGACAGGCAGCATTTGATCAGCTGGCAAGTGATCCCGGATTTAGTCTAATTGCTCTCTTAATTGCTCAGGAGATACTAGCGTTGGGCTTATTATCCGATGGTGAATGCCGATTAGTACATCAGATATGTCAGACTGCATACGTTGAAGACTCGTTGTCAGCAGAGTTAGTTGTGCTGTGAGCACTAGGTATGACTGAATTAGATGAGCGCCGTGATATGTTCCTCTTTCTCGGCTGAGGGTTGCCACTTGTTGTTCCAATACCTTTTGGCGGTTGTCCATGGCTGACTTATCCTTCCTGATCACGTTCATTGTGGAGTCGACAATTGACGTTTGATTTCGTAGTAGATGTAGCAGAAAGTCTTCGTTGGTTTGTACCCTTTCGATTACTTTGGCCATTTTCTCAGCATATGTAGAGTCCAGTACACCGAACAGCTGGTGTGCCACGTTTCCTACTATATCCAGCGGTGATCTGCGTTGTCGAGAGGCCTTCATTAGCATATCTCCTGTTTGTAGTTCTTTGTACAAATGTTGAAAGTGTTGAAATATGGAGTTGCACGCTGGAACATATTTTAGTTCAGGGCACATGTGTCTTAGTTCGGACATTCCAGCTGACATGACTTGAATATCCTTCCAATATGGATCCAAGTCGTAGTATACAATCATGGTCCATTCGGAAGTGGTCATTCTTGAGGTTCCAAGTTTCTCATAGAATATTCCAGGCTTGTTTGCAAATTGCGTCACATTTATTGACTGTGAAAATGCTAATGGCAGCATGAGAAGTAACACTAACAATGTGGATGTTAGTGTAGGTAATGATAACCTTTTTCGCTGTGTTGGTGGCTCCTCTATTTCCGCAATGTCTTGAATAGCATTTTTGGAGCGTTTTGTTGCTACCTCTTCTGAGAATAATGGGGCGAGACGACTGATGGGGCGTTTGTATACGCCGGACGATGTTTTGACATCAACCACTCGTACATGGTTGTCTTGCCCAGGATAAGTTTTCATGATGCGACCCATTGGCCACTTCATTACTGGAAGGTTGTCTTCCTTCACCAAAACTAATAATCCTTCGGTCACGTTTGGAGCGATGGTTTTCCATTTATGCCGAGTTTGTAGTTCGTGGAGGTATTCCGTAGACCATTGTTTCCAAAATGCATGTTTTATGCGTGAGACCAATTCCCAGCGCTTAACCAGAGTTTTCTCTTGACGATCGGTGTTGACGTCAGGTGCTGCGGTCAAAGGTTCACCGATCAGGAAATGCCCTGGAGTAAGCGCACTTGTATCCGTTGGATCATTTGACATTGGAGTTATGGGTCGGGAGTTCAGAATTGCTTCAATTTCGATTATGACTGTGTTCAGCTCCTCAAACGTCAAGGATGCTGTTTCTGTGGTTGTAACTAACAGCCTTTTCGCTGATTTCACCGCAGCTTCCCAGAGGCCGCCAAACGATGGGGCCCGAGGAGGAATGAATTTAAAATCCACTTGTTTTTTGTTGCAATGATTTGTGATCAGAGCATGTGCCTTTTCGCTAAATATTGCTTCTTTCAATTCCTTTAGCTTGTTATTTGCGCCGACGAAATTTGTTGCGTTGTCGCAATGAATAGTCTGACACTTCCCGCGTCTGCTAAGGAATCGCCGGAGTGCTGCCAAGAATGCATCTGTGGTTAAGTCACTTACTAACTCCAGATGTACAGCCTTTGTGGAGAAGCAGCAGAATACGGCAATATATGCCTTATCTGGCCGTTTTCCCCGGATTTTATGGTGGATCATAATTGGTCCACAGTAGTCAACGCCTGCATTAAGGAATGGGCGTGCTTGCGTGACTCTTTGTGCTGGAAGATTGCCCATGATCTGGTGCATCAGCTTTGGTCTGGCTCTGGTGCATCTAATACAGCTATGTATGATGCTTCTAGCCATCGTCTTGTCGTTGATAATCCAATATTGTTGTCTTGCGATTGCCCTTAATGCTTGGGCACCGCAATGCAGATTTTCCTCATGAAGTTCTCCCATAATCATTTTGACTATTGGGTCGTTGTACGGTAGCAGGATTGGATGTTTTGCGTTGAACGGAATTTGAGCTTCTTCGAGTCTTTCGCCAACTCGGATCAGCTCATCATCTCCTAGTAAGGGAGATAACGAAATGATCGAACTCTTGTTATCCTCTGTTTTATAGCGTTTTAATTGTTTTAAATCCGCTGTGAACTCAACTTGTTGAATCGTTCGTAGGATCATAGTGCGAGCACGCCTTAGTTCTCCTGTACAAAGTGTCGTTGTAGGTGCTCTATTAGTTTTGTAGCAGAAGCGAAACATGTACGCTACAATACGTTGTAGTTTGTTGAACGAGTTGCTATGTCTGCATGTGTATAACTCTTCTCCGAGAGAGCTAGATGCGATTGGCAAGCTGACATGCTTAGCCTTTCTCTCGAGACGCCGATGCGTTAATCCAGGACAGTACAACGGTGGAATCAGTCCAGAAGCTTCCTGTGTCAAGGTTCATATGGAGATCCCTTCTAACTCGATTGGTGAGTTCGGCACCTAACACTGCAGCGCACAGTTCCAGACGTGGTAGAGATTGTTTGGCGGTGGGTGCTACTCGAGACTTTGAGCATAATAATCGTACAGAGACTTGATTGTTTTTGTAGGTGGCTCGTACGTACACTGCCGCACCATAGGCTCGTTCCGATGCGTCTACAAAGGTATGTAGATCCTGGGTGACTGGCAGTTTTCCATCATATACGTGCCGGGGAATCTCCATTGAGTTTAATGATTGTAGGTCCTCCCGGTACTCCATCCATTTGTTTTGGAGTTGTAATGGTAGTTCATCGTCCCAATCGAGTTTAATCTCCCACAGCTGTTGCATAAATATTTTTGCTTTGACTATCACTGGGGCAAAGAGACCCAGTGGGTCAAAGATTTGGGCCAATTATGAGCACACGACCCTTTTGGTGATGCGTTTTGGCATCCAAATGAGACCCAGCGTTTTAACGCTGTATTGCTCTAATGTTTCACCTAGTTTGACGTCGTTGACAACGTCCTCTTTAGGGATTCCTTGCAAGAGCTAGTCGTTGTTGGAGCACCATTTGCGAAGTTTAAGGCCGCACGGTAGCAATATTTTATTAAGTTCTTGTTGAACTTGTATCGCTTCCTGAATGGTATCCGCGCCAGTGCGACAGTCGTCCACATAGAAATCGTTCTTCAATGCAGCAGATCCAATAGGTAATCTGTTTTGGCTCCGAGTTGCCAAATGATCCAGACATTTCGTTGCTAGGTATGGAGCAGATGTGGTTCCATATGTGACTGTTTTTAAGCGATAGTACCTGATATCTTCAGATGGATTGTTTCTCCAGACTATCATCTGATGAAATTGATCCTCGGGATTTATCCACACTTTTCGGTACATTTTCTCGATGTCCGCTGTGAATACGTACTTATGTATACGAAAACGTAGTAGAATGGACATAAGTTCACTCTGAACTGTGGGTCCGGCATGCAGAATGTCGTTTAGAGACTTTCCACTTGTTGAATTACATGATGCATCAAACACGACCCGTAACTTTGTGCTGGTGCTCTCAGGTTTGAGTACACAGTGGTGTGGTATGAAGTAGTGTCTCTCCGGCACTGGAGTTGCTGGGACTATCTTCATGTGTCCAAGTCCTTCATATTCATTCATGAATTCCACATAGCCTCTTCAGGTGTCTGGTGAAATCCGTCGCTATAATGCCAGGAATCTTTTCGTTGCAGTTTCCAAAGACCCCCCCAGGGCTGAAGAGTGTTCGGAAAATGGGAGTTTTACTATCAACCTGCCATCCGATGCTGTTTGTAAGTTCTCTATAAAGTGAGCTTCGCAATGTGCTTCGATTGGCGTGCATGCTTTTTCGTCCGTCTCTAAGTTGTCCAGAGTCCACAATTTTTCCATTAGCTCATTGAGTCCAATTGCACAAATGTGTGCAGACCTGATTTTTCCTGCCACAATCCATCCCAATTTTGTATTTTGCAGCAACGGGCCTCCTGAATTTGGCTGTTTTTGGTCTGGGAGTAGTAGCGAATAATAGTGCTCTGCTCCGATAAGCATATGGACCTTTCCCGGTTTATAGATGTTGGTTGGTATGTTCAAGTTTATTTCATCAAGTGCCTGCGCTGGTTGATCAGCAATTATCTGAGGTAGTACGAATGCTTCAATTCTTTGCGTAAATTCGCCGTGAAGGGATTTTATTAGAACATTTACTCGTGCTGTTTAGGCAACGCAAAGTTTCTACCGGGGAACTATTTTATATTATAGCAGCGCAGATGTCGTTACGCCTATGTTTTGGGAGTATGCCTTATGCATCTCTTTCGTAGTTGTTTTGGGAGCTACAGCGATCGGCAAACGTCTACGGTCTGCTCGTAACGCTCTTATACGGCGCTCTCGTACGCTATTGTCGCGTCGCAAGGTGCAGTTAGGACTAGCATATAAGTACTACATAAGTTCAAGAACCACATCGACGGCAATGAACAGCAAGCCGATGAGACAGTCTGTAAGCGACAGCCCAGGAAAGCAGAACGCACCCTCTGTGCCAAAAATTGTATTTTTAACTTAACCTCTAATAAATCATTACGCAATCATTAAATCCGCGTGTAAAACCTTTCTCTGGGACCACCGGATCCGCCCCCCCAAGGAACGTCCACTGCCGCCACAGGTGTAATACCACTTTGTGTGCCGCATCATTATCTCAGCAGATTGGGGCTCCGTCAAGGCGCAGCCGTAAACAACACGTGCTCTGCTGGTCTTTGACTGACCTCCAATTCCTTCGATGCGTAATGTTGTATCATTAATTTTTACTGACAACATTGATGCCATTCGCTCAGCGATCAGGTTGATCTGTGATCCTGAATCCAGCAGGGCTCTGAAATTGGCTCTCTGTCCATTGTTTGCTTCTACTGCTACTTTTGCTGTGGCTAACAGGTTGTAATTATTGTTACTTGCTGCGCCAACCGTCGGTGCTCTTGGTTCTGTACTTACGGCCGATAGTATGTCCAAGTGGAGCAGTGTATTGTGTTTTTTGTCGCACTTGCAACATGTCCGACCTGGGCATGCATTTGTTTTGTGGTTTGTTTTAAAACAGTTGACACACAATTTCTGCTTTTGGACCCAATTTAGTCGTTCTGATGGTGATTTGGAGCGAAACTGCTCGCATCCGTATAGCAAATGGCTTGCCTTCTTGCAGAATGAGCAGAGAGGCGTCTTCGATTTTCCAGTGTTTACGGTTGCACATGTTGTGCCTTTTGGCTCTTTCCTTGACATTTGTGTCTTTTTGCCTGTTCCTAGAACTCGAACTCTTTGTTCTAGGAACTGAAGCATTGTGTCCAAGGCCTGTATTTCCTTGGAGCTTCCCAAAGATTGCTCGTACAAGGCTCTGTTAGTGACATCCAGCTTATTTTTGATGACGGCAATCAATATTGGATCCCATGTGGATATATTGATGCCCAATCCCTTTAGTGATGCCAGGGATTCGATAGTTGTAACGTACAACTCTTTTAATGACTTGGAGTCGTCATTAACTGTATTATAATTTAGGAAGCGGTTCAATACCGTGCTAGCGACGTCTCTGGGATTGTTGTATGTATCAATCAGAATTTCCCAGGCGCTCAGATAGTTTTCTTCCTTTAGATCGATATGTCGGATCAATCTTTCCGCCTCTCCTGTTACGGTTGTTTTCAGATACCATATCTTCCGAACTGTGGGCATGTTTGTTTCATGTATCATACATGAAAACAGGTCATAGAACTGGGACCATTTCAGTATGTCCCCATCAAACTTGGGAATGTTGATGCGTGGAAGCTGCACGTCATTAATGTTTGATGTGGCTGGTTTTGACAATGCTCTTTGTACATCTTTTTCCAGGGTCAGGTAGGCTTCCATGTTGTATCCTCCTTCTTTGGGTTGTCATATTCCTCGTGGATAGTAAAATGGACTTCTTGTGCTTGAGTCCATAGTGATTTTATCAAATCACTTGATGTTCGTCCTCCCGCCTCTGAGAATTGTCTCAGAATGCGTTTTATGGACTCTACTATGGACTTTTGTCGGCGACATAGTGACGGCAATTTGCTGTAAGCATCCGTGAATTGCTGGCTCCGATAATTTGATTGTGGTTCGACATTTTGACCCACATGAGCACTTGATGCCTGATTTAGCTTGTCCATGCTTTCAGTAAAGATCGCAACGTATGTTTTGAGTGTTTTACGTAAGTCTTCACGAAATTTGGTGTAATGATCGGTTTTGTATCCCTTTGATATTTTGGTGTCGATTTCGTTAAATCGATTCCATGCATCCTCGAGAGCCGCCTTTTTTGTTTGGAAGTACGTTATATTTTGTTATCTTCGAAATTTCATCTCCAATTTCTTTCTGCTCATTTAATGCCTCTGTGGCGGCAGCGTATTCCTCCTTGTGGGAATCCATTTCGCCTCTTACTTATACTTTGACCCGTTGGGAGTATTTTATTCGCTTTGCAGCTGGATACACTCCTATTCGCAAACGATGTGGTTCAAAGTATAAGTACAAACGACGTACTGGAGGAGGTTTTTGTGCTGGTGAAACGCACTTGTGATCTTGATATTATTAATCGTTGATCTTGATGGCTGATGATCTGAACGTGAAGAATCTGCCAATTTGTTCTACTTATTGGTAGGAGATTCTTCCGTAAGTATGTCTGCAGGTTTCCCTGCGTCGGGGTCACCAAATGTTAATGTGTGTTTGTGTGTGTGTTTTGGTATGCATACGGTACATAAACCGTCTACAAATTTGTCGTCGCAACTAGAACTTGGATTTAATATGATATTGTGTTATTGGGCAATTGTGATAGTCAGCAATTGCACCAGTGTTTTTGCCCTCTGACGAGCGATCGCATTGTTTGCCAGAAATTGCGGCAGAAGCGGTTATTGTTGACTCAGCTACAACTACAGCTATTATTATGTCTCCCGTTACATGGGTCGACCTGACTTATTCGATAAGTGTATATTATGTAATATTAATTACTGCATAAATATGCGACTGAACATTCTCCCGGCCTCCACGAACTACAAACTCTGCATAAATGGAAAACCACCGCTCCAAACGTGACCGAAGGATTATTAGTTTTGGTGAAGGAAGACAACCTTCCAGTAATGAAGTGGCAGATGGGTCGCATCATGAAAACTTATCTTGGGCAAGACAACCATGTACGAGTGGTTGATGTCAAAACATCGTCCGGCGTATACAAACGCCCCATCAGTCGTCTCGCCCCATTATTCTCAGGGAGGTAGCAACAAAACGCTCAAAAAATGCTATTCAAGATATTGCGGAAATAGAGGAGCCACCAACACAGCGAAAAAGGTTATCATTACCTACACTAACATCCACATTGTTAGTGTTACTTCTCATGCTGCCATTAGCATTTTCACAGTCAATAAATGTGACGCAATTTGCAAACAAGCCTGGAATATTCTATGAGAAACTTGGAACCTCAAGAATGACCACTTCCGAATGGACCATGATTGTATACTACGACTTGGATCCATATTGGAAGGATATGCAAGTTATGTCAGCCGGAATGTCCGAACTAAGACACATGTGCCCTGAACTAAAAAATGTTCCAGCGTGCAACTCCATATTTCAACACTTTCAACATTTGTACAAAGAACTACAAACAGGAGATATGCTAATGAAGGCCTCTCGACAACGCAGATCACCGCTGGATATAGTAGGAAACGTGGCACACCAGCTGTTCGGTGTACTGGACTCTACATATGCTGAGAAAATGGCCAAAGTAATCGAAAGGGTACAAACCAACGAAGACTTTCTGCTACATCTACTACGAAATCAAACGTCAATTGTCGACTCCACAATGAACGTGATCAGGAAGGATAAGTCAGCCATGGACAACCGCCAAAAGGTATTGGAACAACAAGTGGCAACCCTCAGCCGAGAAAGAGAAACATATCACGGCGCTCATCTAATTCAGTCATACCTAGTGCTCACAGCACAACTAACTCTGCTGACAACGAGTCTTCAACGTATGCAGTCTGACATATCTGATGTACTAATCGGCATTCACCATCGGATAATAAGCCCAACGCTAGTATCTCCTGAGGAATTAGAGAGCAACTAGACCAAATCCGGGATCACTTGCCAGCTGATCAAATGCTGCCTGTCACAACACAAAAAGTGATACAATTATACAAGCTCATGCGAGCTGAAGGAACACTGACTGCCACACACGTCATTTTCAAGGTGACACTACCGTTAGTTTCAACAGTTCAGCTCGAAGTTTTCAGTATCATGCCGATTCCGGCCTGGGATTCAACAAGTTGGAGCTTGTTCAATCTCAAAACAACCATCATCACTGTAAACACTCACCGAGATCAATTCATGGGATTTACTCCAGAAGGATTTCGACGCTGCTTTAAACTACTGAACGCAGAATAGTTGTTTAACAATAAAACGGCACCTTTATGTGAAGTGACACACACAAAGGCGGACATGGTGTGGTACAAAACACACGAAGCACGTTAATGTACGTTAATGAAAGTATATGTTTTAAAATGCTAGATTTTATTTTGATGTGTAAAAACAAATTTAATATATAAATTGTTGCATCTTAGGAATATGATTTGTTTTTCAATTTTTTTATAAAATCCTTAGCCTGTTTATCGCCTTGTCTAAATTCCAGAGCACGCAGCGCTTCGGAATCTGAAATAAAACAATTTCAATTTACTCATACATACATATTTTTAAAAAAAACTAGTCACCTGTATACTCTGGTCGAGACAAATTCATAATTATTTGTTTACCTTCAGATTCCATGAGATCACTGAATGATATATAGCATTCTCCTATGTACTGACTTGACATACCAAATAAATCCTTATCTTTTACACTGAACAAAATTAAGCTATTTCCTGCGGTCCTCTGCTGCTCATTCAAATTTCTAAAATACAAAAAATAAAGAAAAAATAAAAAAAACCCAGGGATAACGTTGTGAGGCGCGTCTAAAGCCGCGCCACAACTTGTATACCAGGTACTCAGTCAGTAATATTCAAGAACAAAATCAGGCAGGCTTCGGTTTTCACTTTCTCAAAAAATTTCCGATTTACTTTTGAAAACGTAAAGTTAAGTGCTCCTGCATTTGTAAATCGCAAAATGTTTCCGTTTTCAAAGCGGCAACAAATTCCTCGCCGAAGTGAAAAGTTTACAGCTTTTTATACAACCAATCTTTAATTGCAAAAGGCAAAAAATATATGAGTTACTAATGCATTGACATGGAATTGACACCATTATCAATGCAATTGAGCTTGTGCCCTTTTTATAAAAAAGACAAGGGAACAAAATTGAATTTTTTGTGTGTTGATTGAAAGTCAGAAATACTTTCAATACATGTAACTTAAAAATGCGATCTGATGGAAAAAAAAATAGAGATCATATTTGAAATCAGCGACCCAAAATTAGTAAAAACGAGAAGGAACGTGTGAGTCGCTTCTGGGGACGCGACTCTACTTATACCCGTACTCAGTCAGTATATACATTTTTGAGATATGATTTTGAATAAAAAAAAAACATTTTACATTTTACATTTTTTTGCTACATCTGTTATCTACATCTACATCTACAATGTATATTTTACATCTTACATGTAGATTATACATGTACCATTTAGATTCTACATCTCCTCTAGCTAGGGGTTGCTCGCGCACTGAACGCGGCAGAGTGTGCGAGCGAGAAGGAGAATGAGTATCGTGACCCCAGCTGGATGAGGCGGGGGAACCAACAGAAAATTAATTTCTTCATTCTGGCTATAATTATGATCCGATCTAGTTCAGATTCGGCAATCTGGTAGATATGGGCATTCTCTACGATACTGCGTTTTTAGTTTTATCGAATCTTTAAAAATGTGCCTGCCACAGATTTTCGGCCTTACACTTGTAGCAGTGTGATATCACATGAGTCTGGAAACCAAATTTGGTTGCCCTAGCTCCTATAGTCTCTATCGACTCGGCTATTGATGCTGATCAAGAATATATATACTTTATGGGGTCGGAAACATTTTCTTCTCTGCGTTACACACATTCACTTTTACCACAAATCTAATATACCCCTTAACTCTTTTTTGAGTACGGGTATAAAAACTTTAACAAAGTTTTAGGAAACATGGCTCAGTAATGATTCAAAATTTCTTTTTTCGTCAAGTTTATTGGCTGGGATTCTAGCAATTGGCAATTGTGTTTTTAACAAATATTATCTCATTTAAAATATGTTTTTGACCAAACCTTTGATTTTTGTGGCTATTTTTTGTATTAATTTTTAAACAGGACAATTTTTTTTTTTCGTTAATTTTTTGTTTTTTTTTCAAAACTTATCACTGAATTTATTGGGCAAATTCAAAACCAATGTAGGCACGGCTCAAAGACAGATTTGTTGGCGAGTTTTGGATTATTTTTTTAGCTGAATACGGTTAACCGTTTTTAAATTAGTCCATATGTAGGGAAAGTCCATTAATTTTGGACACAGCGGTATATCGCGAAAACTCGATCTGATAGGAAAAAACCAAGTACAATGTTGGATTCAGCGGCCCCGATTACCTTAAAAACAACATTCAGTTCTTAATCCACAAAACCATTGTTCCCTTGTGTAATTTTTAATTAAACCAACCTCAAATTTGGACTTGAAAAAATTGTTCAAGGCAATCTCTGTTAAACATAACAGCACCCTTTTTGTATTAGCTAGCAGTGACGCGTGGGTATAACAGCAATACATTTTGCGCTTAACAGTACAGGAGGAAATAAAACTTACTTTTGCGAATGTCAGAGCGCCTTGATGCCACAGATTTTGAAATACACTTGTAAAAGTGTGATATCTCATGAGTCTGGGTCTAGTCTCTGAGATATAGGCGCTCAACAAAGCGGACGGACAGACATATATGACAATATCGACTTGATGCTGTACTATGTAACCGGGTATACAAATTTATGACAAAAAGTATAATCTGTGTTTTTTCTGCAGGTATTTGTACTTACATACAAAATTCCTGATCGTACAGTGGAAAACAATTTTTATGGTGAACAGTAGTCTTTACTGGTGATATACCATTAAATCGACTTGTGGGCATGAAACTAGCTTTGGTAAATGAATCGACCAAGCCATTTGAATCCATTGGCAGCAAATTGCGCGCATTTAATATGGTAAGCTTAAATAGAAAAATAAAAATACACTTTATTGTTTAATTTTCTTATAGTGTTTTACTTACTAATAAACTTGCATCTGTAAGCTCAGCCTTTATGGTAAGTTGTCCAAAGGGTGATAATGGTTGATTTTTTTGATATTGCAATCGCTCGATATAATATTGATGAATAAGATCTGCTGTTTCAAGGGCATAAGCGTCAAGCTTACTTTGAATTGTAGACAAAATGTTCACGTCCGTTTCAACGTTACCCATTTTGAAACAATATATCATTGTCTGAAGGGTGTCCTTTAAATTTTTGAAATATGCTGGTGGCCGTCGTTTCTTTAAAACATAACACGTTATAGCTATTGACAGATACTTATCAGAAAGAGTACTTACATCAAGATTTGATTGAATTAGGTCATAAAGTATTATCGATAGCTCTGACCAAATGCTCTCCAATATTCTTCCAAAGTTTACTTCATTAAGTGTGTTGTAGAGAGTATCCAATGAACTTTCTAA
The DNA here is from genome assembly GCA_018150885.1 of Drosophila tristis. NCBI lineage: Eukaryota > Metazoa > Arthropoda > Insecta > Diptera > Drosophilidae > Drosophila > Drosophila tristis. The sequence goes on along the minus strand of JAECWT010000198.1, from coordinate 814,442 downwards.
ATACATCATCAGTTGGTCCATAGAATTCGAATCCTTATGAAGGACTTCCGCACCTTCAGCCAAATAAAGTTTCATTGGCGGTGCCATTTTATGGGCAACAATTTCAATGAGCTCCACAATTTGATTGCGTTCGGTGTCTAATGCATTTTCAATAACAGTATGTATAGTAGATGCGCATCTGTCAGCCTCCAAATTCGTTCTATATTCTCCCAATTTGTGTATGACATTGTCGATGCCAAGTTCCTGAATGCCGTGTACGCAGAAAAAAAATAATCAATTGCATTTTTGTAACTTGAAAGGCAGATTTATTTCCAACTTGTCCATAAATCCATTCAATGTTACTGTTATTTACTCTTCACCGCTAATTTTCTTCATACGCTCTCCTCGAGTATAGTACGGACATGATACTCACCTTTTCATGCAAAAACACTCTAGGAGAGAGATCTATAGAGACATCAATAAAGTATGCACTCAAAAGAGCGTATCTCTACCATTAGACAGGTGTGCAAAGAGAAAAACGACAGGTGCGCAACAAATTTCGACTTTTCATTGGGACTATCTGCTGTTAATAGAAATCTGATCAAGCGTGTTTCTAGTATATACGCCTGTTTTTAGATTTAAGGGGATAGAAGAGGGTAAACTACAGACACAGTACCCGCTTTCTCTAGCTTATGGTCTCTCTCTTCTGTCTGCTGCCTCTGAATATTTACCCTATATTCTGTAACAAACATGGAATCCAACATTGTTGCTGATCCGAGATTTTGGGCTCTGAACGATATTCTTTTTATTTTTTTAATGGTTTGTCTCTTTTATAATTTAGAAAATACGGTTTGTTTTTGAATAGTTTCAGCTCAAATTTTAGAGGCATAACTTGACAAAATACCACAAAATTTTAAATTACATACTTAGCAATTCGGAAAAGCCACTGAATGGAGCTATCAATCAGCTCTGTGGAACAAAAAAATTGACAACTGAACACTGAAGAGGGAGAGGGAGAAGAAGGCCTCAACCGTCATCGATACATTCAAGAATGGCATTGTCTTTATTTTTTTTATTAACAAAACTAGTTATCTCACTATTGGGCGAAATGTAACTGCATTAGCAACAACCACATCTAATAATAATACAAATATCAAAGGCAATACAAACAAAAAGGCCTCGATAGATCGCGATTTCCCGCAGATCGGGAAGAGCGAAGCCTAGACATTGGGAGACCATTTATAGTCAATGACTTAATGAAAGACAGCGCAATCGAAATTCAAATCCTAGATAGGATCTAGTGACGGCTTTCATGCCATCTCCCCCTCGTGAAGTAATACTTACCGGTCGTGCCGCGTGAGGGATACGGAGAGTAGGGGGGTTTTTAGTGGGTTAGGTACTTCCAAGTCCCACACTTATCGGCTTTCAATGCTTTTCCCTCCTATACATACAAACAAAACAAAAAACAAAAAAAAAAAGCGATTTCCCAAGAATTCTCAAGCGTGAAGGGTTGTGTGGGCAGCGCAGCAGCAGCGCCCTTTCCTATGCTCATTAGATAGGGCCGTGCCGAGCCCTGGTATAAAGCCATACAGTCTTAAAATGAGGTATTACTTTAGTATAGTTTAATGCTACCTAATGCTGCCATGCCATAGTCAGATCTATTTTACTGCAAGGACATATAGTATGGTGGATGTGGCCTTATTAAAAACGATGATCGCTAAACAACTAGCAAAATTTCATAAAACTGAAGCTTTGTGCTTCAGTTGAGCTCTCCGACCGATTTAGTAAACAATCAAATTACACCTATACGTCAACGAAACGTCAGACCTGGTAAAAAATTCCCGCAGTCCGTGAGTCTTTCTCAACTCTGCTTTAAATTTCATTTCGACAAGACTTGGTCCACCAATGTCAAAAAGCTGGTACCACAATGATATTTTGCAAGAGCAATTCGATGCCAACCTAAACAGTGTATAAAAACACAATAGATATCCTCTTTAAGGGTATAAAAAGGCGTACCTTTATAAATGATGGTAAGCTCTGACGGATGTAATCCATATTGTTAATTGCTAGACACCATTCTTCTGATAAAACTGTCAGGTAAAAAAAATTAATATATGATATGTGAAATATATTTGAAATTGCTTACTGAACATCTTGTTATTATCCCCCAGTTTAGTTAACTTTTCGACTCTTTGTGACATTCGTTGAGCATAGAAAATGCAGCATCGACATAGATCCTATTTTGAAATAGTTGATAATACGTTTAGAATATGGTTTTGTTATATGTGGTTTAGATCTTACATTTACAATTTTAGCTATAAATATATAGGAGCCCTCAATTTCTGGCCAATCAAGTTGTTGCCAAAATATTTTAATTTGATAAAAAATTGAGAGAGTATCCACAGCAGAAGAGCTATATTTTACGGTTTCGTCGACCGCCTTTAGTTGGTCCAGATCTATTGCTTTCTGGATACGATTGAGTGCCTTTATTATTGAAATGTCAAGCCAGTGTGTCACACCTGTCTCGAACCATTGATAAAATCCACTCATTTCCAATTCATCGGTACACAGTGATTCTCCTTTAATATACAAATAAAAATTGCATAATAAATATCTTATTTATATTCCAAAAACCACGACATGCCGAAGATTTGTATACCATTGCAGATTAATCCTTTCTGCGGGTGCTCTGTAAATTAGTTATCTGATATTGAAAACATGCAAACATACAGCTCTTTAAGTTTGAATTGTATACTACGAAGACAAAAGTTGTATTCTAAATTGGCTTGTTTGATATTGGTACATATATACATATGTATTTCAAAAGGTAATTTTAATTATGTAAATGGACACATTTAAAGTGGAAAAAGTAAAAGCTACATCGAAAAATTCACATGTGACAAAAAAGAAGTGGTATTAAAAATGAAATACAATTTAAAAAATTGTTTTCCATAAATTTAAAAAATAATTGGAACTCATGTTTTTGGAAAAGTGCTTACATATATTTAAATTAAATATTTATATTTGCTTTTTATATTACCGGTGGAACTTTCGGTGGAGCTTCCCAATTTTTATGTATTTTTAGTACTTCGAAATCTTTAGTTCCGAAAGAAAAAATAAGGAGGTAGGTGGGTTTGCACAAAACAGATAAACTTTTGATGTTCTTAAGAAATGTAAATTGGTCGCAAATGCTTACTTCTTTGCGTTGGTGTTTGAATTTATATTTCCCTCTGCAAGAGTATAACAATTTGGTTTAAAAATAAAGTTTTACCTAGTTGGACGTATCGCTTGAGCACCAAATAAAGTTCAAATAATGTTGTTCCCATATTCAAATTATCGATTTTCGGCAAATATTCAAATTGATCGTCGGGAACATCCAATCGTTTAATGTTATTGCATACGTCTTTGACAATTGACTTACAGATTTCATTCAGCTTTGAGTCATATAACAAATAAAGGATAGCTGAATAGTTTAATTGAATTTTGCTGAAATGAATAATGTAATAAAACAGTTAACAACAATATAGCCATGTAGGTTATTTTTATAGTTTTGAAGCTTCCGAAAATTATTTTAAATATTCAGAACGTGTGTCAGAACGAGTACCTGATCATTAACGAGCAGGAACGTGGGAGACGCTTCTGGAGACGCGACTCTACTTTTATACCCGTAATCAGTCATATACATTTTTGAGCTTATGATTTGTATTTTATTTGTATTTTACTTCATGCTTTATCCTAACGCTACAAGTATAGACTTATTTTTATTGCGCTAGTCACTCGGTGAATACATGTATATATATATATAAATATATATATATATATAGTTAATTTTGGATGTTATCTACTTAAATCTAATACTTATACATTGACGTTTTGACAAGATTTATGTACTTAAATCGAATACTTATACATTAATATGTTGTTTTGTTTTACATTTTTTATTTATTTAAGGATGGATTTAAGATGATGAGGAAGACTGTTTCATAAGCGGATTGCATTGACAATGAACTGCCTCTTCGAGCACAGCGTTTGAGTTCGAGGGCATAAATAGTTGTTGGTTCGTTGTGATGTAGCAGGGCTAAGTTTGCAGTAAAGGTAAATCGGTTCTTGAGTCGTCACAATTTTATGAAAGTATACTAAGGTTCTAAAATCTATCCAAGTGGTCAAGTTAAGGTCAAGTATTTTATTAGTTAGGTGTGATACATGGTCGAAACGTCTTAAATTAAACACATATCGGACAATTGAATTAAAGGCTACTACTAATGTGCGCATGTCGCGAGCGTCACTATGTCCAAATATTTCAACACCATAAAAGAGAGTGGGGATGATTTATGCAGAATTTTAAAAAATTTTACATTTTGTTGCTACATCTGTTATCTAAATCTATATATACAATGTATATTTACATTTACATTTACATGTAGGTTGTACATCTACCATTTAGATTATACATCTTCTCCTTTAGAGGGCGCTCGCGCACTGAAAAAGGCAGAGTGTGCGCGCGAGAAAGAGAATGAGTAACGTGGTCTCTTGCTGGAGGAGGTGGGGGGAAGAAACTCAAAATTAATTTCTTCAATCTTGTTATAATAATGATCCCATCTGATCCAGGTTTGGCAATCTGGCAGATATGGACATTCTCTACGATACTTGTTTTATCGTTTCTTTAAAATTGTGGCTGCTGCAGATTTTCGTCCTTTCTAGGGGTGGAAGGGGCGGGACGCAATTTTGAAATGTAGTGTGATATCACATGAGTCTGAAAACAAAATTTGGTTGCTCTAGCTCTTATAGCCTCTAGGTTCTGGGTGACAAACAAGACGGACAGATATACATGGCTATATCGACTCGGCTATTGATGCTGATCAGGAATATATATACTTTATGGGGTCGGAAACGTTTCCTTCTCTGCGTTGCATACATCCTTTTTTTACCATAAATACAATAAACCCCTGAACTCCTTTTGAGTACGGGTATAGAAAAGATGTAAATAAAATATTGCGTGCATTTGGACCAGGTGTCACGATGGTTATGGTGGAAACATAGAGCGAGAGATTGCACGTGAGTGTTATAGTTCCTGCACTCTGTCTAATCTGCTTTTAGCTGTTTACTTACGACACTTTCCATTACATGTCTCTCTCTCTGTCTCTAACTTTAATGGCGGGAAGTGCCATCTGGCTTTTAGTATCTTTCACGCTGCCATAGGACGCCACTGAATGAGAAAGAAAGGGAGAGCCTGGAGTACCGGGTAGAAGAAAGCAGTTTCAACGTCTCAAGAAAGGATTTCCCTAACACTACATTTTTTTGGGGTATATTGTAAATTCTACTCATCCAGGTCTACAACCCAATTTTTGGCTCGTGAACAGTAAACATAAAAGTTGCGCATTTGTCGCCCAGTGTTATCACTGAAAAGAAAATCATAATAAATATGATAAAATAAGTTAACCTTAGCCTACTGGTATAATTATTTTTGAAAAACGGATGTAGAAAGAAATGTAAATAAATAAAATATTTTCAAATTCCACAAACATCATAAGCTCACATATTTATATACTGACTGAATACAGGTATAAAAGTAGAGTCGCGGCCACTGCGACTTACAACGTTCCCTCCCGTTTTTATTATTTGTACGTTATTAAAACATAAATTAGTGGAACAAGAAAAGGTTATACGATCTACATATTAGATTTGTATGGATAACCAGTAAGACGATATTTTCACTGCTTTCGATGATATTAGATTTTATAAGCTACATTGGCCCTTTTACCTACTGTACAGCGGCGGGAATGGGCGAACCTTGAATCTTATTAACATTTTAATTAAGAAATATAAATAAATATAATAAATAAATAAATAAAATAAATAAATATATATAAATATATAAATAAAAATAAATATAATAAACAATAAATAAAGATAGATGTACATTTTGTTTTAATACTTACTGGTAAAACAGTTTATCGAAATATTCCATTGCGCGCTGAAGGTCAGACCGGATCATTTGAATAAGTTTAATGATATACTGCAATTTTTCTTCATCAGTTTCATTATCCTTTGAGTATTTGCTACCCTCTACAATATGTTCCAGCCATTCTTTCGTACCGGTATTGATAGCATCTATTATGGCAGAATCAATATTGCATACGCTTTGAGCATCATTTCTATGAATCCAACCGTACACAGACGTTGGAAAAATATCTATAGTCACTGGAACTTCAAAAAGTTTAACTTTTCCCAAAATATCTAGAACCTCGTTTACAGCTCTTGTTACGTTCAGATCACTGACGTTTTTATACCGAATCTTTCGTAACACTGCAAAACAAGAGGGAAGTATACGCCTTACTCCATCCCAATATGTAGCAAGATCTTCTGAATCTTTCTGCATATAACTAATTACTGGAGTCAATATGTCGAGTATAGAATTAAATAGTGAAAAATTCAGTTTGTGAGTTTCATGTATGATACTATATGCATGCCATTGGCTAATGGCGCAATCAACAGAGGTCAATCCACTTTGAACGGCATGTTGGGATCGGATAATTTCTGCGTTTGCGCTAAATTTTCCACTCCACCAATAATATGCCACTTGCGAGGCTTCCAGCTCATACATCAATAATAGCTTTAGTAAATTTTTATGCTCCTGTACGGCCACGCTCTTGTTCTTTTCCGCGCTCAGGGTGAGATTTACCAAAATTGATCCTCGACTTCGAGCTTTATTTCCTTTTTCTAGATTATACCAAACTGTCAGTCCACAAACTGGAATAGACTAATTAAATTAAAAACAGTGAGTAAAACAAAAAAATCGAAATAATAAAAATAGTCCAGTAGTGGTGGATTAAAATAGTATAGAAATTATGGCTTTTTTGCTTAATAAAATATTCTGTTTCCAGATTGAAGTTTATAATACGGTCTTTTAATAGACTTTTAATTTAAACAACATGCTAGTGCTCTATTCTCGGTGTATTGTCAATCGATCCCATGTGTGCTAAGAATGAATTATGCTGGGTACAGTCTGCAACTAGCTAGAAAAGTACATTTAATGCACCTATAAGCAGCCATACTTATTCAAAAATGAATTGCTCAATCACATATATACAAATTTGTGTGAGCGGGAAAAATTTAGGATAAGAATAGATGACTGATTGATGCATTGACATGGATTTGGCACCATTACCAGTGCAATTGAGCTTGCTCCCTTTTTATACCCGTACTCAAAAAAGACTTAAGGGGTATATTAGATTTGTGGTAAAAATGGATGTGTGTAACACAGAGAAGGAAAATTTTCCGACCCCATAAAGTATATATATTCTTGATCAGCATCAATAGCCGAGTCGATAGAGCCATGTCTGTCTGTCTGTCTGTCCGTCCGTCCGTCCGTCCGTCTGTCCGTCTATCCGTCTTGTTTGACGCCTGGATCTCAGAGACTATAAAAGCTGGGGCAACCAAATTTGGTTTCCAGACTCATGTGATATCACACTTCTACAAGTGTATTTCAAAATTTCGCCCCGCCCCACCATAGGTCTACCCATGGCTCGCCACAAACGGCGGAGAGTCAGCGCATCCACTCTGGCGGAAGACAAGAAACAAACTGATCTACACAGAGCTGACGCACCATGGCTCTAGCCACGGTTTGCCCCACATAGCGGTGTGTCAGCACTTTAAGCAACGTACACAATTAATTAAGAACTCTCGATAAACCACTCTACACATTTTGGTCCACACAACAATTTAAAACCACCCCACCTCTTGGGACATTTCGCAATCGACGACCTAGATAAGAAGCCTACATAAAATTACCGACCTACTGGCCAAACTCAGCTATCACCTTCCGTGATGCCAAATTAACGAAACCTTCTTTTCCTCTGAACACTACTAACCCACTAGCAAACTGTCAACGAAGCACCAAGCTTCGACCCACTTGCTAGCCCCACAGTTATTGTCAGAAAAATAATCATAAGTTAGCAATAATTAATTCCGGGTCAGGGGCGATCACCAGATGCATAAAAGGGCCAAGATCGGCCGAAGAAGCAGGCAGTCCACCAGCCCCAAAACACAAGGCAGTCCACCAGCCCCAAAACACGACGCAGTCCATCAGCGCACTCTACAGTCAAGAATTACTCCGTAAATAAGTGAATGAAGAAAAGAAAATAAACAAAAGAAATCAACCAATACAACTACGGCGTCATCATTTTCCCCCTTGCATACTCATTTCAAGCCAGCCCGACACCTAAAGTCACCTGCAATCTACAAATTTTCTTGTAGCGGACCCTGGACAGACTGATGCATATCCCAGCCTGAAATAGGATCCTCACAAGTGGCGCCCGAACAGGGACTTTTTGGTGACTTTAAGGTAACTAACACCTTAATACGGAGCTTTGTGGAGTAAAGACCCACGGCCACTGAAAGAGACTAGGCTAGCGAGGATCAATAACCGCCAAGCACAAAAACCCCGCCCACACCAAATCCGGTCGCGAACAAGTAGTGCCGCAGTGAAAGTATCAAACAGAAGTGCTACCGCGCAGAAATACGACCAAACCAAACGTAAGTCAGCACCCATAGTCGCAGAAACACACCATGGAAGGCCACGGAGACGATCGGCTCAACGAAATTTACCCGGAGGGACACCTTACCAACCCAGGAGTCACCACCGGCTGGATTTACAAACTCCGTCGAGACGAGCTGGAGGCCCTTGCCGAGGAATTCGGCTTTGGCACCGAAGGAACGGTCGAGGAACGACGAAAGAGGTTCGCCGCGTCAGTAGCTGGAACCCTCTCGCAGGACGCCTGGGTCCGACTGGGAGACCTCGAACGACAATACGCCAGACCAGCAGGACGCTCCCGATCACCCATGCCCACCACTCCTGGGCCGTCTGACCAGCGGAAGACCGACCCAAAAGCCGGGTTACAAGTACCCACAGCGGCCGAATACAGCACACCCTGCCCACCACGCATCGTAACGCCAGCCGATCTGCCCAGACCTCCAGTTACGGAGACCAGCCGCTCGCCCACCCAGAGGATCGTGCCAGCCATGGACTCTTCCACCGCCCACATCGCGGAACAGATTCGGAAATGGGGAATCAGGTTCGACGGACAGGACGATCCACTCGCGTTTCTGGAACTACTCGAGGAACGGGCTCTCTCATATGGGGTGGACGCGAATCAGCTGCCCCCAGCCATGACAGAACTTCTCACTGATCGGGCCAGTCGCTGGTACCGCACCAGCCAACTACAAGGCAGCTCATGGGCCTATTTCCGCCAAGAATTCTTGACTTTCTTCTTGCCGCCACGGTACTTCGAGCAATTGGAAGACCGAATCCGGGCCCGCAAGCAAGCAAGAGGAGAATTGTTCAAGGATTACCTCATCGAGATACGGCTACTCATGCACCACGCCGGGTACGACGGCGCCAAGGAGTTGAACAGGATCTACGACAACGCCCTGCCAGCATACCAGATGTATGTGCGGCGACACGAACTCCAAAGCTTGGCTCAGCTCACAATGTTGGCTACCGAGTTCGAGAGCATCCAAGACTGGACCCTCCCAGCTCTCGCGCCCCCGCAACACGCACCAAGATACGCAAGGCCGACTACAGAACAGAGGAACGACGACTCGAACCGGACGCCATTTTGGAGACCACATTGGGAGTCGACAGACACACCAGGGAGACCGCCAGCTCATCCAAACAGTACGACGAATCCCGATGTAGCACCTCGCATGATCACGACCCCCATCGCCAGCCCACGCACAGCTTGCCGTCGGTGTGGTGATGACGGACATGCGGCATACGACTGCCGAAATCCCTCGATCCTATTCTGCTGGGAATGTGGCAAACGCGGCACACGGACCGTCGATTGCTGCCGCCAGAACACGTCGGGAAACGACATGCGTCCCCATCTGACACGGGATCAGCCGGGAACGACGCCTCCTCCAACCCGCGACTAAAAAACTCTTTACACGTGAGCAACGGCCGGATAGTGGCGATGGTGACCATAGGAGGACACGCAACGGAAGCCACAATCGACACCGGGGCATCCAGAAGCTTCATCAGCGCAAACCTCGCCCGAAAACTAGACAACAACACCAACCTGCAAAATGCATGCGTCCGCATACGCCTGGCCGATGGCTCGGTCAGAGAGATCTCACAAGTCCTACTGGGGCACATCAAGCTGGACCAACGAGAGGTTCAAATTCCGCTCCTGGTCCTGCCAAACATGTTGGGACAAGTCATTGTCGGCATGGACTTCTTAGGTGCCATCGAAACGACGATCCAATGCGGCACCACGCTGCTACAGCTACGAGACCGTCGCCCCACACCCACTGAACCCGTGCTTACTACCATCCACGTACAAGACGCCGAACCCCGATACCAGAAACCCCAACAATTCGCAACGAACCCACGTCCACGACCTACCACAACGCACACGGCACCCAATAACGCAACGCAGCACTTGACACCCAAACCAATCGCAACGGAAACGAAGCACCGGACCACAACGGAGAACACGAATCCAAGGTCAACACCAGAAAACAGCAATCAAGCAATCGGGAAAACGAGTCCCACGGTCACTACGGAGCAACCGCGTCCTAGGCCAACAACAGGGAACAAGCATCCCAAACAAACCACGAGGATCTCACACACGAGACAAACACACTTGAACCCGGAGCTCGACACAGGAAGCCCAGGTCCAAGACAAGCAACAGAGCAAGCACGCAGAGAAACCGCATCGGAAGCAGGGAACGCACGGACACCCTCAAAACCGACCGCCAGCAGAGAAATAGGACAACGGCCACCACCATCCGACAGCCCAGCCACGCGGGAAACAGCCACGCTAACCCCACGCTGGACGGGGCCCATAATCGAACTGATCTCCACAGAGCCCCTCAACGAGGGCCCGGAAACCAGCACAATGCCCCCACGATGCCCAGACAGCCGTCCGGTCCTCCCCACGGCCGACGCCACACCGATCCTCGCCAACACAATGGAGTACCTTCCGCGTACTGACATGATTCCTAGCGCCATGCAACGAGCCATGCCTAGAACCATGTCCGAGATCTTCGTCGCCCACGCAAGTCGTCGCTGCGACCCAGAACTGCCCACGGATCCTTGGCCACCCGACATAGCACCGCAGATTCAAGAAGGCCAGAACAGCAGAAAGATCACGACCACAGCAGCAGTAGAAAAGATAACTTTACCGACGCCACGCTAAAATGACTAGATTTACACCGACGAATCCAAAGACTCGGCACAAGCCAAAGGACAGGAGAACTCGGAAAAAGCCGAACCTCATCACCCGCCAAGCAACGCCGCCGACGCCACTAATCTCTCCATCACCCACCCGGAAGAAAGGAGGGGGTGTAACGAACCATAGGTCTACCCATGGCTCGCCACAAACGGCGGAGAGTCAGCGCATCCACTCTGGCGGAAGACAAGAAACAAACTGATCTACACAGAGCTGACGCACCATGGCTCTAGCCACGGTTTGCCCCACATAGCGGTGTGTCAGCACTTTAAGCAACGTACACAATTAATTAAGAACTCTCGATAAACCACTCTACACATTTTGGTCCACACAACAATTTAAAACCACCCCACCTCTTGGGACATTTCGCAATCGACGACCTAGATAAGAAGCCTACATAAAATTACCGACCTACTGGCCCAAACTCAGCTATCACCTTCCGTGATGCCGAATTAACGAAACCTTCTTTTCCTCTGAACACTACTAACCCACTAGCAAACTGTCAACGAAGCACCAAGCTTCGACCCACTTGCTAGCCCCACAGTTATTGTCAGAAAAATAATCATAAGTTTGTAATGTCCTATTTCAGGCTGAGGTATGCATCAGTCTGTCCAGGGTCCTGAATTACAAGATATTTATAATTCACGAGGACTTTATCGGGAAACCAGGAACTTTGCCAGGGACTGAAAGAGAACGGTTAGCTAAATCACAACACTTTTTGGTTCTTTAAAGTATTAATCGTTTTGTTTATTATTTCGGGTTATTATGCTAATTCTTTAGTTTTACTACTTGAACGCGGCGTGTATGTTACTTCTTGATTGCCTTACGATGGCTGGTGGACTCTCTTTGACTCTCTCGACTGCCGATTGACTCCCGATTGACTGCCTCGATGGCTGGTGGACTGCCTTTTTATAGATCGGCTGGTCTTTCTCGAATGTCTTATAGATATCTTATTTCTACTCCAGACCGTGGGAAGGGTTCTTACATAAATCCCTATGGCCGAATTGTAGTCTGCGCGTGCAGACGGGCTGATCGGTAACAGAAGGTTACCAAATCATTAACCCTGTAGTCAGTGTCCAATATCCCCGGTAGGGAGGAGTCGGAGACTGCTGACTGGCTTGCGCATGTGGGGTTTTTGCCCGGTACTCGAGGGTTACCTAAGCAATCGCCTCCCAACACGTGTCCAATGTCCCAGGTAAGGTGATCGGTGTGCACCGGTACCGTGGGAAAGGAATGTCGCTTAGTGAAATTGGAGTTTTACTTAGTGTTTATTTTAAAGATATTAAAGAAATTAAAGGCATTTAGAGATACTAACGACATTTAAAGATAGCAACGACAGATGTTCCTGTGTTGTGACGAACCATGAGGAACCATGGTTCGTTACACCCCCCCCTTTCTTCCGGGTGGGTGGTGTTATAGGGCGCCGCGTTTGCTGAGGTTGATATTTCCTTGCTTTGTCTCGTCTCTTGCTGTGGATTTTGGTGGCGCCTGTGCTGCGTTCTCGTCTTTGAGTTCGTGGGCTTTGGCTGGTCAGCTGCCGATATATGGAAACCAAAGTCGTGGCTAGGGGGATTGCGGGGGGATAGTGGTAGTATTTGCCTCATCGGTGGCATCCCTGTCCTCGTGGAATTCCTTCAGGTCGTTGATGTTAGCAACCTTCGCTTTTCGGCTGCCCGGATGCTGTAGTTTTACAATGTTCGGTGATGCAAAACCTTTGACTCGGTATGGTCCATCGTATTTCGGTGCCAGCTTAGCGGCGAATCCGTCGGCCGCGTTGGAGAGGTGGTGTTGTCGTAGAAGTACTAGGGATCCAATAGGGGGGCGCCATTGCCGGCGGCGGAGGTTGTAATGCCTTCCTTGTTCTTGGCTTGCCCTCTGGATGTTATTTCTGACAATGGTGAATACTTCGCTAAGTTTGGTTGCCTTGCCGAGAGCGGTCTCTGGGGGGCTTCCGGTGCCGGTCGTGACTTCGTCATAGAGAGCTCTAGGCAACCGGGGCTCTCTTCCATGCAGTAGGAAAGCTGGGCTGAATCCCGTTGTCTCCGAGACGCTGGAATTTATTGCGAGGGATATTTCCGGTAGCAGCTCATCCCAGGTATTTTGACGATCCCCTACGAATTGGGCAATCATGGTCTTGACCGTCCGATTTGCCCGTTCCGTTGGATTTTCCTGGGGGCAGTAGGGTGCGGTATGTTGCAGTTCTACTCCTGCTGTCTGTAGAAATGACCGAAACGATCGACTCGTGAATTGCGTGCCGTTGTCGCACACAAAGCGTTTGGGTATGCCGAAATGGCTCAGGATTCGTTCTCGGAAAGCCAGTTCCAGGGTAGCGGTGGTGGCCTTTTTGAGTGGTACCAATTCGACCCATTTCGTGAAAGTGTCAAAGAAGACGAGCAGCATCGTGTTTCCTTTCTTTGATCGAGGTAGTGGTCCAACGAAGTCAGCGCATAGTGTAGCGAATGGCTCTTCGGCTTTGCGAGTAAGCATCTGTCCCACCGGCTTGCGCTGTTGAGCTTTGAACTTCTGGCAGCTTACGCAGCCACGGACATATTTCCTCACGTCTCGGTAGAAACCTGGCCAATAGTACCGTTGGGATATTCGGGTGATGGTTTTTCTGACCCCTAGGTGGCCGGCGGTGGGTTGGTCGTGGCATTCGCGAAGTATTCTGGCTCGTTGATCTTTTGCTACGCAGAGTTTCCATGCTATATGGTCGTCGTCGTCGGCGCCATGGCCCAGATGTCGATATAGTTCCCCGTTAGCATAGGTGTAGTCGGGGTATTTCTGAGGCTCGTCTCGGACTTGTTTTATCCGGTGCTGGAGCCAGGGGCAGGCTGTCTTCTCCTCTTCGATCCGTGCGAGTGTTCCTAATGGCTGCCTGGATAGTGCATCTGCGACTACGTTCTGTTTGCCCGCTCGATAATGCACGTCACATTGGTATTGCTGAAGTTCGAGGGCCCATCTCGCCACTCTACCGTATGGGCTGTTAAGCGTATTTAGCCATTTTAGCGCTAGATGATCGGTGATTACATCGAATCGGTACCCTTCCAGGTAGCAACGTAGTTTCCGAATGGCCCAAATGACCGCTAGGCACTCCTTGTCAGTAGCGGAGTAGTTTTCTTCCGCCTGGTTCAGTCGTCGGCTGACATATGCTATGACTCGTTCTTTGCCTTCGATTTCTTGGGTGAGAACTGCGCCAACTCCTAGATTGCTCGCATCTGTTTGCAGCGAAAACTTGACGTTGAAATCTGGGCACGCAAGGACGGGGGCGGTCGTGAGAAGTGTCTTTAGTTGATCAAACGCAGCCTGTTGTGCTTCGGACCATACCCATGGTTGGTCCTTCTTGAGTATGGCGAGACATCGGTTGGACGACCGTCGCGAAGTTTGGTACAAATCTTCGGTACCAGGACGCCATCCCGATGCATTGACGAAGCTCTTTTAGGTTGGTGGGCGGCCGGAGTTCTTTGACGGCGGCAATCTTGTCGGGGTCGGTGTGGATTCCTCCTTGCTGATCATGTGGCCGAGGTACTTGATTTGGGTTTGAAAGAACGCGCATTTTTCCGCATTTATCCTTAGGTTCGCTTTCCGGAGTCGGGACAAAACCACTTTTAAGTTGCGTAGATGCTCGTTGAAATCTCGCCCCACGATGACAATGTCATCTAGGTACGCGAATGCATATGGCTCCATGTCTGTACCAATCACGGTGTCGAGAGCCCGCTGAAATGTTGCCGGTGCCGAGTGTAGTCCAAAGGGCATCACCTTCCATTGGTAGAGGCCCCGGCCCGGTACGGTGAAAGCTGTTGCTTCTCTACTTCCGTCGGCCATGGGGATCTGCCAGTATCCGTTTTTCAGGTCGAGGGTGGTGATGAACCGCGCGTTTTGTAACCGTTCCAGAATATAGTTGATCCTCGGCAACGGGTATGCGTCGGGGATGGAATGCGTGTTGAGTTGCCGGTAGTCCACGCACATGCGCCATTTCCCATTCTTTTTACGGACGAGTACAATTGGGGCGCTGTGGGGGCTCCGGGAGGGCTCGATGAGGCCTTCCGAAATCAATTGGTCCACTTGTTCATCAATTATTCGCATCATTGCTGGGTTCTTAGGATAGTACCGCTGTTTTATGGGCCGGTTATCCCTCATGACAATAGTATGCTTGGCGATGTCCGACGTTCCGTGGAGGCCATCAAATTTTGGTAACTCCTCCTCTAGAAATGCTTGAATCTGCGGCGCTAAATCTGGCGGCCACGGCTCCGGGACTGGTTCAGGCTCATGTTCTGTTGGGTCGGCGGCTTCGGAGTCAGGTGGTTGGCGTGGGTCTTCGGGTAAGAGGGTTGTATCGAAGGCGCTGGGCGGTTCGATCCTCCGTTGGTAGTCGCTTATGTGGGCGACGATGGGTGTGGTGTCGACCATGGGTATGATGTTTTGGTACGCCGGGTGTAGTACTCGTGTTATACTACGGCCAGACTGGTACGTGAACAGGTGAGTCGCGATGACGCCTCTGGTATCACAACAACGACTTGTATGGGCGACGAAGATCTCGGACATGGCTTTAGGCATGGCTCGGTGCATGACGCTAAAAATCATGTCAGTACGCGGAAGGTACTCCATTGTGTGGGCGAGGATCGGTGTGGCGTCGGCCGTGGGTACGACAGGGCTGCGGTCGGTGTATCGTGGGGTCATCGTGCTGGTTTCCGGGCCCGCGTTGAGGGGCTCTGTGGATATTAGTTCGATTATGGGCCCCGACCAGTGCGGGGTTAGCGTGGCTGTTTCCCTTGTTGCTGGGCTGTTGATCTGTTGCTGCCGTTGTCGGTGTCGATGTTGTTGCCTTAGTTCAGGGCTGATGGTCGTCTCGGAGGGTGTTTCTGTGTTCACTTTCTTTTTGAAGGAGGTGGTACTTACATGCTCTGTTGCTGGACTTGGACCTGGGCTTCCTGTGTCGAGCGCCGGGTTCCAGTGCATGAGTGCATGTCTCGTGGGTGAGATTTTCGTAGCTTCTTTGGGGTATGTGTCCCCTGTGGTTGGCCTTGGACGCGGTTGCTCCGTAATGACCGTGGGACTCGTTTTCCCGGTTACTTGTTTGTTGTTTCTCGGTGTCGGCTTCGGATTCGTGTTCTTCGTTCTTGCCCGACGTTTTGCCTTTGCTGGGGCGGGGTTGGGTGTCGTGTTCTTCGCGGTGATATGGGTCAGTGTATTCGTTGGGGTATGTCGTGGTCGCGTGCTTGCTGTTGCTGGTATCGGTGTCATGTTGGCGCTGCTGGGTGCCAAAATTGTTGGGATAGGTTGTGGACGTATGACGCCTGCCGTTGGCTTCGGTTTCGGGTGTCGAGGTTCATCGCCTTGTACACTGTTGGTTGGAACGGGGTGGATAGGTGGTGTGGGGCGCTGATCTCGTAATTGTAGAAGTGTGGTACCGCACTTGATCGTTGTTTCAATGGCACCTAGGAAGTCCATGCCGACGATAACTTGATCCAACATGTTTGGTAGAACAAGGAGGGGTATTTGAACTTCTCTTTGATCCAGCCTGATGTGCGCCAGTAGAATCTGGGTGATCTCTTGACCGAGCCGTCGGCCAGGCGTATGCGGACGCATGCATCTTGCAGGTTGGTGTGGTTGTCTAGTTGTCGGGCGAGGCTGGCACTGATAAAGCTTCGGGATGCCCCCGTGTCGACGGTGGCTTCCGTTGCCTGTCCTCCTATGGTTACCATTGCCACTATCCGGTTCTCGTTCATGTGTAGGGGGGGTTTTATTCGTGGGTCGGGGCAGACGTCGTTCCCGGCTGATCCCGTGTCAGTCGAGGACGCGAGTCGTTTCCCGACGTATGTTGGCGACAGCAATCGACGGTCCGTGTGCCGCGCTTGCCACATTCCCAGCAGAATAGAATCGAGGGATTTTGGCATTCGTATGCCGCGTGCCCTGCTACACCACACCGGCGACAGGCTGCGCGTGGGTTGGGAATGGGGGTCGTGATCATGTGATGTGCCGCCTCGGTGGTTGTCGTACCGGTCGGGTTGGATAGCTGTCTCCTTGGTGAGTCTGCCGAGTTCCAATGAGGCTTCCGGGATGGTGTCCGATTAGAGTCGCTGCTCCTCAGCTCTGTAGCCGGCTTTGCGTATCTGGTCCGTATCTGGTCCGTGCTTGAATACCCTCCAACTCCGTGGCCAGCAGTGTTAGCTGGGACAAGTCTCGCAGTTCGTCGCGGCGCACGTACATCTGGTATGCGGGGAGGGCGTTGTCGTAGATCCTGCTTAGCTCCTTGGCTGCGTCGTACCTGGCGTGGTACATGAGTGAACGTATCTCGATGAGAAATCTTTAAACAGTTCCCCTGGCATTTGCTGGCGGGCTCGGATCTGGTCTTCCAGTTGTTCGAAGTACCGTGGGGGCAAGAAGAACGCTAAGAATTCCTGGCGAAAGTTTTCCCATGAGGAACTTTGTAGGCGGTTGATGCGGAACCACCACCTGGCACGGTCTGTGAGAAGTTCGGTCATGGCTCGCGGCAGCTGGTTTGTGTCCACCCCATAAGAGAGCGCACGTTCTTCGAGTAGTTCAATGAATGATAGAGGGTCACCTTGGCCGTCGAACTGGATTCCCCATCTTCGGATGTTTTCCGCCATTTGTGCGGCGTGATTGTAGTAGTGTCCTTCCATGGGTCGGTCGATCGCTGGCAAGATCCTCGGCACGGGTGCTGTGTGGGTTTCTGTAGCTAGGGGCCTTGGAAACGGGGCAGTAGGAGTGCGGTATTCGGTGGCTGCGGGGACTCGTAGTCCGGCCTTAGGATCCATTTGGCGAGTGTCGGATGGTCCAGGAGTAGTAGGCAGTGGTGACTTGGAGCGAGAGCGTGAGGATGGTTTGGCATAGTACCTTTCAAACTCTCCTAAGCGAACCCAGGCATCTTGAGAGAGTGGTCCAGCGACTAGCGCGGCAAATTTCTTTCGGCGTTCATCGACCGTTCCTTCGCCGCTGAATCCGAATTCCTCGGCGAGGACTTCCAGCTCGTCCCGACGAAGTTTGTGGATCCAGCCGGTGCTGACCCCTGGATTAGAAAGGTGTCCCGCAGGGTATGCCTCCTCTGGTTGTTCCTCGTCGTGGTGTTCCATGGTGGTTTTCTGTTGGTTTTGGCACTTGATTCACGGTTAAACGGCACTTTTCGGGTCGGCACTGCGTTTACTTTCGCGATTGTTTTCGCGTCCGGATAACGTTAATGAATTATTGTCGCGTTTCTATTCAATTTTCCTTTTGCTGGCAGTGGGTCTTTAATCCACGAAGTCCCTGATTTCGGTTTTTCTTGATGTTTTCCTTCAAAAATCCTTTAAAGTCCCTGTTCGGGCGCCACTTGTAATGTCCTATTTCAGGCTGAGGGTATGCATCAGTCTGTCCAGGGTCCTGAATTACAAGATATTTATAATTCACGAGGACTTTATCGGGAAACCAGGAACTTTGCCAGGGACTGAAAGGAGAACGGTTAGCTAAATCACAACACTTTTTGGTTCTTTAAAGTATTAATCGTTTTGTTTATTATTTCGGGTTATTATGCTAATTCTTTAGTTTTACTACTTGAACGCGGCGTGTATGTTACTTCTTGATTGCCTTACGATGGCTGGTGGACTCTCTTTGACTCTCTCGACTGCCGATTGACTCCCGATTGACTGCCTCGATGGCTGGTGGACTGCCTTTTTATAGATCGGCTGGTCTTTCTCGAATGTCTTATAGATATCTTATTTCTACTCCAGACCGTGGGAAGGGTTCTTACATAAATCCCTATGGCCGAATTGTAGTCTGCGCGTGCAGACGGGCTGATCGGTAACAGAAGGTTACCAAATCATTAACCCTGTAGTCAGTGTCCAATATCCCCGGTAGGGAGAGTCGGAGACTGCTGACTGGCTTGCGCATGTGGGGGTTTTGCCCGGTACTCGAGGGTTACCTAAGCAATCGCCTCCCAACACGTGTCCAATGTCCCAGGTAAGGTGATCGGTGTGCACCGGTACCGTGGGAAAGGAATGTCGCTTAGTGAAATTGGAGTTTTACTTAGTGTTTATTTTAAAGATATTAAAGAAATTAAAGGCATTTAGAGATACTAACGACATTTAAAGATAGCAACGACAGGTGTTCCTGTGTTGTGACGAACCATGAGGAACCATGGTTCGTTACAAGTTAGCAATAATTAATTCCGGGTCAGGGGCGATCACCAGATGCATAAAAGGGCCAAGATCGGCCGAAGAAGCAGGCAGTCCACCAGCCCCAAAACACAAGGCAGTCCACCAGCCCCAAAACACGACGCAGTCCATCAGCGCACTCTACAGTCAAGAATTACTCCGTAAATAAGTGAATGAAGAAAAGAAAATAAACAAAAGAAATCAACCAATACAACTACGGCGTCATCATTTTCCCCCTTGCATACTCATTTCAAGCCAGCCCGACACCTAAAGTCACCTGCAATCTACAAATTTTCTTGTAGCGGACCCTGGACAGACTGATGCATATCCCAGCCTGAAATAGGATCCTCACAAATGTAAAATTTTTTTTAATTCTAAAATTCTAAAAAATCATGCTCCAAAATGTAAACACTGACTGAGTACGGGTATAAATAGAGTCGCGTCCCCAGAAGCGACTCACACGTTCCTTCTCGTTATAAATAATTTTTATTTAAACCAACCTCAAAATTGGATCTACAAAAAATTGGTCTGCGTAACAACATTTCGTGCGAACGCTGTCGAAGCCCGATTTGATTACACTACTCAACAAAATTGAACTTTTTCTTTGTGCTGTGGACCAAAAAGACTTTTTCAGATTTCGGGATTGCTGCATGTTGACCGGTTTATCCATAGATTTTAATGAACAATACCTTAAACGACGCCTTTTTAATGCATTTATCTAAAACTAAAAATGAATGCCAAGAACTATTTTTTTTTTTTCGACTTTCGTGTGTTTTTAAAATCAAAATTTCGAGAAAAAAAAATGATGAAATTTGAATTTGAAAGCTTAATATCTTCCAGGCGTTAAGCTGCAACTACAAAGTGTCTGGGTCGGATTTATAGTTGCATTTGTCAGCTTTTCAGAACTTTAAAGTTCTATGTAACCAGATATAAGATACTGAAAAATAAAAGCACTACATCTGAAAAAAAAACATTAAAGAATCAGTCAAAATATACCAGATTTAAAAAATTAAAAAAAAAAATTTAAACCATACAAAATTTGTTAAAAATTGTTAAACCCCGAAATCTATAAGAAAACGTAATTTTGGGCCACAGCCTAAATGTCGTGTTGACTAGTGTTATCGATAGATCACTGTTAAACATAGCAGAGACATTTTTTAAATGAGCCAAACCCAACGCGTGGGTCTAACAGCAGCACATTTTAACATTCACATGCAAAAGTAATTGAAAGCCTGCCTGCCTGAACAAATTTACTCTTCCCAAATAAAACACAATAACAAAAGAGGGCGAATTCCCGTTGACAGATCAAATATCGATATCAAAATCGATCATTCTTTAATTTACGAATTTTTCGTTCACATTTGATATCATATAATTCGATTAACAAAACGATGGCACATTTAACTTAAGTATTTCAATTTCCAATTGTAACTAAAATTGTTTTTCAAGTGAAATCTATATTATAAATTTGTAGAAAAAAATCTGTATGAAAGCGGCTATCTCCGCAACGCGTGCACCAAATTGCCCGTTTTAAATGATAGCCAGAGAATGTATCCTGGTTTGCACAAACAAATTTTACTTTTCTATAAATAGTTTCCTCAAGAATTGAAAATTAATCCAAACGAGAAGGAACGTGTGAGTCGCTTCTGGGGACGCGACACTACTTATACCCGTACTCAGTCAGTATATACATTTTTGAGATATGATTTTTTAGAATTTTAGAAAAAAAAAAAATTTTACATTTTACATTTTTTTGCTACATCTGTTATCTACATCTACATCTACAATGTATATTTTACATCTAAAATGTAGATTATAGATGTACCATTTATATTCTGCATCTCCACCGCTAGGGGTTGCTCGTGCACTGAACGCGGCAGAGTGTGCGAGCGAGAGAGAGAATGAGTAGGTTTGTCTTGCAGGAGGGGGCGGGGGAAGCAACTGAAAATTAATTTCTTCATTCTGGCTATAATTATTATCCGATCTGATTCATATTCGGCAATCTGGTAGATATGGGCATTCTCTACGATACTGCGTTTTTAGTTTTATCGTATCTTTAAAATTGTGCCTGCCACAGATTTTCGTCCTTTGTGGGGGCGGAAGGGGGCGGGGCGAAATTTTGAAATACACTTGTAGCAGTGTGATATCACATGAGTCTTGAAACCAAATTTGGTTGCCCTAACTCTTATAGTCTCTGAGATCCAGGCGCTCAACAAGACGGACAGACGGACGGACAGACGGACATGGCTATATCGACTCGGCTATTGATGCTGATCAAGAATATATATACTTTATGGGGTCGGAAACGTTTCCTTCTCTGCGTTGCACACATCCACTTTTACCACAAATCTAATATACCCCTTAACTCTTTTTTGAGTACGGGTATAAAAACCTTAAATTTGGTCAAAAAGTGTGTGTTTGAACGTCTATTTCATTTATCCGCAATGAGTGCACTAAATTGCATGCGGTTTTTTTTTAATGATAGCCAGAGTATGTGGCATTGTTTCTATACAAAAGTTTTTCTATAAATAAGTTCACGCCTCTAGCATTCTGGTAGGTAAATAAAAGAGAGGAAGTTAGTTTTTTGGATGGGAGGAGATGGAGCACTGGTCTGACTACTACGAAGAGTTATTTGGGGCCAATTATTTTTCTTAGCCTTAAACTCTTTAACCATCAAATGCTCCGGCCAAAACTTGGCGGAACAAATGGTTTCATATTGAGTCGGGGAGACGCCTATGATAGGCCCTTGAGCTTAAGGGGCCCCCAAGCTCAGGGGCCAAGACTCTGACCAGAAAATCACTAAAAAATGTCTCACACCACACTTCTTTTTGAAATGCACGCATGAATTCGACTTGTATAATGAGGCGTCGTTTAAGGTAAGGGAGATGCCGTTTTTTTGGCATTAACCTTCCCGGTAAAGCTAAAAAGTTGAAACTTGGCATATAAGCTGTTCATATTATTAGTAAGTTTCGAATTAATTTTCTGACCGATGCGAACACGCCTTCACTAAATCAAAGTTTTTTCAAGTAAAAATAGTTCTAATTATTTATTATTGCTACTTAACAAATAAAAAGGTTATAATTTTATGACAAGAATTTTCATTACTAGACGAAAATATTATTTTTATGTTTTTTATGAGTAATGCTCTTTTTTCAAATAACTGGAATTTCTTAAAACTTGTGATAAACTTAAACATTCTTAAAGGATTTTAAATACAGCTATTAATTAAAACAGAATTTTTTTTAGGTGTAGCTTACCGTCTGGGATATATTATCAAATGATAATGATCATGATCAAATATCGACCCTGTCTGAATATATTAAATTAATATGAAATTGCGCAAATATGCGCTTAAGTTGTTAACTCTGTTTAAATATACACACACTACACAAATAAACAATATGACCAACCCCAACAAACCCCTACTCCAACAAAGATTACTATTTTGAGGTTAGGTTAGAAATAAAACATCTGCCAATAAAAGCATTAAAATCAGAACGAAACAAAGCAATATCTAACGTAAGCATTCTAAACTACATTCTTAATACCTTGATATAAACTATAAATATTAAATGATGTTATTTGGCTGCTTTAAATGGAGCTGGTATATCTTCAAACGTAGACAATATTATCAGCCAGAAACAATACAAATTTTGACAGGCTCAAACAGCCGAATTTAAAGGGCTACCAAAAAACCTTGGATGGCCAAAAAAAATGATATTTTTTTGCAGAATGGACAGTTATTTAAAGGGAGTAATAATAAAATATTACAACGAAAGCTTTTCCGCCCAATGTGCAGTGGTTTTGGCATCACAGGCCTAGTACCTGTGATGGCCGTCTCCGGTGCACAGTGGGCGAAGTTGTATGGAAGAAGGCGACAAAAATAGTTATACTTTACATACAGGTCTATAATTTTCACACCACGTTATTGAATTACCAGAAGACTATTTTGAGAGTGGTTATAAGCCCATACGTCCTTCACAAGCCATTTATATATTTAATAACGAGAAGGAACGTGTGAGTCGCTTCTGGGGACGCGACTCTACTTATACCCGTACTCAGTCAGTGTTTACATTTTAGAGTATAATTTTTTAGAATTTTAGAATTTAAAAAAAATTTTTACATTTTACATTTTTTTGCTACATCTGTTGTCTACATCTACATCTACAATGTATATTTTACATCTAACATGTAGATTCTAAATGTACCATTAATATTCTACATCTCCTCCGCTAGGGGTTGCTCGCGCACTGAACGCGGCAGAGTGTGCGAGCGAGAGAGAGAATGAGTAGCGTGTCTTTGCATAAGGAGGCGGGGGAAGCAACTAAAAATTAATTTCGTCATTTTATAATTATGATCCGATCTGATTCAGATTCGGCAATCTGATAGATATGGGCATTCTCTACGATACTGCGAAATTTTGAAATACAGTTGTAGCAGTGTGATATCACCAATAAACCAAATTTGGTTACCCTAACTCTTATAGTCTCTGAGATCCAGGCGCTCAACAAGACGGATGGACGGACGGACAGACAGACATGGCTATATCGACTCGGCTATTGATGCTGATCAAGAATATATACACTTTATGGGGTCGGAAAATTTTCCTTCTCTACGTTACACACATCCACTTTTACCACAAACCTAATTTACCCCTTACCTCTTTTTTGAGTACAAGTATAAAAAACGAATTTATTATTCCTTAAAATACTACAGGAGAAAAAATAGTTAAAGGTAATTTATTGTTCAAATAAATCAAAAACAGACTCTGTTAGTAAAGTTTTCTTTTTACATGGTAATTTTCTTAATCCACTTATGAGAGGGTCCGAACTAAGAAGCAATCTGTTGATAAGGTCAGTATTTGTTGTGACCCACGAAATTTTCCTAGTATGCTGAAATCAATATATTTTTAAGTCCTTATTTTTAGCTTCAGCAGCTTCCTCTGACAGTTCTCCGATTGAGATAATAACTTCAGGATCATGAATTAATATTTTAGCACTGAAGCTGGCAAGAAATACCACGGATATGTTTCCACTAGACCTCTTGCTGTCCCTAGCGCAAAATTTCGAAATTTATCCAAATTAATTTTATAGCCACAATTTAAAGCCTGCAAAATGGTTGCGCATCTGTCGATTAGTTTTTTATCAAGGCCTGTAATACGGGCAGCTTTTTAAAAAAACGACGTGCCGTTTTCCATCGTTTGATGAGCCACTACCGCCAAACTTCGGTCTGCCTACTATCAATCCCATTTTTTGGCGAAACTCAGTTTGGATCCTTCGTTTTCGTATCAAAAGATTGTTTTTATCGGTTGGAGATCTAACTAGCCATGATTTTATATTCAAACGATAGGATACTTGAAGGAAATACTCAAAAAATCGTATGTAGGCGTGTAGCGGTGATAAACCAAATTCATACCGACTTTCGTGAACTTTTTTGTTGAGACAGTGTTCTATGTTATTCATTTCAGTCGGCTTGGCAAATGTAACATTTTGTTGATGACGTTCCACTTAAAGCATTGCATAGCATTGCGCATTACTGCATTTTTGAGAGCACCACGCATCAAAAAAAAACCTGTGCAGGATGTTACATTGAAAAGAAAATCCTAAACCAGTTAAAACGAAGAAAGAAATAATTTAAATTATAAATTAAACATATAAATATGACATTTAAAACACAAATAAACAATAACAAACACAAAAAAGAGCAATTACTACAAAAAAAAAAACACAAATAACACACACATATACCAGTTGCACTCCAATCGAAATATTGTACCGAAAAGGCGGCTAAAGGCAGATAGTTCTCGCGGCCATTCCCAGAGCCGAACGCGGCCATTCCCAAAGCCGAAGATCTGGGAACGTATTCTGCAAACTCAGCTGCGCCCCTTTCGTTGTATGAACTGGCACATCTACATATACATATATCTACATATACTGTATGGTTAGTGGTTTTGCTTTCTGAAAAATCAAAACGCAATGAACTGCCGACCACGTGGCTTAACTTTAAGGGGTGTTTTTTGCAAACAGCGAATGGTCACACTGAAAAAAACTTTGGATTCAAAAAGCCAATTTATCTATAAGTTTATCAAAGTGATTAAAATTGTCAAATCTCGATTTCGGTTTTTTTTATTTTTGTCGTATGGGAGCGCCCACTGTGCGGTGGTCCTGGACATCTATTAGCTGGTGGGAGCGAAACTGATGGGATAGTTAAGGAGTTGTGTGCGGACTCGACGGACACGGACGCTACAGACATTTCTAACTGCATACTCTCCGAAGTGACGCATTCGGCTCCCGAATCTGCATCACCAGCAGCGATCGTTACCCTTGGAGTAGCAAACGTAATGAACTGCTGAACTAAGGGAGTGGTCGGAGCAAGTTTTTCGGATGCCGGCGGAGACAGTCGGCACTTGCAAGTCCCGCGTAGTAGACTTCTTGCGCCTCGGAGACTCATCCAGCAGCTGAAAACTGCTGAACTGAGTATCAATGGCCAAGAGCCGATCATATTTCTGTTAAAAGCCTACGATCAGCTCTTTGAAGCCACTCCGCGTCTGCCTCATAAACGAACGCATGTCGTTTTCCACAGCGCGGCATTCCTCACAACTATAATGCAGGCCGTTAATTTGGGATCTCCTACACGGCCCGAGATCCCTACACATTTTGCGTGCACTACGCTTCCGCAAAGCCAGCAAAGGATAAGAAAACGACAGAAAATCCAATAGTGATGTCTTTTATTTTTTTATTTACTGAACAAAAACACGTCTGGTCACTACGAAAGATAACGAACGATGAAAATGTGAGCACACTTTGCTTCATGATGGCAAGCAAAGCATTTGCTCAATTAGGTATGACAGCGCCTAATCGTAAATACACGACATTTTCAACAAAGAACTGGAACGTGAACAACAGTATGATCACATGAGCCACAGTTAAATATCAATCAAACGGTTTACGACCAAATATTGCGAGCTATCGAAGAACAACATGGTGGACTGTTCTTTTTGGATGCAGCTGGAGATATCGCAAAAACGTTTGTCATTTCGATTATTTTGGCTACCATTTCAGGACAAGGCTTCGTCTGGTATCGCTGCCAGATTATTATATGGTGGTCGCACGGCTCACACTACCCTTAAGTTGCCCTTGAATATGCAAACTGATGATAATACTGCATGCAACAAAAGATCTGCAATGGCGAGAGTGCTGCAGCAATGCTCCATTATTTTATGGGATGAGTGTACTATGGCCAACAAGAAGTCACGGGAAGCACTTAATCGTACGTTGAAAAATATTCGTGGAGATAATCGATTGTTTGGTGGTGCATTGATATTATTAGCAGGTGATTTGATTTCAGACAAACATTGCCTGTAGTCAAACTAGGAGCTGCTGATAATGAAATTAATGCGTGTTTGAAAACATCTAATTTGTGGCGCTCTGTGAAAACACTTAGATTGACTACAAATGTACGTGTTCCATTGCAAAACGATGCTTCAGCAGCTTTGTTTTCCAGACAACTGTTAGACATTGTTAATGGCATACTTCCCGTTGACAATTCTGGCTTCATAACGCTTCCAAATAATTGTTGCACTTTTGTGTCATCGAAGAAATACTTGATTCAGAGCGTGTTTCCAAATATTGTACAAAATTATAGAAACCAGGACTGGTTGAGGGAAAGAGCAATTTTGGCCGGAACAAATAAAGATGTCAATGAGAATTCCATCCCAGGAGAAATGGTTGCGTTTGGGTACTTGATTCAGAGTGTTTCCAAATCTATACTATAAATTTGTAGAAAAAAATCTGTGTGAAAGCGGATATCTCCGCAATGTTTTCACCACATTGAATGCTCTTTTTCTAAATGATAGCCAAGAATTTGCCAAGAATTTGGCATGGTTTGCACAAACAATTTTCCTCAAGAATTAAAAATTAATCCAAAAAATCTTCAATTTGGTCTGAAAGTGTTTGTTTGAACGCCTATTTCATTTCTTTTTGTGTCTTTTTCTTTTTACCTTTTTCTTTAAAAAATTGTTTTCGAAAAAAATTCGATTTTTTAAAGTATATTTGTTGCTGTTGATAATCATTATTTAATTTCGATGAATTTCGGGTCTGATGGTAATACAAAAATTTGCGAAAACCAGAGCAATCAAGATTCTTTTACACAGTTTAATCAATAAGTTTAACAGAAGTCAGCAAAATAACATGTGCTCCAGCCATAGGCTGCCATCGACTCATACAAATCGAAAGACAATGTAAAAGGATATGAAACTTATACATACCTTTAGTGTAATTGCTGCTCTTCCTATTAGTTCATTATCATGTTTGCCAGAAGATGCGGTGACAGCTATTTCTTTCATTAATTTACTAAGCCCCTTTACACCTTTCACATCCAGTATTTTGTTAACTTTTTCCTTGACCGTTTCTGCAGCATCAAAATCCCTAATAAAAAAAATATGTATGAAAATAAGATTTTGATATTACCGTAATATATTAATTATTATACAACGTCTGTTTGAATTAGCTCTTAAATTAGGAGGAGGGAGCTTTATACCTAGATTTGAAAGTTAACAATAGGAGTTAAGATGACATATTCAATATATGTAAGTCTCTATGGTCCAATTGGTCGTTTTATACCATTTTATTAATCTCAATTGAATGACAGTTTAAGAACTGTCATCACATAAAATAATAGATGGAACGATTTTGACCTTTTTCCAAACACAACTAACCGATTAATCAGATTAAAAATTAGTGTAGTGTGCTTTATATGTTTAAATAAATTGTTGATGTATACGTACCAAACTTCAACAATTAGAACTTCTTCACGAGGATTTTCAGCTATTGGTCTATACAAAAAAAAAAAAAACTATAATATTATAAAAGGCTTTTATTATGGGATAATTCATTTTGAGTATATGTATGTATCTCATGTTTAGTTTTAAATAAGTGTTTCTTAATAAAAGGTTCACAGTATTTTTAGATCGATGCAAAATTTTAAAGATTTATTAACTCTTCTTTTGACAACTGGCAACCTTGCCACCTTGCTGCTGACGTGTGAATTGAATTTTTTAATTCCCCATTATATATTATTCTGACTTTACAGTTTCAGAATGAAACTTTTGTCGGCTGACGCTCCTTGCTAATTGTTGCCGCTTTCTCAAAATTTTTTCTCTCGATCTACTCTCTGCTCTAAGAAGAAGAGCCGCATTTGAGTCTTAAAGTAAATCCTGTTATTTGTTCGTTGTTTGCACTGCCCACTGTACGCAATTCGAATCTACATGTATATTTCTTCTCTCCGTCTCGCGCCTTTCTTCTTTACTTTGATATCATTCTCGCTTAGGGCACGGGCAATTATGTCCGCCTGCCCTAGAATGCCTTCGCAATGGTCATCATCTGGTCTTGCACTTTCATGCTTTTGCAATCCTCCCATTCTGCTATAGTGGCACACGTATGCTACCGACATACGCATCGCGGTCTATATATGTGTCTCGCTTCCATCTTTCCTTCGCTTTCGATAGCACCCTCTCCATCTGTCGCGCTCTCTATATATGTGTCTCGCTTCCATCTTTCCTTCGCTTTCGATAGCACCCTCTCCATCTTTCGCGCTCTCGCTTTCATTTGAGCACGGGCAATTTGGCCCGCCTTCCCTTCAACATAGTCTTGACTAAGTATCGCACATTGTCTTGGAAATCGAGTTCCCCGACTAGAACCCAGCCTATCAATCCAAACGAATCGTCCTACTCTCGTTTGAACATATGTTACTCTATCGCTATCAAATACTCTACTACATAATAATCAGTTTCGTTATTCCGTCGTTAACCGTCGTTTTCATACCACCCAAACACATACAATAAACATACAAAATATATAGTAAATTATTTGAGTGTTCAGTATAAGAGTTCTATAGATTAATCGCTAATATTGGGCTGCGTAACCCAAAATGTACTTTATTTGAAGTGAACACAAATTGAGAGTCTTTTATTTCAGATGTTGGTTTATTTAAGCTTTTCGAATCAACTTGCTCTTTCTAAGCATCTGCATTTCTCAGCTTCCAAAGATATCGTTCAGAGCATCATTTCTTATACTTAACTCTCTAATAGTACTTCTTATATTTAACCTCATCAGGTGAACGGCGAAAGAGGATATTTTGTTTTAGATATATGAAATCCTTCTGAGTACAAAAAGTACTGCGCAAATAGGTTAATATTTTTAGAAACAACAAAACATTTCCAATATGTAAATTAAGCTCTCATTGTTGTGGTTGTTTTTTGGGCCTTGTTTGTCTTTCAAACTGCATACGTTTCTCGTAAGCGCATAAGACATTCCGGTAAATGTTCGATAAACGGGCCTATGTTTCTAAAATAGTAAAAAAATCCCATTAATGCAGCGTGATTTAGCAAGAATTTTCGTGCAGAAACATCAGTCGGACATCGTTCTTTTTTATTGGAATTTTATAATTTAATTTTTGCCCATATAAATCTCAGTCTCAGTCTTCTCAGTCTGTGTTGCAAACAGACCAAACTACAGCGCACCTCCCTCTGTTCCCAAATATTTATTCTGAACCTGTAAAGTCAGGAGAATATATAATGGGGAATTACAAAATTCAAGCCCTACAAGTCTGCGAGAAGAGATGGCATCATCTCAGCCCAACTGATCCGCGCCGGACCAAAAGGCATAAATTGGGTCAAACGGATTTATGAGGAACACATCTCGGAAACATGACTTCAGACAAAAGTCGTCTCTATATCCAAGGCAGGCCAGCCCTCGCATACAGCCCAAAACGATTTCAGACCCATAAGTCTCTCATCCTTTCTTTTGCAGACGATGGAACGGCTTTTAGGGCTGCATCTTAGGGCGAATATATCGCCCAATCTAATCTCTGATTACACTACTCGACAAAATTGAACTTTTGATTTAGGCTGTGAACTAAAATGACTTTTTATACCCGTACTCAAAAAAGAGTTAAGGGGTATATTAGATTTGTGGTAAAATTGGATGTGTGTAACGCAGAGAAGGAAAATTTTCCGACCCCATAAAGTATATATATTCTTGATCAGCATCAATAGCCGAGTCGATAGAGCCATGTCTGTCTGTCCGTCCGTCCGTCCGTCTTGTTGAGCGCCTGGATCTCAGAGACTATAAGAGTTAGGGTAACCAAAGTTGGTTTCCAGACTCATGTGATATCACACTGCTACAAGTGTATTTCTAAATTTCGCCCCGCCCCCTTTCGCCCCCACAAAGGACGAAAATCTGTGGCAGGCACAATTTTAAAGATACGATAAAACTTAAAACGCAGTATCGTAGAGAATGCCCATATCTATAAGACTGCCGAATCTGAATGAAATCGGATAATAATTATAGCCAGAATGAAGAAATTAATTTTCTGTTGGTTCCCCCGCCCCCTCCAGGCAGAGACACGATACTCATTCTCCTTCTCGCTCGCACACTCTGCCGCGTTCAGTGCGCGAGCAACGCCTAGCGGAGGAGATGTAGAATCTAAATGGTACATGTATAATCTACATGTAAGATGTCAAATATACATTGTAGATGTAGATAACAGATGTAGCAAAAAAATTTTAAATGTAAATTTTTTTTTTTAATTTTAAAATTTTAAAAAATCATGCTCAAAAATGTATATATTGACTGATTACGGGTATAACTAGAGTCACGTCTCCAGAAGCGACTCACACGTTCCTTCTCGTTCTGATAGATTTCGGGATTTAAAAATTTTTTATGGTGTCATTTTTCGTTAAAGAATTTTTAAAATCTGTTTTTTTTTTCTTGTTTTTTTTTGCAGAGGTAGTGCTTCTATTTTTCACATAACTTAAGTAGATTATAAAGCTGACAAATGCAGCTTAAAATCCGACCCAGACCTTTTATATCTGCATATTAACGTCTGAAATATATTAAGCTTTCAAATTTCATAATTTTTTACGGTATTTTTTTCAAAATTTTGACCTAAAAATCTCGGGAAAGGTCGAAATGCATTTTTAGTTTTAGATAGACGCATTAATTAGGCGTCGTTTAAGGTATTGTTCATTAAAATCTATGGAGAAACGGTGGAGCTAAAATTCGTTAACCAAACCTCAAAAGTGAAAAAGTAGACAAAAAATACATTTTACCAAAAATTCAACGCCTTTTCCTTTGCTTTTTTTTCAATTGGCAGTTGGCCTTCCAAAAAGTATTTTTTCGAATATTTAGCTAGAAGTAAAGACCAAACACTTTGTGGTTTCAGCTTAAAGTCTGGGAAATATAAAGCATTGAAATTTTGACTGAAAAGTCGAATTATATCCTGTGTCCTATATTTGTGTATAGGTGCATTAATTTGGCGTCGCTTAAGGTATGGCTCATTAAAATCTATGGAGAGACTTTGGAGCTAAAATTCGTTAACCAAACCTAAGAACTGAAAAAATTTAATAAAAAAATACCTTTTGGAAGGTTGCTGGCCCAACTGCCAATTGGGAACAAAGCAAACGAAAAAGGGTTGTACATTTGGTATCTGATCGCGTTCCTTTGGTATTAAATGTTGTTGACAGTTACTTTTTTCGTTACCTGAGGTAGGATACCTATTCAGGTCAAAAGTTTCCTTTATATTCTCACAAGTACAGGTCCACACAAATTGGATCTCGTCGCGTCTACATAATCATAGTCATGGATATATAACTCTGTGCCTATAGTGTCTGTGCCTTAGTGTAGTTCTGACTTCCCTCAGAATACGATCGTATGTTTACCAAAACATCTTACAATTAATTAAAATCAATTGTCATGGATACCTCTGGCCGATCATTTTCATGTGCTTTCCAAGCAGATTCATTATGCTACATATGTGGTAAGTACATGATGATCAACGAAATAAAAATCGCTTTTACCGAAACTCTCCAAAAACAGTATGAAGAAAATATTTATGGAAAAAACAGATATTCACGGCGCCGAATGTTTCTTTTGTTCAGTAAAGAAAACTGGAATTGGGAAACACATGAAAATAGTTTACCCGAAACAATCTGGTTCCGGCTTTACCCTTCCAGCTCGTCCTTCAGAGGAAATACCGCCCCTAAAACGCAAAAAAGGAAAGGTATCTTCCTCGTCGAATGGAACAACGGATTCAAGCAATAACTATTCAGGAGAATGGAAATTTTGCAATCCTATTTCACAGGAAAAATTGAACGATTAGGTGAGGATCCAGGATCTTCCTAAAAATAAATCCGAGCTGCTTGGATCTTTTTTAAAGGATGCCCATTTATTGAAGGAAGATGTAAAAATAACTCATTTCCGGACGCGACATTTGGTTCACTCACAATTTTATATGACAAAGGATGACATGTGCGTTTGCCACGACATTTTCGGACTCTTCAAGCAACTGGGTGAAGCTTACGACCCAAAAGATTAGAGGTTTAAAGGCTGTTTTGCTACATATTGGAAACCAAAAGCCGTCTGTTGCCATCGCCCATGCTGTTAATATGAAGGAAACATATCAAACAATGGCTAAATTGTTTGTAAACATAAAATATAAAGAACGCCAGTGGAAGGTCGCGTGTGACTTGAAGGTTGTAGCCATGTTAGCGGGATTGCAAGGTGGTTACACAAAACACTGCTGCTTCCTGTGCCTATGGGATAGTAGAGCTAGAGAACAGCATTACTCAACAAAACTCTGGCCAAAACGGGAGGAACATACTTTGGAAAATTACAATGTAAAGAATGCAGCTCTCGTGAAGTTTGAAGACGTTATTTTACCACCATTACACATTAATCTGGGACTAATAAAAAATCTTGTTAAAGCACTGGATAAGGAAGGTGAATCGACGAGTTACCTAAAAACTGTTTTTCCACGTCTGTCGCTGGCAAAAGTGAAAGAAGGAGTATTTGATGGCCCCCAAATTCGAAAACTACTAAAAGAAGTATGGATTTGAAAATATTTTATCTACGAATGAAAAAGCAGCTTGGAACTCATTCCGAATGGTAGCAGAAAATTTTCTTGGCAACAGCAATGATTACGTTAATATCGTTCAAGACCTAATTGAGAATTATGAAAAAATTGGAGCCAACATGTCACTAAAAATCCATTTCCTACACTCCCACTTGGACTTTTTTCCGACAAACCTAGGGGACGTTAGTGATGA
The DNA here is from genome assembly GCA_018150885.1 of Drosophila tristis. Lineage (NCBI taxonomy): Eukaryota > Metazoa > Arthropoda > Insecta > Diptera > Drosophilidae > Drosophila > Drosophila tristis. The sequence goes on along the minus strand of JAECWT010000198.1, from coordinate 780,981 downwards.
ACACGGAGAGAGATTTCACCAAAAATTAAAAGCTATGGAGCAACGTTATCAAGGTGTTTGGAATGAGAACATGATGGGCGACTATGTGTGGACTCTCATAAGGGAATCTGATTGGAGTGACAAAGGAAGACAGCCAGAAAACTTAAATTATTTTATGAACAGTAACAAGCAGTACAAAACCAAATGTATTACTTATGTTTAAAAACTTGTAGCAACGTAACACCAAATAAAAATTTTGTATATCCTTAGAATTGACTGAAAAGACTAAAAATTACTGATTGTTGTATGGGTTAGGGAATGAAATTCTATATCTCAGGTATTTCTACTTTGGTTTCATTGAAATATGAATAGGTAGAAGCGACAAATGTCTAATTTGTGTAAAAATAAAGGTCAACATTTGACAGATTGGGCACAACGAAAGAAAGATCCAATTTGTGTGGACCTGCACTTGTGAGAATATAAAGGAAACATTTGACCTGAATAGGTACCTCAGGTAACGAAAAAAGTAACTGTCAACCACATTTGGTATTAAACGCGAACAGGTACCAAATGTACTTTGTAGTTTGCTTGTTCTTTGCTTTGTTCCCAATTGGCAGTTGGGTCCGCAACCTTCCAAAAGGTATTTTTTTTGTTAAATTTTTTCATTTTTTAGGTTTGGTTAACGAATTTTAGCTCCAAAGTCTCTCCATAGATTTTAATGAGCGCTACCTTAAGCGACGCCAAATTAATGCACCTATACACAAAATAGAGGACACAGGATATAATTCGACTTTTCCTAAGTTTTTAAAGTCAAAATTTCGTAAAAAATACCGCACAAAAATCATCATTTTTGCATTTCAGACGGTAAGCTGAAAGCACAAAGTGTTTGGTCTTTACTTCTAGCTGTTTTAATTATCTTTTCAAAATAGCAAAGTTCTTTACAACCAGACGTAAGATATTAGAGTTATGTGAAAAAAACAAGCGCTACCTCTGAAAAAAGCTTTTACAAAAAATACCAGACTTAAAAAATTCTTCAAAAAAAGTTCTGCCATAGAAAAAAACCATAATTCTTTAAAAAATTGTAAAGCCCCATATCTATCAGAAAAAGTCGGTTTGGATCCTTGAGAAAAAAAGTTCGATTTTGTCGAGTAGTGTAATTATTATCTAAAGAATTTACGACTAAATAACGGGCTGGGAAACCCGACATTAATTAAATAATTAATTTTTAATTTTATTTAATTAATTAATTAACTAATTAATGCGTCTATCTAAAACTAAAAATGCGTGCCAAGAAATATTTTTCTTCCTACTTTTCCCGAGTTTTTAAAGTCAAAATTTTGGGGAAAATACCGCAAAAAATGATGAAATTCGAAAGCTTAATATCTTCCAGGAGTTAAGCTGCAGATACAAAGGGTCTGGGTCGGATTTATAGCTGCGTTTGTCAGCTTTTCAGAACTGGAAAGTTCTATGCACCAGATATAAGATACTAAAGTTATGTGAAAAATAGAAGCACTACCTCTGAAAAATAACAAAAAAAATACCAGATTTAAAAAAATTCTTTAAGAAAACGCCACCATAAAAAAAAAACATAATTCGTTAAAAAATTTTAAACCCCGAAATCTATAAGAAAAAAGTTATTTTGGGCAACAGCCTAATTCTAGTGTTGACTAGTGTTATTAATATGCCTATCGGAAGGGAAGATCTACCGAAACGGCGATCGCAGCGATCACATCGATCATCGAAGCGTCACTTAACTGTAAGGAGTACACCCTGCCATCCTAGACATAAAAGGCGCTTTCAATAACATCATCCCGATCGTCAACACGGGTGCACTGACGGACGTGGGGATTGATTCCTGAAAGGTGAGTGTTATTGATCGGATCATTACATTAATTAAATAATTAATTTTTAATTTTATTTAATTAATTAATTAACTAATTAATGCGTCTATCTAAAACTAAAAATGCGTGCCAAGAAATATTTTTCTTCCTACTTTTCCCGAGTTTTTAAAGTCAAAATTTTGGGGAAAATACCGCAAAAAATGATGAAATTCGAAAGCTTAATATCTTCCAGGAGTTAAGCTGCAGATACAAAGGGTCTGGGTCGGATTTATAGCTGCGTTTGTCAGCTTTTCAGAACTGGAAAGTTCTATGCACCAGATATAAGATACTAAAGTTATGTGAAAAATAGAAGCACTACCTCTGAAAAATAACAAAAAAAAATACCAGATTTAAAAAAAATTCTTTAAGAAAACGCCACCATAAAAAAAAAACATAATTTGTTAAATAATTTAAACCCCGAAATCTATAAGAAAAAGTTATTTTGGGCTACAGCCTAATTCTAGTGTTGACTAGTGTTATTAATATGCCTATCGGAAGGGAAGATCTACCGAAACGGCGATCGCAGCGATCACATCGATCATCGAAGCGTCACTTAACTGTAAGGAGTACACCCTGCCATCCTAGACATAAAAGGCGCTTTCAATAACATCATCCCGATCGTCAACACGGGTGCACTGACGGACGTGGGGATTGATTCCTGAAAGGTGAGTGTTATTGATCGGATCATTACATTAATTCAATAATGAATTTTTAATTTTATTTAATTAATTAATTAACTAATTAATGCGTCTATCTAAAACTAAAAATGCGTGCCAAGAAATATTTTTCTTCCTACTTTTCCCGAGTTTTTAAAGTCAAAATTTTGGGGAAAATACCGCAAAAAATGATGAAATTCGAAAGCTTAATATCTTCCAGGAGTTAAGCTGCAGATACAAAGGGTCTGGGTCGGATTTATAGCTGCGTTTGTCAGCTTTTCAGAACTGGAAAGTTCTATGCACCAGATATAAGATACTAAAGTTATGTGAAAAATAGAAGCACTACCTCTGAAAAATAACAAAAAAAAATACCAGATTTAAAAAAATTCTTTAAGAAAACGCCACCATAAAAAAAAACATAATTCGTTAAAAAATTTTAAACCCCGAAATCTATAAGAAAAAGTTATTTTGGGCAACAGCCTAATTCTAGTGTTGACTAGTGTTATTAATATGCCTATCGGAAGGGAAGATCTACCGAAACGGCGATCGCAGCGATCACATCGATCATCGAAGCGTCACTTAACTGTAAGGAGTACACCCTGCCATCCTAGACATAAAAGGCGCTTTCAATAACATCATCCCGATCGTCAACACGGGTGCACTGACGGACGTGGGGATTGATTCCTGAAAGGTGAGTGTTATTGATCGGATCATTACAAGATTCCGACACTGCCCCCAAAACCTCTCGGGGAAACGCTAGTTTCTAGCAACAACGCCAAGAATCATGGCCTGATCATCGACAGGAAGCTCGATTGGAAACGGAGCATAGTGTATAGGGTACAGTGTATAGTGTATAGGGTAGAGAAGGCCACAGCTCTACACCTGCAAAAAGGCGAAGACTTTGATACCATATTGTACCTTCTTCCTGTAGAACTCATGGGGAAAACGGTTGCGACAATTTCCAGTTCCAGTGAGGACAGATTACTGCATTCCGAGTGATGGCACAAAGTTAAGCGGCCTCGTAGGTGGAGGCTATCTCTATAGTCTCCAAACTTTCTCCAGACAGAAACTCAGTGTGCGTAATTTCAGTCAGTCAACGACTGACGACCGTCGAGTTCAACGACTGTAATCGACTGCAGTAGGTCTCTAAATAAGACCACAGAGCATTTAGATCTCACACTAATACGGACACAGAGACATAGACGGGAATGATGCTGACGACGAACTAGCCTATCGGAGAGGAGGCAAGTATCGATACCTTTGGGTACGTGTAGGCTTCTAACGCACGAAATTTTCGAGCGGATTGGCGACAGGCCATGGCAGCTAACCATCACCTGCTAAATTTCCTTTCTCCTTTCTTCACAGACATTAAGGACCTATCCGAAACCAAACCAGTGATATTGTCCAAATACATCCAAGCCACCGGATAGGACTGCTAAATAGCTAATCCAATTAGAAGGTGTTCACGCCCGTGCGGGGGAGGTTTTCTCTCTTCAGCTAACTCTGTAACCTAACCTATGCCCGTATATGGAACATATACCGATATTCCCACAGAGCCTGTTCGATGACTAGAAAGATAAAGCCTCGATTGTTGGTATATTTCCATTGACATTGGGAGCGTTCCCCAGGACAACTTGATCAGCGCTCAATGGTGGACTTCATCCATCATGTTTTGATTGCAAAAATATTTCCGGCATACGATTTAGTAAGCAGAGTGCACAAATAAGTAATTCCAACAGATTCGTTCCCTGACAGCGACTGCCAATCGCAATCAGCTGATCGATATACGATAGAAAAATTTAATCATGGCCACCAAAATTCTGAAAGCTCTACAGCCAATTTTTTTTTGTATACCTCTTACTCAAAGAGTTAAGGGGTATATTGTACTTATGGTTAAAAAGGATGTATGCAACGCAGAGAAGGAAACGTTTCCGACCCCATAAAGTAAGTCTATTCTTGATCAGCATCAATAGCCGAGTCGATATAGCCATGTCTGTCTGTCCGTCTTGTTTGTCACCCAGAACCTAGAGGCTACAAGAGCTAGAGCTACCAAATTTTATTTTAAGACTCATTTTATAGCACACTGCCCCAATTGTATTTCAAAATTTCGCCCCTCCCCACAAATAACGAAAATCTGTAGCAGCCACAATTTGAAAGATACTATAAAACTAAAAACGCAATATGGTAGAGAATGAAAATATCTACTGTCGAATCGGATCATTATTATAGTCAAAATAAATAAATACATTTTCAGTTGCTTCACCCACCTCCACTAGTACGAGACCACGCTACTCATTCTCTTTATCTGCTCTGTGCAATGCGCGACCTTTCCGGAGAAGATGTATAATCCACATTTAAGATGTATAGTCGACATTGTAGACTATAATCTATTATAATCTACATTTTAGTGTAATCGACATTGTGGATGTAGATAACAGATGTAGCAAAAAATGTTAAATATATTAAAATTTTACATAAATCATAAGCTCTCAAATTTATATACTGACTGAGTTCGTGTATGAAAGTAGAAGCGCGTCCACAGAAAATTGATGTTGCCCTTTCAGCTGTCTTAGGCGTAGTGTGGGTCTCCGTTCGGGCCAGCTCGTGCAGCTTCACCTTTTCCCTCACTTGCTCCGCTATTGGGATTAGTCCCGCGATGACGCGTGCAGCGTCGTCGGATATTGTTCTGAACGCACCGGCAATCCTGATGGCACATAGGCGGTGTGTTGCCTCGACTTCCCGCATTTTGCTCGGCACGTTCGTCACTTTGAACCACATTGGGGCAGCATACAGGATCTGGGAAGAAACGACGCTATCGATGAGTTTCCCCCTCTCTTGTTTTGGTCCCCTGGTGTTAAGCAGGATCCTCAAGAGTGCTCGGCATGGCATGTATGAGTTGCCTTGCTTTGGAATACGACAAGTGCTCCCTGACCGAAAGTCTGGTGCCCAGCACGACCCCTACGTATTTCAGCACCTTCTTCCTACTGCTGATCAGCTGGAGTTCCGCTATGGCGAGCCACGACTCCACTGCTCGGATCGCCTCGTTTGCTGCTGCTTCCGCCGCTTCCAGTTCCTTGGTCACAACTACAATGGCCACATCGTCGGCGAATCCTACGATCGTTGTGTTTTCGGGTTGGTTCAGTCGGAGGAAACCATCATACATCGTTTTCCACAAGAGCGGCCTCAGTACCGACCCCTGCGGAAGTCCAGTTTTTGCCTTGTATGATCTAGGCCCCTCGCTCGTCTCGTACACGAGTACCCTGTCGCTGATGTAGCTGTCCTCTATCCCCACGAGGTATTCAGGGATCCGAAGAAGCCGAAGTGCCTCCATCGTTCTGACCCAGTCTGCTTGCGTCTTTCAGCGCTTTCCTGGCAGACCTATACTGCTCATGCTTTGTTTCGAACCGGTTCGTGCGCCTAGCTCTCGGCATTACTCGTCTGGCCCTCAAACACATTGTACGAGGTCCAGCAATTTCTGCATTCCAGCAGACGATTGGCTCGTGGTGTCGCGTGAAGTCGCAGGCATCCCACATTCTCGAGTCGAGCTGGTTACCAACTCATTGGCGCTTCCATCGCTGTAATCCTCTCACATCCCGAGGTTTCGGGTGAGAGCACTAGGGCTGAGCGTGTCGTCCATGCAAGCCTTGCCCCGACTGGCTGGTCGGCTGGGTCTGGGATGGTTGCCGATGGTGCACATTATAGCTTCGTGACCGCTTCCGGTGGGTCCAGGTCGATAATCACTAGCATTCTCATCCTCGATTCTTCCTCGAGTAGTCGCACTGCCATACTCCCTTCAGTACCTATCTAGACTCTCCTTTACCGACGCTGCGCTGGTTGCGTCGCCTCTGCTCAGCTCGAGGAGCAAGTTGCCATTCGCTGTGCGATGAACCTTGTTGGTCCTGCAGTCGTCGTCTCTAAGGGTAACCAGTGTTAGAACCTATTGTTAGGGTACCCAACTTCACGATCAGTGGAACACCGCACACCAACCCAAAGAGTACGAGGGAGTGAGTCGAATGGCAAAGCTCGAAGGATAAGCAACTCGTAGAATTTGTAGTAACAGTGTCGAGAAGAATAATTAGAATGTAAGTGACCTATACTGGGACCGAGGTTCGGGACCGAGAATGCAAAAACACACTACTTAATAATAATAATAACTTTGGTTGACGGTCATGCTCACTCTTTCTCTCTTTCAAGCTTTACCCAACGTATTACAATCCCCTACATGCTAACTGAGTATCGACTTTAGTTAGACACTGGTTAGACACTAGATAGGTACTGAAGGGAGTATGGCAGTGCGACTACTCGAGGAAGAATCGAGGATGAGAATGCTAGTGATCAGCGACCTGGACCCACCGGAAGCGGTCACGAAGCTATAATGTGCACCATCGGCAACCATCCCAGACCCAGCCGACCAGCCAGTCGGGGCAAGGCCTACATGGACGACACGCTCAGCCCTAGTGCTCTCACCCGAAGCCTCGGGATGTGAGAGGATTACAGCGATGGAAGCGCCAATGAGTTGGTCAACCAGCTCGACTCGAGAATGTGGGATGCCTGCGACTTCACGCGACACCACGAGCCAATCGTCTGCTGGAATGCAGAAATCGCTGGACCTCGTACAATGTGTTTGAGGGCCAGAGGAGTAATGCCGAGAGCTAGGCGCACGAACCGGTTCGAAACAAAGCATGAGCAGTATAGGTCTGCCAGGAAAGCGCTGAAAGACGCAAGCAGACTGGGTCAGAACGATGGAGGCCCTAGCCCTTCTTTTTTCCCGACAGGAAGAAACTATTTTATTTGGGGCGTGCTCGTAAATTATGCTTACAGCTCCTTTTGATAGAAAGGGGTTAAATATACTAACACTTAAAATAAAAAGAACGAGAAGGAACGTGTGAATCGCTTCTGTGGTCGCAACTCTAGTTTTATACCCGTACTCAGTCAGTATATAAATTTGTGAGCTTATGATTTATGTAGAATTTCAAAATATTTTACATTTGTTTTCTAATTTCTTATATTCAGATTCGGTAATTTGGTAGGTATGGACATACTCTACCATACTGCGCTTATTAATTTTCTCGTATCTTTAAAATTGTGGTTGCCACAGATGTTCGTCCTTTTAGGGAGCGGTGCGAAATTTTGAAATAAACTTGTAGCAGTGTGATATCAAACATAATTTAGTTGATCAAGCTCTTATAGTCTATGAGAACTAGGCGACAAACAAGACGGACAGACGGACATGGCTATATCGACTCGGCTATTGATGCTGACTAAGAATATATATACTTCATGGGGTCTGAAACGTTTCCTTCTCTGCGTTAAACATATCCACTTTTATGGAGATGGAGATATATATTAACTTATTTTGGTTTGGTGCAGGACCTAGGAAGGTTTAAAATTATAATTGCATGTTGGAAAATGCTTTGAAAACTGATCGACTAGACTTGACTAGACTTGGCTTAATTCTATGCGTTAGAAAAAATTGTGACAAATTTTTTCATTTTGTGCAAGAGTAAAGAAGTATAAGCTTACAATGAAAAGTGCTCCTCCCATATTGGATTTAGTGTAGCGGGCTTAACAGATGAGTTATAACGATGTGAGTTCTTTGATTCCAAGTACAACGTAACAAACGGATCAGATAAGCCGTTTGAATCCTTTGATAGCAAATTCTCGGCCTTTATAATCTCGATGTTAAGTCTAACATTTGGCGGTTCTTTCCGTCGGGCGACATCGGAAATTTCCAAATGAGTCGAGTTCGGTATTTTGAAAGCGTCTTGTACGAATCCAACAAGACTTTCTATGCGTCCTTCGTTATTTTCGCATCCAATATTATTATAAATTTCAAATAAAATTTCTTCATACAAATCTTCAACCTGCAAGAAAGATTTTAAATAAATAAATTATTAGTGTAGTATCATAGTTTCACTGTTCGCGTTGACCAACGAAATGTATCATACATCATCTTTAATATTAATGTGTTATGGTGAACGCCTATGATACAGTTCTTAATATTATCGTCCCAGAACCTATTGATATTGTTAATAGCCGCGTTCAAAGCTTTGCGACTTAATTAATGCATAATAATCACTAATCATGTTCGTTCACAAGAACTATCGCTCAGCAGGATTTCAGCTAATAAGCCAATAGCGTTTATCTTTTCGTTTCGCCTCGATTACACCCAACACGATTTTTCCTCAAGGAACCGAACAGACTTTTTCTGATACGAGCAAGCTTGAAAGTGAAGGAAAGCAAATCTATTATGTAGATCAAAAACCGAACAATACGCTATCTTGGAGTAACCAGGTCACAAAAGCTACTGGACGAACTTATGGTCTACAAAGACAACTTTCACCCACACAAAAATACTTACCAGGTACAGTCAAACTACTGATAGCTAAGGCCAAAGATTACACAATACCAAGATGCTGCATGAATAACAAATGCCATTTCAATTTTCGTTTGACGCTGCATAGTACGGACCCGGGACGTTTCTTCAATTCTCTTTAAGGTTGTGAAATGTTAGTGGCTTCGTCAATATATATGTACTTAATAAAACCTTAAAATTTAATATACTCTTAGCAAGAAATAAAATAAAAATAACAACACCCGTGTCAGACGTGGAGGCCAAATAAATCTTTCAACTAATCACAGTTAAACGTAACTTAATAACAACAACAAAATTAAAAAAAAAAAAAAATAATTAATAAATTTAAATACATACAATACGTGGGCTGCTATTTAAGTTTCTGGGCTAACTATGAAAAACACTACTTAGGCGTCGGAAAATGGTTTTCTTATTTATAACAACATTCTCCAGGAATAGAAAGCCTTTTTTGAAACATTTTGACCTTTTTTCAGAATACTTTTGGCACTCAGAAAAATTTTCTATAAAAGAGGCCCTAATCAGCTTTTTTATACCCGTACTCAAAGAAGAGTTAAGGGGTATATTAGATTTTTGGTAAAAGTGGATGTGTGTAACACAGAGAAGGAAACGTTTCCGACCCCATAAAGTATATATATTCTTGATCAGCATAAATAGCCGAGTCTATAGAGCCATGTCTGTCCGTCCGTCTGACCGTCTGTCCGTCTTGTTTGACGCCTGGATGTCAGAGACTATAAGAGCTAGGGCAACCAAATTTGGTTTCCAGACTCATGTGATATCACACAAGTGTGTTTCAAAATTTCACCCCTCCCCACAAAGAACGAAAATCTATAGCAGACAAAATTTTAAAGATACGATAAAACTGAACACGCAGTATCGTAGAGAATTCTTTTTAATTCTTAAATTCTAAAAAATTATTTGCTCAAAAATGTATATACTGACTGAGTACGGGTATAAGTAGAGTCGCGTCGCCAGAAGCGATTCACACGTTCCTTCTCGTTTTGCTTTAACACGTCCATACCGTCTATTATTCGATTTAATATTTATAAATTCATGATAAGTCACCTGTATTGATGTTAAATACAAGTTTTAAATCACTACGGTCATATCTTTGGACACCTTTTTTTACCACGAGGTGATAATGGAAAATCTTATTAATGATCGTCACACTTATGCCCAAGGATACCTCAATCTCACAGTATGTGACATGACGATCTTGCTCAATAATTTCGCGCACAGCATCGAAGTTTTGTGGCATAAAATATGATCTTAATCGACCTTCACGAAATTCGTCCTGCAACGAAGGACGTCCCAGATTGAATTCTCGATACCAGTTTTTTACATTGGCAATGTATGATCAATAAAAGCTGAACTGAAATAAGCTGATCTAACTATTCTTGGCTTAAAAAATAGGGTAGAAAATCATGACAAAGACATTTTCATGTCTAAGTTTCAATTTTTGCGGGAAAAGAATTTTTGATTTATCCTTAATCGATATCAAACGTGGTCGTACATGAAAAAGTTGTATATATGTTTAATTCATAAAACTCCAAACTTTTTTATGCAACCGACTATTTGGTCTTAATACGACTAGAAGTGACTTGTTGTTTGAAAGAAAACAACTATAGATCCTTGTGACTAACGCATTAACATAAAGTAGCAAAACTGTAGCGTTAGGAATGTATATACATATAATATATATAAAAATAAACTAAACTTTAACGATAAGGAACGTTGTGTGTCTCTTCTGTGGACGCGACTCTACTTTTATACCCGTACTCAGTCAGTATATAAATATTTGAGCTTATGATATATGTAGAATTTTTTAATATTTTACATATTTTTGCTACATCTGTTATCTACATCTAAAATATAGGTTTTACATCTACTATATAGACTCTACATCTTCTCCGCTAGAGGGCGCTCGCGCACTGAACAAGGCAGCGTGTGCGCGCGAGAAAGAGAATGAGTAGCGTGGTCTCTTGCTGTAGGAGGTGGGGGAAGAAACTGAAAATTAATTTCTTCAATTTGGCTATAATAATGATCCCATCTGATCCAGGTTCGGCAATCTAGTATATATAGCCATTCTCCACGATAATGCGCTTTTTAGTTTCCTCGTATCTTTAAAATTGTGGTTGCCACAGATGTTCGTCCTTTTAGGGGGCGGTAGGGAGCTACACTTGTAACAGTGTGATATCAAACATAATTTGGTTGCTCAAGCTCTTATGGTCTCTGAGAACTAGGCGACAAACAAGACGGACAGACATAGACTCGACTATTGATGCTAATCAATAATATATATACACCTGATGGGGTCGGAAACGTTACACACATCCACTTTTAACACAAATCTAATATACTCCTTAACTCTTCGAGTACTGGTATAAAAATAGTTCAAATACAATGGCTCTGACGGATGAGTCAAAATAAGTCAATTTACATAGCCAGAATAAAGAAATTAATGTTCAGCGCTGTTCAGTGTGCGTGCGCCCACTAGCGAAGGAGATGTAGAATCTACACTGTAGATATAGATTACAGATGTAGCTCACATATGTAAATACTGACTAAGTAAGGGTATTAAACTAGAGAAGCGACTCACGACGTTTCTCTCGTTTGAACTAGGAAGAGGATGGTGAGGAGCGGTAAAAACCGCAAAACAGATATTTTATAACCCGTGCAACTTCACATAATTATAAAATAAAAATCTTTCGATATTCAAAAGCTTATGCATGTGCACATTTTCTAATGATTGTGTTTTCATTTTGTATGGGAAACTGTGAAATTCAATTAAAAAAGAACTATGTACGATGGCCAGTTAAAAAAATGCGATAGGCTATCAACAAATTTTATAAGTTTGGTGTCTGTTGAGCTATTAAGCGTTTTTAATAGCTATTTTAGGCCTAAGTTTAAGAAATGAGCCGAGAAGTTTTATTTCAATAATCAATTTATTAGTATAGAGAGAAAGAATGCGATAGAGCAGCATAGATGAAGAGAACGATAGCGAAAGAAAGCTGGAAGCGAGATGCATATATAGACCGCGATTCTTGTCTCACCAATTGACCGAATATATGCGTATGTATATATGCGACGACAGAAAAGTCCGAGAGATTGCAAAGGCATGAAAGTGCTGGACCAGATAATGACCATTGCGAAGGCATGTTAGGGCAGACGGACTGAATTGCCCGTGCCCTACGTGATGCTACGAATAGAGTCTGCTAAGGGCAGGCGGACCGAATTGCCCGTGCCCTAATGCAAGCGAGAGAAAGATTTGTGAAGAGAGCGAAAGCGAAGACTAAAGAAAGACGAAAGCTAGATGCATATATAAACCGCGATTCGTGTTTATATATGCGACGAAAGAAAAGTGCGAGAGATTGCAAAGGCATGCAAGTGCTAGACATGAAAGAAAGGTGCGAAACGAAGAGACCAAAGAACGGTTGAAACGGCTATTACAGTGAGGGGGCGGGTAGATACATGTCGATTACAATTAGGTACAGTGGGCAGTGAAAATAACGAACAAATATCATGATTATATCACTGACTATAAATACTAACTAGTGATCTGCTGGGAGACCGAACAGTGTCAATTTAAAATTATTTAATAGCTGGAAAAGCTGGTCTAGGTTTGCAAGATTTGAATTTAATGCAGGGAAAATTTTTGTTTAACCTAAGGCTTCATTGGAAAAGTCATCTCCAGTTATATTTTCTGGCCAAATCGTCTGAATATTTTTTGAGTTCATTATCTGTTTAAACTGTTTGCGAATTCCCCTTTTATTGGTAGCTTAGTTTGTTAATAAGAGATGTCGCCTAACATTTTAATGTCTAAAAATGAAACCATAACATACAACAAAATTTTTTTTTAATACTAAGTTGAAGAAACGACCGTTACAAAAAAAATATAAGGACAGAAGATATAATTTTTGTTCGACTCTTCCTAAGATTTAAAGTTAGAATTTAGAAGAAAAAGTCACAAAAATCTTTAATATTGCATTTGAAAGCTTTATCAGACGGTACGCTGAAACAACATTTAGCTGTATGATCTTTTCAGAATGGCAAAAATAATTACGACCATATGTAAGATACTTAAGCTTTGGGCTTAAGGCTTAAGGGCTTCAAAAAACAGCATTTTCTTTAGATCTTTAAAAAAAGTTCTGACGTAGAAAAAAAATCGAATCAAACAATTTAAAAGCCCCAAATCGATCAGAAAAAGTCAGTTCGGTTACTTTAGAAACATTCGTGTAGTGTAATTTAAAGGGCCCTGATATTTTTAGAATCGTAAGCAGAACACAACTTTAGCTACTTTAACTTAACGTTGTATGCTCTGTATGCAACTCTATCGTTCCTTTTTGTGGATGTTTTGTAGTTTACTCTGATGGGTTTTGTGTAAATTAGCTGGGACGAATAGTTGTTTTAATTTTATCATAAATATTATGGTTCCTGTTGGAAAGGTCTAAAAGATAAGTAAATAAATAAATAAACGATAACATACTCAAGTCAACTGATTGTTTACTTACAGTCATTGAGTGGCAAACGGCCTTCGCATGAGAATCAAGTAAATGCTTGTGTACGCCACGCAAGTGCTGACTTGATATGCTGCCATTTCTATTCAAAATGCACATTCGTTTTTCATGTGGATCTTTTAATGATTGCGTAGATGAGATTTTTCTCATAAGTCTTTTTTCTTTGCAATCACGTGGAAACGATAAAGAACTCATTTTTTAACTGCCTGTGGACTTTAAGTATACACATTGGATAATGCCTATTTTTGAGATTGAATTGAAGTAACAATCACCGCGATTCTAAATACTTAAAAAATATTAATCAACACCGTCGTTCAAACTTCATGCAATATTTAAAATAAAAAAAGATTGCGTACCCAAGTACAAAAGCGTCCAACGGTCTCGAACGTATTCGCCAGATCCGAAATATCTTGACGTTGACCATGAGAAGAAAAACAAATGAGAACGCTTCAGTCGGCATTTCGACTGTAAGACACCCAGTATGTACTTGGATTTTGAGCATATAATATGTATGTTATACATAAACGAATAATATCGGTATATTATTTAATCAAAGAAGAAAAGTTCTAAGTGTAAAAGTGCCAGACATGTGGCGTTTGAAATTATCGGAACCCAACCGCTTTTGGTGGGATGGTTTAGTTTTCTTTCTATATTTTGATGTACAGATAACAAGAATTAAAACTATGTCAATATAATATAAACAAAGCAATGTATATTATTGAAACCTATGCTACTGGATTATCTGGATCTTCCTGGAAGGTTGGATGCACAGAAAGTTAGAACAGTTAGAACACATACAATACATACATATTCATGTATGGTAGCTTGATTCTGATTAAAAATGCTGCAATCATGCTGCAACATACATTTGTATAAATACAATATACCCTTGCATGCTTCAAGTGCCGGGTATACTAAGTATACTCTCAATACGATTATATATATTTTTGGATGTTCAAACAAACATATGCAAATGTGTGTATGTGAAAACCAATTCGAATCGAATGGAGGAAAATGGTTCAATTTGGAAGGTAAAGCAACAGGTTCAGTTTTGTGTATTTAAGAGGCAAAAATAATACACATGTACATACATATATGCACATTACAATTTGTACATTTGTTGTTTAAGTTCATTTTTATTTCATTTTTATGCACGTCTGTCTGAGTGCATGTACATATTGTATGTACTACATACGTGAATACATGTTTATGTATAATTATAGAGCAATGTATACATCTTTGTTTATTATAATTATTTATTACGGTTTTTCGGATAGGTATTTTTTGTTTGCTTTACGTATGTAGAATAAACTCCGAAGCAACAAAAAAATATATGCCTGGTAATCATAATTTGTGTACCCTTCATATGTATTGTTACGAATAGTTGTTTGGAAGAACATAAATATGTACATACATACATATGTATGTATGCATAATTTCTTTTCTAATATATGTAATATATGTAATACATATAATGTATGTAAGGTCTCCGGTAATTGTAAGAAGTAACTCTCCGTGTATATTCCTCAGTCCGGAAATCGTCACAATATATTCTAGAGCCGAGTCGATACGGTCATGTTAGTTTCTTTGTTTACATACGCATGTGTGTTCATACATATTCATATGTACATACATATGTACATATTCAAGCAGTTTCTCAGTGTGAAGTGTGTATATGTATGCATATTGGCTAAAACTATGTATTTTCTGCGACTTCGTTCAATTTTCTGCGCGCTATTTGTATAAATACATTAATACGATTCTAAGTCGGAACGAAATCGCAAAGTTCAGATTACTCTAGCGTACATCGATTGACATAGCATTCTGTGCGGGTCTAGACAAAGTATCAAGTTGTTTTATACACTGTCTTCAATCATTATGCCAATTTTTTACCTTTCTTTTCAACCTATCATCTCCCATTTATTTGGTACGAATCCTACATCATTCCAGTTCAGCAAAAACGTTTAAGATCTCACATTGAGAATTACCGAGGTATCGCAAAGCTTTCAGCCATCCCGAAGCTATAACATCTATGGAGTAGTCTGATATCTCTGTTTTTTTTAAACATCGATCGACATCCCCTTAGCTTCTCGAGTTCTCTTCTACAATCAACTGAGGATTTCAAAGCTGTTTGCAAACGGACGTAATTTCTACGGATTTTACCGCCCATAACGTTGTGTTCATTTAGCTCCACTTCTGTTAATTTTATCCGTGAATGAATGAATGCTGGCGATGTTAAAATCTGTCTCTCCTACTATGATTGGTATTTGCACACGCGCCTTCAACTCGACCTAAATGAGTTACAAAATTGGTGTTCACCAAGTCTATTTTTTTTTACTTTTCGAAGTGTAAACTTATTGTCATAAGTTGTATTGTCATTACCGTCGCGCTCCACACCTTGTCTCTACTGGATCGAATTTTGAGTTCAAATGACCTGGGAGTCCTTTTTAATCACAAACTAATATGTTGCCTCCGTAGCTCTTCGATAGCCAACAGTTTCGATACAAGCGTTTTATTTAAGTTTACCGTAAAATTCAGATGAGTTTTTTTTTGAACAGCTGATTGCTGCCATTGTACAGTGTTTTGTTTGACTCGCACGATATAGGATGTTTTTTTGCTTTGAAATTATAAAAGTACAGGTTTGAAAAATCAGTTATTTTATATCATAAAAGAAGAAAATAAAAACCAATTGTTTTGATATGATAAAATCAATAAAACTGCGAAATGAACTCTATTCGAATTGATCTTGACAGGTGTCAACCCTAGCCTTAGTTCGAATTTGGTTTGTGATAATGCTAAGAAAAATGAAATCACTCGGAATTCTGTCGCACGGCGGAAATTTTTATTTGTGGAATAATTTTTTTTTTTTCACTTTTCTATAAATAGGTTCCACAAAAATTAAAAATTAATCAAAAAAAAATCTTAAATTTGGTCTAAAAATGTGTGTTTAAACGGCTACTTCATTTCATTTTGTGTCATTCTGTACGACAAATTTGGTCTAAAAATGTGTGTTTAAACGCCTATTTCATTTCACTTTGTGTCATTATGTAGAACAGAACATTTGATGATATATTTTGTTTTTTATAACTTTTTGTGTGAAAATTTTTAATAGCCGTTCAAACCCAATTATTATTAAGAAAAAGTCTAGCATTTCAATGGGTAATGTTGTACAATTTATTTCGTATTGTTTAGGTAAAGTAGGCGATGGACACGAAGGTTCTTGCAGGTTCTTGCCGGTTCAGGACCAGATCAAAAGGAATGAAAGTGAGTGCGATAATTATGACGATCAATTAAAGACTGTGAAAGGGCAGGCGGGCCGAATTGCCCGTGCCCTAATGCAAGCGAGAGAGAGAGCAAAATAAGCGATAGAAGCTCGGGCTGCTGCTGAGCCAAGTACGAGCAATAGATAGAGAGAAAGAATGCGAGAGAGCAGCATAGATGCAGAGAACGATAGCTAAAGAAAGCTGGAAGCGAGATGCATATATAGACCGCGATTCGTGTCACGAATTGACCGAATATATGCGTATGTATATATGCGACGACAGAAAAGTCCGAGAGATTGCAAGGGAATGCAAGTGCTGGACCAGATCATGACCATGGCGAAGCCATGTTAGGGCAGACGGACCGAATTGCCCGTGCCCTACGCGATGCTACGAAATAGAGAGCGAGGGAGTGTTCGAGAGAACGAGAGAGCCGATAGATCGAGAGAGTGATATAGCGAGATAGTAAAGTAAAGAAGAAAGGCACGAGTCGAAGAGACGAAAGAACGGTTGCATAGGCGATAAGATTGAGTAATAATAAGCGGTTACAATATTTATATGCAGTGGGCAATGCAAATAGCAAACAAAGGTGAAATTACGTTATTTTGCGCCACTGGCTATTATTCGAGGAATTTGTTGGGGATTTTCATTTGTTTTCTGAAAAAATTGAAATTTGTGTAAGTATATTTGTTGCTTTTGAAAATGTGTGCGTTTTAAACCAACCTGTGTGGTTTTTAAAGTTAAATGTCGAGACGATTAAATTTGGGTCGGCGAACGCGAAATTCGTTTCAAGTTGTGGCTTCAAGGAGCCGTGAAAGTAGACAAGACATTACACATCGCAATGAAAATAATCGTATGCAATGATGAACAATGATGCAACAACAACTGCAAATGAACGTCGTGATATTAAAAATCTACAAGGTGTTGCGTTCGCGTACAGTAGTGTCACCGATTACGCTTCTCATAGGCAAATTATAATTGGATGTGCTGTGTGAGTGGTAAAGTAAAATTGGCTGAATTAGGCAGCCCACCACAACCATTGAGCACATTACTTAATGGATTGAGACCTGAGTCTAATCATTTTTTGAACAATATACGAAAGTATAATTCGAGTTTTCAAATGACATCTTTTGGCGCCACAAATATTATAAGAGACAACTTCATGCCAACGTTCAAGGTAATTAAATAGTTTTGTTTATGCAAATTGTACGTTTGTTCGCATTCTATCATATATTTTATTCAGATTCAAGGTCAAATATACCATCGAGCTGGCTCTTTGTTACCTTTCGACAACGCAGACCACCAATTTTTGCAATTATATTTTATCGGGAACGCGGAAGACGAAGCTGATCGTCGGTGTGCCATTATTACCAACACGCGGAGACAAATTATTTTCGATTTGCACAATATGTTCCATGAGCACAACGAATTGGTTCAGGTTTTCAAAACATCGCTTGATCGAATGCCATCTGACGATCATAAAATTGTTATTCGAGCTAATAAAACACCGGTTGGCGAACATGCAAGGCGTTTCAATGCACAAACAGTTGACGAAGTGGCAATAGGCATAGTTGGTGAGCAATTTAAAAATCGTGATATTGGGCTTCATCGTAGAAATGAACAACTTGAACGTGTATCCGAGACTCATCGCTGTTATGATGCACTACAATATCCCATATTGTTTTGGAGCAGACAAGATGGCTATAATTTCAACATTAAAATGATAAATCCAGTAAACGGTCGAGAAGGAACAAAGAAAGTTAGTGCTATGAATTATTACGCATACAGGCTGCAGATACCGCAAAATCAAGACAAGCACATATTGAGGTGTAGAGCACTTTGACATGTATGCAAACAATTTCTTCGATTCAACCAAGCCAAATTACGTTCCGAAGAGTATGTTCATTTCCGTGATGCCATTAACAACGATGGTAATGCACAAAACGTTGGAACTATGATAATCTTACCGTCATCGTATGTTGGAAGTCCACGTCATATGTTTGAGTACGCGCAAGATGCGATATCATACGTTCGCCGTTACGGTCGACCAGACCTCTTCATCACCTTCACGTGTAATGCGCAATGGTAAGAAATCTCGGAATTATTGTTTGTTGGCCAAACATCGAAAGATCGCCAGGATATTTTAGCACGTGTTTTTAGACAAAAATTGAAATCACTCATGGATTTAATTGTCAAACACGGTGCATTTGGGTCTGTTCAATGGAATGTGTTCAATTGAATGACAGAAACGAGGTTTGCCTTATGTGCATATTTTAATTTGGCTGATTGAAAAAATAAGGCCGAATCAAATTGACGATGTGATTTCGGCAGAAATTCCAGATCCGACAAAGGATACTGAATTGTTTGAAGTGGTCACCAAAAATATGATTCACGGTCCATGTGGTGTGTTGAATTTGAATCCACCCTGTATGGTTGAAGGGAAATGGTCCAAACGTTTTCCAAAAAATTTGGTCTCCGATACAGTGACGGGCAACGATGGATATCCCGAATATCGGCGTCGATCAACTGAAGATAATGGCCATTCGGTAACTTTGAGAGTTAAAAATCAAGATTTGGAGATTGATAATCGTTGGATTGTGCCATATTCACCGTTATTATCAAAGATTTATAAAGCGCACATAAACGTAGAGGTCTACAATTCAGTTCAGTCTATTAAATACATTTGCAAATACATCAACAAGGGCATATGGCTGTTTTTGGAGCAGTGGCTAATGTTACCGATTAAATCACTCAATCTCAAATGGGCAGATACATCAGTTCAAATGAAGCAGTATGGCGCATATTATCATTCCCGATCCATGATAGGCATCCAAGTGTAGTTCATTTAGCTGTTTAGCATCTTGAAAACGGTCAACGCGTTTTTTTTCACACCCGAAAATGCAATGCGAAGAGCTGCCCAACCACCAGCAACAACTCTAACTGCATTCTTTTCGTTGTGTCAAGCAGATGATTTTGCGAGAACATTGCTATACGCCGAAGTACCCGAATATTATACCTGGAATAAACCGTCAAAAGTTTTTCAAAGGCGAAGACGCGGAAAAGCCGTTCATGGTCAGCCAGTATTGTTTCACTCAGATGCGATAGGACGAATTTATACAGTTCATCCTAGCAATCAAGAGTGTTATTATTTGCGATTGTTGCTAATAAATGTTCGAGGACCAACATCATTTGAATTTTTGCGAACTGTTGATGAAGAATTGTGTGGGACGTATCGCGAAACATGCGAACGATTGAATATGCTTGAGAATGACATGCATTGGGATCTTACACTTGAAGATGCAGCATTGTCATCAAGTCCACATCAAATTCGGACACTTTTCGCAATTATTATAGCCACGTGCAGTCCAGCAAAGCCAATTGAATTGTGGCAAAAACATCAAAATCATTTGTCAGAGGATTTTTTACATCTATTGCGCCGTCAAACGGGTGATATAAACATGGACTATACGCCGGAAATTTACAACGAAGCATTGATTGCTATTGAAGACCTTTGCTTGATGATGGCAAGCAAAGCATTAGCTCAATTAGGTATGACAGCGCCTTATCGTGATATACACGACCTTTTCAACAAAGAACTGGAGCGTGAACAGCAGTATGATCGTGCCGAGCTTAATGCGTTTGTGCAAAACAATGAGCCACGGTTAAATATCAACCAAAGAACGGTTTACGACCAAATATTGCGAGTTATCGAAGAACAACAACACAAGGTAGCATCG
Organism: Drosophila tristis; assembly: GCA_018150885.1. NCBI lineage: Eukaryota > Metazoa > Arthropoda > Insecta > Diptera > Drosophilidae > Drosophila > Drosophila tristis. Next base: position 760,579 of record JAECWT010000198.1, on the reverse strand, counting down.
CATTGGCTTTGGCTTCGTCTGGCATCGCTGCCCTTGAATATGAAGGCTGACGATAATCCTACATGCAACATTTCAAAAAGATCTGCAATGGCGAGAGCGCTGCAGCAATGCTCTCTTATTTTATGGGATGAGTGTACTATGGCCAACAAGAAGTCACTGGAAGCACTTAATCGTACGTTGAAAGATATTCGTGGAGATAATCGATTGTTTGGTGGTGCATTGATATTGTTAGCAGGTGATTTCAGACAAACATTGTCTGTAGTCAAACTAGGAACTTCTGCGGATGAAATTAATGCGTGTTTGAAAACATCTAATTTGTGGCGGTCTGTGAAAACAATTAGATTGACTAAAAATTGCAATTGTTCAATTGCAAAACAGATTTGTTTTCCAGACAACTGTTAGACATTGGTAATGGCATACTTCCCGTTGACAATTCTGCCTTCATAACGCTTCCAAATAATTTTTGCACTTTTGTGTCATCGAAGGAATACTTGATTCAGAGCATGTTTCCAAATATTGTACAAAATTATGGAAACCATGACTGGTTGAGGGAAAGAGCAATTTTGGCCGGAACAAATAAAGATGTCAATGAAATCAACGCGTCTATTTTGAATTCCATCCCAGGAAAAATGGTTGCGTATTGGTCGGTTGATACAATTATCAATCAAGATGATGTTGTAAATTATCCAGTCGAATTTCTAATTTCATTGGACTTACCTGGATTGCCGCCATACTATTTACAAGTAAAAGTTGGAGCCACCATAATTATTCTGCGGAATCTTAATCCACCACGAATTTGCAATGGTACAAGACTTGCTGTGAAAAAAGTTATGACTAATTTACTTGAAGCAACTATTTTGACTGGGAAATTTTGTGGTGAACACGTTTTAATTCCGAGAATTCCGATGATTCCAATTGAGGCAAGCGTCTGAATTTACTTTTTGATTTATGTAACACTTTCCATACAAAATATCAAGCAATCGTTTGATAGCCTTGAAAAGGCCTACTTAACACAACAATACTAATGTTTTTCGAGTGCGATTTTCCCTGCCGGGGTCGCTTTTCCAATGTTGTTTGCTTGTTGTTTTTGTTGTTTTTCTATTAGGGACGGAGACAAACTCAAAACTCAAGAAAAGTGAAGCTCGTGCTCGCATTAACTCTGACGCCTAGCAACGAAAATCTTTTTTGTCATTTCTTTTTTGTTTTGATGTTCGTTTTTATATAAAACGAGAAGGAACGTGTGAGTCGCTTCTGGGGACGCGACTCTACTTATACCCGTACTCAGTCAGTATATACATTTTTGAGATATGATTTTTAGAATTTTAGAATTAAAAAAAAAATTTTACATTTTACATTTTTTTGCTACATCTGTTATCTACATCTACATCTACATCTACAATGTATATTATACATGTAACATATAGATTGTACATGTTCCATTTAGATTCTACATCTCCTCCGCTAGGGGTTGCTCGCGTACTGAACGCGGCAGAGTGTGCGAGCGAGAGAGAGAATGAGTAGTGTGTCTCTGGCTGGAGGAGGCGGGGGAACCAACAGAAAATTAATTTCTTCATTCTGGCTATAATTATAATCCGATCTGATTCATATTCAGCAATCTGGTAGATATGGTCATTCTCTACGATACTGCGTTTTTAGTTTTATCGTATCTTCAAAATTGTGCCTGCCACAGATTTTCGTCCTTTGTGGTGGCGGAAGGGGGCGGGGCGAAATTTTGAAATACACTTGTAGCAGTGTGATATCATATGAGTCTGGAAACCAAATTTGGTTGCCCTAACTCTTATAGTCTCTGAGATCCAGGCGCTCAACAAGACAGACAGACGGACATACGGACGGACGGACGGACAGACAGACATGGCTCTATCGACTCGGCTATTGATGCTGATCAAGAATATATATACTTTATGGGGTCGGAAAATTTTCCTTCTCTGCGTTACACACATCCATTTTTACCACAAATCTAATATACCCCTTAACTCTTTTTTGAGTACGGGTATAAAAACTCATTTTGCTTTTGAAAGCCTAATATTTCACAACCGGTAATCTTTAGCTTTAAACATGTAACAGACTTTTGAGAAACAAGTTTGTAAATATTTATGATTTTTATTATAATGATTATGTTAGCGGTATTCCCAAAACTTAAAATTTATAAATGCCACTATATTTTGTGCGTTCAAAAAGTTGATTGAAACTTGATTCATCTGATTATCTTGATTATCTAAAGAGTGCGTGCACAAGAAGTCGGCAGTTGGTCTAGCTCGTATAGTCTACGATATTAAGGCGTCTCGCAAAATCGGCGAGCGAACTAACAGTCAAGAGTATCGGCCGCTACGGCCTTTAAAGGAAGACTTCCTCTTTAGTTAATAAACGTGTAGTAAATAATTTCAAAACTAACTCACTATTTTAAAATTTACACTAACCTTTTTATACGCTTACTCAAAAAAGAGTTAAGGGGTATATTAGATTTGTGGTAAAAGTGGATGTGTGTAACGCAGAGAAGGAAACGTTTCCGACCCCATAAAGTATATATATTCTTGATCAGCATCAATAGCCGAGTCGATAGAGCCATGTCTGTCTGTCCGTCCGTCCGTCCGTCCGCCCGTCCGTCCATATGTCCGTCTGTCTGTCTTGTTGAGCGCCTGGATCTCAGAGACTATAAAAGCTAGGGCAACCAAATTTGGTTTCCAGACTCATGTGATATCACACTGCTACAAGTGTATTCCAAAATTTCGCCCCGCCCCCTTCCGCCACCACAAAGGACGAAAATCTGTGGCAGACACAATTTTAAAGATACGATAAAACTAAAAACGCAGTATCGTAGAGAATGCCCATATCTACCAGATTGCCGAATATGAATCAGATCGGATCATAATTATAGCCAGAATGAAGAAATTAATTTTCTGTTGGTTCCCCCGCCTCCTCCAGCCAGAGACACACTACTCATTCTCTCTCTCGCTCGCACACTCTGCCGCGTTCAGTACGCGAGCAACCCCTAGCGGAGGAGATGTAGAAAATAAATGGTACATCTATAATCTACATGTTACATTGTTACATATACATTGTAGATGTAGATAACAGATGTAGCAAAAAAATGCAAAATGTAAAATTTTTTTTGAATTCTAAAATTCTTAAAAATTGTGCTCAAAAATGTATATACTGACTGAGTACGGGTATAAGTAGAGTCGTGTCCCCAGAAGCGACTCACACGTTCCTTCTCGTTTTGATAATATACTTTATCATTTTCTAGTCTTTGTTGACCGATGTGGACTCATTGCTATATGTTGACACAGATATATTATTTTTGTCACCAATATCTGACATATGGAACTTTTTTAAAAAGTTTAATGATACTCAAATTGCTGTGCTGACGCCTGAACACGAGAATGAAAACATAGGTTGGTACAACCGATTTGCACGTCATCCATTCTATGGCCGCCTTGGTGTGAACTCCGGCGTCATGTTAATGAATCTGACACGAATGCGGGAATTTCATTGGGAAAAACATATATTATCTATACACGAAGAGTACAAGCTGCGTATTATATGGGGCGATCAAGACATAAATATACTTTTTTATTATTATCCTGACAAACTATTCGTAATGCCCTGTGAATATAACTATCGCCCAGATCACTGCATGTATATGAGTATTTGTAACATGACACACTCTGGTGTTAAATTAATACACGGTAATCGGGGATATTTTCATGCCGACAGGCAACCACTTTTCAAAATTATTTACGAATCTATGGAAAGTTATCAGCTTGGATCAAATGCAAATACCAATTTTTTATTGCCTCTACGCACGGCTTTAAATCGAAAATCAGTAAATGAATCTAGCTGCGGAAAGATCTCAACAGAAGTGCTGAAAATGGCTACTAAACTTTTTGGTAATATCTATTAAGGGATAAAGCACAGATTATCCGCGAGTCCATAAAAAACGAATCTAGAATTATAAAACTAATTTTATACAACTGTTTATGTTTGGTTACGCAGCCAAATAATCAGTAGATCGTAGTCAGTGGTGCAGCAGTAGAGTAAATATCTATTATTTTTCAGCATTTTTACTGCCCGCTGCTTCACTTTGTCATCTACATACATATGAGCATGAATATGTGCTCCCGCACGGCAGCAGCCTATGCAGCCGTTCTCTCGCGTCTTCAACTAACACCTTTCTTTCTATCGCCTTTCGCTATCACTCTCTCGATCTGTCGCTCGCATTAGGGCACGGGCAATTCGGCCCGCCTGCCCTTTGATTTAGACTTGATCTTGCAATCACTGCACATCGTCTTGGAATCGAGCTGTTCAATCCGACACCGTCTTGAACCAAGGGGGGTCGGTCTTCAATCTGACCCCGTCTTGAATCCAGCTAACTATCCTTTCGACTCTGTATCGCTTATTTACTTCATCACAATAAACTGTGAATATATATATATATATTGAACAATCATCGCCTTTTTAAAAATATCGCAATACAACGCTACTGAAGAAGCCCAGTAGCTCAACAACATTCTTAGTTAAAAATATTAAAAGCTCCGTATCTATCAGAAAGAGTCGGTTTGGTTCGAAGCGGAAAAATATAATAGCCATTGAGAAAAATACAAAATAATCAAACAAACATTCAATTTATAAGTTTTTATTTCGAATAAACGAAGCTGGCGTGAAAAAAAGGGCTCCCAGATTGATGGTTGCCCAGGGACCGGTTGAGGGTTGATCCGCCACTGGGCCCACTGTGCGCATCTGCTGAGCGGTCTCGAGCTCGCTCGGCTCGTTTCTTACGAACAGACGAAGCTATCGGGCAGCAGGCTCGCAGTCAGAGACGAAGCATGGCCGAAAAGAGAATTGAAACCCCGCGCACTCCCTCTTTCCATGGGGCGTACCGGTAAGCCTCGCCATAGAACAGCTTTTTGGTCGCTCATGCAGCATCTTAGTATTGTATAGTCTTTGGTTATAGCCTTTTTACACTGCCGCATCATTGTCGAAGGTGCGGAAAAACTATGCGAGGCGTGTAAGCGCCAAAGGCGCATTTTTCTCGCATAATTTTTCAGATTTGTTGTTATTGTTTTATGCGACAAAAATAATAATTGCAGTATTTCGTAAAAATACTCGACCGAATATGGCAACACTTGCCAATGATGAGCTGCATGATTAAAGATGCGGCTGTATCATAGTCTTCTTCTATCCACAGGGATCTTATGAGCATCATTGTCGCATGTTCCATTTAACGGAAAAATCCAAAGATTAGCCCAGTGTAAAAAGGCTTTTATAGCCAGTTTGAAGAAATTATTTACAGTGGCTTAGCTTCTCTCTTCCAGCGCTACAAAGCTATTCATTCTATCTCTCGCTCACTCTGCCTCGTGCAGTGTGTGCCTTTTGACGGAGGTGTAAGAAGTGTGGTAGGATTAACACCTATCAGCTAATACGGCGACTCTTTTAACCCGTAATATTAATATCCCTATATTTACGGTCACACTAGAGAAAGATATACATATAGCCCCTCGAGAAATATATATATAGACGCCGGATCATTCTATTTCAGGGTTCGGCACGCAGACACTCTTATGTTTTAGTGCGTTTGTGTGCGAAGACAACACACGAAGGCAAATACTTCACTTATTTCTCTGCCTCTGCGACAGCCGAGAAATTGTGCATAGGGCACACAAAGCTTGTTCTCTGCCGGTGCGGCAGCCAAGCCGATCTACACGAAGCTTGTACGCTGTACGTGTGCCGACTGCGCTGCCCGAGATTTTTTTCTATGCACAGTGCACACGCCGCTGCCGGCCTCTGTTATAAATGGAGCAGCTAGAGAAAAAAAAGTCATGTTTGAAGAAATAAAGATATAATAGTACATACGTCAAAGAAATAACCTCGTTGCACTCTCACAGAAGATAGATGTAGATGACATATGTAGCAAACAAATTTAAACAGATAAAATATTTAAAAATTCCACATAAATCATAACCTCACATATATGCTGACTGAGTACGGTCATGATGAAATTATTCAAGGTGGTGCCGTGCCGTCCCTCCCTTTACGATCTTATTCACACTCGCACAAATCTAATTCATTTAACTCACACACATGCTATCAAAGCGATAAACAGCTTATTGCGGGACGGGACATGGAAATTAACCAACCTAGATCACATCTCAAATGATCTTTTTTATCCATTTTGGATACCGTTTCATAATTAATAATTTATACAATTCAACGATTTTAAAAACTTCTATATTGTTGCACGAGTACTGATTTTTAGGGTAGTTTTTCAATATATTTAGTAAAGTCGATGATTGTTCAGTTTAGTACAGACAGTTAATTTTGTTGTGATATGCGATACAGCGGATAAGAGATAGCGAAAGGTGACAGATAGACTTAAGACGAGAGTCCGACAAGTCAGTTTACGAGTTAGCTCGAATCAAAACATGTGTCAGATTGAAGACGGGGGGCGATTCAAGACTGTGTTGGATTGAAGAACTAGCAAAAGAAAAAGATAGAATGTCGCGGAATGAAGAGGAAATAGAGCATCTGCATAGGGTTCTGACATGCATGATCATAGATATGTTGATGACAATATGGTACAGGGGCAGTGCAAACAACGAAAATAGTAGAAATGTATAGGCTGTGCAGACTGGGGCTGCGCTATGCTTTTTTGAGTCTTGCCGGAGACGCAGTTTTTTTACATAGGTTAAGCATAGGGCCCTAGTGGTGGCAACAAGTTGCGACGGTCTCTGATTCAAGTCCGTCTATTCGATATATTCGATTGCTTTTGCGCTTAACAGCACATTTTTGCATTTTTCTGCCTATTAGCGCCACCACTAATAACAACAAAAAATTTCAGATCGAAAATCATATTTGGCGCTAAAAAGTTATGATTGTGAGAAAAATTAATTATAAATATAATGTACCATAATAAACCATATACATGGTTTGAAAAAGAAATCGCACAAGTTTGAATTGCATAATTCTGTGGATTCCCCAAAATTTTGATACTTTCCTTCTCATCAAGCACCCAAATGAACGCCTTTTTAGCTTCATTGCGTCTGTTTCGATATCGATAGGAAACGCGCCCAGTGTGAAACAGCTATTACTTTACTGCTGCACTACTGGCTATCTTCTAAAGATTAATGGCTGAGGATACTCAAACAGAAGAAAACGAATCGATTATAGACAAACCTAATCATTCGGAATATGAATGAATCCATCAGATACAATCAAAGGATTTGCCTATCATTTTTTTTATGCAAACTGTTTTTGATTGTTAACTAATTAAATTGTAATTATCGCTCTTTAAATTGCTAGCCGCTTCCTGTAAATTCTACCTTTCTTTCTGGCTTTGCGATGATTTTACGTATATAAAATATGCTGGTGGTGGTGCAATAGGGGGGATTCCTACGAAGAAAATAACTAAGAACGGAAAATTGCAAAATTATACACTATAACGATTCCACTCGGTCTGGGATATCTGCTCAAACGTCATTATGAAGCTTGACAAGTCCACGCGACTCTCTTGAAATCCTTTAATGTGCTTGGCTGAACGGTGTTGAAATCCTCAAGTGTAACGACGAAATTTAAATTCGATTATATAAGCCCATCATTTAATTATTAAAATTTCACAAAAACTCCATTCACTTGTGGAAATCGAATTAAATGGGGTTGTAGGATATCTATATACTTACATTCATTACAGTTCCAGAGTCGAAAACCGCATCACTTATATCATTTGTATCACTTTGTATATCACTTTCCTCCGCAAATGTTTCAATACATTCATATTCCGCATGATTAGGTTTGTCTATAATCGATTCGTTTTCTTCTGTTTGAATATCCTCTTTTGACAATGGTGTTTTTAAAATGTTTTCATTTAATTGAGATTTCTGTCGTAAAAGCGAACCGAACTTTTCGAAAAACCCATCGTCTCCATCCTGTAACCTGTGAAATATAAATTTTAATTTTTTTGTGACAAACCAAAGACGTTTATTCTCTATGATTCTTAATTTTTAGTTTGAGATATATGAATATAATGAAGAGGTGCGCACGCCATGGCTCTTTCAGCCCCCTCGGCTCTTTCCGTTTTGTTTTTTGGGAGGTTATCTCAGACGTTCGCGCTCACCGATCTGTGAAACTTTACAAAAACAATTCCACTTAAATTTGGCGTCAAAGAGCCTGCCAAAATGCTTCGACGCCGCGATCTCGAGATTGCAAGAAAAAATAATGTGTCTTGGCTCATGACTGCGACGCGTCGCAACGGTGACGGTTGTTGTTGTCTGGCTGCGCACTCGCTCTTCCCGTTATATCTTGTGCCCACGGCTGATATAATGAGTCCTTTCAGTGTTTATATGAAGCTCGTCATAAATTATCGGTTTAATTAAAAACATATACAGGATATTATTTCGTAGCACTTATTAGCAAAGTGGTTCAGGATTGATGTATAGACCGCCCACTTTGCTTGCGTAAAAGGTACATACATTTCTGCTTACGCTTTTAGAGCAATATTGTTATTTCCTCCCTTACAAGTTTTCTCAAAATGATCTTCATACCCAAACTTTTCTTCGAAATATTATACCGTATATTTTTTCAGCTACTTGATTTATAGTCTACACCAGCGATGTATATGATTTTTGAGTATAGCGCTGCCCGTCAACCGGGGCCGAAAGAATACAAAACTGCCCCAGTGAAATGTCCATAGCATATGTATGTTTAACAATGGAGTTTGATCGGCTTACTTACTGCTACTTATTTTTCTCTTATCAATCGTAATCTGCAATTCCTAATAGCATGTAATAGAATACCATTATTGTTATCTCCTGTGACGACTTCAAATAAATATTTTTCTGCTAATTTACGAAGTGAAGTAGAAATGAATAAACGTAAATTCTACTCCCCGATTGAGATATATATATACAAACATACTACCAATCTTCGAATACATATATACATATGTGTGAGTCACATTATCTTAATTTCTGTTTATTTTTTAAGTTCACTTTTATCATATGTGTATGCATTTGTATGTATGTACATATGTATGTGAGATTGACCCAACAACTTTCATAAATACATACATATGTACATATGTGTGTACATATTTTCGTCATATCTTCATATCGGCCACTAGTAAATTTACATACATACAAATCTATATATTACATTTGTATATTAAACTTACTGATGTTCGTGCTCTGTGGGTGGATTCATTTTGAGCTCGTGCAATTTGACGAAAAAACCTTTCCACATTTGTTCCTCATCCATTGCAATGTTTTTAAGTCACACAAGAAACAACAGCTAAAATGAAAGACGAGTATGCATGAACAAGCACTGGGAAGAAACTGTGATGATTCAAAGCTAAGCTGCTCTGAAATATAGTATGTATTTTTATTTTTCGTTTAAATTCACAAGTTCCACTGTGAACTTACTCATACATCAAAACATGTTCATATGTATGTATGTATGTATATGCACATACGAGTATACCAGCCCATCAGCGGATCGCATAACGTAGTCGGAAAAAATATAAGATGTACACATGTACATATGTACGTATGTAAGTAACATTAAAACGGACAAATAAATAATAAATAAATACATTTTTTTATTTAGTCATTTGATAAGATCTTGTCCCGAGTCTTTTAGATTCTTTATCTTGTACGTACATACATATATGTGCGTTCGTATAATCATTATAAACAAATATGCATGTTTTTATAAAGACTGTTTTTTTTTATAGATCCTGGCGCCGAAACAGCATCATGGATATGGATGGGATATACTCAGAATCGCCCATCGGCCCATTGGCTTCGAAGACTATAGAAAATTCGAAAATTCGAAAATTATTTATTATTGGTAAAAGATCGAGTGCAGGTGCTATTTGGTCTGGTTGGATCCTCGAGCCGGATTTGTAGACTTCAAATTCTGATTTATTTTAGCCTAGTCGGCCATGCACACTCCAGAAACATTTCGAAACAACATTTGTTGGCTATAGCTCTTATATTCTCTGAGAACTAGGCGTCTAACAAGTCGGAAAGACAGACATAGACTCGGCTATTGGGAAATGTTTCCTTATGTGCTTCGACCACAAATCTAATATACCCCTTAACTCTCGCGTATGGCTATAAAAATGTAGAAACTTTTTTTACATATCGACATGTAGGTCTGGACGCCACACTGATTGCCAGACATTGCCCTTATTAATGGCTTTCTTAAATATCCAACACCTAAAAAGTTGAAAAACTTTTCTAACTAGCGAGCTGGACCTGTATAAAGCATAATGACTTGGCTTCTTTTGGATCCTTTGTCCAGCTTCGTTTGGCTTATCGTTTGCATTATAATGCAATATATAATTACACTACTCGACAAAATCGAACTTTTTTTTTCCTCAAGGATCCAAACCGACTTTTTATGATAGATATGGGGATTTACAATTTTTTAAAGAATTATGGTTTTTTTTCTATGGCAGAACTTTTTTTTGAAGAATTTTTGAAGTCTGGTATTTTTTTTTTAGCTTTTTTCAGAAGTAGCGAGTTTTTTTCACATAACTTTAGTATCTTACGTCTGGTTGTAAAGAACTTTGCTATTTTGAAATATAAAGCATTGAAATGCAAAAATGATGATTTTTGTGCGGTATTTTTTACGAAATTTTGACTTTAAAAACTCAGGAAAAGTCGAAAAAAAATTATATCTTGTGTCCTCTATTTTTTGTGTATAGGTGCGTTAATTTGGCGTCGTTTAAGGTATCGCTCATTAAAATCTATGGAGAGACTTTGGAGCTAAAACCAAACCAAAATATGGAAAAAATGCACAAAAAATACCTTTTTGAAGGCGGCGGGCCCAACTGCCAATTGGGAACAAAGCAAACGAAAAAGGGTTGTACATTTGGTACCTGTTCGCGTTCCTTTGGTATTAAATGTTGTTGACAGTTACTTTTTTCGTGACCTGAGGTAGAATACCTATTCAGGTCAAATGTTTCCTTTATATTCTCAAAAGTGCAGGTCCACAAAAATTGGATCTCGTCGCGTCTACCTAATCATAGTCATGGATATATAACGCTGTGCCTATAGTGTCTGTGCCTTAGTGTAGTTCTGACTTCCCTCAGAATACGATCGTGTGTTTACCAAAACATCTAACAATTAATTCAAATCAATTGCCATGGATACCTCTGGCCGATCATTTGCATGTGCTTTCCAAGCAGACTCATTTTGCTACATATGTGGTAAGTACATGATGATCAACGAAATAAAGATCGCTTTTACCGAAACTCTCCAAAAACAGTATGAAGAAAACTTTAAAATCAAACCCGAAAGTTTTGTTGAAAAGTGGGCACCAAGCTATATATGTCAAATGTGTAGATTGAATTTAACAGCATATGATTACGACGAAAAGTAAGTAACTCTAATCCACAAAACTATTAACTTTTCCCAAAATTCTAAACATTATTTTTTTCTTACAATTTTTTTTAGAAAACAATTTAACTTTGGTAGTCCAATGATGTGGAAAAAAACAGATATTCACGGCGCCGAATGTTTCTTTTGTTCAGTAAAGAAAACTGGAATTGGGAAACACATGAAAATAGTGTACCCGAAAAAATCTGGGTTCGGCTTTACCCTTCCTGCTCGTCCTTCAGAGGAAATACCGCCCCTAAAACGCCAAAAAGGAGAGGTATCTTCCTCGTCGAATGGAACAACGGATTCAAGCAATAACTATTCAGGAGAATGGAAATTTTGCAATCCTATTTCACAGGAACAATTGAACGATTTGGTGAGGATCCTGGATCTTCCTAAAAATAAATCCGAGCTGCTTGGATCTTTTTTAAAGGATGCCCGTTTATTGAAGGAAGGTGTCAAAATAACTCATTTCCGGACGCGTCATTTGGTTCACGCACAATTTTATATGACGAAGGATGACATGTGCGTTTGCCACGATATTTTCGGACTCTTCAAGCAACTTGGTGAAGCGTACGACCCAAAAGATTGGAGGTTATTTGTTGACAGCAGTAAGGCAAGTTTAAAGGCTGTTTTGCTACATAATGGAAACCAAAAGCCGTCTGTTCTTATCGCCCATGCTGTTAATATGAAGGAAACATATCAAACAATGGCTAAGTTGTTTGTAAACATAAAATATAAAGAACACCAGTGGAAGGTCACGTGTGACTTGAAGGTTGTAGCCATGTTAGCGGGATTGCAAGGTGGTTACACAAAACACTGCTGCTTCCTGTGCCTATGGGATAGTAGAGCTAGAGAACAGCATTATTCAACAAAACTCTGGCCAAAACGGGAGGAACATACTTTGGAAAATTACAATGTAAAGAATGCAGCTCTCGTGAAGTTTGAAGACGTTATTTTACCACCATTACACATTAAGCTGGGACTAATGAAAAATTTTGTTAAAGCACTGGATAAGGAAGGTGAATCGACGAGTTACCTAAAAACTGTTTTTCCACGTCTGTCGCTGGCAAAAGTGAAAGAAGGAGTATTTGATGGCCCCCAAATTCGAAAACTACTAAAAGATGATGGATTTGAAAATATTTTATCTACGAATGAAAAAGCAGCTTGGAACTCATTCCGAATGGTAGTAGCAAATTTTCTTGGCAACAGCAAGAGTGACGATTACGTTAATATCGTTCAAGACCTAATTGAGAATTATGAAAAAATTGGAGCCAACATGTCACTAAAAATCCATTTCCTACACTCCCACTTGGACTTTTTTCCGACAAACCTAGGGGACGTTAGTGATGAACACGAAGAGAGATTTCACCAACAATTAAAGGCTATGGAACAACGTTATCAAGGTGTTTGGAATGAAAACATGATGGGCGACTATGTGTGGACTCTCATAAGGGAATCTGATTGGAGTGACAAAGGAAGACAGCCAGAAAACTTAAATTATTTTATGAACAGTAACAAGCAGTAAAAAAGAAAAAGTTTGTATATCCTTAGAATTGACTAAAAAGTTTAAAATTAACTGATTGTTGTATGGGTTAGGGAATGAAATTCTATATCTCAGGTATTTCTACTTTGGTTTCATTGAAATATGAATAGGTAGAAGCGACAAACGTCTAATTTGTGTAAAAATAAAGGTCAACATTTGACCTGAACAGGTACCCATACCTCAGATTGGGCACAACGAAAGAAAGATCCAATTTTTGTGGACCTGCACTTGTGAGAATATAAAGGAAACATTTGACCTGAATAGGTATTCTACCTCAGGTCACGAAAAAAGTAACTGTCAACAACATTTAATACCAAAGGAACGCGAACAGGTACCAAATGTACAACCCTTTTTCGTTTGCTTTGTTCCCAATTGGCAGTTGGGCCCGCCGCCTTTTTTCCATATTTTAGGTTTGGTTAACGAATTTTAGCTCCAAAGTCTCTCCTTAGATTTTAATGAGCGATTTTTTCGACTTTTCCTGAGTTTTTAAAGTCAAAATTTCGTAAAAAATACCGCACAAAAATCATCATTTTTGCATTTCAATGCTTTATATTTCCCAGACGGTAATCACAAAGCGTTTGGGCTTAACTTCTAGCTGTTTTAATTATCTTTTCAAAATAGCAAAGTTCTTTACAACCAGACGTAAGATACTAAAGTTATGTGAAAAAAACTATCGCTACCTCTGAAAAAAGCTTAAAAAAAAAATAACAGATTTAAAAAATTCTTCAAAAAAAAGTTCTGCCATAGAAAAAAAAAAATATCATCAAACCATTTCTATGCCCCAAATCTTTAATAAAAAGTTAGTTTTGTTCCTTGAGGAAAAATCGTGTTGACTAGTGTTATCAGCCAGACACGCAAACGTGTTGGTGTTGTTTGACGTCACACTTGCTATATGATTTGAATCCTGCGTTTTCTCTTAATTTGAGCGATCCAATTCGGTCTCTCTATGCGAACTCACTTTTTTTTGATTTTGTTTTGGTTTACATTGTGTGTTTACTTTTTGCTGTTGTCGAAATTGGAGCTGGAACTTTTATTTGATGTTGTAATGGCATTTTTTGCTTGCGTTGCAGAAGTTGTGAACACTGTCAATAACGTGTTTATGGTGACAAAAACCGTTGCGTTGCAGTTGTTAAGGTCATTATATTTATTATAGTCATTATAGTTAAGGAGTTCCAGAGGCAACAAAAAAGTGCTCTTTGGGTATCGGTGGTCAGGAATGCAGAGACTTGTCTCCATCCCAAATAGCCAAAATACTATTAAAAATATTCGAAAAAAACCTTGTCGGAAAATCGCGATTTTGGATGAAGTAGACCTTTCCTTTTTTAATAACATTAGTATTGATGTATGAAGTAGACATTTCCAGGGCCATCAAATGTAAACAGAAAAGACGAATGGTGCATACATGGCCAAACTAGTATATATGTTGTTAGTGTAGTAATAGTAAACAAACAAAAACAATAAAATCAAATTTATGCTAACTAAAAGCTCCATTAAAAACCAGACGCCCATATTTTGCTTAAAAGTGTCGGTTGAAAAAGGCGGAAAATTGTGTGTAAAGTGTTACCAAAATTTGTGATTTGTTTTCATATATGTAACAGGCGTGCGAAAATCCTCCAGCTGAACCCTCCGAGAGGGTGCCGGCTGGGCAATGCATCATCCCAGATCGGGTGATGCATTGCCGCTTGCTCTGTCCGAGGTAATGCAGTGTCTAGCTAAGGCCAGGTCCAGGTCTTCCCGACCTAAAAATTGGGGGAACTGAACCATGGCCATGGCTGGAGGTGCCTGGCGGTCAGGCATAAAACGCTAGGGGTGGTCCCCCTGATAAATATTAACCACATGGACCGGAGTAAGGATCAAGCAGGGACTGGGATGTCAGTCCAAACGTCGGTGGAAAGCGTGACTGCTACCACCGGCGGGCACGGGGAGGAGCAATCCTCTCTGCGTTTCGCCAGCGGTCACAACTCTATTAGTTTCAGAGCTACTGCCACCAAAACGCCTCACTGCAAGCCGAGCCGCACGGGTGCCGATGTCGAGACAGACTCAGATCTGCAGAGCGTTCTCAGTGTAAGCAGAACGAAAAAAGATAGCCTTCTCCGCTTGCCTTAACCAGGTACCAGCTCCCTGCGTAGGGAAGAGCCGAAGCGTTCCAGGGAGGGAATGAAGGTTAAGGCCCAATACAAGGCGACCCTTCAAATCCGTAATCGGCTCCAAGGCAGAGAGGACAAACAACCAACGACGAAGAAGCCCAAACAGATGGCTAAGGTCAAGATAAGCGACATGTCCATGAGACACCTAATCGTGGCCCTGATCGACTGCAGCTATGAAAACAGGAAGATGACGGCTACGCAGTGGAAACAGGTCCATGCCCAGCTTCTAGAATCCTTTTTCGCGCGAAGGACGAGCCAGACGCTCACCTTCGACGGTGCGGGATCGTTGAACGGTGTGAAGATCCTGAAGTGTAACGACTACCCGACGAGGAAGTGGCTGGTGCAAGTGGTGCCCAAATTGGAAGCTCTATGGGAGGGGGGCAAGCTGGAGGTAGTGGACAGGGAGATTATCCCGTCCATCCCAAAGGCTAAGGTGCTCTTCCGCATTGCAGTCCAGGGAGACCGCAAAAATTGTCTCGTCTCGGAGAAATAAGCAGACCATCTTTCTGTTCATTGTGCTTGTTGTTAGAATTTCATTGTTTCCAGTTAAATTTCTGATTGCATGCTTAAACTATGAGCAAGTAAGTAAACCACCACTATGCACTTTCGATGGGTACCTTTCAGAATAATATAAAAGCAGTCAAAAATGTGGCAGTCTTTTGGCAAAATTACCTGTTGTAACTAAATCAATTTCATGCTGTTTGGACAATCACCCCACTTCAAAATCGCCCAATGCCAGAAAATTTGTGAAAATTAATATTTCTCGAAAGATTGGAAGGGAAGAACTGGAAAAACTAATGGATCTGATCTTATATTTTAGTTCTTTTTTCTTGACGACCTTATATTTATATTTCTGTCCCTGTATCCACTTATGGACCAAATAATAGGTGTGCTTTATTTTTCTTTTTTAACTTTTTATTTCTAATTCATATCTTTTCTAATATCAACCAATCAAAGTTTTTTCAAAACTTATATTAATTGTCTTTAAACAAAAAGTAAAAACATTTTCACAAACCCTTTACTTTACAACAAAACTAAATACTTCCTTAAATCCGCCAATCCGCAGAAGATAAATTTTTAAATTGAATCGATATTTTACTATTTGACAAAAAGTCTTTCCGACCTCTCTTTTGAGTTCACCGCAGAGATTCTCGATGGGATTAAGGTCCGGGGATTGACTTGGCCACCCAAGAAATCCACACTTTGCTCTCGGAACAAACCTTTACTACTCGAAAAGCGTGCTTCGGGTCATTATCCTGCTGGAACTTCCATAAAAGTGGCATATTATCCTCGGCATATGGTAGCATCACCGTCTCCAATAGAAATTTGTATACGAATCTGTCCATTATTCCGTCAATACGATGCATCGGACCAACACCATACCATGCAAAGCAGCCGCATACCATTAGGCTACCACCTCCATGTTTCACAGTTTTACATGTGTACCTGAGATCAAATTTATTGCC
The DNA here is from genome assembly GCA_018150885.1 of Drosophila tristis. Classification (NCBI taxonomy): domain Eukaryota; kingdom Metazoa; phylum Arthropoda; class Insecta; order Diptera; family Drosophilidae; genus Drosophila; species Drosophila tristis. Next base: position 744,027 of record JAECWT010000198.1, on the reverse strand, counting down.
TTTCGGACGACGAAGGATATTACGCCATTTTTTCTCATCTCCAGTCCGCACAAGGTCCTACGATCTAGTGAAAATTTGTTCCTCATCTGTAAATTTGCGTTCGGTCGGCAAAGGAACCCTGCAAGCAATCGTACCTGGTAAGTTTGCTATTGCCAATCGTCGCCGAACCATCCGTGATGACACAATATTGCCAACTTCGTTGGCAATCGTCCTGGAAGACTTGAACGTGTCGCGTTTAACCAACTGAACCATGCGATCGTCGGTCTTAGGTGCTCCCCTAATTTCACCTATTTTTTCTGGTTTTAAGGCATTGCTTACGAAGTTTAAAGATCGTTTCATTAACCTGGCAATGGATTTTCCTTCATCTCGGAGTCGTCGAATGAGCCGTCTCTCCTCCGCACTGCAATGACGCCCACGGCCCATCTAATACAATTTTAATGGCTGTTAAGTCCCAAATGAGCTATATTTTCCTAATACCTTACCTTCTGCAACCAAATAGTTATCTTAATAAACTGCAAATTAATGTTTTGCTTCATACACCTATTTTTTTGACCAGCCGAATATGCAGTCTAAGCAATAAAACAATCCAAAAATTTTCCAAGAAAGCTAATTAATTCCAGGAGTTCACCAAATTTGCACAAAAACAGTGTGACCATATTAAAAATTATAGTTTCCTTATAGCCATATGACTTTAGACTTAGACAATTTTGCTGCGTAGAGAGGGATAGCTCTAGAGACAAAATGCAACATTATTGTTCGTAGCCGTCTCTAGACACATCTAATGGCTATTAGTAGAACAACTGAGGCGCTATCTGGCACACAATGATGTTTTCCAGCACAGCACAGACACAGAAAAACGAGGCAGAATGTGCGAGCCAGAAAGAGAATGAGTAGCGGGTCTCTTGCTGAATGAGGCGGGCAAAAGCCAGCAAAATTGTATCCGCAAAGTAAAATTTTCGATAAATTCTGCCGCAGAGCTGCTCCCAGGCACTACCCATACAGTATATAGATGTGCCCGTTCATACACCGAACGTGTCGCAGGCGAGTTTTCTGACCCAGGTCCCCAGGTCTTCAGCTGGTGGGCCTGGGACGTTCGGGTCGGAGACCTGAGACGTTCGGCATTTTTTCGACATGTTCGATTCATGACGAGATGCGAAAGCAACCGAGAACTGCAAATGTATGTGTGTGCACAGGCACGACAAAGTATTTATCAATTCTCATTTTCCGAAACCGATTTGAGTTTGTTTTGAGTTTCGTTTCCTGGTTACGTAAATGTGTGTGTGCCATGTATTCACACATACTGTGCTTGTGTGTGGGCTCTATAATTGTTGGCCGCTTGAATTGGTTTTTCGTTTTGTTTTGAGGTCTGATGTAGCGACCTTAGCTGACCTGCCACCTGCCGCAACATAAATGAGGAATGGGCAGAGTGGGTGGGGATGGAAAATAAATACAATATATACAAGTAATAGATGTTAATTTTTTTATTTATTTGAAATGTCACATTTATATATGCATAACCCTGTTTTAGATATGTACATATATACTAAATTAAATGTGCACATATGTACATTAATATTGTGCAAATCCCGTCGGCTGTCGACTTTGGTTTTATGGCATATCGATGGCAACGTCATGCAGCTCGATGACATAAGCGATGACCTGCCATATGATGGGCTGTTTACTTTAACACAGGGATGTCCTAGGAGCATAATCGATGACATAGTAAGCGAGAATTAGCCGAAAGCACTAACCATACAGTATATAGATGTGCCAGTTCATACAACGAAAGGGGCGCAGCTGAGTTTTCTGTCCCAGGTCCCCTGGTCTTCGGCTGGTGGTACTGAGACGTTCGGGTCGGGGACCTGAGACGTTCGGGTGGCGGACCTGAGACGTTCGGCATTTTTTCGACAGCAAGCCGAGAATTGCAAATGTATGTGTGTACACAGGCACGACAAAATATCAATTCTTATTTTCCGAAAGCGTTTTGATTTTGTTTTGAGTTTCGTTTCCAGTTTACGTAAATGTGTGTGTGCCATGTATTCACACATACTATGCTACAATTTTTGGCCGCTTAAAACTAAAAACGCAGTATCGTAGAGAATGCCCATATCTACCAGATTGCCAGATTACCAGATTATACTAGATCGGATCATAATTATAGCCAGAATGAAGAAATTTTCTGTTGGTTCCCCCTCCTCTTCCAGCCAGAGACACGATACTCCTTCTCGCTCGCACACTCTGCCGCGTTCAGTGCGCGAGCAACCCCTAGCGGAGAAGATGTAGAATATAAATGGTACATGTATAATCTACATTTTAGATGTCAAATATACAATGTAGATGTAGATGTAGTTAACAGATGTAGCAAAAAAATGTAAAATGTAAAATTTTTTTTTACGTTCCTTCTCGTTTTTTTTTGATATTAAGTTACTTTCAATCGTGATTAGTCGAAAGATTTATTTGGCCTCCACGTCTGATACGGGTTAACGCCACCTCCTAAAAATGAAATTAGAAAATTACCGTAGCACTGGTAGTTGGAGTCGAAGTAGCGAGAAAAGCCGGAATCGCCGATAATATGGCGTTGGCGAAAAGGACCACGACACAGAAACTGGATAGCACTGGATGGACATATGTATATGTATATAAAATATTAAATTTCTTTTATTTATTGTTTTCTTATAAAAATGTGTACATATTCACATTTTTGTGCTGTGTTCTTTTTTCCAGAGAACCTTTTTAGTTTTTTTGATTTACTCATGTTCGTAAGGCCGTGGTGCTCATTTCGGGCACTTCAACTGAATCGCCTTTAAAATAATATGGGTTAATTAAAACATTTTTCAATTTGTTAACAATGCTCTCAGTAGATCAGCACTGCATTTGCGCCAAAAACAAAACACCCGCCAAGATTTGTACCTGTTCTACTCAAGACTCGCAAGAACCACTCAAGAACCACTCGGGTGTTTTTTTTAAATCTTTTTTCGTTTTTCGAAATGAAAAATTTCGTCCAAAACGCATTTAATTTCGCAATATCACATTTTCTTCATTTTTTACAACGCACAATAGACTATTTTTAATTAAATGAAACACTGCACTTACCTGATAAGAATTTTGACCAAAATAAACAAAACCTGCGTCTCACTTATCACCGCACAATTCTAACAACGTTGTGGACGCCGACGGCAAAGCCGAATATGACATGCGTCGTAACAGAGAGAAAAAAAGAAAAAAAAGAGTTTGGTCTGACCGACGTGTCGATCACGACGTCGACTTCATATTCTGCTCGTCTGCCGCAGCGGCAGAGAAAATATCCTGAATGACGCGTAGTTGAGATTTGTCATCGCTCACTTCTGGTACTGCAGGGTATACACACCTAAATATGTATTACACATGCATGTATGAATATATATGATCTAGGAATATATACCTACAAACAAATGTATATGGGTTAAAAATTTTTAAAAATTGGCTTATATTTCAAATTACCGCACTTTTAATACCCTCATGGAATTATACTAATATGAAGTCGATTATGAATTATAATCAAATAATATCCGTTTATTATACATACTCGTTCATTCTATGGGGGTATTCAAAATTACAGTTGTCTTGGTATTGGATGGGAACCCAAAGGGCGCTCAATTGCATGGATGTATGGGGATGTATTTGGATGTATGGGGATGCGTGCATGATGAAAATCGAGTGTTTCCTAACCATGCGGTCTCAAAATGCCGTTCGCAAATTCGTGAAGTTCCCTTCACAGGGAAATCAGCATTTAGAAAAATGCCGAACGTCTCAGGTCCGCCACCCGAACGTCCCAGGTCCACCAGCCGAAGACCTGGGGACTAGGGAGGGAAAACTCAGCTGCGACACGTTCGGTGTATGAACTGGCACATCTATATACTTTATGGTTAGTGTCCCAGCTCAACTGGACAGCCAGCTGGACGCATATAGTTCACTCGCTCTGACTGCAGGCATTTCGCATAAGGTCATCTTTATTTTTCCACCTAGTCAGTTAGCAAAGACTAATGTCATATGGCTATTAGCAATAAAACAATCCACAAATTTTTCCCAGAAAGCTAACTAAGTCCGGGAATTCACCCAATTCGCACCGAAACAGTGTGACCATATTAAAAAATCGATTGAAACCAAAATCTTAAAAAAACGAGAAGAAACGTATGAGTCGCTTCTGAGCACGCGACTCTACTTTTGAACCCGTACTCACCCTTCATATACAGTTATGAGCTTAAAATTTTTTAGAATTTTAGAATTAAAAAAAAATGTACACATCAAATGTTGTTGGGTTTCCCAGCCCGTTATTTAGTCGTAAATTCTTTAGATAATAATTAGTGGAGCAGCCTAACGTACATCATCATCCTCATTTGCACTGTCCACTGTACAAATCATCCATACATATACACATACATACAAATCACTGTTAATTAGCCTATGTCTATGCAGGGCAGCGGCCGCTCTTTCATTTCTATCTTGCCTTCTTTGCTTTGTTGTTGTTGTTGCAGCATCTAAGCTGGTTCCATATGACGTTCGTGCTCGGCTTAGCATCTGCTCCGAGCTGCTCTCGTTTCATTTCCCGCTCTCGCTCTTTTTCAAGACTTGCTGCATAGGGCGCTCGCAAGTCGGCCCATCTGCCCTTGTAACTAGTTGAGAGATAATCTTCGTATCCATCGCATCACTTTATTATATCGGTAATACTGACGCCTACTTTCCCTTACCAATACGAAATAAATTGTACAACATAAACCATTGAAACGCTAAACTTTTTCTTAATAATAACTGAGTTTCAACGTCTATTAAGAACTCTTAATAGCCATACATTTGGTGACCCCGACGTGATTGCGCATCAGTTAATATATGCGTGCAATCACAAACTACAATTTAGCATTCAAATATTGCCATATATTGCCGGTTGTTCGTTATTGTCGTTTGCCCGCGGCTTCAAGTGTCATCGACCACATATATATACACCAGCCGCTGTTGCATATAAGCATATAAGATTTGTTTGCGGTGGTCGTTCCCGTCTCTTGCGCGCGGTACTTACTCTTTGTTTCTCATCTTCCCGCTAGGAACGTTTTTCTAACGCCGTCGATGCTGTGGAGTTGGATGGGTCAAGCTCGAAGAATTGGATTGTCGAGAATTTAGCAACGGATTGCGCGACAAGTTTCAAACAATTTCCCAACGTTGAAGCCGTCAATTTGTCGTGAAATTGCCAGAACTAGCGATCAAATGCATTCTCATTCCACGTTGGCTGGAACAAATGCAACTGCTGGATTTGCCTGTTCGCAGCTTCCACCTCGCCGTAGACAGTTCCTGCCGCCTTTGCAATTGCCAACGTTTGGCGGAGGGTATGCAAACTGGTGAGATTTTTATTCTATGTTTTTTACCATTATTGACAATCATCCGAACCTATCCAACATTGAAAAGTTCCAGCATCTGCGATCTTGCTTGCGTGATTCGGCGTTAGAGACAATACGATCGATAGAACTCTCGGATGGCAACTATAACATGGCATTAGAGTTATGGGAAAAGAGATTTCAGGCCCACATTACTGAGATCCTGGGGCTCCAGGCTGTGGAGAATGGGTCAGTGGCATTGCTTCGGGAGATTTCGGACAAGTTCAACTCTCATATGCGGGCGTTGCAGACTTTGGGTACTCCTGAGCAGATTGCTGGATGCATCATCGTGCAGGTGCTTCTACGGAAACTGGATCCAGCAAGTCAAGCAAAGTGGGAGGAAACTTTAGAAGATACAGCCTTTGTCAATCTCATTCCTTCGTGGGAATCTAAGGCCTCGTTCTTGGAACAGCGATGCAGGACATTGGATACCGTGGATTTCGCTATGGCAACTTATGCGCCGAGCAGTCAGGTGGGCAGAAGTACAAAAACTAACCCTTCTAGATCCGCACTTGTTGCCACAAGTCTCAGCTCATCGTATCTGCGGGCGCAGGCACCACACTCTTTTGCACTTCGGTAGTCCTAAAGCTACTGCAGCCCAAACTCAATCAGTGAAACACTTGAAACTCTGTCTCCGTCTGCGCTGTCTAATCTCATCACTCAAGCATCTACTTCAGCACCTACGTTGTCTCATATTGCCACTGCACCCTCTACATCATCGTCTACCTCTGCTGTTCTGTTAGCCCCGGCAACAGTCTTGGTTAAAAATCGTTCAGGAATCCTCGTTCCCTGTCGAGCTTTGCTTGATTCCGGCTCTCAGCTGCACCTAATAACCTCTCGTTTTGCAAATCAGCTTCAGCTTCGAAACATAAAATCATCGACTGCAGTATCTGGAATAGGTGATTCAAACTTCGTCACTGATGGATTTTCGGTCAACATTAGCCTGCACTATAGCTCGACGGACAACTCAACTCTCATCACTGCTGTTGTAGCCTCTAACATAGCTGATCGTCAACCAACTTTCGGAATAGACACCCACGACTGGAACATTCCAGCAAACCAGCAAGTACTCAAATCCAAAAACTGTTTGACAGCAAAGAAATGTCATATATTCTTCGAGCGGCCAGTGGTGATGCTTGGTTTTGGGCTGGGCTCACCAACATTTTATTGGCAAGGTAATGTTTCTGACTATCAGCAGCAGCAGATGGGGATGCCTCCCGTGCCGACCACCGTGAAGACAAAATGTTTTAAAAACAAGATTTGTTTCATATATATGAATATTAATAAAAAGAATAAATTCTGATATCCATATAAATGTCATTGTTCGGCTAAGCGCCGGCCCATGGCAGCACAAAGAGCAGTTGACCATACTATGTAACATTTCTTAATGTCTCTCTATATCACCGTTTTGTTGCCTTTGATTATATTATTATTGCTCTCTGTCGGCGTTCGTCAGCCGCTGTGGGGGAGGCTAGTCAGAGAAAGCAGAAGACACTTCAGATTCGATCACCGCCGTAGTTAAACGTTTTTGCTGTCTGGCACATTGACCTGCCTGCCACAAGTTCACAACATAACACAAATATCTCGCTTTCAACAGTCTTGAATCGGCCCCGCGCCTTTAATCGACCCATCGTAAACCCATTGCTAGCAAATCTGCACACCTTTCGCTATTTCTCTATTTCTCTACAATAAATTGTGAAAATATGAATTCAATACTCATCGCCACTTTAATACCTCGCAAAACAACGCTACTGAAAAAGCTCAGTAGCTCAACATTTGGTGACCCCGACGTGATAGAAACATAAACCTTTTAAATTTTATCACAAAAAACATAAAATTTTCGTTGGATAAATTCGCCTTGAACCACGGTTTTTTCGGTTTGTCGGTTGTGCACAAGCAGCAGAAACGGTTCTCACGTCATCTGCTTTGCGGTCTGCTTGCTTGCTGTTGTTTCGTTTCGGTTTCGTGCTCTCATGCACCTTTGTTGTTGGCGGATGCACAAGTGCAGTGCGGTTCAAACTGTTAGCTCTCGCTGCTGATCTGTAAAACTGCAAGACCGTGTGTTTTAAACGTTGCGATCGATTGTACAGTTCGTGTAAAACTGTTCGAGGTTATTCACCGGCTGTTAACTTCTACACTCTCTCAGTGCCACTAAGCCCAGCTTTTCTATTGAACATACACGATGGCTTCTAATAGCACCCCTTCCATCTCGCCCCCCTCACCTTTGTTCGTCGATTCGCAAGCTGCATTCAACAAGCGCAAGGTGCAATCCATGGTAGGAGCAGCACGGAGAATGGAAACTGCCGTCGGCAAGGAGAGGATTGTCGAACTCAGTGAGGAGGAGTTAAATGTGCGACTAAAGTTGCTAGCGGATCTGGTCGCTTCGTTCAACGAGCACCATTATGCCCTGGAGAGGATTGATCTCGATGAGATTGGCAGTCCCTTGAGGGAGGAGTTTGACGAATGCGTGGTCATGCCGGAGATTCGCATGAAGCGGGAGTTGAACAAGCGCCAGCCCACAATGCTCCCATGCTCAACAATGCGGACGGACCATGATGGAGAGGCCCCATCTACAGTCATAGTGCAGAGTCGGCCTCGCCTGCCGGAATTAAAGCTTCCCGAATTCAGCGGGGGCTACGCGCAATATGCTGCGTTCTGGGGCATGTTTGCCTCCATAATTGACAAGGATTCTGACCTAACGAATGTGGTGAAGCTGCAGCACCTACGATCCTGCCTGAAAGGACCTGCTCTAGACACAATCTCTTCGCTAGAATTCAGCCACGCCAGCTATCCCATCGCCCTAGCCCTTCTTAATAAACGATTCAATAACAAGCGTTTAATATTTCAGGCACATGTCACCGACATTTTGGGTGTGCAGCGTATTGAGACCTCGTCTGTGTCCCAGCTCCGGTCATTGTCAGATACTGTAAATGCCAATCTGCGGGCCTTGCAGAGTGTGGGGACAAAGGACCAGATTGCTGACTGCATTCTGATACATAGCCTGCTACAGAAAGTGGACAGCGCCACACAAGCCAAGTGGGAGGAATTCTCGTCAATGGATAGCATACCCACAAGCCAGCAATTTACTGCTTTTCTGGAGCAGAGATGCCAGAGGTTGGAGACTCAGGAGCACGCTAAGGACATGTACACCAATAGCAATCGGAAACACTGCCTAGTTGCTCTGCGGCGATACCGGGCATTCGATATATCGATGTTCTCAGTTCAGCAACCTTTCTCCTCGACTTCGGCTCCAGGAAGATAAGAAGCTATCGCTATGCACCAACTGCCTCCGATCAGGCCATCAGCAAGGTGAATGTCGTTCACGATCCTGCCGAGTATGTGGTGTAAGCATCACACACTACTTCATTTCGAGTCTTCGTCCTACACTTCTCAATCCATTGTGCCTCAACTCTTCAAATCAACATCGACTCCACGAATTCCCGCGATACCCTCTGTCGCTGAACATGCCGTAACATCGTCAGCCACGTCGCTCTTGGCTCAGAGTCATCGACGGGACGCCGTGATCTTGCCCACTGCCATAATCAGCGTGAGGAGTAGCTCCGGGATGTTGATTCCTTGCCGTGCCCTGCTCGATTCTGGATCGCAGGTGCATTTCGTCACTTCTCGTCTGGCTCAACAGTAGCAGCTACAGAAGAAAGAGTCGGAAGTTTCCGTTTCTGGTCTAGGCGATTCGTGTGCCATATCCGAAGGATGCTGCGGCGATATCCAACTGGAATCACACGCGTCTAACTATGCCGCGACCATTACAGCACTTATTGCTCCAACCATTACGGGTAACCAACCCAACGGTATCCTCGACATTAATCGCTGGAACATGCCCTCCAACATACCTCTGGCGGATCAGAAGTTTCACAAGCCCCAGCCAGTTGATATTCTGATTGGAGTGGCTCTGTTCTTCGAGCTTCTATGCGCTGGCAATATCAAGTTGGGAACTGGCATGCCACGTCTTATTAGACCAGACTGGGATGGATAGTTGCAGGAGAGGTTTCTCAGTCTCTCAAGGCAGCTCCACTTTCTGCTTCTCTATTTTCAGGTAGCTCATCTGAAGTGGCCCCTCGCTCGACCCAGCATAGGGTCAGACATAAAGTCCGGACTAACGATGCTGAAGACAGTGCTGAAGACAATAGAACAACAATGCTGCCAAAGAAGGATGTTAAAGACCCGTGCTCTTCAACGGGGGGAGTATGTTCGGCTAAGCGCCGGCCCATGGCAGCACAAAGAGCAGTTGACCATACTATGTAACATCTCTTAATGTCTCTCTTTATCACCGTTTTGTTGCCTTTGATTATACTCTATCTGGTGTTTTGCTCTCTGTCGGCGTTCGTCAGCCGCTGTGGGGGAGGCTAGTCAGAGAAAGCAGAAGACACTTCAGATTCGATCACCGCCGTAGTTAAACGTTTTTGCTGTCTGGCACAGTGACCTGCCTGCCACAAGTTCACAACATAACACAAATATCTCGCTTTCAACAGTCTTGAATCGGCCCCGCGCCTTTAATCGACCCATCGTAAACTCTTGCTAGCAAATCTGAACACCTTTCGCTATTTCTCTATACAAAACATATACATAAATTTAAGTACAATAAATTGTGAAAATATGAACTGAATACTCATCGCCTCTTTAATACCTCGCAAAACAACGCTACTGAAAAAGCTCAGTAGCTCAACAGTCATTAATATAATACTGCATTTATTAGATTCTATTTGTCTTCATTATTTAAATATTTCATTTGGTTTTTTATACCTGTACTCAAAAAAGAGTTAAGGGGTATTTTAGATTTATGGTAAAAGTGGTTGTGTGTAACGCGGAGAAGGCAAAGTTTCCGACCCCATAAAGTATATATATGATCAGCATCAGTAGCCGAGTCGATAGAACCATGTCTGTCGGTCCGTCCGTCCGTCCGTCTTGTTTGACTCCTGGACATCAGAGACTATAAAAGCTAGGGCAACCAAATTTGGTTTCCAGACTCATGGGATATCACACTGTTACAAGAGTATTTCTAATTTCGCCCCGCCCCCTTCCGCCCACCAAAAAAGGACGAAAATCTGTGGCAGCCACAATTTTAAAGATACGATAAAACTAAAAACGCAGTATTGTAGAGAATGAGCATATCTACCAGATTGCCGAATCTGAATCAGATCGGATTATAATTATACCATGAATTATAGAATGAAGAAATTAATTTTCAGTTGCTTCCCCCGCCCCCTCCAGCAAGAGAAACGCTACTCATTCTCTTTATCGCTCGCACACTCTGCCGCGTTCAGTGCGCGAGCAACCCCTAGCGGACGAGATGCAGAATCTAAATCGTACATGTAAGATGTATAATATGCATTGTAGATGTAGATAACAGATGTAGCAACAAAATGTAAACGGTAAAATTTTTTTGTTTTAATTCTAAAAAATCATAAGCTCAAAAATGTATGTACGGGTATAAGTAGAGTCGCGTCCCCAGAAGCGGCTCTGACGTTCCTTCTCGTTTGTTCTCATATTGCAATGTTTGCTTCGTGTTTGTTGGCAAAATATATCAAATTGATATAACTTCCGACGTGTGTCGAAACATTCCATCAATACAAGCAAATACTTCGGATACTTTTCTAGTATATACCGACCTTATTTTTGTTGATCAGGGCTAAAAATAATGTGTATACTTTTTAACAGCAGGATCATACCAAATTGGTAAATCTCTGTTAAACATAATGAGCTGGCACTAACGCGTGGGTGTAACAGCAATAATTTTGGCGCTTAACAGTACAAAGAGTAAACGAATTCACAAAAGTGGATTCCAGAGCGTCTTGAAATGAAAAGAATGTGTTTTTGCTGAAAAGTAACACGCAAAGTGAATGTGAAAACCGGAGCCTGCCTGATTAATTCATTTGTAACAACCTTATTAGCTTGTGTAAACAAATATGATGCTGTTGAACGTCAGCCAAGACAATTGGCAAATTAATATTCATTCTTGCTTAATAAACATTTTCAGCAAAAAATTTGTTATTAAATTCTCAGCAGCCATTCTTTCATTGATGGTGGATGGTGCTATCTGAATCGATGTCTCACATTTTTCAAAAATCCCACCGTTCCCCCAGGATGGGCTCAGGGTGCATAGGCTATTAATTACTATCAGAATATAAATTTAATGTGGATCTGTCTTTAAATTTAGAATAGATTTCCAGTGTAAAACATCAACAAACATATTTCCATGTTTTATTTTTTCGCTCTATGTAACACATAAACGCAAAAATAATATTAAGTAATGGATAAATAAAATGAATACCATTGTTAAAAATCGAATCGTAACTTTGGGCGATGGTTGTCAATCGACTAAAATGTATCGATAAAAATACACATCCATCTGTGCATATAGGCAATCTCACCGGTGTGGTGATTTTAGACTACGTGTCTAAGTAGAAAATGTGTGGTTAATCGTGTTTAAGTTTTAACTTTTGTCTAGCTTGAATTAAGATATGAATCGAACGCCAAAAATGATAAACAGTAAGGTTGCTGGCTACAGCAGCCTTATCACGTTTTCAATATTATTGATAGCCTGGCTGGCCGGATTTTCTTCACGCCTCTTTGCTGTCATACGATTTGAATCAATTATCCACGAGTTTGATCCCTGGTTTAATTATCGAGCCACGGCATACATGGTGCAGCATGGATGGTACAAGTTCCTAAATTGGTTTGATGAACGAGCTTGGTATCCATTGGGTCGTATCGTTGGTGGAACCGTTTATCCAGGATTAATGATAACATCTGGAGGAATTCATTACCTACTCCACGTACTCAACATTCCTGTCCATATTCGTGATATTTGCGTATTTTTGGCACCTGTTTTTAGTGGCCTAACATCAATTTCCACATATTTATTGACAAAGGAGCTATGGTCGTCTGGAGCTGGATTGTTCGCTGCAAGTTTTATAGCAATTGTTCCAGGCTATATAAGCCGCTCAGTGGCTGGATCGTATGATAACGAGGGAATAGCTATATTTGCACTTCAGTTCACATACTTCCTATGGGTGCGCTCAGTGAAAACAGGTTCTGTATTCTGGTCGGCAGGAGCTGCAATTTCGTACTTTTACATGGTTTCAGCATGGGGTGGATATGTATTCATCATCAACCTAATTCCCCTACATGTGTTTGTACTACTCATAATGGGAAGATACTCGCCACGTCTGTTAACGAGCTACAGCACATTTTACATCCTTGGACTTCTTTTTTCTATGCAAATACCCTTTGTTGGATTCCAGCCAATACGTACAAGTGAACACATGGCTGCACTTGGTGTATTCGTGCTTCTCATGGCTGTGGCTACGTTGCGCCACTTGCAGTCTGTATTATCGCGACACGAATTCAGAAAGCTGTTTTTTGTCGGCGCCCTGCTTGTTGGCGTATCGGTATTTATCGCAGTAGTTTTACTTACGATGTTTGGCGTTGTTGCACCATGGAGTGGACGATTTTACTCACTTTGGGACACCGGCTATGCAAAGATTCATATTCCAATAATTGCGTCTGTATCGGAACATCAGCCAACCACTTGGTTCTCGTTTTTCTTCGATCTGCATATCCTTGTATGTGCTTTTCCGGTCGGTGTCTGGTATTGCATCAAACAAATTAACGATGAGCGAGTTTTTGTTGTGCTTTATGCCATAAGTGCCGTATATTTCGCCGGAGTAATGGTGCGCCTAATGTTGACTCTAACACCTGTGGTATGCATGCTTGCTGGTGTGGCATTCTCTGGATTGTTGGACGTCTTTTTGCAAGAAGATTCTTCAAAACGTATGGGAAGTGCCATGAGCACGAACACGGAAACCGATGACCAAGAAGACTCTATAGAGAGGAAAACTTTATATGATAAGGTAAGTACATTATATACATTTTTTCTTAAATCAAAATCAGAAAACTGCCAGGTAATAAGGTACCAATATTATCCCTCTGTATTTACATACAGCTGTGTTCATTGACATAGGTGTGCCGCACCTCACCACTTTCAGGACTGTTTTTGAGACACTTCCCGAATTTAAAATTTAACATATCGCTGTAGACTTAAGAAAACTACCCATCAAATCTTCTGTTCATAGAAATAGTAGTTTTTTAAGAAAATCGAAAAGATGATCAAAACTTAAATTAAAACCATGTTACTTGTTTTACATATTTCTTGAGGTATAATATTAAGTTTTTGGTTAATTTTATATTCAATACGGACTTGGGTCATGGTCATGGGTCATTAATCTTTTCCCAACGCTTCTATAGGATTTGAGCCAATATTACTTGAATCATTTGCTAAAACTTTGGTCTGGTTGACGGATTTTCAGTTGCTATAATGCTTCTGACATTACCCCATAAGATTTAAATTATTATTAATATCCAGTTGTACACGGCAAAACGTCGATCTCTTCCGATGAAAAAAATTCCTAGCGAGCTTTTGTGGGTGTTTCAGGTTATTATCGTGTTAAATGATCATTTTAAAAGGAAGTTTTAAATATTAATAGGAAATTAATTTAATTTAAAGTTTATTACTTTACACAGTTTTTTTCAATACTCCAACGCCAGTTACTTTCATCTGTCAAAAGTATTATTCGTCATTGTGACACATGCCTTTGCTAACTTAAGTCGTGCACCCACGTGCTCTATGACCAAACGTATAACTAAATAGTATTAAATTCTCCTCTATAAACTGTCACATCACTAACAGATTTATACAAAACTAGCAGAACAGCGCGCTTCGCTGCTTACTAAAAGCATTTAATGTTTAGGAATTCATCGAAATTAAACAATTTAGAAACCAATTTTTCATATAAAAAGATATAAAAACAAAATCTATCATAAAATGTTATGTTCTAACACAAAATGAAATGAAATTTGAGATTTTTTTTTGATTCATTTTTATTTATTTATAGAAAAGTAAAAACTTTTGTATAGAAACAATGCCACATACTCTGGCTATCATTTATAAAATACCACATGCAATTTGGTGCATGCATTGCGTATAAATGAAATGAAATAAACGTCCAAACACACACTTTTGGACGAAATTTAAGACTTTTTATGATACCAAACCGCCCACACAAAGGACGAAAATCTGTGGCAGCCACAGTATCGTAGAGAATGCCTATATCTACCAGGTCGCCGAATCTGAATCAGATTTGATCATAATTATACCCAGAAATTAATTTTCAGTTGCTTCCCCCGCCTCCTCCTGCAAGAGACCCGCGACTCATTCTCTTTCTCGCTCGCACACTCTGCATCGTTATATACGCGAGCGCCCTCCAGCGGAGATGTAGAATCTAAATGGTAAATGTGTAATCTACACATGTTAGATGTAGAATATACATAGTAGATGTAGATAACAGACGTAGTAAAAAAATGTAAATTGTAAAATTATTTTTTTATTTTAAAATTCTAAAAAATCATAAGCTCAAAAATGTATATACTGACTGAGTACGGGTTAAAAGTAGAGTCGCGTCCCCAGAAGCGACTCACACGTTCCATTTGGGATATTTTTTTTTAATTCTTAAAAAAAAGTTCTACCATAGAAAAAAAATAAATATTTTTTTTTGTATTTTTAAAGCTTCAAATCTTACAAAAAAAGTTTGTTTGGTTCGAAGCAGAAAAATGATGTCGGCTAGTGTAATCAATCGTTGGAAATTGAAAATGGAAGTCGCAGAAATTGTACATGCTTAAGGGAACCGAAACAATTTTAATTCTGCAAGACAAGTGTCTGGGCGTCGTAATAATCTATGTATACTTGAAATGTTCTAGTTGAGTCACCAGTTCATTATTTTTTATCAGGCAATTTGGGTGACTTAAGGATTTTTGAATCAGAGATTCCATTCTTCTCTACTCAAAAGCCGGAGAGAGAGCGATCTAGAGCCAGCCGCTCTCTTGTATGCATACAGCGGCAGCCGACGACTGTGTATCTGCCTGCATGCATACGGTTTTTTACAGCGCTGTCGAAATATACCCTTAACTTAAGAATTTATGTATGGTATTGTATTACACTTTTCATAGACGCTTGCCTTGCCGTCCAATATAAAAAATCGTATATTGTTTGTATATATTTTATGTGCAGTTTTTTTTAATATAGAATGACTTCACATACCAGCAATTGTCGTTAAGGTATTCGTCGTGTCAATAAGAAAATTTTCGTGAAGCCCGGTTTGGTCAAAATTTCTGATCTTCCTGAAATTTATTTACCGAAATTGTGATTGGTATATTATTACGACCTTATACAGTTATTTAAGATATATAAATTGGTAGAAAAAAATCTGTGTGTAAGCGGCTATCTCCGAAACGCGTGCACCTAATTGCATGCTGTTTTTTTAAATTGCACAAACAAATTTTTACTTTTCTATAAATAGGTTCCTCAAGAATTAAAAATGAATCAAAAAATTCTTAAATTTGATCCAAAAGTGTGTCTTTGAACGCCTATTTCATTTCATTTTGTGTCATTCTGTAGAACAGAAAATTTGATGATAGATTTGGTTTTTTATAAATTTTTGTGTGAAATTTTGTTTTCTGAAAAAATTGCAATTTGTGTAAGTATATTTGTTGCTTTTGAAAATGTGTGCATTTTAAATCAACCTGTGTGGTTTTTAAAGTTAAATTTCGAGACGATTAAATTTGGGCCGGCGAACGCGAAATTCGTTTCAAGTTGTGGATTCAAGGAGCCGTGAAAGTAGCCAAGACATTCAACATCGCAATGAAAATAGTCGTCTACGCACAGCAAGGTCCCGTTCAAATCAACGGAAAAATTATGCAACAACAACTGTAAATGAAGTTCATTTAATGAACGTCGTGATATTCAAAATTTACAAGGTGTTGCGTTCGCGTCCAGTAGTGTCGCCGATTACGCAATTACAATTATAATTGGTCCAATGAACGACCGTTGTCGCCATTGTCAGGCATTAAAATTTAAAGGTGAAGCAGATGGGATGTGCTGTGCGAGTGGTAAAGTTAAATTGCCTGAATTAGTCAGCCCACCACAACCATTGAGCACATTACTTAATGGATTGACACCTGAGTCTAATCATTTTTTGAACAATATACGAAAGTATAATTCGAGTTTTCAAATGACATCTTTTGGCGCCACAAATATTATAAGAGACAACTTCATGCCAACGTTCAAGGTAATTAAATAGTTTTGTTTATGCAAATTGTACGTTTGTTCGCATTCTATCATATATTTTATTCAGATTCAAGGCCAAATATACCATCGAGCTGGCTCTTTGTTACCTTTCGACAACGCAGACCACCAATTCTTGCAATTATATTTTATCGGGAACGCGGAAGACGAAGCTGACCGTCGGTGTGCCATTATTACCAACACGCGGAGACAAATTATTTTCGATTTGCAAAATATGTTCCATGAGCACAACGAATTGGTTCAGGTTTTCAAAACATCGCTTGATCGAATGCCATCTGACCATCATAAAATTGTTATTCGAGCTAATAAAACACCGGTTGGCGAACATGCAAGGCGTTTCAATGCACAAACAGTTGACGAAGTGGCAATAGGCATAGTTGGTGAGCAATTTAATAATCGTGATATTGTGCTTCATCGTAGAAATTAACAACTTGAACGTGTATCCGAGACTCATCGCTGTTATGATGCACTACAATATCCCATATTGTTTTGCAGCGGACAAGATGGCTATAATTTCAACATTAAAATGATAAATCCAGTAAACGGTCGAGAAGGAACAAAGAAAGTTAGTGCTATGAATTATTACGCATACGACTGCAGATACGGCAAAATCAAGACAAGCACATATTGAGGTGTAGAGCACTTTTCCACCAGTATATTGTTGACATGTATGCAAAAATTGAATCGGAAGGGTTACATTTTCTTCGATTCAACCAAGCCAAATTACGTTCCGAAGAGTATGTTCATTTGCGTGATGCCATTAACAACGATGGTAATGCACAAAACGTTGGAACTATGATAATCTTACCGTCATCGTATGTTGGAAGTCCACGTCATATGTTTGAGTACGCGCAAGATGCGATATCATACGTTCGCCGTTACGGTCGACCAGACCTCTTCATCACCTTCACGTGTAATCCGCAATGGTAAGAAATCTCGGAATTATTGTTTGTTGGCCACGTGTTTTTAGACAAAAATTGAAATCACTCATGGATTTAATTGTCAAACACGGTGCATTTGGGTCTGTTCAATGGAATTTGTTCAATTGAATGGCAGAAACGAGGTTTGCCTCATGTGCATATTTTAATTTGGCTGATTGAAAAAATAAGGCCGAATCAAATTGACGATATGATTTCCGCAGAAATTCCAGATCCGACAAAGGATACTGAATTGTTTGAAGTGGTCACCAAACATATGATTCACGGTCCATGTGGTGCGTTGAATTTGAATTTGGTTGAAGGGAAATGCTCCAAACGTTTTCCAAAAAATTTGGTCTCCGATACAGTGACGGGCAACGATGGATATCCCGAATATCGGCGTCGATCAACTGAAGATAATGGCCATTCGGTAACTTTGAGAGTTAAAAATCAAGATTTGGAGATTGATAATCGTTGGATTGTGCCATATTCACCGTTATTATCAAAGATTTATAAAGCGCACATAAACGTAGAGGTCTACAATTCAGTTCAGTCTATTAAATACATTTGCAAATACATCAACAAGGGCATATGGCTGTTTTTGGAGCAGTGGCTAATGTTACCGATGAAATCACTCAATCTCAAATGGGCAGATACATCAGTTCAAATGAAGCAGTATGGCGCATATTATCATTCCCGATCCATGATAGGCATCCAACTGTAGTTCATTTAGCTGTTTAGCATCTTGAAAACGGTCAACGCGTTTTTTTTCACACCCGAAAATGCAATGCGAAGAGCTGCCCAACCACCAGCAACAACTCTAACTGCATTCTTTTCGTTGTGTCAAGCAGATGATTTTGCGAGAACATTGCTATACGCCGAAGTACCCGAATATTATACCTGGAATAAACCGTCAAAAGTTTTTCAAAGGCGAAGACGCGGAAAAGCCGTTCATGGTCAGCCAGTATTGTTTCACTCAGATGCGATAGGACGAATTTATACAGTTCATCCTAGCAATCAAGAGTGTTATTATTTGCGATTGTTGCTAATAAATGTTCGAGGACCAACATCATTTGAATCTTTGCGAACTGTTAATGAAGAATTGTGTGGGACGTATCGCGAAGCATGCGAACGATTGAATATGCTTGAGAATGACATGCATTGGGATCTTACACTTGAAGATGCAGCATTGTCATCAAGTCCACATCAAATTCGGACACTTTTCGCAATTATTATAGCCACGTGCAGTCCAGCAAAGCCAATTGAATTGTGGCAAAAACATCAAAATCATTTGTCAGAGGATTTTTTACATCTATTGCGCCGTCAAACGGGTGATATAAACATGGACTATACGCCGGAAATTTACAACGAAGCATTGATTGCTATTGAAGACCTCTGCTTGATGATGGCAAGCAAAGCATTAGCTCAATTAGGTATGACAGCGCCTTATCGTGATATACACGACCTTTTCAACAAAGAACTGGAGCGTGAACAGCAGTATGATCGTGCCGAGCTTAATGCGTTTGTGCAAAACAATGAGCCACGGTTAAATATCAACCAAAGAACGGTTTACGACCAAATATTGCGAGTTATCGAAGAACAACATGGTGGACTGTTCTTTTTGGATGCATCTGGAGGTACCGGAAAAACGTTTGTCATTTCGATTATTTTGGCTACCATTTCAGGACAAGGCTTCGTCTGGTTTCGCTGCCAGATTATTATATGGTGGTCGCACGGCTCACACTACCCTTAAGTTGCCCTTGAATATGCAGGCTGATGATAATACTGCATGCAACAAAAGATCTGCAATGCCGAGAGCGCTGCAGCAATGCTCTTTTATTTTATGGGATGCGTGTACTATGGCCAACAGGAAGTCACGGGAAGCACTTAATCGTACGTTGAAAGATATTCGTGGAGATAATCGATTGTTTGGTGGTGCATTGATATTATTAGCAGGTGATTTCAGACAAACATTGCCTGTAGTCAAACTAGGAGCTGCTGCTAATGAAATTAATGCGTGTTTGAAAACATCTAATTTGTGGCGCTCTGTGAAAACACTTAGATTGACTACAAATGTACGTGTTCAATTTCAAAACGATGCTTCAGCAGATTTGTTTTCCAGACAACTGTTAGGCATTGGTAATGGCATACTTCCCGTTGACAATTCTGGCTTCATAACGCTTCCAAATAATTTTTGCACTTTTGTGTCATCGAAGGAATACTTGATTCAGAGCGTGTTTCCAAATATTGTACAAAATTATAGAAACCATGACTGGTTGAGGAAAAGAACAATTTTGTCCGGAACAAATAAAGATGTCAATGCGATCAACGTATCTATTTTGAATTCCATCCATAAATGGTTTCGTATAGGTCGGTTGATACAATTATCAATCAAGATGATGTTGTAAATTATCCAGTCGAATTTCTCAATTCATTGGACTTACCTGGATTGCCGCCATACTATTTACAAGTTAAAGTTGGAGCCACCATAATTATGCTGCGGAATCTTAATCCACCACGACTTTGCAATGGTACAAGACTTGCTGTGAAAAAAGTTATGATTAATTTACTTGAAGCAACTATTTTGACTGGGAAATTTTGTGGTGAACACGTTTTAATTCCGAGAATTCCGTTGATTCTGACTAACAAGCCATTTGATTTCAAACGAGTACAATTTACGATTCGTCTTGCTTTTGCTATGACTATTAATAAATCACAAGGACAGTCGTTGCAAATTTGTGGTTTAAATTTGGAGCATCCGGTATTTTCACATGGTCAACTGTATGTAGCGTGCTCACGAGTAGGCAAACCTTCGGCATTAATTATTCATTGTACCGACGGCAAAACAAAGAATATTGTTTATCACAAACCATTGCAATAAATAAAATATGTCAGTACATCAAAATTATCATTTTTTAATTTCGATGAATTCCTAAACATTAAATTCATTAAGTAAGCAGCGAAGCGCGCGGGTCTGCTAGTTTAAGATATAAATAAATGCATAATATTAAGAAATTAAAAAGTAATGCAGAGAATATAATTTTTTTATTTTCCAATCAGTCAAAAAAATCTTTTCATATCGAAAATTGTTTGCTTTGCACACACATGCAAGCGAATTTATTTTCAGATTTGAACGCTCTCAAATTTGTGCGGGCGAGATGGCGCGAATTTAGTCGCTTGACGAAAAATTGTTTGCATATGGCAATTGAAATGTATGAGCGTTACGCATCTTATTATTATATTGTCTTTGGTACAAGTGTATATTGAATTCGTGTAAATATAATTTGAATATTTTAGTTTGGTCGAAGATGTATTATTTGTTTTAAGAAATGATTATGACTTAGCAACCCGAAAAATGCCCTTTTTGCCTATTTATGCCACTTAAAATATTCTGTTTTTAAGCTGTTTAACTTTAATGACGTGTTAATCCTGCGTATTCCAATTATTCAAACTCTAATTTTCAGGCTGGAAAATTAAAACACCGAACTAAACCCGATTCACCACAGGATAATGGAATAAGTTCAAATTTAAAGAGTATTGTCATTTTGGCAGTTTTAATGCTGTTAATGATGTTTGCTGTGCACTGCACCTGGGTAACGAGCAATGCGTACTCCAGCCCGTCCATAGTGCTTGCTTTTCACAACAGTCAAGATGGGTAAGTAATATATTTTGTGACCTTAGCCATTAAACCCAGTACAATTTCGTAAATACCATGGAATTTTCTTAACCATATATACAAATAAGTCTGCTACAGGCGAGTACACTCAGAGTCTCGCCCTCCAGACTCCTGCCACAAATAAGAACTCCGCAAATGTTCGCTGGTTATTTCGCTTCCTTCTCGACTTTATTGCTCCCCACTATTTTTTGTCTCTCCGCTATCACGTCACCACTGTCGGCGCCGACTGCCGTAAAGCTCGTGTGGTTCTATTGTGCTCTCGGAACCCTTTAGTGGCAACTGAACGCCATCTTCATGCTGCTCTAATACTATAACTTATAGGAAGAAACTTATGACACAAACAATGACACTTATACTCCTCGCGGGCTTACGTCTCGGCCCGTGCCCGGGGCACGTCGCTGCCGCACCGTCTTGTAGGGGATCACGGATCCCCACCCTTACATCCGATAATAGTCCTTGAAAGAGAACTCACCTGCCACATGTCGATCATCACATGTAGTCACTGTTTAATATAATGACTGTTTGATGTGTATAACATACCCGCCGATTCCGTTGGAAAAGTTCAGGTTGTCCGAGAGGAATCCTCTGCCTCATAAAGCAGCTATGCTGAGAAAAGGTATGAAGATGCTACAAGATTAGAATCCTTCCTTTTGCAGTGATGGTGTAAAAAGACGGTATCCGCCGGCCCTCAAAAGTACTGGATGAGGGGCGCTCTTCTCGTCTATAAACCGCATCAGTTCCTCTGACGACCGATTATACTATTCGGCGGGAATGGGGTGTCACGGCGCGGCACAACTTTCGCTAGTGTGAGGGTGTCACCTCAAAATGTTAAAATTTGTTCTGAGCATTGCAGATGCAAGAATCCTTGTCGTTTGCTTAAGGCCGCTCTATCCCTCTTGTATTAGTCCAATCTGTTATTGTTGTGACTATGAATACTTGGTAGTTTGTTATTAAAGCTAGTATTTACTTATTAAATTTGTACGGTTTTTTTCAGATCTCGGAATATCTTGGATGATTTTCGGGAGGCATATTATTGGCTTTCCCAAAATACGGCTGATGATGCAAGAATAATGTCATGGTGGGATTATGGGTACCAGATAGCGGGCATGGCAAACAGAACAACTTTAGTGGACAACAATACCTGGAATAACAGTCACATAGCACTAGTCGGAAAGGCTATGTCTTCTACTGAAGAGAAGTCGTATGAAATCATGACATCTCTTGATGTGGATTACGTTCTTGTAATATTTGGTGGCGTCATTGGGTACTCTGGGGATGATATAAACAAGTTCCTTTGGATGGTTAGAATTGCCGAAGGAGAGCACCCCAAAGACATTAAAGAAAGCGATTACTTTACTGACAGAGGCGAATTTAGGGTAGATGCTGAAGGGGCTCCAGCCTTGCTTAACTGCCTTATGTATAAACTAAGCTACTACAGATTTGGAGAGCTAAAACTCGACTACAGGTAAATATCGACATTTGTCTATTCCCACAATTTCAATGCAGGTTTTCATTCATACTTAAGATATGTAAAATATGTATAGATAACACTACCCAACACGATTTTTCCT
Organism: Drosophila tristis; assembly: GCA_018150885.1. Taxonomy (NCBI): domain Eukaryota; kingdom Metazoa; phylum Arthropoda; class Insecta; order Diptera; family Drosophilidae; genus Drosophila; species Drosophila tristis. Next base: position 721,300 of record JAECWT010000198.1, on the reverse strand, counting down.
CAACGGACCAAACCAACTTTTTCTGAAAGATTTGGGGCTTACAAATAGTTTGATGATATTTGTTTTCCATGGCAGAACTTATTTTTAAAAAATTTTTAGCAACTTGTATATTTTCTATTGACATGGCAAAGTTCATTACAACCAGATGTAAGATACTTAAGTTATGTATAAAAAAGAAGGATAGCTCTGAAAAGAGAATAAACGAGAAGGAACGTGTGATTCGCTTCTGGGGACGCGACTCTACTTATACCCGTACTCCGTCAGTATATATTTTTTAGCTTATAATTTTTTAGAATTTTAGAATTAAAAAAAAATTTAAAATTTTTTTTTGCTACATTTGTTATCTACATCTACATTTACAATGTATTCTGTTAGTATTTGCCAGAAGAATATTTTTATGAAAAAGAAAACCATCAAATGCGAAAAAAAATTATTTTTGGCTCAAATTTTGTTTAGTTTATTGTTTATTTTCGTATTTTTACGAAAGAAATTTTTTTTAAAAACCAAGACGAAATTGTCATAGTCGAAGATGAGTTCTAAACTCCAGATATTATTCATCAATTGAGTTATTTACTTGACTAATGCCTGCTAAGTGGGCGAAGAGGCAATTGTCATAGGCATATTTAGTTCTAATCTCCAGATATTATTCATCAATTGAGTTATAATATGCCTGCTATTAGACGATATACCCGTCGTGAAATAAGTAATCGGAATGTCCTTAATAATTTAACGCAAGAACGTGCATAAGTAAATGAAGGAAGACGTGACCATATTGCACAGGTTCGCGCTGAACAATTACCACCTCAAATTCAACCAGTAAATTTGAATCGCGCTGCTTTCGAATACGATTGCGCAATAGCCTACCAATATCTTCGCTGCGATAATATCGGTTCATTGTCTGTCGTATGCCAGCATTGCAATGCATTGAAGTTTCAATCGGAGACCCCCGGCATATGCTGAGCTGGTGGAAAGGGAAAATTGCCAGTTTTGACTCATCTGCCAGAGCCATTTTCTTTGAATTATTTTTATACCCGTACTCGAAGAGTTAAGGGGTTTATTAGATTTGTGGTAAAAGTAGATGTGTGCAACACAGAGAAGAAATCGTTTCCGACCCCATAAATGATATATATTCTTGGTCAGTTTCAATAGCCGAGTCGATATAGCTATGTCTGTCTATCCGTCCGTCTTGATGAGCGGCTAGTTCTCAGAGACTATAAGAGCTATAACAACCAAACTTTGTTTCCAGACACTGCTACAAGTATATTTTAAAATTTAAAATCCATATATGGATAGATGCATTGGTTTCTTATGATCGGAGCAATTACAAAAACAAAACATCTCGCGGAGCAATGGGCTGGCAGCCCTGTTTTTGGGGTGGGAATCGTTGTCCTTCTATGCGTTGCACTCGTCCACTTTTACCACAAATCTAATAAACTCCTTAACTCTTGGAGTACGAGGAAGAAGAAGAAAATTAAGCGGCTGAGATCAAATTGGTTGACCGAATTTTTTTTCAACTTTTTCTGAGTTTATAAGTCAAAGTTAAAAAAAAAAAAAAATTATCAATTTTGCATTTGAAAGCTTAATATTTACTAGACGGTAAGCTGAAACCGTTAAGTTCCTGGCCCAATTTATAGTCGTATTTATTAGCTTTTCAGAATGGTAAAGATATTTACAAATAGATGTAAGATACTTTATTTATGTTAAAAAAATGTGATACATCTGAAAAAGGTATTAAAATTACCACCTTTTTTCCATAAAAAAAGTTCTGTCAGAAGACAATGTCATTAAATTAAATTTGAAAAAAATTTGGTTTGGTACGAAGCGGAAAAATGGTGTAGCGTAGTGTAATTAAGCAATCTATAAAATTAATTTTCTTTAATCCTAATATACTTTTTACTTTTGTTTTAACTGTTTCAACTGACTCCAACAAATGATCCTCAAAAATTCATTGATATGCATATATTTTTCAAGGGTATTAAAGCATTCTTTAAGGATATTAAATTAACGTCAAATTAACAAGTTGATGCTAAACGTTATAATAAAATTTTTCTTTTGGAGCATCAATATGATATTTAAAATAGATATGTTGATGTCGTTGATCTTATAACGTTCCCACTAGATTACTATTATTTTGTACTATAATTAAATATATTTAAAAATATTTATTTTACAGAGGACCATCTGGATATGACCGAACTCGGAATGCAGTGATCGGAAATAAAGATTTCGATTTGACTTATCTCGAAGAAGCTTATACCACAGAGCACTGGTTAGTGCGTATATATAGGGTTAAAAAACCGTTCGAGTTCAATAGGCCTTCTTTGAAAGGCAACGAAAGAGTTTTTCCCCCAACAAACTTTATATCTAGAAAGGTATTGTAATCAATATACACAGTTCGCAATAATAATAATAATGAATATACATTTCCAGAACTCAAAACGTCGCAAGGGCTATATTCGAAACAGGCCAATTGTCGTTAAAGGAAAAAGAACTTTGAAATAAACTCTAAATATAATTGAATATATATATCTATCTATGTCTTGTTAATGTTACATATACATAAATGCTAAATGTGGATTTTTCTTGCTACCCAAAAAATTTGTAAAGGTTTCAAATTGTTACTTAAAAAAAAAAGTAATACATTTTTAACATCACATTATACAAAAACCCACGCATTTAAAAGGAAAATGGTCCCAAATTGTCTAGTAGGTTGGTACGTTGTTCGGTAAAACAACGCTTGTTTCCATCCAAATTTATTCAGAAATGCAAATCTGTTCGTCATTTTTTCGAAGTAGACCAAACCACTTTATACACTGATTGCGAACCAAATAAAACCCAAAAAATGTGTATACACTTTCAAAGCGTATTCTGGCATCGAAGAAATTTTTAAACTAGAGATGGGCATGGGAAAGTTCAGAGTGAAATTCATTAATAATATAATTAAAAAGAGACAATACAATAGCTGCAGTTTTTTTACGAATAAAATTCTTTGACGCCTAGCAACTCAAACTAATCGTTAAAGTAATGGCTAACAGATGCCCCTTGGACCTCCACGTGCCCTCCACGCGCGGTCTTTTAATTCTCAAATTCAAACATCCTGCCAGCCGCTTTCTGTACTCGAAGGGGTTAAGGGGTATATTCGATTTTTGGTAAAAGTGGATGTGTGCAGTGCAGACAGGTTTCCGACCTCAAAGTATATATATTCTTGATCAGCATCAATAACCGAGTCCATATGGCCATGTCCATCTGTTTGTCGCTTAGCTCTGAGAGACTTTATAGGAATCAAATTTTGAATTCAGACTCTTGTGATATCACACTGCTACAAGTGTTTTCGAGAAAACTAAAAACAGTATCGTAGGGAATGACCAACTCTATCAGATTGCCGAATTTCGGATCATTACACTACACGACAAAATTGAACTTTTTCTTCCCGCTTTGCACCAAAATGACTTTCTGATAGATTTCGGGATTTAATTGAAAATTAATTTCTTCATTCTGGCTATAATAACAGTAGCTAACACGACATTTACGCTGTGGCCCTAAATGACATTTTCTGATAGATTTCGGAATTTAACATTTTTTTGCGTTATTTTTTTTCCGAAATTTTGACTTTAAAAACTCATAAAAAGTCGAAAAACAAATATTTCTTGGCACACATTTTTAATTTTAAGGTATTGTTCATTAAAATCTACGGAGACACTGTGCCTATGCAGATATAAGATTCTTAAGTTATGTGAAAAATAGAAGCACTACCTCTGAAAAAAGAACAGTCAAAAATACCACATTTTTTTAAATTGTAAGGAAGCGATTTAGGCTGGGCTACAACTCTCAGTCAAGCCAGGGTAGAAATTACAGCAATATTTATAATTTGCCGGGACTCCGAGTCTTGAGTGGCAATGGGATGGAGGTTTCGTCTCGTGGGTACCGTGGCCAAGGGAAACGTGCGAAGGGAGTTTGCAGCTACGTACAGATCCTCGCCTGTGGCACCACTAATAAGCCACAAGGCGCGGGGGGAACGGCAGAGATCTTCCACAGAATACCTGGGCAGACGCCGGGCGGCCTCTCGGTGAAGACACTGGTCTACGGGGGTGGGAAACAGTGGAGATCCCCAAAGGATACCTGGGCAGTCGCCGGGCGGCACCTCTGGGAAGCTACTGGTCTACGGGGGTGGGAAACATGGACAGAGATCGACAGAGGATGCCTGGGCAATCGCCGGGCGGCACCTCTGGGCAACTACTGGTCGGAGAGATGGGGAAAAACGGTAGAGATCGACAAGAAATCATGAAGCGCTGGTAGTTCTTTCAGTGTCGTTTATTCATTATTCGCTACTTCCCTTTTCCGCAGGGACTGTAATCATTATAAGTTTTATTCAAACAATTATACAATAATGATTAATTTTCAAGTTTTATTGACTCACCCAGAACACAATGATTAGTTTTAAGCTATACTTTATAAAAAAATTGGTTTTTAGGTTTTGTCTTTTCTTGCTGAGTACGAATAAATATAATATTTTTATTTATTCCCTAAGGAAAAGTCGAAATTACAACTTGAGTTTTATTTTTGAGCAAAAAATAAAACTGAAAGAATAATGATTATTTTTTGAGTTATAAAGTATAGCTCAAAATTAATCATTATGTTGTGAGTGAGTCAATAATACTTGAAAATTTTCAAATCATGGAAATGCATAGATTATCAGTTAAGATGAATATTGGCATATTTCTCGCTGTCTTAAAGTGTTTTTAAGTGAATGATTTTTTGTAATAATAAAAAACAATCATTATTTGCAGTCCCTGCTTTTCCGGGCTCCGCTCAGCAGCCCGCCTACTCACGACGGTGAGACTCGCTTACCCTGAATCCTTCCTCTCGAGTGTCCCTGTTGAATCCCCTGGCTGGAGACCGTCGTCCTCTGTTGTATCCACGTACATCTCGAGCAGTGCGTGTCGATTCGTGCCTTCTGACAGTCCGTCAGTCTTTTCCTTAAACTTTGCGCGCACGTCTGCCTCGTTTCGAACTTTTCGATCGCTCGTGCTCTCGATCTCCAGGCTCGTTGCCGGTCCCCCGGTTTCATTTCGCTACATGCTCACGCTCTCTCCCCGCTCAGTTTCGGTCTTCGTGGAGTCTGCAACCTTGCTATGTTTTCGTCTGCTTTGTTCTCACTCGCTCTCTTTCTTGTCTTGGCGCTGATATTCGTTGCGGCCGCCGTCGTTACGTTCTCGCTCTCTCTCTCTCGTCGGGTTTACGTTAGTATTGGTGGTGTCAGTGCTTCTCTCTCCTCCTCTCTTCTCTTGGCGCTGACCGCGCAGGTTTTTATGGGCCCTTAAAGTCGTATAATTAAACTAAGAAAAATATAACGAATAATGGAAATGTCAATGCTTAAACTAGAAATGTAAATAGCAAATAAAAATTGTGGAGTCCCTCCTGGGGTGTCCCCTTATAAAAAAAAAACGAGAAGGAACGTGTGAGTCGCTTCTGGGGACGCGACTTTACTTATACACCCGTACTCAGTCAGTATATACATTTTTTAGCTTATAATTTTTTAGAATTAAAAAAAAATTTTACATTTTAAATTTTTTTGCTACATTTGTTATCTACATCTACATTTACAATGTATTCTGTTAGTATTTGCCAGAAGAATGTTTTTATGAAAAAGAAAACCATCAAATGCGAAAAAAATTTATTTTTGGCTCAAATTTTGTTTAGTTTATTGTTTATTTTCGTATTTTTACGAAAGAAGTTTTTTTTAAAAACCAAGAGGAAATTTTCATAGTTGAAGATGAGTTCTAAACTCCAGATATTATTCATCAATTGAGTTATTTACTTGACTAATGCCTGCTAAGTGGGCGAAGAGGCAATTGTCATAGGCATATATTAGTTCTAATCTCCAGATATTATTCATCAATTGAGTTATAATATGCCTGCTATTAGACGATATACACGTCGTGAAATAAGTAATCGGAATGTCCTTAATAATTTAACTCAAGAACGTGCATAAGTAAATGAAGGAAGACGTGACCATATTGCACAGGTTCGCGCTGAACAATTACCACCTCAAATTCAACCAGTAAATTTGAATCGCGCTGCTTTCGAATACGATTGCGCAATAGCCTACCAATATCTTCGCTGCGATAATATCGGTTCATTGTCTGTCGTTTCCGACCCCATAAATGATATATATTCTTGGTCAGATTCAATAGCCGAGTCGATATAGCTATGTCTGTCTATCCGTCCGTCTTGATGAGCGGCTAGTTCTCAGAGACTATAAGAGCTATAACAACCAAACTTTGTTTCCAGACACATGTGATATCATACTGCTACAAGTATATTTTAAAATTTTAAATCCATATATGGATAGATGCATTGGTTTCTTATGATCGGAGCAATTACAAAAAACAAAACATCTCGCGGAGCAATGGGCTGGCAGCCCTGTTTTTGGGGTGGGAATCGTTGTCCTTCTATGCGTTGCACTCGTCCACTTTTACCACAAATCTAATAAACTCCTTAACTCTTGGAGTACGAGGAAGAAGAAGAAAATTAAGCGGCTGAGATCAAATTGGTTGACCGAATTTTTTTTTCAGCTTTTTCTGAGTTTATAAGTCAAAGTTAAAAAAAAAAAAAAAAAATGATCAATTTTGCATTTGAAAGCTTAATATTTACTAGACGGTAAGCTGAAACCGTTAAGTTCCTGGCCCAATTTATAGTCGCATTTATTAGCTTTTCAGAATGGTAAAGATATTTACAAATAGATGTAAGATACTTTATTTATGTTAAAAAAATGTGATACATCTGAAAAAGGCATTAAAATTACCACCTTTTTTCTATAAAAAAGTTCTGTCAGAAGACAATGTCATTAAATTAAATTTGAAAAAAATTTGGTTTGGTACGAAGCGGAAAAATGGTGTAGCGTAGTGTAATTAATCAATCTATAAAATTAATTTTCCTTAATCCTAATATACTTTTTACTTTTGTTTTAACTGTTTCAACTGACTCCAACAAATGATCCTCAAAAATTCATTGATATGCATATATTTTTCAAGGGTATTAAAGCATTCTTTAAGGATATTAAATTAACGTCAAATTAACAAGCATTAGCATCAACGTTATAATAAAATTTTTCTTTTGGAGCATCAATATGATATTTAAAATAGATATGTTGATGTCGTTGATCTTATAACGTTCCCACTAGATTACTATTAGTTTGTACTATAATTAAATATATTTAAAAATATTTATTTTACAGAGGACCATCTGGATATGACCGAACTCGGAATGCAGTGATCGGAAATAAAGATTTCGATTTGACTTATCTCGAAGAAGCTTATACCACAGAGCACTGGTTAGTGCGTATATATAGGGTTAAACAACCGTTCGAGTTCAATAGGCCTTCTTTGAAAGGCAACGAAAGAGTTTTTCCCCCAACAAACTTTATATCTAGAAAGGTATTGTAATCAATATACACAGTTCGCAATAATAATAATAAGAATATACATTTCCAGAACTCAAAACGTCGCAAGGGCTATATTCGAAACAGGCCAATTGTTGTTAAAGGAAAAAGAAATTTGAAATAAACTCTAAATATAATTGAATATATATATATATCGCCAATGTCTTGTTAATGCAGAGAGGTTTCCGACCTCAAAGTATATATATTCTTGATCAGCATCAATAACCGAGTCCATATGGCCATGTCCATCTGTTTGTCGCTTAGCTCTGAGAGACTATATAGGAATCAAATTTTGAATTCAGACTCTTGTGATATCACACTGCTACAAGTGTTTTCGAGAAAACGAAAAAACTAAAAACAGTATCGTAGGGAATGACCAACTCTATCAGATTGCCGAATTTCGGATCATTACACTACTCGACAAAATTGAAATTTTTCTTCCCGCTTTGCACCAAAATGACTTTCTGATAGATTTCGGGATTTAATTGAAAATTAATTTCTTCATTCTGGCTATAATAACAGTAGCTAACACGACATTTAAGCTGTGGCCCAAAATGACTTTTTCTGATAGATTTCGCAATTTAACATTTTTTTGCGTTATTGTGAGTGTGAGTCGCTTCTGGGGACGCGACTTTACTTATACCCGTACTCAGTCAGTATATACATTTTTAGCTTATAATTTTTTAGAATTAAAAAAAAATTTTACATTTTAAATTTTTTTGCTACATTTGTTATCTACATCTACATTTACAATGTATTCTGTTAGTATTTGCCAGAAGAATGTTTTTATGAAAAAGAAAACCATCAAATGCGAAAAAAATTTATTTTTGGCTCAAATTTTGTTTAGTTTATTGTTTATTTTCGTATTTTTACGAAAGAAGTTTTTTTTAAAAACCAAGAGGAAATTTTCATAGTTGAAGATGAGTTCTAAACTCCAGATATTATTCATCAATTGAGTTATTTACTTGACTAATGCCTGCTAAGTGGGCGAAGAGGCAATTGTCATAGGCATATATTAGTTCTAATCTCCAGATATTATTCATCAATTGAGTTATAATATGCCTGCTATTAGACGATATACACGTCGTGAAATAAGTAATCGGAATGTCCTTAATAATTTAACTCAAGAACGTGCATAAGTAAATGAAGGAAGACGTGACCATATTGCACAGGTTCGCGCTGAACAATTACCACCTCAAATTCAACCAGTAAATTTGAATCGCGCTGCTTTCGAATACGATTGCGCAATAGCCTACCAATATCTTCGCTGCGATAATATCGGTTCATTGTCTGTCGTATGCCAGCATTGCAATGCATTGAAGTTTCAATCGGAGACCCCCGGCATATGCTGAGCTGGTGGAAAGGGAAAATTGCCAGTTTTGACTCATCTGCCAGAGCCATTTTATTTGAACTATTTTTATACCCGTACTCGAGGAGTTAAGGGGTTTATTAGATTTGTGGTAAAAGTAGATGTGTGCAACACAGAGAAGAAATCGTTTCCGACCCCATAAATGATATATATTCTTGGTCAGATTCAATAGCCGAGTCGATATAGCTATGTCTGTCTATCCGTCCGTCTTGATGAGCGGCTAGTTCTCAGAGACTATAAGAGCTATAACAACCAAACTTTGTTTCCAGACACATGTGATATCATACTGCTACAAGTATATTTTAAAATTTTAAATCCATATATGGATAGATGCATTGGTTTCTTATGATCGGAGCAATTACAAAAACAAAACATCTCGCGGAGCAATGGGCTGGCAGCCCTGTTTTTGGGGTGGGAATCGTTGTCCTTCTATGCGTTGCACTCGTCCACTTTTACCACAAATCTAATAAACTCCTTAACTCTTGGAGTACGAGGAAGAAGAAGAAAATTAAGCGGCTGAGATCAAATTGGTTGACCGAATTTTTTTTCAACTTTTTCTGAGTTTATAAGTCAAAGTTAAAAAAAAAAATAAATAAATTATCAATTTTGCATTTGAAAGCTTAATATTTACTAGACGGTAAGCTGAAACCGTTAAGTTCCTGGCCCAATTTATAGTCGCATTTATTAGCTTTTCAGAATGGTAAAGATATTTACAAATAGATGTAAGATACTTTATTTATGTTAAAAAAATGTGATACATCTGAAAAAGGCATTAAAATTACCACCTTTTTTCTATAAAAAAAGTTCTGTCATTAAATTAAATTTGAAAAAAATTTGGTTTGGTACGAAGCGGAAAAATGGTGTAGCGTAGTGTAATTAATCAATCTATAAAATTAATTTTCTTTAATCCTAATATACTTTTTACTTTTGTTTTAACTGTTTCAACTGACTCCAACAAATGATCCTCAAAAATTCATTGATATGCATATATTTTTCAAGGGTATTAAAGCATTCTTTAAGGATATTAAATTAACGTCAAATTAACAAGCATTAGCATCAACGTTATAATAAAATTTTTCTTTTGGAGCATCAATATGATATTTAAAATAGATATGTTGATGTCGTTGATCTTATAACGTTCCCACTAGATTACTATTAGTTTGTACTATAATTAAATATATTTAAAAATATTTATTTTAAAGAGGACCATCTGGATATGACCGAACACGGAATGCAGTGATCGGAAATAAAGATTTCGATTTGACTTATCTCGAAGAAGCTTATACCACAGAGCACTGGTTAGTGCGTATATATAGGGTTAAACAACCGTTCGAGTTCAATAGGCCTTCTTTGAAAGGCAACGAAAGAGTTTTTCCCCCAACAAACTTTATATCTAGAAAGGTATTGTAATCAATATACACAGTTCGCAATAATAATAATAATGAATATACATTTCCAGAACTCAAAACGTCGCAAGGGCTATATTCGAAACAGGCCAATTGTCGTTAAAGGAAAAGGAAATTTGAAATAAACTCTAAATATAATTGAATATATATATATATCGCCAATGTCTTGTTAATGCAGAGAGGTTTCCGACCTCAAAGTATATATATTCTTGATCAGCATCAATAACCGAGTCCATATGGCCATGTCCATCTGTTTGTCGCTTAGCTCTGAGAGACTATATAGGAATCAAATTTTGAATTCAGACTCTTGTGATATCACACTGCTACAAGTGTTTTCGAGAAAACGAAAAAACTAAAAACAGTATCGTAGGGAATGACCAACTCTATCAGATTGCCGAATTTCGGATCATTACACTACTCGACAAAATTGAACTTTTTCTTCCCGCTTTGCACCAAAATGACTTTCTGATAGATTTCGGGATTTAATTGAAAATTAATTTCTTCATTCTGGCTATAATAACAGCTAACACGACATTTACGCTGTGGCCCAAAATGACTTTTTCTGATAGATTTCGGAATTTAACATTTTTTTGCGTTATTTTTTTCCGAAATTTTGACTTTAAAAACTCATAAAAAGTCGAAAAACAAATATTTCTTGGCACACATTTTTAATTTTAAGGTATTGTTCATTAAAATCTACGGAGACACTGTGCCTATGCAGATATAAGATTCTTAAGTTATGTGAAAAATAGAAGCACTACCTCTGAAAAAGAACAGTCAAAAATACCACATTTTTTTAAATTGTAAGGAAGCGATTTAGGCTGGGCTACAACTCTCAGTCAAGCCAGGGTAGAAATTACAGCAATATTTATAATTTGCCGGGACTCCGAGTCTTGAGTGGCAATGGGATGGAGGTTTCGTCTCGTGGGTACCGTGGCCAAGGGAAACGTGCGAAGGGAGTTTGCAGCTACGTACAGATCCTCGCCTGTGGAACCACTAATAAGCCACAAGGGGCGGGGGGAACGGCAGAGATCTTCCACAGAATACCTGGGCAGTCGCCGGGCGGCACCTCTGGGAAGCTACTGGTCTACGGGGGGTGGGAAACATGGACAGAGATCGACAGAGGATGCCTGGGCGGCACCTCTGGGCAACTACTGGTCGGAGAGATGGGGAAAAACGGTAGAGATCGACAAGAAATCATGAAGCGCTGGTAGTTCTTTCAGTGTCGTTTATTCATTATTCGCTACTTCCCTTTTCCGCAGGGACTGTAATCATTATAAGTTTTATTCAAACAATTATACAATAATGATTAATTTTCAAGTTTTATTGACTCACCCAGAACACAATGATTAATTTTAAGCTATACTTTATAAAAAAATTGGTTTTTAGGTTTTGTCTTTTCTTGCTGAGTACGAATAAATATAATATTTTTTATTTATTCCCTAAGGAAAAGTCGAAATTACAACTTGAGTTTTATTTTTGAGCAAAAAATAAAACTGAAAGAATAATGATTATTTTTTGAGTTATAAAGTATAGCTCAAAATTAATCATTATGTTGTGAGTGAGTCAATAATACTTGAAAATTTTCAAATCATGGAAATGCATAGATTATCAGTTAAGATGAATATTGGCATATTTCTCGCTGTCTTAAAGTGTTTTTAAGTGAATGATTTTTGTAATAATAAAAAACAATCATTATTTGCAGTCCCTGCTTTTCCGGGCTCCGCTCAGCAGCCCGCCTACTCACGACGGTGAGACTCGCTTACCCTGAATCCTTCCTCTCGAGTGTCCCTGTTGAATCCCCTGGCTGGAGACCGTCGTCCTCTGTTGTATCCACGTACATCTCGAGCAGTGCGTGTCGATTCGTGCCTTCTGACAGTCCGTCAGTCTTTTCCTTAAACTTTGCGCGCACGTCTGCCTCGTTTCGAACTTTTCGATCGCTCGTGCTCTCGATCTCCAGGCTCGTTGCCGGTCCCCCGGTTTCATTTCGCTACATGCTCACGCTCTCTCCCCGCTCAGTTTCGGTCTTCGTGGAGTCTGCAACCTTGCTATGTTTTCGTCTGCTTTGTTCTCACTCGCTCTCTCTCTTGTCTTGGCGCTGATATTCGTTGCGGCCGCCGTCGTTACGTTCTCGCTCTCTCTCTCTCGTCGAGTTTACGTTAGTATTGGTGGTGTCAGTGCTTCTCTCTCACTCTCTCTTCTCTTGGCGCTGACCGCGCAGGTTTTTATGGGCCCTTAAAGTCGTATAATTAAACTAAGAAAAATATAACGAATAATGGAAATGTCAATGCTTAAACTAGAAATGTAAATAGCAAATAAAAATTGTGGAGTCCCTCCTGGGGTGTCCCCTTATAAAAAAAAACGAGAAGGAACGTGTGAGTCGCTTCTGGGGACGCGACTTTACTTATACACCCGTACTCAGTCAGTATATACATTTTTTAGCTTATAATTTTTTAGAATTAAAAAAAAAATTTTACATTTTAAATTTTTTTGCTACATTTGTTATCTACATCTACATTTACAATGTATTCTGTTAGTATTTGCCAGAAGAATGTTTTTATGAAAAAGAAAACCATCAAATGCGAAAAAATTTATTTTTGGCTCAAATTTTGTTTAGTTTATTGTTTATTTTCGTATTTTTACGAAAGAAGTTTTTTTTAAAAACCAAGAGGAAATTTTCATAGTTGAAGATGAATTCTAAACTCCAGATATTATTCATCAATTGAGTTATTTACTTGACTAATGCCTGCTAAGTGGGCGAAGAGGCAATTGTCATAGGCATATATTAGTTCTAATCTCCAGATATTATTCATCAATTGAGTTATAATATGCCTGCTATTAGACGATATACACGTCGTGAAATAAGTAATCGGAATGTCCTTAATAATTTAACTCAAGAACGTGCATAAGTAAATGAAGGAAGACGTGACCATATTGCACAGGTTCGCGCTGAACAATTACCACCTCAAATTCAACCAGTAAATTTGAATCGCGCTGCTTTCGAATACGATTGCGCAATAGCCTACCAATATCTTCGCTGCGATAATATCGGTTCATTGTCTGTCGTATGCCAGCATTGCAATGCATTGAAGTTTCAATCGGAGACCCCCGGCATATGCTGAGCTGGTGGAAATGGAAAATTGCCAGTTTTGACTCATCTGCCAGAGCCATTTTATTTGAACTATTTTTATACCCGTACTCGAAGAGTTAAGGGGTTTATTAGATTTGGGGTAAAAGTAGATGTGTGCAACACAGAGAAGAAATCGTTTCCGACCCCATAAATGGTATATATTCTTGGTCAGTTTCAATAGCCGAGTCGATATAGCTATGTATGTCTATCCGTCCGTCTTGATGAGCGGCTAGTTCTCAGAGACTATAAGAGCTATAACAACCAAACTTTGTTTCCAGACACATGTGATATCATACTGCTACAAGAATATTTTAAAATTTAAAATCCATATATGGATAGATGCATTGGTTTCTTATGATCGGAGCAATTATAAAAACAAAACATCTCGCGGAGCAATGGGCTGGCAGCCCTGTTTTTGGGGTGGGAATCGTTGTCCTTCTATGCGTTGCACTCGTCCACTTTTACCACAAATCTAATAAACTCCTTAACTCTTGGAGTACGAGGAAGAAGAAGAAAATTAAGCGGCTGAGATCAAATTGGTTGACCGAATTTTTTTTCAACTTTTTCTGAGTTTATAAGTCAAAGAAAAAAAAAACATAAATTATCAATTTTGCATTTGAAAGCTTAATATTTACTAGACGGTAAGCTGAAACCGTTAAGTTCCTGGCCCAATTTATAGTCGCTTTTATTAGCTTTTCAGAATGGTAAAGATATTTACAATAGATGTAAGATACTTTAATTATGTTAAAAAAATGTGATACATCTGAAAAAGGCATTAAAATTACCACCATTTTTCTATAAAAAAAGTTCTGTCAGAAGACAATGTCATTAAAATAAATTTGAAAAAAATTTGGTTTGGTACGAAGCGGAAAAATGGTGTAGCGTAGTGTAATTAATCAATCTATAAAATTAATTTTCTTTAATCCTAATATACTTTTTACTTTTGTTTTAACTGTTTCAACTGACTCCAACAAATGATCCTCAAAAATTCATTGATATGCATATAATTTTCAAGGGTATTAAATCATTCTTTAAGGATATTAAATTAACGTCAAATTAACAAGCATTAGCATCAACGTTATAATAAAATTTTTCTTTTGGAGCATCAATATGATATTTAAAATAGATATGTTGATGTCGTTGATCTTATAACGTTCCCACTAGATTACTATTAGTTTGTACTATAATTAAATATATTTAAAAATATTTATTTTAAAGAGGACCATCTGGATATGACCGAACACGGAATGCAGTGATCGGAAATAAAGATTTCGATTTGACTTATCTCGAAGAAGCTTATACCACAGAGCACTGGTTAGTGCGTATATATAGGGTTAAACAACCGTTCGAGTTCAATAGGCCTTCTTTGAAAGGCAACGAAAGAGTTTTTCCCCCAACAAACTTTATATCTAGAAAGGTATTGTAATCAATATACACAGTTCGCAATAATAATAATAATGAATATACATTTCCAGAACTCAAAACGTCGCAAGGGCTATATTCGAAACAGGCCAATTGTCGTTAAAAGAAAAATAAATTTGAAATAAACTCTAAATATAATTGAATATATATATATATCGCCAATGTCTTGTTAATGCAGAGAGGTTTCCGACCTCAAAGTATATATATTCTTGATCAGCATCAATAACCGAGTCCATATGGCCATGTCCATCTGTTTGTCGCTTAGCTCTGAGAGACTATATAGGAATCAAATTTTGAATTCAGACTCTTGTGATATCACACTGCTACAAGTGTTTTCGAGAAAACGAAAAACTAAAAACAGTATCGTAGGGAATGACCAACTCTATCAGATTGCCGAATTTCGGATCATTACACTACTCGACAAAATTGAACTTTTTCTTCCCGCTTTGCACCAAAATGACTTTCTGATAGATTTCGGGATTTAATTGAAAATTAATTTCTTCATTCTGGCTATAATAACAGTAGCTAACACGCCCAAAATGACTTTTTCTGATAGATTTCGGAATTTAACATTTTTTTGCGTTATTTTTTTTTTTCGAAATTTTGACTTTAAAAACTCATAAAAAGTCGAAAAACAAATATTTCTTGGCACACATTTTTAATTTTAAGGTATTGTTCATTAAAATCTACGGAGACACTGTGCCTATGCAGATATAAGATTCTTAAGTTATGTGAAAAATAGAAGCACTACCACTGAAAAAGAACAGTCAAAAATACCACATTTTTTTAAATTGTAAGGAAGCGATTTAGGCTGGGCTACAACTCTCAGTCAAGCCAGGGTAGAAATTACAGCAATATTTATAATTTGCCGGGACTCCGAGTCTTGAGTGGCAATGGGATGGAGGTTTCGTCTCGTGGGTACCGTGGCCAAGGGAAACGTGCGAAGGGAGTTTGCAGCTACGTACAGAGTGTGCGAGCGAGAAAGAGAATGAGTAGCGGGTCTCTGGCTGAAGTAGGCGGGGAAACCAACAGAAAGTTAATTACTTCATTCTGGCTATAATATCCGATCTGATTCAGATTCGGCTATAAGGCTATGATAGATAAGGGCACTCTCTACGATACTGCGTTCTTAGTTTTATCTTATCTTTAAAACTGTGCCTGCCACAGACTTTCGTCCTTTCTGGGGCGGAAGTGGGCGGGGCGAAATTTTGAAATACACTTGTAGCAGTGTGATATTACATGAGTCTGGAAATCAAATTTGGTTACCCTAACTCTTATAGTCTCTGTGATCCAGGCGCTCAACAAGACGGACGGACGGACAGACAGACATGACTATATTGACTCGGTTATTGATGCTGATCAAGAATATATATACTTTATGGGGTCGGAAAATTTTCCTTCCCTGAGTTACACACATCCACTTTTACCACAAATCTAATATACCCCTTAACTCATTTTTGAGTACGGGTATAAAAACGGAATGTTGTCCCTTCAGTGGGAATGTTAGGAATTTATGGCTGGGTAGTTCCTGGCCGAGCCATCTCTTGGCGGAGGTATACCTGGATATTACTGATCAGGTCGAGGGGCAGCTGTCGGTCAGGCGTATTGAGTGGCCATTCCAATGGCGCTTCTGACCAGCGGCCATCCTCCTGTATCATTGCTAGCCCTGTGTGTAGCCGAAACAGGTTCAGCAAGTCGGCAGCTTCTTCTAACTACAGTGCGAGGCTGCATTCCGATTCCGGGGAGTCGTTGGTATCGAACAGTGGCGGCAGTTCGTCCTCCTGGGCTATCGCTGGTGGAGGCGTGGCCATGGGGGGATGGCGTAGCGCCGATGCCTACGGGGTGTCGCCCTGTGGCGCGAAGCTCAGGCTTATGAAGGACGTGTCATCAGGCTCCGGCAAAGGCGCGTTGTGACGAAGCTCCGCTTCTTCCGGGGCTCTGCGACTGCTCTCTCCCTGCACGGGGGTTCACCAGGTCCCATTCTGCTCAAAGAGGGGATTCCCAATTGGCTGGTGGGGGCGAGGTGGCATCGCTGGAACTCGGGGCAATGGTGCTTCCTTGGTAGCCAGAGTCGGGAGCGTCCATCAGGGTGGAAACTGTCGTGACCACGCAGGATTGTGTCGTGATCATCGCTGTCCGTAGTCACGTTCTCGTCGTCGACGGCGGGTCCGTAGGCTCCGAACAAGCGACGGTTCAAGGCTTCGACGTTGTGATTGGGGGGTAGTCGGATCCCAGTAGTCGCGAAGCGGGCCTCTTCTGCTTCCCGGTCGCTGCTTTCGGATATGTCTGAATAGTGGGAGGACTTCCTCCCGGGATTCTGCCCTCTCACTACCGAGTGGTTCGGCCTGCACGGGGTTCACCAGGTCCCAGGATGTCCACAAGTCGGGCTCCCAGCCGGCTGGCTGTGGTGAGGTAGCAGGGCCACAACTTGGGGCAGCGTTGCGTGCTTGTCGGTTCGGTTCGACCTCAAAGAGGGTGGGAACCAGACTGCCCAGGCCACGCGGGATCGCGTCTTGATCGCCTGTGCCCGTGGTTGGCCGTCGGTCCCCAGCTGTCGCGGAGCGGTCGTTGGGCTGCTCTAATTTTCTGCCTCTGCGTTCGGGGCCAATGGAGGCTGCTGTTCGAGCCATCCTGCCACGGCGGCCAATCGTTGGTCCCGGGGGATCCACTGGTAGTCAGCGAAGACTTCCTGCTCCATCCTGAATCCGTTATCGGATAGCCTGATGGCTCATAAGGGTTGTAGCCACGGCTGGTTGTTAGGGCGGTGTCCCACGGCGTGGTGGCCGTACCGCCTCTCCGTCGCTGCCCTCCGCTTGGGTGTTCGGTTGCGTGGCCACGTGCTTCTAAGGGTCGTCCAAATCTCTCATGGTGTTGACGCCTCCTGTTTATTTGCCGAAGGAGAAAACCCCTAGCGGTTACTGCCTGCCTGTCTTATCTGAATGAAAATAGTACCCTCCCCCTATCCTGCTTGAGCGGTGCTTGTGAGAAGGTTAATAAATTGCTTCTTAATCTAATCGCAAAAGGGATGTGTTTGGTTACGCGGCCAAATAATCAGTAGATTATAGTCAGTGGTGCAGCAGTAGAGTAAATCCTTATTATTGTTTGTTGTTTGCACTGCCCACTGTACTAAATTGTCATCTACATACATATGTACATATTCATGCTCCCGCATGGCAGCAGCCTATGCAGCCGTTCTCTCGCGTCTTTAACTCACACCTTTCTTTCTATCGCCTTTCGCTATCATTCTCTCGATCTGTCGCTCTCTCGCTCGCATTAGGGCAAGGGCAATTCGGCCCGCCTGCCCTTTGATTTAGTCTTGATCTTGCAATCACTGCACATCGTCTTGGAATCGAGCTATTCAATCCGACACCGTCTTGACCGACCCCTGCGTCTTCAATCTGACCCCGTCTTGAATCCAGCTAACTATCCTTTCGACTCTGTACCCCTTTGTTTACTTCACCACAATAAACTGTGAATATATATATTGAACAATCATCGACTTTTTAATAATATCGCAATTACAACTCTACTGAAGAAGCTCAGTAGCTCAACAGGATGTATACGTATAATAGCTTACGGCTTGTGGGTTTGGCCCTAGTGAATCGTTCGCTCATTAGAGCGTCTTCGGTGTCGTCTGTGCCGGCTCGTCGTCTTCAATCGCGTCGAATGCCTTCAGGTCCACCAAGTTCGCGGTATTTCCTTGCCTTCCCTGCGGGGTTTGCAGCCAAACTATGTTGGGAGATATGAATTTACGTTCTTGTACTGTCCGTCGTACTTTGGGGCCAATTTCGCTGTGAAACCGTCAGATGCTTTGGACAGGTGATGCTGGCGGAGAAGGACCATCGTTCCCAGTGTGCGTCGCCATTCTCGTCTCCGAAGATTGTAAGTCCTTCCTTGCTTTTGGGATGCCCGTTGTGTGTTCGCCTGCACCACTTTGAAGATTTCCTGTAGTCATGTTGCCTTGTCGTGTGCGGGTTCTGTTTCGTGTTCCATTCCTGGGGTCACTTCATCGCAAAGTGCTCCTGGCAATCGGGGTTCCCAACCGAGTACGAGGAATGCTGGACTAAACCCTGTGGTATCCGAAGCACTGCTATTGATAGCCAAGCTCAATTCAGAGAGTAGATCATCCCATGTCCGCTGGTGCCATCATCGTCTTTATGGTCCTGTTTGCCCTCTCCGTGGGGCACGCTAAGACAGCTGCTTGAGTCAACTTCTCTTTCAGGTCCTCAAATGCTCTCTGTTGCT
Source organism: Drosophila tristis (assembly GCA_018150885.1). Taxonomy (NCBI): domain Eukaryota; kingdom Metazoa; phylum Arthropoda; class Insecta; order Diptera; family Drosophilidae; genus Drosophila; species Drosophila tristis. The sequence continues at coordinate 702,287 of JAECWT010000198.1, read as the reverse complement.
CCTCTCCCCAGATCCACGGTGTGCCTTTCTTTAGGAGGCTGGTCATGGAAGAGTCATCTGCCTCGAACGCTAAATGCCGTGCACTCTCGACTTCCCTCTGCCATCTGGATTGCCAATACCCATTCTTCAGGTCCAAAGTGGAGATTAAGTGGGCGTCGCGTAGTCTTTCAAGGATATGGTTGATCCTGGGGAGTGGATAGGCATCAGGAATACATTATGACCGGGCATTGAGTTGCCTGAAGTCGACACACATGCGCATCTTGCCTGTCTTCTTTCCTACGAGTACGATGGGCTTGCAGTGTGGTCTCTTTGAAGCTTCGATCCGTCCGTCCCGCAGTAACTCGTCGACTTGGTCATCTATGATCTTCTGCATGGCCGAGTTTTTAGGGTAACACCGTTGCTTCACGGGCTTGTCATCCTTCATATAAATCGTTTGTTGGGCTATGTGGGAAACACCTGCTAGGCTCTCGAAATGGCCAAGTATGTACCGAGATCGGGATTGGATGGGGAAAAACGGTAGAGATCGACAAGAAATCATGATGCGCTGGTAGTTATTTCAGTGTCGTTTATTCATTATTCGCTACTTCGCTTTTCCGGGCTCATTTTGATCCTGCCTACCGCACCACTCAGCAGCCTCACGACGCTGAGACTCGCTTACCCTGAATCCTTCCTCTCGAGTGTCCGTGTTGAATCACCTGGCTGGAGACTGTCGTACTCTGGTGTTTCCGCGCACACCTCGAGCAGTGCCTGTCGATTCGCGCCTTCCGCTAGGGTCGTCAGTCTATTCCTTTCACTTTGCGCGCACGTCTGCCTCGTTTCGAACTCCAGAACCGACTTTTTTTTCGATCTATCGTGATCTCGATCTCCAGGCTCGTTGCCGGTCCCCCGGTTTCATTTCGCTACATGCTCACGCTCTGTCCCCGCTCAGTTTCGGTCTTCGTGGAGTCTGCGCCGTTGCTATGTTTTCGTCTGCTTTGTTCTCGCTCGTGTCGGGGCTTACCTCGGTCGTGGGAGCTTTCTGTTGATGACACTATCAGAGATGCCGTCTGATAAAAATTCTGGAGTCCCTCCAGGGGTGTCCCCTTGTAAAAAAAAAAATCGGAATGTTGTCAGTGGGAATGATAGGAACTTATGGCTGGGATGTTCCCTTCAAGGGAGAAAGATGGCTGGGTAGTTTCTGGCCGAGCCATCTCTTGGCGGAGGTATACCTGGATATTACTGATCAGGTCGAGGGGCAGCTGTCGGTCAGGCGTATTGAGTGGCCATTCCAATGGGGCTTCTGACCAGCGGCCATCCTCCTATATCATTGCTAGCCCTGTGTGTAGCCGAAACAGGTTCAGCAAGTCGGCAGCTTCTTCTAACTACAGTTGTCCTTCTATGCGTTGCACTCGTCCACTTTTACCACAAATCTAATAAACTCCTTAACTCTTGGAGTACGAGGAAGAAGAAGAAAATTAAGCGGCTGAGATCAAATTGGTTGACCGAATTTTTTTTTCAACTTTTTCTGAGTTTATAAGTCAAAGTTAAAAAAAAAACATAAATTATCAATTTTGCATTTGAAATCTTTATATTTACTAGACGGTAAGCTGAAACCGTTAAGTTCCTGGCCAATTTATAGTCGCATTTATTAGCTTTTTAGAATGGTAAAGATATTTACAAATAGATGTAAGATACTTTATTTATGTTAAAAAAATGTGATACATCTGAAAAGGCATTAAAATTACCACCTTTTTCTATAAAAAAGTTCTGTCAGAAGACAAAGTCATTAAATTAATTTTGAAAAAAATTTGGTTTGGTACGAAGCGGAAAAATGGTGTAGCGTAGTGTAATTAATCAATCTATAAAATTAATTTTCTTTAATCCTAATATACTTTTTACTTTTGTTTTAACTGTTTCAACTGACTCCAACAAATGATCCTCAAAAATTCATTGATATGCATATATTTTTCAAGGGTATTAAAGCATTCTTTAAGGATATTAAATTAACGTCAAATTAACAAGCATTAGCATCAACGTTATAATAAAATTTTTCTTTTGGAGCATCAATATGATATTTAAAATAGATATGTTGATGTCGTTGATCTTATAACGTTCCCACTAGATTACTATTAGTTTGTACTATAATTAAATATATTTAAAAATATTTATTTTACAGAGGACCATCTGGATATGACCGAACTCGGAATGCAGTGATCGGAAATAAAGATTTCGATTTGACTTATCTCGAAGAAGCTTATACCACAGAGCACTGGTTAGTGCGTATATATAGGGTTAAACAACCGTTCGAGTTCAATAGGCCTTCTTTGAAAGGCAACGAAAGAGTTTTTCCCCCAACAAACTTTATATCTAGAAAGGTATTGTAATCAATATACACAGTTCGCAATAATAATAATAAGAATATACATTTCCAGAACTCAAAACGTCGCAAGGGCTATATTCGAAACAGGCCAATTGTTGTTAAAGGAAAAAGAAATTTGAAATAAACTCTAAATATAATTGAATATATATATATATCGCCAATGTCTTGTTAATGTAACATATACATAAATGCTAAATGTGGATTTTTCTTGCTACCCAAAAAATTTGTAAAGGTTTCAAATTGTTACTTAAAAAAAAAGTAATACATTTTTAACATCACATTATAAAAAAACACACGCATTTAAAAGGAAAATGGTCCCAAATTGTCTAGTAGGTTTGTACGTTGTTCGGTAAAACAAAGCTTGATTCCATCCAAATTTATTCAGAAATGCAAATCTGTTCGTCATTTTTTCGAAGTAGACCAAACCACTTTATACACTGATTGCGAACCAAATAAAACCCAAAAAATGTGTATACACTTTCAGAGCGTATTCTGGCATCGAAGAAATTTTTAAACTAGAGATGGGCATGGGAAAGTTCAGAGTGAAATTCATTAATAATATAATTAACGAGAAGGAACGTGTGAGTCGCTTCTGGGGACGCGACTCTACTTATACCCGTACTCAGTCAGTAAATACATTTTTGAGATATTATTTTTTAGAATTTTAGAATAAAAAAAAATTTTACATTTTACATTTTTTTGCTACATCTACATCTACAATGTATATTTTACATCTAACATGTAGATTATGCATGTACCATTTAGAGTCTACATCTCCTCCTCTAGGGGTTGCTCGCGCATTGAACGCGGCAGAGTGTGCGAGCGAGAGAGAGAATGAGTTGTGTGTCTCTGGCTGAAAGAGGCGGGGGGAACCAACAGAAAATTAATTTCTTCATTCTGGCTATAATTATGATCCGATCTAGTTCAAATTCGGCAATCTGGTAGATATGGGCATTTTCTACGATACTGCGTTTTTAGTTTTATCGTATCTTTAAAAATGTGCCTGCCACAGATTTTCGTCCTTTGTGGAGGCGGAAGGGGGCGGGGCGAAATTTTGAAATACACTTGTAGCAGTGTGATGTCACATGAGTCTTGGAACCAAATTTGGTTGCCCTAACTCTTATAGTCTCTGAGATCCAGGCGCTCAACAAGACGGACAGACGGACGGACAGACGGACATGGCTATATCGACGCGGCTATTGATGCTGATCAAGAATATATATACTTTATGGGGTCGGAAACGTTTCCTTCTCTGCGTTGCACACATCCACTTTTACCACAAATCTAATATACCCCTTAACTCTTTTTTGAGTACGGGTATAAAAAGAGACAATACAATAGCTGCAGTTTTTTTTACGAATAAAATTCTTTGACGCCTAGCAACTCAAACTAATCGTTAAAGTAATGGCTAACAGATGCCCCTTGGACCTCCACGTTCCCTCCACGCGCGGGCTTTTAATTCTCAAATTCAAACATCCTGCCAGCCGCTTTCTGTACTCGAAGGGGTTAAGGGGTATATTCGATTTTTGGTAAAAGTGGATGTGTGCAGTGCAGAGAGGTTTCCGACCTCAAAGTATATATATTCTTGATCAGCATCAATAACCGAGTCCATATGGCCATGTCCATCTGTTTGTCGCTTAGCTCTGAGAGACTATATAGGAATCAAATTTTGAATTCAGACTCTTGTGATATCACACTGCTACAAGTGTTTTCGAGAAAACGAAAAAACTAAAAACAGTATCGTAGGGAATGACCAACTCTATCAGATTGCCGAATTTCGGATCATTACACTACTCGACAAAATTGAACTTTTTCTTCCCGCTTTGCACCAAAATGACTTTCTGATAGATTTCGGGATTTAATTGAAAATTAATTTCTTCATTCTGGCTATAATAACAGTAGCTAACACGACATTTACGCTGTGGCCCAAAATGACATTTTCTGATAGATTTCGGAATTTAATATTTTTTTGCGTTATTTTTTTTCCGAAATTTTGACTTTAAAAACTCATAAAAAGTCGAAAAACAAATATTTCTTGGCACACATTTTTAATTTTAAGGTATTGTTCATTAAAATCTACGGAGACACTGTGCCTATGCAGATATAAGATTCTTAAGTTATGTGAAAAATAGAAGCACTACCTCTGAAAAAAGAACAGTCAAAAATACCACATTTTTTTAAATTGTAAGGAAGCGATTTAGACTGGGCTACAACTCTCAGTCAAGCCAGGGTAGAAATTACAGCTTATACCACAGAGCACTGGTTAGTGCGTATATATAGGGTTAAACAACCGTTCGAGTTCAATAGGCCTTCTTTGAAAGGCAACGAAAGAGTTTTTCCCCCAACAAACTTTATATCTAGAAAGGTATTGTAATCAATATACACAGTTCGCAATAATAATAATAATGAATATACATTTCCAGAACTCAAAACGTCGCAAGGGCTATATTCGAAACAGGCCAATTGTCGTTAAAGGAAAAAGAAATTTGAAATAAACTCTAAATATAATTGAATATATATATATATCGCCAATGTCTTGTTAATGCAGAGAGGTTTCCGACCTCAAAGTATATATATTCTTGATCAGCATCAATAACCGAGTCCATATGGCCATGTCCATCTGTTTGTCGCTTAGCTCTGAGAGACTATATAGGAATCAAATTTTGAATTCAGACTCTTGTGATATCACACTGCTACAAGTGTTTTCGAGAAAACGAAAAAACTAAAAACAGTATCGTAGGGAATGACCAACTCTATCAGATTGCCGAATTTCGGATCATTACACTACTCGACAAAATTGAACTTTTTCTTCCCGCTTTGCACCAAAATGACTTTCTGATAGATTTCGGGATTTAATTGAAAATTAATTTCTTCATTCTGGCTATAATAACAGTAGCTAACACGACATTTAAGCTGTGGCCCAAAATGACTTTTTCTGATAGATTTCGCAATTTAACATTTTTTTGCGTTATTGTGAGTGTGAGTCGCTTCTGGGGACGCGACTTTACTTATACCCGTACTCAGTCAGTATATACATTTTTTAGCTTATAATTTTTTAGAATTAAAAAAAAATTTTACATTTTAAATTTTTTTGCTACATTTGTTATCTACATCTACATTTACAATGTATTCTGTTAGTATTTGCCAGAAGAATGTTTTTATGAAAAAGAAAACCATCAAATGCGAAAAAATTTATTTTTGGCTCAAATTTTGTTTAGTTTATTGTTTATTTTCGTATTTTTACGAAAGAAGTTTTTTTAAAAACCAAGAGGAAATTTTCATAGTTGAAGATGAGTTCTAAACTCCAGATATTATTTCATCAATTGAGTTATTTACTTGACTAATGCCTGCTAAGTGGGCGAAGAGGCAATTGTCATAGGCATATATTAGTTCTAATCTCCAGATATTATTCATCAATTGAGTTATAATATGCCTGCTATTAGACGATATACACGTCGTGAAATAAGTAATCGGAATGTCCTTAATAATTTAACTCAAGAACGTGCATAAGTAAATGAAGGAAGACGTGACCATATTGCACAGGTTCGCGCTGAACAATTACCACCTCAAATTCAACCAGTAAATTTGAATCGCGCTGCTTTCGAATACGATTGCGCAATAGCCTACCAATATCTTCGCTGCGATAATATCGGTTCATTGTCTGTCGTATGCCAGCATTGCAATGCATTGAAGTTTCAATCGGAGACCCCCGGCATATGCTGAGCTGGTGGAAAGGGAAAATTGCCAGTTTTGACTCATCTGCCAGAGCCATTTTATTTGAACTATTTTTATACCCGTACTCGAAGAGTTAAGGGGTTTATTAGATTTGTGGTAAAAGTAGATGTGTGCAACACAGAGAAGAAATCGTTTCCGACCCCATAAATGATATATATTCTTGGTCAGATTCAATAGCCGAGTCGATATAGCTATGTCTGTCTATCCGTCCGTCTTGATGAGCGGCTAGTTCTCAGAGACTATAAGAGCTATAACAACCAAACTTTGTTTCCAGACACATGTGATATCATACTGCTACAAGTATATTTTAAAATTTTAAATCCATATATGGATAGATGCATTGGTTTCTTATGATTGGAGCAATTACAAAAACAAAACATCTCGCGGAGCAATGGGCTGGCAGCCCTGTTTTTGGGGTGGGAATCGTTGTCCTTCTATGCGTTGCACTCGTCCACTTTTACCACAAATCTAATAAACTCCTTAACTCTTGGAGTACGAGGAAGAAGAAGAAAATTAAGCGGCTGAGATCAAATTGGTTGACCGAATTTTTTTTTCAACTTTTTCTGAGTTTATAAGTCAAAGAAAAAAAAAACATAAATTATCAATTTTGCATTTGAAAGCTTAATATTTACTAGACGGTAAGCTGAAACCGTTAAGTTCCTGGCCCAATTTATAGTCGCTTTTATTAGCTTTTCAGAATGGTAAAGATATTTACAATAGATGTAAGATACTTTAATTATGTTAAAAAATGTGATACATCTGAAAAAGGCATTAAAATTACCACCATTTTTCTATAAAAAAAGTTCTGTCAGAAGACAATGTCATTAAAATAAATTTGAAAAAAATTTGGTTTGGTACGAAGCGGAAAAATGGTGTAGCGTAGTGTAATTAATCAATCTATAAAATTAATTTTCTTTAATCCTAATATACTTTTTACTTTTGTTTTAACTGTTTCAACTGACTCCAACAAATGATCCTCAAAAATTCATTGATATGCATATAATTTTCAAGGGTATTAAATCATTCTTTAAGGATATTAAATTAACGTCAAATTAACAAGCATTAGCATCAACGTTATAATAAAATTTTTCTTTTGGAGCATCAATATGATATTTAAAATAGATATGTTGATGTCGTTGATCTTATAACGTTCCCACTAGATTACTATTAGTTTGTACTATAATTAAATATATTTAAAAATATTTATTTTACAGAGGACCATCTGGATATGACCGAACTCGGAATGCAGTGATCGGAAATAAAGATTTCGATTTGACTTATCTCGAAGAAGCTTATACCACAGAGCACTGGTTAGTGCGTATATATAGGGTTAAAAAACCGTTCGAGTTCAATAGGCCTTCTTTGAAAGGCAACGAAAGAGTTTTTCCCCCAACAAACTTTATATCTAGAAAGGTATTGTAATCAATATACACAGTTCGCAATAATAATAATAATGAATATACATTTCCAGAACTCAAAACGTCGCAAGGGCTATATTCGAAACAGGCCAATTGTCGTTAAAAGAAAAAGAAATTTGAAATAAACTCTAAATATAATTGAATATATATATATATCGCCAATGTCTTGTTAATGTTACATATACATAAATGCTAAATGTGGATTTTTCTTGCTACCCAAAAAATTTGTAAAGGTTTCAAATTGTTACTTAAAAAAAAAGTAATACATTTTTAACATCACATTATAAAAAAACACACGCATTTAAAAGGAAAATGGTCCCAAATTGTCTAGTAGGTTTGTACGTTGTTCGGTAAAACAAAGCTTGATTCCATCCAAATTTATTCAGAAATGCAAATCTGTTCGTCATTTTTTCGATGTAGACCAAACCACTTTATACACTGATTGCGAACCAAATAAAACCCAAAAAATGTGTATACACTTTCAGAGCGTATTCTGGCATCGAAGAAATGTTTAAACTAGAGATGGGCATGGGAAAGTTCAGAGTGAAATTCATTAATAATATAATTAAAAAGAGACAATACAATAGCTGCAGTTTTTTTTACGAATAAAATTCTTTGACGCCTAGCAACTCAAACTAATCGTTAAAGTAATGGCTAACAGATGCCCCTTGGACCTCCACGTGCCCTCCACGCGCGGGCTTTTAATTCTCAAATTCAAACATCCTGCCAGCCGCTTTCTGTACTCGAAGGGGTTAAGGGGTATATTCGATTTTTGGTAAAAGTTGATGTGTGCAGTGCAGACAGGTTTCCGACCTCAAAGTATATATATTCTTGATCAGCATCAATAACCGAGTCCATATGGCCATGTCCATCTGTTTGTCGCTTAGCTCTGAGAGACTATATAGGAATCAAATTTTGAATTCAGACTCTTGTGATATCACACTGCTACAAGTGTTTTCGAGAAAACGAAAAAACTAAAAACAGTATCGTAGGGAATGACCAACTCTATCAGATTGCCGAATTTCGGATCATTACACTACTCGACAAAATTGAACTTTTTCTTCCCGCTTTGCACCAAAATGACTTTCTGATAGATTTCGGGATTTAATTGAAAATTAATTTCTTCATTCTGGCTATAATAACAGTAGCTAACACGACATTTACGCTGTGGCACAAAATGACTTTTTCTGATAGATTTCGGAATTTAACATTTTTTTGCGTTATTTTTTTCCGAAATTTTGACTTTAAAAACTCATAAAAAGTCGAAAAACAAATATTTCTTGGCACACATTTTTAATTTTAAGGTATTGTTCATTAAAATCTACGGAGACACTGTGCCTATGCAGATATAAGATTCTTAAGTCAGTCAAAAATGGTCAAAAATACCACATTTTTTTTAAATTGTAAGGAAGCGATTTAGGCTGGGCTACAACTCTCAGTCAAGCCAGGGTAGAAATTACAGCAATATTTATAATTTGCCGGGACTCCGAGTCTTGAGTGGCAATGGGATGGAGGTTTCGTCTCGTGGGTACCGTGGCCAAGGGAAACGTGCGAAGGGAGTTTGCAGCTACGTACAGATCCTCGCCTGTGGAACCACTAATAAGCCACAAGGGGCGGGGGGAACGGCAGAGATCTTCCACAGAATACCTGGGCAGTCGCCGGGCGGCACCTCTGGGAAGCTACTGGTCTACGGGGGTGGGAAACATGGACAGAGATCGACAGAGGATGCCTGGGCGGCACCTCTGGGCAACTACTGGTCGGAGAGATGGGGAAAAACGGTAGAGATCGACAAGAAATCATGAAGCGCTGGTAGTTCTTTCAGTGTCGTTTATTCATTATTCGCTACTTCCCTTTTCCGCAGGGACTGTAATCATTATAAGTTTTATTCAAACAATTATACAATAATGATTAATTTTCAAGTTTTATTGACTCACCCAGAACACAATGATTAGTTTTAAGCTATACTTTATAAAAAAATTGGTTTTTAGGTTTTGTCTTTTCTTGCTGAGTACGAATAAATATAATATTTTTATTTATTCCCTAAGGAAAAGTCGAAATTACAACTTGAGTTTTATTTTTGAGCAAAAAATAAAACTGAAAGAATAATGATTATTTTTTGAGTTATAAAGTATAGCTCAAAATTTTGAAAATTTTCAAATCATGGAAATGCATAGATTATCAGTTAAGATGAATATTGGCATATTTCTCGCTGTCTTAAAGTGTTTTTAAGTGAATGATTTTTTGTAATAATAAAAAACAATCAATTTTTGCAGTCCCTGCTTTTCCGGGCTCCGCTCAGCAGCCCGCCTACTCACGACGGTGAGACTCGCTTACCCTGAATCCTTCCTCTCGAGTGTCCCTGTTGAATCCCCCTGGCTGGAGACCGTCGTCCTCTGTTGTATCCACGTACATCTCGAGCAGTGCGTGTCGATTCGTGCCTTCTGACAGTCCGTCAGTCTTTTCCTTAAACTTTGCGCGCACGTCTGCCTCGTTTCGAACTTTTCGATCGCTCGTGCTCTCGATCTCCAGGCTCGTTGCCGGTCCCCCGGTTTCATTTCGCTACATGCTCACGCTCTCTCCCCGCTCAGTTTCGGTCTTCGTGGAGTCTGCAACCTTGCCATGTTTTCGTCTGCTTTGTTCTCACTCGCTCTCTCTCTTGTCTTGGCGCTGATATTCGTTGCGGCCGCGGTCGTTACGTTCTCGCTCTCTCTCTCTCGTCGGGTTTACGTTAGTATTGGTGGTGTCAGTGCTTCTCTCTCACTCTCTCTTCTCTTGGCGCTGACCGCGCAGGTTTTTATGGGCCCTTAAAGTCGTATAATTAAACTAAGAAAAATATAACGAATAATGGAAATGTCAATGCTTAAACTAGAAATGTAAATAGCAAATAAAAATTGTGGAGTCCCTCCTGGGGTGTCCCCTTATAAAAAAAAAACGAGAAGGAACGTGTGAGTCGCTTCTGGGGACGCGACTTTACTTATACACCTGTACTCAGTCAGTATATACATTTTTTAGCTTATAATTTTTTAGAATTAAAAAAAATTTTACATTTTAAATTTTTTTGCTACATTTGTTATCTACATCTACATTTACAATGTATTCTGTTAGTATTTGCCAGAAGAATGTTTTTATGAAAAAGAAAACCATCAAATGCGAAAAAAATTTATTTTTGGCTCAAATTTTGTTTAGTTTATTGTTTATTTTCGTATTTTTACGAAAGAAGTTTTTTTAAAAACCAAGAGGAAATTTTCATAGTTGAAGATGAGTTCTAAACTCCAGATATTATTCATCAATTGAGTTATTTACTTGACTAATGCCTGCTAAGTGGGCGAAGAGGCAATTGTCATAGGCATATATTAGTTCTAATCTCCAGATATTATTCATCAATTGAGTTATAATATGCCTGCTATTAGACGATATACACGTCGTGAAATAAGTAATCGGAATGTCCTTAATAATTTAACTCAAGAACGTGCATAAGTAAATGAAGGAAGACGTGACCATATTGCACAGGTTCGCGCTGAACAATTACCACCTCAAATTCAACCAGTAAATTTGAATCGCGCTGCTTTCGAATACGATTGCGCAATAGCCTACCAATATCTTCGCTGCGACAATATCGGTTCATTGTCTGTCGTATGCCAGCATTGCAATGCATTGAAGTTTCAATCGGAGACCCCCGGCATATGCTGAGCTGGTGGAAATGGAAAATTGCCAGTTTTGACTCATCTGCCAGAGCCATTTTATTTGAACTATTTTTATACCCGTGCTCGAAGAGTTAAGGGGTTTATTAGATTTGGGGTAAAAGTAGATGTGTGCAACACAGAGAAGAAATCGTTTCCGACCCCATAAATGATATATATTCTTGGTCAGTTTCAATAGCCGAGTCGATATAGCTATGTCTGTCTATCCGTCCGTCTTGATGAGCGGCTAGTTCTCAGAGACTATAAGAGCTATAACAACCAAACTTTGTTTCCAGACACATGTGATATCATACTGCTACAAGTATATTTTAAAATTTAAAATCCATATATGGATAGATGCATTGGTTTCTTATGATCGGAGCAATTATAAAAACAAAACATCTCGCGGAGCAATGGGCTGGCAGCCCTGTTTTTGGGGTGGGAATCGTTGTCCTTCTATGCGTTGCACTCGTCCACTTTTACCACAAATCTAATAAACTCCTTAACTCTTGGAGTACGAGGAAGAAGAAGAAAATTAAGCGGCTGAGATCAAATTGGTTGACCGAATTTTTTTTTCAACTTTTTCTGAGTTTATAAGTCAAAGTTAAAAAAAAAACATAAATTATCAATTTTGCATTTGAAATCTTAATATTTACTAGACGGTAAGCTGAAACCGTTAAGTTCCTGGCCAATTTATAGTCGCATTTATTAGCTTTTCAGAATGGTAAAGATATTTACAAATAGATGTAAGATACTTTATTTATGTTAAAAAAATGTGATACATCTGAAAAAGGCATTAAAATTACCACCTTTTTTCTATAAAAAAAGTTCTGTCAGAAGACAAAGTCATTAAATTAATTTTGAAAAAAATTTGGTTTGGTACGAAGCGGAAAAATGGTGTAGCGTAGTGTAATTAATCAATCTATAAAATTAATTTTCTTTAATCCTAATATACTTTTTACTTTTGTTTTAACTGTTTCAACTGACTCCAACAAATGATCCTCAAAAATTCATTGATATGCATATATTTTTCAAGGGTATTAAAGCATTCTTTAAGGATATTAAATTAACGTCAAATTAACAAGCATTAGCATCAACGTTATAATAAAATTTTTCTTTTGGAGCATCAATATGATATTTAAAATAGATATGTTGATGTCGTTGATCTTATAACGTTCCCACTAGATTACTATTAGTTTGTACTATAATTAAATATATTTAAAAATATTTATTTTACAGAGGACCATCTGGATATGACCGAACTCGGAATGCAGTGATCGGAAATAAAGATTTCGATTTGACTTATCTCGAAGAAGCTTATACCACAGAGCACTGGTTAGTGCGTATATATAGGGTTAAAAAACCGTTCGAGTTCAATAGGCCTTCTTTGAAAGGCAACGAAAGAGTTTTTCCCCAACAAACTTTATATCTAGAAAGGTATTGTAATCAATATACACAGTTCGCAATAATAATAATTATGAATATACATTTCCAGAACTCAAAACGTCGCAAGGGCTATATTCGAAACAGGCCAATTGTCGTTAAAAGAAAAAGAAATTTGAAATAAACTCTAAATATAATTGAATATATATATATATCGCCAATGTCTTGTTAATGTTACATATACATAAATGCTAAATGTGGATTTTTCTTGCTACCCAAAAAATTTGTAAAGGTTTCAAATTGCTACTTAAAAAAAAAGTAATACATTTTTAACATCACATTATAATAAAACACACGCATTTAAAAGGAAAATGGTCCCAAATTGTCTAGTAGGTTGGTACGTTGTTCGGTAAAACAACGCTTGTTTCCATCCAAATTTATTCAGAAATGCAAATCTGTTCGTCATTTTTTCGAAGTAGACCAAACCACTTTATACACTGATTGCGAACCAAATAAAACCCAAAAAATGTGTATACACTTTCAGAGCGTATTCTGGCATCGAAGAAATTTTTAAACTAGAGATGGGCATGGGAAAGTTCAGAGTGAAATTCATTAATAATATAATTAAAAAGAGACAATACAATAGCTGCAGTTTTTTTTACGAATAAAATTCTGACGCTTAGCAACTCAAACTAATCGTTAAAGTAATGGCTAACAGATGCCCCTTGGACCTCCACGTGCCCTCCACGCGCGGGCTTTTAATTCTCAAATTCAAACATCCTGCCAGCCGCTTTCTGTACTCGAAGGGGTTAAGGGGTATATTCGATTTTTGGTAAAAGTTGATGTGTGCAGTGCAGACAGGTTTCCGACCTCAAAGTATATATATTCTTGATCAGCATCAATAACCGAGTCCATATGGCCATGTCCATCTGTTTGTCGCTTAGCTCTGAGAGACTATATAGGAATCAAATTTTGAATTCAGACTCTTGTGATATCACACTGCTACAAGTGTTTTCGAGAAAACGAAAAAACTAAAAAACAGTATCGTAGGGAATGACCAACTCTATCAGATTGCCGAATTTCGGATCATTACACTACTCGACAAAATTGAACTTTTTCTTCCCGCTTTGCACCAAAATGACTTTCTGATAGATTTCGGGATTTAATTGAAAATTAATTTCTTCATTCTGGCTATAATAACAGTAGCTAACACGCCCAAAATGACTTTTTCTGATAGATTTCGGAATTTAACATTTTTTTGCGTTATTTTTTTTTTTCGAAATTTTGACTTTAAAAACTCATAAAAAGTCGAAAAACAAATATTTCTTGGCACACATTTTTAATTTTAAGGTATTGTTCATTAAAATCTACGGAGACACTGTGCCTATGCAGATATAAGATTATTAAGTTATGTGAAAAATAGAAGCACTACCACTGAAAAAAGAACAGTCAAAAATACCACATTTTTTTAAATTGTAAGGAAGCGATTTAGGCTGGGCTACAACTCTCAGTCAAGCCAGGGTAGAAATTACAGCAATATTTATAATTTGCCGGGACTCCGAGTCTTGAGTGGCAATGGGATGGAGGTTTCGTCTCGTGGGTACCGTGGCCAAGGGAAACGTGCGAAGGGAGTTTGCAGCTACGTACAGAGTGTGCGAGCGAGAAAGAGAATGAGTAGCGGGTCTCTGGCTGAAGTAGGCGGGGAAACCAACAGAAAGTTAATTACTTCATTCTGGCTATAATATCCGATCTGATTCAGATTCGGCTATAAGGCTATGATAGATAAGGGCACTCTCTACGATACTGCGTTCTTAGTTTTATCTTATCTTTAAAACTGTGCCTGCCACAGACTTTCGTCCTTTCTGGGGGCGGAAGTGGGCGGGGCGAAATTTTGAAATACACTTGTAGCAGTGTGATATTACATGAGTCTGGAAATCAAATTTGGTTACCCTAACTCTTATAGTCTCTGTGATCCAGGCGCTCAACAAGACGGACGGACGGACAGACAGACATGACTATATTGACTCGGTTATTGATGCTGATCAAGAATATATATACTTTATGGGGTCGGAAAATTTTCCTTCCCTGAGTTACACACATCCACTTTTACCACAAATCTAATATACCCCTTAACTCATTTTTGAGTACGGGTATAAAAACGGAATGTTGTCCCTTCAGTGGGAATGTTAGGAGTTTATGGCTGGGTAGTTCCTGGCCGAGCCATCTCTTGGCGGAGGTATACCTGGATATTACTGATCAGGTCGAGGGGCAGCTGTCGGTCAGGCGTATTGAGTGGCCATTCCAATGGCGCTTCTGACCAGCGGCCATCCTCCTGTATCATTGCTAGCCCTGTGTGTAGCCGAAACAGGTTCAGCAAGTCGGCAGCTTCTTCTAACTACAGTGCGAGGCTGCATTCCGATTCCGGGGAGTCGTTGGTATCGAACAGTGGCGGCAGTTCGTCCTCCTGGGCTATCGCTGGTGGAGGCGTGGCCATGGGGGGATGGCGTAGCGCCGATGCCTACGGGGTGTCGCCCTGTGGCGCGAAGCTCAGGCTTATGAAGGACGTGTCATCAGGCTCCGGCAAAGGCGCGTTGTGACGAAGCTCCGCTTCTTCCGGGGCTCTGCGACTGCTCTCTCCCTGCACGGGGGTTCACCAGGTCCCATTCTGCTCAAAGAGGGGATTCCCAATTGGCTGGTGGGGGCGAGGTGGCATCGCTGGAACTCGGGGCAATGGTGCTTCCTTGGTAGCCAGAGTCGGGAGCGTCCATCAGGGTGGAAACTGTCGTGACCACGCAGGATTGTGTCGTGATCATCGCTGTCCGTAGTCACGTTCTCGTCGTCGACGGCGGGTCCGTAGGCTCCGAACAAGCGACGGTTCAAGGCTTCGACGTTGTGATTGGGGGGTAGTCGGATCCCAGTAGTCGCGAAGCGGGCCTCTTCTGCTTCCCGGTCGCTGCTTTCGGATATGTCTGAATAGTGGGAGGACTTCCTCCCGGGATTCTGCCCTCTCACTACCAAGTGGTTCGGTCTGCACGGGGTTCACCAGGTCCCAGGATGTCCACAAGTCGGGCTCCCAGCCGTCTGGCTGTGGTGAGGTAGCAGGGCCACAACTTGGGGCAGCGTTGCGTGCTTGTCGGTTCGGTTCGACCTCAAAGAGGGTGGGAACCAGACTGCCCTGGCCACGCGGGATCGCGTCTTGATCGCCTGTGCCCGTAGTTGGCCGTCGGTCCCCAGCTGTCGCGGAGCGGTCGTTGGGCTGCTCTAATTTTCTGCCTCTGCGTTCGGGGCCAATGGAGGCTGCTGTTCGAGCCATCCTGCCACGGCGGCCAATCGTTGGTCCCGGGGGATCCGCTGGTAGTCAGCGAAGACTTCCTGCTCCATCCTGAATCCGTTATCGGATAGCCTGATGGCTCATATGGGTTGTAGCCACGGCTGGTTGTTAGGGCGGTGTCCCACGGCGTGGTGGCCGTACCGCCTCTCCGTCGCTGCCCTCCGCTTGGGTGTTCGGTTGCGTGGCCACGTGCTTCTAAGGGTCGTCCAAATCTCTCATGGTGTTGACGCCTCCTGTTTATTTGCCGAAGGAGAAAACCCCTAGCGGTTACTGCCTGCCTGTCTTATCTGAATGAAAATAGTACCCTCCCCCTATCCTGCTTGAGCGGTGCTTGTGAGAAGGTTAATAAATTGCTTCTTAATCTAATCGCAAAAGGGAATGTGTTTGGTTACGCAGCCAAATAATCAGTAGATTATAGTCAGTGGTGCAGCAGTAGAGTAAATCCTTATTATTGTTTGTTGTTTGCACTGCCCACTGTACTAAATTGTCATCTACATACATATGTACATATTCATGCTCCCGCATGGCAGCAGCCTATGCAGCCGTTCTCTCGCGTCTTTAACTCACACCTTTCTTTCTATCGCCTTTCGCTATCACTCTCTCGATCTGTCGCTCTCTCGCTCTCATTAGGGCACGGGCAATTCGGCCCGCCTGCCCTTTGATTTAGTCTTGATCTTGCAATCACTGCACATCGTCTTGGAATCGAGCTATTCAATCCGACACCGTCTTGACCGACCCCCGCGTCTTCAATCTGACCCCGTCTTGAATCCAGCTAACTATCCTTTCGACTCTGTACCCCTTTGTTTACTTCACCACAATAAACTGTGAATATATATATTGAACAATCATCGACTTTTTAATAATATCGCAATTACAACGCTACTGAAGAAGCTCAGTAGCTCAACAGGATGTATACGTATAATAGCTTACGGCTTGTGGGTTTGCCCCTTTCGGGGCGAGGACGTTACGGTAGCGCGCTATCGTAAGTGGCCCTCGTTAATCGTTCGCTCATTAGAGCGTCTTCGGTGTCGTCTGTGCCGGCTCATCGTCTTCAATCGCGTCGAATGCCTTCAGGTCCATCAAGTTCGCGGTATTTCCTTGCCTTCCCTGCGGGGTTTGCAGCCAAACTATGTTGGGAGATATGAATTTACGTTCTTGTACTGTCCGTCGTACTTTGGGGCCAATTTCGCTGCGAAACCGTCAGATGTTTTGGACAGGTGATGCTGGCGGAGAAGGACCATCGTTCCCAGTGCGCGTCGCCATTCTCGTCTCCGAAGATTGTAAGTCCTTCCTTGCTTTTGGGATGCCCGTTGTGTGTTCGCCTGCACCACTTTGAAGATTTCCTGTAGTCATGTTGCCTTGTCGTGTGCGGGTTCTGTTTCGTGTTCCATTCCTGGGGTCACCTCATCGTAAAGTGCTCCTGGCAGTTGGGGTTCCAAACCGAGTACGAGGAATGCTGGACTAAGCCCTGTGGTATCCGAAGCACTGCTATTGATAGCCAAGCTCAATTCAGGGAGTAGATCATCCCATGTCCGCTGGTGCCTTCATCGTCTTTATGGTCCTGTTCGCCCTCTCCGTGGGGCACGCTAAGACAGGTGCTTGAGTCAACTTCTCTTTCAGGTCCTCAAATGCTCTCTGTTGCTCCTCTCCCCAGATCCACGGTGTGCCTTTCTTTAGGAGGCTGGTCATGGAAGAGTCATCTGCCTCGAACGCTAAATGCCATGCACTCTCGACTTCCCTCCGCCATCTGGATTGTCAATACCCATTCTTCAGGTCCAAAGTGGAGATTAAGTGGGCGTCGCGTAGTCTTTCAAGGATATGGTTGATCCTGGGGAGTAGATAGGCATCAGGAATACATTATGACCGGGCATTGAGTTGCCTGAAGTCGACACACATGCGCATCTTGCCTGTCTTCTTTCCTACGAGTACGATGGGCTCGCTGTGTGGTCTCTTTGAAGCTTCGATCCGTCCGTCCCGCAGTAACTCGTCGACTTGGTCATCTATGATCTTCTGCATGGCCGAGTTTTTAGGGTAACACCGTTGCTTCACGGGCTTGTCATCCTTCATATAAATCGTTTGTTGGGCTATGTGGGCAACACCTGCTAGGCTCTCGAAATGGCTAAGTATGTACCGAGATCGGGATTGGATGGGGAAAAACGGTAGAGATCGACAAGAAATCATGATGCGCTGGTAGTTATTTCAGTGTCGTTTATTCATTATTCGCTACTTCGCTTTTCCGGGCTCATTTTGATCCTGCTTACCGCACCACTCAGCAGCCTCACGACGCTGAGACTCGCTTACCCTGAATCCTTCCTCTCGAGTGTCCCTGTTGAATTACCTGGCTGGAGACTGTCGTACTCTGGTGTTTCCGCGCACACCTCGAGCAGTGCGTGTCGATTCGCGCCTTCCGCTAGGGCCGTCAGTCTTTTCCTTTCACTTTGCGCGCACGTCTGCCTCGTTTCGAACTCCAGAACCGACTTTTTTTTCGATCTATCGTGATCTCGATATCCAGGCTCGTTGCCGGTCCCCCGGTTTCATTTCGCTACATGCTCACGCTCTGTCCCCGCTCAGTTTCGGTCTTCGTGGAGTCTGCGCCGTTTCTATGTTTTCGTCTGCTTTGTTCTCGCTCGTGTCGGGGCTTACCACGGTCGTGGGAGCTTTCTGTTGATGACACTATCAGAGATGCCGTCTGATAAAAATTCTGGAGTCCCTCCTGGGGTGTCCCCTTGTAAAAAAAAAATCGGAATGTTGTCAGTGGGAATGATAGGAACTTATGGCTGGGATGTTCCCTTCAAGGGAGAAAAATTTGTGGGGGAAGAAATTAATTTTCAATTGGGGTAGCAAGCTCCTCTCAGCGCTGAAGCCGCTACTTATTCTTTTTCTCACACACTCTGCCCTGTGGAATGCGAGACCTTTCGCGGAGATATAGAATCTACATTTTAGATGTAGACTGGGTACGGGAACACAAGTAGATTCGCGTCCACAGAAGCGATGTAGAACGTTCCTTCAAGTTCAATTTGTTCGTAGCAGAGAGCAAGGCGTAGACAGAGTTGCCGTATAATTGAAGTACAAATGGAATGGAAATTGATTTTGATGCAATATCCTGGAATTTCATAGCTTTTTCTCCAGCACATATTCCTTTATATGCATATGGAGTTAAATGGATATAAAGAGGTCTTGCTCAAATGCGTACACTTTTTATACCCGTACTCAAAAAAGAGTTAAGGGGTATATTAGATTTGTGGTAAAAGTGGATCTGTGTAACGTAGAGAAGAAAAATTTTCCGACCCCATAAAGTATATTTATTATTGATCAGCATAAATAGCCGAGTCGATAGAGCCATGTCTGTCTGTCCGTCTTGTTTGACGCCTGGATCTCAGAGATTATAAGAGCTAGGACAACCAAATTTGGTTTCAAGACTCATGTGATATCACACTGCTCCAAGTATATTTCAAAATTTCGCCCCGCCCCTTTCCGCCCCCACAAAGGACGAAAATCTGTGGCAGGCACAATTTTAAAGATACGATAAAACTAAAAACGCAGTATCGTAGAGAATGCCCATATCTACCAGATTGCCGAATATGAATCAGATCGGATAATAATTATAGCCAGAATGAAGAAATTAATTTTCAGTTGCTTCCCCCGCCTCCTCCAGCAAGACAAACACTACTCATTCTCACTTCTCGTTTTTTGCCTAGAGTTATGTTTTTGTGGGAAATATTTTACATATTTTTGCAGAATAGTTAATCGTACCAATGCAAGATGCTTTCTCACAATATTATAGATCTTAACCATTATGCGTTAGGTTTTTACTTTTCGTAAAATTTGTATCTTTTGCTACAAAAGCAAGCAACGTGTTATTTGTCTCACTTTTAACGATATTGTCCATCGCTGATCAGGAAACTTAATCCCTAAGCATCTCACTACATGATTTAAACAAGTTCTTCTCTAGGTTCGTCTTCTCCCACGCAGCTGTCAATATATTCTGCTGCCTGAAGACCTCCAGCGACTTTGGTAAAACTTTAATATGCTTTGCAGATTTAATATACGCACGTGCGTGTTGAGTTTGCTTTCCTTCCTTAACTGCATTGTTTCAATTGTTTTTTTTACTTGATTATTTTTAAAAAAAATTATTTAAAAAAGCCATTTGGTTTGTCACTATTCTCGGACACAAAGCGAGATTTATTTTAACAGTATTTATTTGGCGATACGACTCAAAGGAAGATGATTTACAAATCTAATAAAAGAAATAGTTATAGTTATGCACTCCAAGGATTGCAGCTACAGCGTCAGGTGTGGAGTATCTTGTTACCCAGCGAACTTTGTAAGGTTCCCATTTCAGGCTGGGATATGCATCAGTCTGTCCAGGTTCCGCTACAAGAAAATTTGTAGATTGTATGGGAACTTCAGGTTTCGGGCTGGCCTTGAAATGTAGTAGGCAAGGGGAGAAGAATGATGACGCGGTAGTTTTGTGGTTGTTGGTTTATTGTTTACTGCCTTTATTCGCTTAATTGTTTACGTTTCTAGACTTGCTGGTCTCGCTGATTATGTGGTGCGCTATGGGACTGCGTAGTGCAGCCTCTGGGGTTCGGGCTGATGGACTGCCTGCTTTTTCAGCCGATCTTGGCCCTTTTATGCAGCTGGCTATCGCACCAGTCTTTGACCCAGAAATAATTGCTTATTGCTAACTTATGATTATTGGGTGACAATAATTTTGAAGCATGGTAATTGGGTCGAAGCTTGGTGCTTCGTTGACAATTGGCTAGTGGGTCAGTAGTGTTTTGTTGAGACTGCGTCGCGGTAGGTGTGGGCTACAGTTGAGAATTGGGTTTTGGTAGCTCCGCATCGCGGAAGGTGATATCTGAATTTGTGTCGATGTTTCGAGGTCGAGTGGTTGCGAAATATCGCCAAGAAGTGGGTGACCTAGAATTTCGTGCTGTTTTTTTTCGCTGATTGCGAAATAATGCAAAATGCGTAGAGTTGTTGATCGGGAGTTCTCAATTTTCGTAATTGCGTGCGTTGCTTAAGAATATTTTCTTTTCCGGAAGTGCTGACGCACCGCTATTTGTGGGGAACCGTGGTCGTGTCGTTTTGATACACTACTCGCACAATCTCTAATAATTATTATAATTATAATTATAGCTTATGGCTGCAGAGAAGGCAGTACGGGAAGAGCTCATCCGAATTGATTTCGAAAAAAATAGACATAAAGTTCAACATACAACCATTCTAAACCGTCTCCTAAAAATAACATGAACAAGAAGTTGTAAGCTATTTTTATTTTATTTTCTATTTAGGAATATACTTAACTTTAGGTATTAAGTATGTGAGGACCTGTCTCAGGCTGGGATATGCATCAGTCTGTCCAGGGTCCGCTACAAGAAAATTTGTAGATCGCAGGTGACTTCAGGTGTCGGGCTGGCTTGAAACGAGCAGGCAAGGGAGAAATGATGACACGAGAGTTGTGTTGGTTTGTTTCTTTGTTTATTTAATACTTTTTATGCACTTAGTTATTCGTTGCTTTAGTTACTGACGCTACAATGCGCTGGTGGACTGCGTATTGTGGTGTTTTGCGTTTGTGACTGCCTAGTGCAGTATCTTGTGTTCTTGGTCTCTTTTGTTTTCGGTCTGATGTACTGCCTAGTGCAGTGTCTTGGGTGGGTGACTGAGTGACTGCCTAGTGCAGTGTATTGTGTTCGGGCTGATGGACTGCCTGATTTTTCGGCCGATCTTGGCCCTTTTATGCAGCTGGCATCTGGGTTTTGACCCGGAAATAATTGCTTATTGCTAACTTATGATTAATTCTGTGACAATCATTGTGGACGTGTTAATTGGGTCGAATTGGGGTCAGTGTGTTTTTGAAAAGGTTTTGCTGAGACTGCATTCTTTGACCATAAATGTAGGGTGTGTTGATTGGGGTCGAAGCTCGGTGCTTCGTTGACAATTTTTGGTAGGGGGTCAGGGTAGCTTGATGACTTATTACTATTGGGTGACAATAATTGTGGGTTAGTGGGTTTTTGCCCAGACTGCATCGCAGTAGGTGCGGGCTGCAGTTGAGAATTGGGTTTAGGATGTATTTTGCTAACTCGGCAGCGCGGGAGGTGATATCTGAATTTGGGTCGATGTTTCGAGGCCGAGTGGTTGCGAAGTATCGCCAAGAAGTGGGTGACCGAGAATTTCATGCTGTTTTAGCTGATTGCGAAATAATGCAGAATGGGTAGAGTTGTTAATCGAAATTTCGTGCGTTACTTAAGACTATTCTATTTCCCGGAGGTGCTGACACACCGCAATTTGTGGAGAACCGTGGGTAGAGCCATGGTTCGTTAGCTCCATGTATATCAGTTTGATTATTGTCTCCGGCCAGCGTGGATGTGCTGACCCTCTGCCGTTTGTGACGAGCCATGGCTAGAACCATGGTTCGTTACAAATAGCGTTGTAATTGCGATATTATTAAAAAGTCGATGATTGTTCAATATATATATTCACAGTTTATTGTGGTGAAGTAAACAAGGGGTACTGAGTCGAAAGGATAGTTAGCTGGATTCAAGACGGGGTCAGATTGAAGACGCGGGGGTCGGTCAAGACGGTGTCGGATTGAATAGCTCGATTCCAAGACGATGTGCAGTGATTGTAAGATCAAGACTAAATCAAAGGACAGGCGGGCCGAATTGCCCGTGCCCTAATGCGAGCGAGAGAGCGAAAAATCGAGAGAGTGATAGCGAAAGGCGATAGAAAGAAAGGTGTGAGTTAAAGACGCGAGGGAACGGCTGCATAGGCTGCTGCCGTGCGGGAGCATGAATATGTACATATGTATGTAGATGACAATTTAGTACAGTGGGCAGTGCAAACAACAAACAATAATAAGGATTTACTCTACTGCTGCACCACTGACTATGATCTACTGATTATTTGACTGCGTAACCAAACATAAACAGTTGTATAAAATTAGTTTTTTAATTCTAGATTCGTTTTTTATCGACTCGCGGATAATCTGTGCTTTATCTCTTAATAGATATTACCAAAAAGCTTAGTAGCCACTTTCAGCACTTCTGTTGAGATCTTTCCGCAGCTAGATTCATTTACTGATTTTCGATTTAAAGCCGTGCGTAGAGGCAATAAAAAATTGGTATTTGCATTTGATCCAAGCTGATAACTTTCCATAGATTAGTAAATAATTTTGAAAAGTGGTTACCTGTCGGCATGAAAATATCCCTGATTAGCGTGTATTAATTTAACACCAGAGTGTGTCATGTTACAAATACTCATATACATGCAGTGATCTGGGAGATAGTTATATTCACAGGGTATTACGAATAGCTTGTACTCTTCGTGTATAGATAATATATGTTTTTCCCAATGAAATTCCCGCATTCGAGTTCACACCAAGGCGGCCATAGAATGGATGACGTGCAAATCGGTTGTACCAACCTATGTTTTCATTCTCGTGTTCAGGCGTCAGCGCAGCAATTTGAGTATCATTAAACTTTTTAAAAAAGTTCCATATGTCAGATATTGGTGACAAAAATAATATATCTGTGTCAACATATAGCAATGAGTCCACATCGGTCAACAAAGACTAGAAAATGATAAAGTATATTATCAAAAAAAGGTTAGTGTAAATTTTAAAATAGTGAGTTAGTTTTGAAATTATTTACTACACGTTTATTAACTAAAGAGGAAGTCTTCCTTTAAAGGCCGTAGCGGCCGATACTCTTGACTGTTAGTTCGCTCGCCGATTTTGCGAGACGCCTTAATGTCGTAGACTATACGAGCTAGACCAACTGCCGACTTCTTGTGCACGCACTCTTAAGATAATCAAGATAATCAGATGAATCAAGTTTCAATCAACTTTTTGAATGCACAAAATCTAGTGGCATTTATAAATTTTAAGTTTTGGGAATACCGCTAACTTAATCATTATAATAAAAATCATAAATATTTACAAACTTGTTTCTCAAAAGTCTGTTACATGTTTAAAGCTTAAGCTTACCGGTTGTGAAATATTAAGCTTTCAAAAGCAAAATGAGTTTTTTTATTTTTTTTCGGAATAAATAAATTTGACATAAAATGTTTGTTTTTGATATTTTCTTTATTTTATTCGTAAAGGCGCGATAATTAAGCCTTGTTTAAAGTATCGTTTAGAAAAATCTCAAAATCGCATTTTTCTATTAAATACCGATCGGTAAGTTTCTAGTCCAACTGCAAAACAAACGAAAGGGACTTGTACTTTTGATGTATCCACTAAGCAAACAACACATAGAGGCGTCAAATCGACTAAAAACTGCCTGCCGGGAGCCCATAGCTTCGGCAGAGCACTCGGCTCTCTCCGACATGAGCTGAGAGAGAGAGCCTTTGCAGCTGAATATAAACCGTGTGCGTATGTAACTGTGCCTTCAATATCATCATTTACATACATATTTATATTGTTCTTATTATTATTACTATACTATTTTTGCTTCCTATATTATACAATACAAATAAATAACCTATTAACTATTTTATTATAACATACATATATCTTATTCATACTTTATATTCTTCTTTTTATTATTATTCTTAATATATTATATTATGGAAATACCAACTAAGGACCATAGACAAGCTGGCTCCAGGTGCGTTATAGAATCGTGCTTGCGAGGGTACAGGAATGGCGCCGAGCCTTTTCCTATACGCCTTTTCAAAATTCCCAAAAACGAAAATGTTCGTCGTCTGTGGGTTGCAAATTGTAATCTAGGTCCGGATGTAAATTTAAATAAAGCGCATATACGCAATCAACATTTTAAAAATAAGTATTTTGGCAATAAAAAACGAGAAGGAACGTGTGAGTCGCTTCTGGGGACGCGACACTACTTATACCCGTACTCAGTCAGTATATACATTTTTGAGATATGATTTTTTAGAATTTTAGAAAAAAAAAAAATTTTACATTTTACATTTTTTTGCTACATCTGTTATCTACATCTACATCTACAATGTATATTTTACATCTAACATGTAGATTATAGATGTACCATTTATATTCTGCATCTCCACCGATAGGTGTGGGGGTTGGGGGGGGGGGGGGGGGGGGGGGGGGGGGGGGTTTTTGTTTTGTGTGGGGGGGGGGGGGGGGGGGGGAAAAAAAAAATAATTTTTTTTTTTTTTTTTTTTTTTTTTTTTTTTCTTTTTTTTTTTTGGGAATTTGGTGGATATGGGCATTCTCTACGATACTGCGTTTTTAGTTTTATCGTATCTTCAAAATTGTGCCTGCCACAGATTTTCGTCCTTTGTGGGGGGGAAGGGGGGGGGGTGAAATTTGAAATACAAACCCTTTTCAAAAGACGGACAGACGGACGCACTGACGGACGCGGCTATATCGAGTGTGCTAATTATGCTGATCAAGAATATATATACTTTATGGGGTCGGAAACGTTTTTTTTTTTTCTTTCCTTCTTTTTTCTTTTTTTTTTATTTTTTTTTTTCTTTTTTTTTTTTATAAAAATAATTGAAATCTCTGTGTTGTTTTTTTAACTTTTTTTTTTTTAGCCACCACTTTCAATAACAACCTTCCTCAAGCTACCGAAAAAAATGTGTTTAGATTTTCGGATAATAGCGACGATTCTGATTCTGATTTTAAAAAAGAAACTTTTATAGTAAAAACAGTTTTTTTTTTTTTTCCCTCTTCTTCTCTTTTTTTTTTTCTCTTTTTTTTTTTTTTTTTTTTTTTTTTTTTTTTTTTTTTTTTTTTTTTTTTTTATTATAAAAATTTTAAATTTTTTTTTTTTTTTTTTTTTCTTTTTTTTTTTTCTATTTTATTTTTTTTTTTTCTTTTAATTGTTATTTTTTTTTTTTTTTTTTTCTTCCCCTCCTCGGGGGCGCCGAACGCGGAGAGGGGGAGGAGAAGGAGATATAGTATCAAGTCTCTGGCTGGTGGAGGCGGGGGAACCAACAGAAAATTAATTTCTTCATTCTGGCTATAATTATGATCCGATCTGATTCATATTCGGCAATCTGGTAGATATGGGCATTCTCTACGATACTGCGTTTTTAGTTTTATCGTATCTTTAAAATTGTGCCTGCCACAGATTTTCGTCCTTTGTGGGGGCGGAAGGGGGCGGGGCGAAATTTTGAAATACACTTGTAGCAGTGTGATATCACATGAGTCTTGAAACCAAATTTGGTTGCCCTAACTCTTATAGTCTCTGAGATCCAGGCGCTCAACAAGACGGACGGACGGACAGACGGACAGACGGACAGTCGGACAGACGGACAGTCGGACAGACGGACAGACGGACGGACAGACGGACATGGCTATATCGACTCGGCTATTGATGCTGATCAAGAATATATATACTTTATGGGGTCGGAAACGTTTCCTTCTCTGCGTTGCACACATCCACTTTTACCACAAATCTAATATACCCCTTAACTCTTTTTTGAGTACGGGTATAAAAATTATTTGGAATTTGACGTAGATATGGAAAGTCTACCTTCCGTCGCCATCGAACCCGTTGATAGTAAAATGAATGTATCTGATGAGCCTACCCAAAATGTGGAATTTTGTCCGAACTGCTTAAAGAAGGAGCAAAATGAATTACATTACAAAAATAAGTATTGGGAAATGTCTCAAAAACTTAAAGAAAAAACAGGAGTTCAATTGTATAGGAAGAAGGTACATAAGCTGCAAACATCGTTAAGGATCGAAAAATACAAGAAGCTCCGATATTCGAAAGAGTCACGTAAACGGGAAAATATATTTACAATGATAGACAAGAATAAAATGATATCAAAAAATTCAAATTCGGTTTGCAAAATGCTCCTTAAAAATAAAACTTTCTGGCAAGAGGATGAAAAAATAATTGCTCAAAGCATACATTTTTATTCTTCCAAGGCATATGATTTTATGCGAAATGATTTGTGGTTAAATTTTCCGTCTAAATCATCTTTGGGTAGATGGGCTCCTATGAAATGTTTGGTCCCAGGCCTAAATAAGAGTTTATCAAACACGTTGCTTACAATATTTTCAAAAATGGATGTAAAAAGTAAGCATTTTCGATGAAATCTCAATTAGAAAGGGCCTGCATTATAATTCACAGCGAGATGAAGTGGAAGGGTTTTTGGATGATGATGTGGAAAATACATCTCAACTGTGCAAGCAAATTTCTGTATTCATGGTTAGGGGGCTCTATGTGAGTTGGAAATATGTTTTAAGTTACTGTTGAGCTATTGAGATTTTTCAATAGCGTAGAGCTAAATCGACAATTCGTACTTTGATTAATTCACACCACAGTTTGTTTGATTATGTTAGTTTCTTTATTTGCCATGCAAGGCGAGTGGGAGTAGTATGGGCAAGAGTTAGCAACAGGCGGACCCGTGGTGGACCGTGTTGGAGCGAGAACAATAAAAGGTTTTTGTATAAAAAGTAATAACGATGTAGCAGGTCACTGTGCCAACCGACGATATGTTGTACGTTTGATGATGCGAGATTTCGAAGTGTCGAAGCTGCGCAGACGAGCCTCCCTCACAGCCTTCGTCGGCTGACGATTTTCGGGAAGGGGAAAAATGACTCAAGAGCGCAGAGTCAGGTAGGCAATGTTGTGGATAAGAGCTTAGCTCTACACTCTTTGCGCTGCCATGGGCCGGCGCTTAGCCGAACATTCTCCCCCGTTGAAGAGCACGGGTCTTCGACATCCTTCTTTGGCAGCATACACAGCTTTGCGATAGCCCTCGTGGTGATCCCAGTAGCCGTTTTGAGCTCAGCTACCCTGGAAACGCCATCTCTGCCGGCGATCAGTTTCGTCACCCTTCCCAGCGGCCACTTAACTGGAGGCAAGTTCTCGTTCTTTACGAGGACCACGTCGCCGACGCTGAGGTTAGGCTGCTCAGTCCTCCATTTTGCCCTCTCCTGCAGAAGCGTGAGGTACTCCTCTCGCCAGCGGGACCAGAAAGTCTGCTGCAGGAAGTTGACCTGATGCCAGCGATCAAGACGATTGAAGTTGAGTCCGGTCACATCTGGTTCTGCGAAGGTACGGATTGGAGCAGTACCTAAGAAATGCGCAGGTGTTAGCATGTCTAAATCGTCAGGATGCTCTGAAATGGGAAGTAATGGCCTTGAGTTTATTATGGCGGTGATATGGCACACAAGCGTTCTCAGGTCATCAAAGCACAGCAAGGAGCTGGAAGCGGAACGGTAGAAATGATGTTTGGCTGTTTTAACCGCAGCCTCCCAGAGTCCGCCAAAGTGGGGAGAGCGAGGGGGAATAAACCGCCAGTCAATATGATCCGCAACGCAAAACTCCTGAACTTCCTTCATATGCCTTTCTGCCAGGAACAGCTTCTTCAACTCTGCCAACTCGTTCTTTGCTCCCACAAAGTTGGTTGCGTTATCGGACCAAATTTCCCTGGGCCGACCGCGAGTTAAAATTAATCGCTTCAGAGCGCTTATGAACGCTGGCGTCGATAGATCCTGCACAAGCTCCAAGTGAACGGCCTTGGTGGCAAAGCATATGAAGAGGCATATGTAGCATTTGATGGGTGGTCTGGTCCGCACCTCACTCTTATAAAAGAACGGACCACAAAAATCCACACCGGTGACTGCAAAAACGTACGACGCATTCACACGATCCTTCGGCAAGTCGGCCATAATATGCTGCAGCAGGCGCGGCTTGGCCTTAAAACATCTGGTGCAGCGATTTACGACGCTGGCCACTGTCTTGCGCCCTCCAATCGGCCAATACTCATGCCGAATAAGTGCGAGCAATGACCGAGGCCCAGCGTGCAAATTCTGCTCATGAACATGCACAATTACAGCAGATGTGACGGGATGACGCCTTGGAAGAATGACTGGGTGCCGTGCGTTGAAATCAAGTGATGAATTTTCCAACCGCCCACCGACGCGTAACAAGCCATGGTCATCCAGGAACGGCGCGAGTGACGAGATAGAGCTAGACGACTGCACCTGCTGTTCGTCACACAGAGTCTTGTAGTCAGGCCACAAATGCACTCGCTGAATCGAACGAAGAAGTATCCGCGTACCACCAACGATGTCAGCTACTGTTAATCCGGACGACCTTTTGCGCTGCAGAAACTTGAATACGTATCCAAATGTGCGCTGGATCTTTCCGAAGGAATTGGAGAACTTTCGGCCGTCAGATAAGTCTACGAATGGACAAATTGCAATCAGGACCCTCTTGCGCAACTCCAGTGTTGGCGCGGATTGAATAGACGCTGCTGGCCACAGAGGTTGCTCATCCTGAAGAAAGGGTGGCCCGTGGGCCCAAAGTTGCGATTCCAGAAGCTCTGACGGCGAAGCGCCTCTGGACAATATGTCAGCAGGGTTTTGGGCGGTGGGCACGTAGCGCCACTCCATCTGAGCAGTCCGCTCCTGAATGGCTGAGACCCGATTTGCAACGAATACGTTAAAGCTTGATGAGTCATGGCGCACCCAAGACAAGGCAGTTGTGGAGTCCGACCAGCAATAGAAGCTTCCAGTGAACAATTTAAGTTGCTGTATCTCACTGATCAATTGAGAAAGCAAGTCAGCGCCACATAACTCCAACTTGGGCACCGTCAATACCGACACGAGACTTCGCACACAGAAGTTGCACGTACGCGCGATTATTTGTCCTTGACACAACGTAAATACATGCTCCATAGGCGTCTAGGCTGGCGTCACAAAACCCGTGAACTTCCACTGTTGAATTGGGGAGAACTGACAGACGAGGAAATCTAAACAGCTGAGGGGTGGACAAACTCTCGCAGAAAATGGTCCACGCTGATGAAAGAGACTCTGGCAAACTCTCATCCCATTGGAGCTGCTCCTTCCATACCAACTGAAGGAAAATCTTTGCCTTTGCGATGACAGGCCCAATCAGTCCTAAAGGATCATAAAAACGAGCAATCGTTGACAACATTGAACGTTTCGTCGGCTTTGATGGCAGCTGCGTGAGTACTACCGAAAAGAGAAAATTATCAGATGAAGGCTCCCAAACCAATCCAAGAGCCTTTGTGAAGTCGGTGCCATCGTCGAACCTTAGCAGCGTTTCCTTATCCTTGTCAGGAATTCCCTCAAGTACGCCAGGGACGTTGGAGCACCATTTCCGAATTGGGAACCTTCCCCGAGCCAATAACTGGGATGTCTGCCTCATCTTTTCGCGCACTTCCTCTACAGATCCTCCTCCAGTCATCAAATCGTCGACATAGAAATTGGAGGTCAACACTTCCGAGCCAATGGGAAATGCAGTCCTCTCTTCTTCTGCCAATTGGAGCATGGAGCGAATTGCAAGATAGGAAGCCGGTTTGGTTCCATATGTTACTGTGTCGAGCTTGAACGCCTTCACATCCTCGTGAGGGGAATCCCTCCATAGGATGCACTGCAGGTAATTGTCCGGCTCAGATACTCGGACACACCTGTACATCTTGCAAATGTCTCCAGTCAGCGCAATGAGGAACGTACGAAAACGAAGCAGCGTATGTAGAAGCTTTGGCTGGATAGTAGGCCCAGCCATTAGGACCTCGTTTAACGAAAAACCTGTTGATGTTGTGGCAGATCCATCGAACACGACCCGCAATTTGGTGGTCGTGCTGTCCTCCTTAAGCACGCAATGATGCGGTAGAAAATAGCGACAACGACTGAACAGTTCTGATTCCACCAACGACATATGATTAAGCTCTTGGTACTCCCTAATGAAAGATGCGTACTGAGCCTTCAGCTGCGGACGACGCTCAAGTTTCCGCTCCAAATTGAGGAACCGCCGATATGCTTGCGTGTATGAGTCGCCCAAGATCTCCAAACTTTTCTTGATGGGCAGCTTCACGGCAAACTCTCCAGATGACAGGCGCGAGAAAAATTGCTTTGAAGTGATCTTCACAATCGACATCCTCCTGCTTGACCATCACCGAATCTTCAGTGGAACTTTCAACCTCCCAGAAACGCCTCAGTAACAGTTCCACTTGATCAAGAGACTCCTGCCTGACGTCAGATGAGGCCTGAGCCCCAAGTAAGGCTGTCCTACGCGTTTGCTGACCACCTCCTGAAACCACCCATCCAAGGCGAGTCTTCTGAAGCGATGGCAAGCCAACATCCAATTTGATTTGGCCAATGCACAGCAGCTCGAAGAATAGGCTAGCCCCAATGAGCAGGTCAATACGCTGTGGCCTGAAGAACTGCGGATCTGCCAATGGTAAATTCGGCGGAATTTTCCAACCAGAAACGTCAACTGAAAAGCTGGGCTGCTGCTCGGTGATTGTGGGAGCTACCAACGCGACGAAACTGGTACTGTAGTCAGAGGCTTGGGACTGCAAGTTGAGTCCCACAGTATAGCCCTCCGATACAAAACTGGAATCCCCAAGACCCGATACTGCGGCCGACGACATGGTCCTTTTCAGTCTAAGTTTTTGGGCGAGGCTGGAGGTTATAAGGTGCATTTGTGATCCGGAGTCCAAGAGTGCCCGACATGGTACGAGCGATCCAGCACGATCCCTCAGCAGAACAACTGCAGTGGCTAAGAGCACAACATCCCTGCAAGAGTTCTGTGCAACCAGAGAGGCAGCTGAGGACTGCGGCTGCGCTTCAGGGTGCGGGAATGAAGAGACAACGGGTTCCGTGGGCGAGGGTCTGGCGTTTAAATGCAATAAAGTGTGATGTTTGCTACCACAGTGACGACAAGTTGATGACCTGCAAGTGCGCAATTGATGGCCAGCCTTCAGGCAATTCAGGCAAAGACCAAGCTTTTTCACCTTAATTAGGCGAAGGGACGGCGAAAGATTCCCAAACAGCGCGCATGTATATATGCCATGGCCCGCAGTATTGCAAAATAGACACTCAAGAGAAACAGACTCAGTGGCTACAAATGAACTTCTAGCGTTGCTCTGTACTTTTTTAATCTTTCCCACCTGAATGCCAGGCGTATACATTGCCATAGAGTGCTCGCGATTCTCCAACTTCTGACATCTTTGCTCCAGAAAAGCGGTGAATTGTTGGCTTGTGGGTATGCTGTCCAGCGATGACGTTTCCTCCCACTTGGCTTGCGTAGCGCTGTCCACCTTCTGCAGCAGGCTGTGTATCAAGATACAGTCTGCAATCTGCTCCGTTGTTCCCATACTCTGCAAAGCCCGAAGATTAGCATTCCCAGTGTCCGACAAAGACCGAAGTTGCGACACAGACGAAGCCTCTACGCGCGGAACACCCAGAATGTCCGTGACATGCGCCTGAAAAATTAAACGTTTGTTATTAAAACGCTTATCAAGAAGGTCTAGCGCGATGGGATAGCTGGCGTGCGTGAACTCTAGAGACGAAATAGTGTCTAGTGCTGGTCCTTTCAGGCAGGAACGCAGGTGCTGCAGCTTCTCCACATTTGACAAATCGGTATCCTTGTCTATTATGGAGGAAAACATGCTCCAAAACGAGGAATACTGAGCGTAGCCACCACTGAACTCAGGAAGCTTCAACTCCGGCAGGCGTGGCCGACTTTGCACTACGACCGTAGTTGGGGCCTCTCCTACATGGTCCGTCCGCATTGTTGAGCATGGTAGCATTGTGGGCTGCCGCTTGTTTAACTCCCGTTTCATGCGAATCTCCAGCATGACCACGCACTCGTCAAACTCCTCCCTCAAGGGACTACCGATCTCATCGAGATCAATCCTCTCCAGGGCATTATGGTGCTCGTTGAATGAAACTACAAGCTCCGCTAGCAATTTCAGCCTCAGGTTCAGCTCCTCCTCACTGAGCTCGCCGATTCTCTCCTTGCCAACGGCCGTTTCGATTCTCCGTGCTGCCCCTACCATGGATTGCACCTTGCGCTTGTAGAATGCAGCTTCCGAATCGACGAACAATGGTGAGGGGGGCAAGAGTGAGGGGGTGCTATTAGAAGCCATTGGGTATGTTTACGATGCACTGGGCTACAGTTTCTGAAGCACGGAGAGGTTAATAACCGGTGAATAACCTCGAACAGTTTGATAGGAACTGTACACTCGATCGCAGCGCTCAAACACACGGGCTCACAGTTCTACAGGCCAGCAGCGAAAGTTCACAGTTTTAAAATAACTGAGTAGGTGCAGCTGACAACAACAATGGCATGCACACTTAGAGCACCGAAAACCGAAACGAAACAACCGCAAGACAAACCGCAAAGCAGATGACGCGAGAACCGTTTATGTTGCTTGTGCACAAACGCCGAATCGAAAAACCGTGGTACAAAGCGAATTAAACAACCGACAAGTGTTATTTGCGAGGCATATATATGTGTATATATATAAATATATATCGATTATATCACGTCGGGGTCACCAAAATGTTGAGCTATTGAGATTTTTCAATAGCGTAGAGCTAAATCGACAATTCGTACTTTGATTAATTCACACCACAGTTTGTTTGATTATGTTAGTTTCTTTATTTGCCATGCAAGGCGAGTGGGAGTAGTATGGGCAAGAGTTAGCAACAGGCGGACCCGTGGTGGACCGTGTTGGAGCGAGAACAATAAAAGGTTTTTGTATAAAAAGAAATAACGATGTAGCAGGTCACTGTGCCAACCGACGATATGTTGTACGTTTGATGATGCGAGATTTCGAAGTGTCGAAGCTGCGCAGACGAGCCTCCCTCACAGCCTTCGTCGGCTGACGATTTTCGGGAAGGGGAAAAATGACTCAAGAGCGCGGAGTCAGGTAGGCAATGTTGTGGATAAGAGCTTAGCTCTACACTCTTTGCGCTGCCATGGGCCGGCGCTTAGCCGAACAGTTACTTTGCAACATCCACTGGGCTAACTTCTCTGAAGTTAAAGGAAAAAATCGAAAATAATATCAAAGATGCTGATAAATTGGGGATTAATATTAGAGCAATTGTATGTGACCAAGGCTCAAACAACCGTGGAGCCTTTACAAAATTTGGGGTGAGCTTGGAAAACCCATATTTTAAAGTCGATGATCATATTATAAAAATCATTACGAATCATTATCGAAACACCTGCTGGACCAGTATCATGGAAAGTAGTTGAAAAATTGTTTGAAATAGATACTAATAACTCGTATACTAGATTATGTCCAAAATTAACACGTAAGAACATAGACCCCAATTCATTTGAAAAGATGAAATATGCCACACAAGTATTTAGCCACACGGTATCCTCTGCAATTAAAACATTAATTGAAAGTGGCAATTTTGCTGATTGCAGGGATGTAGCATATTCAACTGATATTTTCTTCGAAAGGGTAAATAAAATGTTTGATTGCTTAAACAGCAATAATCTAAGTGACAAAAACCCAATGAAGTGAGCTCTACAAAAAAATAACAATGTGGAAAATTACATTATGGAAATGAAAGAGTATTTTGAGAAGAGTCGTTATCCCAGCAATGTATATTGTATTGAACTTATTCTCTCTATGAATTCAATACTATTGCTTGCTCACGACGTTCGGAATGAAAATAAAGATTTTTACTTCTTGATTTTGTCTCGACTGAATCAAGATGCATTGGATTCTCTATCTAATAAGAAGTAGAGGGGTTACCAACAATAATCCAATGCTCTTCGAATTCAACGCAATCATTTTAAATGAAAATCATTGTCAATTCATTGTCAATGAAAATCATTACCTCAAAAAGTACAAGTGGAAACTGTGAACCGGATGATGACAACATGCTTATAAATGTGATTGATGAGGCAAAGCGAGAAATTCAAAACGAAATCTCGGAGACCAAAGAACAGTTACCTTGCCAAGAGGTTGCCTTAGAAAAATGCAATAATGAACATAGCTCTCATATAACCGAGACTATGGATTTTTCTTCCACTAATATTATTAGTGCAAGTAGTGAAAACGCATTGCATTATTTTACAGGTTTTGTGTTGTATAAGTCGCAACAAAAGTTTAATTGCGACACCTGCGGCGAACTTTTAAAGGACAACATTGTGCAATGCGAAAATTCAGAGCAATTTTTGTTCAATAAAAACTTTAAAAGTATCAATAATAATTTAAAGCTCAAGGCCCCACACGACGATTTTTTTAATTTAATAAAACTATTTTACAATATATTCCATGATATCTTTACAAAGAAACCCCATATGCGGAATATCAAGCAAATTATTTATAACCAATGCATTTTACAAACTGAAAGCTATGTGAAATACAGCAATTGGTTTTCTGAAACACATGTCTGCAGTGCACATAGAAAACATATTATTAATTATTTTCTGCTAGTTCTGCTTGGAAAGAATAGTATTTGGCTTTCGGAAAAATTATTAGGTACGTCTGGAAATCAGAGTTCAAATAAGATAAAAATATTAAAGTCTTAAAGTCTTAAACACAAAATAAAATACGTTTGTTCACATGTATGAATATATTATATTATTATTATGTACACATATTTTTATATAAAAACGAACATCAAAACAAAAAAGAAATGACAAAAAAGATTTTCGTTGCTAGGCGTCAGAGTCAGCGGACACAAATACAGGCATAGTTACAGCACACGCACACGGTTTATATTCGACACAGCTGCAAAGGCGCTCTCTCTCGGCTCAAGTCGGAGAGAGCCGAGTGCTCTGCCGAAGTTATCGGCTCCCGACCGGAAGGACTGGGAGCCAATCGTCCAAAAATTGTATGCAGGCAGTTTTTAGTCGATTTGACGCCTCTATGTGTTTTTTGCTTAGTGATGTATCTCTAGTTATGCCTATGTATGTATGTACATGTGTACATCTCCTTTTCTAGAATACTGTTACTTCTTCAGTGTAATTCTGAATTCTCTCGAGATCGAAGCTGTTGCGTTTCTACAATGTGTATGTCCGGATTGAGGAATTTAAACAGAGAGTTACTTTTTATAATTCATGCAGACTTTATTTTAAAATAGAATTTAGATTTGTGGTGTTCTAAACAACTCTGAGACAAGACTAGCCCATTCGTTGATAAAAAACCTGATTTTGCGCGATATTCCAGGAGCCTGCCTACAAAATATGTTTAGTGTAGGACCTAAAGATTCTTTACAGGCTGAAAAATACATTAATTCCGAACATCAATCCTGTTAAGAACAGGAGACAGTTTGTAACTTCTAGGCAACTTTAAATGGAAGTAAAACGATACTAAGCGAATATAAATCAGTTTTAAAAAGCAATGGAACGATATTGAGTACTAATGCAATTTCTACATTCCCGTAATCTATATATACGAGGGCGGATCAATAAGTCTGAGACCTCTTGGATTAAAATCAAATCTCATTCCCCCGAGCCATTTTTCACGTTTAAAAACAAGAATTATTCATTAAGGACTAAATCTAGAGAATTGGGTGAGTGAGGGAAGCCTAATTCACGGATTTTCGCAATGAAAAATGCACATGTCTGCGCCCTTGCATTGTTCTGGTGGAAAAGATTTTTATTCTTGGCCAAATTCTGTCGTTCTTTTTTAAATTCTCATTAAATCGATAATAATGATAATGATATAAGGATTATGATGATAATAATAACATTGGCATAATGTTCACCATTGTCTGTTTTACTCTTTTTGAAGGCTACCAATGTGGTTAATACCGCGATCATTCAAAAAAACTTTCACCATGACTTTATTGGCTGAAAAACCAACCTTTGCCTTCTTTTGCCTAGAATCACCCTGAGGAACCTACTCTTCTGACTGCTTTGGTTTTTGGTGTGTTCTGGTGGATCACGGTTTAACCATGTTTACAAAACGACGAAAAAACTCGTACTCGTTTTTCTTGTCTTCAGTCGTTCACTTTTCTCATTTTGTCTTCACAGCATGAGGGAGCTTGCTATCAATGGGTGTAAACACACAAAAAACTGGCGCAGCTTCTTCAAATATTGAAAAGAATCAGCTAATAGATGCCTTTTGACAGAAAAATGAATTCCTTATAAATAAAGTGGCGAGAAATTCAAAAGGTCTCCGACTTATTGATCCGCCGTCGCATATAAAAGTCGTGTCCGTTATAACTCGAGAACGGCTGGACCGATTTTAATTATATTGAATTTGTTGAATTTGTCTCCATCCAGGTTGGAAAAACTATGGACAAGGCGACCGCGTCTAAGAAAATCGCGATTTTAGAACGTTCTTGAATTTTTTGAGTTTGCCTCCGTCCCTAATAGAAAAACAACAAAAACAACAAGCAAACAACATTGGAAAAGCGACCCCGGCAGGGAAAATCGCACTCGAAAAACATTAGTATTGCTGTGTTAAGTAGGCCTTTTCAAGGCTATCAAACGATTGCTTGATATTTTGTATGGAAAGTGTTACATAAATCAAAAAGAAAATTCCGACGCTTGCCTCAAATCATCAAAACTGTGGTTCTATGTGAAGAAACTTAAACTGAACGACCCATCTGCTGAAGATTTCTCCAAGCAATTGCCGACTATCGGTAATGACGTAAGCTTTAAATTTCAAAATCAAATTGTTGGTAGACTACAATCAGCTGCAAATCAGGTACACTAATCATCCTACTGAATTTTCAAACACCTTGAATGTGCCTGATTTACCACCGCACAATTTACAACTAAAGACGGGCTCGGTGATGAGTATAATGCGTCGAAATCGAAACTCACCAAAACTATGCAATGAGTAATGTGATTTACGCGATGATACTCAAATGAAAATTTAAAGATGAGTTAGTCCTTATTCCGAGGATTTCAATGATCCAAACGGATATACCCATTGAGTTTAAACGAATTCAGTTCCTTGACTGTCTGTAGTCTAAACTTAGAAAATCCATGTTTTTCTCATGGCCACTTGTGCGTTGCATGTTCACGTGTAGGCAAATCATCCGCTTTATTAGTTCTTGCGACTTGTAAACATATTAAAGATGTAGTATATAACACGGTTCTTCAGTAAATACATTTTTATAGCTTACTAGCAGACCCGCGCGCTTCGCTGCTTACTAAATGAATTTAATGTTTAGGAATTCATCGAAATTACAAAATGATAATTTTGAATGACATATTTTATTTATTGCAATACTGTCCTTGTGATTTATTAATAGTCATACCAAAAGCAAGACGAATCGGAAATTGTAGTCGTTTGAAATCAAATGGCATGTCAGTCGGAAGCATCGGAATTCTCGGAATTAAAACGTGTTCACCACAAAATTTCCCAGTCAAAATAGTTGCTTCAAGTAAATTAGTCATAACTTTTTTCACAGCAAGTCTTGTACCATTGCAAAGTCGTGGTGGATTAAGATTCCGCAGCATAATTATGGTGGCTCCAACTTTTACTTGTAAATAGTATGGCGGCAATCCAGGTAAGTCCAATGAAATTAGAAATTCGACTGGATAATTTACAACATCATCTTGATTGATAATTGTATCAACCGACCTATACGCAACCATTTCTCCTGGGATGGAATTCAAAATAGACGCGTTGATTTCATTGACATCTTTATTTGTTCCGGCCAAAATTGCTCTTTCCCTCAACCAGTCATGGTTTCCATAATTTTGTACAATATTTGGAAACATGCTCTGAATCAAGTATTCCTTCGATGACACAAAAGTGCAAAAATTATTTGGAAGCGTTATGAAGCCAGAATTGTCAACGGGAAGTATGCCATTACCAATGTCTTACAGTTGTCTGGAAAACAAATCTGTTTTGCAATTGAACAATTGCAATTTTTAGTCAATCTAAGTGTTTTCACAGACCGCCACAAATTAGATGTTTTCAAACACGCATTAATTTCATCCGCAGAAGTTCCTAGTTTGACTACAGACAATGTTTGTCTGAAATCACCTGCTAACAATATCAATGCACCACCAAACAATCGATTATCTCCACGAATATCTTTCAACGTACGATTAAGTGCTTCCAGTGAC
This sequence comes from Drosophila tristis, assembly GCA_018150885.1. Lineage (NCBI taxonomy): Eukaryota > Metazoa > Arthropoda > Insecta > Diptera > Drosophilidae > Drosophila > Drosophila tristis. The sequence goes on along the minus strand of JAECWT010000198.1, from coordinate 663,615 downwards.
TTCTTGTTGGCCATAGTACACTCATCCCATAAAATAAGAGAGCATTGCTGCAGCGCTCTCGCCATTGCAGATCTTTTTGAAATGTTGCATGTAGGATTATCGTCAGCCTTCATATTCAAGGGCAACTTAAGGGCAGAGTGCGCCGTGCGACCACCATCTGGCAGCGATGCCAGACGAAGCCAAAGCCAATGCGATGCTACCTTGTGCTCGAATGGTAGCAAAAATAGTGTAAATGACAAACGTTTTTCCGGTACCTCCAGCTGCATCCAAAAAGAACAGTCCACCATGTTGTTCTTCGATAACTCGCAATATTTGGTCGTAAACCGTTCTTTGGTTGATATCTAACCGTGGCTCATTGTTTTGCACAAACGCATTAAGCTCGGCACGATCATACTGCTGCTCACGCTCCAGTTCTTTGTTGAAAAGGTCGTGTATATCACGATAAGGCGCTGTCATACCTAATTGAGCTAATGCTTTGCTTGCCATCATCAAGCAAAGGTCTTTAATAGCAATCAATGCTTCGTTGTAAATTTCCGGCGTATAGTCCATGTTTATATCACCCGTTTGACGGCGCAATAAATGTAAAAAATCCTCTGACAAATGATTTTGATGTTTTTGCCACAATTCAATTGGCTTTGCTGGACTGCACGTGGCTATAATAATTGCGAAAAGTGTCCGAATTTGATGTGGACTTGATGACAATGCTGCATCTTCAAGTGTAAGATCCCAATGCATGTCATTCTCAAGCATATTCAATCGTTCGCATGCTTCGCGATACGTCCCACACAATTCTTCATTAACAGTTCGCAAAGATTCAAATGATGTTGGTCCTCGAACATTTATTAGCAACAATCGCAAATAATAACACTCTTGATTGCTAGGATGAACTGTATAAATTCGTCCTATCGCATCTGAGTGAAACAATACTGGCTGACCATGAACGGCTTTTCCGCGTCTTCGCCTTTGAAAAACTTTTGACGGTTTATTCCAGGTATAATATTCGGGTACTTCGGCGTATAGCAATGTTCTCGCAAAATCATCTGCTTGACACAACGAAAAGAATGCAGTTAGAGTTGTTGCTGGTGGTTGGGCAGCTCTTCGCATTGCATTTTCGGGTGTGAAAAAAAACGCGTTGACCGTTTTCAAGATGCTAAACAGCTAAATGAACTACAGTTGGATGCCTATCATGGATCGGGAATGATAATATGCGCCATACTGCTTCATTTGAACTGATGTATCTGCCCATTTGAGATTGAGTGATTTCATCGGTAACATTAGCCACTGCTCCAAAAACAGCCATATGCCCTTGTTGATGTATTTGCAAATGTATTTAATAGACTGAACTGAATTGTAGACCTCTACGTTTATGTGCGCTTTATAAATCTTTGATAATAACGGTGAATATGGCACAATCCAACGATTATCAATCTCCAAATCTTGATTTTTAACTCTCAAAGTTACCGAATGGCCATTATCTTCAGTTGATCGACGCCGATATTCGGGATATCCATCGTTGCCCGTCACTGTATCGGAGACCAAATTTTTTGGAAAACGTTTGGACCATTTCCCTTCAACCATACAGGGTGGATTCAAATTCAACATACCACATGGACCGTGAATCATATTTTTGGTGACCACTTCAAACAATTCAGTATCCTTTGTCGGATCTGGAATTTCTGCCGAAATCACATCGTCAATTTGATTCCGCCTTATTTTTTGAATCAGCCAAATTAAAATATGCGCATGAGGCAAACCTCGTTTCTGCCATTCAATTGAATATATCCAACATTGAACAGACCCAAATGCACCGTGTTTGACAATTAAATCCATGAGTGATTTCAATTTTTGTCTAAAAACACGTGCTAAAATATCATGGCGATCTTTCGATGTTTGGCCAACAAACAATAATTCCGAGATTTCTTACCATTGCGGATTACACGTGAAGGTGATGAAGAGGTCTGGTCGACCGTAACGGCGAACGTATGACATCGCATCTTGCGCGTACTCAAACATATGACGTGGACTTCCAACATACGATGACGGTAATATTATCATAGTTCCAACGTTTTGTGCATTACCATCGTTATTAATGGCATTAAAATCTAAAGGTGAAGCAGATGGGATGTGATGTGCGAGAGGTAAAGTGAAATTGCCTGAATTAGGCAGCCCACCACAACCATTGAGCACATTCCTTAATAGATTGACACCTGAGTCTAATCATTTTTTGAACAATATACGAGAGTATAATTCGAGTTTTTAAATGACATCTTTTGGCGGCACAAATATTATAAGAGACAACTTCATGCCAACGTTCAAGGTAATTAAATAGTTTTGTATATGCAAATTGTACGTTTGTTCTGATTCTATCATATATTTTATTCAGTTTCAAGGTCATACGTTCGCCGTTACGATCTCTTAATCACCTTCACGTGTAATCCGCAATGGGAAGAAATCTCGGAATTATTGTTTGTTGGCAAAACATCGAAAGATCGCCATGATGTACAATGAATAATTAATGCCGAAGGTTTGCCTATTCGTGAGCACGCTACATAAAGTTGACCATGTGAAAATACCGGATTGTTGCTAATAAATGTTCGTGGACCAACATCATTTGAGGCTGGCGAAAATCCTCCAGCTGAATCCTCCCAGAGGGGGCCGGCTGGGCATTATCCCGGATCGGGTAATGCATTGCCGCTTGCTCTGTTCGGAGTAATGCAGTGTCTAGCCAAGGCCATAACCAGGTCTTCCCGACCAAAAATTTGGGGGAACTGAACCATGGCCATGGCTGCCTGGCGTGCCTGTCGCGTAGGCATAAAACGCTAGGGGGTGGTCCCCCCGAAAAATATTAACCAGCATGGACCCTCTGGGCCAACAATGGAGCGGAAGAAGGAGCAAGCAAGGGTTGGAATGTCAACCCAAACGTCGGTGGAAAGCGTGGCTGCTACCACCGGCGGGTACGGAGAGGAGCAATCGCCAGCGGCCATACCTCTGATAGGACGGGAGCAGGTCATATTAGTTGCAATGTTACTGCCACAAAAACGATGCACTCCAAGTTGAGCCGCACAGGTGCCGTAGTCGATACAGACTCGGACCTGGAGAGCGTGCTCTCGGTAACCAAGACGGAGGAAGATAGCCTTCTCCGTTCCCCGGATCCAGGTTCCAGCTCCCTGCGTAGAGAAGGGCCGAAGCGTTCCAAGGAGTGGTTGAAGGCGAAGGCCCAGTACAAAGCGGCCCTCAAGATCATAGGCCAGCTCCAGGGCAGGAACGACCTCTCTGAAGAGGAGAAGGCCAAAATGACCTGGGCCAAGCAACGGATTCAAGAGGGACGGGCCCAAGGTGGCAGGCCCCACACCCAAACATGCGAAGAGACCCCAAAAAGCGAAGGTCAGTGAGGTGACCAAACGACACTTAATCGTGGCACTCATTGACCGGAGCGACGAGAACGGCAAAATAACGGCGGCGCGGTGGAAGACGGTGCACGCGCTGCTCGTGAATGTGCTGTTCACTCGAATGGGGGAGGACCCAACGGCCCCCATGCCCACGTTCGATGGTGCAGGGTGGCTTAACGGGGTCAAAATACTAAAATGAATTGACGACCCATACTCAAGTGGCTGACGCAAGCGGTCTGCCAACTGGAAGCGTTGTCGAGGGTGGGGGGGGAGGTCAAGCTGGAGGTGATGGACAGGGAGCTAGTCCCGTCCATACCAAATGCAAAGGTACTCTTCCCCATCGTAATCCAAGGGGACCGTGGAGCTGCTACAGTGGCAGAACCCTGATGTGCCAACGGCGAACTGGAGGATTTTGCATATCGGGAGCCCACTACCCAATGAGGCGGGCCAGAGTGCGATCATCCAGATCAGCAAGGAGGCAGAGGACCTACTGTACCCAAGATTCGGGAAGATGGCGTGGGGGATGGTGTACCTGCGGCTGAAAAAGCGCCACCCAGAGGACAAAGATGCGCACACTCTGCAGGCGGGCGAGGTGGAGAAGGACCTTGGTCTGGACACCATCGTGGAGGCCGCACAGGGTCTTGCGCTGGACTCGGAGGAGGAGGGAGAGGACGGTGACCTGACGGTAGTAGTCAACCCGTCGAGTGAAGCTGAGCCAGACGCACATGGTGAGTGTGCTGCAGCTCAACCTCCACAAGAGTAAAATTGCGTCGGCGGAGCTCCTCTTTGCCATGGAGCAAGGGCCCGCCGACATAGCCTTAGTCCAGGAGCCTTGGGTATCATCAGGCAGTGCCGTGGACGGACTAAAGTCCTCAAATTTTAACGAGTTCTATCCACCATCGGTAAGCAGGAACAGAACCGCCGTACGAAAGGGAATCCATGCTTGCCTTATGTCTCATTACAGCACTGACGATCTGACCGTGGTGATGCTAGAAAGCAAGGAAAGGCGCCTGATGGTAGCCTCCTGCTACATGGCAAACGACAAGCCAGCTCCACCTGAAGAGTTGAGGCATCTAGTGGCGGAAGCCAGCCCGAAAGACCAGCAACTTCTCGTCGGTACGGATGCAAACGCACATCACAACGTGTGGGGAAGACCCGACTTCAACGATAGAGGTGAGTCACTCCTAGTCTTCATACTATCAACTAACCAAGAAGTAGCAAACGTAGGAGAGGAATACACCTTTGTAGGTCCCACCTCTTCAAACATACTAGATTTAACACTCGTAGCGGGAACAAGTACTTTGGTATCTGGCTGGAGAGCCCTTGAAAGACCATCCGTCTCAGACCACAAGTTTATTCAGTTTAAGTGCGAATTTGAAGACTCTCCGAAGATAACTGTCTATAGAAACCCCCGGAACATAAACTGGGAAAAGTTTAAAAGGACAGTTACCTCGAAGCTCGCGAATCGTCCGGGCACAGAGAAATCCCCGGAAGACATAGAAACGTCCCTAGAGACCCTATCCAAGGAACTACTGGATGCGTACCACGCATCGTGCCCACCCTCGAGAACGACAAAGAGGACCAAACCACTCTGGTGGAACCGGGACTTATCGCTCCAAAGAAACAACCTCAAAGAATTCTTCAAAATCGCCAAACAGGCGAGCGATGAGATGATCAATGAGGAATACAAAATCCTACTCAGGGAGTACAAGAAGGATATACGAAGGGCACAAAGAAACTCGTGGAGGAACTTCTGCTCCAACATCGAGAAAGTACCAGAAACGGCTAGACTCCGGAAGCTGCTATTAAAGCAACCTACCATACAGAGTCAGCTCAAGCAAAACGATGGACAGTGGACTGAAGGCAGTGAAGAAGCCCTAACAGCACTAATGGAAGCTCATTTCCCAGGATGCACCGAGGTTGCTGACGCTACAACGCATCAGGACCTAGCAACTGAGGAACAGCACTCTCCAACAGATCTCATATCGTCTAAGAGAATCCACTGGGCTATAGACTCCTTTGCGGGTAGAAAAGCACCTGGACGAGACGGTATATTAATCTAGCCATCCTACAGGCGATCAAAGAAGTGATCACCCCATAGCTCTCTGCAATATACTCGCTTGCCTGAGCACAGGCTAGATCCCTGTTCAATGGAGGACCTCGAGGATTGTCTTCCTTCCAAAGGCAGGAAAGTGCAGCCATATGAGCCCCAATGACTACAGACCGATAAGCCTCACCTCTTTTCTACTCAAAACACTAGAAAAGCTGCTGGATCTACACATCAGAAACGATGTACACCAAAGGGAAATCGGTAGAGACGGCACTGCATTCGCTAGTAGCCACCATCGAAAATGCCCTCCAAAATAAAAAGTATGCTCTAGGAGTGTTCGTAGACATATCCGGAGCATTCAACAACGTGAATACGAGCGCGAGAATGGACCGCGTAGAAACGATCAACACACATCCCGCAATCAACCTCTGGATAAAAAGCCTTCTAAGTTGTAGACGGGTGTACTCAGAGTGGGGCACCGCCTCCATGGTGAAAGGGGCACACAGAGGCACACCTAAGGGTGGGGTCCTCTTTACCAAGAGATACAAGGTACCGGCATGGAACCCCCCGAAAATTGAAAAAACCAGGCTAACCCCGAAAACACAAGTCAAATACCTCGGCATGCTGGACAGCAAGCTGGCATGGAGGCCCAATGTTTTGGAATGGGTGAACAAGGCCACCATTGCGCTATATGTATCCAAGAAGATGCATGGGGCCTGTCATCTGCTCTAATGCCCTGGATCACATCTCGGTGGTGCGACCGACTCTGCTGTATGGAGTCTTAGTGTGGTGGCAAGCGACGGAAAAGACGACGTACGATAAGCTTATGGAAAGGACCCAGCGGCTGGCGCTGAGGTCGACTCCAACAAAAGCACTCGAAACCATAATCGGAATCGACCCCTGGACATTCACGCTCAACTGATTGCAGGAAAGGCGGCACAACGCTTAGTAGCATCAGGCAGAACCGAGAACGTGCCTGTCTCCCTTAGAACGCTACAAAGCGCTCTGGAGAAACGAGGCCAGAAGCCGGTGGAAGAGTACCACCACCTGCAGAATCTCGAAAACCATGTGCAAGGAGCGCAATGGTAAACTTAGCCACTAGTGGCTACCCACTTAGAATGCTAGTGGGAATACTCACAGGACACTGTCTGACTGCAGCACACGCAGTTAAACTAGGCATCACCAACAGTGGTAGCTGCAGAAAATGCGATGAAGAAGGGGCTATCGAAACCCTCGAACACCTCATATGCAGCTGCCTGGCGCTATCAAGGGCAAGAAGAAAATACCTGGGTACCCCGGTGATGGCATCACTGGAAGATGCCTCTAGAAGGACACCAGGGGAATTTCTTGCCTTCGCGAAAAACACCTCGATCCTCAAGGACTTTGAAACCTCACAACAATGAAGAAGGTTCATGCACCCCCACCATCCGGACAATTAAGGGCCATATCGGCCTATATATCGTGGCCCCATGAGGGCCGTCCTGGTTAACCTAACCTAACCTAACATCATTTGAATCTTTGCGAACTGTTGATAACGAATTGTGTGGGACGTATCGCGAAGCATGCGAACGATTGAATATGCTTGAGAATGACATGCATTGGGATCTTACACTTGAAGATGCAGCATTGTCATCAAGTCCACATCAAATTCGGACACTTTTCGCAATTATTATAGCCACGTGCAGTCCAGCAAAGCCAACTGAATTGTGGCAAAAACATCAAAATCATTTGTCAGAGGATTTTTTACATCGATTGCGCCATCAAGCGGGTGATATAAACAAGGACTATACGCCGGAAATTTACAACGAAGCATTGATTGCTATTGAAGACCTTTGCTTGATGATGGCCGTAATAATTCATAGCACTAAATTTCTTTGTTCCTTCTCGACCGTTTACTGGATTTATCATTTTAATGTTAAAATTATAGGTTTCTTGTCCGCTCCAAAACAATATGGGATATTGTAGTGCATCATAACAGCGATGAGTCTCGGATAAACGTTCAAGTTGTTCATTACTACGATGAAGCACAATATCACGATTATTAAATTGCTCACCACTATGACTATTGCCCCTTCGTCAACTGTTTGTGCATTGAAAAGCCTTGCATGTTCGCCAACCGGTGTTTCATCAGCTCGAATAACAATTTTATGATCGTCAGATGGCATTCGATCAAGCTATGTTTTGAAAACCTGAACCAATTCGTTGTGCTCATGGAACATATTTTCAAATCGAAAATAATTTTTCTCCGCGTGTTGGTACTAATGGCACACCGACGATCGGCTTCGTCTTCCGCGTTACCCATAAAATATAATTGCAAAAATTGGTGGTCTGCGTTGTCGAAAGGTAACAAAGAGCCAGCTCGATGGTATATTTGGCCTTGAATCTGAATAAAATATATGATAGAATGCGAACAAACGTACAATTTGCATAAACAAAACTATTTAATTACCTTGAACGTTGGCATGAAGTTGTCTCTTATAATATTTGTGGCGCCAAAAGATGTCATTTGAAAACTCGAATTATACTTTCGTATATTGTTCAAAAAATGATTAGACTCAGGTGTCAATCCATTAAGTAATGTGCTCAATGGTTGTGGTGGGCTGCCTAATTCAGGCAATTTAACTTTACCACTCGCACAGCACATCCTATCTGCTTCACCTTTAAATTTTAATGCCTGACAATGGCGACGACGGTCGTTCATTGGACCAATTATAATTGTAATTGCGTAATCGGTGACACTACTGTACGCGAACGCAACACCTTGTAAATTTTGAATATCACTACGTTCATTAAATGAACTTCATTTACAGTTGTTGTTGCATCATTTTTCCGTTGATTTGAACGGGACCTTGCTGTGCGTAGACGACTATTTTCATTGCGATGTGTAATGTCTTGGCTACTTTCACGGCTCCTTGAAGCCACAACTTGAAACGAATTTCGCGTTCGCCGGCCCAAATTTAATCGTCTCGACATTTAACTTTAAAAACCACACAGGTTGGTTTAAAATGCACACATTTTCCAAAGCAACAAATATACTTACACAAATTGCAATTTTTGCAGAAAACAAAATTTCATACAAAAATTTATAAAAAACCAAATATATCATCAAATGTTCTGTTCTACAGAATGACACAAAATGATATGAAATGGGCGTTCAAACACACATTTTTAGACCAAATTTGAGATTTTTTTTTGATTAATTATACCCGTACTCAAAAAAGAGTTAAGGGGTATATTAGATTTGTGGTAAAAGAAGATGTGTGCAACGCAGAGAAGGAAACGTTTCCGACCCCATAAAGTATATATATTCTTGATCAGCATCAATAGCCGAGTCGATATAGCCATGTCCGTCTGTCCGTCCGTCCGTCTTGATGAGCGCCTGGATCTCAGATACTATAAAAGCTAGGGCAACCAAATTTGGTTTCAAGACTCATGTGATAGCACACTGCTACAAGTGTATTTCAAAATTTCGCCCCGCTCCCTTCCGCTCCCACAAAGGCCGAAAATCTGTGGCAGGCACAATTTTAAAGATACGATAAAACTAAACACGTCGTATCGTATTGCTGAATATAAATCAGATCGGATCATAATTATAGCCAGAATGAAGAAATTAATTTTCTGTTGGTTCCCCCGCCTCCTCCTGCCAGAGACACACTACTCATTCTCTCTCTCGCTCGCATACTCTGCCGCGTTCAGTGCGCGAGCAACCCCTAGAGGAGGAGATGTAGAATATAAATGGTACAATGGTAATCTACATGTAAGATGTAAAATATACATTGTAGATGTAGATGTAGATAACAGATGTAGCAAAAAAATGTAAAATGTAAAATTTTTTTTTTAATTCTAAAATTTTTAAAAATCATAAGCTCAAAAATGTATATACTGACTGAGTACGGGTATAAGTACGTTCTTTCTCGTTTCGATTCATTTTTAATTCTTGAGGAACATATTTATAGAAAAGTACAAATTTGTTTGTGCAAACCATGTCACATTCTCTGGCTATCATTTAAAAAAAAAGAGCATGCAATTTGGTGCACTTACACATTTTTTTCTACAAATTTATAGTATAGATATCGGAACACATGCTTCGCTACCGCACTCCAAGAATTGCCTCTACAGCGCCAGGTGTGGGTTATCTTGTTACCCAGCGAACGCGTTGCATCACCAAGCCGCCGACTACTGTGAAACTCAGTGTCACTTATTTTATTAACATTTAACAGCATAAATCAGCATTAATAACCGAGTCGAAATAGCCATGTTTTCATGGCTCAATGGCCACGTTTGTACAGAGCATTGCGACATTTCTTCTGTACATCGACAAGAGAAAAGTTATCCAAGTCATCATGTCGTCTTTCGACCCTCTCGACTTGCTACACTACTCGTACAATCCCCAAAAATCATGTAGCAGTTCGTGTGGCGTGACGAAGAACTTCCAGACTCATAGCTTATGGCTGCGGAGAAGGCAGTATGGGATGAGCTCATCTGAATTGATTTCGAAAAAAATAGACATATAGTTCAATGGCATCAAGTGGCACCACATAACAACCATTCTAAACAGTCTCCTAAAAATAACATGAACAAGAAGTTAAACAATTAAGCTATTTCAGACTTCAGGTTTCTTAGCTTCGTGCTGTTTTTATTCAAATTTATTTTCTATTTAGGAATATATTTAACTCTAGGTCTTAAGTATATTATGTAAACAGTTGTATAAAATTAGTTTTATAATTCTAGATTCGTTTTTTATCGACTCGCGGATAATCTGTGCTTTATCCCTTAATAGATATTACCAAAAAGTTTAGTAGCCACTTTCAGCACTTCTGTTGAGATCTTTCCGCAGCTAGATTCATTTACTGATTTTCGATTTAAAGCCGTGCGTAGAGGCAATAAAAAATTGGTATTTGCATTTGATCCAAGCTGATAACTTTCCATAGATTCGTAAATAATTTTGAAAAGTGGTTGCCTGTCGGCATGAAAATATCCCCGATTACCGTGTATTAATTTAACACCAGAGTGTGTCATGTTACAAATACTCATATACATGCAGTGATCTGGGCGATAGTTATATTCACAGGGCATTACGAATAGTTTGTCAGGATAATAATAAAAAAGTATATTTATAATGTCTTGATCGCCCCATATAATACGCAGCTTGTACTCTTCGTGTATAGATAATATATGTTTTTCCCAATGAAATTCCCGCATTCGTGTCAGATTCATTAACATGACGCCGGAGTTCACACCAAGGCGGCCATAGAATGGATGACGTGCAAATCGGTTGTACCAACCTATGTTTTCATTCTCGTGTTCAGGCGTCAGCGCAGCAATTTGAGTATCATTAAACTTTTTAAAAAAGTTCCATATGTCAGATATTGGTGACAAAAATAATATATCTGTGTCAACATATAGCAATGAGTCCACATCGGTCAACAAAGACTAGAAAATGATAAAGTATATTATCAAAAAAAGGTTAGTGTAAATTTTAAAATAGTGAGTTAGTTTTGAAATTATTTACTACACGTTTATTAACTTAAGATGAAGTCTACCTTTAAAGGCCGTAGCGGCCGATACTCTTGACTGTTAGTTCGCTCGCCGATTTTGCGAGACGCCTTAATGTCGTAGACTATACGAGCTAGACCAACAGCCGACTTCTTGTGCACGCACTCTTTAGATAATCAAGATAATCAGATGAATCAAGTTTCAATCAACTTTATGAATGCACAAAATCTAGTGGCATTTATAAATTTTAAGTTTTTGGAATACCGCTAACTTAATCATTATAATCAGAATCATAAATGTTTACAAACTTGTTTCTCATGGCCAGTTGCGCTTTATTTATTCTTGCGACTGATAAACAAACAGAAAATGAAGTATATAACAAGGTTCTTCAATGAATATCTGATTTCTATTTCATTTAATTTCGCCGGTCCACTAGTTTTATTAAAAAAGGGAACATGAAAAATGCGCATACTACTATTTAGTATGAGACAACATTCAAATTAAGTTTATTTTCACATTTAATCGAAATTGTGAGAGAACTTTAAAGCCTCTGTAACAGTGTTCAATTTTTTTTTCGAATTGCGTAACATTGCACAACAAAAGAAGCTGCATACTCAAAATTTCAATATCAGTTAATGTTTCTTATTTAAAAAAAAGGTTCAAATATAATAGACTCAATAATTTCATAATTGAAATATGACGTAGCGTAGCCTTACAACTTGCACTGGTGGTCTCGTGAGAAAGGAAAAAGCACTCTAGCAGCATTTTTTGTTTTAGAACCATAGAAATGTATAGAAATACAATTGGACATGCAACTAAATTAGGACTTACCGGCAAAAATAGACGCTGGGCGGCACAGGGCTTGAACAGACTCATCCACTCAATCTCATTTTGACTCGGAAAGTTCAAGGGTAAAATCTCAAAGGCAAATAACGATGGTAGGATAGTTTGCCAGTCTGTTAACTTTTCTCTTAATTCATCTTCCTTTTCTTTCTCAGTAAATATAAAAAATTTGAGATACTCTTGTTCATAGTTAAAAAGGATTGCTGATTTGATCATTACAAGTGTCTCTTGTACGCGTTGACCACAGCAGACTACTACGATGTAGAGAGGTGTCCTTGAAGATTGCCTGTTTAATAAAAGATAATATGTACAGGAGATTAATTTTACGTCAGTAAATACCGTTCACGTTATAGAATTAAAAATAAAAATTTGTCGGGCTGCTAATGTACTATTCGAAAATATAACATAGAACGTGTCCGTATACTTAAGGTAATAAAGTTGAATATGGTTAGAGCAAACGATTCGGCGGAATATGTATTGACTAAACAGAGGCACTAACTGGAAAGCTAAAATTCTTCACAGTAAAAGTAACACGGCTAATCCATTTCTCAAAGTAGATATTTTCATTAAGCAGATTGTGGACGAAAACCACAAGAATGGTTTAAGGTAGGGTTAGTAAATTAGAGATATACGTTTAATGCTTTAGAAGAAAAAGACCATTACGTAAGGGGATAGCCGAACATTTGCTTCCAGCTGAAGCTGGAACGAAGAGCGAATAATAGAATCTTTGTTTGTGTGTAGTCAATTTGAGCTTTGTGAACCTTGTGCTGAAACATCAGCCATATTAAAGAATTTAGGATTTAATTTAATATATTTTTTTTAATGAACGCCTTTTGTTTTGCATAAATTGTTTTAGTTTCGCAGTCATGGAATCCACTAGTTTTCTGATTATACCCTTTTTTTATACCCGTACTCAAAAAGGAGTTAAGGGGTATATTAGATTTGTGGTAAAAGTGGATGTGTGTAACGTAGAGAAGGAAAATTTTCCGACCCCATAAAGTATATATATTCTTGATCAGCATCAATAGCCGAGTCGATAGAGCCATGTCCGTCTTGTTGAGCGCCTGGATCTCAGAGACTATAAGAGTTAGGGTAACCAAAGTTGGTTTCCAGACTCATGTGATATCACACTGCTACAAGCGTATTTCTAAATTTCGCCACGCCCCCTTCCGCCACCATAAAAAACGAAAATCTGTGGCAGGCACAATTTTAAAGATACGATAAAACTAAAAACGCAGTATCGTAGAGAATCTGAATCAGATCGGATCATAATTATAGCCAGAATGAAGAAATTAACTACTCATTCTCTTTCTCGCTCGCACACTCTGCCGCGTTCAGTGCGCGAGCAACCCCTAGCGGAGGAGATGTAGAATCTAAATGGTACATGTATAATCTACATGTTAGATGTAAAATATACATTGTAGATGTAGATGTAGATAACAGATGTAGCAAAAAAATGTAATATGTAAAATTTTTTTTTTTAATTGTAAAATTCTAAAAAATTATGCTCAAAAATGTATATACTGACTGAGTACGGGTATAAGTAGAGTCGCGTCCCCAGAAGCGACTCACACGTTCCTTCTCGTTATTGTTTGTTCTAGCTACAGTTTTGTGTCTCTGCTTTGTTAAAAAAAACTTCTTGACTCTTGATTGGGTTATGATCAAGACTATTTCCAATTTTCTTAGATATTATTTTACCTAAAAAGAAAAAAATCAACGTTATATAATAATATGCATAAAAAAGCTTAAAAAATAGTATAACTTACCAATCTTCCACGGTGGTAGCTTTAGAATTCGATCTTGCTTTGAGGTGATATTTTTTACTAACTCGTTTTATCGTACCACGCTTTTTAAAATTCTTTATGACTTAGTCCAACTGTGGTACTAATGGTGCAAAAACTTAACTTTTTTTAACGCAAAGCCTTATTGGTTTCGTTATTTGACATATTTTACTTTTTAGATTTTGTTGACACCTTTTCCCACACCATATCAAAACGACTAGTTAATTAATGATTAACGAACCTTTCTATTATCTAAAAAGCTATCCTATACGACTTTGGTTCATTGTATGATTATAAACAGCCCGCTGCTTCGAATCTAGCTTACAAATATCGAGATTTTATTGGTCCGCTTAGGTATCTAAGTGTCTAAGACATATAAATGTGAATATAAAATTAAATTTGAATGCAAGAGTTTTTATACGTACACTTTGTTACGACTCAATAACATTCCTTTATAATCACATGAAGGCCGCTGATGAACGAAATAAATTAGTATCCCTATTCCAATTAGGCACAAGAAACACATATGTAGGTGGAGCTGAAATACTAAAAAATTTAGTATTCAATCAGCATTAATAATGATGCACTACTCAGTAAAATATGTATATAATTTCATTGCGAAAGTTTTTTGCATACATATTTATTTACCATCTTAAGAATTGTTATAAGATATACATGTACATGTACGAATTCACACGACTTCTATTCAGTATACTACAAATATAGAACTTCCACATTAAAAATGTATAAAATTATAAATTTAAGGTGTTTGTTTATAATATTGAGTGTAATAGTGATGCAAAGTATAGCTAGAAAAGAATCGATAGCGCCATCGATATAAGCGATGGTTGTCAAATAACCGAACATCGATTGTTTCCGCCCACCAACAGAATTTGAAGTGAAAGCTCCCAGGCTCGACACGATCTGAGCTTCAGCTGGGAGTTCTACAGTTTGACTCTCTCCGGTTCGAACCGTGGAATTACACAGAGGTGGCTAACTCTCATCTTAGAGTTAAGCCTTGTACTCAGATGTTTGCTAGCAAACAGATGTCATATATTTTTCGAGATACCACTGGTGTGACCAGAGGTGTGCACTTCATTCCGTACGGTTAAACTGCTCAGACCGCTGCTTGGTTTTGTTTAAAGTTAACAAAATGCACTTCTTCGGCTCGGGCCGCTCTTCCCCAGGTATATCTTGGGCTCCCCAATATTTTATTGGCAAGGTAATGTGTCTGACTATCAGCAGCAGCAGATGGCGACGCCACCCGTGCAGACCACCGTGAAGACAAACTGTTTTGAAAGCAAAATATGTGTTCTATTTATGAAAATTAATAAAAATAAAAAATGTTTGCTGTTTGTTTGCAGGCAAAAGATATCAAGTTGATATCTTTTTCGAGGTGGGTCATACCAAAAAAACAAGCAAATATTTCTGATACTTTTCCAGTATATACCGACCTTTTTGTTTTTCGATCTGAGTACTGCCTTCCGTACAGAGCCTAGAAAACAGTTTTACTCGTAAAAAATTTCTTATCGGTTTCATACGAATAGCAACCCTGATTCTGTTCGCGAGGTGTTTTTTTTCGATCTGAGTACTAAACTTTACACGATGAATAGTTTGAAGGTTGGGTTGGTGTTAGTGATGGTGTGCTGGCTTGGTCGTCGGTGGAGGGCTGGGGGGGTGGGGGGGGGTGTGCTAGTTAAAAATAACCAAATAAGAAGAAGAGGCAGAAAATAAAAAATCGAGCGAAATGACACTGCTGTAGTAATAACTACTTCTAATAAAGCATAGTTCTTAGGTCGCAAACAAAATTCGTATGAAATCAGTAATAGCCTTTTACACTGGGCGCATCATTGGATTTTTCCGCAACTGAACCATTAATAACAACAAAAACTTGTAGATCAAAAATCCAATGCATCGTCTAGAAGCACCTTAATATCCACACTGAGCCCAGCCCGTTGAAACGGTGGGAAACTTTGAAAGATGTAAAACACCGATTCACACTGACACCATCCACCATCCATGGGAAACAGAGAAATTTATAATAAAAATAAATTTAAATAACATTGTAATGGTTGTGAATGTGATTCAACAGCATAACATATTCGCACAATCTAATCATGTTGCTGGACATGAATGATGATAATGAGGCCAACATTGACGAGGAGAATTTATTGGAATGGAATTCTGTTTTGAAAACACTAAAGCGTGGTCATTTGTGACTGCTGCATGCAATATCCTGCATGAGGTGTGCAGAGAATTCATGAAAGAATTCCCAGAGGATATTTCAGAAACCGAGGTTTTCGTGCCTGAGACCATTCTGACATACCATATGTTTTGTTGCTGTTTTTACCATCTAGAAGTGGATTGTCGATGGTCGCCAGAGTGAAAAGGCTATTACGAACACATTTTGCTAGGTGACAATTCTTATCGGTTTCATACAAACGTAACGCTGTTTTTAATTTAATTTTAATTTGGTCTTTTCTTCCCTCTCAATATTTGGTCACACTGATAACTGCTCACCGAGTTACACACGTGGTTGAAATTTAGTAAATAAATATGTTACGAA
Organism: Drosophila tristis; assembly: GCA_018150885.1. Lineage (NCBI taxonomy): Eukaryota > Metazoa > Arthropoda > Insecta > Diptera > Drosophilidae > Drosophila > Drosophila tristis. Next base: position 647,490 of record JAECWT010000198.1, on the reverse strand, counting down.
AACAAGCCAGGCAAAGAAGGGAATATTTATATTCAAAGGCACTAAGCGAACGTCTCAAATCAAAACAAAAGGTTCAGGATAGTATCGTTCAAAGTTTAGACCAAAATAAAACGATTAATTCACCGATTGTAACAAAAGGCATTGATGTATATAGCTCTCTAAAATATGATGATAAAGGTACGTACGTACGTACAGACATTGTACATTACTTTAGATGGGATATGTTCGCAGGCTGTTATACTTGTTTATAAGAATGTTGAATCCCAGAGATTGTAATTTCTGACCTAAATACATACATATACACTTACCAGAATAACTACATGTGCGTACAAACATTTTTTGCAACTGTCGTTAAAAACTGAGCTCGCCAGAAGTGGTCCCTTTTTGCAAGCAGTCATAAAAAAAACCGGTTGTTCGCGGACACGATTACTTCCGCTTCGTTTTTTCCCTCTTCGCTCTTTGCTCAACCAACTAGTGTTTCTTGTCGCTTTCCTTATGCATTCGTTGACTTGAACGACACTTCGTTGAGCCCACGATGCAATTCTATAAGGTGGTCTCGTCGGCAGCAGCAGGCCCTTAACAATACTTACAATAAGTGCGAGTGAAAGGGCTCAGCGCAGTATGTGTGAGTGAAACAACAATAGAGCGTGTGGATTAACCTTCCGATGGTCCATGGGGCTTAAAGCAGCCGGTTATAATAAAGAGTTGATTTTTTTAATAATTTAATTTTAATAATTTTGAATTTAAAATTAAACGTTGCTTTTGTTTTTGGATAGATATTCTTTTGTTGAGGCTCTTACTTCTAAAATGAATTCTAATCTTAACATAAAACGTTTTTGTATCTAAATTAATTTGAACTGCTTAGGAGACCATTAACAATTTTTGTTTAACATTTTCTGTTATGCTAACCTGTTCTTTGCACGTGCTTTCGGCAAAAACTACAATACGTCATTTTTGTTGTGTACAAGGGTTAAGTCTTCCGAAAAAATTTGTCCGCACGCAATCTTTCTCTTCAACAAGCGAGAACGCATTGAACGTTTAGGGATTAAAAACCGAACGATTCGGCAGCCGACGAGACCACGATGCAATTATATAAGGTGGTCTCGTCGGCTGCCAAATCGTTCGGGTTTCAGTCCCTTTACGTTCAGTGCGCGCTCACTTGGTGTAGTGAAAGGTTGGGTACGGACAAATTTTTTGCGGAAGGTGTGAAATTTATTTTAGAATCAAGAGAGTTGACAAAAGAATATCTATCCAAAAACAAACAATTAATTTCAAATTCAAAATTATTATTTAATTATTTAAATTATTTAAAACGATAAGGAACGTGTGAGTCGTTTCTGGGGACGCGACTCTACTTATACCCGTACTCAGTCAGTATATACATAAAAAAAAAAATAAATAAAAAAAAAATTTTACATTTTACATTTTTTTGCTACATTTGTTATCTACATCTACAATGTATATTTTACATCTAACATGTAGATTATAGATGTACCATTTATATTCTACATCTCCTCCGCTGGGGGTTTCTCGCGCACTGAACGCGGCAGAGTGTGCGAGCGAGAAAGAGAATGAGTAGCGTGTCGATGGGCAGGAGGGGGCGGGGGAAACAAAATTAATTTCTTCATTCTGGCTATAATTATGATCCGATCTGATTCAGATTCGGCAATCTGGCAGATATGGTCATTCTCTACGATACTGCGTTTTTAGTTTTATCGTATCTTTAAAATTGTGCCTGCCACAAATTTTCGTTTTTTGTGGTGGCGGAAGGGGGCGTGGCGAAATTTAGAAATACGCTTGTAGCAGTGTGATATCACATGAGTCTGGAAACAGAATTTGTTTTCTCTAGCTCTTATAGTCTCTGAGATCTAGGCGCTCATCGAGACGGGCAGACGGACGGGCAGACAGACATGGCTATATCGACTCGGCTATTGATGCTGATCAAGAATATGTATACTTTATGGGGTCGGAAAATTTTCCTTCTCTACGTTACACACATCCACTTTTACCACAAATATAATATACCAACAGGCAACTTGAAACCCCATTGTCCATCTGAGGGTAAATCAACACGCTCTATTGTTCTTTCACTCACACTTACTGCGCTGAGCCCTTTCACTCGCACTTATTGTAAGCATTGTTAAGGGACTACTTTTCCGGCGAGACCACCTATATAATTGCATCATGGTTAAGCCGAAAGTGTCTTTTGCAAATGCATGTGTGTGTGTGTGTTGCGGCCGTGCCTCAATTATCTATATCTTTCTCCGTTCCTCTTACAAGATTTGGCAGTGAGGAAATATAAATAATCCAACAAACACCTAACGCAACTACAACAAAAAGACACGTCCTCTTGCACTTGGCTCGTTTTTCTCAGTGACTGATGCTCAGTTGCTGAGCACCGAACGAAAATCTCTCGCTCAGACTGTTTTCGTAGGAAAACACTTGTGCTTCGTTCTCCGCTCAATACGAGACCCAAAACACGAAAGCAACAAAAATACGTGTTCTGTTCTGTTCTGTGCACGTCTGCTTCATTTTTCTCTGTCTTTTCCGCGTGCAGACAGCACACAAAAAGTTGGTTGAGCATATTTTTCGAGCTCTGGTTAAAAAATGTATTAAAAAAACAATAAGAAATTAAAATTTTTTATGAATAATAGTATGTTTTTTAGGCTTTGCTTGGATTAAACTCCCGAACTTCTACCTTACTTAATTAATTCGTCTGATTCGTTGATCAGAGAAAGTATGCCTACAAATAAATCGACACGCAAAAACCGTAATTATGCTTTTATAGCTGCATTTGTGAGCTTTTCAGAACTGCAAAGTTATATGCAACCAGATATAAGATTTCTTAAGTTATGTGAAAAATAGAAGCACTACCTCTGAAAATTCTTTAATAAAAACTAAACCATAAAAAAACCCATAATTCGTTAAAAATTTTAAAACTCCGAAATCTATTAGAAAAAGTTATTTTGGGCCACAGCCTAAATGTCGTGTTGACTAGTGTAATAAGGAACAAAAAATTGGTACTAGGGGTAGTTTTGTGGTCTCTTTTAAAAGTTCTGAAATAATATTGGTGAAAAGTCAAACGCAGAGACCGTTATTTACTGTCGAGTTTTATCTTGAGTGTAAAAATAAAAATCATTTATAATCATTATTTTTAAGCTGATTGTTTTTATCAAAAATAATTTGTATGTTTACAGTTTATTAAATTACTCAAAAATAATGATTATCATTGAAGAAACGTAGAAAATCAGCCTAAAAAGGTGGCAAAGGACAATTCATTTTTGAACGCTTTGGATAAATCCAATACACGAATCCGATAGAGAATTTTTCAAAGCTTTACAAAATTATATTAAAAAATAAATAAAAAATCTGACTTTTAGTTTAGGAGATATGACCAATCAAAGTTTTATTGACATACTGTATCTTTCAGGTAGAATAAAAAGTAAATTTTGTAAGGCATCATTTTGTTTTTGGTATCTTTTACTAGGTTTATTAATTTTTATTAATCTTCAATATTAAACGAGAAGGAACGTGTGAGTCGCTTCTGGGGACGCGACTCTACTTATACCCGTACTCAGTCAGTATTTACATTTTTGAGATATGCTTTTCTAGAATTTTAGAAAAAAAAAAAATTTTACATTTTACATTTTTTTGCTACATCTGTTATCTACATCTACATCTACAATGTATATTTTACATCTAACATGTAGATTATGAGATTATAGATGTACCATTTATATTCTACATCTCCTCCGCTAGGGGTTGCTCGCGCATTGAACGCGGCAGAGTGTGCGAGCGAGAAAGAGATATAGTAGCGTGTCTCTTGCAGGAGGAGGCGGGGGAACCAACAGAAAATTAATTTCTTTATTCTGGCTATAATTATGTTCCGATCTGATTCATATTCAGCAATCTGGTAGATATGGTCATTCTCTACGATACTGCGTTTTTAGTTTTATCGTATCTTTAAAATTGTGCCTGCCACAGATTTTCGTCCTTTGTGGGGGCGGAAGGGGGCGGGGCGAAATTTTGAAATACACTTGTAGCAGTGTGATATCACATGAGTCTGGAAACCAAATTTGGTTGCCCTAGCTTTTATAGTCTCTGAGATCCAGGCGCTCAACAAGACGGACAGACGGACAGACGGACAGACGGACATGGCTATATCGACTCGGCTATTGATGCTGATCAAGAATATATATACTTTATGGGGTCGGAAACGTTTCCTTCTCTGCGTTGCACACATCCATTTTTACCACAAATCTAATATACCCCTTAACTCTTTTTTGAGTACGGGTATAAAAAAAATTGTCCGTTGCATAGAAAGTTATAGAGAAAAAAACTTATTTTCCAAACCATCTAGTTTTTGGGTTGTTTTTCAACTTTGAATTGCATTTTAAAAAATGTATGTTTTTGTATTCTCGAATTTTTTTTATACGTGCTCTTTGTACATGGGCAGTTCCTATCTGGCGTTACGTTACATTCGTACGAAAAAATGTTGAAAAAAATAGTCAAAAATCTGATATTTGGATATTTAAACTAAATTATTTACCTTTCAATAAATTTAGAAAAAAATATCCGGAAAAAATTATATGGTAATCGGTTTTTATTGACTTTTTATGACTTCTGGCCTGATGGACCTTTTGGCGGAACTGCCAAAAGTTTAAAAGCCCTTCTTGCACTTTGGATCACATTATCGATGTGACGCTACCCCGCACGAAAAACGGCCAAAAATGGGGGGTGTCGCAGCTCTAATTCCTATACAAAATCCCAAATTTTGACGTTTAATTACAAAAATTATTTCCTTTTCAAAAATTTAAAAAAAAATAATATGCTTAAAAATAAAATTTAAAATTATTCCATGTAGTGATAATAACCATTAAACTTTATTTATCGATGGGAAAACAATGTTTAGCACATAATGCACCGCAAAGAGGGAAATATTCACCGGAATCAAAGTTCAACTTTGACCATTTATTGTAAAGCTTCTTGAAATTGTAGTACCAATTTATCTTGCAGACTAAGTTTTGAATTTTATTTCATGATTCCTTCAGAAATTAATAGTTTATCAAGCTGAAATGGCCGAAGGCCCCGCTGTGCGACGGTGGTGGTTGTTTTTTTTTTGTCTGGCTGCGCAGTGGCTCTTTCCGTTATATATATATATAAAACTATTTATGTACTATAAACATAAAACCGTATGTTAGTACGGATATTTTTGGTCAGCAGCAACATTTGGATAGACTACTCAAGGATGTATGATGCATATAGATATGTACATATTTACTGTATAATGTAGAAAATTCATTCTTTACTGTTCATAAAATACTTGTTCAAAATTTAAATACCATATACATACATACATTTAATACACTAAGCCATAAAATAAATAATAACCATTTAATATTATACTGTACTGTATTAATGTTGGGAATGAATTTAAGTTTCTGATTAATAATAAATTCATATTTTTTTCAGGAATTGAAATACGCTCTTCAAATGATGAATACGATCACGCTGGTTGTCAAGATCCAAAAATAATGTTAACGACATCACATAACCCCTCATCGAGACTAAAAATGTTTATGAAAGAACTACGTCTGATTTTTCCAAATGCTCAACAAATGAACAGGGGAAAATATCAGTTGACTACGCTTATGCACGCTTGTCGAGCAAATAATGTAACTGATTTTATGATTGTACATGAGCATCGAGGCATACCAGATAGTCTAGTGGTTTGTCATCTTCCATATGGTCCAACCTCATTTTTTAATATATCTGATGTTATAATGCGTCATGATATTCCAGATATAGGACATATGAGTGAGCAGAAGCCTCATTTGATTTTCAATAATTTTAAAAGTCCTGTTGGATTAAGAATTGTTCAAATACTAAAGCACTTATTTCCCGTACCGAAAGAAAAATCCCAACGAGTAATATCCTTCTTAAATCATAATGATTCCATTATATTTAGACATCATCAGTATAAAAACATAAATAGAGAATTAAGTCTCAGCGAAATAGGTCCAAGATTTGTTCTCAAGTTATATCAAATTAAACTTGGAACACTGGAAAATATAAAGGCTGCGGACACCGAATGGGTTAACCGCCCATACTTAAACACTTCAAACAAAAAAAATATTATATCAAATGAATCTGGCTTAAAAAATTAGAGCACAACGAAAAATAAAAGTTTTATTATTAAATGAATAAGATACGATTTAATTTATCGACTGTCGATTTTTTCTTTACAAATATATCTTTAATTGATCTTTGTATTTTCAAATTTGACATATATGTCTGTACCCCTACCGCAAGATGCGCGACTGATGTAACCGAACCGGTCGCGAACATGCAGGAAAGATAGATGTTAGACTTATATTCGAGGAAAATTAGAAGTAAACGCAGAGATAACGAGAAGGAACGTGTGAGTCGCTTCTGGGGACGCGACTCTACTTATACCCGTACTCAGTCAGTATATAGATTTTTGAGCATATAATTTTTTAGAATTTTAGAATTAAAAGAAAAATTTTACATTTTACATTTTTTTGCTATATCTGTTATCTACATCTACATCTACATCTACAATGTATATTTTACATCTAACATGTAGATTATACATGTACCATTTAGATTCTACATCTCCTCCGCTAGGGGTTGCTCGCGCACTAAACGCGGCAAAGTGTGCGAGCGAGAAAGAGATATAGTAGCGTTCCACTTGCGGGAATCTGGTAGATATGGGCATTCTCTACGATACTGCGTTTTTAAAATTGTGCCTGTCCCAGATTTTCGTCCTTTGTGAATGCGGAAGGGGGCGTGGCGAAATTTAGAAATACACTTGTAGCAGTGTGATATCACATGAGTCTGGAAACCAACTTTGGTTACCCTAACTCTTATAGTCTCTGAGATCCAGGCGCTCAACAAGACGGACGGACGGACGGACGGACAGACAGACAGACATGGCTCTATTGACTCGGCTATTGATGCTGATCAAGAATATATATACTTTATGGGGTCGGAAAATTTTCCTTCTCTGCGTTACACACATCCACTTTTACCATAAATCTAATATACCCCTTAACTATTTTTTGAGTACGGGTATAAATATGCAAAGATAGCTAAGAAATAGCACTAATTACGGGAAAGGTTTGTTTAGTGATTTAAGAAGAGGAAGGGAATAAGTAGTAAATATAGTCCCTGCACAAGACCCTAAACGGTTCATGCAATTCGATCTACAAAGTGGAAAGAACAAAGGAATAAGTTTCTAGTGGATGTAATAAGAATCGAGACGTTTGTACGGCTCAACAAGTCAGGTCTATCTAAGTCACTTTTGATCAGGTTGTGCATAAAAATTACCCCAAGAAATTTTCTAGACTAACTAAGTTTGAAAGGAATATTAAAAGCAATCTACGAAACCCAAGCACACCCATAGCCTTATTTACCGTGGTAGAAATGTGTTCAGAAAACTTTAACTTTGGCTCTAATTTAACACCAAGATCATCAACCAAGGTATTTGAGACTCTTGTTCACAATGACGAAAGCATTCCAATTATCGGAAAGGTTTAATCACTTGCTTTCATGAACAGTAACGGCGTTCCAAGTAATCGAGAGTAACCGATGCCATTTTTAGTCTTCCCAAAATATGCCAGCAATCTGCATCGTCATTAACCTAATCGATACCACCTTATCGATATATGGTTCATTGTTGTCGATAGGCGATGACCAAAAGATCTCAAATTCAATGCTTATTCATCTCATCTTGAAGAGAGTCGATCCTGTCACAAAAAAAAATGGGAAGAACAGCTCGATTATGAGAAGCTCCCGCTTTGGGCTGATTGCAAAAAAATGCTTAATCGCAGATATCAGCATCTTTCGAACAAGCCTCACAATTGAAGCTCATTCGCGTGTTCTATTGCGAATGCTAAAAACCAACAATGTAGTTACTGCAATGCAAAAGACCATTTCTTGACAACTTTCAATGCAAAGGTTCGAATTTGTCAAATCGGCATCGCTCTGCATCAACTGTGTGCAACAAGGACACACTGTGGTACGATGCAAAGCTAGCAAGTGTCGAGTGTGTGGCCTTATTGCATAGGTACACAGTTGTGGATAAAAGTTTAGCGTTACCTTCACCCCCAGAGTATTAATCCCCACCTCCCAATCAGAATAACCCTTCCACTTCGCATGCACTCTTCGGATAGAGTAACTTTGGCGACGTCGATCGTGAGCGTCTGAACCAAAACTGGAGAGTATATTTTGGCCCGAGCATTGCTTGACTCTGGGTCACAAACGAACTTCAAAATTGAGGACCTGGCACAGCGCTTACAGAATCGTAGGGAGAAGTCGTGTATCAACTTGCTTGGAATTGGCGAATCAATCGTAGCGAGTTCTCGGTCGATTTCTGGATTCTGAAGTCAATCTCGATACGTTGATGGTCGGTCCTACAATACAGGAAGAGTGGTTTGCGATGTTACTCCGCTTCAGACTACACAGTTACGCCTTGACACCCGATGTCAAGAAGATGTATGCCAAATCTTGGTAGATAAGCGGATAGACAATTTCAGCTCATGGTGTGGAGAAGAGACCCCTCTGACTGGACCTGCTCCATTTGTGGCTATTTGGTGTCTAAAGAGGTTGAGTGAGTCTGCAAAGCTCTCATTCCCAAAGGCTGATGAAGTTATCGGGGCCGACTTTTATGTCGATGATATGTAGACTGATGCTGGTTGCGTTGACGAGCTAAAGAAAATTAAGTCTGACGTGCCTCAGGTTCTTCAAATCGCAGGGTTTGAACTGACTAAGTGGTTCTCGAACACACCTGAGGTGTACCGGGTTTAGTGGACCACCGTTTTTGTAGAATACTCGTCACACCTCAAGCTGCTAAGAGTGTTCGTTTTCGTGTTCCGCTTCATCCGAAAATACAAAGATAAAAATCTTAAATTTGAAGTCACTCCATCACCAGTAGAGTGCGATGAGGCTTTTCAGAAAATTGTCGAGTTGATCCAGAAAAACGAGTATCAGGACGATATCGAAAAGGTTCGTAAAGGCACCAGGGTAGGACCCAGTCTTCAGCGATTGAATCCCTTTATCAATGAAGAAATGGGGACTTGGTGCTCTTTTTCGTTGTGTCGAGTTGGGGTGCAACTAGTCGCTCCTATGTCATACAATGCCAAGTTTCCGCTGCTGTTGACAAAACGCTCGTAGTTTGTGCAGACCCATGTTCGCTATCTGAATCAAACGAATTTTCATGCTCGCCGACAAGCTTTAATAAGCATCCTTAGGCAGCGTGTAGTAAACACTGAGGAGGTCTGCCGGGCGACAGTCAGTTCGTGCATTCGCTGCTTTAAAAGCCTCGACTCCCGACCCATATAATGGGACATATACCCGCAGACCGACTCCGTGCTCTCCGCCCATACTCAGTATGTGACGTTGATTTTTGTGGCCCAGTCTATACGACTCTTTTAAAAGGTTGTGCCCCCAAGGTGACCCCATAGCAGTGGCTAGTATCAAGAATCGTCGCAACAACCGACTGGCAGGACGGAAAGGCCTCAGAACGAGCACCGGAACGGTGTACAGGTGGCCGATCCATACGATAGCGCTTCTGCCTATGAGTTGAAGCCCCACAGGCCTTCAACGGGGCCGGTGTCGCGTCACACCGCTAATTTATTTATTTTGTTATTTTTTTAAGTCTAGTGTAAGCTAGATTAGGAAGAGGAAAAGAAGTCGTAAAATTATTATCGAATTGAGCGCACGCAGATCCCCCCTTGTTTTTCGCCGAATTATATACAATTAATTGCAGCCCCAAAATCTCTGTCCTTTTTGTATTTGTGTACATTAGAAAATCTCTTCTAAAATTTCACTTTTAACTACTGTGGATTAATTTTAATTAAAATTATGTTTTCGGTCGCGAACGTTCGATTAGTTCGACTAGGTAAGAAGCAAAATAAAACGAGAAGGAACGTGTGAGTCGCTTCTGGGGACAATGTACATCTACAATGTATATTTTACATCTAACATGTAGATTATACATGTACCATTTAGATTCTACATCTCCTCCGCTAGAGGTTGCTCGCGCACTAAACGCGGCAAAGTGTGCGAGCGAGAAAGAGAATGAGTGGTTGTTTTCTTGCAGGATGGGGCGGGGGAAGCAACTGAAAATTAACATAAATAGAGAATTAAGTCTCAGCGAAATAGGTCCAAGATTTGTTCTCAAGTTATATCAAATTAAACTTGGAACACTGGAAAATATAAAGGCTGCGGACACCGAATGGGTTAACCGCCCATACTTAAACACTTCAAACAAAAAAATATTATATCAAATGAATCTGGCTTAAAAATTAGAGCACAACGAAAAATAAAAGTTTTATTATTAAATGAATAAGATACGATTTAATTTATCGACTGTCGATTTTTTCTTTACAAATATATCTTTAATTGATCTTTGTATTTTCAAATTTGACATATATGTCTGTACCCCTACCGCAAGATGCGCGACTGATGTAACCGAACCGGTCGCGAACATGCAGGAAAGATAGATGTTAGACTTATATTCGAGGAAAATTAGAAGTAAACGCAGAGATAACGAGAAGGAACGTGTGAGTCGCTTCTGGGGACGCGACTCTACTTATACCCGTACTCAGTCAGTATATAGATTTTTGAGCATATAATTTTTTAGAATTTTAGAATTAAAAGAAAAATTTTACATTTTACATTTTTTTGCTATATCTGTTATCTACATCTACATCTACAATGTATATTTTACATCTAACATGTAGATTATACATGTACCATTTAGATTCTACATCTCCTCCGCTAGGGGTTGCTCGCGCACTAAACGCGGCAAAGTGTGCGAGCGAGAAAGAGATATAGTAGCGTTCCACTTGCGGGAATCTGGTAGATATGGGCATTCTCTACGATACTGCGTTTTTAAAATTGTGCCTGTCCCAGATTTTCGTCCTTTGTGAATGCGGAAGGGGGCGTGGCGAAATTTAGAAATACACTTGTAGCAGTGTGATATCACATGAGTCTGGAAACCAACTTTGGTTACCCTAACTCTTATAGTCTCTGAGATCCAGGCGCTCAACAAGACGGACGGACGGACGGACGGACAGACAGACAGACATGGCTCTATTGACTCGGCTATTGATGCTGATCAAGAATATATATACTTTATGGGGTCGGAAAATTTTCCTTCTCTGCGTTACACACATCCACTTTTACCATAAATCTAATATACCCCTTAACTCTTTTTTGAGTACGGGTATAAATATGCAAAGATAGCTAAGAAATAGCACTAATTACGGGAAAGGTTTGTTTAGTGATTTAAGAAGAGGAAGGGAATAAGTAGTAAATATAGTCCCTGCACAAGACCCTAAACGGTTCATGCAATTCGATCTACAAAGTGGAAAGAACAAAGGAATAAGTTTCTAGTGGATGTAATAAGAATCGAGACGTTTGTACGGCTCAACAAGTCAGGTCTATCTAAGTCACTTTTGATCAGGTTGTGCATAAAAATTACCCCAAGAAATTTTCTAGACTAACTAAGTTTGAAAGGAATATTAAAAGCAATCTACGAAACCCAAGCACACCCATAGCCTTATTTACCGTGGTAGAAATGTGTTCAGAAAACTTTAACTTTGGCTCTAATTTAACACCAAGATCATCAACCAAGGTATTTGAGACTCTTGTTCACAATGACGAAAGCATTCCAATTATCGGAAAGGTTTAATCACTTGCTTTCATGAACAGTAACGGCGTTCCAAGTAATCGAGAGTAACCGATGCCATTTTTAGTCTTCCCAAAATATGCCAGCAATCTGCATCGTCATTAACCTAATCGATACCACCTTATCGATATATGGTTCATTGTTGTCGATAGGCGATGACCAAAAGATCTCAAATTCAATGCTTATTCATCTCATCTTGAAGAGAGTCGATCCTGTCACAAAAAAAAATGGGAAGAACAGCTCGATTATGAGAAGCTCCCGCTTTGGGCTGATTGCAAAAAAATGCTTAATCGCAGATATCAGCATCTTTCGAACAAGCCTCACAATTGAAGCTCATTCGCGTGTTCTATTGCGAATGCTAAAAACCAACAATGTAGTTACTGCTACCATTTAGATTCTACATCTCCTCCGCTAGAGGTTGCTCGCGCACTAAACGCGGCAAAGTGTGCGAGCGAGAAAGAGAATGAGTGGTTGTTTTCTTGCAGGATGGGGCGGGGGAAGCAACTGAAAATTAATTTCTTCATTCTGGCTATATTTATGATGCGATCTGATTCAGATTCAGCAATCTGGTAGATATGGTCATTCTTTACGATACTGCGTTTTTAGTTTTATCGTATCTTTAAAATTGTGCCTGCCACAGATTTTCGTCCTTTGTGGTGGCGGAAGGGGGCGGGGCGAAATTTAGAAATACACTTGTAGCAGTGTGATATCACATGAGTCTGGAAACCAACTTTGGTTACCCTAACTCTTATAGTCTCAGAGATCCAGGCGCTCAACAAGACGGACGGACGGACTGACCGACGTACTCCCCCCGTTAAAAGCCTGATTTTCAACAGATGCTGAAGGGTTTCACAGAAGTCGCTTGTGGCTGATTCGATGTAGCAACCCTGATGCTGTCTTTAGCACATCATCTCGGGACACGCCAATGAATCTGGGAATGCATTTGACCAATGTTGTTATTGGCCAGTTGCTGTGCGCCTGACAGACCAGGGTTCTGTATGCGCTTTGAACGCAGCTGCAGCGACGAGATGTAGTCTTCCTTCCATCGCGGCCAGAAGATATGGAGCAAGTAGGCAACGCCTTGCCGGACAAAATGAGTGGTCAGTGGCACGATAATTGTTGTACCTTCAGTGCAGCTCCACACGACAATATACAAATATTGGGATGGAATAAGTCCAAGAACAACTCGAAGTCTAGTGCGAAGATTCTGCGAGGCGGCTCCCTCGAATCATTCAAAAAGCCCACGCGAAGAAATCTCAGTCAGTCTTTCATGCCAAGACTACTTATCTTTGCCCAGCCGGTGGATAAAGATTTTGGACCATGTAACTGCAGGTCCAGCAAGTCCGAAAGTAGCGCTTCTGTTGGAATAACTGAACGTCTGTAGGGAGACGACAATGAAGAATAGTCCGAAAACGAGAAAGAAGGCTGATCAGTAGCCGTTTCCAAAGCTAGTTCTCATGGTCCCATCGGAGCCACTGTCCAACTTCCAATGGGGATTCATGTTATCTGTCGGAGCACCATAAGCAAAAGCAGGCACGCTAGAACGACTCAATTGGAATTGACCTCTTGATGGAAGTGCAAAAGCCAATCCGAAATCAGTCAGCTATGTGCACGTCTTGGAGATCGATTTCAGCATCAGCAGACAACGGTGGCTGTTCATCTATCGAAAAATGCTGCATTGGCCTCTTCTGTTTGGACCACATACTCTTCGTAAGATGTTACGTTTATCGTGTAGCGTAGCTATCCCAGATGACGGCATCTCCATCCACTATGCGAATGTAATCGGCGTTCGTATAGTCATGTAATTTGAAGAGCGCCTGGACCGACGTGATCAGGGTGATAAAAATCCAGATGGTATCGATATTGTATTGGCTGCGGCTCGTTGGGGTATATTCGTTGGCGTTGGTAGGCTGATGGCTAGCTGCTGATCTTGTAGATGTTAGTGGTATTTCGGCGGGAGCGTCGAATTAACGTTGGAAAGCTGTAGAATTGGCTTCCGATTGAATTAAAAGCGAACTGGCGGAGATCGTAGTGCCTTCCTTCTTCTTGGCTTGCCCTCTGGATGTTATTTCTGACAATGGTGAATACTTCGTTGAGTTTGGTTGCCTTACTTAGAGCTGTCTCTGGAGGGCTGCCTGTGTCTGACGGGACTTCGCCATAAAGGGCTCCAGGAAAGCGGTGCTCTCTTCCACGTAGTAGGAAAGCTGGGCTAAATCCCGTTGTATCAGAGACGCTGGAATTTACTGGCGATCCCCTACAAATTGGGAAATCATGGTCTTGACCGTTCGGTTGGCCCTTTCTGTTCGGTTTTATTGGGGGTAGTACGGCGCGGTATATTGCAGCTCTACTCCTGTTGTCTGTAGAAATGACCGAAACGATCGCCTCGCAAATTGCGTGCCGTTGTCGCACAGTATTCGTTCTCGAAAAGCCAGCTCCACGTTAGCGGTGGTGGCCTTTTTAAGTGGTACCAATTCGACCCACTTCGTAAAAGTGTCACAGAAGACGAGCAGCATCGTGATTCCTGTCTTCGATCGAGGTAGTGGTCCGATTTCTTGGGTGAGAATTGTGCCAACTCCTAGGTTTCTCGCATCTGTTTGCAGCGAGAACTTGAAATCGGGACACGCTAGGACGGGGGCGGTCGTGAGAAGTTTTTGTTCAGTAAGTCGAAAGCAGCCTGTTGTGCTTCGGTCCATATCCATGGTTGTCCCTTCTTGAGCAGGCAGGAAATCGGGAGATGCATTGGCGAAGTTCTTTCAGGTTTGTAGGCGGCCTAAGTTCATTGACGGCTGCAATTTTGTCGGGGTCGGTATTGATGCCTTTTTTGCTGATCATGTGGCCCAGATATTTGATCCGGCTTTGAAAGAATGTGCATTTTTCCGAATTTATGCGTAGATTAGCTCTTCGTAGTCGAGAAAAGACCACTTCTAGATTGTTTAGGTGTTCATTAAAATCTCTCCCAATGACGATAATATCATCTAGGTAAGCGAATGCGTAGGGCTTCATATCGGCACCAATTACTGCGTCGAGGGCCCGCTGAAACATTGCCGGCGCTGAATGTAGTCCAATGGTATGCTGGATATATTACTCGTGTTATACTACAGCCAGGTACGTGAACAGGTGAGTCGCGATGACGCCTCTGGTATCGCAACAACGACTTGCTTGGGCGACGAAGATCTCGGACATGGCTCTAGACATGGCTCGATGCATGGTGCTAAGGATCATGTCGGTAGGCGGAAGGTACTCCAATGGGTTGGCGAAGATATGTGTGGCGTCGGCCGTGGGTACGACAGGGCTGAGGTCGGTGTATCGTGGGGTCATTGTACTGGTTTCCGGGACCGCGCTGAGGGGCTCTGTGGTTATCTGTTCAATTATTTCCCTTTTTGCTGGGCTGTTGATCTGTTGCTGCCGTTGTCGGTGTTGATGTTGTTGTCTTGGTTCAGGGCTGATTGTCGGTCCAAAGGGTGTTTCTATGTTCACTTCCTCCTTGGAGGAGATGGTACTTACATGCTCTGTTGCTGGACTAGGACCTGGGCTTCCTGTGTCGAGCGCCGGGTTCCAGTGCGTGAGTGCATGTCTCGTGGGTGAGATTTTCGTAGCTTCTATGGGGTATGTGTCCCCTGTGGTTGGCCTAGGACGCGGTTGCTCCGTAGGGCACGTTTTCCGGTTTGCTTCTTTGTTGATTCTTGGTGTTGGCTTCGGATTCGTGTTCTTCGTTATTGCCCGACGTTTTGCCTTTGCTGGGGCTGGGCTGCGTGTCGTGTTCTTCGTGGCAATCTGGGTCAGTGTATTCGTTGGTGTAGGTCGTGGTCGCGTGTTTGCTGTTGCTGGTATCGGTGTCATGTTGCCGCTGCTGGGTGCCACAGTTTTTGGGATAGGTTGTGCACGTATGACGGCTGCCGTTGGCTTCGGTTCCGGTTGTCGAGGCTCATCGCCTTGTACGCTGTTGGTTGGAACGGGGTGTGGGGCGACGGTCTCGTAGCTGTAGTAGCGTGGTGCCGCATTGGATCGTCGTTTCGATGGCACATAGGAAGTCCATGCCGACAATAACTTGTCCCAACATGTTTGGCAGGACCAGGAGCGGGATTTGAACCTCTCGTTGATCCAGCTTGATGTGCGCCAGTAGAACTTGTGAGATCTCTCTGACCGAGCCATCGGCCAGGCGTATGCGGACGCATGCATCTTGCAGATTGGTGTTTTTGTCTAGTTGTCGGGCGAGGTTTGCACTGATAAAGCTTCGGGATTCCCCATTTTCGGATGTTTTCCGCCATTAGGGCGTCGTGGTTGTAGTAGTGTCCTTCCATGGGTCGGTCGATCGCTGACAAGCCCCAATTTTCGGTACAGACGTTGAAGACAGCCAGTGCATTTAGGACCCCCTACATCGTACTTTGTAGATCCGTCAAAGCACGACTGGACTCGGAAGTTACGCGGGGCAAGAAGAGGAGAATGTTTATCTGGTTGGTAACCAGAAGCCGATTGTTCTCATATCGGCTACGGGGGGCTAACCATGCGGACTCGAAACCATCATTGGTGAGGGGGGACTTCTTTACGATGGCCTTCGGATCGCCCCGGGTCTTCTCGGTGAGGTAGTACAGCTTCTATACCGGAGACAAGATCCCGGAATGTGGGCCAGCGGACGTCCCCTGAGAATACCTCAATATTGACGGGAGGCAGTCGACAGCCGCCCTGTTGGACTAACTGTGCAGGAGGATGGACTGTGGTTGTGACCGATTTGGTCCTGGCAGCTGGGCTACTACTTGCCGCTCTCGGAGTGAAGGGTGACTTCATTTTTTGTGTCGACGTAGTTCCGGAGGCGGAAGATGTTCGTAAACGACTTGAAGAGGTCACAGGCAAAAGCTTGTTGCTGTCCTTGTGTACTGTTGGCATATTACGAACTCACACCCGCACAGAAAAGTCGGTTTTCGCAGTCTTGGAAGGACCGAAGACTGCTCTGAGTAGAGTTCAAACGGAAAGACGCCCGGAAAC
Organism: Drosophila tristis; assembly: GCA_018150885.1. Classification (NCBI taxonomy): domain Eukaryota; kingdom Metazoa; phylum Arthropoda; class Insecta; order Diptera; family Drosophilidae; genus Drosophila; species Drosophila tristis. The sequence continues at coordinate 630,791 of JAECWT010000198.1, read as the reverse complement.
AAATATTTGTTCGAAAATATAAACCACTTATTGAAGGCTTGTTGGAAAACAATAGTCAGGTCGACTCGGATTGTTTGAGATCACCGTGAAGTGAAATTTCTCAAACAATGAGTGACTTATATTTGCGCTGAGCCGAGGAGAGGAACGGTCACACTGTTTTTGGCAATATTTTGCAAATACTGTTAGTGCGGGCTCCTCCGTTTACCTCTTTGGCGCAGTCGTGATCAGGTTAGTTGCGGATGGACAGCGGACGGAATGGCATTTATATCCTCGATAGCTGACTGGAATGGGCGATAGTTTGCTCTATATGTCGGTTTGGATCGACAAAGTGCAGATAAACCTAGTCGCCGTAAGCGTTACCAGGAGCTGCAGTCAAGAATATGACTGCGGAGTGGGCGCTGGGGAACTATCGGGAGAAATACCGAAGGAACACAGAAAAAATCCAAAAGAGATGACGAAAAGGTTTAAATTATAAATCGTGTGACGGCATTTCGGCCAGGGTATCGCTGCGCCGGGGTTCATAGAAATTTATTTGATCTCTGGATGTGGTAGCTGAAAGAAAAGGTCTCCTGGTTCTAGAATAAGGCGACACAAGTAAGGTGGTTATTTTTATTTTACTTAAGGGTACAGAGTGGAATGTGGTTCTCCGGAGGATCGCTGGCTCGGCCTCGAGGTCTTCCTTCAGGGTCGTCAGGGCCGCACGTGGCTATTCGAAGCGTGCAGGTCGTACCTGGCTTAGATTCGGTCGCTGGTGAAGATACGTTGTGGAGGATAATGCGCTCCAGGGGGGCAACACGGGGTAGGCGTAGGTTAGTACGTTCCGATAGAGATGAGGTGCGGAGGATAATGCGCTCCGAGAGAAAAATGCGTTGCGGAGGATAATGCGTGAGAGGGAGTGGAGGAAAATGCGCTCCGAGTAGGACGGGAGGATTTATTGCACTGCTGGAGAGGAATCGTAGCTTCTACCACAGCAGAAATGCCAAAAAATAGGGTGATCACGAAGGTTGATGTCGACCCTAGGCGATTCCAGATGGACTGCCCTGATTGCTCTGGCGCCGCTGCTTTTATTTCCAAAAGTCAGCTGTTGTGTCTCTTCTTTATCCCTAACGCGTTTTGCTGATCAGCTGACAGTGTGCCCGGTTATGGTTGTGTCAGGATCACACTGTCCGATCATTTGTTAATGTGCCCGCATGTAGTTGTGTCAGGGTCACACTAGGTTGGCGCGCTAATTTGAATGCTGGCCGGTGTATATTTGCGTCACAATCGTGGATCGTTGAATTTATTTCTTGTAGTGTCGGTGTGTTTGTTTGGAAATTGTCAGACGAGATTAAGGTTTTACTTTTATTTTTTATTTATTTATTTTTGGTCGAACGCAAGATTCGGTTACGATACTGTGAGGACCTATCTTAGGCTGGGATATGCATCAGTCTGTCCAAGGTTCTCTACAAGGAAAATTTGTAGATTGCTGGTACTCTCAGGTTCGGAGCGGCCTTGTCTGACTGAAAGAGAGGTAGGTGACAGGGGGAAGCGTGGTGTTGCTGACGAAAATACTTTGAGAAATCGTGGTTGGTTGTTTTTGTTGGCGTTGTTATTTTATTATTTAATTCTTTAATTCTTGAGTTTGTTTACAATGACTTAACTCGCGGATCTTGTTACTTGGCCTCGGAGTCGGTGGACTGGGTCTTGTGTTGTATTGAGCTGGGGGACTGTCTAGTGCAGTGTCTTGTGTTGGGGCTGATGGTCTGCCTAGTGATATTTCTTATCTAGGTTGTCTTGGACGCGTCGCCACTCCGTCGTTTTGTAACGAGCCATGAGTAGAAGCATGGTTCGTTACACCCCCCCCCCTACCCGCTTCATCCAGGTGGGTGATGGAGAAGTTAGTGGCATCGCTTGGCCGGTGCTGAGGTTCGCCTTTTCCGGGTTCTCCTGTCCTTTGGCTTGTGCCGAGTCTTTGGATTCGTCTCTGTTAACATCGTCCCTTTCGTGTGGCGTCGGTAACGTGCTCTTTCTGCTGTTCTGGGTGCTTTGTAGTTGGTCTCCGCTTGGTGGGTCGATTATCCCATATGACGATGGTTTTCTCGGCGGTTTTCTTTGGTCGTTCTTTGTCCAGGCATTCTTGAATCTGCGGTGCTATGTCGGGTGGCCAAGGATCCGTGGGCAGTTCGGGGTCGTCTTTTGTGGCTCCGGGGTCAAAGGGTTGATTCGGGTCTTTCGGAAGGATGGGTTTGTCAAGTGTGCTGGACGGTTCGATCCTCCGTTGGTAATCGCTTATGTGGGCGACGATCGTGGTGGCGTTGGCCGTGGGTAGATATGTTTCGTATCTCTGATGCAATACTTGGGTGGTATTGGCGGTCGTTTGGCGCATGAACAGGTGAGTCTCGGTGATGCCTCTTGTGTCGGACCAACAGCTGGTTCGGGCGACGAAGATCTCGGACCTGGCTCTAGGCATGGCTCGGTGCATGGCGCTAGCAGTCAAAGTACTCCATTGTGTTGGCGAGGATCGGTGTGGTGTCGGCCGTGGGTACGATGTATTGGTATACCGGGTGTAGTACTCGTGTTATACTACAGCCAGACTGGTACGTGAATAGGTGAGTCGCGACGCATCTGGTATCGCAGCAACGACTTGTGTGGGCGACGAAGATCTCGGACATGGCTCTAGGCATGGCTCGTTGCATGGCGCTAAGAATCATGTCAGTACGCGGGAGGTACTCCATTGTGTTGGCGAGGATCGGTGTGGCGTCGGCCGTGGGTAGGACAGGACGGCGGTCTGGGCGTCGTGGGGGCATCGTGCCGGTTTCCGGGCCCTCGTTGAGGGGCTCTATGGTATCAGGGTTAGCGTGGCTGTTTCCCGTGTTGCTGGGCTGTCGGATGGTGGTTGCCGTTGTCCTTTTTCGTTGCTGGCGGTCGGTTTTGAGGGTGTCCGTGCGTTCAATTCTTCCGTTGCGGACTCTGTGCGTGCTTGCTCTGTTGCTCGTCTTGGACCTGGGCTTCCTGTGTCGAGCGCCGGGTCCAAGTGTGTTTGTCTCGTGTGTGAGATCGTGGTTTGTTTGCGATGCTTGTTCCCTGTTGTTGGTCTAGGACGCGATTGCTCCGTAGTGACCGTGGGACTCGTTTTCCCGTTTGCTTGATTGCTGTTTTCTGCTGTTGACCTTGGATTCGTGTTCTCAGTTGTAGTCCGGTGCTTCGCTTTTGTTGCGATTGGTTTGGGTGTCAAGTGCTGCGTTGCGTTATTGGGTGCCGTGTGCGTTGTGGTAGGTCGTGGACGTGGGTTCGTTGCGAATTGTTGGGGTTTCTTGTATCGGGGTTCGGCGTCTTGTACGTGGATGGTAGTAAGCACGGGTTCAGTGGGTGTGGGGCGACGGTCTCGTAGCTGTAGTAGCGTGGTGCCGCATTGGATCGTCGTTTCGATGGCACATAGGAAGTCCATGCCGACAATAACTTGTCGCAACCCGTTTTGGCAGGACCAGGAGCGGGATTTGAACCTCTCGTTGATCCAGCTTGATGTGCGCCAGTAGAACTTGTGAGATCTCTCTGACCGAGCCATCGGCCAGGCGTATGCGGACGCATGCATCTTGCAGGTTGGTGTTGTTGTCTAGTTGTCGGGCGAGGTTTGCGCTGATGAAGCTTCTGGATGCCCCGGTTTCGATTGTGGCTTCCAATGCGTGTCCTTCTATGGTCACCATCGCCACTATCCAGCCGTTGCTCATGTGTAGAGAGTTTTTTAGTCGCGGGTTGGAGAAGGCGTCGTTCCCGGCTGATCCCGTGTCAGTTGGGGACGCATGTCGTTTCCCGACGTGTTCTGGCAGCAGCAATCGACGGTCCGTGTGCCGCGTTCGCCACATTCCCAGCAGAATAGGATTTTGGCAGTCGTATGCCGCATGGCCCGCTTCAGCACACCGGCGACATGCTGCGCGTGGTTGGCGATGGGGGTCGTGATCATGCGAGGTGCTACATCGGGATTCGTCGTACTGTTTGGATGAGCTGGCGGTCTCCCTGGTGTGTCTGTCGACTCCCGAAGTGGTCTCCAAAATGGTGGCCGGTGCGAGTCGTCGTTCCTCTCCTCTGTAGTCGACCTTGCGTATCTTGGTGGGTGTTGCGGGGGCGCAAGAGCCGGGAGGGTCCAGTCTTGGAGGCTCTCGAACTCAGTGGCCAACGTTGTGAGCTGCGTCAAGCTTTGGAGTTCGTGTCGTCGCACGTACATCCGGTATGCTGGCAGGGCGTTGTCGTAGATCCTGTTCAACTCCTTGTCTGCGTCGTACCCGGCGTGGTGCATGAGTAGGCGTATCTCGATGAGGTAATCTTTGAACGATTCCCCTACCGCTTGCTTGCGGGCCCGGATCTGGTCTTCCAATTGGTCAAAGTACTTCAACGGTAGGAAGAAAGTCAAAAATGATTGACGGAAATATGCCCATGAGCTGCCTTGTAGTTGGCTGGTGCGGTACCAGCGACTGGCCCGATCGGTGAGAAGTTCCGTCATGGTCCGAGGCAGCTGATTGGTGTCCACCCTATATGAGAGCGCACGTTCTTCGAGTAGTTCCAGAAATGCAAGTGGGTCGTCCTGTCCGTCGAACCTGAGTCCCCATTTCCGAATCTGTTCCGCGACGTGGGCGATGCAGCTTTGGTGGCGTCCATCTATGGAAGGGTCCATGGCTGGCACGATCCTCTGGGTGGGCGAACGGTTGGTCTCCGTAACTGGAGGTCTGGGCAAATCGGCTGGCGTTACGATGCGTGGGGGGCCGGGTGTGCTGTATTCGGCCGCGGTGTAACCTTTTGGGTCCGTTTTCCGCTGGTCAGATGGCCCTGGAGTGGTGGGCATGGGTGACCTGGAGCGTCCTGCTGGTTTGGCGTATTGCCGTTCGAGGTCTCCCAGTCGGACCCAGGCGTCCTGCGAGAGTGTTCCGGCGACTAAAGCGGCGAATCTCTTTCGTCGTTCCTCGACCGCTCCTTCGTTGCCAAATCCGAATTCCTCGGCAAGGGCTTCCAGCTCATCTCGACGGAGTTTGTAAATACAGCCGGTGGTGACTCCTGGATTGGTATAGTGTCCCTCCGGGTAGAATTCGTCGAGTTGACCGTCTCCCTGGGATTCCATGGTGTGTTTCTGCGGCTAGTGGTACTGGCTTACGTTTGGTTTGGTGGTACTTCTGTACGGTTGCACTTTTGTTCGATACTCGTATGATCGGCACTGCGACACTACTTGTTCGCGACCGGATTTAGTGTGGGCGGGGTTTTTGTGCATGACGAGTATTGCTCCTTGCTAGCCTAGTCTCTTTCAGTGGCCGTGGGTCTTTACTCCACAAGCTCCGTATTATGGTGTTAGTTACCTTAAAGTCACCAAAAAGTCCATGTTCGGGCGCCACTTGTGAGGATCTATCTCAGGCTGGGATATGCATCAGTCTGTCCAAGGTTCTCTACAAGGAAAATTTGTAGATTGCTGGTACTCTCAGGTTCGGAGCGGCCTTGTCTGACTGAAAGAGAGGTAGGTGACAGGGGGAAGCGTGGTGTTGCTGACGAAAATACTTTGAGAAATCGTGGTTGGTTGTTTTTGTTGGCGTTGTTATTTTATTATTTAATTCTTTAATTCTTGAATTCTTGAGTTTGTTTACAATGACTTAACTCGCGGATCTTGTTACTTGGCCTCGGAGTCGGTGGACTGGGTCTTGTGTTGTCTTGAGCTGGGGGACTGTCTAGTGCAGTGTCTTGTGTTGGGGCTGATGGTCTGCCTAGTGCAATGCCTTGTGTTCGGGCTGATGGACTGCCTGATTTTTCGGCCGAACTTGGCCATTTTATGCATCTGGTGATCGCGCCTGACCCGGAAATAATTAATGCTAACTTATGATTATTTTATGACAATAATTGTGGGGCTAGTAAGTGGGTCGAAGCGTGGTGTGTCGTTGACAATTTGCTAGTAGTGTTCAGGAAAAGATTTTGCTGAGACTGCATCGTAGTAGGTGCAGGCTGCAGTTGGGAAATTGGATTTCGGATGGATTTTGCTAACTCGGCATCGCGGAAGGTGATAGCTGAGTTTGGGCCGGTAGGTCGGTAATTTTATGCTGGCTTGACTTAGTGTGAAATAACGCAAGTGATATTTCTTATCTAGGTTGTTGATTGCGAAATGTGCAGAATGGGAAGAGTTGTTGATCGAAAGTTCTTAATTTTAGTACTTTCGTGCGTTGCTTAAGACTATTTTATTTACCGGAGGTGCTGACACCCCGCGATTTGTGGAGAACCGTGGGTAGAGCCATGGTTCGTCAGCTCTGTGTAGATCAGTTTGATTTTTGTTCCCGGTCATCTTGGACGCGTCGCCACTCCGTCGTTTGTAACGAGCCATGAGTAGAAATATGGTTCGTTACAATACTGATAGTTTTTGGATTGCGCCACTAACTCCCGACATACCAATTTGACAATTGGCAATGTCTAGCGTTTCAATGGGTAATGTTGTACAATTTATTTCGTATTGTTAAGGAAAAGGAAAAGTGGGCGCCAGTATGACCGATATAATAAAGTGATGCGATGGATACGAAGGTTATGAAGATCAATAACAGACTGTGAAAGGGCAGGCGGGCCGAATTGCCCGTGCCCTAATGCAAGCGAGAGAGAGCAAAATAAGCGATAGAAGCTCGGGCTGCTGCTGAGCCGAGTACGAGCGATAGATAGAGAAAAAGAATGCGAGAGAGCAGCATAGATGAAGAGAACGATAGCGAAAGAAACTTGGAAGCGATATGCATATATAGACCACGATTCGTGTGTCACTATGCGTATGTATATATGCGACGACAGAAAAGTTCGAGAGATTGCAAAGGCATGCAAGTGCTGGACCAGATCATGTTAGGGCAAAAGGACCGAATTGCCCGTGCCCTACGCGATGCTACGAATAGAGATCGATAGAACGAAAGAGCGCTATAGCGAGATAGTAAAGTAAAGGAGAAAGGCACGAGTCGAAGAGACGAAAGAACGGTTGCATAGGCGATTAGATTGAGTAATTATAAGCGGTTACAACATTATATGCAGTAGGCAATGCAAATAGCAAACAAAGGTGAAATTACGTTATTTGCGCCACTGGCTATTATTTGAGGAATTTGTTAGGGAATTTCAGGCTGGGAAACCAGACACCAATCCTAATGAGGTTATAATTGATGATATTGCCGAAATTTCTGCAATTTCGTTCATAAAGGGTGAATCTAATTTTGGTATCCTTCTTCTGCTGCGATCTGGACAGGAGCAGAACAGATCTTTTACCACCTCTTTCCAACCTCTTCGGCTACTGCTGAAATCATTGTATTAGACAACAAACCCGTATGCATTGGTTCCTATTAAAAAATGTCTTTGTAGCGGATGACTGTGCTGTACCTCTTTCTGCAGAGCTGAGTGGAGCGCTTTTTTATAATGTTCGCCTGATGGCTTCAACGCTGTAATGATCTTGGAGTCTGAAGGAAGGACTGAAGCCCGAAGTTTATTGGAGCATATTCTTCTTTCGAACCTGGTATCTAGTTTCGCCAATCGGTGAAGATTTTTGGTGTTCCGTCTGGGCCGGGTGTTACCCCGAGCCAGTCATCACTATGATGGACCATTATTTGAGGTTAATGATGCGTTAAGGGTGTAATTGTGCGTAATTGTTGCTTTAGAGAAGAGTTATTCCTCCAGGGCCCAGGGTTAATATAGTCAGCAGGTTTTTAGGCCAGCGAAGGATAATATCATCTCGATATATTTTGTGCTCACAGTAATGGTCTTCTATAACTTTCCCACCCTTGATGATAAAGTCGATCACGTCGGTTTTTATTAGAAATGGGGGTTATAACACCGATAAAATACCAATAAATAAGAGTTCAATACAAAGCTGAAAAACGATTCAGACCCTTTACTAGTGTCCGTGCTCCCCCATTGGGTGTGGTAAGCGTCGCTGTCGCAGCCTATTAGTAGGCTTATGTCCAACCTGTAACCCTTGCAGCTTTAGGCTTGACGTCGTGGGGTTCACGTCGGATCCAGGTGATCCAAATGTATAGTATGAAGCGGCTCTGATCCTTTGTCGACTTGATGAAAAAATCGATATTTTTTCCCCAGCATTTTGTTGTAGATTATGTATTTCATAGTTTCATATGATCTGCAGTACTTTCCAGATGTGGGATCCAATAGCTCTGCTGTACGGCATGCCTTGTTTTTTTTAGCGGCGAAGTGTCCTACGCTGTGAGCCTGGGCTATTATTTCTCTCCCTTCTGATTTCGGTATCGCCAGCAAATCCGTTCCTTGCACAACCTTGTACAAAAGACCAGCCTTGAATTTAAATTTGTTAAATGGCTTACTTTTCAGAATTTCGGAATCTGCATTGATCATCATGTCGTGCTTCAGTCTTAGAGGTTTTCTTAATACACAATAAGATCGGATGCATTTGTCCTTCGTGCCACTGTAACAGCGCTCCTGCGAACCCGTCCTTCGACGCATCAGTATGTATCATAGAGATGCTGGGCATCGGATATCTATCTGCAATGGTCTTTGAGTTCAGTTTCGAAAATCAATAACAAGCATTTTCTAACTGTGTCATCAAAGCCTTTCTTTCCTACGACCCAAATGGGGATGTTGTAGGGAGATTTTGATGGGCGAATAATTTGGTTTTTCAATAACTTCTTCGTTGATAAAGTCGGTGGACCCTTCAGGGAAGGGGTATATTCTTAAATATACCGGCTCGTCGTCTTCGGTCCTAAGGTTTTTGGACTTTTGCAAAGTCTTTTATTCGGTTAGACATCATCTTCAGAAAAGCCAACCTTTCATCTGGTTGTACTACAATGTCGTTCACTTTTGTGAAGTTGACGCTTGGGAATAGAATCTTCTCCGATCCACTAGCAAAGTGAAGTTTTTTTGCCCTAGTCAATATTGTCACCATCTTCAGTTAATGTGTCAAGCCATATGATGCCATCGAAAGTTGACAGTTCCGGCAGGATAAAGAATGGGCTTTTTATACAAAAGATGGTCAGAAAGCATTTACGCTTGAAATTGTTAAAGCCATGACTTTACAACGAATGGTGCTTCTACCGGGACAGATCCCTGCATTCTTTGTGGGGGTTTGATGTAGTTTTTTTCAGCGCCGGTATCTATGAGAAATTTTTGTATTTTCCCCGCTACTGTTCGCTTGACGAACGGGAGCAGGGATTTGCCCCTAAAAAACTGTATCAGTCACGTAGCCTACTGCTTCCGATGCTAGCTGTTCATACTCCCTTTGGTATTGGTCTGAGTTCTCTTAGGCAAGTTGAGGTGCCTTCTACTTTGTGCGTTTTGGGCCATTGTAATCCAAAGCCCTTGCGTAGTTCACCGTAAAAGCAAGGTTAACTTCAATTTCTTGAGCCAATGCCAAAGCCGATGGCAATTCCCTAGGCCTTGCCGAAAATAGGACATCAGTGAGATTTTTCCTAAGGCCTAAAATGAATACGCGAAGTGCGTCGTTCCAATATTTATCATTGAGAAGGGTTTGCGCTCGTGCAGCATCTTGGGACATGATTGTTTTGCTTGTAAAAAGGCTGAGCTTCTTTTTAACCTTTTCGTAAAACTGAACGATGGTCATGCCACCCTGTCGGAGCGAGGCCACTTCCTTCTCTAACAAGTGCAATGGGCATTTATCTGTGAAGGTAAAGTCGAGACGGCTAATGATAGCATCAACATTTAGGACTGTGCTGAACGATGCCAGGAGTGCGTTAGCGGGGCCTTACTTTGTTTCGAATTATCAGGAGTGATAACTTGATAATGTCTTGAGCTACCTTTGTAGCTGTTGTAAAGCGTGTAGGCAGCCTTTGCTGCCTGACGCCAAGCAACATACTGCTCTAGAGTTCCATCGAATTTCGGCAGTATTTTTACCGCATTCATCGCACACCACCGTTCTGTACAGGTAACAGGTTCATAGACTTTGACCTCGGAAATCGAAATTGTTCAAACCTGTAATTGAGTGGTGACCGTTCATAGTTTTTGATCAAAGTCACTTTTCTGAACTTCTAACGAAGAGCTGACAGCTGCTGCAATAATGGCTTGAAGATGTCTATGACAGCACTTCGCTCACTTCAATTTCATTGTCAGAATCACTCAAACACAGATTATATTTTTTTGCCTGCCGACAACAATGTAATTTTATTGTTGTATGGTATGCTCTCAAGCTCTGCCGTTGTTATTGCAAAAATGTCACAAAAATTCCCAGAAAAATTACGCTTGCATGTGTTTAAGTTCTGAAAAACAAAATTGTGTTTAATTGTTTTTTATACCCGTACTCAAAGAGTTTGGATGTGTGCAACTCAGAGAAGGAAACGTTTCCGACCCCAAAAAGTATTTATATTCTAGACCAGCATCAATAGCCGCGTCGATATAACCATGTCTGTCTGTCCGTCCGTCTGCCCGTCTCGATGAGCGCCTAGATCTCAGAGACTATAAGAGCTAGAGAAAACAAATTCTGTTTCCAGACTCATGTGATATCACACTGCTACAAGTGTATTTCAAAATTTCGCCCTGCCCCCTTCCACCGCAACAAGGAAGAAAATCTGTGGCAGTTACAATTTTAAAGATACGATAAAACTAAACGCAGTATCGTAGAGAATGGCTAAATCTACCAGATTACCGAGTCAGATCGGATCATAATTATAGCCAGAATGAAGAAATTCATTTCAGTTGCTTCCTCCGCCTTCTCCTGCAAGAGACCCTCGACTCATTCTCTTTCTCGCTCGCACACTCTGCCTCGTTATTTACGCGAGGAGCTGTAGAATCTGAATGGTTCATGTATAATCAGCGTATTAGATGTATAATATAAATGTAAATTTTTTTTATACCCGTACTCAAAAAAGAGTTAAGGGGTATATTAGATTTGTGGTAAAAGTGGATGTGTGTAACGCAGAGAACGAAAATTTTCCGACCCCATAAAGTATATATATTCTTTTTCAGCATCAATAGCTGAGTCGATAGAACCATGTCTGTCTGTCCGTCCGTCCGTCTTGTTGAGCGCCTGGATCTCAGAGACTATAAGAGTTAGGGTAACCAAAGTTGGTTTCCAGACTCATGTGATATCACACTGCTACAAGTGTATTTCCAAATTTCGCCCCGCCCCCTTCCGCCCCCACAACGAGAGAGAGAATGCCCATATCTATCAGATTGCCGAATCTGAATCAAATCGGATAATAATTATAGCCAGAATGAAGAAATTAATTTTCAGCTGCTTCCCCCGCCCCTTCCTGCAAGAAAACAACCACTCATTCTCTTTCTCGCTCGCACACTCTCGCACACTCTGCCGCGTTCAGTGCGCGAGCAACCCCTAGCGGAGGAGATGTAGAATCTAAATGGTACATGTATAATATACATGTTAGATTTCAAAAATACATTGTAGATGTAGATGTAGATAACAGATGTAGCAAAAAAATGTAAAATGTAAAATTTTTTTTTAAATTCTAAAATTTTAAAAAATCATATGCTCAAAAATGTATATACTGACTGAGTACGGGTATAAGTAGAGTCGCGTCCCCAGAAGCGACTCACACGTTCCTTCTCGTTTATTCTAAAATTCTTAAAAATCATAAGTTTAAAATTCTTTATACTGACTGAGTACGGGTATAAGTAGAGTCGCGTCCCCAGAAGTGACTCACACATTCCTTCCCGTTTTGTGATCTAACATATATTTACACTTTGAATCTTCACTATTAAAGTCAGTACAGCGGGCGTTGCCTCCGCACTGTTCCTCACTGCTCCCTTGTTCATAGCGGGTATCGACCGCGCTAAGTAATTCGCCCACAGCGGGCTTTGTCTCCGCGCTGCACTTACACTACTCGACAAAAATTTGATTTCGGCTGTGAACCAAAATGACTTTTTCTGATAGATTTCGGAATTTAAAAATTTTTGTAGTACTTTATTATTAAAAAATAATTCTTTTTTAACATTTTTGGTTTTAGATAGACGCATTAAGGTATTGCTCATTAGAATCTATGGATAAACGGTTAATTTGCAGCCCTTTGACCAAAACAACTCAAAAATAATTTTACCTGAAATTAGTGCTTTTTTTCACATAACTTAAGTATCTTATATCTGGTTGAGTATTGCACTTTTCACTTATATCGGGTCGCGAACATGAACCGACGTTGGGCGCCAGTAATATTTAATGACCTTCGCACTTGATTATGTATTAGACGACAGGATATTATATTCATCGTATCCTTTATTCAATAGATGGTGATTATGATTGATATAACATATTTGTATTTCTTACACATAAACAATAATACGCTTAACTGTTGCTTGTACGTTCGCTTGCCACAGAATATTAAAAGTTCATAAATCAATCAAAAACACTGAGTATTCACGAGTATTATCCAGTATAAAGATGTCGGCAACTCTGATACATAGGAGCGAATTGAAATTGATCAAATTAAGTTAGTTAATTTTTGAATTAGACAAAAAATGCGAGAACGAGGTAGCAACATGACCGGCTTAGGCAAGTGCTGAGTGTATTCTTTTATTAAGCCTATAATTAGCTTGGACCAAATGCTGCTGAGAAATTTTGTTAAATTCAGGATCAGAAGCCAAAGAAAATTTCATATGTTAGTTTAAAAAATACATACAGATATGGGGACACGGGGCGACAAATCACTGGAGGTGTTCCCCAAGGATCGGTACTCGGACTGCTGCTGTGGAACATCATGTATGATGGGATCCTAAAGATGCCAATGGGTGCCACGGTAATAGGGTGTGCAGACGACTAGCAAAAATCGCAGCGGTGAAATTGAAAGAAGAGGCACAATAAACCTGCCAACACATGGCTATACGGGCATGGTTTAGCATTTGGCGTCCACAATCTGAGTAAGTGAGTCCACCTAAGCAGCAAAGCTGCTCCTAGCTCATAGCGAGCGTAGTTATCGCGACGCTAATGTATGCTGCACCAGCATGGGTTGATGCATTAGAGTAAAAAACATCTGTCGAGAATGAAACGCAGTCCAGAGACTGTGTGCCTGAGAGTGTGCCGTGCTTTCAGAACAGTATCTCAAGACGTCACACTAGTGGTGGCAGGAATGATCCCTATCCATCTGTTGGCTACAGAAGCCGTAGGGATCAGGACACAGAGAGACCTTAGGATTAATGACCAGGAAACCAGAGGTGCCGCAAGGCAACGCCCAATGCGGTTAAAGTCCCACACTTCAGTCCAAAACTATTTAATTGGGACAACATTTTTGTATATGTCGGATCATAAAATATTCCCAGTGTATTTTGGTCTGTCGGGTGCCTCTTTGATTGTTCTCAGTGTATTATCACTCTTTCCTTTGTACTTCGCTCTTTGTCGTATCATCTACTTGGCCGAGTTACAGTTGTTTCTATGTTGGCCAGGTGTTCATTAGCGAGTGTATTCTGAGAAACTCGCTAGAAGAGGATAAAAGGAGCGAGAGAAAGGGACGCACGTCGAGCGTGTTTCTCTGCGGTGGTGAGTGTGAGGGAGGCCGATATAGAGACAAAGGGAAATTGCGTAACGAGTAATATTTGTCTCGGAGCTCTGGTTTGCAATACTGAGAAAGTAGTTGCGTAAAAGAGTTTGCCCACACCACGAGCCAAGCGCAGTAATTCTCTATTGACGTAGAACCCTAGTTAAAATGGCAGATCCAATGCAGGAAAATTTTGACCCAACATATATAATGGAGAAATATATGTATATTCGACAATACCTCCATTATCGAATATTGGATGATAAAACATATGAATTGGAATATTTTTAACTGAACAGAATATGGAACATCCGATCTAGTGGACCCACAAAAAAATTAACAACTGAACAGTTGAACAGCTAAAAAAAAAGAGTAGCAGTTCACTAAACTCAATAAAAAGAAAAAATTTTTTGTCATCACTCATGAGCAACCAAACTTTAGTGTGATGCCCCTTCCGCAAGCAACTGTGCATAAATGTCGTGGGTAGTAGTATGGCTAATGAGATAACCAGCATAGGTAGCTGGGAAAGTTAGGCTTTGGTGCAGCTATTTTCGTCAGGTCCTGTATAAATTAATTGTTGGTCCCATTTTCCTCAGTGAGACGTGATGCCAATTTTTTTTTAGGAGGAAATAGTAAAAGAAAACATAACTATAAACATACCGAAAACTTGAACGTATGTTTATTTTAGTAGGTTTTCCCATCAGGATTGCAATTTTATCTTAATTGGGTAAATAAGTTATCTTTCAATAAAATTAGAAAGTAAAATTCGGAAAAAATTATATAGAAATCGGTTTTTATTGTTTTTTATGATTTTTGGACCCACCAGGTCTTTTGGCGAAACTGCCCATACATATGAGCATTAATTAGGCGACGTTTATTGTATTGCTAATAAAAATCTATGGATAAACGGTTAAGCTAAAATTGTTTGATCAGCCCTCCGAAAATCACATTTCACCCTTTAGAACGTTGCTGGCCAACGTTTTGGCACTTTTATAATTTGTATGTAAAATCTGCACCGCGTATAATAATAAGTTGACAATAACCATTGTATTACATTTCATAGGATTTTTATTCGTGGTGATAGAATGGATATAACTGAAGATATAGCGACTCAAAGTTTTAGTGTCCTACCATTTTTATTGTTTCTTCTACATTTTACATTTCACCAACCAAGCTAGAATAACAAACAAACAAACGGTAATATGTGATTTTTTTTCTGTGATTGTGCAAAGTGTGACTCGGTCCTGCTTGATGCGAAAGCGTTTTATTTAGATATTTATATGTATATATGACATGGGTCTGGGAACAAAATTTGGTTGCTCTAGCTTTTATAGTCTCTGAGAACTAGGCGCTCATCAAGACGGATGGACAGACGGACATGGCTATATCGACTCGGCTAATGATGCTAATCAAGAATATACATACTTTATTGGGTCGGGAACGTTTCCTTCTATGCGTTACACACATCACTTTTACCACAAATGCAATATATCTATTTTTCCCTCTTTTTTGAGTACGGGTATAAAAATTTAAGCATAATCCTGTTTATTGAACATTTACCAAAAACATTCATTAAATTTAAAGAATAAACAACAGATACATACAAAGCATTTCGATGCTTTCGACCTGAATTATAGATAATGAATTTTAGTTTTAGATGTTCTTTATTTATCATATTCTTCCTCATATTTTAAACAATTTTAATATAATCGTTAACAAGAAAATTTTCTTTAGACCAAAATCCAAATACTATATGTAGCAAACCGAGTAGTGATTAGCTCTGTAAAAAAAACTCTAAGTTACTCATTTTAAGTCCTTTTATAAGAAATAAAAGTTTGAAAGCCGCATCTACTAGCTTTTCGATATATTAGAACTGCGGTGTAATTGAGGTGTAATATTCTCAAGTTATGTGAAGAAATAAAGACATACAACATATAATTTTTTTAAAAACTTAACTAAAACCTAAATCTTGAAAAACGAGGTTTGATGCCAGTGTATTTTATTAGCTGTTGCATAGTTTAATTAGAATTTTACTTCGAGTTAACTAACCTTATTCCCTTTTTACTATGTATTTACAGCTTACTTTGTACAAACAATGCTAATAAAATATTTCCTTTCTTTCAAAAGTAATTATGTTAACATACTAGCAGACCCGTGCGCTTCGCTGCTTACTTAATGCATTTAATGTTTAGGAATTCATCGAAATTAAACAATGTTAATAGTAAAATAAAAGCAATAAATATACTACGCAAATTGCCATTTTTAAAAAAACTTTTTTTCATACAAAAAATGTATACAATATTTATAAAAAATTATAAAACCATGCCACATTCTCTGGCTATCATTTAAATTTAAAAAAAACAGCATGCAATTTGGTGCAAGCGTTGCGGAGATAATCGCTTACACAAAGATTCACATTTTACATACTAACTTGAATGTAAATCAGAAGTTACAAATTCAATGTTAAACCAATTATCCTAGAATTCGTTTGATCATTTACCGACGTGTCGATAGCAGCAGGTATAAATACACAAAACTGCATAAAACCACATACATATACATAAATATGTGTGGAAATATGTATTAATGCTACATCGTTAAAAATCCATTCAGCTTGTTCCAATAATACAATACAACTCCAAAATAAATGTACAAACGTATATGTATGTGTATATGTATATGTGCATACTTAGGAGTGTATGCACACAAAAATATGTGTGCCTTTTTCCCTTTAGATCGCCCTTTTCTAACACCTTTTCTGAGGCTCGGTTCCAAGACACAGGGCTGCCGCTGCGTTGTCGGCAAGTAAAAAGCGAACAAATGAACGCCGAACGATTATTTAAGGCCAATATCTCTAATTACGGTTCTGACACATAAAACAGCAGTTTCCTTTTTAAATTTATGGGTTTTATTATTTAATGTAAACTTGAACTTAAGCCATTGTTCCGCTCTATACGACAGGTGGTATAGACTAACGCACGCACATACACATACCCGTAAATACGAAGGGTCGTGCATAGTAGAGTTCATTTCGCAATAGAAAAATTACAAAAACTGATCATTTAATTTTCAAGCTGCAATAATTAAATAAATAAATACATATTAACTTTAAATGTTGTTGTTGTCTGTAATTCTTAGCACCGAAGGAAAATCAGCCTGACTACTCACCGAATTACATTTTAGTTTTTAAATAATGGATTTTTAATGAATTATTCTTGCAGTAACGTGGAAATATTACTTTCGTCGTTAAGGTTTGATTTTTCATGATTTTTGTTTACTTTTATTGGTTTCCGTTGTGGTTGTATGTAGCAAACAATGGATAATTGTAACAACTGTTAACCGTATACCGAAACAAATTGCGTTAAAGCGTAAATTTCTGTTTGTCGGAAGTCCTGATTATTTCGCATTTACAGGCAAATGTCAAACCTACTGGGTGGGAATTGAGCACAAAATAACAAAATGAGGCGAACACAAAAAGATTTATTATTCCGGGTTAAATACCTTGACCATCCCCCCTGTTAACGAAATCCTCATAATGCGTTGTAATTGCATAGCATGAAATTTGTTGTGATTGTGTCTGTGATTACATTATACATATACATAATTGAGCGAACCTCAGCGGCAATAATTTTATTAAAAATTTTGTTCTTTGGGAAACAAGAATTTATGTGTAGAATTTGTTATGCCTTCCAATTGGATATGCATATTCAAAGTGCTGTAAATGATTCTTAAATAAATTTAAATAAGATTCACGCTTAAATGGAATAGCGTGTAAGTAAAAAGTGGTTACATTTGTAACATTTTACATTGAATACATAAATTTACATTGAATATATAGTCGGTATAATCCACGGGCTATCCTTTCTTTCTTTGGTAACACAGTTAGTTTACGATACAGAGAAAGACTGTTTTAAAAAGTTAACCTCAGTCCAGCTTATGCGTTTTAGATCTATATATTAATACATACTGCTATGAATAATTTATACGTATTTGAACAGCGGTCAGCTTTAAATGTTTTAGATTTAAATTTAAAAAATAAATGTTAAAAAATAAACTCGAAATCTTTTCAGTATTTTGAGTCAAATCCTTAAATGATGTAATGCTACTTAGCTAAGTGAAATATAATATACAAGCTGTTCGCTGGCTTTCAGGCCTAAGTTTGATCTTGAGTGTATTATATACATATGTACATATAAATATTTTTTGTTTTTTCATTTTCTGCACGTAAACACGTAAAATAAAGTTGTCCATGTGAAATACAATACTTGTATAAATCTAAATCACAAAATTCTAAAGATGCTTGAGTCGGGAATTGCAATCGTTTAAATTGGAATGGCTTTGGAATCATGGGAATTTAAGCAATGATAGTATATTCACATCTAAGCGGTCGCGTCAAAATGACTTCTTAGCTCATCAATTTATTAACTGAAGGTCGCGTTTCTTCCCTGTACAGGGCGTGACCTTTTGGGGAGAAGATGTAGAATCTACATTGTAGATGTAGATGAAAGATGTAGCAACAAATTGTAAAATATAACATATCACATATCATAAGCTTGCATATAAAAGGTATAAAAGTAGAGTCACGACCACAGCAGAGATTCAGGTGCCTGAAAATACATGTGTTAATACCCTGTGTACCCTGTGTAATACCCTGTGTGCTCTTGTTGACCGAATATAATCTCTTCTGCTTTTGATACTAGCCATTTTCTCTGGGTCTTAGTATGTTGTTTGGCTATCTAGCTATCGTTTTCTTATGTTGCGATGAGGGCTTTCAAAATTATAACAGCTGAAACCAGTTTCGATTGTTAATGATCCGGATAACTTGCATTTACTGGAGATTGACTGGAATTTATTTTATCCTGAGTAAATTATATATGTTATATATGGTTTCATGTCGATTTTTGTCAGGAGGCATCACATGCCCCGAAGCGAGAAGGGCCAGACGGTGACTGTCAATAGAAAACGATAATAAGACATGCTAACTAACTTTTTGGGCTTCAGTGGAATGACAAATTGACCAGAATGTCATGTGGTTTCATAAATATGGCGCGACGTGTCAAACCACCGGCGCTACGATTGAGTTTCTGCAAGAAATATTCCCGAAGCGCGCAGTTTCCAAAAGAGGCGATGTGGGATAGTCGCCAAAATCATGCGATTGGCCGGTCGTCTTAAGACTTCTCTCTGCGAGGCTACGTCGCACAGTGGGGACTTACCCGAAATCAGGTGGCATTTTCCATAGCTTTTAAAAATGTATGCTTTAAATAAATCGAGTTTTTAGTTAAATTCAGTAAAAAATATATATATTTGTTGTCTAAAAATTCGTTAGTTTAACTATGTGTGCACTACGTACATAATTATGTGCGTTCGAAACCAAATTTTGTGGGTTTGCAGCATTGACTTGACTAACAAAAAAAAACCTTATTGAACTAATATGTTTTGTTGAGCTTAGAAATCTGGAGAACGTTGCGCAAAAGGAGTCGTAGTCGCAGTTGCAGTCGTAAATTTGTTTAAGGTATACCGGTAAATCGCGGCATAAAGAAAAACAATGGCCAACAGTTCAATTCATTGTAATTGCTCTTATCCGACCTTCATATAATATATTGTAATATTTCTACTCGCAGCAAAAAAAAAATGACCCATCGATCCATTAAACTTGCGAAATCACAACAGAATTATCAAATAGTATTGTTTTAAATGTTAAATTTGTTCTAATTACGGGTATACTCGTAGATATAATAAAATATAATAATTATATAGACATAATGTAATGATCAGTAACAGTTCTTTATGGACCCAAAAATATTACAAAATATTTCAATGAAAATATTTTGCTTCGTTCAGAACTTATAAAACACCACCTACGTCGCAGGTTTATGGCAATAAGCTAAAAATTGTTTTATTGGAAACCAACATCGTTCAAACTATTCTTTCCAGCTCCATATATTCACAAGAGTCGTGAAACCAGTGATAAGTCTAATTTCGAATCACTGGACATTATGTTCATGTAGATTCACCGTAAACAAGTGTATGTTGGATTTCTCTACCACTCTAACAATCGACTTTCCGAATTATGAATAACCCTATCTCTGTTTTAATAAAGTACTAAATGTTGATGGTAGGTTGAATTACTGCTTTTTGTGATTATCAAATATACATACATATGTACATACATCGCTAAAAGTAACAATGTGCTTCAATGTTATAATTTGGCAACAATATTTCAATATAACGAAAATCCAATCTAACGAAAAATGATTAAGTGATTTACTATTTATTAACTTTTCAGCTGGGCCAAGTGTAATCCCATCGTTGGCTTACACCGTATTATACAACACCGCTTTTTTAAAAATGGCTTTTGTAAACAAATGTATTTATTAAATAAATGTATTAATTAAAGATAAAAAGATACATATGTATATGTACATATGTAGCTATGTACATACAAACAATATATATGTACAATGTACAATATACATTGAGAACACATTGCTATACAATCGTCTTCAATTCGCTTTAGCTCACAAGCAAAAAGATTGAAATTTAAATATCAGACGCTTAGAGCATTTTATTCACCAGCTGTTTGTAAATGGCTCTGGCCAGTGGCCACTGTTTCCGATTTCATTTGAGAAAAGGGCAGACTTTTTTCAAAAATATCCACCCACCGATACAACCAATAGCAGACAATTTCTGCAAATAATACATACGAGTATTAGTGAAATGATTGATAGGCATATGGCATATAGGCAAACATATAGTATATGTACATATATTTATATATATATAGTATGATGTTACATATGAAATAAGATTAGTGCATAAATAAATATTTTGTGTTTATGTACATACACGAGAATATGTATAATACATACAAAATTTTTTATAATGATTTCATATAAATACGTACATCTAGTTTTATTGGAATTGTTTTTTGATCGCTTCTGATAGATTGGGAACACACATTTTCGGAATGATGAATAATAAGGAGGTACTAATGAAAAATATACGCATGTATTACGTATTACGTACGATACGTTACATTGTAGAAACCGCCTAAGCCCCGCCCAAGCAAATGTATTTCTACAATAGCCAATCCAATTCGAGGTTTTTTTGTGTATAGACAAATAAGAAGAGCTACCATCATACCATCCCGCTTTAAATGTTGATTGTGCGCTCTCGCTCTCGCGTCGGTCGTCAGCTAGCCGTCGCTCTCCATGCTGCGGCATTTCGTTGTTAACCCCACTTACACTTGATGATGAAGATGATCACCTAATTATCGCTTTGAAAAGACCAATTATCAATATATGTATTTCTGTTGATGTGTACAATGGTATATAAATTTTACGAAATTTAACTTTTTGTACATATACTAGGTATACTAGTTTTTTGGATATTTAGTATACAAATAGCATCGTTAAGTAGGACTATGTTCAGAGATCAGAAACTATACATATTAGTATTTAATTGACTTTCGCACTTATAAAATCGATATGGGACCGAACATGCTCACGCTCGGCAAATGCAGTGGCAGTACGATTTAGGTTTTAACGTTCTGTAGAATAATGACTGCGTCCAAAAGCAGGCAAATCAACTAACAAGATTATGAAAACGTAAAATCAGTAAATCGGTAAAGTGGTTGTAATTTTCTTTTTCAACACCTCTCTCGCTGTTAGCCATACCCAGCTGCCAGGGCGGTTGGTTGGCCTCTTGTCGAGTGTATATCCGTAGCTTAAGCTAAGCTAAAACCTACGACACTCCCCGTAACTGAAGCAGAGCCCCTTTCCCATAGCCATAGCCTGCTCTGGCGTAGTGTGGTCTGGTCAGACTGGTTTATTCGTTTAGTAAATCTCAGACTCTTTGCTTTGGCTCTCTTCTTTGAAGTTTCGCCGTTTTGGAGGGATGATGCATGTTCGCATCGCGGTGATTGGGAGAGAGCACGGGGGCAATGATGTGAGTGATTATATTTTGATTGCATTGCTCACTGTGGTTGGTTGTACGGCATTGCTCACTTAGTACAATAACCGGCGCGTCGTCTGCTAGTCTGCTGAAACAGTAATTTTTTGTATGCCGTGTTCTTCGTTTGTTGTCGTTTGTTTTGTTCCCTCTCTATCGCTATCTTCGCTTCAAGTTCGCTACCACCGCCGCTCACGTATTCGTATTCAGCTTTAGATGGTAATTTGCCAGACCAGGGAAACCTCAGTGAGAGTGCTTTTACATTCAGTGTTGTCGCTGAGGCTTATAACAAGCGTAGTTCTTGTGGAGATTTTATTGCCGTCAGTTCGCGATCTTGTTTTGCCGTCGCTATTGACCTCACCTCACCATGTCAAGTACAATTTCAATGGGATACTATTTCCTGCAACGGATAAAAAATTTGTTCGCTTCTCATGTTTTTAAATAATTTGCCCTTGCAAAATGTATTAAAGACGTGAAAACCCTAAAATGTTGTACCACCAATTATAAAATACATCAAACAAACAAACAAAAAAAATAATAAAATAATTAATGAGCCGAACAATGAAACAAACACAAAATACAGTGTTGTAAATAATCTCATAGCAGATGAACAAAAATAATGTTATTTATTTTGTCTATCGTGTAATAATATGAGGACTTTGCTATTTTATAAACCAATTGTTTGGAAATATTTAACACAGTTCTGTGTTGGATCACTCGTGATTGAACCCTGGAGAATTAAATAATTAAACATTGCCCATTGTTTAATAATGCCAAGACCCTCACGTGAATCATATGGCGAACAGAAGCCTCCATATTCATATATTTCACTGACTGCTATGGCCATTTGGAGCTCACCGGAGAAAATGTTACCTCTCAGCGATATATATAGATTTATAACAGACCGCTTTCCATACTATCGAAAAAACACTCAGCGGTGGCAAAACTCTTTGCGACACAATTTGAGTTTTAATGATTGCTTTATAAAAGTTCCGCGACGGCCAGACAGGCCAGGAAAAGGTGCCTATTGGGCGTTACATCCGCAAGCATTTGATATGTTTGAAAACGGCAGTCTACTAAGACGTAGAAAGCGATTTAAATTGCATAAAAATGATAAGGACATACTGAATGAAGAATTAACGGCACTTGCGAACCTAAATCGTTTTTTCTTCACCACTCGCAATGGTAATAGTGTATCGCATATGACGTCGCTGGATATCAACAGTGCATCTATGAGTCTTGACTCGACTCTTCATATGCCCAGGGTAACAAATCAATTATCCACGCCCTTAGCTCAAGGTGTAATTCTACCTGATGTTATCCAAACTCCCACATATAATGCAAATCATACTAATTTATCAGATATGGCAATGTCCAATTTGCCCTTAATAACTAGTCCAGATATTGAAGGTACGATAAGCTTACGACCGAAGCGTTCCTTTACGATAGAGAGTCTAATTACCCCCGACAAGCCTGAACACCATTCGGAGGAGGAAGACGAGGATGATGACCGAACTGATATAGATGTAGTGGAATGCAGTGGCATTTTTAGATACCCGCCAACATCTTCGTCCGACGAATATATGACTATGAGTCGATTAAACCACACTGAAGATCAGCGCGAGCGACCGCTGCCGCCGTTGCACACTATTAATGCAGGAAACGTACCGTTTCTTCATTATGCCGCAGGAGCCAATGTATCAGGACTGAGCTCGGGAAACCTCCAATCCTCAGGAGTCCCCAGCACCACATATGAACTTGCTATTTCCCATCCACTATTCATGATGGCTGCACCCCTTGCCAATATGCACAATATCTATTACAATAACGTAACTCTGGTGGCACCGTCACAACAATATCTGACACCGGAAGCCCAAAATAGATTAGACAATGATTTGCGTACTATATAAATAAATCAAACTAGAATATTGCTGTACAGAATTATTTATGAAGATATGTAAATTCATACAACTTAGTTCCTTTTTTTTATTAAGGTTAATTGATAAATAGGACCAAAACATGGCATAGTTGTAGTTAGTATGTATGAAAGCCTATTACACAATTTTTATCACATACCGTATCCATAAATTATTTATTTTATTTGTATTAGATTGTATACATACATATGTAAGATCGATAACTATCTGAAGAATATAAAAGTTAAAATACCAGAAGAAAACATTTTTTTAATGATTATTTTAGTCAACGTTTTAATAACAAGATAGGTGCTACTTGGGATTATTTTAATAAATTAAATGCTCGTATGCACATATGTATAACAGAACTTGGTTAAGGCGTGTCCGATGTTGATTAAACATTTATAGATGTGTACAATACATATGTATTTATGTACATACATAGTAGCAGTATAAATTATCGGTCAAAGTCTGTAAAGAAAAAGTATAAAGATTGACAGGAAATTACCCAATTTGATCCAATCTGTTCAGAGTAAGTATTATTTAGCTGACAACGTATGTACATATAAATGGTAGTCAGCTATTTGAGGGGGCAGCTGATGGATAAACAATAATTTTCACCCAATTCGACGGGTCTTTACCATGTCCGTCTGTCCGTCTTGTCAAAGCGACTTGCTCCATCAGTTTCAGAGCTTTTAGAGCTTTATTCAGATACCGTTTTAAAATTAATTATTTATTTCTTAGCTTGGCTTAAACACTAAACATTAGCGATCGTAGTAAGGAAGATGCGGTATTCATCTGAATATTTTCTTTAATAACTTGCTCCTTAGTAAAACGCTAACGCCAAGCAAAATAGGCGTGTAAGCTATGTGAGGTACGTACGAGTAGAAGAAACGTAGTCTCTAAATATATACTGTTATTTTCCTATGAAAACTACATGCATATGTATATATATACATATGTACAGTGGTACTCATAGACTTAAGCCACAAGACTTCAACCACGAAATTAAACGAAAATAAAGAAAAGTTTTTATTTCACAGCTCCAATTTTTTGTATCACATTAGTTCTATATATCAGTGTTCTAATAGAAGAATAACCAAGTTATAAAAATATATATTCAACGAAAAACTTAAAAAAGTGGCAAGTGGAAAATTATCGGCATATTCTCCAGATAAATTTTTAATAAGGATGTCCCTGTACATTTCGCCGTTCATAATGCCTTCTATCTTCACTAGGGGACCTACGCCCGATGCGGTAAAACAGGCCCAGACCATAATCGAAGCGCCACCATGTTTAACGGTCTTCTTCGTGTATTTTGGGTCCAATTGTTTGTTGGGAGGACGTCGTACATATGGTTTACCATTACTCACAAAGACATTCAACTTGGATTTTTCGCTCCAAACAATCATGCTCCAAAAATTGCGACCTTTTTGAATATGCTCTGTGGCGAATTGAAGACGCTTTTTAACATTTTTAATGGACAGCAATGGTTTTTTTTTGGGCAATGCGTCCATATAACCCGAATTCATTTAGCCGTCTTCTTATGGTCTGAGCTGACACATTCACGCCATAATCTGCCACAATTTGACCTCTGATTTGCGTCGAACTCAAGAAAGGATCGGCTTTACTGATTTAGGCAATCCGTCTATCGTCGTTTAAAGTGTTTTTTCTGGGCTTTTCACGTGGAATATTTTCCCAGGTTCCATGTTTCTTATAAAATGCAATGGCATTTCTGACTTTGCCACGGGAAAAATGTATAGTCTTACAAATTTGTAGAATACTTGTGTTTTTTTTCGTAATATTCCCATATTAGCTTTCTTTCGGCCGGATTTGTATTTTTATTTTTAGCCATAGCGGTCAAATTGGTCAAATTTTGGGAAACTTATTTAGTATTCAATATTTAAGTTTAGAAAATAACTAGCACAACTTTACCGGAAAAAACACAAGTTTGACGATTTTAGCATTTTTTGACATTTGGTCAATTTTTTGGGAACCCCCGAATTCCTACAATGACAAGTACCCGTACTCAAAAAAGAGTTAGATATATATATTAGATATATTAGATTTGTGGTAAAAGTAGATGTGTGTAACACAGAGAAGGAAAATTTTTCGACCCCATAAAGTATATATATTCTTGATCAGCATCAATAGCCGAGTCGATAGAGCCATGTCTGTCTGTCCGTCCGTCCGTCTGTCCGTCTTGTTTGACGCCTGGATCTCAGAGACTATAAAAGCTAGGGCAACCAAATTTGGTTTCCAGACTCATGTGATATCACACTGCTACAAGTGCATTTCAAAATTTCGCACCGCCCCCTTCCGCCCCCACAAAAGACGAAAATCTGTGGCAGGCACAATTTTAAAGATACGATAAAACTAAAAACGTATCGTAGAGAATGCCCATATCTACCAGATTGCTGAATATGAATCAGATCGGAACATAATTATAGCCAGAATAAAGAAATTAATTTTCTGTTGGTTCCCCCGCCTCCTCCTGCAAGAGACACGCTACTATATCTCTTTCTCGCTCGCACACTCTGCCGCGTTCAGTGCGCGAGCAACCCCTAGAGGAGGAGATGTAGAATATAAATGGTACAATGGTAATCTACATGTAAGATGTAAAATATACATTGTAGATGTAGATGTAGATAACAAATGTAGCAAAAAAATGTAAAATGTAAAATTTTTTTTTAATTCTAAAATTCTAAAAAATCATGCTCCAAAATGTAAACTCTGACTGAGTACGGGTATAAGTAGAGTCGCGTCCCCAGAAGCGACTCACACGTTCCTTCTCGTTTTTTACTGTGATCAGCTGCTTAAATAACAGTGTTGCAAAATGTAAAAATTTCAGGCCGAAATAGATATGTTCAAAAAAGTTATTAAGAAAACAGTTTATGGTAGTGGCAGTGGCTTAAGTCTATGAGCACCACTGTACCTACTGGTATGCTCCACAAAGTGCTTGGATCATATTAAACTAATTGTGACTTTAACAATCGGCTGGATGAATACACTATGTGTGTGTAATGTTGTGGCACGTATAAAAAACTGACAGTTGGGCAAACTAAGAGTATAAAACAATGACAAGAGCTGTCTTTGTGGTCGAATTTCACCTAATAGATGCAATTACGGCTATATAACCAGTCGAAATGTTTGAAATATATAGAAAATGATACAAAATGTAGAATCTCACAGATTAGAATCGCTTTGTTTCTTTTAAATTTTTTTGTACATATAATGATTAATTCATTCGTAAAATTTAAGAAGAAATTTTGTTCTTTGACAACTTTTAATTACATTTTTTTTATTTTGACGTTTAATATTTGTCTATCTATATTTATCTATTTATATATATACAAATGGAGAGATAAAAATGTATAGTCCATCATCACGTGAGAACGGCTGTGCCGACTTGGCTAAAATGTTGTTCAGTTGTTCGTATTTGCCAAGAGAATAATTTTTCGAAAGAAAAATTTGGAAAAACCAACCATTCTTCAATTGAGTTACAATATGCCTGCTATTAGACGAGCACGTCATGAAATAAGTATTCGAATTTTTCTATTAATCTAAAGCAAGAGGAACGGGCAGAAGTTCAGAGGTTCGCGCTGCACAATTACCACCTCAAATACCTCAAATCGCGCAGCTTTCGAATAGATTGCGCAATAGCCTACCATGATCTTCGCTGAGTTAATATCGGTTCATTGTCTGTCGTATGTTGCGATGGTGGAAAGGTAAAATTGCCCGTTCTGACTCATCTGCCAGAGCCATTGTATTTGAACTATTTTTTTTTTATTATCAATCTGAAGTTTATGTGAAGGCGTTAGTTATAAATATTTATAAATACATTAAAATGGTCAGTTCTTATTTGTGGACAATTCAAATCTATGAGATTCTACTGTACAAACATTTTTTTACCGATCGCATTGCAGAAATGTTACATTGTATCAGATAAGTATCTTGGCAGATTCACCTTTTATCCCATTTGTAACTACAATATCTATATATTTTTTATAATTATATGAATGGTAATTATCAGTGCGGATTTGTATCTTACTTCAAAGCTCGGAGACATTTTTGCACTGAAAATAATGGACAGTGAGGCATGACAATATCGACTTACATAGCTGCGGATTGATTGATGTCTATTGATGGTGATCATGAATCTATCGGATTTAAAAGCTTTTGTTGTTACATCCCCATTCCCCAATACAAGGTACCCTTGTACGATTTGAGTACCGGGTACAAGAGGTTTACAGGCTTAGACTGTGCTCTTTAATTATCGCCACGGGTGTTTTTCTAATTGGGTGTTAATAGTTAAACAATTTTGTGAAAATCCATCAATAAGACCATATTGATGTTAATGTTTTTCTTATTAGCGGCAGATCAAAGAAGACTTTGAAAGACTTTGACTGGCGAGTAAAGTGAGAAGTGAGAGGAAGAAGGTAGTCGGAAACTTGTCACGAGCGCATCTGTAGCTCATGAGAATCAAAAATAGATACATACATACATATATAAATTTGTAAATGCATTGATATAAATGAACAAAAAATTTAGGTTAGCTTCTGGAGTTGAAGTTTTTGTTTACAGACTCTACCTGTTGTGCATAAGAATTGAAATGGTGGTTACGTTCTTGTCATTAACAATATAGGCTGTGCAATTTTTTGACATCAGTGGATCATTATCTGGTTAATACCCAAACTGTCTCTACAGAATCATATTTTGGAAAAGAAAAACCCGGAAGTAACGTGAGTCTCATCAAACGTGCTGTAAAATCATCCGGTCATCCGTTTGTATATACGGTTATAAATATTGTATATTTATTATTTATATAACCAAAATCACAACGGACCGAAACCAGCCTAAGTGAGTCGGGCTCCTGGCGATCCCGACAACCTAACAACCTATGCAATAATAAATATATTCTTGCAGTTTTTAAACTTAAATTAAAAGTTACATGTTATACATGTTTATTGAGGTCTAATATTTGGATTTAATCAATTATGTTTAGTCACAGCACAGATGCCAGTCCACACGCGCACACAATTCTAAAAAGCTGATGAATGCTTCTATAAAAATGACTTGAATGACACTTTGTACTGT
The DNA here is from genome assembly GCA_018150885.1 of Drosophila tristis. Lineage (NCBI taxonomy): Eukaryota > Metazoa > Arthropoda > Insecta > Diptera > Drosophilidae > Drosophila > Drosophila tristis. Next base: position 602,404 of record JAECWT010000198.1, on the reverse strand, counting down.
AGCTTACCGTCTGGGAAATATAATGATTTCAAACGGAAAATTGTTGATTTTTGTGCGGTATTTATTTCAAAATTTTTACTTGAAAAACTCAGGAAAAGTTGAAAAAATTGTATCCTGTGTTCATATATTTTATGTGTATAAATTCATTAATTGAGCGGCGTTAAAGGTGTTATGGGTTGACTAAACCTCCGAAAATCATAATTTTTCCTTCTCTGCGTTGTACACATCCACTTTTACCACAAATCTAATATACCCCTTAACTCTTTTTTGAGTACGGGTATAAAAACTCATCAAACAAAGCTCATCAAAGCTCCAAGCCTATTAAAAAAGTTGGTTTGGTTCCTTGAGGAAATATCGTGTCGCGTATTGTTATTTTAATATTTTAATTTTTTCAAAAAAACTCTTTATGGAATTAAATTTGAATTATAATAAAAACATAACAAATAAGTAATAATACTGATCAACTCTACAAAAAGCTGCTTAATATTCATATTTTTGAAGTTTCTTAAAAGTGTGGGTGTTTGGAAAACTGGGTGATCGAAAGGAATTTGTAATAAACTTATAATTTTTAATCAAATCCAAGTAGTAAGCTATCGATATTGACTTAAAACAAACAATTCTATCTTTTGGGACAATGTATGGCCAAACAAAAGTCAATATACTGTGGCCCAAATCCTTAATGACGCGAAGATTAATGACGCAATTATGAATGGAAATAAAGAATGAAAAGTTCGTAAGTCAATTCAAGTGGTCCAGGGGCAGGCTGGTCCGTAGTGGTTTAAAAACTAAAATAAAGTTCTTATTGATTCGAACCAAACCGACTTTTTCTGATAGATTTAAGCCTTTCAATTTTTGTAACGAAATATGGTTGTTTTATTTGTCAGACCCTATTTTTTAAGAATTTCTAAAAAATGGTATTAATTATGCCTAATTTAGAGGTAGCGTTTTTTTCACATAACTTAAGTATCTTACCTCTGGTTGTAATGAACTTAGCTATGAAAAGCTAATAAATGCAGCTATAAATTTAATCCAAGCACTTTGTAATTTTTTTTTGCCGAATCTTAGGTATAACCTATATATTACATTTAATGCCAAAGAAACCTTAACAGGTAGATTATAGACGGAACGTTGATAAATGCCTAGACGACAATTGCCAATCTTCTGAGAAAAGGAATGCACAAAGTTGCCGTTGGTGGGCAACTGACATCCCCATGTAAAAAGTGTATAGCGCGTGGATAAGCTGTAGTCGAACATACACAAGTTTTGGTTACGTTTAATTCTTGGTTTTTGTTTGAGCTTGCTGCTGACTTCATACATCACCAGAAAAATGTGTTATTAAATAAAGTGTCGTTATAAGGAATAAAAAAATTATTGTTATATGAAAACATACATTTTATTAGAGTAATAAAAACAAAATAGGTAGGTAAATTGGTTTTGCAGAATCATCGTCAATCGTGTCGACTCGGACACACATAAACTGTAATGCCACAATTAATCAAAACAGAACGTGCAACATCACTCCTTAAAAGTATCGTCATGGTGGAGTAGGTAACAAAAACAACACTGCGATATTTACAATGAGGGATGCTGGAAACTTTTCGACGGGGATGCTACAGCTTTTAGGAAAACTCATGATTTTCTTGGAGACCAATTGCCATGGAAAGTTAATGATCCGCAATAGTAGCATAGCACTTGAGCATTCGTCCATCATCATATAATTCAGTGCAAGTGTCACGTGCCCAAACGATTGAGGAAATTTTATTATTACAATGATTACAATATGTGTTACATTCAAAATTTTAAATAAGCTAAGATGAAGTGTATATGATCAACAACAATATAATCAAAATCATGAAATCAGCTTGGATCCCGATATCATTTACTCATTTGGACAGTTTGTATGCACCAAATCGGTCAAGTTTTGGAGCAGAAAGTTAGCTCAGCCAACTACCGATTCAATTACTTTCAATTTAACTAATGTTTTCGGTTAAGAACATTGGAATTCACTAAAATGTTTTTTTTTCGTATTATGTAACTACATACTATCACCGTTTCCCAGTTAAAGTTAATTTTAAATAAATTACTTATTTTTTTTAATATGTAAAAAAACAAAAAAAAAAAAAAAAAAAAACGATGTAAAAAAAAAATGTAAAAATTAAATAACAACGAGAAGGAACGTGTGAGTCGCTTCTGGGGACGCGACTCTACTTATACCCGTACTCAGTCAGTAAATACATTTTTGAGATATGATTTTTTAGAATTAAAAAAAAAAAAAATTTTACATTTTACATTTTTTTGCTACATCTGTTATCTACATCTACATCTACAATGTATATTTTACATCTAACATGTAGATTATAGATGTACCATTTATATTCTACATCTCCTCCTCTAGGGGTTGCTCGCGCACTGAACGCGGCAGATTGTGCGAGCGAGAGAGAGAATGAGTAGTGTTTGTCTTGCAGGAGGAGGCGGGGGAACCAACAGAAAATTAATTTCTTCATTCTGGCTATAATTATTATCCGATCCGATTCATATTCGGCAATCTGGTAGGTATGGGCATTCTCTACGATACTGCGTTTTTAGTTTTATCGTATCTTTAAAATTGTGCCTGCCACAGATTTTCGTCCTTTGTGGGGGCGGAAGGGGGTGGGGCGAAATTTTGAAATACACTTGTAGCAGTGTGATATCACATGAGTCTTGAAACCAAATTTGGTTGCCCTAGCTCTTATAGTCTCTGAGATCCAGGCGTCAAACAAGACGGACAGACGGACAGTCGGACAGACGGACAGACAGACATGGCTCTATCGACTCGGCTATTGATGCTGATCAAGAATATATATACTTTATGGGGTCGGAAAATTTTCCTTCTCTGTGTTACACACATCGACTTTTACCACAAATCTAATATACCCCTTAACTCTTTTTTGAGTACGGGTATAAAAATATGAGATATAAATTCATATAAATATTATAAGTTTTAAATTCTGAATGACTCTCACATGTCTTAAGGATGCAATTTTAGAGCCTGATGAAGATAAATTCCCCCTTTCCCCCTCAAAAACTTATGGAAATTTCATTGAATTCTAATTTCAAGCGTGTTTTGAGAAAAGGATCAGTTTGTTCATACAAATACCACGTTATGAAAAACCGCATTATATAACAGAACACATATTATACATTTTAAGAATATTGAAGAATTATTGAAGAATATACATTCGTTTTACAATTCCTCAGTATGATCCTACTTCAATATTTTTCTTTGTCGTTTCTTTTCTATCGACTTTTTTTTGTAAGATAGCCACGTCCTTGCATTTCAGCTCATTTACTTTGATGTGATGTGCCAAGTATCATGTGCAGGAATTTTTGATCGATTTTGCTGTGTTGTCAGTAAAAGTAGCCTATTATTTAATATATGAGAGGGCCAAGCACGCTGCCTTGCTTTACTCTAGCATTTATTATATGTATTTACAGTCAGCTTAGGTGAAATCATTTCACGACGTAAATGTATCACAAACATTGGGTTGGAAATCTGAATATAGGCATTGGAATAAATGCATTCCATACTTTCAGAAATGGATCGACCGGAACAGGCGTACCTCTTTTCAATTAGATTTTACAAGTATTTGTGCTGTATTGTATTGTATGTAACTACATACTATCACCGTTTCCCAGTTAAAGTTAATTTTAAATAAATTACTTATTTTTTTAATATGTAAAAAAACAAAAAAAAAAAAAACAAAAACGATGTAAAAAAAAAAATGTAAAAATTAAATAACAACGAGAAGGAACGTGTGAGTCGCTTCTGGGGACGCGACTCTACTTATACCCGTACTCAGTCAGTAAATACATTTTTGAGATATGATTTTTTAGAATTAAAAAAAAAAAAATTTTACATTTTACATTTTTTTGCTACATCTGTTATCTACATCTACATCTACAATGTATATTTTACATCTAACATGTAGATTATAGATGTACCATTTATATTCTACATCTCCTCCTCTAGGGGTTGCTCGCGCACTGAACGCGGCAGATTGTGCGAGCGAGAGAGAGAATGAGTAGTGTTTGTCTTGCAGGAGGAGGCGGGGAACCAACAGAAAATTAATTTCTTCATTCTGGCTATAATTATTATCCGATCCGATTCATATTCGGCAATCTGGTAGGTATGGGCATTCTCTACGATAATGCGTTTTTAGTTTTATCGTATCTTTAAAATTGTGCCTGCCACAGATTTTCGTCCTTTGTGGGGGCGGAAGGGGGTGGGGCGAAATTTTGAAATACACTTGTAGCAGTGTGATATCACATGAGTCTTGAAACCAAATTTGGTTGCCCTAGCTCTTATAGTCTCTGAGATCCAGGCGTCAAACAAGACGGACAGACGGACAGTCGGACAGACGGACAGACAGACATGGCTCTATCGACTCGGCTATTGATGCTGATCAAGAATATATATACTTTATGGGGTCGGAAAATTTTCCTTCTCTGTGTTACACACATCGACTTTTACCACAAATCTAATATACCCCTTAACTCTTTTTTGAGTACGGGTATAAAAATATGAGATATAAATTCATATAAATATTATAAGTTTTAAATTCTGAATGACTCTCACATGTCTTAAGGATGCAATTTTAGAGCCTGATGAAGATAAATTCCCCCCTTTCCCCCTCAAAAAACTTATGGAAATTTCATTGAATTCTAATTTCAAGCGTGTTTTGAGAAAAGGATCAGTTTGTTCATACAAATACCACGTTATGAAAAACCGCATTATATAACAGAACACATATTATACATTTTAAGAATATTGAAGAATTATTGAAGAATATACATTCGTTTTACAATTCCTCAGTATGATCCTACTTCAATATTTTTATACCCGTACTCAAAAAAGAGTTAAGGGGTATATTAGATTTGTGGTAAAAGTGGATGTGTGTAACGTAGAGAAGGAAAATTTTCCGAACCCATAAAGTATATATATTCTTGATCAGCATCAATAGCCGAGTCGATAGAGCCATGTCTGTCTGTCCGTCCGTCCGTCCGTCCGTCCGTCCGTCCGTCCGTCCGTCTGTCCGTCTTGTTTGACGCCTGGATCTCAGAGACTATAAGAGCTAGGGCAACCAAATTTGGTTTCCAGACTCATGTGATATCACACTGCTACAAGTGTATTTCAAAATTTCGCCCCGCCCCCTTCCGCCCCCACAAAGGACGAAAATCTGTGGCAGGCACAATTTTAAAGATACGATAAAACTAAAAACGCAGTATCGTAGAGAATGTCCATATCTACCAGATTGCCGAATATGAATCAGATCGGATCATAATTTTCTGTTGGTTCCCCCGCCTCCACCAGCCAGAGACACGATACTCATTCTCCTTCTCGCTCGCACACTCTGCCGCGTTCAGTGCGCGTGCAACCCCTAGCGGAGGAGATGCAGAATATAAATGGTACATCTATAATCTACATGTTAGATGTAAAATATACATTGTAGATGTAGATGTAGATAACAGATATAGCAAAAAAATGTAAAATGTACAATTTTTTTTTTTAATTCTAAAATTCTAAAAAATCTTGCTCCAAAATGTAAATACTGACTGAGTACGGGTATAAGTAGAGTCGCGTCCCCAGAAGCGACTCACACGTTCCTTCTCGTTTTCTTTGTCGTTTCTTTTCTATCGACTTTTTTTTGTAAGATAGCCACGTCCTTGCATTTCAGCTCATTTACTTTGATGTGATGTGCCAAGTATCATGTGCAGGAATTTTTGATCGATTTTGCTGTGTTGTCAGTAAAAGTAGCCTATTATTTAATATATGAGAGGGCCAAGCACGCTGCCTTGCTTTACTCTAGCATTTATTATATGTATTTACAGTCAGCTTAGGTGAAATCATTTCACGACGTAAATGTATCACAAACATTGGGTTGGAAAGCTGAATATAGGCATTGGAATAAATGCATTCCATACTTTCAGAAATGGATCGACCGGAACAGGAGTACCTCTTTTCAATTAGATTTTACAAGTATTTGTGCTGTATTGTATTATTGTAATGCACAACTGGGACTGATCCTTCAGAGAAATTTATTTGAAGTTATAAAACCTAAATCGGGAAATTTTTTTGTAATTTTAGCTGTTATTTTTGCTGACCATGATCTTTTCCGTCTTAATTATACCCATTCACCCATGCCTCACATTGCCAAACCAACCGAATTTTAAATGAGCTGGAGTTTCTTGTGTCACAGCAGGCTGTCTAGAGATTGTACGGGTACAGATTGGGCTAAATCCTTATTTATTTTCTGAATTTTTTGCAGCAGCATAATTTAAGATTTAAAATGTTTTAGTCCTTTAATTATTTTATTGTCGTTTAACCTCTAGTCAAATCCCTTCTAGAAATTTATGGAGAAAAATGTGCAAACTTTACTATATATCCACATGAAGGTCTAAAAATTGGAACGGACTGATTGCTTAGTGACAACTTCTTGTCTTTCCCAATGAAGATACCGGGTCTGATGTTCTTGAAAATATACTGCGCCCCACTGTAATTGGGCAAAAAAAAAATTTTTTTTCTCATTGTTGAAAAATTAGACCTCCTGAGATTTTGTCATCTTGGCAAACCTCTCGAGTAAAAACTGTAGAGCTTTCTGAGGAACACCCGTTTTTTTAATGGTATATAGATTGAAAGATTTTGTATGTTATAATTAAATACTTTGTGCAAATATGATTTGAGGTCATGGTTGGGTATATATTGTTGGGAGAGATGATGATTATACCCTATGTTATTTTATTTTATTTTTTTTACAGAAATTAGCTTTACTTGATTTAAGTGAGAAAAATCTATTAGAATGTGTGTTTATGCTGTGCTGTTAAAAATATGTTTGGTTATGTTATTTTTTATAAAAGACGTCGTGGCCCTCCTAATTTATACTCGGTAAACGATTAGCACTTACACAAAATATGAAGACGATTTCTATTGTTCAAAGCCAAAACGAGAAGGAACGTGTGAGTCGCTTCGGCGGACGCGACAATACTTATACCCGTACTCAGTCAACATATACATTTTTAAGCATATGATTTTTTTATTATTTAAATTATTGAATTTGAAAAAAATTTTACATATTACATTTTTTTGCTACATCTGATATCTACATCTACATCTACACTGTATATTTTACATCTAACATGTAGATTATAGTTGTACCATTTAGATTCTACATCTCCTCCGCTAGGGGTTGCTCGCGCACTGAACGCGGCAGAGTGTGCGAGCGAGAAAGAGATAGTGTAACGGGTCTCTGGCTGAAGTAGGCGGGGAAACCAACAGAAAGTTAATTTCTTCATTCTGCCTATAAATATGAACCGATCTGATTCAGATTTGGCCATCTAGTAGATATAAGCATTTTATCGTATCTTTAAAATTGTGCGTGCCACAGACTTTCGTCCTTTGTGGGTGTGAAATACACTTGAAGCAGTGTGATATCACATGAGTCTGGAAACCAAATTTGGTTGCCCTAGCTTTTATAGTCTCTGAGATCCAGGCGCTCATCAAGACGGACGGACGGACATGGCTATATCGACTCGGCTATTGATGCTGATCAAGAATATATATACTTTATGGGGCAGGAATCGTTTCCTTCTCTGCGTTGCACCCATTAACTCTTTTTTGAGTACGGACATAAAAACCATATTAAGAACCGCAACGCAGCACACTGGGTGAGAGACCCCAAAGGTGACGCTTAATTCAACTGTACAAAAATTGGACCATGTTATAATTTTGTATTTGATCAATAAAAGTACAAATCATTATCTTTACGATATTCCGTAGAGTAATTTTTTTTTGTTAATTATTTTATTTCAGTCAATTTTCCTCATATTCGGTTTTTTCACAACAAAAATAGGATTCCATAATTTTTAACGCTGAAATTTTCCCTAATCTATTATATATCCATGTAGACTATATCCATGAAAAATAATAAGAATCGCTGGACTATATAATATATCTGCCATAGAAACAACATGCTAAAAATGCATGACAATTTTGTTTTCTTTGAATTAAAAAAGGGTCATATATAATTCAAAAAATTAAAATAAAAAAGATGAAGGAGAGTGAATTTGGTTGGATTTGAAAGTTCTAAAATAGTGTTCGTAAATACCTTTGCATGTATACTTAGGTCAGCTAAAATCGTGTATGACATATGTTGAGACAGCTATTTACCGGTTACAAACAAACACCCTAACTAAAGACGTTAAACACAATTAAAAGTGTACTATTTATTACAAATTTCACTTTTTGGGTCTCTCACCCCTGTGTGCGGCGGAACTTCTTTGTACAAATTTCACTTAAATTACACACATTTTACACACATACACGTATGGACATAAATAAATACACGGGGAAGCTGCTATAATTTCCGTGTTAACAGCACGTCCTTCTATTTAGCGGATATCTAAATATATGAACATATATTTTTTGAAGACTTTTAGAAAATGGGATTTCGTTAAAAAAAAAGCGGTCATACATATTTCCTATAGTGCTATGGGAGCTAACCGATATGATATAGTGACATATAAGAGGAAGACATTTGTACATATGTATAGTCGTTGGCTGGATTCAGAAAAGAAGATAATAGCCTTTATAAATAACATGTTTTCTAACACAACAGTTGATCGTTCTAACGAATAGTACAAAATTGCATTGAGATATATTGATATTGAGATGGGCAGATATTGACGCTCAAAGCTGACATACCCCTATACATAATAACCCTTAACTCTTCGAGTATGGGTATACAAATTATATGTTTTTAAAAATTTTTGTATGTAAAATATATTGCATTAACAAAACAAAATATTTACTTTTCCTTAAGAATTTTTATTGTGGCGAAGCATACATTGTCTCGTGAATGCATAGTCAAATGTGCTTCAGACTTTGTAGCTACATTTAATCGTTCAGAATCGAAAATCACCATCAAGAAGTTTACTGATTGTGATTTTTCTGATTTAAATCAGATTTTGGACACACCTGCAATGTTAATAGAGCTAAAAGTGCTAAATAGTGCTAAATGTCAGCGTTGGTGCGCATTCAAGTTATTAATGGAGTTTTAATACTTCAAACCAAGGATACAATGTATAATTTTATTTGTTTTCTGAAGTTTAATAAACGAAATTTGCACATTTAACGTAACAGTCTTTTTATATAACGTAACAGTCAATTTGAGACGTTCATAACTCCTAATTAACAACGCGCACAGAAAAATCTATATGAACATAAAATCTCAATACAGATTCGAAATTTTGAATGCAAATATATTAAAAATGCACAGTTTCATGTGTTTTTGCGACAATTTCCGTTAAAATATATATATTGACCATATATGTATGCACAGTTGGTTGGTTATGTTATCGGGCGAGTCGTGCTCGCAGAGTGTTAGTCCAATTTCAACACAGATTTCTTGATCATCTAAATTGAATATTGAGTATAAATATATGTATGTAAAATCTTTGGCCTCACCACCATCTTCGTGGAATCTGTAGAAGAAACCTGTGACAGGGTATCAAATGAGATGCTGGTCAAATATTTGGATTACTTTTTTTTCTGGATATAATGATATGAATTTTACCATTTATACCATGAATAAAATGTACAACGTTATTAATCTCCTAGTACATAGAATGCACAAAAATAAAATTGAGCGGATAAGCCATTTCTCATGTTTTAAATAACCACGTATAAAATAAATGGTGTGAAGTAATAACATGTTTAGCAACCCTATCTCCAGTTAAAATACTGTACGCTCTGAAAATTTTAAAGGAAAGACAAGATCTTTGTTTGAGCCGAGGCTAATAACCATCAGTATTTATTATTTCAATGTGTTGGAAATTTGTGTGGCTTGTATTGTATTGCTTTATACTCGTATAAAATAAATGTTTGAAGGCAACAGGCCGCCAATTTATTGAAGGCTAACACACTAATTTGAGGAGTTGAGTTGTGTTTACCCCGAGGATGTATGCTTGTACATATGTATGTATGCATGTACATTCAAAAATACATATATACATGTGTACATATGTATATATATAAATGTATACCGCCAAAGCTTACAATTTTCTTGGTTCTACCTGCAGTATAAGAAGGCTAAAAAATGTTACCCAGTTGGAATTTTGCAGCCATTATAATATGTAAATATGTATGATTGTATTAAAGTTATATGTACATATATATAAATTATATCTATATATATATATATATATATATATATATATATATATATAGTCTAAGTACATACATACATATGTGCAAATTTTTAACACATAGTCCTATTAAAAAATATAAAATTTACAAATTAAATATATTGTTCCTTTGACATGTTTTAAGTTCCGAAACAATTATTTTATACACGCAAATTTTTTGCAATTAGGAGAACAGTATTTTTTTTAGTTTAACTTCTTTTAAATAATTTTAATGTACATATTTGTACTTATACGTTATAACGATTCAGTGATGAAGATTATTTCCTACTGTCCCTGTTGGACGCTTAACTGTCGACGAGGTGAGAATGAACATCGGCAACTCTTTTTTAGCTTACATCATTCACACAGATGTTCTTAGGAGAAATCATTCCGTTGCTCATAACAGAGAACCAAGTTGTTTTCGATTCTTGTCGAATATACAGTATGTATACATAAATATGCACAGCATTAAACGTTGGTGAATGATAAAACAGCGAGGCTGGCATATGTTTACGGTCTTATTTCACGTTGAATCGAAATCAAATTAAACTTAGTGGTGTTTTTTTTCTTGTCTGTGTTTGCGTGTGTGTTGGTGTGGACGAAGGAGGAACGCATTGTATATTTTGCAATTTTAACAGCCGCTAGTTGCCTTACTCTGGCATTTATAATTCGTAAAAGTGTGTGTTGTATGTATAATAAGAGGTGTGCTCAGACATCAGACTAACAAACAGGCCGCGCGCAAGCAGCGTAAAATAAAAATCACTTCGATGGAAGCCATAATGGCATGAGCTCCTTTCTACGAACCGAGAACCTGAGAACTGGCTACCAATTTAAAAAAGCCGCCTTTGACTTGCGAGACAGTGTGGCGTTATTCTGGCGGTAGATTAAGAAACGATTTTTAGAAGGTGCGATGGAAGTTAATTATATTCCGCACAACACGAGTTTGTATGCTTTAACGCTAAAAAGGCAGTTAAAACCTTTGGCTAGTTTTTTTATATATGTATGTATATATATATATGCCAAGTAACTATAAATATAATAATGAATAATAAGCAATTTCCTAGCTATTGGACCCAGATTGAATCGCCAAAATCGGATGACTTATTCATATATGTTGATTGAGCCAAAAAAATGTTTTTTTTGAAATTTAAATGGGACACCCATTATTTTTGTTATCTTGTGTTTGATAGCTTTATTAAAGTTTTTATTTTTATTTAACAAAATCTTAAGCAAGAAAATTAATATGTCATTAATCAGTTATTGGCAGTAAAAAACCTGCAAAAGTTTTGACGAACTAGTAAACTAAATATATCAACCTCAGATGAACTTCTTGATTTTCACCAATCGTTAATTTTTTAAGAGTAAATAAAAAAATAAAATATGCAATATTATTTGAAAAAGAAGACGAATAAAATTTTTTTAAATGTATATTTAACCCCCAAACATTAAACTAATGATTTGAAAAATATTTTTAATTTCATTTACTAACAAAGAACAGAATAAAAAAAAATTCGATCAAATTTTGGCCCAGCTTAATGTGCACATATTTAAATTTTTAGCTGACATAGGAATGACTGAACTATAAGGATATTGGCACCGGAAGCTAGCCTTTATAGTATTGAGAACGCTATAAAAACGTCAGAAGATTTTAATGCACAGAAAAAAGCATCTCCGGACCCTTTGAAACTTATCCATACAAATCTACACATAAATACATACATACATATGTACATAAGTATATACGGGTTCAGGATGACAAGTGATATACATACATAGATGTATGTGCATTTTATCATATACCTGCCATATGAACGATTCGTCAAACATGTTTTTATTTTGATAAAACCTTTTTTCTTTATAATGATATTCCAGCCATTTTTATAATGTATGTATGTCAGAAAGATTTCTTCAAATTCTGAGCACTTCTCATTGACATATTTTCATACATAATACATATGTAGTTTTGCGAAATATGGGCAGTTCCATTCTGTTGTTACGTTACATCCGTTCGACAAAATGTTTGAAAAAATATAATGAAAAAGACAGAGATTTGGAATAACGTCCTTGTCCTTGTTGAATCGTAATTGGCTAGCCTTTTATTCTGATATAGCTAAAATATGACCTGAAGTTGCGTTACATAAAACAGAAATGCTTTTCGAGGTTGAGGTATAAGATTGCAAACCTCTGCGAAATGGGTAGGAATATCTGTACAAAAATTGTTTGTTTTTTTTTTTAAAGTTATTAATGTAAAAACCTTTCCTGTTTTTTTGTTGTTGTAAGTCCGAGGTGGCATCTGACAAACGTTACTGGCGTGACGTTACCAAATTCCGCGGCAATAAAAGCTTCAAGCTTTAAGATAGTTCAATATATCAGATAAACTTTGAGGAGAAACAATTATCAATTATATAAAACAATTATCAAATAGTAAAAGAACATTACTATAAAAATACCAAAAAATACCGAAGACGTCTTCTTATTTTTCTTATTTTAATAGGTTTTTGCATCAAAGGTAAGGTGTCCATTTTGTAAATTCGCAACCTTTCAATATACTTAGAAAATTATATCGGGACAAAAGTATCGGGTTTTATTTATTTTTCATGATTTTTGGCCTGGTAGACCCATATGTACATTTATAATTTTATGTATCCGAGCCGATTATAACCGGTTTAGAAATACCGAATTCTCCTACTCATGTTTTGCATATTTCATGTTTTTCTTGCATGAAACCCCTATGCAGAAGTCAAATGGATTCAGATGCGAAAAAGAAAAGAGACCGGTTCATTCGATATAAAAAAAATTAGTCTCTAATTTGGCCCTTTGGCTCCCAAAACCATAAAGGATAACGTAATTGATAACTCTTAATGGATTTGCTATTAGTTTAGTAGATGCTTACCATACTGTTACTTAAGATTTTGTGATCTTTGGTTTCTCTGCACAAGGAACAACTTCGTATCACTCACTGTCAGCTTCCGTGTCACTGAAGAGTCAAATTGCTTCTTACCTGCAGAATTTATGTTGACCCTAAATGATACTGTAGATACGCTTTGTATACTCAGTACTCGAAGAGTCTATGCCTGGATGTGGATAAGTGTAACACTAAGAAGGACGCTTCCTTTCCGATCCCATGAAGTATATATAAACCTGCAGATATTATTGATCAGCATCAATAGTCAAGCCGATATACATACATATGTACATACATGTATGTCGCTATTTCTGTCTGTTCGTCCGTCTACATGTCCTTCACAATGAGCGCCTAGATCTCAGAGACTATAAGAGCTACAGCAAACAAATTTTTTTATTCAGATTGCTATTTTTTTTGTGCCAAGTCTAAACAAAGGCTAGCTATGTTTCCACCTCTTGAAAGCTTTATTAATACTTCTCGACATAATTGCATTTTTTATTTACGCTTCGAACCAAACCAACTTTTCCTGATAGACTAAGGTTTTTAAATTTTGTAAAGAACTATGGCTTTTTTTTCTAGGTCAGAACTATTTTTTAAAGAATTAAAAAAAATGTTTATGTTTTTTTTTTTGTTTTTTATGAGTTAGCGCGTTTTTTTTGCATAACTTATCTGGTAGTAATTGTAACCAATTTTATCTCAGCCGTGTCTCCATAGATTTTAATGAACAATACTGTACTAAGGACGCCTAATTAATGCACCTACATATACACAAAAAATATACAGACACAGGATATAATCTTTTTTAACTTTTCCTAAGTTTTTCTATTTTTTAACGCGGTATTTTGTTCATCAATCATCCATTTAGTATTTGAAAGCTTTATATTTCCCATACAGTAAGCTGAAGCTACAATATGCTAAAGTATACTTTTCAGAATTATTATAATGTGAGATACTTACGTTAGTATATACATTTTTGAGGTTATGATTTTTTTTAATTATAGAATTTTAAATAAAATTTACATTTTACATTTTTTTTGCTACATCTGGTATCTACATCTACATCGACAATGTATATTCTACATCTAACATGTAGATACATGTACAATTTAGATTCTACATCTCCTCCGCTAGAGCGGGCTCGCGTACATAACGAGGCAGAGGGTTTGACGAGAAAGAAAATGAGTATCAAGTCTCTTGCTGGAGGAGGCGGGGGAAGAAATTGAAAAAGATTTTCTTCATTCTGGCTATAATTATGATCCGATCTGATTCAGGTTCGGCAATCGGGTAGATATAGTCATTTTCTACGATACTGCGTTTTTAGTTTTATCGTATATCCTGCCACAGATTTTCGTCCTTTGTTGTGGTGGAAGGAGGCTGGCCGAAATTTTGAAATACACTTATAGCAGTATGATATCACATGAGTCTCGAAGCCAAATTTGGTTTCTCTAGCTCTTATAGTCTCTGAGATCTAGGCGCTCAACAAGACGGACAGACAGACAGACGGACAGACAGACATGGCTCTATAGACTTTGCTACTGATGCTGATCGAAAATATATATTATTTATGGGGTTGCGTTACACACATCCACTTTTACCACAAATCTAATATACCCCTTTACTCTTTTTTGAGTACAGGTATAAAAAGAGTAGGTTCTAAAGATAACTCAACAAAGAGCGGAAAATTTCGGTTAATTCCTGTACAATGAATTTAATAGAATGGTTTTATCAAAGACCAAAGAGTATTTGGTTTTATACATATGTAAGAGTTACAGGGTACTGCCACGTGAATGGATGCACGTTTATTAAGATATGTCTTATAGTCGTAGCTTTCAGATTTTCGTAAAAATCTTTTAAGTTTACTTTGTATCTTGATAAGCATGACAAGTCGATAGGTCTTCAAATTTTTTATAAAAACAATAGATTTTCTGATTTTTTTTTATACCCGTACTCAAAAAAGAGTTAAGGGGTATATTAGATTTGTGGTAAAAATGGATGTGTGTAACGCAGAGAAGGAAAATTTTCCGACCCCATAAAGTATATATATTCTTGATCAGCATCAATAGCCGAGTCGATAGAGCCATGTCTGTCTGTCCGTCTGTCCGTCTGTCCGTCTTGTTTGACGCCTGGTTCTCAGAGACTATAAGAGTTAGGGCAACCAAATTTGGTTTCAAGACTCATGTGATATCACACTGCTACAAGTGTATTTCAAAATTTCGACCCGCCCCCTTCCGCCCCCACAAAGGACGAAAATCTGTGGCAGGCACAATTTTAAAGATACGATAAAACTAAAAACGCAGTATCGTAGAGAATGACCATATCTACCAGATTGCTGAACATGAATCAGATCGGATCATAATTATAGCCAGAATGAAGAAATTAATTTTCAGTTGCTTCCCCCGCCCCCTCCTGCAAGACAAACACAACTCATTCTCTCTCTCGCTCGCACACTCTGCCGCGTTCAGTGCGCGAGCAACCCCTAGCGGAGGAGATGCAGAATATAAATGGTACATCTATAATCTACATTTTAGATGTAAAATATACATTGTAGATGTAGATGTAGATAACAGATGTAGCAAAAAAATGTAAAATGTAAAATTTTTTTTTTTTCTAAAATTCTAAAAAATCATATCTCAAAAATGTATTTACTGACTGAGTACGAGTATAAGTAGAGTCGCGTCCCCAGAAGCGACTCACACGTTCCTTCTCGTTTTTTTTTAAACATATACATAGATACATATGTATGTATATGTAGTTACTAACAGTTGACTCGGTATCAAACAGAGATAAAAAAGCTCAGTCAGCATCAAGAAAGAATTTCTGGTGGCTTAATAATATTAATTTTCAGTCTCAGACTGAATAACCTTCTTGTCCCCCTTACCATTCCCAATCACTTTTTATACCCGTACTCAAAAAAGAGTTAAGGAGTATATTAGATTTGTGGTAAAAGTGGATGTGTGCAACGCAAACGTTTCCGACCCCATAAAGTATATATATTCTTGATCAGCATCAATAGCCGAGTCGATATAGCCATGTCCGTCTGTCCGTCTGTCCGTCCGTCCGTCTTGATGAGCGCCTGGATCTCAGATACTATAAAAGCTAGGGCAACCAAATTTGGTTTCAAGACTCATGTGATAGCACACTGCTACAAGTGTATTTCAAAATTTCGCTCCGCCCCCTTTCGCCCACACAAACAACGAAAATCTGTTGCAGGCACAATTTTAAAGAAACGATAAAAATAAAAACGCAGTATCGTAGAGAATGACCATATCTACCAGATTGCTGAATATGAATCAGATCGGATTATAATTATAGCCAGAATGAAGAAATTAATTTTCTGTTGGTTCCCCCGCCTCCAACAGCCAGAGACACGATACTCCTTCTCGCTCGCACACTCTGCCGCGTTCAGTGCGCGAGCAACCCCTAGCGGAGGAGATGTAGAATATAAATGGTACATCTATAATCTACATGTTAGATGTAAAATATACAGTGTAGATGTAGATGTAGATAACAGATGAAGAAAAAAGAATGTAAAATGTAAAATTTTTTTTTTTAATTCTAAAATTCTAAAAAATTTTATGCTCAAAAATGTATATACTGACTGAGTACGGGTATAAGTAGAGTCGCGTCCCCAGAAGCGACTCACACGTTCCTTCTCGTTTTTATCTTAAATTTACTACATAATAAAAAGTTTTGTTTGAAAAGAAAGCATACTCATTAGATTTATTATTAGCAAAAGATGAAAACTTAAATCTATTTTTATTTATAAAGTCAACTGAACCCAATTATCTAAATATATAAACCAAAAAAAAGTTATTTAATGTTTTGCATCGATACAGTAATAAGATTATTACCAGATGTCGGAAAGGTCCATAACGATATATTTCATTATAAAATACCATTATTGCTATTTCATTATGAAATACCATTATTTCTATTTCATTATTGATGCTATGTCGTCTAGTTCATTCGGTTAATTAGTTGTAAACGATAAATGCTATACCTCGTTTTTTGTGCTGTTTTAAATTACTTATTCGTAAATGATTTACTAAAAAACGAATGTATCTGGATTTGATTCAAAACTAGCTTATTGGGAGCGTGTTCTGTTATAATTTATATTTATACATACAGTTGTGTTCAATGAAATAGTAGTGCCACACATCACGACTTTCAAACCCCTTTTTGATACTCTTCGAGTCATCCAAATTGAACAAGTGAAACCTTTTTGGAAAGCTTAGAGTGTTATCACTAAACGCCTGAAATAATCCCATTTCATTTGAATTTCATCTTCTTGTTTTTCATGACTTTAGAAAAATACCCATGAAATCTGCTGTTCAATGAAATAGTAGTGTTTTTTTAGAAAATTGAAAAAATCAACGAAACTCAAATAAAAACATATATTTCATGTTTTTCATGTTTCTTGAGCTTTAATATTTAGTTTTTAATCAATTTGGTTTTCATTGGGAACTTACACCGGCCGAACATGGGTCATTAATCTCTGGCCAACGCCTCAATAGGATTAAAGCCAATAATCCTTGAACCACTTGCTACAACTTTGATCTGGCTGACGGATTTGCAGTTGCAACAACGTATTTGGTATTCCAGCATAAGATTTCGATGAGATTAATATGGCAAAAAGTCGACCCGTTCCGATAAAAATTAATTCCTAGCGAGCTTGTATGGGTGTTTCAAGTCATTATCAGGTTAAAATATCCTTTTTCCAGGAATTTTTCAACTGTAGTATGAATGTAATTTATTCTAAAATATACCTACATACACAGTTTCACTCAATACCATACTATACTCAAACGCCAGGCTAGAAAGTACTAGCTCATATAAGCGGGGCCCAAATAAGGCTCAGCGTAGCATGCCCAATGCTAATTTTTTCATGATTTTAAGTGGTAATCGGATTTCTTTGTATGCCAAACATATTCTTTTGAGTCTATCTTACCATATAATACAACTTTACTATCATCAGTCAAAAGTATTTTTGTCACTGTGACACAGGCCATTCCATATGAGTTTTTCGAAACTGAAGTCGTGCACCCATGTACTCTCAGACCCAAACGTGGAGCTTTCTGGGACTTCTTGCATTGAAATAGTATGTAATCAACCGTCTAAAAGCTGTCACATCAATGGCAGAGCGAAATAATATTGTTTTCATAATTTTTGAGGGTTTTGAAGTCATGGTCTTGCCTTCGACCATCGCCGACCATCCTCTAAAAAATAAGTTTTTCGCATCCAAAATTGATTTTCAGTTCAATTCTTATAGTTAATTTGGTTAAATACAATAATGAGAGTGCATACAACTTAGTTTTCAATCCCATTATACCTCCTGCCTTATGTTTTTAGTCTTACTCTTAGATCTCCTCTTCTGGGCCGAGAAATGATTTCTTCAACGCTCCAAAATCAAAAGTACCGCTATATCCAAAACTTTTTTTATTCCATTATTCGATATCTAAATTGAGCTTGCAGATGGCCTCTTTTTTAAATTAATTTGCTGTCTTTTTTCATTTTTAGAAATTAATTTAACCCAGCACTACTGTTTCATTGATCAGCAGGTATCATGGGTAGTTGTCTAAAGTCATGAAAAACAAGAAGTTGGAATGCAAATGTAACAGGGTTTCTTCGAGTTTCAAATGCTTACATTCCAGGCTTTCGGTAAAGATATCACTTGTTCAATTTAAAGGATTAGAAATATCTCAAAAATGGTTTTGAAAGTAGTGAGGTGGGGCACTACTATTTCATTGAACACAACTGTACATAAGTCCATAGGTAATTTGTAAAAAATGAAATAAAAAACTTCATCCGGTTTAACATTTATATTCCAGTTTCAAAACCCCACGAAGAGTCGTACGCCAAATCGAATTCTCGTAGCCACTAAAAGTTTCAAGTTGACGGCTCAGTGGTTCCCGTAATATTTTGGTCATAGATTTCTATTGATCCAGACTAAGGGATTCTCTTTATGTCAATATGTCTGAATATGTTTTGATTATTAACTATATTTTTTGTATTCATTCGATGTTATTTCGTTGAAATATTCAGAAAATATATTCGAGGTGTGCTATCTATTTTTCTGGCATAGGTCACTTCTAGTCGTGTTGGGACCAAATGGTCATTTGTATAAAAAAGTTTGGACTTTTATAGATTAAACATACATACAACTTTTTCATGCACGTCCAAGTTTGATATTGATTAACGATAAATCAAAAATTCATCTCAGTCAAAAATTGAAATTTACACATGTAAATGATTTTCTACCAAATTTTAAGTGGATTTTTAAGGCAAGAATGCTTAGATCAGCTTAGTTCAACTTTTATCGATGAAGCACCATGCATTGCCAATGTAAAAAACTGGTACCGAGAATTCAATCGTGGAATTCCTTCGTTGCAGGACAAATTTCGGGAAGGTCGTTTAAAATTAATTTTTGTGCCACAACATATCGATGAGCTTGAAGTATCCTTTGGCATTAGTATGACGACCATTAAGAAAATTTTCCAGGATTACCTCGTGGTAAAAAATGTGTGTTATCGAAAATCGTGGTGCTTTAAAAGCTGGGTATAACATCTACAAAGGGGACGGCTCATGGATGTATAAATATAAAATATTTATAATATATAATATATATATATGTATATATGTACATATATATAATTTTATACAATATAAAAATATATTAAAGCAAAAAAAAAACTGATTAACGCCTGTTTTATGGATAACACTAGTCAACACTAGAATTAGGCTGTTGCCCAAAATAACTTTTTCTTATACATTTCGGGGTTTAAAAATTTTTAACGATTTATGGTTTTTCTTTATGATGTAGTTTTTTTTAAAGAATTTTTTTAAATCTGGTATTTTTTGTTTGTTTTTTTTCAGAGGTAGTGCTTCTATTTCTCTTTCTTCAAAAGTGAAAAAATAGACAAAAATTACTTTTTGGAAGGTTGCGGGCCCAACTGCCAACTGGAAACAAAGCAAACGAAAAGGGGTTGAATTTTTGGTAAGTATTTATTGTTTTTTTTTTTCACTTTTGAGGTTTGGTTAACGAATTTTAGCTCCACCGTTTATCCATAGATTTTAATGAACAATACCTTAAACGACGCCTAATTAATGCGTCTATCTAAAACTTAAAATGCATGCCAAGAAATGTTTTTCTTTCGACTTTTCCCGAGTTTTTAAAGTCAAAACTTCGAGAAAAAAAACCTCAAAAAATGAATTGCAAGCTTAATATCTTTCAGGTCTGGGTCGGAGCTGCATTTGTCAGCTTTTCAGAACTATACAGTTCTATGCAACCAGATATAAGCTACTTAAGTTATGTGAAGAATAGAAGCACTACCTCTGCAAAAAACCAAGAAAAAAAATACCAGATTTTAAAAATTCTTAAAAAAAAAAAATTACACCATAAAAAATAACTACAAAAATTGTTAAATCCCGAAATCTATCAGAAAAAGTCATTTTGGTTAACAGCCTAAATCAAAAGTTCAATTTTGACGAGTAGTGTAATTTTTCTGAGTGCCAAAAGTATTGCGAAAGTAGGTTAAAATGTTTTAAAAAATAGTTTCATATTCCTGGATAATGTTTTTCAAAGTAATAAAACCATTTTCAGACGCCTTAGATGTGCTATTTTCATTATTAGGCCAGAAACTTAAATTGCAGCCCAACACATCTCTGATTTTCTATACACTCGTGTACATACATATGTATGTGCCCATTTAAACGATAAAAAAAAATTAAATTTAAAAAATTGCCACTCGTTTATTCAAATTGATAATAAAACTAAAGCTTTCAGCGATAAAATACATATGTACATACATATGTATATCATATAATTTTCACTTAGTTTAGTTATTTGGCACGCCCAAAAATTATATACGAACAGGAATGTGCATATGTATGTATGTATGTATGTGGATGTGCACATATGTATGCATGTACATATGTGCATACATTGTAGTACGCTATAATATCAACAGAAAATAATGGGGAAATATATTATTTGTATGTCGTTTTTTATGTATATGGATAACTAAATCTCTTTCAATTGGTCAGACTTCCGCAGAATACATTCATTGCCACAAAGCTACACCTTCTGTTTCTATTGGTACAAAATAAAGAAAGGGACGACTAGCTCATGTTGTGACAGTGACTACATCTTGCTATCTCCCTTATGCTGTATCTATATACATAAATATCTGCGTGAGTATGAATGCTTCGCGCTCTCAATAACTCTCACTTGCCAGTATCTTCACCATTAGGGTAGATTTTACCTTGCATGTGTTGTATTTTCTGGGCCGTTTTGCGTGATGTCCATACCTTTTTTTTCTCAGCAACACACTTTGGATGCCGAACAACATTTTTAGGCACCAGCAACATTTAATGGCTTGCGTATTTGAATGGATCGGTCTTGCCGCCCCCGAACATGAATGAAACATGTCTTGGCCGCGGAAAAGCAACAGTAATTTTCGTCTGAGTTCAGAAAAGACCGTTGATATATTTGGAAACAAAAAAGAATTTTAAGCCAGGCACTAAACAAAGCAGCAGCATTTGATACTGAGATTTTCGCTCAAAAACAAAAACAAATTAATGTATTTTATTCAAAACCCACCACTTTGTTGTGAACGGCCCGCGCTTAAGAAGACTCGTGAAAATTGGAAAATCAAACAGCAACAAAAACTTTTAAATGTTCAACATAACTCTATAGTTTTATTGTGAACGAACAAGGGCTGTATTTCATAAACAATACTAAGCCTTTTATAATTTTAAAAAAGAAAGTGTCAATGATAAACGTCAGTTAGTTTTCGTTGAAATCGTATCACCTACTGAAAATCAAATAACGATCGTTAAAAATCAACCGACTAGTCCCGTTTTTTGGATTACGCGCTTGCAGAGAAAGGAACACACAGAAATAATGTCGAATTTTTGTTTCTTAAATCAGAAACTTTTTTAATACATTCCACAAAAGAATCCATATATTTTCGAAAAAAAAAAACAAACAAAAAAAAAATATACATACATATTATATATATAAAAATATATACATATGTACGTATTGTTGATAATAACAATATTTATATACATATATCAATATATATCAAAAATCACCTGAGTTGGAAAGCGCTCGGTTGCCAGCGGAAGATTGTATTTGTTTGTGCCGTGACATCACGAAAGGGAGATTACGAGTTTTATGAAAATTTAAACGAGGCCACAATGCCACGCCCGTTGAAAATGACTTACGGTGATCAGAAACCGCCATATTCGTACATATCATTAACTGCCATGGCCATAATACACTCACCACAAAAATTGTTGCCGCTCAGTGATATATATAGATTTATTATGGAACAGTTTCCTTATTATCAAAAGAATACACAAAAATGGCAAAATTCATTGCGTCACAACTTAAGCTTTAATGATTGTTTTATAAAAATACCACGTAATGAAAAGAAGGGCGGCAAAGGATCCTATTGGACACTGCATCCTATGGCATTCAATATGTTTGAGAGTGGGAGCCTTTTAAGAAGACGAAAACGGTTTCAGGTTAAGAATATCAAAAAGGATATGTCTGATTGGAATTTATCTGCACCGCCGTCTAATGAATCTGGCCCCGCTCCTTATTTAGGTGACAAACGTTTGAAAATCGGCTTTACTGAACCGTTTATGTATAGCCATATCAAAGTTGCTGATCTTTGGAATTATAATATCTGCTCTCCGCTGCCTCCGTTAGGTGTACCTAAAGTACCTACTTTACGTCCTAAACGTGCATTCACAATTGAAAATCTTATATCTCCAGATTCTACTTGTACGCTACGTAAAAAAGGTGCTCAGGTTGGTTATAAAGAGAATGAATATGTGAAAGAACCATTAATCCAGACACAGCTAATAAATCCATATTCTCATAATTTAACTGAGTTAACAGCACAATGTAATTTCTACAATACAAACAATTTACTTACTAGCCATTATGGAAGGATAGCTTACTATCCTCAGACACATTTGCATTTGTTAGAGTGTTATTATAGCCCATTAACATTATTTTGATATAAAAAAGAACAACCGTGTATCCTGTATTTGTAATATGCAAATTAATAGCATAGTCATTAAAAACCATTCAATAAATATATAGAATAAAAAAACGTATGTTAAATTAAAATTGTATAAGTAATAGAAAAATCAGGATTTTTATTTAATATCCTTTATTACTGAACTATTATGTATCATATTAACAATAAAGATCCGTGCAAGAACTGAATATATGCTCTTATAATAGGAATAATAGGAACGAAATAATTATAAAATGTATACTTCATTTTCGAAAAACAAAATACCATTGCTCTATGATTTTAAAAGAATGTTTGCATCGAACAGAAGGAAGCATAATCCAATCGCATCGATCAGCATCCGCATCAATATAGCCATGTCTATCAGTCCGAAATGAGCGCCTGTAAACATACATACAAACAAACATCTCAGAGAACCAGATTTTATACTAGCTATAATTATCTGGCTATAATTATGATCCGATCTGATTCAGATTCGGCAATCTGGTAGATATGGTCATTCTCTACGATACTGCTTTTTTATTTTTATCGTATCTTTAAAATTGTGCCTACCACAGATTTTCGACCTTTGTGTATGGGAAATACACTTGTGTATAACACATGGTATCATATCCCAGCAAACCAACGAACATGCCTTTTGCGAGAGTCCCACAAAAAGCTGGCAAACGAGCTCACATGCGAGCTTGTGTACGTGTAATCTATTTTTGTATCGCAAAACACTCGCAAACGAGCTCGCCAGCGAGCCTTTTGTACTTATTCTCCCAGATGTTCAAACCAGGTGTTCGGTCTTCTTTCTCTGTATCGTGCGTGGAAGGTTAGCTATGGCAAAATAATTGATAATTCTGGCTAGAATAATGATTCCATCTGACTCATATGCGGAAATCTGGTAGATATTGTGAATTTCTACGATTCTGCGTTTTTTTTTATCTTACAAATTTTAGTAGTAGGCCTTGACTTATATGTTACATTTCCCATCAACTCTTCCTTTTTGGCAATTTTCTCATCAATAGAACAAAATTTCGACAAAAACATATCTCAGCATAATATAGAACAAATTTCCTGGCGTGGTACAGATTCCAAGGAGTGTGTGAGAGGCCAAGCATAGTCCAATGGATATACCTAGCAATAGTTAGACCAATATCGAGCCGGCAGTCTGTTACTCTACGGAGTTGCAGTGTGGTGGCCTCCGCTATCAAAATGGACCATCACTAAACAACTGGGCAAGGTACAACGAACTGCCGCCCTATGCATCAGTGGAGCCCTACGCACCACACCAAATGATGCACTAAATGCTATCCTATGCCTCCAGAGCCTAAACCTTGCAGGCAGGGAGCAGGCAGAAATGGCAGCAATTCGTCTGAGATACTCCGACCAATGGGTGTCACAGCACACTGTTCACGCATCTATCCTAAACGGAAACAATATCGTCTCCACAAAAACGGACTACTGCGTTCCGAGGGAGTACATAGATACTCCTTTTGAAATGATTATCCCCCACAGAGACAACTGGCTCGAGGGCCCACCTGGCCCAGACGGAGCCATACAAATCTTCAAAGATGGCTCAAATTTGGACAATAAGGTCGGAGGGGGAATCTACTCCGCACAGCTAAACATAAGACACTCTTTCAGGCTCCCAGATCACTGCAGTGTCTTCCAAGTGGAAGTCATAGCGATCAAGGAAGCTTTGAGTTGCCTTTATGAAATTTCCACTACGGCAACTCATTTAAACATCTACAGTGACAGCCAAGCTGAGATCAAATCGCTAAATGCGATAACATCGAGCTCGGTTACCGTGGCAAACTGTCGCAAATCTCTCCACGAGATGGCTCATGAGTTTGTTATTAGCCTAATATGGGTCCCGGGCCACCAGGACATTAAAGCAGATGAGCTGGCCAGAACTGCTACTACAATCATCCTTCTCCAAGATAAGGAGGATATTCGTATGCACTTTAAGCTACTAATAGACAATAGATAGCAAACTGTACTTGGGCTCACCATTCATAAATGATATTTCGGATATGTCTACAATGAGTCCCAGAAAGATTGCAAACTTCATAAAGGTATCCGGATGGGACAATTGCTGACATAGTGTCTTACAAGGGAAGAGGACATGCGGTATCACAACGGGCAGAAACCGGCCTAAGTGTGTCGGGTTCCTGGCGATCCCGACAACAGCCTCAACCTAACCTAACATACAGCAACAGACCCACAACTCATTCTCTTTCTCGCTCGCACACTCTGCACTCTGAAGATGTAGAATCTAAATGGCACATGTAGAATCTACATGTCAGATGTAGAATATACATTGTAGATGTAGAAAACACACAAATCATAAGCTCAAAATTTATATACCGACTGAGTAGGGTAGTAAATACTGAGTAGTAGTAAAAGTAGAGTTGCGTCCCCAGAAGCGACTCACACGTTCTTCTCGCTTTTGATAGATTGATGTGTGTTTTAATATGACTCATTTAAGTCTTTTATTTCAAGGCACACGTTTTTCGACACTCCTCCCAGCAAATGGACTAAATGGGTAAAATTAAAACTAATTTGCTTTTCTTTTCGAATATTTGGCTGGCAAAAAATAGTTCATAAGTATACATATAAAAACGTATCGTTTCATGAATTCTCGCCTATTTACACGTAGTATGTACATATGCACGTCACGTCAGTACATATGCAAGTCGATTTTACATCATCGTCGTTTGAATTTACATCTTTACACGAAAAATTTGTATATTTGTACATTACATTTTTTTATTTATTTGTTTATTTATTGAATATCCCATTTTAAATAAGGGACTAACATTAAGTAATAATCAAATCTTCAAAATTATTTTAAAATTAGATAGTTTATTTCATTATCTATCTACATTATAAATTTGTAGAAAAAAATCTGTGTGTAAGCAGCTATCTCCGCAACGCATGCACCAAATTGCATGCTGTTTTTTTAAAATGATAGCCAGAGAATGTAGCCTGGTTTACACAAATAAATTTGTACTTTTCTATAAATAGGTTCCAAAAAATTTAAAAATTAAGCAAAAAAAATCGCAAATTTGATCTAAAAAAATGTGTATTTGAATGCCTATTTCAGTTTCATCTATCGTAAAATAGACTTAGTTTTTTAAAACTTTTTGTTAGAAAAATTGTTTTCTGAAAAAATTGCAATTTGTAAGTATATTTGTTGCTTTTGAAAATGTGTGCGTCTTAACAACGGAACAAAAATGCAACAACAACTGCAAATGAATAATATAATTGGTCCAATGAACGACCGTTGTCGCCATTGTCAGCCATTAAAATTTAAAAGTGAAGCAGATGGGATTTGCTGTGCGAGTGGTAAAGTGAAATTGCCTGAATTGGGCAGCCCACCACAACCATTGAGCACATTACTTAATGGATTGACACCTGAGTCTAATCATTTATTGAACAATATACGAAGGTATAATTTGAGTTTTCAAATGATAATTTTGTCGCCACAAATATCATAAAAGACAACTTCATGCCAACTTTAAAAGTAATGATATAGTTTTGTTTATGCAAATTGAATGCTTCTTATCATTCTATCGTATGTTTTAATAATAACGGTCTAGGATTAAACCCAACTAAATCTAAATGCCTAGTAATCTCAAAGAAGAAAGTCGAATTTACTAACCTACGCAAAATAAATATAAATCATAATACCATACACAACAACAGCAAATAATCTGTGCTTGGTTTTTAATAGCATACGTACAAGGAATGATCACATCATAAAGGTCCTAAGTATAACCTATGGTTTGCTAAGAACTTTAAACATGACACAACGTTAGGTTAGGTTAGGTTGTCCCGGACAACCGGACAGTTGTCCGGATTGGTGCGTATGGACCTTCTGAGTGTTTTTACGCGGTTTCGAAATCCGCGAGGATCGAGGAGAGCTTTGCAAAGGCAAGAAGTCTCGCTGGCGTCCTCTTGGATGCATCTTCCAGCGATGCCAGTACCGGGCTGCCAAGATGTATGTTTCTTGCCCTTGAGAGGGCCGGGCATTGGCAGATTAGATGTTCCAGGGTTTCGATAGCCCCAGATTCATCACATTTCCTACACTTGTCACTGTTGGTGATGCCTAGTTTGACTGCATGTGCTGCAGCTAGGCAATGACCTGTAAGTATACCTATCAGCATCCTACAGTCCTTCCGTGGTAGGTGCAGTAGGTATTGGCTGAGTTTACCATTGCTCTCTTTGCACATGGTTTTCGCGATCTTGCAGTTGGTGGTTCTCCTCCACCTGCTGCTGGCCTGTATGTGTGCCCTCCTCTCTAGATCGCTTTGAAGCGCTCTAAGGGAGACAGGCACGTTCTCAGTCCTGTCGTTTGCCAGCCCGACGCCTTCCTTAGGCAGTACGTCTGCTGTCTCGTTGCCTTCGATGCCCTGGTGGCTGGGAACCCAATAGATCCGCACTGACTTTGTCGTGCTTAGGAAATCTAATGCCTCCCTGCTTGCCAGGACATTTTTGGAACTGACCGCCGACGACTGCATGGATCTTATCGCCGCCTGGCTGTCCACGAACAGGTTGATCACATTATGTGGGATTTCAGTACATCGAGCAACCTCTGCCGCTTTCCGTATGGCAAAGACTTCTGCCTGGAATATGCTGCATTGGTTCGGTAGCTTATAGGACAGCCTTATTTCAGGGTCTGTACAATATATGCCCGCACCTACTCCTCCCTCCATCTTGGAGCCATCCGTGTATATGTTGAGGTGTTGAATCTGGTCCCGACCCCTTTTCCAGTCATCGGGTCCCATAAATGAGGTTGTGTTTACGTCCAGGCAAGTTTGGGGGATCACATAGTCAGATATACTGGTCATGTCTCGGCCAATTGAGCTGTGCCCGAATCCCTGTAGAGACATGTTTCCTGATGCTACTAGGCGTTGTGCCGCCTTTGCTGCAATCAGTTGAGCGTGGATGTCCAGGGGGTCGATTCCGAGTATGGTTTCGAGAGCTTTTGTTGGGGTTGACCTCAGCGCCCACGTAATGCAGAGAAGCGCCTGCCGCTGGGTCCTTTCCATAAGCTTATTGTACGTCTTCTTTTCTGTCGCTTGCCACCACTCTAAGACTCCATACAGCAAAGTCGGTCGCACCACCGAGATGTAGATCCAGTGCATTAGAGCAGGTGACAGGCCCCATGTGCTGCTAAGCATCTTCTTGGATGCATATAGCGCAATGGTGGCCTTCTTCACTCTTTCCACTACATTGGGTCTCCACGCCAGCTTGCTGTCCATTACTATGCCGAGGTATTTGACTTGTGTTTTCGGGGTCAGCCTGGTTTTTTCAATTTTCGGGGGGATCCATGCCGGTACCTTGTATCTCTTGGTAAAGAGGATGAGGTCCGTCTTGTCCGCGTTGATACTGAGTCCTACTTTTCCTGCCCACTCACATATCTCCCTGAGTGTTGATTGCATTATGGAGCTGAGGGTCGATGGACATACTCCCGTAATAATTATGCTTATGTCATCAGCATAAGCTGTTATTTTTGGGGCTCTCCTTTCGAATCTCTTTATTAGGTCGTCGACCACCAGGTTCCACAGGAGGGGCGACAGGACCCCACCCTGAGGTGTGCCTCCGTGTGCCCCTTTCACCATGGAAGCGGTGCCCCACTCTGAGTACACCCGTCTACAACTTAGAAGGTTCTTTATCCAGAGGTTGATTGCCGGATGTGTGTTGGTCGCTTCTAGGCGGTCCATTATGGCGTTGGTATTCACGTTATTGAATGCTCCGGATATGTCTACGAACACTCCTAGAGCATACTTCTTATTTTGAAGGGCATTTTCGGTGGCTACTATCGAGTGCAGTGCCGTCTCTACCGATTTCCCTTTGGTGTAGGCATGCTGGTTGGTTGACATTCGCCCCCCTACATCGTTTCTGATGTGTAGATCCAGCAGCTTTTCTAGTGTTTTGAGTTGAAAGGAGGTGAGGCTTATCGATCTATAATCCTTGGGGCTCATATGGCTGCACTTTCCTGCCTTTGGAAGGAAGACAATCCTCGAGGTCCGCCATTGAATAGGGATATAGCCCGTGCTCAGGCAAGCTGAGTATATTGCAGAGAGCCATGGGAAGTCTAGCCGTTTCTGGGACTTTCTCGATATTGGAGAAGAAGTTCCTCCACGAGTTTCTTTGTGCCCTGCGTATTTCCTTCTTGTACTTCCTGAGTAGGGTTTTGTATTCCTCATTGATTATATCCTCGTTCGCCTGTTTGGCGATTTTGAAGAATTCTTTGAGGTTGTTTCTTTGGAGCGATAGGTCCCGGTTCCACCAGAGTGGTTTGGTCCTCTTTTTCGTTCTCGAGGGTGGGCACGATGCGTGGTACGCATCCAGTAGTTCCTTGGATAGGGTCTCTAGGGACGTTTCTATGTCTTCCGGGGATTTCACTGTGCCCGCACGATTCGCGAGCTTCGAGGTAACTGTCTTTTTAAACTTTTCCCAGTTTGTGTTCCGGGGTTTCTATAGACAGTTATTTTCGGAGAGTGTTCAAATTCGCACTTAAACTGGATGTACTTGTGGTCTGAGAAGGATGGTCTTTCAAGGACCCTCCAGCCAGATACCAAGGTACTTGCTCCCGCTACGAGTGTTAAATCTAGTATGTTTGAAGAGGTGGGACCTACAAAGGTGTGTTCCTCTCCTACGTTTGCTACTTCTTGGTTAGTTGATAGTATGAAGACTAGGAGTGACTCACCTCTATCGTTGAAGTCGGGTCTTCCCCACACGTTGTGATGTGCGTTTGCATCCGTACCGACGAGAAGTTGCTGGTCTTTCGGGCTGGCTTCCGCCACTAGATGCCTCAACTCTTCAGGTGGAGCTGGCTTGTCGTTTGCCATGTAGCAGGAGGCTACCATCAGGCGCCTTTCCTTGCTTTCTAGCATCACCACGGTCAGATCGTCAGTGCTGTAATGAGACATAAGGTGAGCATGGATTCCCTTTCGTACGAGTACGGCGGTTCTGTTCCTGCTTACCGATGGTGGATAGAACACGTTATAGTTTGAGGACTTTAGTCCGGCCACACCATTGCCTGAGGCAACCCATGGCTCCTGGACTAAGGCTATGTCGGCGGGCCCTTGCTCCATGCCAAAGAGGAGCTCCGCCGACGCAATTTTACTCTCGTGGAGGTTGAGCTGCAGCACACTCACCATGTGCGTCTGGCTCAGCTCCACTCGACGGGTTGACTACTACCGTCAGGTCACCGTCCTCTCCCTCCTCCTCCGAGTCCAGCGCAAGACCCTGTGCGGCCTCCACGATGGTGTCCAGACCAAGGTCCTTCTCCACCTCGCCCGCCTGCAGAGTGTGCGCATCTTTATCCTCGGGGTGGCGCTTTTTGGCCGCAGGTACACACTGCCCATCCCCCACGCCATCTTCCCGAATCTTGGGTACAGTAGGTCCTCTGCCTCCTTGCTGATCTGGATGATCGCACTCTGGCCCGCCTCATTGGGTAGTGGGCTCCCGATATGCAAAATCCTCCAGTTCGCCGTTGGCACATCAGGGTTCTGCCACTGTAGCAGCTCCACGGTCCCCTTGGATTACGATGGGGTAGAGTACCTTTGCATTTGGTATGGACGGGACTAGCTCCCTGTCCATCACCTCCAGCTTGGCCTTCCCCCCTCGACAACGCTTCCAGTTGGCAGACCGCTTGCGTCAACCACTTGAGTGTGGGGTCGTCAATACATTTAAGTATTTTTACCCCGTTAAGCCACCCTGCACCATCGAACGTGGGCATGGGGGCCGTTGGGTCCTCCTCCATTCTAGCAAACAGCGCATCCACGAGCCGCGCGTGTACCGTCTTCCACCGCGCCGCCGATATTTTGCCGTTCTCTTCGCTCCGGTCAATGAGTGCCACGATTAAGTGTCGTTTGGTCACCTCACTGACCTTCGCTTTTTTAGGACGCTTCGCCTGTTTGGGTGCGGGCCTGCCACCTTGGGCCCGCGTTGCCGCTTGCTCGCCGGAGTGTCTTTCATGGCACTCTCGGTCGAGCGTTGCCTTTTGGTGGCGAGACTCTCCTCCACCTTGTTGGCAAATTCCTCCATCGATGCCTTCATCTGCGGCATCTGCGAGAAGTGCAGCCGTCCCTCCTTTATCCGTTGTTCGGCCCAGGTCATTTTGGCCTTCTCCTCCTCAGAGAGGTCCTTCCTGCCCTGGAGCCGTCCCATGATCTTGAGGGCCGCTTTGTAATGCGCCTTCGCCTTCAACCCCTCCTTGGAACGCTTCGGCCCTTCCCTACGCAGGGAGCTGGAACCTGGTTCCGGGGAGCGGAGAAGGCTGTCTTCCTCCGTCTTGGTTACCGAGAGCACGCTCTCCAGGTCCGAGTCTGTATCGACCACGGCACCTGTGCGGCTCAACTTGGAGTGCGTCGTTTTTGTGGCAGTAACATTGCAACTGATATGACCTGCTCCCGTCCTATCAGAGGTGTGGCCGCTGGCGACACGCAGAGAGGATTGCTCCTCCCCGTGCCCGCCGGTGGTAGCAGCCACGCTTTCCACCGACGTTTGGGTTGACATCCCAACCCTTGTTTCATCCTTCGTCCGCTCCATTGTTGGCCCAGAGGGTCCATGCTGGTTAATATTTTTCGGGGGGACCACCCCTTAGCGTTTTATGCCTACCCGCCAGGCACCTCCAGCCATGGCCATGGTTCAGTTCCCCCAAATTTTTGGTCGGGAAGACCTGGACCTGGCCTTGGCTAGACACTGCATTACCCCGGACAGAGCAAGCGGCAATGCATTACCCGATCCGGGATAATGCAGTGCCCATTGCCCAGCCGGCACCCTCTGGGAGGGTTCAGCTGGAGGATTTTCGCCGGCCGACACAACGTTACCTTCCAGAAAAGATTCGTCTCTTAGTTGCTAAAACACTATTGATACCAACCCATTTTTATGGCGTAGAGCTATTCGCAAACTGTGATAGTAGCTGTAAGCGAAAACTGAACGTCGTATTCAACAGTATAGCAAGATATGTGTTTAATATAAGAAGGAGGAAGCATATAACCACTCATGCAGGCAGAATTTTGGGTATAGGTTTAACAAAATGGATTGACTCGCGAGCATTAATATTTTTACATAAAATTATAACCAAGAAAGAACCACCATATCTATCAGACATACTAAGGTTTACTGCATCACGAAGAACAAATAATATACTATGTCTTAAACACAGATTAGTTAGCTCTGAAAGACACTTTTCATGTCCATTGTGTTTAAACTCTTTTAAGTCTGTTCACAAACTTGCAAGCTGGATTTGTCGAATTAGGAAATGCGTTCCTTGCTGAATGTCAGAAACCGTAAGTCCAGGATGCCTAAGAAGATTAACGAATTTATGCATGTAGGCGAATATGCGCAGCAAAGGAAAGAAAGAATTTGCAAATGTGCATCAGGACGTGAGATCGGCATGTGGAGAAGCGATCAGCAATACCCGCTTGCGAAGCTCAATGGTCGGATTTTCAGAAATAGAAAATACAGGCCACTCATCATTAGATTAGATTAGATGTTCAAACTGTATAATGTGGCTGGGAAGCGAGCCTCTCGAGAGGATATCAGTGGGACATCCCGTATCCAAGAAAACGCCGTAGACGAATTAGACCAGCAAGAAAACTGAAATGTGAAAATTCCCGTCTCCTATCGATAATGATTTCCATGGTAACACTCGGGACTTTGAGCACAAAACATTGCTCGGCGGCTGCCCTTGACTGGATACTACATATATGCAAGCGCAATTCGCTTCCATGCTGGCATCCCCAAATACGCCAACCTCTACAGCCATTCGAGAGTGATTAAATGAAACGCGACAGATGCTTGGCAAACTGTTTCTCAGGCCCGTCCATGATGAATGCAACAATTCGGGTAAGCTTTCATCGTAATCCAACTGTTCTCTCCAAAGCTGCTGAAGGAAGTTCTTGCACCTAACTGGATTAATCTATCCCAGAGGGTCGTAAAAACGCGCAATCGTTGATAACCTACTTTAGGAACTTCTCTATGTCATCCTCAGGAACCTCTTCAATTACCTCCTGGTGACTACAGCACCACTTATCAAGCTTGAAGTTACCGCGAGATAGGAGACTTGAAGTTTGGTGCTTCTTTTTCATGAGCTCAGCGACTGAGTTACCGCCAGAAATAAGATCATCAACATAAAACTCTTGCTGCAGAGCAGCTGAGCCGACAGGGTTAACACTCACCCTCGTCAGATTGGATGGAATCTCGCCATAGGATTCACTGATCCTAAGACGTATCAGAATGTTAAACAATGCCGGCTAAATAACAAGGCCTGTCATCATGACATCATTTAGCTTAAATAGAGTTGTGTAGCTTCAGAACAATCGACATAAAGCTTTTTCGTGGTACTGTCCTCCTTCTAGCGAGTCCAAGTGCAAGTTAGTAAGGTATTTCAGGCTGGGATATGCATCATCAACCCTGGGGTTCCTCTACAGGGCTGGCCCTTGTATGACGGAAAGAGTGGTAGGCAAGATGGGAAATTATATAACTCAAGAACTTCTGTCGTTTTGTTTTGGTTTTGTTAATTATTTAATTCTTTTATTGGCTTGGCTGGTTTGTTTACAATTTAGAACCTGCTTGTCTTGCTACTTGCGTTCGGTATGATGGACTGCCTAGTGCAGTTGTAACAATGGTTAGGTTAGGTTAGGTTTATAGGGCTGCTCGACTGAAGTCGAGGTCACTCGGAGGCAAGTCTGCCCATTGTGATGCCCACACTCGTCACGGGATATTGTCCGGTGCCTAGGGAGGTTTCGCGAACCATCCCGAGGCCTCTATAAAGAGCACCAGTTTCTCTAGAGGCATGTTTGCCAGGCTGTCCAGATCTTCGTAGAAGGCGCCACCGAGTATTCGGTGACGCCTCCCCATGAGTGCAGGACAGTTGCAGAGAAGGTGCTGG
Source organism: Drosophila tristis (assembly GCA_018150885.1). Lineage (NCBI taxonomy): Eukaryota > Metazoa > Arthropoda > Insecta > Diptera > Drosophilidae > Drosophila > Drosophila tristis. The sequence continues at coordinate 568,332 of JAECWT010000198.1, read as the reverse complement.
ATGCTCTCTATTTCCTCCTCGTCCCCGCAGCTGCGGCAGAAGTCATGGTGGGGCAGTCTGCACCTTGTGGCCATGCGGCCGATGACACAGTGCCCCGTTATAACTCCCGTCAGTGTTCGCACCCGACTCTTCCTGAAGCTTAGGAGAGTCTTGGTGCGTTTAAGGTCATAGTGGGGCCAGAGCGAGCGAGGGATCTCACAGTTGGGTGTGGTGTTCCACCTCCTGTCCGATCTCGTTCTGGCTCGGCCCATCATCTGCGAGATGATGTCTCGTAGTGGTCTCCTTATGTCGCTGACTGCGTCCGCCATTGGCTTGGCCGATCCAGTTCTGGCACACTCTTCCGCACTCTCGTTGCCCGCTATGTCGGTGTGACCCGGAACCCACGTGAGTGTGATTGAGTGCGCGCTGATCTGGTTTAGTGCGTCCACCGTATCACGTACGAGTCTGCTTGTGGTCTTGCAGGATACCAGGGCTTTGATGGCAGCTTGACTGTCAAAGCAGATTGCTATGTTCCTCGGAGGTATCTCCAAGGTGTATACCAACTTTGCCGCTTGCCATACTGCATATATCTCCGCCTGGAATACACTGCACCAGTCTGGTAGTCGTAGGGATATGTTGGTTGCTAGTTCTTCGGAGAAGATTCCAGCTCCTGTCCCTTCGGCCGTCTTTGACCCGTCGGTGAAGATGGAGAGCTCGTACTGCCCCAGGACAGTGTTACTCTTCCATTTCTCCCTATCCGGTATGTGTCCTTTAAAGTTTCTTTTCCATGAGAACTCTGAGACACAGTAGTCACTCCACCTGGCCGTTCCACTATCTTCCATACGGAGTATAGTGGCGTGGCCATAAGGCGATGGCTTGAAGAACTGCGCGGCTAATAGCCTAGCGGCACTTGTCTCAGCCTTGCACTTAAGATGAAGGTCTATCGGTTCCAGGCCTAACATGGTGTCCAGAGCTGCCTGTGGGGTGGATTTGAGAGATCCGGTGACCCCAAGGCATGCAGTCCGTTGGACTCTACGGAGGTTCTCCAGGTGGGATTTGGTGTTAACCGCTTCCCACCATACCATGCCTCCGTATGTCAGGATGGGTCTTATTACCGCTGTATACATCCAATGGATGATGTGCGGCTGTAAGCCCCATGTTCGTCCAAAAGTCTTCCTACAGGTGTAGAAAGCTGCCATTGCCTTTTTCTTCCTTTTCTCCGGTAACAATAATTGTGGGGCGTGGTAAGTGGGTTGAAGCTTGGTGCTTCGTTGCCAATTGGTTAGTGCAGCTGGGAATTGGGTTTAGAAATGAAGTTTTGCTAACTCTGCATCGCAGAAGGTGATTGTTTCGTCATGTCGTCGTCTTAGTCAATGTTTTATGTTAAGATTATTTTTGAATTGTTTTGAAGTCTAGTGTAAGTAGGTTAGGGCAAGGCGGGAGCGCAATAAAAGCTCGCTCTTTCGCTCAAGGCGAATTCGCCCCGCTTTGCCACCGTAGGTTAGTTAGGCATAGAATGAAGTGTAATGAATTTTTAGAATATAATCGTTGAAATTGAATTCGATCGAGCGCATCAAGAACTTCATTCGTCCCGCATTTTAATAAATCTTTACGCCACCCAAGTATTTCGGTATTTCGTATTTAGAAAAACTATTCTAAATTTTCATGGCGCCCCCGGGTGGACGTAAAGAATAAATTAAAAAGGCAACAAAAAAAAGTGACAGTGACACAGTGTAAAAAGAGTGTAAAAAAAAAATACGTACACATACAGAAAGTTATAATAAATATAACTAGTTTATTCTATTATAGAATAAAAGTGTCGTTTGTGTATCCAAATCCTTGCCAAAACCATCGTGTCGGCCGCGCAATACCCTCACCGCCTCTTGCTGATCGCGGCTGCTACCCTTCCGTCATACCTGCTGCTTGATCGTTGCTGCTACCCTGCTCGTTCACCGTTGCTGCTACCCTGCTGGTTACCTGCCAGCTTCACCATCAGACACCGTTGCTGCAACCCAGGAGACGAATGGCCCCTTGCGATTGCACGGACTGCAAGAGGAAAGTGGCAGCTGGACTTAAAGATCCGAACGCAGAGCCTGAGGTATTTGTGCAAAAAATTGAAAGCTAGAGCCGAAGACATACATAAATACATATATAAATTGTCTTGTGCTGGAAAAATTGCACCTCGCTTTCAATTCTTGGCACAGCCGTATGATATAGTAGAGTTTGATTTGCATGCATTTAATTTATTAGTGCACATACATACATATATAACACCATATAACACATATGTACAAAAACCATACCATACTCTATTTGAACCGCTATTTGGACGCACAATTATATATATATCGTTTACCGCAATCACTGTCGCCCCCCCCCCCCACCACCCTTTCCGCTCACGTTGTGTGAAATTCACCAAAAAGTTGGTTCGTTAACCCAAGCCGCGGTGTATAACACTTACTTCCATACATACATACATACACACAAGCAGCTGCACCGGTGCATTCTTTTCGTCTCTCGCTTTCGCTTATCCACCGTTGCTTGCTGTGTATTTGGTGGGAGAATTTTCGTTGCCGCGCTTGATCAAAACGGAGCGCCAAGTGATGCGCTACCCTGTTTTTCGAGGGTATATTGTTTTTCTTGTCACTTCGCAAGTGACGCGCTACCCTGCATTCTTAGGGTATATTGTTTTGGCTCTCAGTTGGAAAGTAACGCGCTACCCTACATTCTTAGGGTATATTGCGTTCGGCTCTCACTTGGAAAAATACGCGCTACCCTATAGTGTGAGGGTATATCGTTTTGGCTGTCACTTGCAACCAACTATACACCTCGTGCCTCGACATTCAATTATTGTCGTTCTCGATTTTCGTTCTTGTTTGAACATTTATTATTTCTTTATCTACAAAAATATTGGTTTTCGTCGCGTAGATTATAAATAGTAAAATGGCACAAGAAAATAAGTATGTTCTCGATGACTTAAAAAGTAAGCTCAAAAACCGAGTCAAAAGCATTCACCGCTTAGAGGATCGATTAGAGGGTAGGTCGATTCCATTGCAATTGACAGAGCTACAATGCAGACTCGATGTTCTGAATTCTGCTATTAACAAGGCCAACCTATTGCAGGAGCAAATAGAAGAAATTGATAGCAAAGATGAATTTGGAGCCGAGCTGGAAGAAATGGCCATTGTAACCAAGGCAAAGATAATGTCGCTTATCGATGCCTTGAAGCTAACAAGCGATACGCCGCCCTCAGTATCAGCTTCTACAGCCCCAACTCGTGCTCGACTTCCGAAATTGGCACTACCAAAATTTAGTGGTAAATATTCGGAGTTTAAAAATTTTATTAGCCTTTTTGAGACTCTTGTTCATAATGATGAGAGTATACCGGTGATCGAAAAATTTAATCATTTAATTTCGTGCCTCTCTAATGAAGCATTAGGAACAATAAAGGCGTTCCAAGTCACCGAGGCCAATTATGCAAAGGCCATGGACAGCCTAAAGCGAGTATATGACAACGAATGTCCCTAAGAAGCCTCATCGATACAGTGTCATCGATCTATGGCTCATTATTATATATAGGAGACGATACGAAGATTTCGAATGCAATGCTCATTCATCTCGTTTTGAACAGAGTCGACCCAGTGACTAGACAGAAGTGGGAAGAACAGCTTGACTTCGAAAAGTTGCCGCTTTGGTCCGACTTTGAAAAAGTTTTAAATCGTCGATACCAGCATTTGTCAGCGGAAGAGTCGACAAAGCCAAGGCAAGAAAAAGTCATGCCAAGCAAGTCGCACAATCGCAGTTCATTTGCTTGTTCTTCCACTCCCCCCAACAGTAGAGCTCAGCGAACATGCAGCTATTGCAATTCGGGAGACCATGTAATGGCCAACTGCACGCCATTTTCACGTCTCTCGGTTATGCAAAGGTTCGAGTTTACAAAGTCTGCGTCCTTATGTATAAATTGTCTGCAAAAGAGTCACACTGTTGTAAGATGCAAGGTCGCCAAATGTCGAGTTTGTGGCCGCTCACATCACACATTGTTGCATCGATACACAGTGACTGATAATAGTCTCGCGTTGCCGCCACCCCCAGAGAGTTCGTCTCCTCCTTTAAATCAGGACCACCCTTCCACCTCTCATGCTCTGCATGCGACTTCGTTGGACAGGGCTACGTCGATCGTAAGTGTCAGAACAAAAAATGGTGAACACATTTTGGCCAGAGCTCTCCTTGACTCTGAATCCCAAACAAACTTCATCACGGAAGACGTCGCCCACCGCTTACAGATCCGTAGAGAGGAGTCGTGTATTACCTTGCTTTGTATTGGTGAATCCAATTCTCAAGTAAAGTATAAAATACACACTGTGGTGAAGTCGCGCATAAATGGTAGTGAGTTCTCCTTTGATTTTTAGATCCTGAAATCAATTTCAGGTTATCATCCTGACCAGTCAGTTAATGTAGGTTAGGTTAGGTTTATAGGGCTGATCGACTGAAGTCGAGGTCACTCGGAGGCAAGTCTGCCCATTGCGATGCCCACACTCGTCACGGGATATTGTACGGTGCCTAGGGAGGTTTCGCGAACCAACCCGAGGCCTCTATAAAGAGCACCAGTTTCTCTAGAGGCATGTTTGCCAGGCTGTCCAGATCTTCGTAGAAGGCGCCACCGAGTATTCGGTGACGCCTCCCCATGAGTGCAGGACAGTTGCAGAGAAGGTGCTGGATGCTCTCTATTTCCTCCTCGTCCCTGCAGCTGCGGCAGAAGTCATGGTGGGGCAGTCTGTACCTTGTGGCCATGCGGCCGATGACACAGTGCCCCGTTATAACTCCCGTCAGTGTTCGCACCCGACTCTTCCTGAAGCTTAGGAGAGTCTTGGTGCGTTTAAGGTCATAGTGGGGCCAGAGCGAGCGAGAGATCTCACAGTTGGGTGTGGTGTTCCACCTCCTGTCCGATCTCGTTCTGGCTCGGCCCATCATCTGCGAGATGATGTCTCGTAGTGGTCTCCTTATGTCGCTGACTGCGTCCGCCATTGGCTTGGCCGATCCAGTTCTGGCACACTCGTCCGCACTCTCGTTGCCCGCTATGTCGGTGTGACCCGGAACCCACGTGAGTGTGATTGAGTGCGCGCTGATCTGGTTTAGTGCGTCCACCGTATCACGTACGAGTCTGCTTGTGGTCTTGCAGGATACCAGGGCTTTGATGGCAGCTTGACTGTCAACGCAGATTGCTATGTTCCTCGGAGGTAACTCCAAGGTGTATACCAACTTTGCCGCTTGCCATACTGCATATATCTCCGCCTGGAATACACTGCACCAGTCTGGTAGTCTTAGGGATATGTTGGTTGCTAGTTCTTCGGAGAAGATTCCAGCTCCTGTCCCTTCGGCCGTCTTTGACCCGTCGGTGAAAATGGAGAGCTCATTCTGCCCCAGGACCGTGTTACTCTTCCATTTCTCCCTAACCGGTATGTGTCCTTTAAAGTTTCTTTTCCATGAGAACTCTGAGACACAGTAGTCACTCCACCTGGCCGTTCCACTATCTTCCATACGGAGTATAGTGGCGTGGCCATAAGGCGATGGCTTGAAGAACTGCGCGGCTAATAGCCTAGCGGCACTTGTCTCAGCCTTGCACTTAAGATGAAGGTCTATCGGTTCCAGGCCTAACATGGTGTCCAGAGCTGCCTGTGGGGTGGATTTGAGAGATCCGGTGACCCCAAGGCATGCTGTCCGTTGGACTCTACGGAGGTTCTCCAGGTGGGATTTGGTGTTAACCGCTTCCCACCATACCATGCCTCCGTATGTCAGGATGGGTCTTATTACCGCTGTATACATCCAGTGGATGATGTGCGGCTGTAAGCCCCATGTTCGTCCAAAAGTCTTCCTACAGGTGTAGAAAGCTGCCATTGCCTTTTTCTTCCTTTCCTCCGTGTTTCTCTTCCAGGAGAGTTTGGAGTCAAGGATGACACCAAGATACTTGGCTTCGCTCGATAGCTCGAGTGTCGTTCCACCGATTGCTGGTAGTTTGAAACTCGGTATCTTATATCTTCGTGAGAACAGCACCAGTTCTGTTTTTTGAGGATTGACCCCCAAACCGTTCTGGCGTGCCCAGCTGGCGGTAGTGCCCAGTGCAGATTCTAGAAGGTCACTGATTGTGGGCAGAAATTTACCCGTTACCAGTATTACTAGATCGTCTGCATAGGCCGTAACCTTATATCCGCTCCTCCCCAGCTGAAGAAGGAGGTCGTTGAGGACCAGGTTCCACAGGAGAGGGGATATAACTCCCCCTTGCGGAGTACCTCGTGTGACCGTCTTTCTTGACGAGGAGGAGCCTAGATTGGCGCTTATCGTTCTGCTCCTGAGAACGCTGTCTAGCCATCCGGTTACCGTCGGGTGTGTACCAATCTTGGCCAGTGCGGCCGTTATTGACTCGATCCTGACGTTGTTGAAGGCCCCTTCTATATCTAGAAAGGCCGCCAAGGCATATTCCTTATGGCTTAGATTCTTTTCAATATGCCCAACAACTTCGTGTAGTGCGGTCTCAACTGATCTACCTTTGAGGTAGGCGTGCTGAGCTCCACTGAACACTTGTTTGTCTAGCTTGGTTCTTATATATAGATCCATTAGTCGCTCCATCGTTTTAAGAAAAAATGACGACAGACTGATGGGTCTGTAGTCCTTTGGGGAGATGTGGTTTATCTTCCCGGCCTTGGGGATGGAGACCACTCTCACCTCCCTCCACCCATGGGGGACGTACCCAGTTAGGAGGCATCCTTTGATGCCCAGTTAATGTAACTGATTGGAAAATCCCAGAGAACCTACCACTGGCAGACCCCTATTTCTACAAGCCACAAAGAATAGACATGCTGATTGGAGCTGAATCATTCTTTGAGTTATTAGCTGTTGGTCAAATCAAGCAAGGTCCTGACTATCCAACTCTTCAGAAGACCCTTCTTGGCTGGGTTGTTTCGGGAAAATATGTTTCCAAAAGTTCTGCCCCCCAAACGGCAAACAGTTTGAGTTGCAGTGAAGAGCTGTTAGTTTCCATTGATAGGACCTTGCAAAAATTCTGGTCACTGGAAGAAATGCCATCTCCAAAGAAAATTATTTCGCCTGAGCACACGTTATGTGAAAATCACTTTCGGAAGACGACTCAGGTACTGCCATCAGGTCGGTTTGAAGTAAGGCTGCCGTTTAAATCAGATCCAAATTGTTTGGGCAACTCCTTTGAGGTTGCTAAACGGCGGTTTTAGTCGCTCAAAAGAAGATTGTCTCGTGACCTTGAGTTGAAGAAAATGTACTTGGCATTCATGGAAGAGTACCTCTCCTTAGGTCATATGTCACCGACTGACAATACGGTTCCTTCTACTCCACACTACGTAATTCCACATCAGTGTGTCCTTCGGCCCCAAAGTACGTCCACCAAGCTTCGCGTCGTGTTCGATGCGTCGTCGAAGACGTCCTCTCAGGTGGCCTTGAATGAGATTCTGATGGTCGGACCGACCATTCAAGAGGAATTATACTCAACACTGCTCCGCTTCCGTCTGCACAGGTTCGCCCTGACTGCCGATGTGAAAAAGATGTATCGCCAAGTGATGGTGAATGAAGCGGATAGGCAGTTTCAGATGATAGTGTGGAGAAGAGACCCATCTGAGTCCTTGAGATTATACAAGCTTAACACCGTGACTTATGGGACTGGACCAGCCCCTTTTTTGGCTATCCGGTGTTTAAAAAGGTTGAGTGAGTCTGTGAAGCTATCATTCCCTAAAGCTGCTGACGTTATTGGGTCGGAGTTTTACATTGATGACATGTTGACTGGTGCTGCATGCGTAGAGGAGCTAAGGGCAATGATGAGTCGATTCCGATGCATTTGGAAACAGCATGGAACATGTTGAAAAATACACTGTCTCAATTGGAAGAGATATCCATACCTCGGTTTGTGTATTCCGATCCGATGTCACCGATCCAAATACATGCCTTCGCTGACGCCTCCATGAGAGCTTATGGAGCGTGCGTCTATGTCCGTAGCAGAACTGCAGAAGGTTTAAAAATATCATTGTTGACTTCAAAGTCCAAAGTAGCGCCGCTCAAGACCAAAACGCTCCCACGGCTTGAGTTATGTGCCGCTCACCTTCTCGCGGATCTCTGTCACAGAATCAAGCCCCTATTAAAGGTCCCTATCGAACGAGCTGTTTATTGGTCAGACTCTGAAGTAACTCTTCACTGGATTCGGTCGCATTCATCTTCGTTGTCGACGTTCGTTTCGAATAGGGTGGCTGAGATTCAGGAGTGGTCAGATGAAGCTACGTGGCGGCATGTCCCTACAAAACAGAACCCTGCAGATATTGTGTCAAGAGGTTGTGACGTCAAAGAAATCGTCCAGTCAATCTGGTTTGAAGGACCATCCTTTTTGAAGGATGAAGAAGAGACCTGGCCAAAAAACCCTCATTTCGAGCCTACAGAAGATGTCGAGCTGGAGAAGAGGAAGAACGCGGTCGGGCTGACCGCTGCGGTAGAAATTTCGGATTTGGTAGATGTCATCGAGGGATTCTCGTCACACCTCAAGCTGCTTAGAGTGTTTTGTTATATGTTCCGCTTTATAAAAAAATGTAAGAGCCCGAGCATAACGTTTGAAAAAACGGTTTCACCGACCGAGTATGATGAAGCCTTTCGCAAAATTGTTGAAGTTATCCAACATCACGAGTATCGTGAGGAAATCGAGAAAGTTCGGAAAGGATCTAGAGTTGGTCCTAGTCTTCAGCGGTTGAACCCTTTCATCCATGAAGACACTGATACTTGGTGTACTTTTTCGTTGTTGAGAGTAGGGGGGCGACTAGCTAAAGCTCCTATATCATACGATGCCAAGTTTCCGTTGCTTTTGACGAAGCGTTCGCAATTCGTGCGGAGCTTTGTTCGTCATCTGCACCATATCAATTTTCATGTCGGCCCACGAGCACTTGTGAGCATCCTTCGACAGAGTGTTTGGATCGTAAACGCTCAGGAGGTCTGCAGTCAGACAGTTCGATCGTGTATCCGCTGCTTTAAATGCAAGCCTCGACTGCTGACGCAACTGATGGGAAATTTACCCGCAGACCGGCTCCGTGCTCTGCGCCCATTTTCAATTTGCGGCGTTGATTTTTGTGGACCCGTCTCGACGACATTGAAAATTCGAGGAAGGCCCCCATACAAGTCCTATATCGCGCTTTTTGTTTGTTTTGCGTCCAAAGTGGTTCACTTAGAACTTGTATCCGACTTGACCACTGACTCTTTTTTATTGGCTTTCCAAAGGTTCGTTGCGCGCCGAGGATATCCCCAGATCGTCCATTGCGACAACGGGACGAATTTCGTCGGAGCGAGCCGCCACCTCAGCGCTCTGCAGAAGGCGCTAGAGGACGGGGCGGACGCAGTTCGCGAATTCGCGTCAAGAAAAGGATGCGAATTTGCGTTCATACCGCCTCGAGCGCCGCACATGGGAGGACTCTGGGAGGCAGGTGTCAAGTCTGCGAAGAGCCTACTCCTACGGGCGGTAGGCAGCGCGCTATTGACCGCCGAAGAGCTCGCCACAGTCCTCGTCGGGATCGAGGCCGTCCTGAACTCCAGGCCGCTGGGAGCCCTCAGCCAGGACCCCAGCGACGGCGAGGCACTCACGCCCGGGCACCTGCTGACAGGCGGGTCGCTCATCGCCCCCCCAGCACTGCGGACTCCGGACCAGGAGGGTCTCAGCTGCTTGCGGCGATGGCAACTTGCCTCGTCAGTCAGGCAAGCGTTCTGGCGGCGATGGTCCAAGGAATATGTCCTGGGACTTCAAATTCGGGGCAAGTGGCACCAACGGAAACCCGACGTCAAGAAGGGAGACCTCGTCCTCGTGGCCGAGGACAACATGCCTCCACAGGAGTGGCTCCTCGGGAGGGTGGACGGCACGCCGGGGAGGACGGCATGGTCAGGGTCGTCGACCTTAGGAGGAGCGATGGGGCCATTTTTCGGCGGGCCATCCACAAGTTGGCGCCGCTACCAATGTGTTGAAGCCGCTCAGGCCTTCAACGGGGCCGGTGTTTCGTCATGTCGTCGTCTTAGTCAATGTTTTATATTAAGATTATTTTTGAATTGTTTTGAAGTCTAGTGTAAGTAGGTTAGGGCAAGGCGGGAGCGCAATAAAAGCTCGCTCTTTCGCTCAAGGCGAATTCGCCCCGCTTTGCCACCGTAGGTTAGTTAGGCATAGAATGAAGTGTAATGAATTTTTAGAATATAATCGTTGAAATTGAATTCGATCGAGCGCATCAAGAACTTCATTCGTCCCGCATTTAATAAATCTTTACGCCACCCAAGTATTTCGGTATTTCGTATTTAGAAAAACTATTCTAAATTTTCAGTGATAGCTGAATGGAAGGTCGATAATTCGAGGCCGAGTAGTTTCGAACTATCTCAAAGAAGTGGGTCACCGAGAATTTAGTGCTATCTTCGCTGATTGCGATATAATGCAAGAGGTGGGTTGTTTTAAATTGGTGTGTGGAGAAGAATGGGTAGAGTTGTTGATTAAGATGTCTTAAATTAAGTAATTTTATTTTCCGGAGGTGCTGACACACCGCTTTCTGTGGAGAACCGTGGCTAGGCCATGGTTCGTTGGCTCTGTGTATATCAGTTTCTTTATTCCTCCCGACCAGCGTAGATGCGCTGACACTCCGCCGTTTGTGACGAGCCATGGCTAGAGTCATGGTTGTTTACACCCCACCCCCCTTTCTTCCGGGCGGGCATGTTTTTAGCTCGTATGCTTAAGTCGAGGCGGCGTTGCTTGGCGCGTGCTGAGGTTCGGCTTTTTCCGTGTTCTCCTGTCCTTTGGCTTGTGCCGTGTCTTGGGATGTTAACCTCGTCAATTCTGCTGCTGCTGTGATCGTGGAACTCTTTCTGCTAATCTTCCTGCTTTGTAGTTGGATTCAGCTTGGTATGTCGATTATCCCATATGACGATGGTTTTCTCGGCGATGTCTGACGTTTCTTTGTCCAGGCACTCTCGAATCTGCGGTGATTTGTCGGGTGGCCAAGGATCCGTGGGCTGTTCTGGCTCGTCTTCGGTGGGTTTTATGACTCCAGGGTCAAAGGCTTGATTTGGGTGTTTCGGCAGGATGGGTCTGTCGAATGTGCTGGACGGTTCGATCATCCGGTGGTAATCGCTTATGTGGCGACGATCGCGGTGGCGTTGGCCGCTGGTAGAGTAGTTTCGTAGTTGTGGTGGAGTACTTGTGTTGTATTGTCTCCAGACTTTTGCATGAACTGGCTGGTCTCGACGATGTCTCTGTTGTTGGACCAACAGCTTGTTTGGGCAATGAAGATTTTGGACATGGCTCTAGACATGGCTCGGTGCATTGGGTTAGGAGTCACGACGGTACGCGGAAGGTACTCCATTGTATTGGCGAAGATCTGTGTACTCTACATTTTCCACCAGTGCATGCCCGACTCCGATATGCGAAATATTTGTATTTTTGTATTTATATGTACATACACCTTTTGATTTCAATTACACATTATTTCAGCACGAATTCGCTCTTGCACAAAACCTCTCAAAACCTCGTTCTTACACGATTTCAAAATATTAAAATTAATCTTTTTTGTGTTAGTGTGTTTCTGTATGCATCACTACCTGGGGTGCGTGAAATCTCACATCGGAGATGTCAGATGTAATAGCCAAAAGAAATATTTATAATTTGCCGGGACTCCGAGTCCTGAGTGGCAATGGGACGGAGATCTTGTCTCGCGGGTACCAAGGGAAACATGCGAAGGGAGTTTGAATCTCTGGGTAGGTACGGGTCGATAGGGGTGGGGTACGAGTAGAGATCTTCCAAAAGATACCTGGGCAGTCGACGCGGCGGCACCTCTGGGAAGCTAGTAGAGATGCCCAAAGAATATCTGGGCAGTCGCCGGGCGGCACCTTTGGGAAACTGCAGTTCGATGGGGCGGAGGGAACGGCAGAGATCTATAAAAATCATTATGCGCGGGAAATTATTACAGTGTGGCTTGCATTTATTCTTATTGGATTCCTTTGCTCCTGCCTAACCGCACCACTCAGAAGCCCTCCTACTCACGACGGTGAGACTCTCTTACCCCATTCTCCTTGGTCGCCGTGGAATCTCTTGTGTGCCGTGTCTGCTCTGGTCTCTGCGTCCCGTTTATTCTTGGACGTCCACTTCGCTTGGCACTATAGAATCAGATTTCCTGCGTATATCTCTAGCGGCCTCCGCTGGCACGTCCGTTCGGCTTGACAGTCTGGAATCTCACTCCCGCTTCCCCATCTGGATCGTGATCTCGAACCCACCCTCGTTGCCGGTCTCTCGGGTACATTTTTGTCACTATCTCTCTCTCGGTTCGGTTTGGCGATAACGTCGGCTGCCGCTGCTCTCTTTCTCTCTGTGCTTGGCTTGACGATGACGTAGGCTGCCGCTGCTCTCTATCTCTCTGTGCTTGGATCGGCGCTGATTTTTGTGGCCGTTTCCGTTGCTATGATTCTCTCGCTTTCTCTTGGTTCTGCGATGATATTGGGTGGAGCTTTCCCCTGATGACACGCTGTCAGTTATGACCGAGCGATCACTCATCTTTGCCCTCCCGTCTGAAATCACGGGACCGAGCAAATACTTATGGGCCTTCGGGCCATATAATCCCATGTCCTTTATTTGTTTTATATAGGTTTCTGCGTTTCTGCTAAAATCCATGGAGAAACAGTGGAGCTAAAAGTGGTTGACAAACCCTCCGAAAATCATATTTTACCATTTTACCGTTGCCGTTTACCAGCTTTCGATTTGACTGTCAAAACGTAACTTTTTGGGATTTGCAATAACCGGAGCGTGGCTCTTAATGAGTTCCAACGGCTTTTAAAAACTAAGGTTAGGGTTGACAATTTTCAAGATTTAATTCGAATGGGGGTCATTTTGCAAAACACTGTACTCGGCAACTCTAGCAGTTGTCTGGCAACTCTGGCAGACATCTGAATTTTACTCTATACTTAATTAAAACGCTTTTACCGAGACTGTTGGCCATCGAAGAACTACGGAGGCAACATACATATTAGAATACAAACCTTGCAGCGCAGGCTTCTTAGATGCGCATCGGACTCGTTTTCAGACGATTCAGACGATTCGTATGTGGTTTTTGTGATTGTCTTCTCAAACTACTGCTAGTTTAGTTCATTACAATTACCAGGTTTTGGTATAATGATCGCTATGCATCTTGTGAGGACCTATCTCAGGCTGGGATATGCATCAGTCTGTCCAGGGTCCGCTACAAGGAAGATTTGTAGATTGCTGGTACTCTCAGGTTCGGAGCGGCCTTGTCTGACTGAAAGAGAGGTAGGTGATAGGGGGAAGCGGGGTGTTGCTGACGAAAGTACTTTGAGAAATCGTGGTTGGTTGTTTTTGTTGGCGTTGTTCTTTTATTATTTAATTTTTGTTTGTTTACAATGACTTAACTCGCGGGTCTGGTTACTTGGCCTCGGAGCCGGTGGACTGGGTGCCGACTTTGGCCGCGCTTGGCCTTTTTATGTAGCTGGCACCCGGGTTTTTGACCCGGAAATAATCGTTTATTGCTAACTTATGATTATGGCAATAAGTGTGGAATTGGGTCGAAGCGTGGTGCTTTGTTGACAGTTTGCTAGGGGGTCAGTAGTGTTCAGGAAAAGGTTTTGCTGAGACTGCGGGCTGCAGTTGGGAAATGGGATTTCGGATGCGTTTTGCTAACTCGGTATCGCGGAAGCTAAGTTTGGGCCGGTAGGTCGGTAATTTTATGCTGCCTTGACTTATTGTGAAATAAGTGATATTTCTTATCTAGGTCGATCGAAAGTTCTTAATTTTAGTAATTGCGTGCGTTGCTTAAGACTATTTTATTTCCCGGTGGTGCTGACACACCGCGATTTGTGGAGAACCGTGGGTAGAGCCATGGTTCGTCAGCTCTGTGTAGATCAGTTTGATTTTTGTTCCCGGTCATCTTGGACGCGTCGCCACTCCGTCGTTTGTAACGAGCCATGGGTAGAACCAAGAAGCCAAGGATCCGTGGGCAGTTCGGGGTCGTCTTTTGTGGCTCCGGGGTCAAAGGGTTGATTCGGGTCTTTCGGAAGGATGGGTTTGTCAAGTGTGCTGGACGGTTCGTTTACCCCATAAGGTGCAGGTCAGTAGAATATTTTTTTGTTCTTCACTTTGTTTATTGCTTGGTGGTGTCTGCATCGTGTGAAGATTCTCCGGCGTCGTGTTCGTGGTATTTTTTTAGATCGTTGATGTTTGCGATTTTGTTCTTCCGACTGCCGATGTGTTGTAATTTCACGATGTTTGCTGAGCTAAAACCTTTTATTTTGTAGGATCCGTCATATTTCGGGGCTAATTTCGCAGCGAAACCGTCGGCGGCGTTGGACAGGTGGTGTTGTCGCATCAGTACCAAAGTTCCCGCCGTGGGGTGCCATTGTCTTCGGCGGAGATTATAATGCCTTGCCTGCTCGTGGTTGGCTCGCTGGATGTTATTTTTCACTATCGCGAACACTTCCTTGAGTCGTGCCGCCTTCTGGAGTGCGGTGTCTGGCGGGCTCCCTGTGCCAGGTGTAACTTCATCATATAGGGCTCCAGGTAAGCGAGGCTCTCTCCCGAACAGCAGAAAAGCTGGGCTAAATCCTGTTGTTTCCGAAACACTGGAGTTTACGGCGAGTGAAATCTCCGGAATTAATTCTTCCCAAGTGTTCTGGTGTTCTCCCACAAATTGGGCGATCATGGTTTTGACCGTCCGATTGGCCCGCTCCGTGGGGTTTTCCTGGGCGCAGTAGGGTGCGGTGTGTTGCAACTCTATCCCTGCCGTTTGTAGAAACGTTTGGAACGACCGGCTCGTAAATTGCGTGCCGTTTTCACACACAAATCGGTTCGGTACTCCGTAGTGGCTGAGTATGCGTTCCCGGAAAGCTAGTTCCAAAGTGGCGGTGGTGGCTTTTCTCAGGGGTATCAGTTCTACCCATTTAGTAAAGGTGTCGTGGAATACAAGCAGCATGGTGTTTCCTTTCTTGGATCGAGGCAGTGGCCCCACGAAGTCGGCGCATAGTGTTGCGAATGGTTCTTCCACTTTGCGAGTGAGCATCTTACCCACCGGTTTACGTTGTGGGGCTTTGAACTTCTGGCAGTTTGCGCAGCTGCTGACATATTTCCTTACGTCCCGGTAAAGCCCTGGCCAGTAGTACCGTTGACATACTCGGGTTATGGTCTTACGGATTCCTAGACGGCCGGCCGTGGGTTGGTCGTGGCATTCCTGGAGGACTCTTGCGCGACGATCCTTTGGTACGCAAAGTTTCCATGATGTGTCCTCATTGTCCTCTGTGCCGCGGCCCAGGTGTCGATATAATTCCCCGTTCTCGTGAGTGTAATCGGGGTATTTTTCGGGTTCGTCCTGAACTTGTTGTATCCTGCGCTTGAGCCAGGGGCAGGTTATCTTCGCTTCCTCGACTCGTGCGAGGGTTTTCAGGGGTTGTCGGGATAGTGCATCTGCAACTACGTTCTGCTTACCCGCCCGATAATGTACGTCGTACTGGTATTGTTGAAGTTCTAGTGCCCACCTTGCTACTCTACCGTAGGGGCTTTCCAGTGTGTTTAACCATTTCAGTGCGAGGTGGTCGGTGACCACGTTGAATCGATATCCCTCGAGGTAACATCGAAGTTTCCGGATGGCCCAGATGACTGCCAGGCATTCCTTGTCGGTCGCGGAGTAGTTTTCTTCCGCTGCGTTGAGTTGTCGGCTGACGTATGCTATAACTCGCTCCTTGCCTTCGATTTCTTGAGTAAGGACGGCGCCCACGCCGAGGTTAATTGCGTCGGTATGTAGCGAGAATTTCACGTTGAAATCCGGGCATGCCAGAACGGGGGCGGTCGTGAGTAGTTCTTTTAGGAGATCAAAAGCCGCTTGCTGTTCTTCGGTCCATACCCAGGGTTGATCCTTTTTGAGCAGGCGAGACATCGGATGGACGACGGTTGCGAAGTTTGTTACGAACCTTCGGTACCAGGATGCAATCCCGATGCATTGGCGGAGTTCCTTTAGGTTTGTGGGGGGTCGGAGGTCTTTGACGGCGGCGACTTTGTCGGGGTCGGTATGGATGCCCTCGTCGCTGATCATATGGTCCAGATACTTGATCCGGGTTTGAAAGAATGTGCATTTTTCGGGATTTATTCGAAGTTTTGCTCTTCGTAGTCGTGATAGAACCACCTTTAAGTTGCGTAGGTGCTCGCCGAAATCTCGTCCCACGATGACGATGTCGTCCAGATACGCGAATGCGTATGGTTCCATATCTGCACCAATCACGGTGTCGAGGGCCCGCTGAAAGGTTGCTGGCGCCGAATGTAGTCCAAAAGGCATCACTTTCCATTGGTAGAGGTCTCGTCCTGGTACGGTGAAAGCCGTGGCCATTGGGATCTGCCAGTACCCATTCTTTAGATCGAGGGTGGTGATGAAACGCGCGTTTTGTAACCGTTCCAGTATATAGTTGATCTTAGGTAGCGGGTATGCGTCGGGGATGGAATGCGTGTTGAGTTGCCGGTAATCCACGCACATACGCCATTTCCCGTTCTTTTTGCGGACGAGTACAATTGGGGCGCTGTGGGGACTCCGGGAGGGCTCGATGAGGCCTTCCGAAATCAATTGGTCCACTTCTTCATCAATTATTCACATCATTGCTGGATTCTTAGGATAGTACCGCTGTTTTATGGGTCGGTTATCCCTCATGACAATAGTGTGTTTGGCGATGTCCGACGTCCCGTGGAGGCCATTAAATTTTGGTAGTTCCTCATCTAGAAATGCTTGGATTTGCGGGGCCAAGTCTGGTGGCCACGGCTCCGGGACTGGTTCAGGCCCGTGTTCGGTTGGGTCGGCGGTTTCGGAGTCAAATGGCTGGCTGAGGTCTTCGGGTTAGAGGGTTGTATCGAAGGCGCTGGGCGGTTCGATCCTCCGTTGGTAGTCGCTTATATGGGCGACGATCGGGGTGGCGTTGGCCGTGGGTAGATATGTTTCATATTTCTGGTGCCATACTTGAGTGGGGTTGGCGGTCGTTTGATGCATGAACAGGTGAGTCTCGGTTCTGCCTCTTGTGGCGGACCAACAGCTGGATTGGGCGATGAATCTCTCGGACCTGGCTCTAGGCATGGCTCGGTGCATGGCGCTAGCAGTCAAGTCGGTACGCGGAAGGTACTCCATTGTGTTGCCGAGGATCGGTGTGGTGTCGGCCTTGGGTACGTTGTTTTGGTATGTCGGGTGTAGTACTTGTGTTATACTACAGCCAGACTGGTACGTGAATAGGTGAGTCGCGATGACGCCTCTGGTATCGCAGCAACGACTTGTGTGGGCGACGAAGATCTCGGACCTGGCTCTAGGCATGGCTCGGTGCATGGCGCTAGCAGTCAAGTCGGTACGCGGAAGGTACTCCATTGTGTTGGCGAGTTTCAGTGTGGTGTCGGCCGTGGGTATGATGTCGGGTGTAGTACTCGTGTTATACTATAGCCAGACTGGTGCGTGAATAGGTGGGTCGCGATGATGCCTCTGGTATCGCAGCAACGACTTGTGTGGCCGACGAAGATCTCGGACATGGCTCTAGGCATGGCTCGTTGCATGGCGCTAAGAATCATGTCAGTACGTGGGAGGTACTTCATTTTGCTGGCGAGGATCGGTTTGGCGTCGGCCGTGGGTAGGACAGGACGGCGGTCTGGGCATCGTAGGGGCATCGTGCTGGTTTCCGGGCCCTCTTTGAGGGGCTCTGTGGAGATCAGTTCGATTATGGGCACCGTCCAGCGTGGGGTTAGCGTGGCTGTTTCCCGTGTTGCTGGGCTGTCGGATGATGGTTGCCGTTGTCTTTTTTCGCTGCTGGCGGTTGGTTTGAGGGTGTTCGCGTGTTCACTTCTTCCGATGCGGCTTCTCTGTGCGCTTGTTCTGTTGCTCGTCTTGGACCTGGGCTTCCTGTGTCGAGCGCCGGGTGCAAGTCTGTTTGTCTCGTAGGTGAGATCCTAGTGGTTTGTTCGGCATGCTTGTTCCCTGTTGTACGCCTAGGTCAGGTTGGGGTAGGTCGTGGGCGTGGTGGCGTTGTGGTTGGCATACGTTTCGGGCGTCTGGTTGCGGGGTCTGGTATGTGATTGGTCGGATCCTCGGGTGCAATTTGCGTGGCCGACTGATTGCTTAGTTGCAGTTGGGTGCCTCCGCACTTGATCGTGGCTTCGATGGCGCATAGGAAATCCATGCCGACAATAACTTGGTCCAACATGTTCGGTAGAGCCAGGTGCGGTATTTGTACCTCTCGTTGATCCAGCTTGATGGGCTCCCGCAGAACTTGGGTGATCTCTCTGACCGAACCGTCGGCCAGACGTATGCGGGTGTTGTCATCTTGCAAGTTGGTGTTATCGTTTAGCTGTCGGGCGAGGTTGGTGCTGATAAAGCTTTTGGAGGCCCCGGTATCTACAGAAGCCTCGGTTGCGTATCCTCCTATTGTCACCTTGCCACTATCCGACCATTTTTCACATGTAGTGGGTTTTTTAGTCGCGGGTCGGGGGAAGCGTCGTTCCCGGCTGATCCCGTGTCAGTTGGGGACGCGTGTCGCTTCCCGACGTGTTCTGGCGGCAGCAATTTACGGTCCGCGTGCCGCGTTTGCCACATTCCCAGCAGAATAGTATCGATGGGTTTTAGCAGGCAAATGCCCCATGTCCGTCATCACCGCACCGGCGGCAAGCTGTGCGTGGGCTGGCGATGGGGGTCGTGATCATGCGGTGTGTCGCTGTGGGAGTCGTCCGGCTGTTCGAATTGGCTTGTTGCCTCCTGGGTGAGTCTGCCGACTCCCATTGAGGTCGCCGAAATGGCGGCCGGGACGAGTCTCCGTTCCTTGGCTCTGTAGCTGGCCTTGTGTACCTTGGTGTGTGTTGTGGGAGCGCGAGAGCCGGGAGGGTCCAGTCCTGGATGCTCTCGAACTCGGTGGCCAACGTTGTGAGCTGCGTCAAGCTTTGGAGTTCGTGTCGTCGCACGTACACCCGGTATGCTGGCAGGGCGTTGTCGTAGATCCTGTTCAGCTCCTTGTCGGCGTCGTATCCGGCGTGGTGCACCTGTAACCCGGCTTTTGGGTCTGTTTTTCGTTGGTCAGATGGTCCAGGAGTGGTGGGCATGGGTGACCTGGAGCGTCCGGCTGGTCTGGCGTATAGCCGTTCGAGGTCTCCCAGTCGAACCCAGGCTTCCTGCGACAGTGTTCCGGCGACTAACGCGGCGAACCTCTTTCGTCGTTCCTCGACCGTTCCTTCGGGGCCAAAGCCGAATTCCTCGGCAAGGGCCTTCAGCTCGTCTCGACGGAGTTTGTAAATCCAGCCGGTGGTGACTCCTGGATTGGTATGGTGTCCCTCCGGGTAAAATTCGTCGAGCTGACCGTCTCCGTGGGCTTCCATGGTGTGTTTCTGCGGTGAGTGGTACTGACTTACTTTTTTTGATTTGGTTGTATTTCTGCGCGGTAGCACTTCTGTTTGATACTTTCACTGCGGCACTACTTGTTTGCGACCGGATTTAGTGTGGGCGGGGTTTTTGTGCTTGGCGGTTATTGATCCTTGCTAGCCTAGTCTAGTAGTAGTCTAGTAGTAGTCTAGTAGTAGTCTAGTAGTAGTCTAGTATCTCTGGCTGGGATATGCATCAGTCTGTCCAGGGTCCGCTACAAGGAAGATTTGTAGATTTCTGGTACTCTCAGGTTCGGAGCGGCCTTGTCTGACTGAAAGAGAGGTAGGTGATAGGGGGAAGCGGGCTGTTGCTGACGAAAGTACTTTGAGAAATCGTGGTTGGTTGTTTTTGTTGGCGTTGTTCTTTTATTATTTAATTTTTGTTTGTTTACAATGACTTAACTCGCGGGTCTGGTTACTTGGCCTCGGAGCCGGTGGACTGGGTGCCGACTTTGGCCGCGCTTGGCCTTTTTATGTAGCTGGCACCCGGGTTTTTGACCCGGAAATAATCGTTTATTGCTAACTTATGATTATGGCAATAAGTGTGGAATTGGGTCGAAGCGTGGCGCTTCGTTGACAGTTTGCTAGGGGGTCAGTAGTGTTCAGGAAAAGGTTTTGCTGAGACTGCATCGTAGTAGGTGCGGGCTGCAGTTGGGAAATGGGATTTC
The DNA here is from genome assembly GCA_018150885.1 of Drosophila tristis. Taxonomy (NCBI): domain Eukaryota; kingdom Metazoa; phylum Arthropoda; class Insecta; order Diptera; family Drosophilidae; genus Drosophila; species Drosophila tristis. The sequence continues at coordinate 548,241 of JAECWT010000198.1, read as the reverse complement.
GGATGCGTTTTGCTAACTCGGCATCGCGGAAGCTAAGTTTGGGCCGGTAGGTCGGTAATTTTATGCTGCCTTGACTTATTGTGAAATAATGCAAGTGATATTTCTTATCAAGGTCGTCGATTGCGAAATGTGCAGAATGGGTAGAGTTGTTGATCGAAAGTTCTTAATTTTAGTAATTGCGTGCGTTGCTTAAGACTATTTTATTTCCCGGTGGTGCTGACACACCGCGATTTGTGGAGAACCGTGGGTAGAGCCATGGTTCGTCAGCTCTGTGTAGATCAGTTTGATTTTTGTTCCCGGTCATCTTGGACGCGTCGCCACTCCGTTGTGCTGCCATGGTTCTGCACTTAGCCGAACAGAGGTTTTTGACATAACTGCAATGGCAATAATGTGTAGAAATGGTTTGTTAGTTCTGTTTTTGCATTTTGAAGCGATGCCACTTGGTAGACCTACAAATGACTACAAATTTGTTCACAATTTGCACAAAAAGTATGCACACGTTTACATAAAGAAAGTTTGACTGCAATGGGCTATTTTTTGTAATACTTAATTAAAGAAAAACAGAATGCATTCAATATAATTAATATTAAATATATTGCTCCGAATTCGACTTAAAAAAGGTGGCATTACTGTATTAACTTCGAAAGTCCGAATCGCCCTAGGTGGCCACCTCGGTCTACAGCGGATCGAGACTGGAATCGTTAAATGAAAATTCAGTCAGCGGATTGAATAGTGAATTACTAAAATGCTTATTTTATTAACTTACCATGTATAATGTTAAATCATTTGGATGAGGGTTAATCACCAATTGAACAACCTTTATCGGAAAGTACGATTCGAATCGTTTTAGGTGTGTTTTATGGGTTTATTTAATCAAATCGCTGGATAAATTGTGAGCGATTTTGATTCCGCTGAAAAATCGGTGTGTGGCACGGCGGAATGGAATTGAGGTGATTTTCCAGCGGAAGTGCACCCCTGAATAGCTGCGAAGATGGACATCGTAATAGGCGACCAATAAGGTGACCACATCAGAAATGGTGGCAAAAATTTAAAAATATGTATTGAATGATCGGCGATTGAAGTTCGTGAGTAAGGGGAATGTGTAGGCACTTCAAAAAGTGTTCTACATCGCATATTGACCGAAAAATTAGACATGAAAAAACTATGCAAAATGGCTGTCGCATTTACTTACAAAAACGCAATCGTGTGACAACTTCGAAGGAGTGTTTGGCGTTTTTTTTTTGCTGTTTCGTAAACGTGGGTAAGCCGTGTATCCACCACAAAGCACAGCAGAGACCAAACCAGTCAAAACAGTATGTTTCTCATACTTCTCAGACCATAAAGTCTGAGTTTAACCACATTGATTACACTACTCGACAAAATCGAACTTTTTTTTTCCTCAAGGATCCAAACCGACTTTTTCTGATAGATATGGGGATTTAAAATTTTTTAAAGAATTATGGTTTTTTTTCTATGGCAGAACTTTTTTTTGAAGAATTTTTGAAGTCTGGTATTTTTTTTTTAAGCTTTTTCAGAGGTACCGATAGTTCTTTTCACATTACTTTAGTATCTTACGTCTGGTTGTAAAGAACTTTGCTATTTTGAAAAGATAATTAAAACAGCTAAAAGTTAAGCCCAAACACTTTGTGATTACAGCTTACCGTCTGGGAAATATAAAGCATTGAAATGCAAAAATGATGATTTTTGTGCGGTATTTTTTACGAAATTTTGACTTTAAAAACTCAGGAAAAGTCGATAAAAATTATATCTTCTGTCCTCTATTTTTTTTATACCCGTACTCAAAAAAGAGTTAAGGGGTATATTAGATTTGTGGTAAAAGTGGATGTGTGTAACACAGAGAAGGAAAATTTTCCGACCCCATAAAGTATATATATTCTTGATCAGCATCAATAGCCGAGTCGATAGAGCCATGTCTGTCTGTCCGTCTGTCTGTCCGTCTGTCCGTCTTGTTTGACGCCTGGATCTCAGAGACTATAGGAGTTAGGGTAACCAAATTTGGTTTCAAGACTCATGTGATATCACACTGCTACAAGTGTATTTCTAAATTTCGCCCCGCCCCCTTCCGCCCTCACAAAGGACGAAAATATGTGGCAGGCACAATTACGATACGATAAAACTAAAAACGCAGTATCGTAGAGAATGACCATATCTATTAGATTGCTGAATCTGAATCAGATCGGATCATAAATATAGCCAGAATGAAGAAATTAATTTTCAGCTGCTTCCCCCGCCCCTTCCAGCAAGAAAACAACCACTCATTCTCTTTCTCGCTCGCACACTCTGCCGCGTTCAGTGCGCGAGCAACCCCTAGAGGAGGAGATGTAGAATCTAAATGGTACATCTATAATCTACATGTTAGATGTAAAATATACATTGTAGATGTAGATAACAGATGTAGCAAAAAAATGTAAAATGTAAAATTTTTTTTTTGTTTCTAAAATTCTAAAAAATCATATCTCAAAAATGTATTTACTGACTGAGTACGGGTATAAGTAGAGTCGCGTCCCCAGAAGCGACTCACACGTTCCTTCTCGTTTTTTGTGTATAGGTGCGTTAATTTGGTAAGTATAAGGTATCGCTCATTAAAATCTATGGAGAGACTTTGGAGCTAAAATTCGTTAACCAAACCTAAAATATGGAAAAAATGCACAAAAAATACCTTTTTGAAGGCGGCGGGCCCAACTGCCAATTGGGAACAAAGCATTCGCGTTCCTTTGGTATTAAATGTTGTTGACAGTTACTTTTTTCGTGACCTGACTTCCCTCAGAATACGATCGTGTGTTTACCAAAACATCTAACAATTAATTCAAATCAATTGCCATGGATACCTCTGGCCGATCATTTGCATGTGCTTTCCAAGCAGACTCATTTTGCTACATATGTGGTAAGTACATGATGATCAACGAAATAAAAATCGCTTTTACCGAAACTCTCCAAAAACAGTATGAAGAAAACTTTAAATTCAACCCGAAAGTTTTGTTGAAAAGTGGGCACCAAGCTATATATGTCAAATGTGTAGATTGAATTTAACAGCATATGATTACGACGAAAAGTAAGTAACTCTAATCCACAAAACTATTAACTTTTCCCAAAATTCTAAACATTATTTTTTTCTTACAATTTTTTTTAGAAAACAATTTAACTTTGGTAGTCCAATGATGTGGAAAAAAACAGATATTCACGGCGCCGAATGTTTCTTTTGTTCAGTAAAGAAAACTGGAATTGGGAAACACTTGAAAATAGTTTACCCGAAACAATCTGGCTTCGGCTTTACCCTTCCTGCTCCTTCCGAGGAAATCCCGCCCCTAAAACGCCAAAAAGGAGAGGTATCTTCCTCGTCGAATGGAACAACGGATTCAGGCAATAACTATTCAGGAGAATGGAAATTTTGCAATCCTATTTCACAGGAACAATTGAACGATTTGGTGAGGATCCTGGATCTTCCTAAAAATAAATCCGAGCTGCTTGGATCTTTTTTAAAGGATGCCCGTTTATTGAAGGAAGGTGTCAAAATAACTCATTTCCGGACGCGTCATTTGGTTCACGCACAACTTTATATGACGAAGGATGACATGTGCGTTTGCCACGACATTTTCGGACTCTTCAAGCAACTTGGTGAAGCGTACGACCCAAAAGATTGGAGGTTATTTGCAGTAAGCAAAAGCAGTAAGGAAAGTTTAAAGGCTGTTTTGCTACATAATGGAAACCAAAAGCCGTCTGTTCTTATCGCCCATGCTGTTAATATGAAGGAAACATATCAAACAATGGCTAAGTTGTTTGTAAACATAAAATATAAAGAACACCAGTGGAAGGTCGCGTGTGACTTGAAGGTTGTAGCCATGTTAACGGGATTGCAAGGTGGTTACACAAAACACTGCTGCTGTGCCTGTGCCTATGGGATAGTAGAGCTAGAGAACAGCATTATTCAACAAAACTCTGGCCAAAACGGGAGGAACATACTTTGGAAAATTACAATGTAAAGAATGCAGCTCTCGTGAAGTTTGAAGACGTTATTTTACCACCATTACACATTAAGCTGGGACTAATGAAAAATTTTGTTAAAGCACTGGATAAGGAAGGTGAATCGACGAGTTACCTAAAAACTGTTTTTCCACGTCTGTCGCTGGCAAAAGTGAAAGAAGGAGTATTTGATGGCCCCCAAATTCGAAAACTACTAAAAGATGATGGATTTGAAAATATTTTATCTACGAATGAAAAAGAAGCTTGGAACTCATTCCGAATGGTAGTAGCAAATTTTCTTGGCAACAGCAAGAGTGATGATTACGTTAATATCGTTCAAGACCTAATTGAGAATTATGAAAAAATTGGAGCCAACATGTCACTAAAAATCCATTTCCTACACTCCCACTTGGACTTTTTTCCGACAAACCTAGGGGACGTTAGTGATGAACACGGAGAGAGATTTCACCAACAATTAAAGGCTATGGAACAACGTTATCAAGGTGTTTGGAATGAAAACATGATGGGCGACTATGTGTGGACTCTCATAAGGGAATCTGATTGGAGTGACAAATGAAGACAGCCAGAAAACTTAAATTATTTTATGAACAGTAACAAGCAGTAAAAAATAAAAAGTTTGTATATCCTTAGAATTGATTAAAAAGTCTAAAAATTACTGATTGTTGTATGGGTTAGGGAATGAAATTCTACATCTCAGGTATTTCTACTTTGGTTTCATTGAAATATGAATAGGTAGAAGCGACAAACGTCTAATTTGTGTAAAAATAAAGGTCAACATTTGACCTGAACAGGTACCCATACCTCAGATTGGGCACAACGAAAGAAAGATCCAATTTTTGTGGACCTGCACTTGTGAGAATATAAAGGAAACATTTGACCTGAATAGGTATTCTACCTCAGGTCACGAAAAAAGTAACTGTCAACAACATTTAATACCAAAGGAACGCGAACAGGTACCAAATGTACAACCCTTTTTCGTTTGCTTTGTTCCCAATTGGCAGTTGGGCCGCCGCCTTCAAAAAGGTATTTTTTGTGCATTTTTTCCATATTTTAGGTTTGGTTAACGAATTTTAGCTCCAAAGTCTCTCCATAGATTTTAATGAGCGATACCTTATACTTACCAAATTAACGCACCTATACACAAAAAAATAGAGGACACAAGATATAATTTTTTTCGACTTTTCCTGAGTTTTTAAAGTCAAAATTTCGTAAAAAATACCGCACAAAAATCATCATTTTTGCATTTCAATGCTTTATATTTCCCAGACGGTAAGCTGTAATCACAAAGTGTTTGGGCTAAACTTCTAGCTGTTTTAATTATCTTTTCAAAATAGCAAAGTTCTTTACAACCAGACGTAAGATACTAAAGTAATGTGAAAAAAACTATCGCTACCTCTGAAAAAAACATACCAGATTTAAAAAATTCTTCAAAAAAAAGTTCTGCCATAGAAAAAAAAAAAAATATCATCAAACCATTTCTAAGCCCCAAATCTTTAATAAAAAGTTGGTTTTGTTCCTTGAGGAAAAATCGTGTTGACTAGTGTTACCTTTACAAAGGCCCAACTTATTTAATGAATTTTATATGGATTTAAAATAGAAAACACAGCATTTAGCCAAGAAAAAAAAACTTTTCCTCCAGAGCAATGTAAGTATGCAACCATGTGCAGTTTCCATTCCGTAATCCATGAACTAGGCTACGAATTGCACCCACACCCACAAAATTTTTTGGATTTAGTCCATTTCAGTCCAATAATGAAGTTAACTAAAAAAAAAATTCATCTTTTGGTACCCTCCACAAATCCTAGTACATACATTTCTAAAACAGGGATATGTGTATGTAAGTGTGCAATATCCAATAAGTCAAAAAATTAACATCTTTTATTTTTATATATTGTATTTATTTCCCACCGCCACCCACTCTGCCCATGCCTCTTTTATGTTGCGGCAGTTCAGCTCGAGTTGCTACATCAGCCCTCAAAACAAAACGAACGAGAAGGAACGTGTGAGTCGCTTCTGGGGACGCGACTTTACTTATACCCGTACTCAGTCAGTATTTACATTTTGGAGCATGATTTTTTAGAATTTAAGAATTAAAAAAAATATTTTACATTGTACATTTTTTTTGCTACATCAGTTATCTACATCTACAATGTACACACATGATCATAATAATAGGTACACACATCTACGTAAACTTTATCATAATAGAAAACAGTTTTATTCGATATTTGAAAATTAAAATTAGTTCTCAGTTATTCTGTAAGTATTTTTTTTCATTAATATAAAGTTTTTAATAGTATAGGATAATGTTATAAAAAAAAGAGATCCATTTGTATTTTAGAGTCGATGTCAGGCTGATCAAAATAATAGGTACACTTCAAGTGTTCTTAAGATAAAATTTTTTTAACTGAATATTTAATTTTTTTTTGCTTTATTAGTATTAACTAGTTAATACCCAGTGTATCCACCTCTATTTTTGGTCACCTTCATAATTCTCTTTGGCATACTTTTAATAAGCGCCTGGCCCAATCACATAATTTTTGCTTGTTTGAAAATGAAAACTTGGCTAATTTCTTTTTTAAATCTCCCCACAAGTTTTCAATTCCATTCAAGTCGGGAATTATTTGTTCCTCAAAAAAGTTGGTCAAAAGCCTTGATGTGTGCTTTGGATCGTTATCTTGTTGAAATACTTAACACAAAGGCATATTTTCTTCAGCATAAGGTAACATAGCACTCTCCAATATGAACTTGTATTCCTCAGCGTTCATTTTTTTCGTTGTCTGGAAAAGTGGACCTACGCCGTACCAGGAGAAGCAGCCCTATATCATTATATTGCCACCTCCATGTTTGACAGTTTTTTTGGTGAAGCGTGGATCAAATTCCTTTCCTTTAGGGCGTCGTACATTCCTTTCACAATCATTCCCAAATAAATTTATTTTTGTTTCGTCGCTCCACAAAATGTTTCTCCACTTTTTCTCTTCGTCGCCTCCTACCCAGTCTCTATGAAGTCTAGCAAAAGTTAGCCTCATGGCTATATTTTTTTGGCGCATAAGGCGAACCTTTCTTTCTATTCTCCCCGGAAGATTGGCTTGATGTAGCCGTCTACGGATTGTTGGAGCACTAACTTCTTGTCCGATTTCTCAGAGATATAGAGATATATCTCAGAGATATAATGTAGTGGTCAAGTGTTATGCTTGTTTTCTGTGGTCTTCCGCGGGTTTCCTGACTAACAAACTTAACAAAGTTATGAGATCTTTTCATTAATTTGGCAATGGCCCGAAGAGATTTGCCTTCTTTTCTCAGACTAAGAGCCAATCGGGCTTCCTCCTCTGTACAATGAGAATTTCGACCCATTCTTGTAAGGAAAAAAATAATTATTTGTTTATGTTTTGACTTTAGCTAAATGAAATTTTCCTTAAACGGCCAAAAAAGCAAGAATTCAATACTTAATATTGAAGTATTACTGACACTGTACCTATTATATTGATCAGCCAAAGTGCGTGGTCAACTTACATTTTCGGTAAAAGCTCTGTTATTAGGGGGTTCAACTATTTAATTTTTTTGTCAAGGAGTTGCCACATATTGACAAACAAAAAATGCCAAAAAAAATTTTGTTTTCAACTCATAAAGTACGATAAAACTGATTTGAATTGCAATTTTCAACGTGTACCTATTATTATGATCATATGTGTATATTTTACATCTAACATGTACCATTAATATTCTACATCTCCTCCGCTAGGGGTTGCTCGCGCACTGAACGCGGCAGAGTGTGCGAGCGGGAAAGAGAATGAGTAGCGAGTCTCTTGTAGAAGGGGGCGGGGGAAGCAACTGAAAATTAATTTCGTCATTCTGGCTATAATTATGATCCGATCTGATTCGGATTCGGCGATCTGGTAGATATGGGCATTCTCTACGATACTGCGTTTTTATACCCGTACTCAAAAAAGAGTTAAGGGGTATATTAGATTTGTGGTAAAAGTGGATGTGTGTAACGTAGAGAAGGACAATTTTCCGACCCCATAAAGTATATATATTCTTGATCAGCATCAATAGCCGAGTCGATATAGCCATGTCTGTCTGTCCGTCTGTCTGTCTGTCTGTCCGTCTTGTTGAGCGCCTGGATCTCAGAGACTATTAGAGCTAGGGCAACCAAATTTGGTTTCCAGGCTCATGTGATATCACACTGCTACAAGTGTATTTCAAAATTTCGCCACAAATCTAATATACCCCTTAACTCTTTTTTGAGTACGGGTATAAAAAGCGAAATTCAGTTCAAGCGGCCAAAAATTTTAGAGCCCACACAAGCATAGTATGTGTGAATACATGGCACACACACATTTACGTAAACTGAAATCTCAAGCAAAGTCGGTTTCGGCAGCTAAAAATTATTCTATGCATACAATCATATATTTTGGAGTGTTACACGTACACAACACATGCATGCTTGCTGTCCGTCGGCTCGTTTCACGTCATGAGCCGAACGCGGTCATTCCCAGAGCCGAACGCGGTCGGCCCCAGAGCCGAAGACCTGGGAATGTACGCTGCAAACTCAGCTGCGCCCCTTTCGATGTATGGCATATAGATGTGCCAGTACTGTATGGCATATATTCCGATTCCAAGACATATTCCGATTGGTACTCGCACCTCGCCTTCAACTTGACCTCGACGAATAAAAAATTATTGTTCCTCTAACCTACTGTTTTTGAACCTATATAAGTGCAAACTTACGAAGTTTCACCGCCGTGCGCCACATTTGGTTTCCTACTCTTTAGGACCGCAAATTCTGGGCCGAATTTCTACATCAAATGACCTAGGAGTCCTGTTTGGTCATAAGCTATGCTTTAACAGCCATATTGGTTTAACCAAAGACAATATAAGTATAAGATGCGGAACGCTCATACATTTCAATTGCCATATGCAAGCCAATTTTTCGGCCAGCGACGAAATTTGCGTCATCTCGCTCGCACAAATTTGAGAGCGTACGAATCTAAAAATAGAATCCGCCTGCATGTGTGAGTACACACAGAACCAGCAAGTGCGTATGTGTGCGTACTTGTGCGAAGCGGACGATTTTCGAGACGAAAACCTTTTTATGAGTTGAGAAACAAATTTATTTACAGTCGTTGAGTACGTCACAAGCTGAATACCCTAATGACAATTATTCCAATTTGAAGTCATGTATTAAATATATTATGTACTTTTATATAAGTATATACCGAATATACCGTGTTAAAAGAAATTATCATTGGAGGGATATATACAATATAAGAGTTTTTCAATATTGGGGTGGTAAGCGTCTTGCAAAATTAACTTACACTTATAATGTGAAGGGTATATTTCGACATCGCTGTAAAAAACGTATGCATGTCCACACATAAAGTCGTCGCGACGACTCGGCTCGGCTGTCGCAGCGGAATAGAACCAACTTCGTGTGCCTTCGTATGCTGTATGCAGAGAGCGGCTGGCTCTAGAGCGCTCTCTCTCTCTAAAAAATTTCAAGAGAGCCTGGAGCCAGCTCTAGAGCCAGCATTCAAAATTCGTGCTCAAAAATTTCGTATGGCGTTATGTATCTTATACTTATATTGTCTTTGGTTTAACGGTGAACAAAGCTAAGGGAGTTTTAGCGTTCATTAAACGTTGGTCAAAAGAGTTTGACGACCCGTATATAACAAAATCACTGTACGTCTCATTGGTTCGCCCGTTATTGGAGTACTGTTCTTGTGTATGGAGCCCTCAATACAAAGAGCAACAAATTCAAATTGAATTTGTTCAAAAACAATTTTTAATTTTTGCCCTTAGGAATCTGAACTGGGACTCTGGCAGACGGTTGCCTCCATGCCGATACAGGCTTAAACTACTCGACCTACCCTCCCTTACACCATCGCAGAATTTGCAATGGCGTCTTATTTATTCACAAGCTCATTCTCGGGCTTGTGGACTCCCAAACTCTGTTGGTACAGACACATTTTACAGTTCCTTCTAGACCAACCCGAACATTTCTGCCTATCCGTTCACCCTTCTGCAGATCTAACTTCGCGCAGCACGAACCTTTCCGTGTTCTTTGCAATAATTACAATTCCTTTTACAATGCAATATCTCCCGAACTATCCGTCGATACGATTGTACGTAACGTTTACCTTCACCTTAACCTAGCAAATTTGTAAAGTCTTCGGGATATTGCCAAAAGTCTTGGACGATCGGTTTGTTTTGTTCAGAATGCCTTAAAATCAAAAGTGCTAACTGAAAATCGAGGACGGACGAAAAAATCTTCCCCAACAACGAACAGCCGCATCCTATGTCTTGCAAAAAAGAATGCGTTCATGTCTTCCAAGGCCGGTGAAATTGGAAATGTAATATCATCTCAGAAAGTTCGTCGCAGACTACAAATGCAGACTTACCAGGACGTATAGCCCGAAAAGATCCCTTACTCCGGGAAAAAATTTTTCAGACGAGGAAACAATTTGCCGAAGTTCATTTGGCACGGTCTGGGCCAGATGGGTCTAAAAAGTGGAATAACATATTCTGGAGCGACTTTTTGGTAATGACTCCATAAGATATGTACGACGCCCCAAAGGCAAAGAATTCGACGTCCGGTACACAAAAATATGGTTAAGCTGGAGGCGGTTGCATAATGGTCTGGGGCTGTTTTTCTTGGTATGGCGTTGGGCCGATACTTCGCATAACTGATACTATGACCAAATTGGAAATATAAAAAAATATTGACTGACATTATGCAACCATATTCCATATAAAATTGATTTGAAACTATACATGTATTTGAAGCAAAAATTGCTTATTTTAAATTTTTGTATGTTCTACTGAAGGTTAGTAATCAAAAGTTAAGTGGATTTTTTCTTTATGTTTTTTAAAAAAGTTTTACGAGACGTGAAAGAAAGCTCATGAGCTCATGTACTTATTATTTTGACCAGTAGTGTATTCTTGATCAGCATCAAAAGCCGTTTGTATGTTCTACTGAAGGTTAGTAATCAAAAGTTAAATGGATTTTTTCTTTATGTTTTTTAAAAAAGTTTTACGAGACGTGAAAGAAAGCTCATGAGCTCATGTACTTATTATTTTGACCAGTAGTGTATTCTTGATCAGCATCAAAAGCCGAGTCGATGTAGCCATGTCTGTCTGACCGTCCCTATGAGCGCCTCGATCTTAGGCTACAAGAGCTAGAGAAACAAAATTTTTGTATCCAGACTCCTCTGATATCACACCAGTGTGTTTCAAAATTTCGAAAAGAGAAGACGAAAAACTGTGACATCCAGATTTTTTGAAGATACGAGAAAACCTAAGAAATATCTACCAGAATTCTGAATTTTAAAATAAAAGTAGTAAATAAATGTCTAATTTTATATTTTATTTCATCGCAGGGAGCTGGCGATAATGATGTTGAACTGCATCCACAATACTACGAACGATTAAGGAAATTTCTTTCGGTGGAACTTATCAAATGACAATTAAGAGCAATGTTGATGGAGGGGTTGGTGTTGGTGACACTACTGCAGTTGTTTCAAGTTTAAATCCTGTCGAAGGAAGTTTGCCTCCAAGTCCAAAACACCTTAATACGTTAGCTGCTACAGAAAAAGAATCAAATAGAAAATGTTTGGCAACAAATACTATACCGATAGAAAATGATGGTTTGTAATAAAAAATAAATTTTTAAATCTTTTAAATTACTAATTAACTCCATATAAAGCAATTAACAATAATTTTTAGAAAGTCTATATAGACAAAAAAAAAATTGTGATGTCTGTCTGAACATGTTGAGTCAAACGAAAGACAAAACAATAATAAGATGCGCACCGCCATACGATTTTTCGCACTCGAATTTTTCGTAATGGCTCTAGAGCAGGGGTCGGCACACAGACTCACACATTTTTTTGGTGCGTTTGTGTGCGAAGACAACACACACGAAGTCAAATACGTTACTTATTTCTCTGCCGCTGCGAAAGCCGAGCAATTGTGCACACGAATGCTTCTCTGCCTCTTAGGCAGGCAAGCAGAATATGAAGCTCTAAAAGCTTCTAGACTAGAGCAGAGGCACTGTGCATAGGAAAAAATTTCGGGCTGCGCAGTCGGCACACGTACCGCGTGTGGTTCGTGTGGTTTCGTTATTCTGCCCTGCTGACGTAGCGGCCGAGAAACTTCTGCCCTGCTGAAGTAGCGACAGAGAAACATGCTTCGGGCTATGCACAAACGGCTTCATATTCTGCTCGGCTTTCGCAGCGGCAGAGAAATATGTAATGTATTTGACTACGTGTCTGTTGTCTTCGCACACAAACGCACCAAAAAATGTGTGAGTCTGTGGGCCGACCCCTGCTCTAGAGCTGGCTTCAGGCTCTCTTGAAATTTTGTTGAAATGCAAGAGAGAGAGAGAGAGAGCGCTTTAAAGCCAAAAGCTATCTTGTATGCATACAGCGGCAGCCGACGACTTTATGTGTGCACACATTCCCTGCAGTTCTGGCTGTCACGGCATGAAAGTGTCATAGGAAAAATTGTTCGGGCTCGACGTCGACAAAGGCAGCGTAATTCTTTCCAGCTTCAACTGCTTCAGATCGAAGTGGACACATAAGAAAGAGAAGCAGATATCAATAGATTTCCCTCTCTCTCAAATTTTTAGTTTTCTCTACCTGCATTCGACCCTAAAGCCTAGTACTCAGATCGCAAAACTGTTTGCTAGCAAACAGATGTCGTATATTTTTCGAGCGACCAGTGGTGTGACTAGAGGTGTGCACTGCATTCCGAACGGTTACACCGCTCAGACCGCTGCTTGGTTTTGTTTATAGTTAACAAAAAGCACTTCTTCGGCTGGGGCCGCTCTTCTCCAGGCATATCCTGGGATCCCCAATATTTTATTGACAAGGTAATGTGTTTGACTATCAGCAGCAGCAGATGGCGACGCCACCCGTGCCGACCACCTTGAAGACAAACTGTTTTGAAAGCAATATTTGTTTTATATTTATGAAAATTAATAAAAATAATAATAATAATAATAAATAATAATAATTATAATATCCATACAATTGTCATTCATATAATACTGCATTAACTAGATTCTATTTTTCTTCATTATTAAAATATTTCATTTGGTTTTTCGTTCTCTTATTGCAATGTTTGCTTCGTGTTTTCTGGCAAAAGATATCAAATTGATATCTTTTTCGAGGTGGGTCGAAACATACCAAAAAAACAAGCAAATACTTCTGATACTTTTCCAGTATATACCGACCTTTTTTTTTGATCTGAGTACTGCCTTCCGTACAGAGCCTAGAAAACAGTTTTTGCGTAAAACATTTCTTTTTTCATACGAATATAAACACTGATCTGAGTACTAGTCTTAACTCTTCTACTCTCGCTCATTTCGTCTCCTCAAAGGGATGATGGGAGAAAAACCGATTATTTGGTGCAATCTTTTTCTGCGAGCGCCTGTGATTTTTTGTTGTTGTGCGTCTATTTAGATGTTTATTCCTTTTAAAAGTAGTTTTTCAGTATTTTTAAAGTCAGGTAAGTGGATTTAGTGATTACAGTGTGCGTTGTTAGTTCAATTAAATTTGTACATAGGTTAGGTTATGTTAACCCAGACGGCCCTCACGGGGCCACGCATAGGCCAATATGGCCCTTAGTTGTCCGGATGGGGGTGTATGAACCTTTCGAGTATATTTACGAGCTTTTTAAGTCCTTGAGGATCGAAGTGTTTTTAGCAAAGGCTAGCAGTTCCCCTGGCGTCCTCTTCGAGGCATCTTCCAGTGATGCCAGTACCGGGGCGCCCAGGTATATTCTCCTAGCCCTTGAGAGAGCAGGGCAGTTGCAGATGAGATGTTCCAGGGTTTCAGTTGCCCCGGATTCCTCGCATTTCCTGCAGTTGCCACTGTTGGTGATGCCTAGTTTGACAGCATGTGCCGCGGCCAGACAGTGACCTGTGAGTATTCCCACCAACATTATGCAGTCCTTCCGTGGGAGGTGCAGTATGTAGTGGCTGAGTTTCCTATTGCGTTCCTTGCACATGGTTTTTGAGGTTTTGCAGGTGGTGGTTCTGCTCCACCTGCTTCTTGCCTGTGTGTCGGCCCGTTTCTCTAAATCGCTTTGGAGCGTTCTAAGGGAGACAGGCACGTTCTCAGTCCTGTCGTTTGCCAGCCCGACGCCGTCCTTAGCCAGACCGTCCGCCATCTCGTTGCCATCGATGCCTTGGTGGCTGGGAACCCAGTATATCCGCACTGTCTTTGTCGTGCCTAGGATATCTAGTGCCTCCCTGCTTGCCAAGACATTTCTGGAACTGACCGCCGACGACTGCATGGATCTTATCGCCGCCTGGCTGTCCACGAACAGGTTGATCACGTCGTGTGGACGATCCGTAGACTGAGCAGCCTCTGCCGCTTTCCGTATGGCGAAGACTTCCGCCTGGAATATTCTGCATTGGTCCGGTAGCTTATAGGACAGCCTTATCTCAGGGTCTGTACAGTATATGCCTGCTCCTACTCCTCCTTCCATCTTGGAGCCATCGGTATAGATGTTGAGGTATTGAGTCTGGTCCCGACCCCTTTTCCAGTCATCGGGTCCCATGTATGCGGTTGTTTTTACATCCAGCCCAGTTTGGGGGATCATGTAGTCAGATATACTGGTCATGTCTCGGCCAATTGAACTGTGCCCGAATCCTTGTAGAGACATATTGCCTGATGCTACTAAGCGTTGTGCCGCCTTTCCTGCAGTCAGTTGAGCGTAGATGTCCAGGGGGTCGATTCCGATTATGGTTTCGAGAGCTTTTGTTGGGGTTGACCTCAGCGCCCCCGTAATGCAGAGCAGTGCCTGCCGCTGGGTCCTTTCCATAAGCTTATTGTACGTCTTCTTTTCTGTCGCTTGCCACCACACTAAGACTCCGTACAGCAGAGTCGGTCGCACTACCGAGATGTAGATCCAGTGCATTAGAGCAGGTGATAGGCCCCACGTGCTGCTAAGCATCTTCTTGGATGCGTATAGCGCAATGGTGGCCTTCTTCACCCTTTCCACTACATTGGGCCTCCATGCCAGCTTGCTATCCAGTACTATGCCGAGGTATTTGACTTGTGCTTTCGGGGTCAGCCTGGTTTTATCAATTTTCGGGGGGATCCATGCCGGTACCTTGTATCTCTTGTTAAAGAGGATGAGGTCCATCTTGTCCGCGTTGATACTGAGTCCTACTTTTCCTGCCCACTCACATATCTCCCTGAGTGTTGATTCCATTATGGAGCTGAGGGTCGATGGACATACTCCCGTAATAATTATGCTTATGTCATCTGCATAGGCTGTTATTTTTGGGGCTCTCCTCTCGAATCTCTTTATTAAGTCGTCGACCACCAGGTTCCACAGGAGGGGCGACAGGACCCCATCTTGTGGTGTGCCTCTATGCGCCCCCCTCACCATGAAAGCGGTGCCCCACTCTGATTGCACCCGTCTGCAACTTAGAAGGTTCTTTATCCAGAGGTTGATTGCGGGATGTGTGTTGGTCGCTTCTAGGCGGTCCATAATAGCGTTCGTAGTGACGTTGTTGAATGCTCCGGATATGTCTACGAACACTCCTAGAGCATACTTTTTATTATGGAGGGCTCTCTCGATGGTGGCTACTAGCGAGTGCAGTGCCGTCTCTACCGATTTCCCTTTGGTGTAGGCATGCTGGTTGGTTGACATCAGTCTCCCTACATCGTTCCTGATGTGTAGATCCAGCAGCTTTTCTAGTGTTTTAAGTAGAAAGGAGGTGAGGCTTATCGGTCTATAATCCTTGGGGCTCATATGGCTGCACTTTCCTGCCTTTGGAAGGAAGACAATCCTCGAGGTCCTCCATTGGATAGGGATATAGCCTGTGCTCAGGCAAGCTGAGTATATTGCAGAGAGCCATGGGGTGATCACGTCTTTGGTCACCTGTAGCATGGCTGGAAATATACCGTCTAGTCCAGGTGCTTTTGTACCCGCAAAGGAGTCTATAGCCCAGTGGATTTTCTTAGACGATATGAGACCTGTTGGGGGATGCTCTTCCTCAGTTGCTAGGTCCTGATGCGTTGTAGCGTCAGCAACCTCGGTGCATCCTGGGAGGTGAGCTTCCATTAGTGCTGTTAGGGCTTCTTCACTGCCCTCAGTCCACTGTCCATCTTCTTGCTTCAGCTGACTCTGTATGGTAGGTTGCTTTGATAGCAGCTTCCGAAGTATAGCCGTTTCTGGGACTTTCTCGATATTGGAGCAGAAGTTCCTCCACGAGTTTCTTTGTGCCTTGCGTATTTCCTTCTTGTACTCCATGAGTAGGGTTTTGTATTCCCCATTGATTATCTCCTCGTTCGCCTGTTTGGCGATTTTGAAGAATTCTTTGAGGTTGTTTCTTTGAAGCGATAAGTCCCGGTTCCACCAGAGTGGTTTGGTCCTCTTTTTCGTTCTCGATGGTGGGCATGATGCGTGGTACGCATCCAGCAGTCCCTTGGACAGGGTCTCTAGGGACGTTTCTATGTCTTCCGGGGATTTCACTGTGCCCGGGCGAGTCGCGAGCTTCGAAGTAACTGTTTTTTTTAACTTTTCCCAGCTTGTGTTCCGGGGGTTTCTATAAACAGTTATTTTCGGAGAGTGTTCAAATTCGCACTTAAACTGGATGTACTTGTGGTCTGAGAAGGATGGTCTTTCAAGGACCCTCCAGCCAGATACCAAAGTACTTGCTCCCGCTACGAGTGTTAAATCTAGCACGTTTGAAGAGGTGGGACCTACAAAGGTGTGTTCCTCTCCTACGTTTGCTACTTCTAGGTTAGTTGATAGTATGAAGTCTAGAAGTGACTCACCTCTGTCGTTGATGTCGGGGCTTCCCCACACGCTATGGTGGGCATTGGCGTCCGTACCAACCAGAAGTAGCTGGTCTTTCGGGCTGGCATCCGCCACCAGACTCCTTAGCTCTTCCGGTGGAGCTGGCCTGTCGTGTGCCATATAGCAGGAAGCTATCACAAGGTGCTTTTCCTCGCTTTCCAGCATCACAGCAGTCAGGTCATCAGTGCTGTAATGAGACAAAAGGTAAGCATGGATGCCCTTTCGTACGAGTACGGCGGTTCTAGTCCTGCTTACCGATGGTGAGTGGAAAAGGTTGTAGTTAGAGGACTTTAGTCCGGCCACAGAGTTGCCAGAGGCAATCCATGGCTCCTGGACCAAAGCTATGTCGACGGGCCCTTGCTCCATGGCGATAAGGAGCTCCGTCGACGCGAGCTTACTTTTATGTAGGTTGAGCTGCAGCACCCTCACTGACATGAGAGGCTGGCTCAACTACACTCGACGGGTTGACTATTATTGTCAGGTCACCGTCCTCCTCCTCTTCGGAGTCATCCAGCGTAATACCCTGAGCGGCCTCCACGATGGACTCCAGACCGAGGTCCTTCTCCACCTCGCCTGCCTGCAGGGTGTGCGTGTCTTTGTCTTCGGGGTGGCGCTGGGGTACAGCAGGTCCTCTGCCTCCTTGCTGATCTGGAGGATCGCACTCTGGGCCCCGTTGGGTAGTGTGCTCCCAATGTGCAGGATTCTCCAGTTCGCCGTTGGCACATCTGGGTTCTGCATAGGTTTCACTAGAAAAAATATTTCGAGATTCGAGAATATTCTAGCCGCGTGGTTAACCAGGTGTTTCGGTGCGAGTGTTTGTTTTTGCTCGAGGAAACCCATGTCTGCAAATACTGGATTTTTAATTTTAAAAAATATATATGCAATTTGACTTATTTATTTACAGATCCAAAAAGTTTAGAAGTTGCTGGAGAAGGACCCATTGTCTAGGTGCCTCAAAAGTGTGCTGGACGAAACAGTAGTCCAGGAGTACAACCTAAACGGGATTTGCGGCAAAAAATGTTTAAAATGACCCGCCGGACTATTTTATTTCAGGAGCATTGGTGCTTAATAACCCGATCGAGTCGGTTAAGGAAGGCCCTATAGATAATTAAAAATATGTAAAGCAACAAAAAATGTAGAAAATCTGTGTAAAATATATATTTACTTTTATTTGAAACAAATTTTGGGAGTCTTTTTCATATGAAATTATCAGTGAAATTTCTTTTAATTTCATGAGAAGTTTCACAGGTGATTTCATATAGGACATTTTTGGAAGTGTCCCGAGTGATTTCACTCATGGCTTATATGTATAAAATATTTAGTGAAAATTTCATATGAAGTTTCACGAGTGACAAAAGCGGACATTCCCATACAAATTTCATCTGGAGTTTCACCAGTGAGTCACCAGTGGCATAGGACATGCCATGAGTGATTCACCGAATGAATCACGAATAAAAAGTGACTTTTGGAACTGCAGGGTTTCTCAAGCAATTCAGATCTGTTTGCATGTATACGTTTTTTTTTATATCGCTGTCGAAACATGGTAACACCTTCCATAGACGCTTGCCGTCCAATATAAAAATTGTATATTGTTTGTATCAGGGACCTTAAGCATTATATTTTAAAAAATATATTTAAAAATTACAATAATTTTCTTTAATTTTTTAATTATAATTAATAATTAATTATATTTATCCATAATAATATTTTTTGATCAAAAAAAAGTGCTATTAATTAATGAAAATATCATGGGGAGCTGAGAAACAAATTTATACATATCCTTATTAATTGAGACAAGACAACATGTTTTTCGAATAACAACTTGTATACCCGTACTCAAAAAGAGTTAAGAGGTATATTAGATTTGTGGTAAAAGTGGATGTGTGTAACGCAGATAAGGAAACGTTTCCGACCCCTTAAAGTATATATATTCTTGATCACCATCAATAGCCGAGTCGATATAGCCATGTCTGTCTGTCCGTCCGTCCGTCCCTCCGTCTAGATCTCAGAGACTATAAGAGCTAGGGCAACAAAATTTGGTTTCCAGACTCATGGGATATCATGATACAAGTGTATTGCAAAATTTCACACCGCCCCAGAAAGTACGAAAATCTCTAAAACTAAAAACGCAGTATCGTAGAGAATGCCCATATCTATCAGATTGCCGAATCTGAATCAGATCGGATCATAATTATAGCCAGAATGAAGTAATTTTCAGTTGCTTCCCACACCTCCGGCAAGAAACCCGCTACTCATTCTCTTTCTCGCTCGCACACACTGCCTCATTATGTACGCGAGCGCCCTCTAGCGGAGGAGATGTAGAATCTAAATGGTACCTGGAGAATCTTCATGTTAGAATATACATTGTAGATGTCGAAAATAGATGTAAAACAAATTTTTTTTAAACTCTACAATTCTAAAAAATCAAATGCTTTAAAATATATATGTATACTGGCTGAGTGCAGGTATAAGTAGAGTCGCGTCCCCAATGTTTAGTGTAACGTAACAGTCCTAGATTATAAAAAGTTTTTTTATGTAAAACAACCAAATCTAAGATACCTAAGTTATGTGAAAAAAAGGACCTCTGAAAAGGCTTTAAAAAATACCAGATTTAAAAAATACTTCAAAAAAGTTCTGCAATAGAACAAAAAATGTATCACTAAGCATGTTTTAAACTCCAAATCTATCAAAAAAAAGTTGGTCTGCTTCTAAGCGGCGAAATCGTGTCGGTTAGTGTTATTAAAGACAAACAAGTACAAGTGCAGCGTGTTTCTGACTCTGTACAAAGCAAAGGAACATAAGGTACCAGGTAATTTCAAGTTACAAGTATCCCAATTGGTTTAAAGTGGATAGGGTTGTACACTCTCTTCCTGCAGCTAAAGTCAGTGTAGAAAGGACGTTTTCTGCTCTGAAATTTGTGCTAAAAGTTTTGAGATGCAACCTTTTACCGGAGTCGTTAAAAAAATATATGTATTATTTTAAAAGAAATACAAATAGGTTTTCTATAAATATGGATATACAGTAGCGGACACAGAAATTCGGACACTCATGTGATGTAACCTTAAACCGATGGTGCAAATTCAAAAACGACCAAGTTAGTCGCGTTTTTTTTATACCCGTACTCAAAAAAGAGTTAAGGGGTATATTAGATTTGTGGTAAAAGTGGATGTGTGTAACGTAGAGAAGGAAACGTTTCCGACCCATAAAGTATATATATTCTTGATCAGCATCAATAGCCGAGTCGATATAGCCATGTCTGTCTGTCCGTCTGTCTGTCTGTCTGTCCGTCTTGTTGAGCGCCTGGATCTCAGAGACTATAAGAGCTAGGGTAACCAAATTTGGTTTCAAGACTCATGTGATATCACACTGCTACAAGTGTATTTCAAAATTTCGCCCCGCCCCCTTCCGCCCACACAAAGAACGAAAATCTGTGATAGGCACAATTTTAAAGATACGATAAAACTAAAACGCAGTATCGTAGAAATTGCCCATATCTATCAGATTTCCGAATCTGAATCAAAGCGGATAATAATTATAGCCAGAATGAAGAAATTAATTTTCTGTTGGTTCCCCCGCCTCCAACAGCCAGAGACACGATACTCCTTCTCTTTCTCGCTCGCACACTCTGCCGCGTTCAGTGTGCGAGCAATCCCTAGCGGAGGAGATGTAGAATATAAATGGTGCATCTATAATCTACATGTTAGATGTAAAATATACATTGTAGTTGTAGATGTAGATGACAGATGTAGCAAAAAAATTTTAAATGTAAACTTTTTTTTTAATTCTAAAATTCTAAAAAATCATGATCCAAAATGTAAACACTGACTGAGTACGGGTATAAGTAGAGTCGCGTCCCCAGAAGCGACTCACACGTTCCTTCTCGTTTTTATTATAGAGGTTGGTATCTGTCATTAATTGACGGATAGGTAAACACGGTAACTTCAAGCAAAATTTTTATGGAAAAACCCCATACCATCTAATTAAAAGTACTTTTCCCATACTGATGCACTCATCTTCTAGGAAATTTTGACTTTAAAAACTCAGGACAAAAATCATCATTTTTGCATTTCAATGCTTTATATTTCCCAGACGGTAAGCTGAAATCACAAAGTGTTTGGCATCAACTTCTAGCTGTTTCAATTATCTTTTCAAAATAGCAAAGTTCTTTACAACCAGACGTAAGATACTAGAGTTATGTGAAAAAAACAAGCGCTACCTCTGAAAAAAACTTTAAAAAAAAAATACCAGACTTCAAAAATTCTTCAAAAAAAAGTTCTGCATAGAAAAAAACCATAATTCTTTAAAAAATTTTAAAGCCCCATAACTATTAGACAAAGTCGGTTTGGATCCTTGAGGAAAAAAAAAGTTCGATTTTGTCGAGTAGTGTAATCGGGGTGCCACAGAAATCACTAGTGAAATTGAAAACCGCGCAGAGGATTTCCGCTTAAAAATTTCCGCCGTGCCACAGAATTCCGACCGATTTCATTTTTCTTAGCATTGTCGCAAAAACCAAATTCGAACTAAGGCTAGGGTTGACACCTTTCAAGATTCAATTCGAATAGGGTTCATTTTGCAGTTTTATTAATTTTATCATATCAAAGCAATTGGTTTTTAATTTTTTTTTTTATGATATAAAATAATGGATTTTTCAAAGCTGTACTTTTATAATTTCAAAGCAAAAAAACATTCATATCAGGCGAGTCAAACAAAACAATGTACTCGGCAACTCTGTCATCGCAGCAATCAGCTGTTCAAAAAAACAGACATCTGAATTTTACTCTATACTTAATTAAAATGCTTTTACCGAGACTGTTGGCCATCGAAGAACTACGGAGGCAACATACATATTAGAATACAAACCTTGCAGCGCAGGCTTCTTAGATGCGCATCGGACTCGTTTTCAGACGATTCAGACGATTCGTATGTGGTTTTTGTGATTTTGTGGTTTTCTCAAACTACTGCTAGTTTAGTTCATTACAATTACCAGTTTTTGGTATAATGATCGCTATGCATCTATTTGTGCTGCCATGGTTCTGCACTGCCGAACAGGGGTTTTTGACATAAATGCAATGGCAATAATGTGTAGAAATGGTTTGTTAGTTCTGTTTTGGCATTTTAAAGCGATGCCACCTGGTAGAACTACAAATGACTACAAATGTTTTCACAATTTGCACAAAAAGTATTCACAAGTTTGACGTAAAGGAGGTTTTACTGCAATGAGCCATTTTTGTAATGCCTGATTAGAGAAAAACAGAATGCTTTCAATATAATTAATATTAAATATCTTGCTCCGAATTTGGCTTAAAAAAGGTGTATTAACTTCGAAAGACCGAATCGCACTAGGTGGCCATCCCGGACTGCAGTGGATTGAGCGGGGAATCGTTAAGTGAAAATTCAGCCAGTAGATTGGATAGTGATTTACTAAAATGCTTATTTTATTTACTTAAAATATATAATGTTAAATTATTTGGATCAGGGTTATTCAACAATTGAACAACCTTTATGGGAAAGTAAGATTCGAATCGTTGTAGGTGTGTTTTTAACTTTAGATAAAATACAAAAAAATAGGGAAATAGTAAAGAAAAAAAATAAGAAAAAAATTACTGTTTGGAGGAGCCGGTGGTAGCAGGCTCTTTGGGCTAGCATTCACTCTTAAGCCGAATGCACGATCGCTCTTATCATTGAACGCATAAGAGCATAACGGAATAAAACAATTTTTTTGCCTAAAGTTTTTGAGCGTAACAGACAGGATAGATACATAACCGAGGATTTCCTGGAATGTGCTGTAATGAATCATGGATCCCATGGTTCATCACAAGCAGTCGATGCAACAAACGCTACTCCCAGGTGAATATATCAACACCAACGAATTCGAAGACACAGCACAGTTCGAAAGACAGAAAGACATCGACCGAAGAAAGAAAGAAAACCGAGAACTCAGCACACTCGCGGCCAATCGACGGAAAGCGCTGGGCAATATTATAAACCAACCCCCGCCGCAGCAAAACCAAGACCCCAAAGCTCTCAAATGACGAGATAAACAACCAGCAAAAAAGAAAACTCAGCACATGCCAAAAGACAGGACACCGGCAGAAGGGGGCTTACATCATAAGTACCTACAATAATATTAAATAAATAAATATTACTAAAAATATATTCACGAATTTCCAACCAAATTACTTTCCCACGGTACCGATGGGAGGCGATATATATTTATGCAAGAAACTTCCAACATTCCGAAATAGAAATAAGATATACATTGGTGGGAAAATCGATGCCCGGCCGATCCATAAAAGGCACTGTCTGGCGTGGAGGATATCGGCAGGCAGTCCATCGGCAGTTGATCGGCTTTCCATCAGCAATGACAGTCCAACAGTGAGTCGCTCATCAAGAATTACTATACTCGTCGCGGTCAGTCAGTCGATCAGCAATCGCTGGAGTCAGTCAATATAACCCGGTAGCATAATAACACGGAGAAATAAAGACATCAATTAAAAACCAAGGAACCAAAATGTGATGTGATTTCGCTAACCATTTTATTTCAGTTGCTGGCAAAGTCCCCGTTTTCTCAGTCCTCGTGAATTATGTATAACCCAGCCTGAGATAGATCCTTACAGTATCCCCCGTGTTAAGCGAGGCCGGGGTGCACATATTTAATTTTAATTTAATTAAATAATACCAACAATTTTGTTCCATGCATATGTTCCGATCACTGAACTTCACACAAGAAATAATATAGTAGTTTTGTACGTTTAAAGTATACCTGGTGGAAATAAATCTTGGGAAACTCAAGTTTTATCCCGTACTCTAAGAGTTAAGGGGTATTTGTGGTAAAAGTGGATGTGTGTAACGCAGAGAAGGAAACGTTTTTGATCCCATAAAGTATATATATTTTTGATCAGCATCAAAAGCAGAGTCGATATAGCACTTTCTGTCTGTCCGTCTGTCTTGATGAGCGCTTAGTTCTCAGAGAATATAAAAGCTAGAGCAACCAAATTTTGTTGCAGAATCATGCTATATCACACTGCTACAAGTGTATTTCAAAATTGGGCCACGCGCCCTTCTGCCCCCACAAAGGACGAAAATCTGTGGCAGACACAAATTATATCGTAGAGAATGACCATATTTACCAGATTGCCGATTCTGAATCAGATCGGATAATAATTATAGCCAGAATGAAAAATAAGAATACAATTTGTAACTGACAAAAAAAACGGAAAAATTGATTTGGTGTCGTTTAAAGATTTATTTAAAGGCGGAACGAAAATTAACTAAGCGTGCGATCGATCAAAATTCCAATTTGCGCTTATATTCTATTTCCTCATACAACTCGTTCTAAGCCTAGCTAACCTACAGTGGCAAAGAGGGGCGAATTAACCTTGAGCGAAAGAGCGACCTTTATTGCGCTCCCACCTTGCCCTAACCTACTTACACTAGACTTCAAACAATTCAAAATAATGTAAACATAAAACATAAAACGATGACATGACGAAACACCGGCCCCGTTGAAGGCCTGCGCGACTTCAACAAATGGGTAGCGGAGCCAACCTTTGGATGGCCCGCCGAAAGACACCTCCGTCGGTCCTCCTAAGGTCGACGACCCTGACCATGCCGTCCTTCCCGGCGTGCGTGGCGATTATTCTCCCGAGGAGCCACTCCTGTGGAGGCATGTTGTCGTCGGCCACGAAGACGAGGTCTCCCTCCTGCACGTCGGGCTTATCCTGGTGCCACTTGCCCTGAATCTGCAGTCCCAGGGCGTTGCCACCAAAACGTTTGCCTGACTGACGAGGCAAGTCGCCATCGCCGCAAGCAGCTGAGACCCTTCTGGTCCGGAGTCCGCAGTGCTTGGGGGGCGACGAGGGACCCGCCTATCAGTAGGTGACCGGACGTGAGCGCCACCCAGCGGCCTGGAGTTCAGGACGGCCTCGATCCTGACGAGGACTGTAGTGAGCTCATCGGCGGTCAAGAGCACGCTGCCTACCTCCCGTAGGAGTAGGCTGTTCGCAGACTTAACACCTGCCTCCCAGAGTAATCCCATGTGCGCCACTCGAGGCGGTATGAACGCAATTTCGCATCCGTTTTTTTGATGCGACTCCGCTAATTGCGGCTGCCCCGTCCTCGAGCGCCTTCTACAGACCACTGAGGTGGCGGCTCGCTCCGACAAATTTCGTCGCGTTGTCGCAATGCACGATCTTGGGATATCCTCGGCGCCCAACGATCCTTTGGAAAGCCAATAAAAAAGAGTCAGTAGTGTAACGAACCATGGTTCTACCCATGGCTCGTTACAAACGGCAGAGTGGCGACACATCCGCGATAGGCAGCGATCAGAATTAAACTAAGATATGCAGAACAGAAAAACCATGCCTCTAGCCACGGTTCTCCACAAATAACGGCGAGTCAGCACACGAAGAGAATAAAAAAATTAATAAAAATTAAATTAAAATACCCATGCTACACTATTTCGCAATCAGCGGAAAGAAAATCACAGCGCGAAACTCTTTAGCAACCACCAACATTTCGCAATCGATGACCCACATCAGAAATATCAATTGCGAAATGTTTT
Organism: Drosophila tristis; assembly: GCA_018150885.1. Classification (NCBI taxonomy): domain Eukaryota; kingdom Metazoa; phylum Arthropoda; class Insecta; order Diptera; family Drosophilidae; genus Drosophila; species Drosophila tristis. The sequence continues at coordinate 522,857 of JAECWT010000198.1, read as the reverse complement.
TCAAAATAAGTCAAGCCAGCACAAATATTTTTTTTATTTATTTATTTATTTACTTATTTCCTAGTGCGACAAGAAAGTTTCTTATAAATTAATGCACTAGTCACAAAACATGAAACGTGAAAGAAAATAATTCTTTGTTTGGGTGTGAGTCGATATGATTAACCTACTTAGCCTATTTATTTATATTTTTATGTTAATTTTTTGATTTTTTATTTATTTAATTTGTAGTTTTATTATATTTATTTTACTATTACTGTTTTTATTATTTTTACTTATATTACTATTAATTGTTTTTTAAGTATAAATTTAATTTTTCCCTATATTGCGATGCACTACTAATTTTCTTTAGGTTTTGTGGTAGCTGATTCCACAGACGAATAGCATGTATAAAAAATTGCCGCTTGGAACAGCCAAGCTTGTAACGAATATTAATAATATTGTTGGTTCTTGCAGACACACCAAAACGCAGCTTTTCATATAAATAGCTCGGTTCTCTTGTATAAACGATTTTATGCAACATTATTAAAGTTCTGTAGTCTTTCCAAGTTTCAAACTTCATCTGATTGATGCTGTCAGCCAATACAGGAACACTACCGACCCACTAGCAAATTGTCAACGAAGCACCACGCTTCGACCCAATTACTAGCCCCACACTTATTGTCATAATCATAAGTTAGCAATAAACGATTATTTCCGGGTCAAAAACCCGGGTGCCAGCTACATAAAAAGGCCAAGCGCGGCCAAAGTCGGCACCCAGTCCACCGGCTCCGAGGCCAAGTAACAAGATCCGCGAGTTAAGTCATTGTAAACAAACTCAAAGAATTAAATAATAAAATAACAACGCCAACAAAAACAACCAACCACGATTCTCGAAGTATTTTCGTCAGCAACACAACGCTCCCCCCGTAACCTACCTCTCTTTCGGTCAGATAAGGCCGCTCCGAACCTAAAAGTGCCAGCAATCTACAAATCTTCCTTGTAGAGAACCTTGGACAGACTGATGCATATCCCAGCCTGAGATAGGTCCTCACAAGTGGCGGCCGAGCAGGGACGTTTTGGTGACTTTAGGGTAACTAACACCTTAATACGGAGCTTTGTGGAGTAAAGACCCACGGCCACTGAAAGAGACTAGTCTAGCAAGGATCAATAACCGCCAAGCACAAAAACCCCGCCCACACTAAATCCGGTCGCGAACAAGTAGTGCCGCAGTGAAAGTATCGAACAGAAGTGCTACCGCGCAGAAATACCACCAAATCAAAAGTAAGTCAGTACCACTAACCGCAGAAACACACCATGGAAGCCCACGGAGACGGTCAGCTCGACGAATTTTACCCGGAGGGACACCATACCAATCCAGGAGTCACCACCGGCTGGATTTACAAACTCCGTCGAGACGAGCTGAAGGCCCTTGCCGAGGAATTCGGCTTTGGCACCGAAGGAACGGTCGAGGAACGACGAAAGAGATTCGCCGCGTTAGTCGCCGGAACATTCTCGCAGGACGCCTGGGTCCGACTGGGAGACCTCGAACGGCTATACGCCAGACCAACCGGACGCTCCAGGTCACCCATGCCCACCACTCCTGGACCATCTGACCAGCGGAAAACAGACCCAAAAGGCTGGTTACAGGTCCCAACCTCGGCCGAATACAGCACACCCGCCCCCCCACGCATTGTAACACCGGCCGATTTGCCCAGACCTCCAGTTACGGAGACTAACCGCTCACCCACGCAGAGGATTGTGCCGGCAATGGACCCTGCCATAGATGGACGCCACTACAACCACATCGCCCACGTCGCAGAGCAGGTTCGGAAATGGGGACTCAGGTTCGATGGACAGGACGACCCACTGGCATTTCTGGAGCTACTCGAAGAACGGGCGCTCTCATATGGGGTGGACACCAATCAGCTGCATCGGACCATGACGGAACTTCTCACCGATCGGGCCAGTCGCTGGTACCGCACCAGCCAACTACAAGGCAGCTCATGGGCATATTTCCGCCAATCATTTTTGACTTTCTTCCTACCGTCGAGGTACTTTGACCAATTGGAAGACCAGATCCGGGCCCACAAGCAAGCGGTAGTCAAAGATTACCTCATCGAGATACGCCTACTCATGCACCACGCCGGGTACGACGCAGACAAGGAGCTGAACAGGATCTACGACAATGCCCTGCCAGCATACCGGATGTACGTGTGACGATACGAAACTCCAAAGCTTCACGAAGCTCACAACGTTGGCCAGCGAGTTCGAGAGCATCCAGGACTGGACCCTCCCGGCTCTCGCGCTCCCACAACACACACCAAGGTACACAAGGCCAGCTACAGAGCCAAGGAACGGAGACTCGTCCCGGCCGCCATTTCGGCGACCTCAATGGGAGTCGGCAGACTCACCCAGGAGGCAACAAGCCAATTCGAACAGCCGGACGACTCCCACAGCGACACACCGCATGATCACGACCCCCATCGCCAGCCCACGCACAGCTTGCCACCGGTGCGGTGATGACGGACATGGGGCATTTGCCTGCCAAAACCTGTCGATACTATTCTGCTGGGAATGTGGCAAACGCGGCACGCGGACCGTAAATTGCTGCCGCCAGAACACGTCGAGAAACGACACGCGTCCCCAACTGACACGGGATCAGCCGGGAACGACGCTTCCCCCGACCCGCGACTAAAAAATCCACTACATGTGAAAAATGTTCGGATAGTGGCAATGGTGAGAATAGGAGGATACGCAACAGAGGCTACCGTAGATACCGGGGCCTCCAAAAGCTTTATCAACAACAACCTCGCCCGACAGCTAAACGATAACACCAACTTGCAAGACGACAACACCCGCATACGTCTGGCCGACGGTTCGGTCAGAGAGATCACCCAAGTTCTACGGGAGCCCATCAAGCTGGATCAACGAGAGGTACAAATACCGCACCTGGCTCTACCGAACATGTTGGACCAAGTTATTGTCGGCATGGATTTCCTATGCGCCATCGAAGCCACGATCAAGTGCGGAGGCACCCAACTGCAACTAAGCAATCAGTCGGCCACGCAAATTGCACCCGAGGATCCGACCAATCACATACCAGACCCCGCAACCAGACGCCCGAAACTTATGCCAACCACAACGCCACCACCTTCACGACCTACCCCAACGCTCACGACACCCAATAAAGGAACGCAGCACTTGACACCCAAACCAATGTCAACGAAAACGAAACGCCGGCCCACAACGGAGAACACGAATCCGAGGCCACCACCAACAAACCGAAAACAGGCAATCGGGAGAACGAGTCCCACGGTCACTACGGAGTAACCACGCCCTAGGCCAACAACAGGGAACAAGCATCCCAAACAAACCACTAGGATCTAACACACGAGACAAACACACTTGGACCCGGCGCTCGACCCAGAGAGCCCAGGTCCAAGACGAGCAACAGAGCAAGCACGCAGAGAAGCCGCATCGGAAGAAGTGAACGCGCGAACACCCTCAAAACCGACCGCCAGCAGCGAAGAAGGACAACGGCAGCCACCATCCGACAGCACAGCAACACGGGAAACAGGCACGCTTACCCCACGCTGGGCGGAGCCCATAATCGAACTGATATCCACAGAGCCCGTCAACGAGGGCCCGGAAACCGGCACGATGCCCCCACGATGCCCAGACCGCCGTCCTGTCCTACCCACGGCCGACGCCACACCGATCCTCGCCCACACAATGGAGAACCCTCCGCGTACTGACTTGATTCTTAGCGCCATGCAATGAGCCATGCCTAGAGCCATGTCCGAGATCTTCGTCGCCCACACGACTCACCTATTCACGCACCAGTCTGGCTGTAGTATAACACGAGTACTACACCCGGCATACCAAAACAACGTACCCAAGGCCGACACCACACCGATCCTCGGCAACACAATGGAGTACCTTGCGTACCGACTTGACTGCTAGCGCCATGCACGAGCCACGCCTAGACCAGGTCCGAGAGGTCATCGCCCAATACTGTTGGTCCGCCACAAGAGGCAGAACCGAGACTCACCTGTTCATGCATCAAACGACCGCCAACCCCACTCAAGTATGGCACCAGAAATATGAAACATATCTACCCACGGCCAACGCCACCCCGATCGTCGCCCATATAAGCGACTACCAACGGAGGATCGAACCGCCCAGCGCCTTCGATACAACCCTCTTACCCGAAGACCCCAGCCAGCCACCTGACGCCGAAACCGCCGATCCGACCGAACATGAGCCCGAACCAGTCCCGGAGCCGTGGCCGCCAGACTTGGCCCCGCAGATCCAGGCATTTCTAGATGAGGAGCTACCAAAATTTGATGGCCTCCACGGGACATCGGACATCGCCAAGCACACTATTGTCATGAGAGATAACCGGCCCATAAAACAGCGGTACTATCCGAAGAATCCAGCGATGATGCGAATAATCAACGAACAGGTAGACCAATTGATTTCAGAAGGCCTCATCGAGCCCTCCCGGAGCCCCCACAGCGACCCAATTGTACTCGTCCGTAAAAAGAACGGGAAATGGCGCATGTGCGTGGACTACCGGCAACTCAACACGCATTTCATCCCCGACGCATACCCGCTACCTAGGATCAACTATATTTTGGAACGGCTCCAAAACGCGCGATTCATCACCACCCTCGACCTGAAAAATGGATACTGGCAGATCCCCATGGCTGACGAAAGTAGGAAAGCAACAGCTTTCACAGTACCAGGACGAGGCCTCTACCAATGGAAAGTGATGCCTTTTGGACTACATTCGGCGCCAGCAACCTTTCAGCGGGCCCTCGACACCGTGATTGGGACCGATATGGAACCATATGCCTTCGCGTACCTGGACGACATTGTCATCGTTGGGCGGGATTTCAACGAACATCTACGCAACCTGACAGGTGGTGCTGGCCCGACTACGAAAGCGAACCTAAGGATAAATGCGGACAAATGCGCGTTCTTTCAAACCCAAATCAAGTATCTCGGCCATATGATCAGCCATGAGGGTATCCACACTGACCCCGACAAAATTGCCGCCGTCAAAGACCTCCGGCCCCCCACCAGCCTAAAGGAACTCCGTCAATGCATCGGGATGGCGTCCTGGTACCGAAGGTTTGTAACAAACTTCGCGATGGTCGTCCAACCGATGTCTCGCCTACTCAAGAAGGACCAACCCTGGGTATGGACCGAAGCCCAGCAAGCTGCTTTCGATCACCTAAAAGAACTACTCACGACGGCGCCAGTTCTGGCATGCCCGGATTTTACGGTGAAATTCTCGCTACAAACGGACGCGAGCAACCTCGGCGTGGGCGCGGTCCTTACACAGGAAATCGAAGGCAAGGAGCGAGTTATCGCATACGTCAGCCGACGACTCAACGCGGCAGAAGAAAACTACTCCGCGACCGACACAGAATGCTTAGCAGTCATCTGGTCCATCCGGAAACTCCGGTGTTACCTGGATGGTTATCGGTTCGACGTGATCACCGACCACCTCGCACTGAAATGGTTGAACACACTGGAAAGCCCCTACGGTAGAGTAGCAAGGTGGGCACTGGAACTCCAACAATACCAGTATGACGTACATTATCGGGCAGGCAAGCAGAACGTAGTGGCAGATGCACTATCCCGACAACCCCTGGGAACCCTCGCACGGGTCGAGGAAGTAAAAGTAACCTGCCCCTGGCTCCAACGCCGGATACAACAAGTTCAGGACGAACCCGAGAAATACCCTGATTACACGCACGAGAACGGGGAGTTATATCGACACCTGGGCCGCAGCACCAAGGACAATGAGGACACATCATGGAAACTTTGCGTACCAAAGGATCGTCGCGCGAGAGTCCTCCAAGAATGCCACGACCAACCCACGGCCGGCCATCTAGGAATCCGTAAAACCATAACCCGAGTCTGTCAACGGTACTATTGGCCAGGACTTTACCGGGACGTAAGGAAATACGTCCGCAGCTGCACCAGCTGCCAGAAGTTCAAAGCCCAACAACGTAAACCGGTGGGTAAGATGCTCACCCGCAAAGTGGAAGAACCATTCGCAACACTATGCGCCGACTTCGTGGGGCCACTGCCTCGATCCAAGAAAGGAAACACCATGCTGCTGGTATTCCACGACACCTTTACTAAATGGGTAGAACTGATGCCCCTGAGGAAAGCCACCACCGCCACTTTGGAACTAGCTTTCAGAGAGCGCATACTCAGCCACTACGGAGTACCGAAACGATTTGTGTGTGACAACGGCACGCAATTTACGAGCCGGTCGTTCCAAACGTTTCTACAAACGGCAGGGATAGAGTTGCAACACACCGCACCCTACTGCGCCCAGGAAAACCCCACGGAGCGGGCCAATCGGACGGTCAAAACCATGATCGCCCAATTTGTGGGAGAACACCAGAACACTTGGGAAGAATTAATTCCGGAGATTTCACTCGCCGTAAACTCCAGTGTTTCGGAAACAACAGGATTTAGCCCAGCTTTTCTGCTGTTCGGGAGAGAGCCTCGCTTACCTGGAGCCCTATATGATGAAGTTACGCCTGGCACAGGGAGCCCGCCAGACACCGCACTCCAGAAGGCGGCACGACTCAAGGAAGTGTTCGCGATAGTGAAAAATAACATCCAGCGAGCCAACCACGAGCAGGCAAGGCATTATAATCTCCGCCGAAGACAATGGCACCCCACGGCGGGAACTTTGGTACTGATGCGACAACACCACCTGTCCAACGCCGCCGACGGTTTCGCTGCGAAATTAGCCCCAAAATATGACGGACCCTACAAAATAAAAGGTTTTAGCTCAGCAAACATCGTGAAATTACAACACATCGGCAGTCGGAAGAACAAAATCGCAAATATCAACGATCTAAAAAAATACCACGAACACGACGCCGTAGAATCTGCAGACGATGCAGACACCACCAAGCAATAAACAAAGTTGTGAGGATCCTATTTCAGGCTGGGATATGCATCAGTCTGTCCAGGGTCCGCTACAAGAAAATTTGTAGATTGCAGGTGACTTTCGGGTTGGAGTGGCCTGATCGTAAGAGAGGTAGGCGACAGGGGGAGTGTTATAGCCGACGAAAAATATTTCAGAAGCGTGGTTGGTGTTCTGTTGACGTTGTGATATTTTCTTTATTTACTTATTCGGTTACGATGGCTTAGCTCGCGGATCTGGTGGACTGCCTGGTGCAGTGTCGTGGGTTGGGGCTGGTGGACTGCCTGGTGCAGTGTCGTGTGTTAGGGCTGGTGGACTGCCTGGTGCAGTGTCGTGTATTGCGGCTGGTGGACTGCCTGGTGCAGTGTCGTGTGTTGGGGCTGGTGGACTGCCTGCTTCTTCGGCCGATCTTGGCCCTTTTATGCATCTGGTGATCGCACCTGACCCGGAATTAATTATTGCTAACTTATGATTATTTTTCTGACAATAACTGTGGGGCTAGCAAGTGGGTCGAAGCTTGGTGCTTCGTTGACAGTTTTGCTAGTGGGTTAGTAGTGTTCAGAGGAAAAGAAGGTTTCGCTAATTTGGCATCACGGAAGGTGATAGCTGAGTTTGGGCCAGTAGGTCGGTAATTTTATGCGGCTTCTTATCTAGGTCGTCGATTGCGAAATGTCCCAAGAGGTGGGGTGGTTTTAAATTGTTGTGTGGACAAAAATGTGTAGAGTGGTTTATCGAGAGTTCTTAATTAATTGTGTACGTTGCTTAAAGTGCTGACACACCGCTATTCATGGTTCGTCAGCTCTGTGTAGATCAGTTTGATTTTTGTTCCAGGTCATCTTGGACGCGTCGCCACTCCGTCGTTTGTAACGAGCCATGGGTAGAACCATGGTTCGTTACAAAGTGAAGGAAAAAAAATCTACTGACCCGCATATTATGGGGTAAACGAACCCGGCAAACGCCACACACATGACAGAAATTGCTGAACACGTAACCACATATGGGCACTAACCCATAAAAAACCAAACGCCAAACATACGACCAAAATTGCTGATCATAGAACCATGGATATAAATGAAGACACTGACCCCTAGGATGCAATTTCGGCACAAGCAACCGAAAGCGCTGAGACTCAAAACGAGAAAACAAGGAACCAACAGCAACCCGGAAAAAAACCCGATCCAAAACAATGGCCAGAGATACCCTATATATAACTGGACCCCGATTCTAATCGGGCAATACATCTTCACCGACCATCGACTCACAAGTCAGCAAGCTAACACATCGCCAACTACTCACCCGAAGAGATAACCCCACAATGTCATCATTCCTGATCGTCCTGATCCTCACCGCCACCACACAGGGCACGATAAAACTTAATAACTACACCCGCCAACTACGTGCCCATGGTGGACGGAGACGCCGTCCTGTGGGAGAAATATGGATACCTTCACCATATTACCAAAGTAACCTCCTACGAGTCATATTTGGCGCAGGAGTCTGCCGTACTATTTCCTGGGAGCCGAATCGCCACCATCCTGACTGTCGACCTGGAGGACGTCAGGACCCTCGTGGGAACGCTAAAAATCCACCACCGACGAGCCAGGAGTCTAAACATCCTCGGAACCGCTCTAAAAGTCGTCGCCGGAACCCCGGACTTTGACGACTGGGAGCAAATTCGGTTCAAGCAAGGCCAGCTGATCGAATCCGAGGCAGAGCAACGGACGGTCAACTCAAAGGTACAGAACCGGCTCAACGAGCTGACTGGCTACATGAACAGCCTGGTAAAAGAGGAGGACACAGAACGACTACAGCTGACGGAGGCGATACTGGCAAAGAACCGCGTCATCCTAAATGACCTACAGAACCTGATTCTGGGTCTGACACTGGCCAAATGAATGTCATCAGCCCGACGCTACTGGACGGAGCCGACCTCCGAGAATTTGAGGAACAGCAACTGACAGATATCAGGCTGGTCGAGGTACTGGGAGTTTCCAGCATTAGCGTATTCCAGAGCCCGGATTTGTTAACTTTCCTCATCAAATTCCCCCAACCGAAGCAGATCTGCCGGAGAATGACGATCTTCCCCGTGCAACACCAGCACAAGATCTTGGACTTCAGCGAAGGGAACGCCGTAGTGGAATGCAGAAGTCAAGCCGTTAGCTTGGGGACATTCGAAACCACCATCGGCGTCACGTTCTGCAAAGAACGACGGGAACCAACCTGCGCCCAACAACTAGTGGCCGGAACAACCGCCCATTGCACCACCTTACCCGGTCACCTGGACGCGATCACCGTCGTGGATCATGGCACGCTCGTCATCAATGACGCCTTCATGACCGTGGGGGACACAGCAGGCGAAATCCAAAACATCTCCGGCACATACCTCGTGGCCTACACCAGCCGAGTCTCTCTCAAGGGGACATGGTATGTGAACCCCCTGGGCGAATCTCGGAAGAAGGCAATGGTCGCCTCAATGACAACCGTAAATGTTACGGGGCACCACGACAAACTAAGTCTGCCTTTCCTGAGAGAACTGAGCATGAAAAACTTGAAGCACATCGAAATGCTGACAGTCAAAAGTGCCGCCTCACACCTCCTCACCTGGATCATCGCCGTGATACTCTGCGTAAGCATATGGTGCTTACGCCGATGACTTCGCCGTCGGCCTACCAACAACAGCGCAACGGATATCGAAGCAGCAATACCAGAACCATCCATCACCAACCCATGTACAACAACCACCGGCACCAAAGTAACGCTGACGAGGCAACAACAGCAGGCAAAATTTTGCCACACATTGCCAAACCGACCCAGCACTGGAAGCCGCGCTGGCACGGCACATCGCCCCACCCGGGACGACTAAGGAACGCCGACTCCACCGAAAAGGAAAAGAGCTGACAACGACCTCTGCCCACGGCGCCAACATACCCAGCCGTGGACCCGAGGTGTCGTCAGTAAGCCCCGGGCGCACAACGAACAGAAGACATTCACCAAACAGACCAGAAACACCATGAACTCGGCAACAATCATTCTAATATCCGACGATGAGACTCGTGACTCCACATCAGGAGCAAGGACCTGGAGCGACGCCGAAACAGCGTCCGCTCAGGACACGGACCAAGAGGAAGAAGCAAATCAACGCCCATCACGCTTCACGCGGGCCAACCTATGGTCACCACCACCACGGACGCCGTCGCCACCACCACCCTCGTACTCACCGAGGCCGTGGGGCACCTTCAGAGAAGCGCCCCCCACCAGTGAGGAAGAAGACTCCACCCCATCAAGCCAACCATCGACCCACCGTCAGCGAGACCCCCGACACAGCCACGGGGTCTACCAGGACATTGAATCTGAAGAGGAACCCTCCCCAGAAGAGGGGGAGGAACCACCCTCAGAGAAGGAGGAGGAGTCATCTTCGGAAGAAGAAACCTTGGTTCTACCCATGGCTCGTTACAAACGGCAGAGTGGCGACACATCCGCATTAGGCAGCAACCAGAATTAAACTAAGATATGCAGAACAGAAGAACCATGGCTCTAGCCACGGTTCTCCACAAATAACGGCTTGTCAGCACCCGAAGAAAATAAAAAAATAAATAAAAATTAAATTAAAATACCCATGCTACACTATTTCGCAATCAGCGGAAAGAAAAACACAGCGCGAAACTCTTTAGCAACCACCAACATTTCGCAATCGATGACCCACATTAGAAATATCAATTGCGAAATGTTTTTCAAAATAAGTCAAGCCAGCACAAATACAAAACCTTTTCCTGAACACTACCGACCCACTAGCAAATTGTCAACGAAGCACCACGCTTCGACCCAATTACTAGCCCCACACTTATTGTCATAATCATAAGTTAGCAATAAACGACTATTTCCGGGTCAAAAACCCGGGTGCCAGCTACATAAAAAGGCCAAGCGCGGCCAAAGTCGGCACCCAGTCCACCGGCTCAGAGGCCAAGTAACAAAATCAGCGAGTTAAGTCATTGTAAACAAACTCAAGAATTAAAGAATTAAATAATAAGATAACAACGCCAACAAAAACAACCAACCACGATTCTCGAAGTTTTTTCGTCAGCAACACAACGCTCCCCCCCGTAACCTACCTCTCTTTCGGTCAGACAAGGCCGCTCCGAACCTAAAAGTGCCAGCAATCTACAAATCTTCCTTGTAGAGAACCTTGGACAGACTGATGCATATCCCAGCCTGAGATAGGTCCTCACAGTAGTCAAGTCTGATACAAGTGCTAAGTGAACCGCTTTGGACGCAAAACAAACAAAAAGCGCGATATAGGACTTGTATGAAGGCCTTCCTCGAATTTTCAATGTCGTCTAGACGGGTCCACAAAAATCAACGCCGCAAATTGAAAATGGACGGAGAGCACGGAGTCGGTCTGCGGGTAAATTTCCCATAAGTTGCGTCAGCAGTCGAGTCAAGATTATATAACCGGCCCCCACCTGAGTTCTGAGTTCTCCCTGCAGCTCGTTTGGAGTTCGCTAATAGTTCACTTGGAGTTCGCCAGCAGTTCGCAAGTCGGCAGTTAACTTCAAAAAAGAGTTAAGGGGTATATTACATTTGTGGTAAAAGTGGATGTGTGTAACGCAGAGAAGGAAACGTTTCCGACGTTTTTGATCAGCATCAATAGCCGAGTCGATAGAGCCATGTCTGCCTGTCCGTCCGTCTTGTTGAGCGCCTGGATCTCAGAGACTATGCGACCTAGGGCGCACACTCTGCCGCGTTCAGTGCGCGAGCAACCCCTAGAGGAGGAGATGTAGAATATAAATGGTACATCTATAATCTACATGTTAGATGAAAAATATACATTGTAGATGTAGATGTAGATAACAGATGTAGCAAAAAAATGTAAAATGTAATTTTTTTTTTTAATTCTAAAATTCTAAAAAAGAAGCGACTCACACGTTCCTTCTCGTTTTATTCTTAACTTGAGAATTGGATTCACCAATACCAAGCAAGGTAATACACTACTCCTCTCTACGGATCTGTAAGCGGTGGGCGAGGTCTTCAGTGATGAAGTTTGTTTGGGATCCAGAGTCAAGGAGACCTCTGGCCAAAATGTGTTCAGCGTTTTTTGTTCTGACACTTACGATCGACGTAGCCGAAATCACCCTGTCCAACGAAGTCGCATGCAGAGCATGAGAGGTGGAAGGATGATCCTGATTTAAAGGAGGAGACGAACTCTCTGGGGGTGGCGGCAACGCGAGACTATTACACTACTCAACAAAATTTAACTTTTTCTTTAAGCAGTGGACCAAAGTGAATTTTTCTGATAGATTTCGGGATTTAAAAATTTTTTTTGTACTTTATTTTTTTTTTATGGTGTAAAAATAATGAAATTTGAGTTTGAAAGCTTAATATCTTCCAGGCGTTAAGCTGCACATACAAAGTGTGAACCAGATATAAGATACTGTAGCATATCTACCCTACCATTTTCATAAATCAAAGGGTATAACAATCCGTTAATACATTGTGACACTTTGTCATAATGAATACAAATATAAAAATGCCCGAAGTACATTAAAAGACCACTAAGAATTACATAAACATTCCAGCGCACAAGCAATACGATCCATCGCTTATATACAAGCCGATCGCGGAGCGTGGGAATTCTGAGCATGCACTTTGCAGCTCAAGTGGTCAACCCATACACGACATATGCATGCCTTCTGCATACATATAGTAACATATCCATAATGCCCTGCATTAAGTATACGTTAAGCACTGGACACATTCATAGCCACACCCACACTTACACACGATTATGCATCTGCCCAGCACTCACCCTTACCCCATGTATCTCTATATGAAATAAGATACCCCAACACCTGCATAAACAACGCAGAACCGACAGGAAGTCCCATGCATACCGAAACTCTGGAGTGCAATAGAAACGTCGCTGACCAATACGTTATCAGCTCGTTCCCACACTCCATCCTATGAATAATTAGAATCGATCCCACACTCCAACAGAAGGGAGAACTCATGTAAACAAGTGAGTTCCCAAGAGGAAAGCCGACACCAATCACCAGCTGCGGCTGACCGTTTCATCCAAGCCGACGCCTCCGCCAAGCCTCCCACGCATAGGCCAACGCATCGCTATCAGCATCTCTCTTCAAAACAACGCCTCTCGCCACCGAAGCTTCGACTCTCTCAGCCGAAGCCATCATCACTCAATAGTGACGGATCAGCTGGAAAGCTGAGCTCCTTCATTAAACGCATCGAGTACATCCTAGAACTGTACCCGACCCAAGACCCCCGACAGTCACGAGAAGCCCAGAAGCCCAGCGACTATCACAAATGAGGCAACCCAACTGAAGACAGCTTTAATAGATGAATTCAAGAACCACACACCATACGAAGAGCTTCTGAGACAAATCTACTTCACTAAATTCAATGGGAGTCTTCCTAAATTTATAGAAGATCTAGAAACAAAAGCTCTAGTAGTTACCAATAAGCTAGCCTTAGAAAACAGTGTAGCCAACACCATGATTTACCAAAATGTATTACAAAATACAATCAAAGACGTAAAATCCCAGATAGGACCTTTATGACCTTAGTACGTAAAGACATAACAACCCTTGAAAAAGCCGCTCAAGAAGAAGGCTTATACGAAGCCAAGATAGAAGATAAGAATACAAATAAAGAACAGCATAAACCGCCACAGTCCGCTCAGAAGAATAATGGGAATTATTACCCAAACTTTAGTACTAACACACAACAATCTCAGAATCCATCTGGTTGTAAGGTAGTCTTTTCGAAGGCTGAGGTAAGCTCAGCCTCTCCAGGGCCACCTTACAAAGAAATTTGTAAAGTGCCGGGACCCGAGATTGCGGAAATGGAGACGCCGTGTGTGGAAAGGTGGGCGTGTGGGGCGACAAGGGGAACCTGCTCGACACCGGTCATCCGGTGGTTGGCGGAGGCGCCTTCTGACAGTGTAGCCGCCCCTGTCTGCTCCGACTCGAGTGCCCCTGGTAGTACCTAGGCAGCACCCGTGCCGGAGACAGGCACGCGCCGTTTGGGAGCCCGCGGTCTGGCGCGGTAATGACCTGCGACCAGCCCAGCGGAGCCTCCAACGGTGGGCGACCACACTTACCGTCTTGCACTTTGGGAGGGGGAAAGGGTTAACTTTTACACTATTACACTCGAGCACATTGTTTAGTTCTGTTCCTTTTATTCCTTTCCTTGTTCTTGTCTTTTCCTAGCTTAGTGAAGAAATTTACGTTTCCTACGTCCCTACCTATTGGCACCAGACTCAGCCAAGAAAAGGGGATGCATCCCGCAGCCTCGCTTACCCGATCTTCTAGAGCAGATCGTTCTAGGTGTCTCCTCGCCCGGCGCCTTGTCCTCGTTGCGGTCCTGGTACTCCTGCCCACTGACTTGGGACCCTTGTCTTCCGCCGCGATCGCGACTGGTTTTCCTGGTTGCCAAAAACTAACTCCTCGAGGCGAGCTCTGCCTGGCGATCGCGAGCCCTTAGCTGCGGCCCTTGTCCGGGCTGCGCTGCCGCTGCTGCCGTCGCTGCCCACGCCCGTGGCTTTCGTGCGGTTGGCCGCTCACGGGCTGCGGCCGGCGCCCTTGCTCTCTTTCGCTCTCTGGGTCGCGTCTTCGTTCCTTGTTCTGCTTGGGGTTCTCGGCTCTCGTCGTCGCTCTCTCTCGGTTCTGCTCTCTGCTCTCTGGGTCGCTCACCTTTGCTCTGCTCTCTGGATCGCTCTGCTTAGCTGCTCTGCTCTCTGGGTCGCTCTGCTCTGCTCTGCTCTCTGGGTCGCTCTGCTCTGCTCTGCTGCTCTGCTCTCTGGGTCGCTCTGCTTTGCTCTGCTCTCTAGGTCGCTCTGCTTTGCTCTGCTCTCTAGGTCGCTCTGCTCTGCTCTGCTAGCTACCGTGGGTCTCGAACTTAAATTACAGCTTCAGAATTTCACCTTACTTATTTAATAATAATCAAAATTATAAACTTCATGATATACAACAAACTTCATATGGTGTTCCTGCTCAATACTTAAATCTACCAATTATAACTACTTATAAACTATAAAAATTGTGAGTCGTCACACCCCCCCTTTCTTCCCGGGTGATATTTGACGGTGACGCCGCCGGACGGGGTGATGGTGACTTTAAAAGTGGTTTCCGGCCACTCCAGGGTGAAACGTCGCCGCCAGGTCCCCTGTTGTTCGCTGGTACGTACCATCTCCACGAGGCTCCGGGGAATGAGTCGGCGTGGGGTATTCGCCCGCCAATCGGCCGGGGCCTCGACCCACTTCTCCTCTTCCTGTAACAGCTCCGCTGTGAGGGCTTTGACGTCCACTCCCGTTCCTAGCAGCGTCTGCATGTCGCTGCTGCCAAACGACAAGTCCAGCTCGTCGGTGTCGTGGGCTGGCGATAGCCTGAGTGGAGCGGATGGAGCAGTCGGTGTTGCTGCTGTTCGCGAGGTCGACACCCCTACCTCGTCGCTGATGATGGCCACCCGGGCCACACTCTCCACCCTCTCTTCGTTCTCCGGCTGCAGCCTCGAATCTGGTTCCGGGTACAGGTGTCTGAGCATGGCGCTCGCTGTACTGGGGAACAGCTCCGTGCTGATGTCGTCGAACTGCGACATCCCTCGGGCGGGTTCGGCCTCGTTTCCCTCGTCGTCGAACTCTTCGAACCCCTCGAACCGGCGCTGGTACTGGGGGACCCAGCCCCAGTCGTTTCGGCGTCCTTCCGCCCACTGTCGCCTCGGCTCCTCGATCTCCTCGTCGTCCATGGTCGTGCTCAGTGCTGTGGGATATAAACGAAGTTATACCCCTGTGCCTATGGACAGACTATGCTCTACAGGACAATAGTCTGGTGCGATGTTTGAAACTTGTAAAAACCCTAACGTAATACTACTACCGATGTTATACAATGTCTTATACTAATCCGCTTTGTGAGCGGCCCGAAATTTACTTGCTAGTCCTGGCTGGTCGTCTGTGTTGCGGTCGAGTGGGTGCTCGCCGTCTTCGCTGTCTGGCTGTTCCTCGTCGTCGTGTTGCTGGAAGGCTTTCAGGTCGGCTACCCCGGCGGTGCGCCGGTGTCCGGTCTCCGTGTGGCGAACTCTGGCTATGTTGGGTGAAATGAACTTGGTTACCTTATACGGGCCCTCGTACCGTGGGGCTAGCTTGGCGGCGAATCCGTCGTTGGCTTTCGATAGTACGTGTTGCTTCACTAACACCAAGCTGCCAATGGTTGGTCTCCAATCGCGTCGTCGTAGGTTGTAGTGGCGGCCTTGTTCCGCCGATGCTCGCTGTGTGTTGTCCCTCGCCGTCTGGAAAACTTCGCATAGCTGTTTCGCCCTGGTATCGGGATCGGTAGCGACTATTCCGGATCCTGGCGTGACTTCCTCGTACAATGCTCCTGGTAGTCTCGGCTCTCGTCCTTGGACCAGGAACGCCGGACTGAATCCCGTTGTGTCGGACACGCTGCTATTGATTGCCAATGAAATCTCCGGTAGCAGGGCGTCCCATGTACTATGTGGTACCTCGATGTACTGTGCGATCATGGTCTTGATGGTCCGGTTCGCTCTCTCCGTCGGGTTCTGCTGTGGATTGTATGGCGCAGTATACTCCAGTGTCATACCTGCCCGCTTGCAAAACGCCTTAAAGGAACGACTGGTAAATTGAGTCCCGTTGTCGCAGATGAACTTCCGGGGTATCCCAAATCGGCTGAGGATCCTTGTTTGGATCTCGGCAGCGGTCCAACGAAGTCGGCGCAAATGGTAGCGAAAGGCTCGCTTGCCTGTCGTGTTAGCATCTTCCCTGCTGGCTTAGCTTGTTGCGTCTTGAACTTTTGGCACACAGCACATTTCCTTACGTAGCGGGCGACGTCTCTGAAGATTCCGGGCCAATAATATCTTTGACATACCCTTGTCGTTGTCTTGCGTATTCCCAGATGTCCCGCGCTTGGTTGATCGTGGCATTCTTGCAGCACACGCTGCCGTTGTTCCTTGCCTACGCACAGCTTCCATGGTACGCCATCTTCCTCCAGGGGCCGTCGTCCTACGTTCCTGTACAATTGTCCGTTCTCCAGGGTATAGTCGGGGTACTTCTCCGGTCGCTCCAGTGTCTCCTGTGTGCGTCGTCGTATCCATGCGCATGTGTTCTGCTCCTCGATGATTGTCTATAGGGCCTCGAGCGGCTGCCGTGACAAGTCGTCTGCGACAACGTTCTGTCGCCCTTTCCGGTAGTGTATGTCGAACTGGAACTGTTGGCGTTCTAGTGCCCATCGTGCGATTCGTCCCGTGGGATTTTCGATCGTGTTGAGCCACTTGAGGGCCAAGTGGTCCGTCACGACGTCGAACCTGTATCCTTCCAAGTAGTAACGCAGCTAACGCAGGCGTCGTCCTGTCTTGTCCTTGCCGGTGATGTGACGACCGCCTCGCGGATGCAGGCGTCGTCCGGTCTTGTCCTTGGGGGTCGACGACCCTCTGTAGTTCCGTGCTTGGATCTGCTCAAGGGGATGAGCAATCCTCCTACCTGCAGCTTGGCATCTATGGCGGCAAAGAAATCCAAACCGAGTAGCACGTCGTCGAGAGCCGTTGGCAGGACCAGCATCAGGATGCTAGCCCGTGATTGTCCGAGTCGTACCTCTGCTTGAATTGCCCGCGTTAGTTCCATCCTATTCCCATTTGCCAAAGCTATTGTCGTCCTCACTGTTCGTCCGTTAGCCGGGGTCTCGATGAGTCGTGCCTTCTGCTCGCTGAGGAAACTCCGCGTGGCCCCCGTGTCCAGCGTCGCTATCATTACCTCAGCCTCGATGCATGCCTCGGCGGCAAGCCTGCCATCTCGCGGACGGATGACACCCGCTAGTCCCAGGACTCGCTCGTCTGCCCTCTCATCTGTCCTGGGTTTGATGAGGGGCGCTGGGCGTTTCCCGTCTCCTTGGCCTGGCAGCAGTCGATGGTCCTCACTCCTCGTCTTCCACAGTTCCAGCAGAAGAGTGTCCGAGTTCCACGGCATTCTCTGGCAAAGTGTCCGGGTACTCCGCAGTTCCGGCACGCATTACGCGTGTCCACTGGTTGCTCGTTGCTGGTATTGCCTATCGTTCCTGGATCCTTTCCCTCTTTCGGAACCGCTGTTGCGCTCGAAGTTGTCCAATGTGAGCCGGGTTTGGGGCTCGTTGCGCCGGTTCCCCGCTTTGGCGCCGCTGCTGGTCCTGTCCTGGTTCTGGCTTGACGTTGATGCTCGCGTTCCCGGGTGACTTCAAAGTTTATCACCAGTTGCGTTAGCTGTTTGAAAGTGCGGAAGTCTATGCGTCTCACGTACAACTGGTACTCGGGCAGCAGATTCTCGTACACCCGCTCCAGTTCCTGGGCTTCCGAGTAACCAGCGCGGTTCATCATTAGGCGAATGTCCACTAGATACTGCTTGTATCCCTCGTTTTCCCTCTGGTAGCGCATCCTGATCTCATCCTCCAGTCTCTGGAAGTACCGCGGGGGTAGGAAGAAATCCAAAAATTCCCGGCAAAACACGTTCCATGGCTCTCCCTGTAGATGACTCGTGCGGAACCAGTCCTCGGCAGTACCTTTTAACAGTTCCGGCACTCCTTGGGCCAAACTTCGGGTGTCGACTCGGTGTGAGACGGCTCTTTCCTCCAAACGCTCGATGAATCGCAAGGGATCGCTGGCGCCGTCAAAAGTGACTCCCCAGCGTTGCATGCGCTCCACTCCCCGAGCTCCAGAGCCGTCGCGTGGATTTGTTAGCATCGCCCTCTCGTTGGTTCGTGACACGCGCTGCTGCTGTCCAGGCACCGGTATGCTTAGGTAATGCATACCCGGTCCGGTTGGTTCTCCTTGTGGGATTTCCTTCGCTTGGGTTCCATTTCCACTCGTAGTAGGCGACAGGCTCCGCGATCGCTGCTGGGTTTCTGGCTTGGGGTCGGGAGTCCGTGCTCGTCCAAAGGCGTCTTCAAGTTCCTCTAAGCGGGCCTGGATGATAGCCGAGTGTCCCCCACGATTCACAAAGGCAGACATGCGGCCTCGGAGTTCCTCCACGGTGCCTTCTCGTTCCAATCCGAATTCCTTAGCGAATGCCTCCAGCTCCCCCTTGCGCCGGTACGAGATCCACGCTACTCCCACCATGATGCTATATGAAGCCTGCTCCTGTGTCCTGGGTCCGGTGCCTTGATTTCTGTGCCGCTGGTATCCTTGTTGTATGCCAGTTGTGTCCCGTGCAATGCCGGTGCAATGTATCCTTGGTGTATTCCCAGTCCAATCCTGTTCGATGTCCTTGTTGCTTCTATCCTTGGTGTATTCCCAGTCCAATCCTGTTCGATGTCCTTTGTAGTGAACCCATGCATGTACATATGTAACACTCTGTTATATATATATATACATATATACATATGAGCAGTGACATAAATAACTTATGTTTATGTTACACATTCCTTTTGCACAGCAACGATCTAAGACTTGAACGCAGATCGGACAGCTACCAAAACTGCTGAGCAGGCATTTACCCGAACTCAGGCAGAACCCAAACGCCCTAACACATAGGCGATGGGTCTCACTCTCAAAAGCCCCTTAATGCTGATCATGCATTTCCATTAGACTCAGGCAGAGACCACGCGCACTAATACTTATGCGGTGGTACTCTTTTCATATAATGCATGGGAGAACTCTCGCTCTCCGTTATACATAAGAACGATTGTACCCTAGGATAAGAACAAAAAGATATTCAATAAACATTCTGAATTAAGCCACCAACCGATGCGGTATGACTTCGCTGAGCTTCAACATAACATGGCGACCGTGATAAGTGATCAAAGTGAAAATATAAAATAAAGTTTTTGGCCATATTCCTGACCAATTATGGAAAAACAACAGTTCTGTGAAACGTGAACATGTTTAAGGGCTCGAGGGCGAAACTGCCCAGGCGCAGTGGATTAAAAGAGACGACGTAGAAAGTCTGAGATTGTAAGACTCCTCTACAAATGTGAGAATCCCCCACCGTGGGACACTGCGATAAAATTGAATAACGAACTCGAACACCTCGATTCGTTATTAAAAACTAAGAGTCAACCCTGTGCCACAACACAAAAACAAAATAGACAACTTGTTAATCACCTTCCTGCCCCCAGAGCCATACCAAAACAACAAAAGAAGTGCCCTGGAGACTGCCAAGGACCACTCTACAGCCCGACGTGCAACTACACTTGCATATGGGTGTTGCCGAAACGGAAAGAGATGACCAGCGCCGGCACCCCATCAGCCTGCGAGATGACCAGCTCCAGCACCCAATCCAACTAGCCTGTGCGAAGACACAGCACCGGCACCGCCAGCGCGACAAGCTGCGCCACGGACCGATAGTGTTACAGGTTACAGAGAACGCCCATCAAAATAATATTAAATACTATTAAAACAATATAAATAAATTTAATTTTTTTAATACCCGACGACAATTGAGTCGACCGGTAAAATAGATTGGCCTGTAAAGCCATTCGCCTATTAGGTAGGACACAAATGTAATGATAATTGGTATAATAATATATCAAATTTTAAAAATAATTTTTGAGATAAAAGAAAAACCCAATAATTCAATCATGGGTAAAACAGAATCAAAGATCGAAAATCCGACGGCAAATGTCGTCAATAAACTTGAAATAGTAGATCACACAGAAGACATAGGTTCACTGTGGACACTATTACTAATAATAATTATTTTGCTATCCACAATGCTTTTGCTAAAATTGTATGCAATGCACAATAAGATATTAAAGAAAAAGTACGCAACAACCACTATATAAACACAAAAATATACAAAAAAAAATAAAAAAAAAAAAAAAAAATTAATTAAATAAAATTATTTCAAAATATCCGATTATCTATGGACAATGGTTGGATACCGATAACAAAAGCAATTGTAAGAATTAGAGCAGAATTTGATAGATCTTTTAAATGTTTAAATAAAAATGTGCATATCACAATACAAACTATAACAAAGCATACAGAAATACTTATTGCACAATATAATAAAATAGTACTTATCTATCAAAATTGCCAAGAAAGACTTTCAGATTTACATGAAACCCAAATTATAGAAGTATTAGCAAACCTACAAGAAAAACTTCTTAAAATCAGTACAATACATAGCTTGCAACTTTCCTTACCAAACAATTACACCAGTCTAGCCAGCTTTAATAAATCATTTCTGCCCGATACAAGACATATAGCAGAACAAGTAATACTAGAAACTGACCTAGAAACTGACCAAGAAATAGAAACAACAATGGCACAAACAAATATAGAATTTCTCAGCTCAGCCTCCAGGCTTATACCAGATTTCGATGGTAAACACGAAAATCTGAGAAGTTTCCTAGACGCACTAGAAATAGTAGATTCCATTAAAGGAACTCATGAAGTTTTAGCTGTATCCGTCCTTAAATCAAAACTTAAAGGACATGCCAGGAACTTAATAGAATCAGAAACAACAATAGCAGACGTCATTCGTAAGCTTAAAAATGACGTAAAAGGCGAGTCAGTTGAAGTACTAAACGCTAAAATGTTGAACGTCCAACAGAAAAATAAAACTGCAAACGTCTATACTCAAGAAATTCAACAACTGACAAAGGCTCTAGAAAGCGCCTATATTGCAGACGGAATTTCTCTTTCCCTTGCCACTAAATATTCAACCCAACAAGCTGTAAAAGCTATGACAAAGAATTGCTCCATCGAAAAAGTTAAACTTATCATGGAAGCGGGACAGTTCAATAACATGAACGAAGCTGTCTCCAAGTTCGTAAATAGTTGCACAGATGCAACCGGTAAAACTGATACCGTACTGTACTATAATCGGCAGAGTAATAACTCATATAGAGGAAACTCATACCGAGGCGGAAGCCGAGGTGGATACCAAGGTAATTACCGAGGTAGTTACCAAAGTAGCCAAAGCCGAGGACGCGGAAATTTCAGAGGAAATTTTCGACGTTACAACAATAGCAACAATACAAACTATAGAGGAAACAACCGTCAGAACGGTGGATTCTATAGTGGTAATAATGCCAACTCCAACAGGCAAAATAATAATGTCCGACAGGTGCAAACCACACCGGAAAACCAGTAAGCCCCCTTAAGAAAACAAAAACAGTAACGGTTCACACTATCAATCTTAATTTCAACCTTTTTGTTTCATTACAAAATGAAAAAACACACAACATATATACATTATTGGTAGATACAGGTGCGGACATATCTTTAATAAAAGAAAATACAGACACATTTCGTAACATAGATTACAAAAATATCACACAAATATCAGGTATTGGTGAAGGTTCAACCAATTCCAAAGGATTAGCATTCATAGAACTTCTCTCAGGAAAATATGCTATTCCACATAATTTTCATATAGTAGATTCAAACTTTCCCATTCCTTGCGATGGAATAATTGGTATAGATTTCATGAAAAAATTCAATTGTCAAATAGATTTAAAACCAGAAAATGATTGGCTCATCCTGAGACCAAATAATTTCAATTATCCCATCAATATTCCAATATATCATACACTAGAAAACAATTTAACAATTTTACCAGCACGATCCGAAGTTGTCCGAAAGATTGCTATAAATACAGCAACTGAATATATATTCATACCAAATCAAGAGATTCAAAATGGAGTATACATTGGAAACTCTATTTCAGACTCTCAAAACACCTTCGTCCGAATATTAAATACAACAAATAAAAATGCAATCATTGAATTAAATACTATAAAATTCGAACCATTAGATGATTATGACATAGTAAATACCAATCCTAATAATAATCACACCGAAATTTTAGACAAGTTAGATAAAAATTTCCCTATCCAATTCAAAACCATTCTTACAGAATTATGCACCAAATACTGTGATATATTCGGAACAGAAACCGAATCGATATCAACTAATAATTTTTATAAACAAAAGATAAGAATGAAAGATGATGAACCGATATATATAAAAAACTACAGAATTCCCCACAGTCAAAAAGAGGAAGTAACAAAGCAAGTAGAAAAGCTAATAAAAGACAAAATAGTAGAACCCTCAGTCTCTGAATACAACAGTCCATTATTAATTGTCCCGAAAAAATCATTACCGAATTCAGATAGTAAGAGATGGCGCCTAGTGATTGACTACCGCCAAATAAACAAAAAAGTTTTATCAGACAAATTTCCACTTCCCAGAATAGATGATATTCTTGATCAATTAGGTAGAGCTAAATACTTTTCATGCCTAGATCTGATGTCAGGTTTTCATCAAATAGAACTTGAAGAAAGTTCAAGAAATATAACTTCATTTTCAACGAGCAATGGCTCCTATCGCTTCACGCGATTACCATATGGTTTAAAAATAGCGCCCAATTCTTTTCAAAGAATGATGACAATTGCATTTTCAGGTATCGAACCTTCTCAGGCATTCTTGTATATGGATGACCTAATTGTCATCGGTTGTTCCGAAAAACACATGATTAAAAACCTCACCAGCGTTTTTGAGATGTGTAGAAAACACAACCTTAAATTGCACCCTGAAAAGTGCTCATTCTTCAGACACGAAGTAACCTTTCTAGGTCATAAGTGTACTGATAAAGGTATTTTACCAGACGACAAGAAATATGACGTTATAGAGAAATACCCAGTCCCAACGGACGCAGATAGCGCTAGAAGATTCGTTGCATTTTGCAATTATTATAGACGTTTCATTAAAAATTTTTCCGATTATTCATGTCACATAACAAGATTATGTAAAAAGAATGTTAACTTCGAATGGACAGATAAATGTCAGAAAGCATTCGAATATTTAAAAGTACAATTGATGAAACCAACCTTACTGCAATATCCAGATTTTAGCAAAGAATTTTGTATAACAACGGATGCAAGTAAACAAGCATGTGGTGCTGTTCTAACACAAAATTATAATGGAACTCAGCTACCAGTAGCGTATGCATCAAGATCATTTACAAAGGGAGAAAGTAATAAAAACACAACAGAACAAGAATTAGCTGCAATACATTGGGCAATAAATCATTTTCGACCATACATTTATGGCAAACATTTCACTGTCAAAACTGACCATAGGCCACTTACCTATTTATTTTCTATGATTAACCCCAGCTCAAAATTAACACGTATGAGACTAGATTTGGAGGAATATGATTTTACTGTGGAGTATCTTAAGGGAAAGGACAACCATATAGCAGATGCGTTATCAAGAATAACCATTACAGACTTAAAAAATATACAAACAACCAATACAGTATTAAAAGTCACTACAAGAAATCAAAGTAGACAAAAAACCTGCGCAGGTTCAAACACAGAATTGCAAAAGCAATCGATCTCTTCAAAGCCCAATATATACAACGTCATACAAAATGATGATGTTAAAAAAGTAGTGACCTTACATTTATCTTCGACTAAATGTTTCTTTAAACATGGGAAAAAGATATTTGTAAGAATTAAAGTTAGCGACCTTTATACTAATGGAACCTTCGACTTAGGTCAATTTTTCCAAAGGCTTGAAAAAGAAGCCGGTATAAATAACATCAGCCAACTTAAAATGGCACCGAGCGAAGAAATCTTTGAGAACATTTCAATAGATTCTTTTAAGAACAAGGGC
This sequence comes from Drosophila tristis, assembly GCA_018150885.1. NCBI lineage: Eukaryota > Metazoa > Arthropoda > Insecta > Diptera > Drosophilidae > Drosophila > Drosophila tristis. The sequence goes on along the minus strand of JAECWT010000198.1, from coordinate 498,301 downwards.
AATAAAATATTAAAGAATTTAAGAGTAGCGCTACTCAAGCCGGTGACCACAATAAAAGAAAATAAAGAAAAAGAAGAGATACTGTCTACATTCCATGATGATCCAATCCAAGGAGGTCACACAGGTATAGCTAAAACATTAGCGAAAATAAGAAGGCATTATTATTGGAAAAACATGACACGTCAAATTACAAATTATGTGAGAAAGTGTCCCAAATGCCAAAAGTCCAAAACGACTAAACATACCAAGACCCCATTGACTATAACTGAAACACCACAAATGGCGTTTGATAGGGTAATTGTGGATACGATCGGTCCACTTCCTAAATCAGAACAAGGAAACGAATATGCAGTCACTTTAATCTGTGACTTGACAAAATACCTTGTAGCCATACCAATCAAGAACAAAAGTGCAAAAACAGTAGCTAAAGCTATATTTGAAGATTTTATTCTAAAGTACGGTCCAATGAAGACGTTCATTACGGACATGGGAACGGAATACAAAAATTCAATAATTGAAGATTTATGTAAAAACTTAAATATTCAAAACATAACATCCACTGCACATCATCACCAGACTGTAGGAACCGTGGAGCGAAGCCACAGAACTTTTAATGAGTTCATACGCTCATACATCTCAACTGACAAAACAGATTGGGATGTATGGCTACAATACTTCGTATATTGCTTCAACACAACCCCCTCTATGGCACATGATTATTGTCCATATGAATTAGTTTTCGGTAAGACTTCGAACTTACCAATACATTTTAATAGCATAGATAGAATAGATCCTCTTTATAATATAGATGATTACGCTAAAGAATCAAAATTTAGACTAGAACAAGCTTTTAAAAGAGCAAGATTAATGATAGAATCTAATAAACAGAAACAAAAAATTAATTATGATAAAAACTGTTTAGATTTCAAATTAAAAACAGGAGATCAGGTTTTATTGAAAAATGAAACAGGTCATAAGTTAGATTTTAAATATACTGGACCATATAAGGTAGATAGTATAGGAGAAAATGATAATATAACAATTTCAAATATAAAAGACAAAAAACAAAAAGTACATAAGGATAGATTAAAACTTTTCATTTCATAATAATTTCATTTTATCCTGTCATGGCCATGACCTAGGTAGACATACGTAAATAGCCAGGACTTAGGTAACCATGACCTAGGTAGACATACGTAAATAGCCAGGACTTAGGTAACCATGACTTAGGTAGGCATACGTAAAATAGCCATGATTTAGGTAACCATGACTTAAGTAAGCACACGTATATAACCATGATACATAGTTCATCGGAAATAAAAAAAAAAAAATAATAATAATAATAAAAACAATAAATATATAAATAAATAAAAAAAAAAAAAAAAAAAAAAAAAAAAAAAAAATTTTTATATACATAAACATACATGTTAGTTCACAAAATTCAAATATTGTTTTAAATAACTTCATAAATTACGTTATTTTTTTAAAAAGGGAGGTGTAGTGAACCCATGCATGTACATATGTAACACTCTGTTATATATATAAATACATATATACATATGAGCAGTGACATAAACAACTTATGTTTATGTTACACATTCCTTTTGCACAGCAACGATCTAAGACTTGAACGCAGATCGGACAGCTACCAAAACTGCTGAGCAGGCATTTACCCGAACTCAGGCAGAACCCAAACGCCCTAACACATAGGCGATGGGTCTCACTCTCAAAAGCCCCTTAATGCTGATCATGCATTTCCATTAGACTCAGGCAGAGACCACGCGCACTAATACTTATGCGGTGGTACTCTTTTCATATAATGCATGGGAGAACTCTCGCTCTCCGTTATACATAAGAACGATTGTACCCTAGGATAAGAACAAAAAGATATTCAATAAACATTCTGAATTAAGCCACCAACCGATGCGGTATGACTTCGCTGAGCTTCAACATAACACCTTGTTGCTTCTATCCTTGGTGTATTCCCAGTCCAATCCTGTTCGATGTCCTTGTTGCTTCTAGCCTTGGTGTATTCTCAGTCCAATCCTGTTCGATGTCCTTGTTCCTAGTATCGTTGTTGTATCCTAGTGTTATCCTGTGGGGTGTCCTTGGTTCTAGTATCTGGTGCGAGGTCCTTGTTGTATACCCCAATTGTCTTTTTTTTTTTTTTCACTTGGCAAGACTTTATGATTAGGAACGATGTGCACTGCTTAATGACTCTGGGTCGACTGTCCTCGTTGATGCTCTGCCAGCTCTATTTATGGGGAATTCATGTGCGGCCGAACGATCGTGACCGAGAGTTCACGAGCACTGCGTGGCCCGCCTCTCTCTCTTCAGACCTTCGTAGATGCGATAACCCAAAAAAAAACCCTTTTCTGTTCGATCTCTCTGCTCCTCGTAGCTCCGAAATGTGTACTCTGTATGCTCTGTAGACCCTGAGAACCTCGTGTATGCTCACTCCCGCATGCCTCGCCCTAGCACGTATAAGTGCCTTGAAGACTGGGCATTTTCCCGTTCATGTCGGCATCAGCGTGTAAACCGGAAACAAACAAAACCTTGACCAATGATTTTCCAACTGTTCACGTGTGACTTTGGGTGCCCAGTGTCCGCAAAACTGGGAAATTGGCAAAAGTGCCGAAACTCATACAAAACAAAACCTTGCCCAATGAATTTAAAACTGTGCACGTCTGCGTTTGGGTGCCCCAGTTTCCGTAAAACTGGGCAGTTTTCAATAGTGCCGAAACGCGGGCAAAATAAAACCCTGGCCAATTACTTTAAAAATGTTCACGTGCGTTTTCGGGTGCCCCAGTAAGGCGTTTGGGAAGTGCACTTGTGTGCATGCAGACCTGCCTATGTTCAGGGAAACCAAAAAAAATATTTCACAGACAAATGAAACGCACCTCCCCCCCTGTGTGCAAATGCGCGGTGCTTGTAAACGGTACCCACATATATGCCCGAGCCAGCGCGTGTCGCTGCGTAGTAAACAAAAGCCGAAAACCTAACGGCGTTATTATTTTTTTTTCCCAGCCGTCCCACGCTATGAGCACGCGTATATACGTACATAAGTATGTACATACATATGAGCACCGCGCGGCCACGCTATGCTGACGCCCTGTCGGATAACGGCTTACTGCCGTTATGCGCGTACTCCTGCAGAATCCCCACTACTGAACTTCCCCCTGAAATACCCACACCTCTCCCCACTCTAGCTCTTTACACTATTTCAGCGCCGCCCTCCGAAAAATCTAGCAAAACTAATGCAAACAATCCCGGAGTCCCTGCTCGGGCGCCATCTGTAAGGTAGTCTTTTCGAAGGCTGAGGTAAGCTCAGCCTCTCCAGGGCCACCTTACAAAGAAATTTGTAAAGTGCCGGGACCCGAGATTGCGGAAATGGAGACGCCGTGTGTGGAAAGGTGGGCGTGTGGGGCGACAAGGGGAACCTGCTCGACACCGGTCATCCGGTGGTTGGCGGAGGCGCCTTCTGGCAGTGTAGCCGCCCCTGTCTGCTCCGACTCGAGTGCCCCTGGTAGTACCTAGGCAGCACCCGTGCCGGAGACAGGCACGCGCCGTTTGGGAGCCCGCGGTCTGGCGCGGTAATGACCTGCGACCAGCCCAGCGGAGCCTCCAACGGTGGGCGACCACACTTACCGTCTTGCACTTTGGGAGGGGGAAAGGGTTAACTTTTACACTATTACACTCGAGCACATTGTTTAGTTCTGTTCCTTTTATTCCTTTCCTTGTTCTTGTCTTTTCCTAGCTTAGTGAAGAAATTTACGTTTCCTACGTCCCTACCTATTCGCACCAGACTCAGCCAAGAAAAGGGGATGCATCCCGCAGCCTCGCTTACCCGATCTTCTAGAGCAGATCGTTCTAGGTGTCTCCTCGCCCGGCGCCTTGTCCTCGTTGCGGTCCTGGTACTCCTGCCCACTGACTTGGGACCCTTGTCTTCCGCCGCGATCGCGACTGGTTTTCCTGGTTGCCAAAAACTAACTCCTCGAGGCGAGCTCTGCCTGGCGATCGCGAGCCCTTAGCTGCGGCCCTTGTCCGGGCTGCGCTGCCGCTGCTGCCGTCGCTGCCCACGCCCGTGGCTTTCGTGCGGTTGGCCGCTCTCGGGCTGCGGCCGGCGCCCTTGCTCTCTTTCGCTCTCTGGGTCGCGTCTTCGTTCCTTGTTCTGCTTGGGGTTCTCGGCTCTCGTCGTCGCTCTCTCTCGGTTCTGCTCTCTGCTCTCTGGGTCGCTCTGCTTTGCTCTGCTCTCTGGATCGCTCTGCTTTGCTGCTCTGCTCTCTGGGTCGCTCTGTTCTGCTCTGCTCTCTGGGTCGCTCTGCTCTGCTCTGCTGCTCTGCTCTCTGGGTCGCTCTGCTTTGCTCTGCTCTCTAAGTCGCTCTACTCTGCTCTGCTCTCTGGGTCGCTCTGCTTTGCTCTGCTCTCTAGGTCGCTCTGCTCTGCTCTGCTAGCTACCGTGGGTCTCGAACTTAAATTACAGCTTCAGAATTTCACCTTACTTATTTAATAATAATCAAAATTATAAACTTTATGATATACAACAAACTTCATATGGTGTCCCTGCTCAATACTTAAATCTACCAATTATAACTACTTATAAACTATAAAAATTGTGAGTCGTCACATGGTTCAGGTACAATCATAATAATCCTGGACTGCAACAGGAATTTCGTAATTCCTTGAATAAAGGTCAAGCACAGAATCCAGCGAATTACCAAGCTAATCAAAACCAGTCTAGTGGCAGCAGGTACAATCAACCTACTAAAAGGGTTAGAGAAAGCGAAAGCGACCAGATGAAAATGGATGTAAATTTTCATCAAACAGCCTCGGAAGAAACCGAGGGGGATCCTATATAAACCTAAAATTAAATAATAAAATACTTAGAGGTAGCGTGGATTCGGGATCATCCATTAACATCATAAAAGAAAATATTCCGAATGCCCCCATAAACACAGAAAACCTCAAGGTCCATACCATCAACGGACCAATTAAGTTAACAAAAAGTATAGTTAGGCCCCCCAACAAAGTCTGTCCCAGTGAGCAGAAGTTCTACCTATATAACTTCTCGGACAACTATGATATCCTTCTGGGATGAGAATATCTGATGGCTAGCAAGGCCGTAATTAATTACAGAGACAATACTGTAATGTTAGGAGAAAGAACATTCCCAATCATAACACTACTCGACAAAATCGAACTTTTTTTTTCCTCAAGGATCCAAACCGACTTTTTCTGATAGATATGGGGATTTAAAATTTTTTAAAGAATTATGGTTTTTTTTCTATGGCAGAACTTTTTTTTGAAGAATTTTTGAAGTCTGGTATTTTTTTTTAAGCTTTTTTCAGAGGTAGCGATAGTTTTTTTCACATAACTTTAGTATCTTACGTCTGGTTGTAAAGAACTTTACTATTTTGAAAAGATAATTAAAACAGCTAGAAGTTAAGCCCAAACACTTTGTGATTACAGCTTACCGTCTGGGAAATATAAAGCATTGAAATGCAAAAATGATGATTTTTGTGCGGTATTTTTTACGAAATTTTGACTTTAAAAACTCAGGAAAAGTCGAAAAAAAAACGCGATCAGGTACCAAATGTACAACCCTTGTTCGTTTGCTTTGTTCCCAATTGGCAGCTGGGCCCGCCGCCTTCAAAAAGGTATTTTTTGTTCATTTTTTCCATATTTTAGGTTTGGTTAACGAATTTTAGCTCCAAAGTCTCTCCATAGATTTTAATGAGCAATACCTTAAACGACGCCAAATTAACGCACCTATACACAAAAAAATAGAGGACACAAGATATAATTTTTTTTCGACTTTTCCTGAGTTTTTAAAGTCAAAATTTCGTAAAAAATACCGCACAAAAATCATCATTTTTGCATTTCAATGCTTTATATTTCCCAGACGGTAAGCTGTAATCACAAAGTGTTTGGGCTTAACTTCTAGCTGTTTTAATTATCTTTTCAAAATAGTAAAGTTCTTTACAACCAGACGTAAGATACTAAAGTTATGTGAAAAAAACTATCGCTACCTCTGAAAAAAGCTTAAAAAAAAAATACCAGATTTAAAAAATTCTTCAAAAAAAGTTCTGCCATAGAAAAAAAAAAAAATATCATCAAACCATTTCTAAGCCCCAAATCTTTAATAAAAAGTTGGTTTTGTTCCTTGAGGAAAAATCGTGTTGACTAGTGTAATTAGTGGAGAAACAATTGAAGAAGTTAGGACGGCACATAAGTGCAAAGATACCTCTTCGGAAGAAGACAATATCGCACCGACGTGCCTTGACTCATCCTCAGAAGGGGATCAATATTTCACTTCCGCTATCGAGATCATCTAAACGATGAAGAGAAAGAAAAATTGAAGAAAGTGTTGTATGAGTTCAGCGATGTGCAGTACAGAGATGGTGACAATTTGACGTTCACAAGTACTGTCAAACATCCAATTCAAACACAACACGAAGATCCGGTATACCGAAAGCCATATAAGTATGCAGAAATACATGACGAGGAAGTCAACAAACAAATCAAAGAAATGATTGAACAAGGAATTATTCGTAAATCGAAATCCCCTTACTGTTCCCCCATTTCAATGATTCCAAAGAAGATAGACGCTTCTGGAAAACAAAAGTACAGGTTAGTCGTAGACTATAGAGGTCTCAACGAGATAACCATAAAGGATAAGTTTCCAACTCCAAGAATGGATGAAATCCTAGACAAATTAGGAAAGTGCCAATATTTCACTACGATCGACTTGGCAAAAGGTTTCCATCAAATCCCAATGGAACCCAATTCGATCGCGAAAACGGCCTTTTCTACTAAACATGGTCATTACGAGTATACTCGAATGCCATTCGGGCTAACCAACGCCCCTGCCACATTCCAAAGATGCATGAACGATCTTTTGGAAGACTTAATTTTCACGGATTGTTTGGTGTACTTAGATGACATAATAATTTTCTCCACTTCATTGGACGAACACCTTCTGTCACTAAGAAAAGTCTTTGGCAAGCTGAGAGATGCAAACTTCAAGCTACAAATGGACAAGTGTGAGTTTCTGAAGAAAGAAACTGAGTTCCTAGGTCAGATAGTTACACCCGAAGGAATAGTACCAAACCCCAACAAGATCACAGCCATCACAGGGTTTCCCATCCCAGAAACCACAAAACAAAGAAAGAAGAGAAATATGTCGAGGCATTTGAGAGACTAAAAGTACTCATCACCTCAGACACCATTCTCGTGTACCCAGACTTTAACAAAATGTTTTCTGTTACTACTGATGCTAGTAACATGGCTATAGGTGCAGTCTTATCGCAAGACCATAAGCCAATCTGCTATGCCAGCCGAACGTTGAACGAACATGAGATCAACTATTCCGCTATTGAGAAAGAATTGTTAGCAATTGTTTGGGCTACTAAGTATTTCCGATCATACTTGTTCGGAAGAACATTCGAAATACTTAGCGACCATAAGCCTTTAGTATGGTTAAACAACCTCAAGGAACCAAACATGAAACTACAAAGGTGGAAGATCAAATAAAACGAATTCGACTTCAAAATCAAATATCTCCTGGCAAAGAAAACCATGTAGCTGATGCCCTTTCCCGAGTCAAAGTTAACGAAAACCTACTCGGAGAAGTCTCTGATAGTGCAGGCGCCACAATACACAGTGCGCAAGAAGACAATCTAAATCATATCCCCATCACAGAACGACCAATCAACTATTTCAATCGCCAGATTGAGTTGATCAAGGAAGATGAAGATAACGCAACACTATTTCCACAAATTGATTATCAAAATCACCTACAAGGAAATGACTAACACCTTAGCCAAAGAGCTCATTAAGGAATATCTATGTACCAAAAAGAGCGCATTATATTTCCATAACGACACTGATTTTCCAACTTTCCAACAAGCGTATCTGGAAATTATCAGTCCAAACAATTTCACAAAAGTGATGAAATCAAGTACAAAGCTCATAGATATACCAAATTACGCGGAATTCAAAAAATTGATAATGAAGAACCATAAAGAATTACTTCACCCTGGAATAGAGAAAACCACCAATTGGTTTAAGGGAAAATACTACTACCCTGATCACCAAAAATTGATACAGAACATAATAAACGAATGCACAACGTGTAACATCGCCAAGACTGAGCATAGAAACACCAAGTTGTCATTTGAAGTAACACCGGAGGTCTTAAACATCCGGGAACGTTACGTAATGGACTTCTATCGGATAGGTAACCAACAGTTCCTATCATGTATCGACATATACTCAAAATTCGCGACACTAATAGAAGTGAACAGCCGCGACTGGTTAGAAACCAAACGAGCTATACTAAAAGTCTTTAATGAAATGGGAAAACCCCAGGAAATTAAAGCCGATAAAGATTCAGCAAAAAAACTACACCATGAAAAAAAAACTATAATTCGTTAAAAAATTGTAAACCCCGAAATCTATAAGAAAACGTTATTTTGGGCCACGTCTCTCGGCAAGTTTTCGAAGTCAAGCTGTTCTTCCCACTTCTCTCTAGTCACTGGGTCGACTCTGTTCAAAACGAGGTGAATGAGCATTGCATTCGAAATCTTCGTATCGTCTCCTATCGATAGCAATGACCCATAGATCGATGACACTGTATCGATCAGGATCCTTAGGGATGATGCGGACTGTTGCGAGATTTTGAGCAGATTAAACAGTGCGGAGATTAGGTTTGAAAATATTAGACACTCGTTGTCGTATACTCGCTTTAGGCTGGCCATGGCCTTTGAATAATTGGCTTCGGTGACTTGGAACGCCTTTATTGTTCCTAATGCTTCACTAGAGAGGCATGAAAATAAATTATTAAATTTTTCAATCAACGGTACTATTATCATTATGGTAGGGACAATTTCGGAAGTCGAGCACGAGTTGGGGCCGTAGAAGCTGATACCGAGGGCGTCGTATCGCTTGTTAGCTTCAAGGCAGCGACATTATCTTTTCCTTGGTTACAATGGCCATTTCTTCCAGCTCGGCTCCAAATTCATCTTTGCTATCAATTTCTTCTATTTGCTCCTGCAATAGATTAGCTTTGTTTATAGCAGTATTCAGAACATCGAGTCTGCATTGTAGCTCTGTCAATTGCAATGGAATCGACCTACCCTCTAATCGATCCTCTAAGCGGTGAATGCTTTTGACTCGGTTTTTGAGCTTACTTTTTAAGTCATCGAGAACATACTTATTTTCTTGTGCCATTTTACTATTTATAATCTACGCGACAACAACCAATATTTTATAGTTAAATAAATAATAAATGTTCAACAATTGAATGTCGAGGCACGAGGTGTTTAGTTGGTTGCAAGTAACAGCCAAAAACGATATACCCTACCACTGTAGGGTAGCGCGTCACTTTCCAAGTGGGAGCCGAAAACAATATAATCTAAGAATGAAGGGTAGCGTATCACTTGCAAAGTGAAAACAAAAATATACACTCAAAAAACAACGTAGAGCGTCACTTTGCGTTCCGTTTTGATCAAGCGGCAACGAAAATTCTCCCACCGAATACACAGCAAGCAACGGCGGATGAGCGAAAGCGAGAGACGAAAAGAATGTTATATTGCGTTATATATAAATGTATGTGCACTAATAAATTTAATGCATGCAAATCAAACTCTACTTTATCAGACGTTTGTGCCAAGAATTGAAAGCGAGGTTCAATTTTTCCAGCACAAGACAGTTTATATATGTATTCATGTATGTCTTCGGCTCTAGCTTTCAATTTTTTGCACAAATACCTCAGGCTCTGCGTTTGAATCTTTAAGTCCAGCTGCCACTTTCCTCTTGCAGTCCGTGCAATCACAAGGGGCCATTCGTCTTCTGGGTTGCAGCAACGATGTCTGATGGGGAAGCAGCAGGTAACCAGTAGTAGCAGCAGTGAATCAGCAGGTATGGCGGCAGGGTCGCAGCCACGATCAGCAACAAGCGGTGAGGGTATTGCGCGGCCGACGCGATGGTTTTGGCAGGCTTTGGATTGGATACACACACGACGCGGACAACGATACAATACGATATTCGGTAATATAGAATAAACTAGCTATTTATTACAACTAGGTATTTGTATTTTTTTTTTCACAATTTATGTTCACTGTGGGTGACGAAAATCCTCCAGCTGAACCCTCCCAGAGGGTGCCGGCTCGGAAATGTGCACTGAATTATACCGGTCGGGTAATGCATTGCCACTTGCTCGGTCCGAGGTAATGCAGTGTCTAGCCAAGGCCAGGTCCAGGTCTTCCCGACCAAAAATTTGGGGGAACTGAACCATGGCCATGGCTGGAGGTGCCTGGCGGCTAGGCATAAAACGCTAGGGGGTGGTAACCCCGAAAAATATTAACCAGCATGGACCCTCTGGGCCAACAATGAAGCGGAAGAAGCAGCAAGCAAGGGTTGGGATGTCAACCCAAACGTCGGTGGAAAGCGTGGCTGCTACCACCGGTGGGCACGGGGAGGAGCAATCCTCTCTGTGTGTCGCCAGCGGCGTCACCTCTGATACGGCGGGAGCAGGTCATATCAATTGCAATGCTACTGCCACAAACGAATCATTCCAAGTTGAGCCGCACAGGTGCCGTGGTCGATACAGACTCGGACCTGGAGAGCGTGCTCTCGGTAACCAAGACGGAGGAAGATAGCCTTCTCCGCTCCCCGGAACCAAGTTCCAGCTCCCTGCGTAGGGAAGGGCCGAAGCGTTCCAAGGAGGGGTTGAAGGCGAAGGCCCAGTACAAAGCGGGCCTCAAGATCATGGGCCGGCTCCAGGGCAGGAACGACCTCTCTGAAGAGGAGAAGGCCAAAATGACCTGGGCCGAGCAACAAGGATACAAGAGGGACGGCTGAACTTCGCGCAGATGCCGCAGATGAAGGCATCGACGGAGGGATTTGCCAACAAGGTGGAGGAGAGTCTCGCCACCAAAAGACAACGCTCGACCGAGAGTGCCATCAAGGACACTCCGGTGAGCAAGCGGCAACGCGGGCCCAAGGTGGCAGGCTCCACACCCAAACAGGCGAAGAGACTCCAAAAAGCGAAGGTCAGTGAGGTGACCAAACGACACTTAATCGTGGCACGTGGATGCGCTGTTCGCTCGAATGGAGGAGGACCCAACGGCCCCCATGCCCACGTTCGATGGTGCAGGGTGGCTTAACGGGGTCAAAATACTAAAATGTATTGACGACCCCACACTCAAGTGGTTGACGCAAACGGTCTGCCAACTGGAAGCGTTGTGGGAGGGGGCCAAGCTGGAGGTGGTGGACAGGGAGCTAGTCCCGTCCATACCAAAGGCAAAGGTATTCTTCTCCATCGTAATCCAAGGGGACCGTGCGCTGAAGGTGCTACAGCGGCAGGACCCTGATGTACCAACGGCTAACTGGAGGATTCTGCATATCGGGAGCCCATTACCCAACGAGGGGGGCCAGAGTGCGATCATCCAGATCAGCAAGGAGGCAGAGGACCTGCTATACCCAAGATTCGGGAAGATGGCGTGGGGGATGGGCAGTGTGTACCTGCGGCTGAAAAAGCGCCACCCCGAGGATAAAGATGCGCACACTCTGCAGGCGGGCGAGGTGGAGAAGGACCTTGGTCTGGACACCATCGTGGAGGCCGCACAGGGTCTTGCGCTGGACTCGGAGGAGGAGGGAGAGGACGGTGACCTGACGGTAGTAGTCAACCCGTCGAGTGGAGCTGAGCCAGACGCACATGGTGAGTGTGCTGCAGCTCAACATCCACAAGAGTAAGATTGCGTCGGTGGAGCTCCCCTTTGCCATGGAACAAGGGCCCGCCGACATAGCCTTAGTCCAGGAGCCATGGGTTGCATCAGGCAATGCCGTGGCCGGACTAAAGTCCTCAAATTTTAACGTGTTCTATCCACCATCGGTAAGCAGGAACAGAACCGCCGTACTCGTACGAAAGGGAATCCATGCTCACCTTATGTCGCATTACAGCACTGACGATCTGACCGTGGTGATGCTAGAAAGTAAGGAAAGGCGCCTGATGGTAGCCTCCTGCTACATGGCACACGACAGGCCAGCTCCACCTGAAGAGTTGAGGCATCTAGTGGCGGAAGCCAGCACGAAAGACCAGCAACTTCTCGTCGGTACGGACGCAAACGCAGATACAACGTATGGGGAAGCCCCGACATCAACGATAGAGGTAAGTCACTCCTAGTCTTCATACTATCAGCTAACCAAGAAGTAGCAAACGAAGGAGAGGAACACACCTTTGTAGGTCCCACCTCTTCAAACATGCTAGATTTAACACTCGTAGCGGGAACAAGTACTTTGGTATCTGGCTGGAGAGCCCTTGAAAGACCATCCTTCAAAGAAACTCGTGGAGGAACTTCTGTTCCAACATCGAGAAAGTCCCAGAAACGGCTAGACTCCGGAAGCTGCTATCAAAGCAACCTACCATACAGAGTCAGCTCAAGCGAAACGATGGACAGTGGACTGAGGGCAGTGAAGAAGCCCTAACAGCACTAATGGAAGCTCACTTCCCAGGATGCACCGAGGCTGATGACGCTACAACGCAACAGGACCTAGCAACTGAGGAACATCATCCCCCAACGGGTCTCATATCGTCTAGAAGAATCCACTGGGCTATAGGGCTATAGACTCCTTTGTGGGTACGAAAGCACCTGGACTAGACGGTATATTTCCAGCCATGCTACAGGCGACCAAAGACGTGATCACGGGCTATATCCCCATTCAATGGAGGACCTCGAGGATTGTTTTCCTTCCAAAGGCAGGAAAGTGCAGTCATAGGAGCCCCAATGACTACAGATTGATAAGCCTCACCTCTTTTCTACTCAAAACACTAGAAAAGCTGCTGGATCTACATAAGAAACGATGTAGGGGGGCGAATGTCAACCAACCAGCATGCCTACACTAAAGGGAATTCGGGGGAGATGGCACTGCAGCAAATGCAAAGCCACCATCGAAAATGCCCTCTAAAATAAAAAGTATACTCTAGGATTGTTCGTAGACATATCCAGAGCATTCAATAACGTGAATACCAACGCAATAATGGACCGCCTAGAAGCGACAAACACGCATCCCGCTATCGACCTCTGGATAAAGAACCTTCTAAGTGATCAGTGATCAATTAGCTCTCACTGCGTTCGGACGTGTTTTCGCTATGTCACTTTATCACTGCTCGGAATGCAATTCGGACGTCTCTGCCGCTCAGCTTCGTTGCTTTGATGCTGTTCGGTGTTCTTCTATATGTCGACGTGCGTTTCATTTGACGTGCATTGATCTGCACTCAGATGCCGTAATGCTGTTAATAAATCTGCCTAACCTGTTATGGCAGTGTGATAACTGTATGGTTTCTAATGACTTGCATTCGAAAATTGATGAAATTAATGATAAGGTTCTGAAGCTTGAAAGCCTTTATTGGGATCTCAAGTCGGCCTTTCCGTCAATCCTAAGCGGGTGAAGCCTACTAGGAAAGAGGCCAACAAGCCCATGCAATCGGCTGACTTGTTGTCTCCGCGACTAGTGGCCGCCCCCTCGACGGCGGTCATTGAACCGGAATCAGCTGCTGCTCTCCCATTGCATTTGGATGGCTTTGTTACAGTCTGAAAGAAGGAGAGGAAGAATAGAAACAAAAACACTAATCGTTTTGTTGGTATTGCTCCGAGCTGCGAGCAGCTAAACGTTATGCAGAGGAGCAAATACATGCATATCGGTAAATTTTCTACCGCTACGGAGCCAGAGGCGGTGGCAAAATTTGTTGCCGAAAATCTTAAGGTGCCGGTAGCGAAAATTTCTTGTGCGAAGCTAGTCAAGCGAGATGCAGATATATCTTCGTTAAAGTTTGTCAACTTTAAACTTGGGGTCCCTGAGGATCTATTTGCTGTTGTCTTTGATGACAAGTTTTGGCCTGTATCGGTAAGGGTTTCCCGCTTTGTACATAGACAGAGATGACCTGACGACAGTAGATCTTCGCGCTATCGTACCGTTGCGGACGTCCACGCAAACTCAGGAAGGTGCAGTTCCGTCAACTTCAAAAAACCCCCAATGAGCGGCGCCTCTGGGTTCATGATCGCCGCTTTTCAACAGAATATTCTACCTGCACTTGTTCGCCTCTTTGCTGTGAGCAACCGCCTATGGGATCATATTTTGCATTCCCCGTCGACGCAACAACTACAACATATGCATTTTTCGCGCTGCGCTTTGTGCAGCATTCGCTCGGCTGCTGCTGGATCGGATGGCGATGCTCTTGCTGGCGCTGTCTTTCGACTGCGTGAGTGTTTATCGTCATCACCACAACAACAAACGCTATTACATTGCTTCGTGTGCTATGCTTGCGTCGGCGCTGCACTCGACATTTGGGGAGAGTCAGCAGCCCGGCGCTTGCTCTTAAGTGGATCACTCTCTTCAGCGCCATTGTCAACACATTCAGAAAGAGTGGGTCTCCCAGCACCGTTCCCGCCCATATAGTCTTTATAGTTACTCGCCCTGGTCTGAACCTGGATTTGAATATATTTTTACTGATGTAAGTTTGACTGCTATACGGGATGACATGTTAAACGTAAACTGGGCTTCTGTTCTTTCGCATCCTAGTGCTGACTCTTCTTACAATGTTTTCATTCGTACCGTTCATAATATTGTTGATAATAATGCTTCCAGAAGAGTATGGGCTCGTATAGGCTACCATGGTATACGAAGGGTCTTGTGAGGTATAAGAATCTGCGTAACAAGTTCTTTAAACGATTTAAGAAAACCCATGACTCTGTTGACTGGGCCAGATATGTGCAGCATAAGCGGGAGTTTGATTTTTTAAACAAATTTTTATATAATCAGTATATTGCTGACGTTAAAAGGGGACTTAAGGTTAATCCCAGCTCGTTCTGGCATTTCATAAATTCAAAAAGGTCGACGAGTGCCCTTCCTTCAGCCATGAACCTAGGTAACTTGAGCTCAAATACTGATAGGGGCATAGCAAACCTTTTTGCTTCTTTTTTTAGCTCACATTTCGAGCCATACACAGTTTGGCATGATTCTGATGTCTTAGACTCTATCCCTTCAGTGGTCAATATTGGTTCGCTTGATGAATCGGAGGTGGACATTTTGGAGGCAATTGCTGATTTCGAGTAACTCGAGTAAGCCCGACAGTGATGGCGTTTCTGCCTTTCTGCTTCGCAATTGTGATCTTGCTTTTTGTGAGCCTCTTAAAATTCTGTTCAAAAATTCTTTGGTAACGGGTCGGTTTATTAAAAAGTGGAAAGCTGCCACTATTACTCCCGTTTTTAAGAAAGGTGCTAAGAATTGTATTGACCAATTGCCAAACTCAGCAATGTCTCAAAACTTCTTGAGCGAATCTCAGCTCGATGTAGTTTACACTGACTTTGCTAAGGCTTTTGACAAAGTCTGCCACTGTGCCTTAGTAGCCAAGCTGCATCGGTTGGGGATTCATTCGAGCATGCTTTGCTGGTTCATGTCGTATCTGGAGCAGCGAGAGTATGTTGTGTTGGTAAACGGAAAGCAGTCGGACCCATATTTGGCTACTTCCGGCCTTCCACAGGGAAGTGCTCTTGGGCCGTTACTGTTTGCTATTTTGCATTGAATGTTGAATGTTTCAGCATTCAAGCTTCTGAGAATTTGCTTTATGTTGATGATCTGAAAATCTTCCGTCCTATCAAAACTTTAGGCGACAGTATCCGTCTTCAGCGAGACCTGGATAACATAATTCTCTCTCTCTCAACATTAACAAATGTTAGTGTGTATTCAATGTTCAGGCCTCATATTCGCTAGTTGGCCTTCCGCTCTTGAAGCATACAGAGACACTTGACCTAGGGGTCTTGTTCGATTCAAAATTTCTTTTTATCGAGCATTTGAACTTCATTTTGCCAAAAGCCTATGCGATGTTCGGCTTTGTTACGCGTAATAATAGAGTTTAGGGACCCATTTACGAAGCTAAGTCTTTATTCACTTCTTGTGCGCTCGCGCCTTGAGTATGCTTCGGTGGTTTGGAACCCCACTGGGGTCGTTCAAATTGCGCGTATCGAGAGATTGCAAAGGAAGTTTTTGAAGTTTGCACTCCAGCCGTTGCAACTTTCCGTTCGGTTGCCGTCCTATGAGTGCAGATGTCGCCTCGAGCATCTCTCCTCTCTCGAGGATCGAAGGACCATTGCGGCTCAGTTATTTATATACGATATATTAGTGGGTAACATCGATTGCTCTGACCTGCTTGCTAGGATTAGCTTTAACACGCCTACCAGGTGCCTTAGGGGCCATGCACTCTTTGTGGTTGATCTTCACCGGAACAATTACGGTAATAATGAGCCAATATGTAGTGCTCTTCGCCGGTATAATTCGATTCGATTTTTGCCTTGGGAAAGGAACCGTCAGACGGTTGCTTTCTGAGTTTTTCTTGTTTAATTGTTAGTTCTTTATTTTGTTTGTTTATTTTTTAATATAGAAATAAGTTAGTTTAGCCAGATAAGGTTTATCCGTTGGCGAATAAATAAATAAATAAGTTGTAGACGGGTGTACTCAGAATGGGGCACCGCTCAGTGGGGTCATCTCGCCCTTTCTGTGGAACCTGGTGGTCGACAACCTAATAAAGAGATTCGAAAAGAGAGCCCCAAAAATAACAGCTTATGCGGATGACAAAAGTATAATTATTACGGGAGTATGTCCATCGACTCTAAGCTCCATAATGGAATCAACACTCAGGGAGATATGTGAGTGGGCGGAAAACGTAGGACTCAGTATCAACGCGGACAAGACGGACCTCATCCTCTTTACCAAGAGATACAAGGTACCGGCATGGACCCCCCGAAAATTGAAAAAACCAAGGCTGACCCCGAAAACACAAGTCAAATACCTCGGCATAGTACTGGACAGAACGCTGGCATGGAGGCCCAATGTTTTGGATAGGGTGAAGAAGGCCACCATTGCGCTATATGCATCCAAGAAGATGCTTAGCAGCACATGGGGCCTGTCACCTGCTCTAATGCACTGGATCTACATCTCGGTGGTGCGACCGACTCTGCTGTATGGAGTCTGAGTGTGGTGGCAAGCGACGGAAAAGAAGACGTACAATAAGCTTATGGAAAGGACCCAGCGGCAGGCACTGCCTTGCATTACGGGGGCGCTGAGGTCAATTGCAATTCCCGCTCAAGTGATTGCAGGAAAGGCGGCACAACGCTTAGTAGCATCAGGAAACATGTCTCTACAGGGATTCGGGCACAGTTCAATTGGCCGAGACATGACCAGTATATCTGACTACATGATCCCCCAAACTTGCCTGGACGTAAACACCTCATTTATGGGACCCGACGACTGGAAAAGGGGTCGGGACCAGACTCAATACCTCAACATCTATACCGATGGCTCCAAGATGGAAGGAGGAGTAGGAGCAGGCATATACTGTACAGACCCTGAGATAAGGCTGTCCTATAAGCTACCGGACCAATGCAGAATATTCCAGGTGAAAATCTACGCCATACGGATAGCGGCAGAGGCGGCTCAGTCCATCGATCGTTCACACAGCGTGGTAAACCTGTTCGTGGACAGCCAGACGGCGATAAGATCCATGCAGTCGTCAGCGGTCAGTTCTAGAAACGTCCTGGCGAGCAGGGAATTATTAGACTACCTAAGCACGACAAAGTCAGTGCGGATCTATTATGTTCCCAGCCACCAGGACATCGAAGGTAACGAGACATCGGATGTACTGGCTAAGGAAGGCATCGGGTTGGCCATTGACAGAACCGAGAACATGCATGTCTCCCTTAGAAAGCTACAAAGCGCTCTGGAGAAACGAGCGGACAAGAAGGCCAGAAGCCGGTGGAAGAGTACCACCACCTGCAGAATCTCGAAAACCATGTGCAAGGAGCGCAATGGTAAACTTAGCCACTACTTACTGCACCTTCCACGGAAGGACTGCAGAATGCTAGTGGGAATACTGACAGGACACTGTCTGACTGCAGCACACGCAGTTAAACTAGGCATCACCAACAGTGGTAGCTGCAGAAAATGCGATGAAGAAGGGGCTATCGAAACCCTCGAACACCTCATATGCAGCTGCCCGGCGCTATCAAGGGCAAGAAGAAAATACCTGGGTACCCCGGTGATGGCATCACTGGAAGAGGCCTCTAGAAGGACACCAGGGGAACTTCTTGCCTTCGCGAAAAATACTTTGAAACCTCACAACAATGAAGAAGGTTCATGCACCCCCCATCCGGACAACTAAGGGCCATATCGGCCTATGCGTGGCCCCATGAGGACCGTCCGGGTCAACCTAACCTAACCTATGTTCACTGTGACACTGTCACTTTATTTGTTGCCTTTTTAATTCTTTATTGTCCACCCGGGGGCGCCATGAAAAATTAGAATAGTTTTTCTAAGTGAAAAAAAGAACCGATTTGGTGGCGTTCAAAGATTTATTTAAAGGTGGGACGAAAATTAACTGTGCGTGCGATCGATCAAAATTCTAATTTGCGATTATATTATATTTCTTTATACAACTCGTTCTAAGCCTAGCTAACCTACGGTGGCAAAGCGGGGCGAATTCGCCTTGAGCGAAAGAGCGAGCTTTTATTGCGCTCCCGCCTTGCCCTAAGCTACTTACACTAGACTTCAAACAATTCAAAATAATCTTACCATAAAACATAAAACGATGACATGACGAAACAGAAGATATTAATTTTCTATTGGTTCCCCCGAATCCTACAGCATGAAACCCGCTACTTATTCTCTTTCTCGCTTGCACACATTCTTCCCTGTGAAATGTGTGTAACACACTGTGTATGTAGAATCTACATTTAAGATGTGTAATCGACATTGTAGATGTAGATACATGATGTAGCAAAAAAATGTAAAATATTTTAAAATTGTACATAAATCATAAGCGTAAGTCGCTTTTTATACCAGTACTTAAAAAAGAGTTAAGAGTTAGATTTGTGGTAAAAGTGGATGTGTGCAACGAAGATAAGGAAATGTTTCCGACCCCATAAAGTATATATATTCTTGATCAGCATCAATAGCCGAGTAGATCATAATTATAGCCAGAATGAAGAAATTAATTTTACACTCCTCCTCCTAAGAATCTCATTCTCTTTCGCGTTCGAACACTCTGCCTCGTTATGTACGCGAGCGCCCCTAGCGGAGGAGATGTAGAATCTAAATGGTACATCTATAATCTACATGTTAGATGTAAAATATACCTTAGATGTATATAACAGATGTAGAAAAAAAAAATTTTTTTTGTTAATTCTAAATTCTAAAAAATCATATGCTCAAAAATGTATATACTGACTGAGTAGGGGTATAAGCGTCCCCAGAAGCGTTCACACGTTCCTTCTCGTTTTTATATAATCGTAAAAATATGCATTCTTTTTTTGTTTATTCGTAAGTATAGGAAAAAAATTAATTGAAATAAGATGAAAACTTTTTAAATTACTGATCCTTTTCGGGAAATCTATATCCTTATGCTTGCTCCCTTAGAAATAAATATTATATTATATTATATTATGGGAAACAATGTATTTTCTAACATAATAGTGATTATTGCCTCCATGCTTTGAAATGACTGCAGCCAAGCCTTTATGCATCGAAATTACCAAATCGCTTAGTGTTTTCTCGTCGATTGTGGCCCATTCTTTAATAATTGCCTTTTTGAGCTCGGTCTAATTTTCAAATTGTCGCCCATTACTATAAACTTTGTTCGAGAGTATTCTTTGTATTCGTTTTGAATACGTGGATTGCAGCGGTATCCTACTGAAAAATTTCCTCCGAGCTTATTTCGTTAAACGATATTAAACGTCGTCCATGAGACTTATGTACATCTGAGAATTCATTCATGATTTTACAAGCGAGACACCACCGTTTCGAGCAAATCAGGTTTGGCTTTCACGGCTATTTCTCTCCAGTATATTATTTTTTCGTCAGGACCATTCAAGTTGAATTTTTTTTCGTCATGAAAATAAATTTTTCCCATCCTCTTGTCTAAAATTATTGTCAAAACTTTATATTTGCTGAATACGACGGGGGCTGATCTTTAATGACAGCTTAGCCTTTATATCTTGTGAACTAGTTGCTGTATATACAGCCAAACTCTTTATTTGTCGTTTTGTTTGTTCAGACTCAGTGCAAGGTCCGACCCTTTTTATTGTTTTATTATATGCTTCGAGGTATTTTTTTGAGCAGTACTTTTGCTAATTTCTGCAATATTGGCTATTTCGCAAATGCTTTTGCTTTCCTTGCGTAGATTAAGGATAATATTTTGCATATTCGCCATTTTTACTGTACACAACAACTCACCTTAATTTACGAAAAACTTAAGTAAACACTCAATTAGCAAAACTTTCTTGATGGTCTACTAATAATAATTTCCTAATTTCACAATACTGCTTAGGAAAAAGTCCCCAAATAAAAAATTAGAACTTTTAACCTGCCGTTACTTTCTTGATATGCTGTTTATTTTTTGATGTTTTGCAGCAAATCACAGCCACCAAGCCACCAAAGTTGTATCCGCAAAGTAAAACAATCGATTAATTCTGCTCCCAGCTCAAATGAAAATTCAGCTTGACGCATATTCTTCTCTCGTTTTGAATGTAGTCATTTCTCATAATGCCATAATTGGAGAGCAGTTAGATATTTTCCTAATTCATAATATTTCCTTCATGGGACACACATGACTGAAGTCTGCACACACTCACCCTTACATCGAAAAGTTGATTGTAGTTCAAAATGAAGGTAATATCCTGACTAGCTGGAAAAATATAGATGGCTTTATGGGAAATCCCTGCATTCGGAGCGAGTGAGGTATAGGCGTCAAGCTGGCTAATCAGTTGAGCTGGGAACAGCGCTGCGGCAGGATTAATCGATTGTTTTACTCTGAGGAAATTTTGCTGGATTGGTGGCTGTGTTTGGTAGTAAACAAATATTTTGTCTCAAGTAGTGGCTCAGTTGTTCGACTGAAAGCCAGAAGACGTTTTTAGAGACGGCTGCGAATAATAATTTCTCATTTTGTCTCTCATGCTATCCTTCCCTTCGCAGCAAAATTGGCAAATTTTGATGTCATAACACTATAACTGACTCAATGAAAAAATAGAGATAGCCTTACGGAAAAAGCAAGCAAAGGAATTGAGAAATGTGTATGTATACGTTAGTTTGGCTTTCGAGTTAAGCTAGGCAGCGTTGCTGCAGAGATTATTGACTTATTTTACTTTTGAGATGAAATTTTACTAATTAAAGTTATATGTATATAAAATACATCATCAGCAATTATGTAAATGTTGAATTTGGTGAAGAAACAGTTTTTGTTTTGTTTTTGGCTTAACATTATCACATTATATTAGTACATATGCAACAGATCCAAAATCAAAACCATCAAATCCTATGCAAATCCAAACCACTGTAAAGAGTACCTTCCTTGAGGTATACGGTCACACTTTTTATACTAAGCTATGTGTTTTTTGATGATGTTTTGGTCACTTTATAGTTGTGGTTGCGTTCTTGTCTCTATTGGCATTTTGTAAATGTGAGTGTGTAGCGTTTCAGTGATTGATATTACTTTATTTTGTATTATGGTGAATTTTGTAATCGAAATTTAAATTTAATGTTAGTGTCGTTAATTTTCCTATAGGCATTTCAAAAGTTGCCAACAGAAAGATCTAACTAAATCTGTATATTTTTTTTCGTTTGTCCTTTGTTGATAGTAACCGTGCATTATTAACAAACAACAGTTGCATTCCATTGAGAGGCATTAAGTTTTGAGCATGTTCAGTATAAGTGAGCTATGCTGCATGTTCTGCTGTCCACCCTGCCCTGGGCCGATAGCGGCCAAACTAGCTTTCCAGCCTCCGGAACCGACTTATAAATTAACTCCAGCTGATGACACAAATATTAGATACAATTTACAACTCTTTGACCGCGCCGAATGGCAATATTCTGAACGGGAAAAATCGAAAGTGGAAGCTTTTTTTACTCGGACGTCGCGTGGCAACTTGATTACATGCATATATGTTCGGTGTAGCAAGAATGCTAAATACACGTTATTGTTTTCGCATGGAAACGCGGTTGATTTGGGACAGATGAGTAGCTTTTATCTCACCCTTGGGTCACAAATTAATTGCAATATATTTGGGTACGACTATTCGGGATATGGTATGAGTGGAGGAAAGCCCTCCGAAAAGAATTTATATGCAGATATTGAAGCTGCTTGGCAAGCAATGCGAAATAGGTAAGTTCTCAATTTAACGAACTATAATATGTACCCATTAACGCCAACTACGGTTAATTTTTTTTAAAGGTTAAACATTAGCCCAGAGACAATAATTTTATATGGTCAAAGCATAGGAACTGTTCCAACAGTTGACTTGGCTGCGCGTCACGAAGTGGGGGCTGTGATACTTCATTCGCCATTAATGTCTGGCCTAAGAGTGGTTTTTAGAAACACAAAGAGAACTTGGTTTTTTGACGCCTTTCCTAGGTAAGAACTTTAAGTTTACTTCTGAAAATTCAAATGATCTTATCTTATTTTCCAACAGCATTGATAAAGTTGCAAAAGTTAAGGCTCCGGTTCTTGTTATTCATGGAACTGATGACGAGGTAATTGACTTTTCTCATGGAATCGGTATCTACGAGCGATGCCCAAAGACTGTGGAACCATTTTGGGTTGAGGTAATTTATAAATATATACTTTTCTCATTTATTTGTATTCGGTTCGGGTGCAATGATATTAATGAATATATATTTGTTAATGTATGTTTTTTGGTGTGCTTGCTTAGACACAAATCTTGAAGAGTTAAAAGGCCTGTATTTTATTCGAGCTTATATACATATGTAGTATGAACATAATATGTACAATAATATATACACAAAAAATTAAAATAAAACAAGCAAGTCAATACCAAACACTTTGTATGTACATACACTACTGGTCAAAATAATAAGTACAGAGGCATCGTGCTGATTTTTTATGAAATATGTTTTTGAATTTATGACTGCCAATTGTTTATAGTTTTAAAGATTACAGTTTTGCCAAAATGAAAGTTGTGAGCATCCTTAATTTAATTCTAAGCTTAAATTTGTGCTGGCTGTCCATATTTAGTGTGGTCAAAATCATAGGTACACTGGAGGTATTTATGAATTTATAAGGATTTGATTGGGATTTGGTCAAAGGATTGTTGGTTTCTATTGACTCCTTGCATATTAAAGTACATGAGAGTTAAACAAATTTTCATATATGGGCCGAAAAATCATTGTTCTGCTGATAAAATGAATGAAATGATTGTCTTGAATCTTAAAAAATAAGGGAAAAGTCTTCGGGAAACTGCGAAAAGTCTTTGAAGCTCGGTATATTTGGATCAGAATGCCTTAAATTTAAGATTTATTACTGAAAATCGAAGAAGGAAGAAGAAATCTTCACAAACAACGGCCACCCGAATCGCCAGTCTTGCAAAAAATTATGCGTTCATGTCTTACAAAACCATTTCCGCTCAAATCGGCAATGAAATATCATCTCAGACCGTTCCTTGTAGACGTCAATATTCAGACTTATCAGAACGTATAGCCCGTATATTCCGTATATTCCTTACTACGAGAAAAAATTTTGAAGATGATGCAACAATTTGGCGAAACAAATTTTGCATGCTCTGAGCCGGATGGGTCTAAAAAATGAAATAATATATTATAGAGCGACAAAACAAAACCAAATATTTTTTGTAATGACTACAGGAGATATGTACGACGCCCCAAAGGCAAATAAATCGACGTCCAGTACAAAAAAAATGCTTAACCACCGATACATCGTAAAAATGATCCTATGACCAAATTCAGGTATAAAAACATATTGACTGACATTATGTAACCATATGCTAAGGAAAACATGTCTTTGAGGTGGGTCTTTCAACAGGACAACGACTCAAAACACACCTCAAAGCTGGTTAAGGCTTGGCTTACGGAGGGTAAGGTAAACGTTTTGAATTGGCCAATCTCCTGATTAAAACCCAATATAAAACCTATGGAGAGACTTAAAACGTCGCGTTGGCACAAATACAGTTCGAAACTCCGAATAATTGTGAGAATTTTTCCCAAAAATTTGATATGAGATTCCAGTGGAGACTTGGCGCAAAATGATTGCTGGTATGCCAAAAATAATCGCCGAAGCCGAAGAAAATAAGGGTGGCTATATCGGATAATATCGTAGGATAACTAATAATAAGAAAAAAGTGAAAACATTTTGATATGCTTTGAGTTTTTGGCTTTGTAGAATTGCTGTACTTATTATTTTGACCACCCCTTGTTTATGTTTTTTAGATAAAATTGATCAGAAACCCTTAATTTGAAGCGATAATTGCATATGTTAAATTTTGATATATGTATCCTACTGTAGGTTAGTAATCTAAAAGTTAAGTGGAATTTTTCATTACGTTTTTTAAAAAAGTTTTACGAGACGTGAAAGAAAGCTCATGAGCGTGTACTTATTATTTTGACCAGTATTGTACCTATGCACTATGGGCCATGCACCATGGCCTGTGAACAAATGGCGTGCAACCTGTGGTCAGATAAGACAAACTGTAATATTTTCTACCTGATAAATACCTGTTTAAAGTTAAATATATTAAACACGGAGGACGATCAATTATATCGGGCTGCCATGGTGCATGGTCGTTAGCGACCAGCATCATCTTTGGGGTGTCCGTCTTCGATAGACAAGGAACTCTTTGGTGTCGCTTGGATTTAAGATTGTTAGTTAAAAGTATTTTTCATAGTATAGACGGGTTTGCCTCCATAGAATATTTGTTTAATTATTAGAATAGTGGGCGTACCCATGGTGACGCAGGGGGGCCCCCTTCCTTAGCATATTTTTAAAGAATATACTTCTTCATTATCATTCATTTTCTTGGAACACTTCAATGTTTCGGCAGACTTTTGAATATTCCCAGCATGAAACCCCATGTAAAGAAGTGTAATTGATTTAGATCCCGAAGGGATAGAGGAGCCGGTTCATCCAACAGAAAAAGATGTGATTTTGAAAAACATGAAAAACTGTGTTTTTCATATAACGGATATGGCCCCAAAACCATAACAGAGATCATATTTTGATACCGCACAATAGTTTTCTTAGTATCTGGAATACCATGCTATTCGGATGCAACTTATCATTTTCTGATTTGTGGTTTCTCTGCAGCATAAAAAACTGCGTGTCTCTATCGTGTTGCGTGCCACCGAAGAGTCAAGTTCTTCCTTCCTGCTGCATTTGATGACCCTCAATGAGATTGCGAATACGATTTTTTTAAGCTTTCATACTTAGCTAATTTTTTGTTGTTGTGGTTTTTATTTATTACGGAATTTTATTTATCGAATATTCCCTATAAGAGAATGACGACAAGTATGCAAATCTTAACCTAATATATTTATTTAATTAATTACACATAATTACTTAGAGTACGTCCCAGACTAAGTATTATTGCTGGGTGGGAATGTCTCTTCGTCGGAGTCTTGTATGGCTAGTGTGCCTGAAGCTTGGCCTCATACTTTGCTTTCACATTAGCAATTTCATCTTTAAATCATTCCTACATTCATGTCTTTATGGATATTTTCATTCCGTACGTACCGTGGTGCCCCAGTGATAGTTCTTAGTATCTTCGATTGAGATCTCTGGATTATTTCTAAATTACTAACGCAAGCAAAAACTTAGCTAATTTTGAATACGTTTTTAAAGGTCATACGGCTCTCATTTGGCTTCTTTAACCACTTTTCTTCCAAAAACTATACCATCTCTACATATTTGTTCCCTAATATCTTTACACTCCCAGTAACGGTGCATTTTTGACCTGCTATTGAGATATTTCAACTCTTCTAGTTGCCTTGAAACGAGATACAGTGCATCACACAATGTTTTAAATGTTTTAGGGAATTAAAAATTAGAAAAAATTTTTTTTCCTTAAAATTTTTTCTTCTATAGCTTAAAGCCCACCCTGTAGTAATAGAAAAAATGCTTATTTGAATAGGTTTTCTCATCAAAGTTAATGAAATTATATGTCAACCTCTCAATAAATTTAGAGAACACTACCCGACACGATTTTTCCTCAAGGAACAAAATCAACTTTTTCTTAAAGATTTGGGGGCTTAGAAATGGTTTGATGATATTTTTTTTTCTATGGCAGAACTTTTTTTTAAAGATTTTTTGAAAACTGGTATTGGGAAATATAAAGCATTGAAATGCAAAAATTATGATTTTTGTGCGGTATTTTTTACGAAATTTTGACTTTAAAAACTCAGGAAAAGTCGAAAAAAATTATATCTTATGTCCTCTATTTTTTGTTTATAGGTGCGTTAATTTGGCGTCATTTAAGGTATCGCTCATTAAAATAGCAAAGTTCTTTACAACCAGACGTAAGATACTAGAGTTATGTGAAAAAAACAAGCACTACCTCTGAAAAAAGCTTCAAAAAAAAAAAAAACCCAGACATAAAAAATTCTTTAAAAAAAAGTTCTGCCATAGAAAAAAACCATAATTCTTTAAAAAATTGTAAAGCCCCATATCTATCAGACAAAGTTTGGATTTGGTTTGGATCCTTGAGGAAAAAAAAAGTTCGATTTTGTCGAGTAGTGTAATCGGGGTGCCACAGAAATCACTAGTGAAATTGAAAACCGCGCAGAGGATTTCCGCTTAAAATTTCCGCCGTGCCACAGAATTCCGACCGATTTCATTTTTCTTAGCATTGTCGCAAAAACCAAATTCGAACTAAGGCTAGGGTTGACACCTTTCAAGATTCAATTCGAATAGGGTTCATTTTGCAGTTTTATTGATTTTATCATATCAAAGCAATTGGTTTTTAATTTTTGTCTCTTTTGATATAAAATAATTGATTTTTCAAAGCTGTACTTTTATAATTTCAAAGGAAAAAAACATTCATATCAGACGAGTCAAACAAAACAATGTACTCGGCAACTCTGTCATCGCAGCAATCAGCTGTTCAAAAAAACAGACATCTGAATTTTACTCTATACTTAATTAAAATGCTTTTACCGAGACTGTTGGCCATCGAAGAACTACGGAGGCAACATACATATTAGAATACAAACCTTGCAGCGCAGGCTTCTTAGATGCGCATCGGACTCGTTTTCAGACGATTCGTATGTGGTTTATGTGATTGTCTTCTCAAACGACTGCTAGTTTAGTTCATTACAATTACCAGTTTTTGGTATAATGATCGCTATGCATCTATTTGTGCCGCCATGGCGCATGGGTCTGCACTTAGCCGAACAGGGGTATTTGACATAAATGCAATGACAATAATGTGTAGAAATTGTTTGTTAGTTCACTTTTGGCATTTTGAAGCGATGCCACTGACCTACAAATGACTACCAATTTGTTCACAATTTGCACAAAAAGTATGCACACGTTTGACATAAAGGAAGTTTAACTGCAATGAGCTATTTTTTGTAATGCTCAATTAAAGAAAAACAGGATGGTTTCAATATAATTAATATGAAATATATAGCTCCGAATTCGAATGCTTAAAAAGGTGGCATTACTGTATTAACTTCGAAAGTCCGAATCTCCCTAGGTGGCCACCTCGGTCTGCAGCGGATTGAGAGCGGAATCGTTAAGTGAAAATTCAGTCAGCGGATTGAATAGTGATTTAGTAAAATGCTTATTTTATTAACTTAACATGTATAATGTTAAATTATTTAGACGAGGGTTAACCACCAATTGAACAACCTTTATGGGAAAGTAAGATTCGAATCGTTTTAGGTGTGTGTTTATGGGTGTATTTAATCAAATCGCTGGATAAATTGTGAGCGATTTTGATTCCGCTGATTCGGTGTGTGGCACGGCGGAATGGAATTGATGTGATTTTCCAGCGGAAGTGCACCCCTGAATAATATAGCGACAGAATTATATGGCAAATGTGTTTTTCTTTACATTTAATTTTTTGGTTACGGTGGACCTTATCAGAGAAATGCCAACAAATACATATGTACTAGGGCTTTACCGGAAATAGCCGACCTACAATAGTAGTGTTGGAACATGTTCACAAGAAATATTAAAAAATGGAAGTACTGACTACCTAGCGCAGTTTTTTTTCGTCGATTTTAATATCGCTCTAAATTGCTTTGCAAATGGACAAAATTGGTCTTCGTTATCCGATTTGATACTTTCATTTGAAAGGTCCTGAGTCCAACCAAAATTAAAGTTGAGCTGGATTCTGCTCCTTCGTTTACAACAATAAAATATTGGGTGGCAGAGTTTTATCGAGGTCGTTCGAGCTGCAAAGATAGACATCGTAATAGGCGACCAATAAGGTGACCACATCAGAAATGGTGGCAAAAATTTAAAAATATGTATTGAATGATCGGCGATTGAAGTTCGTGAGGAATGTGTAGGCACTTCAAAAAGTGTTCTACATCGCATATTGACCGAAAAATTAGACATGAAAAAACTATGCAAAATGGCTGTCGCATTTACTTACAAAAACGCAATCGTGTGACAACTTCGAAGGAGTGTTTGGCGTTGTTGAACCACAATAAGTACAAGTTTTTTTGCTGTTTCGTAAACGTGGGTAAGCCGTGTATCCACCACAAAGCACAGCAGAGACCAAACCAGTCAAAACAGTATGTTTCTCATACTTCTCAGACCATAAAGTCTGAGTTTAACCACATTGATTACCTTTACAAAGGCGCAACTTATTTAATGAATTTTATATGGATTTAAAATAGAAACCACAGCATTTAGCCAAGAAAAAAAAACTTTTCCACCAAAGCAATGTAAGTATGCAAACATGTGCAGTTTCCATTCCGTAATCCATGAACTAGGCTACGAATTGCACCCACACCCACAAAATTTTTTGGATTTAGTCCATTTCAGTCCAATAATGAAGTTAACTAAAAAAAAAATTCATCTTTTGGTACCCTCCACAAATCCTAGTACATACATTTCTAAAACAGGGATATGTGTATGTAAGTGTGCAATATCCAATAAGTCAAAAAATTAACATCTTTTATTTTTATATATTGTATTTATTTCCCACCGCCACCCACTCTGCCCATGCCTCTTTTATGTTGCGGCAGTTCAGCTCGAGTTGCTACATCAGCCCTCAAAACAAAACGAACGAGAAGGAACGTGTGAGTCGCTTCTGGGGACGCGACTTTACTTATACCCGTACTCAGTCAGTATTTACATTTTGGAGCATGATTTTTTAGAATTTAAGAATTAAAAAAAATATTTTACATTGTACATTTTTTTGCTACATCAGTTATCTACATCTACAATGTACACACATGATCATAATAATAGGTACACACATCTACGTAAACTTTATCATAATAGAAAACAGTTTTATTCGATATTTGAAAATTAAAATTA
This sequence comes from Drosophila tristis, assembly GCA_018150885.1. Classification (NCBI taxonomy): domain Eukaryota; kingdom Metazoa; phylum Arthropoda; class Insecta; order Diptera; family Drosophilidae; genus Drosophila; species Drosophila tristis. The sequence goes on along the minus strand of JAECWT010000198.1, from coordinate 468,954 downwards.
GTTCTCAGTTATTCTGTAAGTATTTTTTTTCATTAATATAAAGTTTTTAATAGTATAGGATAATGTTATAAAAAAAAAGAGATCCATTTGTATTTTAGAGTCGATGTCAGGCTGATCAAAATAATAGGTACACTTCAAGTGTTCTTAAGATAAAATTTTTTTAACTGAATATTTAATTTTTTTTTTGCTTTATTAGTATTAACTAGTTAATACCCAGTGTATCCACCTCTATTTTTGGTCACCTTCATAATTCTCTTTGGCATACTTTTAATAAGCGCCTGGCACAATTTTTGGACGCCCTCCCATAATTTTTGCTTGTTTGAAAATGAAAACTTGGCTAATTTCTTTTTTAAATCTCCCCACAAGTTTTCAATCGATTCAAGTCGGGAGATTGACTAGGCCACTGTAAAACGTCAATTATTTGTTCCTCAAAAAAGTTGGTCAAAATCCTTGATGTGTGCTTTGGATCGTTATCTTGTTGAAATACTTAACGCAAAGGCATATTTTCTTCAGCATAAGGTAACATAGCACTCTCCAATATGAACTTGTATTCCTCAGCGTTCATTTTTTTCGTTGTCTGGAAAAGTGGACCTACGCCGTACCAGGAGAAGCAGCCCTATATCAGTATATTGCCACCTCCATGTTTGACAGTTTTTTTTTGTGAAGCGTGGATCAAATTCCTTTCCTTTAGGGCGTCGTACATTCCTTTCACAATCATTCCCAAATAAATTTATTTTTGTTTCGTCGCTCCACAAAATGTTTCTCCACTTTTTCTCTTCGTCGCCTCCTACCCAGTCTCTATGAAGTCTAGCAAAAGTTAGCCTCATGGCTATATTTTTTTGGCGCATAAGTGGAACCTTTCTTTCTATTCTCTCCGGAAGATTGGCTTGATGTAGCCGTCTACGGATTGTTGGAGCACTAACTTCTTGTCCGATTTCTCAGAGATATAGAGATATATCTCAGAGATAAAATGTAGTGGTCAAGTGTTATGCTTGTTTTCTGTGGTCTTCCGCGGGTTTCCTGACTAACAAACTTAACAAAGTTATGAGATCTTTTCCTTAAATTGGCAATGGCCCGAAGAGATTTGCCTTCTTTTCTCAGACTAAGAGCCAATCGGGCTTCCTCCTCTGTACAATGAGAATTTCGACCCATTCTTGTAAGGAAAAAAATAATTATTTGTTTATGTTTTGACTTTAGCTAAATGAAATTTTCCTTAAACGGCCAAAAAAGCAAGAATTCTCAAATTATTTACTTTTGATCAGCCAAAGTGCGTGGTCAACTTACATTTTCGGTAAAAGCTCTGTTATTAGGGGGTTCAACTATTTAATTTTTTTGTCAAGGAGTTGCCACATATTGACAAACAAAAAATGCCAAAAAAAATTTTGTTTTCAACTCATAAAGTACGATAAAACTGATTTGAATTGCAATTTTCAACGTGTACCTATTATTATGATCATATGTGTATATTTTACATCTAACATGTACCATTAATATTCTACATCTCCTCCGCTAGGGGTTGCTCGCGCACTGAACGCGGCAGAGTGTGCGAGCGGGAAAGAGAATGAGTAGCGAGTCTCTTGTTGTAGAAGGGGGCGGGGGAAGCAACTGAAAATTAATTTCGTCATTCTGGCTATAATTATGATCCGATCTGATTCGGATTCGGCGATCTGGTAGATATGGGCATTCTCTACGATACTGCGTTTTTATACCCGTACTCAAAAAGGGGTATATTAGATTTGTGGTAAAAGTGGATGTGTGTAACGTAGAGAAGGACAATTTTCCGACCCCATAAAGTATATATATTCTTGATCAGCATCAATAGCCGAGTCGATATAGCCATGTCTGTCTGTCCGTCTGTCTGTCTGTCTGTCCGTCTTGTTGAGCGCCTGGATCTCAGAGACTATTAGAGCTAGGGCAACCAAATTTGGTTTCCAGGCTCATGTGATATCACACTGCTACAAGTGTATTTCAAAATTTCGCCACAAATCTAATATACCCCTTAACTCTTTTTTGAGTACGGGTATAAAAAGCGAAATTCAGTTCAAGCGGCCAAAAATTTTAGAGCCCACACAAGCATAGTATGTGTGAATACATGGCACACACACATTTACGTAAACTGAAATCTCAAGCAAAGTCGGTTTCGGCAGCTAAAAATTATTCTATGCATACAATCATATATTTTGGAGTGTTACACGTACACAACACATGCATGCTTGCTGTCCGTCGGCTCGTTTCACGTCATGAGCCGAACGCGGTCATTCCCAGAGCCGAACGCGGTCGGCCCCAGAGCCGAAGACCTGGGAATGTACGCTGCAAACTCAGCTGCGCCCCTTTCGATGTATGGCATATAGATGTGCCAGTACTGTATGGCATATATTCCGATTCCAAGACATATTCCGATTGGTACTCGCACACTCGCCTTCAACTTGACCTCGACGAATAAAAAATTATTGTTCCTCTAACCTACTGTTTTTGAACCTATATAAGTGCAAACTTACGAAGTTTCACCGCCGTGCGCCACATTTGGTTTCCTACTCTTTAGGACCGCAAATTCTGGGCCGAATTTCTACATCAAATGACCTAGGAGTCCTGTTTGGTCATAAGCTATGCTTTAACAGCCATATTGGTTTAACCAAAGACAATATAAGTATAAGATGCGGAACGCTCATACATTTCAATTGCCATATGCAAGCCAATTTTTCGGCCAGCGACGAAATTTGCGCCATCTCGCTCGCACAAATTTGAGAGCGTACGAATCTAAAAATAGAATCCGCTTGCATGTGTGAGTACACACAGAACCAGCAAGTGCGTATGTGTGCGTACTTGTGCGAAGCGGACGATTTTCGAGACGAAAACCTTTTTATGAGTTGAGAAACAAATTTATTTACAGTCGTTGAGTACGTCACAAGCTGAATACCCTAATGACAATTATTCCAATTTGAAGTCATGTATTAAATATATTATGTACTTTTATATAAGTATATACCGAATATACCGTGTTAAAAGAAATTATCATTGGAGGGATATATACAATATAAGAGTTTTTCAATATTGGGGTGGTAAGCGTCTTGCAAAATTAACTTACACTTATAATGTGAAGGGTATATTTCGACATCGCTGTAAAAAACGTATGCATGTCCACACATAAAGTCGTCGCGACGACTCGGCTCGGCTGTCGCAGCGGAATAGAACCAACTTCGTGTGCCTTCGTATGCTGTATGCAGAGAGCGGCTGGCTCTAGAGCGCTCTCTCTCTCAAGAGAGCCTGGAGCCAGCTCTAGAGCCAGCATTCAAAATTCGTGCTCAAAAATTTCGTATGGCGTTATGTATCTTATACTTATATTGTCTTTGGTTTAACGGTGAACAAAGCTAAGGGAGTTTTAGCGTTCATTAAACGTTGGTCAAAAGAGTTTGACGACCCGTATATAACAAAATCACTGTACGTCTCATTGGTTCGCCCGTTATTGGAGTACTGTTCTTGTGTATGGAGCCCTCAATACAAAGAGCAACAAATTCAAATTGAATTTGTTCAAAAACAATTTTTAATTTTTGCCCTTAGGAATCTGAACTGGGACTCTGGCAGACGGTTGCCTCCATGCCGATACAGGCTTAAACTACTCGACCTACCCTCCCTTACACCATCGCAGAATTTGCAATGGCGTCTTATTTATTCACAAGCTCATTCTCGGGCTTGTGGACTCCCAAACTCTGTTGGTACAGACACATTTTACAGTTCCTTCTAGACCAACCCGAACATTTCTGCCTATCCGTTCACCCTTCTGCAGATCTAACTTCGCGCAGCACGAACCTTTCCGTGTTCTTTGCAATAATTACAATTCCTTTTACAATGCAATATCTCCCGAACTATCCGTCGATACGATTGTACGTAACGTTTACCTTCACCTTAACCTAGCAAATTTGTAAAGTCTTCGGGATAGTCTTGGACGATCGGTTTGTTTTGTTCAGAATGCCTTAAAATCAAAAGTGCTAACTGAAAATCGAGGACGGACGAAAAAATCTTCATCAACAACGAACAGCCGCATCCTATGTCTTGCAAAAAAGAATGCGTTCATGTCTTCCAAGGCCGGTGAAATTGGAAATGTAATATCATCTCAGAAAGTTCGTCGCAGACTACAATATGCAGACTTACCAGGACGTATAGCCCGAAAAGATCCCTTACTCCGGGAAAAAAATTTTCAGACGAGGAAACAATTTGCCGAAGTTCATTTGGCACGGTCTGGGCCAGATGGGTCTAAAAAGTGGAATAACAGGCGGTGGAGGCGGTTGCATAATGGTCTGGGGCTGTTTTTCTTGGTATGGCGTTGGGCCGATACTTCGCATAACTGATACTATGACCAAATTGGAAATATCAAAAAATATTGACTGACATTATGCAACCATATTCCATATAAAATTGATTAGAAACTATACATGTATTTGAAGCAAAAATTGCTTATTTTAAATTTTTGTATGTTCTACTGAAGGTTAGTAATCAAAAGTTAAGTGGATTTTTTCTTTATGTTTTTTAAAAAAGTTTTACGAGACGTGAAAGAAAGCTCATGAGCTCATGTACTTATTATTTTGACCAGTAGTGTATTCTTGATCAGCATCAAAAGCCGAGTCGATGTAGACATGTCTGTCTGACCGTCCCTATGAGCGCCTCGATCTTAGGCTACAAGAGCTAGACTCCTCTGATATCACACCAGTGTGTTTCCAAATTTCGAAAAGAGAAGACGAAAAACTGTGACATCCAGATTTTTTGAAGATACGAGAAAACCTAAGAAATATCTACCAGAATTCTGAATTTTAAAATAAAAGTAGTAAATAAATGTCTAATTTCATATTTTATTTCATTGCAGGGAGCTGGCCATAATGATGTTGAACTGCATCCACAATACTACGAACGATTAAGGAAATTTCTTTCGGTGGAACTTATCAAATGACAATTAAAGAGCAATGTTGATGGAGGGGTTGGTGTTGGTGACACTACTGCAGTTGTTTCAAGTTTAAATCCTATCGAAGGAAGTTTGCCTCCAAGTCCAAAACACCTTAATACGTTAGCTGCTACAGAAAAAGAATCAAATAGAAAATGTTTGGCAACAAATACTTTACGGATAGAAAATGATGGTTTGTAATAAAAAATAAATTTTTAAATCTTTTAAATTACTAATTAACTCCATATAAAGCAATTAACAATAATTTTTAGAAAGTCTATATAGACAAAAAAAAATTGTGATGTCTGTCTGAACATGTTGAGTCAAACGAAAGACAAAACAATAATAAGATGCGCACCGCCATACGATTTTTTGCACTCGAATTTTTCGTAATGGCTCTAGAGCAGGGGTCGGCACACAGACTCACACATTTTTTTGGTGCGTTTGTGTGCGAAGACAACACACACGAAGTCAAATACGTTACTTATTTCTCTGCCGCTGCGAAAGCCGAGCAATTGTGCATAGGGCACACGAATGCTTCTCTGCCTCTTAGGCAGGCAAGCAGAATATGAAGCTCTAAAGGCTTCTAGACTAGAGCAGAGGCACTGTGCATAGGAAAAAATTTCTGGCTGCGCAGTCGGCACACGTACAGCGTGTGGTTTCGTTATTCTGCCCTGCTGACATAGCGGCCGAGAAACTTCTGCCCTGCTGAAGTAGCGGCAGAGAAACATGCTTCGGGCTATGCACAAACGGCTTCATATTCTGCTCGGCTTCCGCAGCGGCAGAGAAATAAGTAACGTATTAGACTACGTGTCTGTTGTCTTCGCACACAAACGCACCAAAAAATGTGTAAGTCTGTGGGCCGACCCCTGCTCTAGAGCTGGCTTCAGGCTCTCTTGAAATTTTGTTGAAATGCAAGAGAGAGAGAGAGAGCGCTTTAAAGCCAAAAGCTCTCTTGTATGCATACAGCGGCAGCCGACGACTGTATGTGTGCACACATTCCCTGCAGTTCTGGCTGTCACGGCATGAAAGTGTCATAGGAAAAATGGTTCGGGCTCGACGTCGACAAAGGCAGCGACGTCGATGTCAGCATGAAATTCTTTCCAGCTTCAACTGCTTCAGATCGAAGTGGACACATAAGAAAGAGAAGCAGATATCAACAGATTTCCCTCTCTCTCAAATTTGTAGTTTTATCTACCTGCATTCGACCCTAAAGCCTAGTACTCAGATCGCAAAACTGTTTGCTAGCAAACAGATGTCATATATTTTTCGAGCGACCAGTGGTGTGACCAGAGGTGTACACTGCATTCCGAGCGAACACCGCTCACACCGCTGCTTGGTTTTGTTTATAGTTAACAAAAAGCACTTCTTTGGCTGGGGCCGCTCTTCCCCAGGCATATCCTGGGATCCCCAATATTTTATTGACAAGGTAATGTGTCTGACTATCAGCAGCAGCAGATGGCGACGCCACCCGTGCCGACCACCGTGAAGACAAACTGTTTTGAAAGCAATATTTGTTTTATATTTATGAAAATTAATAAAAATAATAGATTATAATATCCATATAATTGTCATTCATATAATACTGCATTAACTAGATTCTATTTTTCTTCATTATTAAAATATTTCATTTGGTTTTTTGTTCTCTTATTGCAATGTTTGCTTCGTGTTTGCTGGCAAAAGATATCAAATTGATATCTTTTTCGAGGTGGGTCGAAACATACCAAAAAAACAAGCAAATACTTCTGATACTTTTCCAGTATATATCGACCTTTTTTTTTTTGATCTGAGTACTGCCTTCCGTACAGAGCCTAGAAAACAGTTTTTGCCGTAAAACATTTCTTTTTTCATACGAATATAAACACTGATCTGAGTACTAGTCTTAACTCTTCTACTCTCGCTCATTTCGTCTCCTCAAAGGGATGATGGGAGAAAAACCGATTATTTGGTGCAATCTTTTTCTGCGAGCGCCTGTGATTTTTTGTTGTTGTGCGTCTATTTAGATGTTTATTCCTTTTAAAAGTAGTTTTTCAGTATTTTTAAAGTCAGGTAAGTGGATTTAGTGATTACAGTGTGCGTTGTTAGTTAAATTAAATTTTTACATAGGTTTCGCTAGAAAAAATATTTCGAGATTCGAGAACATTCTAGCCGCGTGGTTAACCAAGTGTTTCGGTGCGAGTGTTTGTTTTTGCTCGAGGAAACACATGTCTGCAAATACTGGATTTTTAATTTTAAAAAATATATATGCAATTTGACTTATTTATTTACAGATCCAAAAAGTTTGGAAGTTGCTGGAGAAGGACCCATTGTCTAGGTGCCTCAAAAGTGTGCTGGACGAAACAGTAGTCCAGGAGTACAACCTAAACGGGATTTGCGGCAAAAAATGTTTAAAATGACCCGCCGGACTATTTTATTTCAGGAGCATTGGTGCTTAATAACCCGATCGAGTCGGTTAAGGAAGGCCCTATAGATAATTAAAAATATGTAAAGCAACAAAAAATGTAGAAAATCTGTGTACAATAAATATATTTACTTTTATTTGAAAAAAATTTTGGGAGTCTTTTTCATATGAAATTATCAGTGAAATTTCTTTTAATTTTTTGGAAGTGTCCCGAGTGATTTCACTCATGGCTTATATGTATAAGCCACCATCACTAAAATATTTAGTGAAAATTTCATATGAAGTTTCACGAGTGACAAAAGCGGACATTCCCATACAAATTTCATCTGGAGTTTCACCAGTGAGTCACCAGTGGCATAGGACATGCCATGAGTGATTCACCGAATGAATCACGAATAAAAAGTGACTTTTGGAACTGCAGGGTTTCTCAAGCAATTCAGATCTGTTTGCATGTATACGTTTTTTTTTATATCGCTGTCGAAACATGGTAACACCTTCCATAGACGCTTGCCGTCCAATATAAAAATTGTATGTTTGTTTGTATCAGGGACCTTAAGCATTATATTTTAAAAAATATATTTAAAAATTACAATAATTTTCTTTAATTTTTTAATTATAATTAATTAATTAATAATTAATTATATTTATCCATAATATTTTTTGAGCAAAAAAAGTCCTATTAATGAAAATATCATGGGGAGCTGAGAAAAAATTGATACATATCCTTATTAATTGAGTCAAGAAAACATGTTTTTCGAATAACAACTTGTATACCCGTACTCAAAAAGAGTTAAGAGGTATATTAGATTTGTGGTAAAAGTGGATGTGTGTAACGCAACCCCATAAATAATATATATTTTCGATCAGCATCAATAGCAAAGTCGATAGAGCCAAGTCTGTCTGTCCGTCTGTCTGTCTGTCCGTCTTGTTGAGCGCCTAGATCTCAGAGACTATAAGAGCTAGAGAAACCAAATTTGGTTTCCAGACTCATGGGATATCATGATAGAAGTGTATTGCAAAATTTCACCCCGCCCCAGAAGGTACGAAAATCTGTGGCAGGCTCAATTTTAAAGATACGGTAAAACTAAAAACGCAGTATCGTAGAGAATGCCCATATCTATCAGATTGCCGAATCTGAATCAGATCGGATCATAATTATAGCCAGAATGAAGTAATTTACAGTTGCTTCCCACACCTCCGGCAAGAGACCCGCTACTCATTCTCTTTCTCGCTCGCACACTCTGCCTCATTATGTACGCGAGCGCCCTTCTAGCGGAGGAGATGTAGAATCTAAATGGTACATGGAGAATCTTCATGTTAGAATATACATTGTAGATGCAGACAATAAATGTAAAACAAATTTTTTTTTTAACTCTAAAATTCTAAAAATTAAATGCTCTAAAATATATATGTATACTGGCTGAGTGCCAGTATAAGTAGAGTCGCGTCCCCAATGTTTAGTGTAACGTAACAGTCCTAGATTATAAAAAGTTTTTTTATGTAAAACAACCAAATCTAAGATACCTAAGTTATGTGAAAAAAAGGACCTCTGAAAAGGCTTTAAAAAATACCAGATTTAAAAAATACTTCAAAAAAGTTCTGCAATAGAACAAAAAATGTATCACTAAGCATGTTTTAAACTCCAAATCTATCAAAAAAAAGTTGGTCTGCTTCTAAGCGGCGAAATCGTGTCGGTTAGTGTTATTAAAGACAAACAAGTACAAGTGCAGCGTGTTTCTGACTCTGTACAAAGCAAAGGAACATAAGGTACCAGGTAATTTCAAGTTACAAGTATCCCAATTGGTTTAAAGTGGATAGGGTTGTACACTCTCTTCCTGCAGCTAAAGTCAGTGTAGAAAGGACGTTTTCTGCTCTGAAATGTGTGCTAAAAGTTTTGAGATGCAACCTTTTACCGGAGTCGTTGGAAAAATATATGTATTATTTTAAAAGAAATACAAATAGGTTTGCTATAAATATGTATATACAGTAGCGGACACAGAAATTCGGACACTCATGTGATGTAACCTTAAACCGATGGTGCAAATTCAAAAACGACCAAGTTAGTCGCGTTTTTTTTTAATGCATTTGTACATTCCTTAGCTGTTAATTGATAACATTTGACAAAGCAAACAGTATCAACAAAAAATTAAAAATGTAAGTAGTGTCATAAAAAACTGAAACCGAAAAGGCAGTCCTTTTGACATTGCGGTCAAATAATTTTTATTTTTTTTTGCGCTATTACCACCAAAATGAGTATGAGTAAGTCCTCAAAAAAACAATTTTCTTAAGGATCTCGAAAAACTCTGTTCGACGACCCAAAAAGACTGGGATAGTATTTGTAACCGCTTGAGCGTCGAAGATCGGTTCGAATTGGCAGAAGATATTAGAAGGTAGGTATCCATATTAGCATCAAAACTAAACGGCGACGTCTTCAGAAGACAGTAGTCAACGGTCTTCAGCCAGCAAAATTACTACTTTTGGCACTAGAAAAATCCTGAAAAAACTCAAATTGGAGAAACGTAATGTTTGCAATAATTGCAAGATAATCCAGTTTGGTTTTGATAGTATGACGAACGATCGCCGTAAATTCGGGGAACTCTTCAAAAATGAGTGCACAAAAAAAAACGGTGTGGCAAGCATTGTCTGGATATTTTTTTTTATTATAGAGGTTGGTATCTGTCATTAATTGACGGATAGGTAAACACGGTAACTTCAAGCAAAATTTTTAGGGAAAAATCCCATACCGTCTAATGAAAAGTACTTTTCCCATACTGATGCACTCATCTTCTAGGAAAATTTTGCTTATTGCCACAGTCAAAATTTAGAAAAAAAAATACCGCAAAAAATGATGAAATTTGAATTTGAAAGCTTAATATCTTTCAGGCGTTAAGCTGCAGATACAAAGTGTCTTGGTCGGATTTATAGCTGCATTTGTTAGCATTTCAGAACTGCAAAGAACTGCACTACCTCTAAAAAACCATGAAAAAAATACCAGACTTTAAAAATTCTTTAAAAAAAATGACACCATAAAAAAATAATAAAGTGCTACAAAAATTTTTAAATCCCCAAATCTATTAGAAAAAGTCATTTTGGTTTACAGCCTAAATAAAATGTTCAATTTTGTCGAGTAGTGTAATTATTAATAATAATTAATAAAAATAATTATTATCAGCATGTAATGAGTATCCTAAAAACTTAAAATTTACAATTTTTGGTGGATTTTCATAGGTTATTCATATATTTAATATTTATATTTAATTCCTCTTTGCGGCTAATTAAAGTTAATGATTTTTTCGAGTACAAAAAAATTATTATTTACGGTCCCTGGATTGTATATCCTTTATGGGCAGTATTTTTTTAAAATATAGTTTGTATGTATATAATGAGCGGATAACATATGTAAATATGTAGTGGGACAAGGTACAATCGTGGAATTAATTCATTCGGAGTATATTTATGTTGTATGTATTTAATCAGTATGTTCCTTTTTATTTACAGGTACGCCGAATTTCAGCCAGGGTTCCGCTAAAACTCATCAACAGAAGTTTCTTTAGCAAAAGCAGTCGGGCTCTGATTATGAAGCCCAACCCTTCTCCCCCGAGCTACAGAATATCGAATTACCAATTAGATCATGCGTCAATGTATACAAAAAGCAAACTAAAAAAGATGACAGTCAGCCAATTAACGGTATGAAATCAAATGGATTTTTGGTTTCTCGATTAAAACAACAACCAAATATTTCTCCGACTCTTCCTGTTGTATTTCCACATTTACCGATGAATGCAAATTTATATATGAATAGTCAACATACTCAACTATCCGATCGATATTTAAATAACAAAGTGTCCCAAAAAATCAATTCCAACGATGTTAAGGGAGCTATTTCAAGCAGATCCCTCCACGCAGTCAATCAAGCTTCATCCATGTCATCAACAATAATTTGCAGCTGTGAGAAATCAGTTAATTCAAGTGGGTCCGAATCAAAAGAAGCAGATGTTTTAAAAACAAATTTAGAATCTGATACTGCCAAACATCTCGGTATAAGCATTGCCAAATTTCAAGACCCTACTGTGTCCCAAATATTCCCCACGAAAGATAGTAGCATAAACAGATGTACGGATGGGCCAACACAGGTATGTAATCAACCAAAAAGTGTACTTGGAAAGAAAAAATCAGGACTGTGTTCGAAAACGCCGTGTAATAGAAAAAATACCTTTCAACATGCCGTGATGATTTCTGAAGAAACCGCTATCAATTCCTTCAAGTACGGAGGCTCTCAAGTGATAACCCCATATTTTATAAAGCCAGACAATCAATTAACATGTCACGTTACTCAAAAAATTAGCAAATCCGAGCAAACTTCTCCAATTAATATAGAAATGGATAAAGCTAATTTTATATATGATTTGTATCATGATCAAAATACCAAGCAAAGAAGTACTGGCTGTTTGCTGTATCCTTCGAATCCATGGATTAGAAAAACCGATATAAACCATAGCATTACCTCTAAAGAAGAAAAACATTTACACTTATTTCCAAATATCGATCCGTGGGTCAAACGTCAAACGGACTGCCCATTAGAATTATCACGGTTTCAAACAGGATATATCTGTCAAGATAAACCAATTTCGTACGCTAAAAAAAAACCTTTTTCGGAAATTATTAAAAAAAAAAATTGTATGCAACAAACATTTAATAATATTAAAAACGCTAATGATAATCACGTCGTTTTAGATAAGCCGGGGCTGCTGTTTGCCACATTTTCTTCAGAAAACGGTCCACATTCATATAAATTAAATACAAATTCCCACACAAAATCTGGAAGTTTTATACTGGATAAATTAAGGGATATTTCGTATCCGCTATCAAACAACGCCAGTAAAGCTGAAAATGAAAATTATGTTAATTTTTTTTGTCAAACTGATCAAGGAAACTTGAAAATTCATGCCGAAAATTTGCAATCTAGACATAGCTTTTCAACAATCTCCACCAAATGTAAAGAAGAGTTACCCTTAAATATTCGTAGGCTATCAGAGCAAATTTATAAGCCTTCATTAACAACAATGGTTCCGTTGTCGATTAGCGATTTTGACTTGCGTAATATCCCTGTTTCTGAAAAAGTGTTTGATCAACAAATTCTTTCGATTGGAATACACAGGCCAGAAATATTTCATGAAAATACAAATGTTTCAGAGCAACATAGGAGTTGCCGTAAAGACTTAATATCTTTAAAACTTTCCCCCAAAAAAGTAAAACCCTTTTCAAGTACTCATAAGCCGGATACTTTGCTAGAAACCACCTGTTAAAAAAATATTACTAAAGAATTACAAGTCAATTTTAAAGCTCTTCATAAGCTCATTTTGATTTAATGTATGTATTCATAGAACATCTAAAACTTATTGTGTATCAATTGAATCCAAATACAAATAATCAAGAATACAAGATCTGTTTGTAGTAGTAATTTACGAATAATATAAGCCTAACATTTTTACAGTAGTTTTGCATTTATATAAGGTAACACGAAAACGACCCGTTAGCATGGGGTTTTGTGTTAAAGACTTACATAACTACATTCGCAAACATATTCATATGTATACTAATGTATTATTTCATATTAATATTATTTTCAATACTGTTGTAATACATTTTATAGTAATAAAATCTTTATAAAGATCTAAGTAAAAATACAAAAAAATGTAACTGAGTTCATCTTGAGTTTTATATTTTTATATTTTTTTATATTTTTATATTTACAAATCAAGAAATACTGTGTTGAAGATACCTGAATCAACACCCTTTTTAATGGGAGCTAATATATTTGGCTTGGGCTTATTTGTATGAGTGAAAAAATGTCTAGGAATCTAAGGTATCAGGCAGAAAACAAGTTTCCTATGCCACTATCACTATTTTCGGTTAAGTTACCTAAGCTCATTTCAGAAGGAAGAGAGCTCGTCGGTCTTTTGGAACTTACGAATCGCCAAAACGACCTGTGATTGATTTTAAGTCAGAAATGTACTGAGTATATACAAATTTACTCAGAAAGGTAAATTCGCGCTTATGCTGCATATACCTCGCCCAGTCAACAGGGTGACGCGTCCTACCAAAACGTTTATAAAACTTGTTACGTAGATTCTTATATCTCACTAGACCCTTAGTATACCATTGTTGCCAATACATAGAAGCCATGTACTCTTTTGGAAGCATTCATTTCAATAATTTGACGAATGGTATTTACGAAACTGCAATACCTGCAGCCCTAGGTTAGGTTTATAGATCTGCTCGACCGAAGTCGAGGTCACTCGGAGGCAAGTCTGCCCATTGTGATGCCCACACTCGTCACAGAATATTTTCCGGATGGTTTCGCGAACCATCCCGAGGCCTCTATAAAGAGCACCAGTTTCTCTAGGGGCATGTTGGCCAGGCTGTCCAGGTCTTCGTAGAAGGCGCCACCGAGTATTCGGTGACGCCTACCCATGAGTGCAGGACAGTTGCAGGTAAGGTGCTGGGTGCTCCTCCTCGTCCCTGCAGCTGCGGCAGATGTCATGGGGCAGTATGTACCTTATTCCCATGCGGCTGATGTTACTCCCGTCAGTGTTCGCAGCCGACTCTTGCCGAAGGTTAGGAGAGTCTTGGTGCGTTTAGGGTCATAGTGGGCCCAAAGCAAGCGAGAGATCTCACAGTTGGCCCATCGGCCCATCATCTACGAGATGATGTCTCGTAGTGGCCTCCGTATGTCGCTGATTGCGTCCGCCATTGGCTTGGCCGATCCAGTTCTGGCACACTCGTCGCACATGAGTGCGAGCTGATCTAGTTTAGCGCGTCCACCATATCGCGTACGAGTCTGCTTGTGGTCTTGCAGGATACCAGGGCTTTGATGGCAGCTTGACTGTCAACGCAGATTGCTATGTTCCTCGGAGATATATCCAAGATGTATACCAACTTAGCCGCTTGCCATACTGCATATATCAGCACCTGGAATACACTGCACCAGTCTGGTAGTCTTAGGTATATGTTGGTGGCTAGTTCCTCAGAGAAGATTCCTGTCCCTTCGGCCGTCTTTGACCCGTCGGTACAAATGGAGAGCTCGTTCTGCCCAAGGGCCGTGTTACTCTTCCATTTTTCGCTGTCCGGTATGTGTCCTATAAAGTTTCTTTTCCATGAGAACTCTGAAACACAGTAGTCACTCCCCCCGGCCGTTCCATCGTCCTCCTCAGGGAGTATAGTGGCGTGACCATAAGGCGTTGGTTTGAAGAACTGCGCGGCTAGTAAGATGGAGGTCTATCGGTTCCAGCCTATGGTGTCATGGTCATGGTGTCCAGAGCTGCCTGTGGGGTGGATTTGAGAGATCCGGTGACCCCAAGGCATGCCGTCCGTTGGACTCTACGGAGGTTCTCCAGGTGGGATATGGTGTTAGCCGCTTCCCACCATACATGCCTCCGTATGTCAGGATGGGTCTTATTACCGCTTTATACATCCAGCGGATTATTCGCGGCTGTAAGCCCCATGTTCGTCCAAAAGTCTTCTTACAGGTGTAGAAAGCTGCCATTGTCTTTTTCTTCCTTTCCTCCGTGTTTCTCTTCCAGGAGAGTTTAAAGTCAAGGATGACACCAAGATACTTGGCTTCGCTCGATAACTCGAGTGTCGTCACACCAATTGCTGGTAGTTTGAATCTAGGTATTTTAAATCTTCGTGAGAACAGCACATGCAGCCCTAGGATGCGGGGGAACAGAAGACCAGGTCATGTTCGACATTTCATCCCGAATAACATTCATACTTATATCAGTAAAGAAATAATCAGAATATCGTTCCGCCGAGGGCGGTGGGGTAAGCCCATACTAAAGCAGTCGTCTATAAAAAGGATTTATTGCGGCAAGTGCACATTGCTCGGCATCATAGCCGACGATTGGGGATCGGCGGTCCATTGAAGGTGCCCGACCAGATGGATATCATCAAGACTGCCAAGTTCAAGGAGCTGGCCCCTTACGATCCCGGCAGGTTCTTTGTGCGTTGCGCCTCGATTCTGCGTCATCTGTATCACCGCAGCCCCGCTGGTGTTGGCTCCATCACCAAGATCTATGGTGGTCGCAAGCGTAACGGTGTCTCCTCTCATTTCTGCCGCGCCGCTTATGGTGCTGCCCGTAAGGCTCTCCAGGCCCTCAAGCACGCCCGCCTGGTCGAAAAGCTCAGCTCCATCGGACAGCGTGATTTGGATCGCATCGCCAACCAGATTGTTGCCAAGCAGCGTCATGCCGCCAAACTGACGGGTCCCCTTCATTTCCAAGTAAACGATGATCGCTAAATCTGCACGCGAAAGTCTAAAACCTTTTTCAGCTTATAATTTACGGGTTTCTTGTTAGAAGCGCGTTCCCAGAAATATGAAAATTGAAATACACCATAACATACCAGCGTACCCAGTCTGAAGTGGCCAACAATGCAGAGCTGCTGACGGTGTCGAAGATTGTTATAAATGTTAACAATATTATGTGTGAGCGGTTGTAGATTTCATACGCACTATTAGGTGGGATATACGACGCGCAGACATATAGTGTGTTCCACTGACCGGGCCCCGACACCCATATCTGATTCAAGAGAGAGTCGTCTTCCATCAGACGAATCGGATCTCAACGCAGGGTACGTCTAACGGCCACAACGACCCCACCTCCTCTACAGCGCTTCGTTTTGGACCAGTCTCTGTCCTTACGAAACTCCTGGAAAAGGTTGGGATCGAAGTACTCATTGTCGAAGAAATTTGAGTTGAGTCAAGTTTCAACCAAAATGATAATATCGAAGTCACACGTAGAGGTTGCCAAATAAACAGCCTGGGCCTTGGTGCGCATACCAGCTATATATACATAGGGATTTATCACCGTCCTTAGGAACTGCCGCAGAAAGTGGTAATGGCACCCGGCCAGAGGCCATGGGAGGAGGCTCAGAGCAGGACCAGGCAGGTCCCACTGAGCAACAGGGGGCCGAATGCCGAATCGTCGCAGTGCGGATCAGCAGCCTATCACCCTTATCCAGAAGATTAGGCGTGAACGCGGCAGGGAGATCCAATCTTGTCGATAGTGCTGACAGTGGCGCCGAAGAGAGCGCTCCACTTAAGAGAGAGCGCCGGGCTGCTGACTCTCCCCAAGTGTCGAGGGCAGTGCCGACGAAAGCATAGCACAGGAAGCAATGCAATAGCGTTTGTTGTTGTGATGATAACGCTAAACACACACGCAGTCGAAAGAGAGCGCCAGCAAGAGCATATCCATCCGATCCATCAACACTCGAGCGAATGTCGCACAAAGCGCAGCGTGATAAAACCATATGTTGTTTTTGCGTCGAAGAGGAATTCCAAAAATGATCCATCGTGCGGTAGATCATAGCAAAGAGATGAATATATGCAGATAGAATATTTTGTGGAGAAGCGGCAATGATGAACCCAGAGGTGCCGCTCACTAGGGGGTTTTTTTATGTGGACGGAACAGGACCTTTCTGAGTGTGCGTGGAAGTCCTCAACGGTTCCATTCCTGGAATGTCTACTGCAGTCAAATCAGCTTCCGGCCTCTGCCTATGAATAGGGCTTCAGATACCTCAAGTTGGAAGTTAACAAACTTCAACGCAGATAGATCGGCATCTCGATTCCGACAAGTCAAGTTTTTCGCCTCTGGTTCCGTCGCGGTAGAAAATTTACCGTTATACATACATATATTTGCTGCTCTGCATAACGTTTAACTGCTCACCGCTCGGAGCAACACCAACAAAACGCTTAGTGTTTTTATACCCGTACTCAAAATAAATTAAGGAGTATATTAGATTTGTGATAAAAGTGACTCATGTGCTACAAGTGTATTTAAAAATTTCGCCCGCCACTTTCCGCCCCACAAAGGACGAAAATCTGGGCAGGCAAAATTTTAACGATACGATAAGACTAAAAACGTAGCATCATAGAGAATTACCATTGCCGAATCTGAATTATATCGAATCATAATTATAGCCAGAATGAAGAAGTTAATTTTCAGTTGCTTCCCCCACCTCCTCCAGGAACAGACCGCGCTACTCATTCTCTTTCTCGCTCGCACACTCTGACACGTTCAGTGCGCGAGCGCCCGATAGCGGAGAAGATGTAGAATCTAAATGGTAAATCTAGAAAATACATTGTAGATGTACTGATATAGCAAAAAATGTAAAATGTACAATTTTTTAAAATTCTATATAAATCATAAGCTCAACGAGAAGGAACGTGTGAGTCGCTTCTGGGGAGGCGACTCTACTTATACCCGTACTCAGTCAGTATATACATTTTTGATCTTATAATTTTATAGAATTTTAGAATTAAAAAAAATTTTACATTTTACAATTTTTTGCTACATCTGTTATCTACATCTACAATGTATATTTTACATCTAACATGTAGATTCTATATGTATCATTTAGATTCTACATCTCCTCTGCTAGGGGTTGCTCGCGCACTGAACGCGGCACAGTGTGCGAGCGAGAAGGAGAATGAGTATCGTGTCTCTGTCTGGTGGAGGCGGGGGAACCAACAGAAAATTTATTTCTTCATTCTGGCTATAACTAATTTGTTTTTTTTTTTATTTTGCAATATTGTGGAGAAAAGGTCATTCTCTACGATACTGCGCGTTTAGTTTTATCGTATCTTTAAATTTCGCCACAGATTTTCGTCCTTTGTGGCGGCGAGAAAGGGGGGGGAAATTCTGAAATACACTTGTAGCAGTGTGATATCACATAAGCCTGGAAACCAAATTTGGTTGCCCTAGCTCTTATAGTCTCTGAGATCTAGGCGCTCAACAGACGGACAGACGGATAGACAGACATGGCTCTATCGACTCGGCTATTGATGGTGATCAAGAATATGTGTATATACTTTATGGGGTCGGAAATGTTTCCTTCTCTGCGTTACACACATCCACTTTTACCACAAATCTAATATACCCCTTAACTCTTTTTTGAGTACGGGTATAAAAATGTATATACTGACTTGGTATAAAAGTAGCGTCCCCAGAAGCGACTCACACGTTCCTTCTCGTTATTTTTATCGTATCTTTAAAATTGTGCCTGCCACAGGCTTTCGTCCTTTGTGTGGGCGGAAAGGGGCGGGGCGAAATTTTGAAATACACTTGTAGCAGTGTGATATCACATAAGCCTGGAAACCAAATTTGGTTGCCCTAGCTCTTATAGTCTCTGAGATCTAGGCGCTCAACAGACGGACAGACGGATAGACAGACATGGCTCTATCGACTCGGCTATTGATGCTGATCAAGAATATATATACTTTATGGGGTCGGAAATGTTTCCTTCTCTGCGTTACACACATCAACTTTTACCACAAATCTAATATACCCCTTAACTCTTTTTTGAGTACGGGTATAAAAATGTATATACTGACTTGGTATAAAAGTAGAGTCGCGTCCCCAGAAGCGACTCACACGTTCCTTCTCTTTGTTTATATTTTTCCTCTCCTTCCTGACTGTGACAAAGCCCTCCAATCAGCAGCAGCTGATTCTGGTTCAATTACCGCAGTGGCGGCTATCATCACGAAGACACCAAATCGGCCGTTGGCATGAGCTTATGGGTTTTGTATTATATTAAGTAGTGGTATTTTTTTGTAATATCATCTCTAATTATTTGCATAGTCCCATTTCTGGCCAAATACGTCCTTTCTTTTAAAGTCAAGCTACAAATTGTAAGTAGAAAAAAATATATATTTTTTTTTTGTTACTACGTGATTTTATTTATCGAATCTTCCCTAATAGAGACTTACGACAAGTATGCAAATCTTAATCTAATATGTTTATTTAATTAATTACACTTAATTACTTAGAGTACGTCCCTGGCTAGGTATTATTGCTGAGTGGGGAGGTCTCTTCGCCGGAGTCGTGTATGGCTAATGTGCCAAGTTAAAGACTGCGCTAGTCTATTAGGATGGGCTTGAAGCTTGGCCTGATACTTTGCTTTCACTTTGGCAAATTCATCTTTAGCTGATCCTAAATTTAAGTCTTCATTGATATTTTCATTCCGTATGTACCATAGTGCCTTCGTGATAGTTCTTAGTATCTTCTTTTGAGCTCTCTGGATTATTTCTAAATTACTGACGCAAGCATTTCCCCATAGCTCTCGTATGTCCAGATGGGTTCGGAACTGCATTGTACAAAAGTACTTTGTACTCCAGTTTTAGTGGTGAACGGGTGTTTATTACCCAATGTAGATTACTAGCTTTAAATTTAAGTAGATTTAAGTAAGTAGATTAAGTAGATTTCTCTTCGCTTCGATGTGTTTACGCCAAGTAAGCCTTCTATCCAGATGAACACCAAGGTATGTTACATCGATGGTTTGTGGAATGTTGATGTTCAGATATAATGGAGGGCAAGTTTATCTGTTTAACGTAAAAGTGACATGCTAGCACTTTTGCTTTCTCTAGGCCACGAGATAACCCGATAAGTGTTCCGTGGCCCTTGTTGGACACTTGGAGCAACTTAGTATGGCAGTATCATCAGCAAATGTCGAAATTGTTGTTGTTAGGCTGTTTGTCGGTAGATCTGCTGTGAATATGATATACAGTGTCAGTCCAAGCACGCTGCCTTGCGGTACACCAGCTTCTATTGGATGATATTCAGAGAGGCTTCGTACTGCGAAGCTTCTTTGCTGTAGGTACGACTCCAATATTCCATGGATGTTCTGTGGAAGTAATATTTTGATTTTGTGGATTAAGCCGTCTAACCAAACGCGGTCGAAAGGCTGGGCGACATCCAGAAAAACAGTGGAGCAATACTCCCGTCTTTCAAATGCATTTCGTATCTCAGAGGTTATACGATTTACTTGTTCAATGGTTCCGTGTTTTTAGCGAAATCCAAATTGGTGAGTCGGGATGCACCGTTGATGTGTGGTGTTTTTTGATACGATTCAGGAGCAGCTTTTCAAATATCTTTTATAGGCAAGGCAGTAGACTGATATGAGGTCTATATGATGCCCAAGACTTGTCTTTTCCGGCTTTATGGATCATTGTGATGACTGATTTCCTCCTTTTTTGAGGATAATAGCCCCATTTCATCATGCTGTTGAATATCACAGTAAGGAAATACACTGCACAGCACGGCAATTCTATGATCATTTTAGGGGAGATGAAATCGTGACCCTTAGCTTTCATTTGCTTTGAGATTTGTTCTTTAATGACCCTTGTGACTTCTCCTGATTGGAATATGATAGGCGGAGTAGCTTCGGGATTGCTGGTTGGTGGGAGCACAATGCTATCTGTTGCTGGGTGTGGATTGAAGACGTTTTCTAGATGGACGGCAAAAATATTTGCCTTCTCTTTGTTGCTGCGAGCCCAGCGAGAGAGAATTGCTCCATATAGGATATTTGAGCTCGGTTTTTTTCATCTTCTAGGGCTCTACGTAGTAGGTGGTTGGCTATTTTTAGCCGCTCTTTCGAGGCAGGTGGTCTGTGTGCTTGCCACTCTCGGCGAAGCCTTCTTTTATCGCGTAGCAGCACTTCAATGTGCCTAGAAGTACAACTACTGTTGAAAAGATTATAGGTGCTAATATTGGCGTTGAGTGTTTTGCCGCCAGTGACATTGAGGATACTAATGCTTCGATTGACCTATCAATATCATCTTTACAATAAATGTTTGGGCAGCTATCAATATGAGAACTTATGTACTTTCTGTATTTGAGCCAATCTGTATTGCTAGAAGTTAGAAAGTGTGGGCGTTCCGAAAGCTGTGGATGGTCGTAAAGGTGAAGTAGAATGGGCGAGTGATCCGATGATAGATCTGTTAAGTGATCGACATGAATCTGAGCTTGCAGGACCCTTCGTGTAACGACAAAATCAATCAAGTCGGGTTGTTTGTTTGGATCTGTGGGCCAATATGTAGGCTTTCCCGGAGAGATAAAGTCTAGCTTGTTTCGTGGCGTTATAATAGCGTTACATAGTTGTTTTCCTTTCGGATTGGTAAGTCTAGATCCCCAATGGGTATGCTTGGCCAACTAGTAGGTCGAAGAATGTTACAATGAATTTCCGACTAATTGATTTCCGCGGCGGAGCGATGCAAAAATACGTCTGAATACATATAATATAATATAAAAACAATATAAATTCTCCTTTTTAAGAATTAAAATTAAAAATTCAATTTAAAAACATCTGATTTTCTTTTAAAAAATTGTTATTATACCCGTACTCAAAAAAGAGTTAAGGGGTATATTAGATTTGTGGTAAAAGTGGATGTGTGTAACGCAGAGAAGGAAACATTTCCGACCCCATAAAGTATATACACATATTCTTGATCACCATCAATAGCCGGTCGATAGAGCCATGTCTGTTTGTCAGTCCGTCCCCCCGTCTAGATCTCAGAGACTATAAAAGCTAGGGATACCAAATTTGGTTTCCAGTTTCAAAATTTCGCACCACCCCCTTCCGCCGCCACAAAGAACAAAAAGCTGTGGCAGGCACAATTTTAAAGATACGATAAAACTAAAGACGCAGTATCGTAGAGAATTCCCATATCTACCAGATCGCCGAATCTGATTCAGATCGAATCATAAATATAGCAATTCATTTTCACTTGCTTCCCCCGCCCCCTTCGACAAGACACGCGCTACTCATTCTCTTTCTCGCTCGCACACGCTGCCGCGTTCAGTGCGCGAGCAACCCCTAGCGGAGATGTAGAATCTGAATCGTACATGTAGAATGTATATGTTAGATGTATAATATACATACATTGTAGATGTAGATGAAAGATATAGCAAAACAATTTTAATTTTAATGCTTAAAAATGATATACTGACTGAGTACGGGTTTAAGTAGAGTCGCGTCCCCAAAAGCGACTCACACGTTCCTTCTTGTTTTGTATATAGTTTTGACAATGGCGTCATATGATACCAAAACAAAAAATTCGGGAATTTAGGAACAGACGACATTTGTAGCCCATGCAAACTATTGATATCGATATTTTATCTGTCAAACGTTTTTCGCAATTTGTTGTTTTTGTGGGTTATGCGAAAATAATGTTTCAATTATATAAATATAAGATTAAAACATCAGCAAATTTTGTAATATTTTTTTCCCGCTCATCTTGCGATTTACGAAAACTGGAACACGGTTTTTTGCAATTTGCGATAACCTGATGAACCTTTTAGGATGTAATTCCTAAAATTCCTTTTAGGTTGTGATGGGACCGCGTAAGTCCCTATTATTAAAATCATAAAATTAGTAATAAAAAATACACAAATAGGACTTTATACCACATCAAATTAGATTCAGTAAAGGTAAGGTAAAGGCACCTTCCATCAGACGAATCGGATCTCAACGCAGGGTACGTCTAACGGCCACAACGACCCCACCTCCTCTACAGCGCTTCGTTTTGGACCAGTCTCTGTCCTTACGAAACTCCTGGAAAAGGTTGGGATCGAAGTACTCATTGTCGAAGAAATTTGAGTTGAGTCAAGTTTCAACCAAAATGATAATATCGAAGTCACACGTAGAGGTTGCCAAATAAACAGCCTGGGCCTTGGTGCGCATACCAGCTATATATACATAGGGATTTATCACCGTCCTTAGGAACTGCCGCAGAAAGTGGTAATGGCACCCGGCCAGAGGCCATGGGAGGAGGCTCAGAGCAGGACCAGGCAGGTCCCACTGAGCAACAGGGGGCCGAATGCCGAATCGTCGCAGTGCGGATCAGCAGCCTATCACCCTTATCCAGAAGATTAGGCGTGAACGCGGCAGGGAGATCCAATCTTGTCGATAGTGCTGACAGTGGCGCCGAAGAGAGCGCTCCACTTAAGAGAGAGCGCCGGGCTGCTGACTCTCCCCAAGTGTCGAGGGCAGTGCCGACGAAAGCATAGCACAGGAAGCAATGCAATAGCGTTTGTTGTTGTGATGATAACGCTAAACACACACGCAGTCGAAAGAGAGCGCCAGCAAGAGCATATCCATCCGATCCATCAACACTCGAGCGAATGTCGCACAAAGCGCAGCGTGATAAAACCATATGTTGTTTTTGCGTCGAAGAGGAATTCCAAAAATGATCCATCGTGCGGTAGATCATAGCAAAGAGATGAATATATGCAGATAGAATATTTTGTGGAGAAGCGGCAATGATGAACCCAGAGGTGCCGCTCACTAGGGGGTTTTTTTATGTGGACGGAACAGGACCTTTCTGAGTGTGCGTGGAAGTCCTCAACGGTTCCATTCCTGGAATGTCTACTGCAGTCAAATCAGCTTCCGGCCTCTGCCTATGAATAGGGCTTCAGATACCTCAAGTTGGAAGTTAACAAACTTCAACGCAGATAGATCGGCATCTCGATTCCGACAAGTCAAGTTTTTCGCCTCTGGTTCCGTCGCGGTAGAAAATTTACCGTTATACATACATATATTTGCTGCTCTGCATAACGTTTAACTGCTCACCGCTCGGAGCAACACCAACAAAACGCTTAGTGTTTTTATACCCGTACTCAAAATAAATTAAGGAGTATATTAGATTTGTGATAAAAGTGACTCATGTGCTACAAGTGTATTTAAAAATTTCGCCCGCCACTTTCCGCCCCACAAAGGACGAAAATCTGGGCAGGCAAAATTTTAACGATACGATAAGACTAAAAACGTAGCATCATAGAGAATTACCATTGCCGAATCTGAATTATATCGAATCATAATTATAGCCAGAATGAAGAAGTTAATTTTCAGTTGCTTCCCCACCTCCTCCAGGAACAGACCGCGCTACTCATTCTCTTTCTCGCTCGCACACTCTGACACGTTCAGTGCGCGAGCGCCCGATAGCGGAGAAGATGTAGAATCTAAATGGTAAATCTAGACAATACATTGTAGATGTACTGATATAGCAAAAAATGTAAAATGTACAATTTTTTAAAATTCTATATAAATCATAAGCTCAACGAGAAGGAACGTGTGAGTCGCTTCTGGGGAGGCGACTCTACTTATACCCGTACTCAGTCAGTATATACATTTTTGATCTTATAATTTTATAGAATTTTAGAATTAAAAAAAATTTTACATTTTACAATTTTTTGCTACATCTGTTATCTACATCTACAATGTATATTTTACATCTAACATGTAGATTCTATATGTATCATTTAGATTCTACATCTCCTCTGCTAGGGGTTGCTCGCGCACTGAACGCGGCACAGTGTGCGAGCGAGAAGGAGAATGAGTATCGTGTCTCTGTCTGGTGGAGGCGGGGGAACCAACAGAAAATTTATTTCTTCATTCTGGCTATAACTATGATCCGATCTGATTCAGATTCAGCAATCTGGTAGATAAGGTCATTCTCTACGATACTGCGCGTTTAGTTTTATCGTATCTTTAAAATTGTGCCTGCCACAGATTTTCGTCCTTTGTGGCGGCGGAAAGGGGCGGGGCGAAATTTTGAAATACACTTGTAGCAGTGTGATATCACATAAGCCTGGAAACCAAATTTGGTTGCCCTAGCTCTTATAGTCTCTGAGATCTAGGCGCTCAACAGACGGACAGACGGATAGACAGACATGGCTCTATCGACTCGGCTATTGATGCTGATCAAGAATATATATACTTTATGGGGTCGGAAATGTTTCCTTCTCTGCGTTACACACATCCACTTTTACCACAAATCTAATATACCCCTTAACTCTTTTTTGAGTACGGGTATAAAAATGTATATACTGACTTGGTATAAAAAGTAGAGTCGCGTCCCCAGAAGCGACTCACACGTTCCTTCTCTTTGTTTATATTTTTCCTCTCCTTCCTGACTGTGACAAAGCCCTCCAATCAGCAGCAGCTGATTCTGGTTCAATTACCGCAGTGGCGGCTATCATCACGAAGACACCAAATCGGCCGTTGGCATGAGCTTATGGGTTTTGTATTATATTAAGTAGTGGTATTTTTTTGTAATATCATCTCTAATTATTTGCATAGTCCCATTTCTGGCCAAATACGTCCTTTCTTTTAAAGTCAAGCTACAAATTGTAAGTAGAAAAAAAATATATATATTTTTTTTTAGTTACGTGATTTTATTTATCGAATCTTCCCTAATAGAGACTTACGACAAGTATGCAAATCTTAATCTAATATGTTTATTTAATTAATTACACTTAATTACTTAGAGTACGTCCCTGGCTAGGTATTATTGCTGAGTGGGGAGGTCTCTTCGCCGGAGTCGTGTATGGCTAATGTGCCAAGTTAAAGACTGCGCTAGTCTATTAGGATGGGCTTGAAGCTTGGCCTGATACTTTGCTTTCACTTTGGCAAATTCATCTTTAGCTGATCCTAAATTTAAGTCTTCATTGATATTTTCATTCCGTATGTACCATAGTGCCTTCGTGATAGTTCTTAGTATCTTCTTTTGAGCTCTCTGGATTATTTCTAAATTACTGACGCAAGCATTTCCCCATAGCTCTCGTATGTCCAGATGGGTTCGGAACTGCATTGTACAAAAGTACTTTGTACTCCAGTTTTAGTGGTGAACGGGTGTTTATTACCCAATGTAGATTACTAGCTTTAAATTTAAGTAGATTTAAGTAAGTAGATTAAGTAGATTTCTCTTCGCTTCGATGTGTTTACGCCAAGTAAGCCTTCTATCCAGATGAACACCAAGGTATGTTACTTCGATGGTTTGTGGAATGTTGATGTTCAGATATAATGGAGGGCAAGTTTATCTGTTTAACGTAAAAGTGACATGCTAGCACTTTTGCTTTCTCTAGGCCACGAGATAACCCGATAAGTGTTCCGTGGCCCTTGTTGGACACTTGGAGCAACTTAGTATGGCAGTATCATCAGCAAATGCCGAAATTGTTGTTGTTAGGCTGTTTGTCGGTAGATCTGCTGTGAATATGATATACAGTGTCAGTCCAAGCACGCTGCCTTGCGGTACACCAGCTTCTATTGGATGATATTCAGAGAGGCTTCGTACTGCGAAGCTTCTTTGCTGTAGGTACGACTCCAATATTCCATGGATGTTCTGTGGAAGTAATATTTTGATTTTGTGGATTAAGCCGTCTAACCAAACGCGGTCGAAAGGCTGGGCGACATCCAGAAAAACAGTGGAGCAATACTCCCGTCTTTCAAATGCATTTCGTATCTCAGAGGTTATACGATTTACTTGTTCAATGGTTCCGTGTTTTTAGCGAAATCCAAATTGGTGAGTCGGGATGCACCGTTGATGTGTGGTGTTTTTTGATACGATTCAGGAGCAGCTTTTCAAATATCTTTTATAGGCAAGGCAGTAGACTGATATGAGGTCTATATGATGCCCAAGACTTGTCTTTTCCGGCTTTATGGATCATTGTGATGACTGATTTCCTCCTTTTTTGAGGATAATAGCCCCATTTCATCATGCTGTTGAATATCACAGTAAGGAAATACACTGCACAGCACGGCAATTCTATGATCATTTTAGGGAGATGAAATCGTGACCCTTAGCTTTCATTTGCTTTGAGATTTGTTCTTTAATGACCCTTGTGACTTCTCCTGATTGGAATATGATAGGCGGAGTAGCTTCGGGATTGCTGGTTGGTGGGAGCACAATGCTATCTGTTGCTGGGTGTGGATTGAAGACGTTTTCTAGATGGACGGCAAAAATATTTGCCTTCTCTTTGTTGCTGCGAGCCCACTCTCCTGTTTGTATACGCAAAGGTGATTCGCTCTCGATTGGTGGCCAAACGCCTGATTTAGCTTTCCACAGTGGAAATCGTTTGCTAGTTGGGGAGAATTGCTCCATATAGGATATTTGAGCTCGGTTTTTTTCATCTTCTAGGGCTCTACGTAGTAGGTGGTTGGCTATTTTTAGCCGCTCTTTCGAGGCAGGTGGTCTGTGTGCTTGCCACTCTCGGCGAAGCCTTCTTTTATCGCGTAGCAGCACTTCAATGTGCCTAGAAGTACAACTACTGTTGAAAAGATTATAGGTGCTAATATTGGCGTTGAGTGTTTTGCCGCCAGTGACATTGAGGATACTAATGCTTCGATTGACCTATCAATATCATCTTTACAATAAATGTTTGGGCAGCTATCAATATGAGAACTTATGTACTTTCTGTATTTGAGCCAATCTGTATTGCTAGAAGTTAGAAAGTGTGGGCGTTCCGAAAGCTGTGGATGGTCGTAAAGGTGAAGTAGAATGGGCGAGTGATCCGATGATAGATCTGTTAAGTGATCGACATGAATCTGAGCTTGCAGGACCCTTCGTGTAACGACAAAATCAATCAAGTCGGGTTGTTTGTTTGGATCTGTGGGCCAATATGTAGGCTTTCCCGGAGAGATAAAGTCTAGCTTGTTTCGTGGCGTTATAATAGCGTTATATAGTTGTTTTCCTTTCGGATTGGTAAGTCTAGATCCCCAATGGGTATGCTTGGCCAACTAGTAGGTCGAAGAATGTTACAATGAATTTCCGACTAATTGATTTCCGCGGCGGAGCGATGCAAAAATACGTCTGAATACATATAATATAATATAAAAACAATATAAATTCTCCTTTTTAAGAATTAAAATTAAAAATTCAATTTAAAAACATCTGATTTTCTTTTAAAAAATTGTTATTATACCCGTACTCAAAAAAGAGTTAAGGAGTATATTAGATTTGTGGTAAAAGTGGATGTGTGTAACGCAGAGAAGGAACATTTTCCGACCCCATAAAGTATATATATTCTTGACCAGCATCAATAGCCGAGTCGATGGAGCCATGTCTGTCGTCCGTCTGTCCGTCCGTCCGTCCGTCTTGTTTGACGCCTGGATCTCAGAGACTATAAGAGCTAGGCAACCAAATTTGGTTTCCAGACTCATGGATATCACACTGCTACAAGTGTATTTCAAAATTTCGCCCCGCCCCCTTCCGCCCACACAAAGGACGAAAGCCGTGGCAGGCACAATTTAAAGATACGATAAAATAACGAGAGGAACGTGAGTCGCTTCGGGGACGCACTTTATACCAAGTCAGTATATACATTTTTATACCCGTACCAAAAAGAGTTAAGGGGTATATTAGATTTGTGGTAAAAGTGGATGTGTGTAACGCAGAGAAGGAAACATTTCCGACCCCATAAAGTATATACACATATTCTTGATCACCATCAATAGCCGGTCGATAGAGCCATGTCTGTTTGTCAGTCCGTCCCCCGTCTAGATCTCAGAGACTATAAAAGCTAGGGATACCAAATTTGGTTTCCAGTTTCAAAATTTCGCACCACCCCCTTCCGCCGCCACAAAGAACAAAAAGCTGTGGCAGGCACAATTTTAAAGATACGATAAAACTAAAGACGCAGTATCGTAGAGAATTCCCATATCTACCAGATCGCCGAATCTGATTCAGATCGAATCATAAATATAGCAATTCATTTTCACTTGCTTCCCCCGCCCCCTTCGACAAGACACGCGCTACTCATTCTCTTTCTCGCTCGCACACGCTGCCGCGTTCAGTGCGCGAGCAACCCCTAGCGGAGATGTAGAATCTGAATCGTACATGTAGAATGTATATGTTAGATGTATAATATACATACATTGTAGATGTAGATGAAAGATATAGCAAAACAATTTTAATTTTAATGCTTAAAAATGATATACTGACTGAGTACGGGTTTAAGTAGAGTCGCGTCCCCAAAAGCGACTCACACGTTCCTTCTTGTTTTGTATATAGTTTTGACAATGGCGTCATATGATACCAAAACAAAAAATTCGGGAATTTAGGAACAGACGACATTTGTAGCCCATGCAAACTATTGATATCGATATTTTATCTGTCAAACGTTTTTCGCAATTTGTTGTTTTTGTGGGTTATGCGAAAATAATGTTTCAATTATATAAATATAAGATTAAAACATCAGCAAATTTTTTAATATTTTTTCCCGCTCATCTTGCGATTTACGAAAACTGGAACACGGTTTTTTGCAATTTGCGATAACCTGATGAACCTTTTAGGATGTAATTCCTAAAATAGGACTTTATACCACATCAAATTAGATTCAGTAAAGGTAAGGTAAAGGCACCTTCCATCAGACGAATCGGATCTCAACGCAGGGTACGTCTAACGGCCACAACGACCCCACCTCCTCTACAGCGCTTCGTTTTGGACCAGTCTCTGTCCTTACGAAACTCCTGGAAAAGGTTGGGATCGAAGTACTCATTGTCGAAGAAATTTGAGTTGAGTCAAGTTTCAACCAAAATGATAATATCGAAGTCACACGTAGAGGTTGCCAAATAAACAGCCTGGGCCTTGGTGCGCATACCAGCTATATATACATAGGGATTTATCACCGTCCTTAGGAACTGCCGCAGAAAGTGGTAATGGCACCCGGCCAGAGGCCATGGGAGGAGGCTCAGAGCAGGACCAGGCAGGTCCCACTGAGCAACAGGGGGGCCGAATGCCGAATCGTCGCAGTGCGGATCAGCAGCCTATCACCCTTATCCAGAAGATTAGGCGTGAACGCGGCAGGGAGATCCAATCTTGTCGATAGTGCTGACAGTGGCGCCGAAGAGAGCGCTCCACTTAAGAGAGAGCGCCGGGCTGCTGACTCTCCCCAAGTGTCGAGGGCAGTGCCGACGAAAGCATAGCACAGGAAGCAATGCAATAGCGTTTGTTGTTGTGATGATAACGCTAAACACACACGCAGTCGAAAGAGAGCGCCAGCAAGAGCATATCCATCCGATCCATCAACACTCGAGCGAATGTCGCACAAAGCGCAGCGTGATAAAACCATATGTTGTTTTTGCGTCGAAGAGGAATTCCAAAAATGATCCATCGTGCGGTAGATCATAGCAAAGAGATGAATATATGCAGATAGAATATTTTGT
This sequence comes from Drosophila tristis, assembly GCA_018150885.1. Lineage (NCBI taxonomy): Eukaryota > Metazoa > Arthropoda > Insecta > Diptera > Drosophilidae > Drosophila > Drosophila tristis. The sequence continues at coordinate 438,841 of JAECWT010000198.1, read as the reverse complement.
GGAGAAGCGGCAATGATGAACCCAGAGGTGCCGCTCACTAGGGGTTTTTTTATGTGGACGGAACAGGACCTTTCTGAGTGTGCGTGGAAGTCCTCAACGGTTCCATTCCTGGAATGTCTACTGCAGTCAAATCAGCTTCCGGCCTCTGCCTATGAATAGGGCTTCAGATACCTCAAGTTGGAAGTTAACAAACTTCAACGCAGATAGATCGGCATCTCGATTCCGACAAGTCAAGTTTTTCGCCTCTGGTTCCGTCGCGGTAGAAAATTTACCGTTATACATACATATATTTGCTGCTCTGCATAACGTTTAACTGCTCACCGCTCGGAGCAACACCAACAAAACGCTTAGTGTTTTTATACCCGTACTCAAAATAAATTAAGGAGTATATTAGATTTGTGATAAAAGTGACTCATGTGCTACAAGTGTATTTAAAAATTTCGCCCGCCACTTTCCGCCCCACAAAGGACGAAAATCTGGGCAGGCAAAATTTTAACGATACGATAAGACTAAAAACGTAGCATCATAGAGAATTACCATTGCCGAATCTGAATTATATCGAATCATAATTATAGCCAGAATGAAGAAGTTAATTTTCAGTTGCTTCCCCCACCTCCTCCAGGAACAGACCGCGCTACTCATTCTCTTTCTCGCTCGCACACTCTGACACGTTCAGTGCGCGAGCGCCCGATAGCGGAGAAGATGTAGAATCTAAATGGTAAATCTAGACAATACATTGTAGATGTACTGATATAGCAAAAAATGTAAAATGTACAATTTTTTAAAATTCTATATAAATCATAAGCTCAACGAGAAGGAACGTGTGAGTCGCTTCTGGGGAGGCGACTCTACTTATACCCGTACTCAGTCAGTATATACATTTTTGATCTTATAATTTTATAGAATTTTAGAATTAAAAAAAAATTTTACATTTTACAATTTTTTGCTACATCTGTTATCTACATCTACAATGTATATTTTACATCTAACATGTAGATTCTATATGTATCATTTAGATTCTACATCTCCTCTGCTAGGGGTTGCTCGCGCACTGAACGCGGCACAGTGTGCGAGCGAGAAGGAGAATGAGTATCGTGTCTCTGTCTGGTGGAGGCGGGGGAACCAACAGAAAATTTATTTCTTCATTCTGGCTATAACTATGATCCGATCTGATTCAGATTCAGCAATCTGGTAGATAAGGTCATTCTCTACGATACTGCGCGTTTAGTTTTATCGTATCTTTAAAATTGTGCCTGCCACAGATTTTCGTCCTTTGTGGCGGCGGAAAGGGGCGGGGCGAAATTTTGAAATACACTTGTAGCAGTGTGATATCACATAAGCCTGGAAACCAAATTTGGTTGCCCTAGCTCTTATAGTCTCTGAGATCTAGGCGCTCAACAGACGGACAGACGGATAGACAGACATGGCTCTATCGACTCGGCTATTGATGCTGATCAAGAATATATATACTTTATGGGGTCGGAAATGTTTCCTTCTCTGCGTTACACACATCCACTTTTACCACAAATCTAATATACCCCTTAACTCTTTTTTGAGTACGGGTATAAAAATGTATATACTGACTTGGTATAAAAGTAGAGTCGCGTCCCCAGAAGCGACTCACACGTTCCTTCTCTTTGTTTATATTTTTCCTCTCCTTCCTGACTGTGACAAAGCCCTCCAATCAGCAGCAGCTGATTCTGGTTCAATTACCGCAGTGGCGGCTATCATCACGAAGACACCAAATCGGCCGTTGGCATGAGCTTATGGGTTTTGTATTATATTAAGTAGTGGTATTTTTTTGTAATATCATCTCTAATTATTTGCATAGTCCCATTTCTGGCCAAATACGTCCTTTCTTTTAAAGTCAAGCTACAAATTGTAAGTAGAAAAAAAATATATATATTTTTTTTTAGTTACGTGATTTTATTTATCGAATCTTCCCTAATAGAGACTTACGACAAGTATGCAAATCTTAATCTAATATGTTTATTTAATTAATTACACTTAATTACTTAGAGTACGTCCCTGGCTAGGTATTATTGCTGAGTGGGGAGGTCTCTTCGCCGGAGTCGTGTATGGCTAATGTGCCAAGTTAAAGACTGCGCTAGTCTATTAGGATGGGCTTGAAGCTTAGCCTGATACTTTGCTTTCACTTTGGCAAATTCATCTTTAGCTGATCCTAAATTTAAGTCTTCATTGATATTTTCATTCCGTATGTACCATAGTGCCTTCGTGATAGTTCTTAGTATCTTCTTTTGAGCTCTCTGGATTATTTCTAAATTACTGACGCAAGCATTTCCCCATAGCTCTCGTATGTCCAGATGGGTTCGGAACTGCATTGTACAAAAGTACTTTGTACTCCAGTTTTAGTGGTGAACGGGTGTTTATTACCCAATGTAGATTACTAGCTTTAAATTTAAGTAGATTTAAGTAAGTAGATTAAGTAGATTTCTCTTCGCTTCGATGTGTTTACGCCAAGTAAGCCTTCTATCCAGATGAACACCAAGGTATGTTACTTCGATGGTTTGTGGAATGTTGATGTTCAGATATAATGGAGGGCAAGTTTATCTGTTTAACGTAAAAGTGACATGCTAGCACTTTTGCTTTCTCTAGGCCACGAGATAACCCGATAAGTGTTCCGTGGCCCTTGTTGGACACTTGGAGCAACTTAGTATGGCAGTATCATCAGCAAATGTCGAAATTGTTGTTGTTAGGCTGTTTGTCGGTAGATCTGCTGTGAATATGATATACAGTGTCAGTCCAAGCACGCTGCCTTGCGGTACACCAGCTTCTATTGGATGATATTCAGAGAGGCTTCGTACTGCGAAGCTTCTTTGCTGTAGGTACGACTCCAATATTCCATGGATGTTCTGTGGAAGTAATATTTTGATTTTGTGGATTAAGCCGTCTAACCAAACGCGGTCGAAAGGCTGGGCGACATCCAGAAAAACAGTGGAGCAATACTCCCGTCTTTCAAATGCATTTCGTATCTCAGAGGTTATACGATTTACTTGTTCAATGGTTCCGTGTTTTTAGCGAAATCCAAATTGGTGAGTCGGGATGCACCGTTCCAAGACTTGTCTTTTCCGGCTTTATGGATCATTGTGATGACTGATTTCCTCCTTTTTTGAGGATAATAGCCCCATTTCATCATGCTGTTGAATATCACAGTAAGGAAATACACTGCACAGCACGGCAATTCTATGATCATTTTAGGGGAGATGAAATCGTGACCCTTAGCTTTCATTTGCTTTGAGATTTGTTCTTTAATGACCCTTGTGACTTCTCCTGATTGGAATATGATAGGCGGAGTAGCTTCGGGATTGCTGGTTGGTGGGAGCACAATGCTATCTGTTGCTGGGTGTGGATTGAAGACGTTTTCTAGATGGACGGCAAAAATATTTGCCTTCTCTTTGTTGCTGCGAGCCCACTCTCCTGTTTGTATACGCAAAGGTGATTCGCTCTCGATTGGTGGCCAAACGCCTGATTTAGCTTTCCACAGTGGAAATCGTTTGCTAGTTGGGGAGAATTGCTCCATATAGGATATTTGAGCTCGGTTTTTTCATCTTCTAGGGCTCTACGTAGTAGGTGGTTGGCTATTTTTAGCCGCTCTTTCGAGGCAGGTGGTCTGTGTGCTTGCCACTCTCGGCGAAGCCTTCTTTTATCGCGTAGCAGCACTTCAATGTGCCTAGAAGTACAACTACTGTTGAAAAGATTATAGGTGCTAATATTGGCGTTGAGTGTTTTGCCGCCAGTGACATTGAGGATACTAATGCTTCGATTGACCTATCAATATCATCTTTACAATAAATGTTTGGGCAGCTATCAATATGAGAACTTATGTACTTTCTGTATTTGAGCCAATCTGTATTGCTAGAAGTTAGAAAGTGTGGGCGTTCCGAAAGCTGTGGATGGTCGTAAAGGTGAAGTAGAATGGGCGAGTGATCCGATGATAGATCTGTTAAGTGATCGACATGAATCTGAGCTTGCAGGACCCTTCGTGTAACGACAAAATCAATCAAGTCGGGTTGTTTGTTTGGATCTGTGGGCCAATATGTAGGCTTTCCCGGAGAGATAAAGTCTAGCTTGTTTCGTGGCGTTATAATAGCGTTATATAGTTGTTTTCCTTTCGGATTGGTAAGTCTAGATCCCCAATGGGTATGCTTGGCCAACTAGTAGGTCGAAGAATGTTACAATGAATTTCCGACTAATTGATTTCCGCGGCGGAGCGATGCAAAAATACGTCTGAATACATATAATATAATATAAAAACAATATAAATTCTCCTTTTTAAGAATTAAAATTAAAAATTCAATTTAAAAACATCTGATTTTCTTTTAAAAAATTGTTATTATACCCGTACTCAAAAAAGAGTTAAGGAGTATATTAGATTTGTGGTAAAAGTGGATGTGTGTAACGCAGAGAAGGAACATTTTCCGACCCCATAAAGTATATATATTCTTGACCAGCATCAATAGCCGAGTCGATGGAGCCATGTCTGTCTGTCCGTCTGTCCGTCCGTCCGTCCGTCTTGTTTGACGCCTGGATCTCAGAGACTATAAGAGCTAGGGCAACCAAATTTGGTTTCCAGACTCATGTGATATCACACTGCTACAAGTGTATTTCAAAATTTCGCCCCGCCCCCTTCCGCCCACACAAAGGACGAAAGCCTGTGGCAGGCACAATTTTAAAGATACGATAAAAATAACGAGAAGGAACGTGTGAGTCGCTTCTGGGGACGCTACTTTTATACCAAGTCAGTATATACATTTTTATACCCGTACTCAAAAAAGAGTTAAGGGGTATATTAGATTTGTGGTAAAAGTGGATGTGTGTAACGCAGAGAAGGAAACATTTCCGACCCCATAAAGTATATACACATATTCTTGATCACCATCAATAGCCGGTCGATAGAGCCATGTCTGTTTGTCAGTCCGTCCCCCCGTCTAGATCTCAGAGACTATAAAAGCTAGGGATACCAAATTTGGTTTCCAGTTTCAAAATTTCGCACCACCCCCTTCCGCCGCCACAAAGAACAAAAAGCTGTGGCAGGCACAATTTTAAAGATACGATAAAACTAAAGACGCAGTATCGTAGAGAATTCCCATATCTACCAGATCGCCGAATCTTATTCAGATCGAATCATAAATATAGCAATTCATTTTCACTTGCTTCCCCCGCCCCCTTCGACAAGACACGCGCTACTCATTCTCTTTCTCGCTCGCACACGCTGCCGCGTTCAGTGCGCGAGCAACCCCTAGCGGAGATGTAGAATCTGAATCGTACATGTAGAATGTATATGTTAGATGTATAATATACATACATTGTAGATGTAGATGAAAGATATAGCAAAACAATTTTAATTTTAATGCTTAAAAATAATATACTGACTGAGTACGGGTTTAAGTAGAGTCGCGTCCCCAAAAGCGACTCACACGTTCCTTCTTGTTTTGTATATAGTTTTGACAATGGCGTCATATGATACCAAAACAAAAAATTCGGGAATTTAGGAACAGACGACATTTGTAGCCCATGCAAACTATTGATATCGATATTTTATCTGTCAAACGTTTTTCGCAATTTGTTGTTTTTGTGGGTTATGCGAAAATAATGTTTCAATTATATAAATATAAGATTAAAACATCAGCAAATTTTTTAATATTTTTTTCCCGCTCATCTTGCGATTTACGAAAACTGGAACACGGTTTTTTGCAATTTGCGATAACCTGATGAACCTTTTAGGATGTAATTCCTAAAATTCCTTTTAGGTTGTGATGGGACCGCGTAAGTCCCTATTATTAAAATCATAAAATTAGTAATAAAAAATACACAAATAGGACTTTATACCACATCAAATTAGATTCAGTAAAGGTAAGGTAAAGGCACCTTCCGTGGATAGGGTCTAGTTGCAACCATCCCCACGTAAATTTGGATAGCAAGCAGATATTTGTTAACAATACACAGTTTTCGTGCTGATATCAAAATAATTATCTACATTGGTATAGGAGCAGAGAGCATAATTAAGAAAATTTGAAAAATTTGGAATTGAGATGAATAATGTGAAAAGTCTCATATTTTTTTGTTCCTTATACCAGTAAAGGCTCTTAAAATAAAGAAATTTTCATTTTCTTTTTATTTGTTGTGATTTCCTTTCATATTTTGTTTCATTTTAAGCGGACTTTTTAGGGGGTGTCTACAACAGAGCACATATTTTGTTTCGAAATATAGTCACTTCACTTAATTCTTAATAATAATGTTCTATATGAAGGAATCAATTTAGTTCCTTTAATGACAGTTACCTAAGACTTCTTGCTTTAAATTGGTACACATTATATTGAAATTTCAACAGGGGACGCCTTAATTTTGTTATCTGGGTTTGATAGTAATATTAAAGTTTTTATTATACCCGTACTCAAAAAAGAGTTAAGGGGTATATTAGATTTGTGGTAAAAGTGGATGTGTGCAACGCAGAGAAGGAAACGTTTCCGACCCCATAAAGTATATATATTCTTGATCAGCATCAATAGCCGAGTCGATATAGCCATGTCCGTCTGTCCGTCCGTTTGTCCGTCTGTCCGTCTTGTTGAGCGCCTGGATCTCAGAGACTATAAGAGTTAGGGCAACCAAATTTGGTTTCAAGAGTCATGTGATATCACACTGCTACAAGTGTATTTCAAAATTTCGCCCCGCCCCCTTCCGCCTCCACAAAGGACGAAAATCTGTGGCATGCACAATTTTAAAGATACGATAAAACTAAAAACGCAGTATCGTAGAGAATACCCATATCTACCAGACTGCCGAATATGAATCAGATCGGATAATAATTATAGCCAGAATGAAGAAATTAATTTTCAGTTGCTTCCCCCACCCCCTCCTGCAAGACAAACACTACTCATTCTCTCTCTCGCTCGCACACTCTGCCGCGTTCAGTGCGCGAGCAACCCCTAGAGGAGGAGATGTAGAATATAAATGGTACATCTATAATCTACATGTTAGATGTAAAATATACATTGTAGATGTAGCAAAAGAATGTAAAATGAAAAAATTTTTTTTCTTTTTCTAAAATTCTAAAAAATCATATCTCAAAAATGTATTTACTGACTGAGTACGGGTATAAGTAGATTCGCGTCCCCAGAAGCGACTCAGACGTTCCTTCTCGTTTTTATTTTAAAAACTTGTTTTAATTTTACTAAAAAAAAATAACACCTTATTATCAATATGAACTAGTTTCTACGTTTTAAAATTATTTTAAAAATCCTACGAATTCAATTTTTTGTATAATATGCAATTGGTCAAAAGTTATGAGGCAAAAAACAAAACTATGCCACCACCGGCACCTTTCCATTATATTTAGCGTAATTTGAAATTAAATGATAACCCAAATATGTAATGTGAGGGCGGAATTCTTCTTTTGTGTATGTTCTATTTCGAGATTCAATATTCAACATTTTCACAATGGTAGGAAAGTATTTTTAAAAAACTCGCGCTTAGTTCGATAAACTTAAAAAATCATCTTTGAGCAAACACAGTATTCTTAAAACACTGTAAGAGGTCAGAATTCTTTTATTTTGAAGAATGATATTTTATTTATTATCGTACCAATTTACTTAAAGAATTTTTGCTCTCTTCCAATACTTCTAAGATATATGCTGTACTCTCATCATCGTCTTGTTTTTCATCTTTGAATAAGCCATTTTCATGTACTGGCATAAGTTCACGGAGAGCATTTTCGGCGATGTTATAATCGGTTTCCTCATAACCAGAAAAAAGACGGCGTCTGCAATCAAATTCAATTTCCTAAAATAGAAAGAAAAATAAATTATATTTTAGTGAAACGATGCCTAATTAATGCGTTTATCTAAAACTAAAAATGTTTTTTCCGAAAAAAATATCGCAAAACATGATCAAATTTGAATTTGAAAGCTTTTTATCTTCCAGGCGTTAAGCTGCAGTTACAAAGTGTCTGGGTCGGATTTATAGCTGCATTTGTAAGCTTAATTAAGGCACTATCTCGGAAAAAAAAAAATAAAAAAATACCTGATTTTAAATATTCTTCAAAAAAAAGTAAACCATAAAATAAAATCCATAGTACTGTACACATTTTTAAATCCCGAAATCTATCAGCCAAAAAAGTCATTTTGGTCCAGAACCGGATGAAAAAGTTAAATTTGGTCGAGTAGTGTTATCTAAACTAACCATGTATATATATGTATCTATACCATACATATGTAAAAAAAAATCTGCGTGTGTCTCCGCAACGCGTGCACCAAATTGCATGCTGTTTTTTTTAATGATAGCCAGATAATGTGGCATGGCTTGCACAAATAATACTGTACTTTTCTATAAATAGGTTTCTCGAAAATTCTGTGTCATTCTGTAGAACAGAAAATTTTGTGATAGATTTTGTGAATGAACTGTACCTAGTTTCAAGTCTCTAACTTCATTTATCGAATTTATGCCAACATTTTGGCTTTCTGGCCCAAAGTGCGCGGGTCGGAAAGAAACGAGAAGGAACGTGTGAGTCGCTTCTGGGGACGCGACTCTACTTATACCCGTACTCAGTCAGCATATACATTTTTGAGCATAAGATTTTATAGAATTTTAGAATTTAAAAAAATTATTTTACATTTTACCATTTATATTCTAAATCTCCTTCGCTAGGGGTTGCTCGCGCACTGAACGCAGCAGAGTGTGCGAGCGAGAAAGAAAATGAGTAGCGTGTATTTGCAAGATGGGTGGGGGATGCAACTGAAAATGAATTTCTTCATTCTGGCTATAATTATGCTCCGATCTGATTCTGATTCGGCTATCTGGTATATATGAGCATTCTCTACGATACTGCGTTTTTAGTTTTATCGTATCTTTAAAATTGTGCCTGCCACAGATTTTCGTCCTTTGTGGAGGTGGAAGGGGGCGGGGCGAAATTTTGAAATACACTTGTAGCAGTGTGATATCACATGAGTCTGGAAACCAAATTTGGTTGCCCTGGTTTTTTTAGTCTCTGAGATCTAGGCGCTCAACAAGACGAACAGACAGACATATATACAAAAATGTATATACTGACTGAGTACGGGTATAAATGTAGAGTTGCATCCACAGATACATCACAACGTTCCTTCTATCCTATAGTAGTACATATTTACATATATAACTGGAAGAACGAAACGTGTCTGATCACAAACCGCCCAGTCGACAGCTATGACCGCCCATCCGTATAATAAGAAAATAAGCTTATCCAATACTTTTACTGCCCACACAGATCAAATTCGTTTTAAATTTTTTATTACGTGCCTTAACCGCACTTAATTGCTCGACCCTCAAGTCGGACATGTATATACAAATACTATGTACATATATGTACGTATGTACATATTTATGATGACATACATATATGTATATATGATCAAAAGCTCATATTCTGTGGAAGTCAAGTGCTCAGATTGTGTCGATTTTGAGTCCCAAAGCGTAGTATTCAGATATAATTTTTTTTTCACTGTTGTTTACAAATTTCAATATAATTCAGTTAAAAATTCAATCTCGTTTTCTGTACATTTTAAAAATGGTTAATTCTTTTATTTTTTGGTTGAATTGTCTTGATTTTGTGGCAAGTAGTTGCATCACTGATCCGCAATGTCCGTTACTGAATACAATATTTAAGCTCTTTTTTTGTTCATTGTCTTAACCAAAACATTGCGTTGCAATCTACTATTGCTCTAAGTATATACTAGTTTTTACACACTACCCCACGAGTAAATGATAGTACCTTGTACACCACTTTTATTAATGTTTGGTCCTTCAAAAAAAGTTTACTGTAAACTCTAATATGTCCCTATGAAATTTATGATATACATTTTATTGTTTATATTTTCTATTTAAACTTGATTAGCGCTTAGCATGAAAATCAAGCTGCCGTTCCGAAAGAATACGGCTTTATTACAAAATCTTTACAAAGTGAAAATATCTAGAGTTATTACTGATACCAAGATGTTAAGTCACAGGTATTAAGAGTATTTTTGATTTTTTTCCAAAAATTTCAAGTTCAAATAGTCATAACTTAACTCCTCATCGGGAGATTTTAAAACTAGTTATTTTTTCTTAATAATGTAAATATTAGCTTTGCAAAACAATTCAATTTTTAAAACATTTTGAACATTTAATACCTGTAACTTAAAAACGCGATCTTAAAAACACAGATTTTCGTCCTTTGCAGGGTCGGAAGGGGCGGGGCGAAATTTTGAAATACACTTATAGTAGTGTGATATCAGATGAGTCTGGAAACCAAATTTGGTTGCCCTAGGTCGCATAGTCGCTGAGATCCAGGCGCTCAACAAGACGGGCTGACGGACAGACGGACATGGCTATATCGACTCGGCTATTGATGCTGATCAAGAATATACTTTATGGGGTGTTAATGTGTGTTTTTGTGTGTGTAGATTGATATGCATACGGAACATAAACCGCTTACAAATTTGTCGTCGCAACTAGAACTTGAACCAGTTGGACTGCGGATAGGGTTTCCTACGTCGAGCAAATGAGGGTCTGAAGACACGACGACAGCCTCTGTTGATTGCAGTTGTAGAGAATGAGTGAACAGGCAGTGATGGGTCGTTGGCAGAAATTGCTGCAGAAGCGGTTATTGTTGACTCAGCTACAATGCTTTGTCGTTTGTTATTATGTCTCCCGTTACATGGGTCGACCTGACTTATTCGATAAGCGTATATTATGTAACATTAATTAATGTATAAATATGCGACTGAATATTCTCCCGGCCGTTGAACTGGTGTTCAACCAGCGCCCAAGTCGACTGAAAAGCGGCGTGGAATGGGGATCGGGGGTGATGATCCGCGTGGCTCTGCTTGGTTGATTGTTGACGGCCTTGGGTTCCATGACTGATACTTCTTCCGTAGAATGAACGCAATAATCAAGAGCATTGATATTGCTAGGGCAGCATAAGTAGCGATTTGATGATGCTGCACTATGTTGAGATGGTGTGGCAGCCTTTGTTGATTGATTGCCACTAATTGCAGTCGTAGATCTTCCAATTCTTGAAGATAGTCTGACAGTTGCTGGCGAAGGGGCGGTCGCTGGTAAGCGTATGTCCCCAAATCGAGTGTAGGTTGATTTGACTTCACTGATTGTTGTGCTGAAGGTACTGATGCTTATTTCTGTATTGCGAGCAGTGCATCCAGGTGACAGTGAGAGTAAGCCAGTTCCTTCCAGTTGTATGGTTGACGGAGACCCGTTGCAAACTGCCTGAAGTCTCATTGTAGAGTGTGTTGCAAAAATCCATTTAATTGCTTGCTGAGTTTTGGACCACACCATGTCCGTCTTCATGTCACTTCACATAAAGGTGCTGTTTTATTGTTAAACAACTGAAACTCACAGCGATTGTCGACATTGAAGACTGTTTGATGATCAAAGCAGATGTATTCTGCGTTGAGTAGTTTAAAGCAGCGTCGAAATTCTTCTGGAGTAAATCCCATGAATTGATATCGGTGAGTGTTTACATTGATTATGGTCGTTTTGAGATTGAACAAGCTCCAACTTGTTGAGTCCCAGACTGGAATTGGCATAATACTGAAAACTTCGAGCTGAACTGTTGAAACTAACGGTAGTGTCACCTTGAAAATTACGTGTGTGGCAGTCAGTGTTCCTTCGGCTCGCATGAGCCTGTATAATTGCATCACATTTTGTGTTGTGAAAGGCAGAATGTGATCAGCTGGCAAGTGATCCCGGATTTGGTCTAGCTGCTCTCTTAATTGCTCCGGAGATACTAGCGTTGGGCTTATTGTGAATGCCGATTATTACTTCAGATATGTCAGACTGCATACGTTGAAGACTCGTTGTCAGCAGAGTTAGTTGTGCTGTGAGCAATAGGTAGTAGATGTAGCAGAAAGTCTTCGTTGGTTGGACCTTTTCGATTACTTCGGCCATTTTCTCAGCATATGTAGAGTCAAGTACAACAGCTGGTGTGCTACGTTTCCTACTATATCCAGCGGTGATCTGCGTTGTCGAGAGGCCTTCATTAGCATATTTCCTGTTTGTAGTTATTTGTACAAATGTTGAAAGTGGTGAAATATGGAGTTGCACTCTGGAACATTTTTTAGTTCAGGGCACATGTGTCTTAGTTCGGACATTCCGGATGACATGACTTGCATATCCTTCCAATATGGATCCAAGTCGTAGTATATACTCATGGTCCATTCGGAAGTGGTCATTCTTGCGGTTCCAAGTTTCTCATAGAATATTCCAGGCTTGTTCGCAAATTGCGTCACATTTATTGATTGTGAGTATGCTAATGGCAGCATGAGAAGAATGTGGATGTTAGTGTAGGTAATGATAAACTTTTTCGCTGTGTTGGTGGCGCCTCTGTTTCCGAAATGTCTTGAATAGCATTGGAGCGTTTTGTTGCTACCTCCTCTGAGAATAATGGGGCGAGACGACTGATGGGGCGTTTGTATACACCGGACGATGTTTTGACATCAACCACTCGTACATGGTTGTATTGCCCAGGATAAGTTTTGATGATGCAACACATTGGCCACTTCATTACTGGAAGGTTGTCTTCTTTTGTAGTTTGTAGTTCGTGGAGGTATTCCGTAGAGCATTGTTTTCAGAATGCATGTTTTAAGCGTGGCACCAATTCCCAGCGCTTAACCAGAGTTTTTTCTTGACGATCAGTGTTGACGTCAGGTGCTGCGGTCAAAGGTTCACCGATCAGGAAATGCTCTGGAGCAAACGCACTTGTATCCGTTGAATCATTTGAAATTGGAGTTATGGTTCGGGAGTTGATAATTGCTTCAATTTCGATTATGACTGTGTTCAGCTCCTCAAACGTCAAGGATGCTGTTTCTGTGGTTGTAATTAGAAGCCTTTTTGCTGATTTCACTGCAGCTTCCCAGAGGCCGCCAAACGATGGGGCCCGAGGAGGAATGAGAAATCGCTAAATATGGCTTCTTGTAATTCCTTTAGCTTGTTATTTGCGTCGACGAAATTTGTTGCGTTGTCGCAATGAATAGTCTGAAACTTCCCACGTCTGCTAAGGAATCGCCGGAGTGCTGCCAAGAATGCATCTGTGGTTAAGTTACTTACTAACTCCAGATGTACAGCCTTTGTGGAGATGCAGCAGAATACGGCAATTTGTGCCTTATCTGGCCGTTTTCCTCGGATTTTATGGTGGATCATAATTGGTCCACAGTAGTCAACGCCTGCATTAAGGAATGGGCGTGTTTGCGTGACTCTTTGTGCTGGAAGATTGCCCATGATCTGGTGCATCAGCTTTGGTCTAACTCTGGTGCATCTAATACAGCTATGTATGATGCTTCTAGCCATCGTCTTGTCGTTGATAATCCAATATTGCTGTCTTGCAATTGCCCTTAATGCTTGGGCACCGCAATGCAGATTTTCCTCATGAAGTTCTCGCATAATCATTTTGATTATTTGGTCGTTGTTCGGTAGCAGGATTGGGTGTTTTGCGTTGAACGCAATTTGAGCTTCTTCGAGTCTTCCGCCAACTCGGATGAGGTCATCATCTCCTAGTATGGGAGATAACGAAATGATCGAACTCTTGTTATCCAATGTTTTATAGCGTTTTAACTGTTTTAAATCCGCTGTGAACTTGTTGAATCGTTCGTAGGATCATAGTGCGAGCACGCCTTAGTTCTCCTGCGCAAAGTGTCGTTGTAGGTGCTCTATTAATTTTGTAGCAGAAACGAAACATGTACGCTACGATACGTTGTAGTTTGTTGAACGAGTTGTCTGCATTTTCTTTCTATGTCTGCATGTGTATAACTCTTCCCCGAGAGAGCTAGATGCGATTGGTAAGCTGACATGCTTAGCCTTTCTCTCGAGATTGCTGGGCTCAATGATGGGTGGTTTTGTCCATTTATCTCCTGATCCGTGCAAGAATAATGGTCCGTATAGCCATAGACTATGATCCCTTAGCTTGCTTGCTAGGATTCCTCTTGAAAGGACATCTGCTGCGTTGTTGGCTGATGAAACATGACGCCATTGTAATTGGTTAGTCAATGCCTGGATTTTGGCGATTCGATTTGCCACGAAGGAGTGGTATGTGGATGCCGATGCGTTAATCCAGGACAGTACAACGGTGGAATCAGTCCAGAAGCTTCCTGATACTGTGTCAAGGTTCATATGGAGATCCCTTCTAACTCGATTGGTGAGTTCGGCCCCTAAAACTGCAGCGCACAGTTCTAGACGTGGTAGGGATTGTTTGGCGGGGGTGCTACTCGAGATTTTGAGCATAATAGTCGTACAGAGACCTGATTGTTTTTTTAGGTGGCTCGTACGTACACTGCCGCGCCATAGGCTCGTTCCGATGCGTCTACAAAGGTATGTAGATCCTGGGTGACTGGCACTTTTCCATCATAAACGTGCCGGGGAATCTCCTTTCAGTTTAATGATTGGAGGTCCTCCCGGTACTCCTTCCATTCGTTTTGGAGTTGTAATGGCAGTTCATCGTCCCAATCGAGTTTAATCTCCCATAGCTGTTGCATAAATATTTTTGCCTTTACTATCACTGGGGCAAAGAGACCCAGTGGGTCAAAGATTTTTGCCAATTCTGAGCACACGACCTCTTTGGTGATGTTGCGTGTTGCTTGCCTTTATGTGGTTCGTCCTCGCAGTTGGTCTTGTTTGGGCATCCAAATGAGACCCAGCGTTTTCACGCTGTATTGCTATAAAGTTTCACCTAGTTTGACGTCGTTGACAACGTCCTTTTAAGGGATTCCTTGCAATAGCTGGTCGTTGTTAGAGCACCATGCGAAGTTTAAGGCCGAACGGTAACAATATTTTATTAAGTTCTTGTTTAACTTGTATCGCTTCCTGAATGGTATCCGCGCCAGTGAGACAGTCGTCCACATAGAAATCGTTCTTTAATGCAGCAGATCCAATAGGTAATCTGTTTTGGCTCCGAGTTGCCAAATGATCCTGACATTTCGTTGCTAGGAATGGAGCAGATGTGGTCCCATATGTGACGGTTTTTAAGCGATAGTACCTGATATCTTCAGATGGATTTTTTCTCCAGACTATCATCTGATGTAATGGCAGCAATTATCTGAGGTAGTACGAATGCTTCAATTCTTTGCGTAA
Source organism: Drosophila tristis (assembly GCA_018150885.1). NCBI lineage: Eukaryota > Metazoa > Arthropoda > Insecta > Diptera > Drosophilidae > Drosophila > Drosophila tristis. The sequence continues at coordinate 423,730 of JAECWT010000198.1, read as the reverse complement.
ATCCGCCGTGAAGGGATTTTATTAGAACATTTACTCGTGCTCTGCTGGTCTTTGACTGACCTCCAATTCCTTTGATGCGTAATGTTGTATCATTAAGTTTTACTGACAACATTGATGCCATTTGTTCAGAGATCAGGTGATCCTGAATCCAGCAAGGCTCTGAAATTGGCTCTCTGTCCATTGTTTGCTTCTACTGCTACTTTTCCTGTAGCTAGCAGGTTGTAATTATTGTTACTGCTGCGCCAACCGTCGGTGCTCTTGGTTCTGTAATTGCGCCCGATTGTATGTCCAAGTGCAGCAGTGTATTGTGTTTTTTGTCGTACTTGCAAAATGTCCGACCTGGGCTTGCATTTGTTTTCTGGCTTGTTTTAAAACAGTTGACACACAATTTTTGCTTTTGTACCCAATTTAGTCGTTCTGATGGTGATTTGGAGCGAAACTCATCGCATCCGTAGAGCCAATGACTTGCATTCTTGCAGAATGAGCAGAGCGGCGTTTTCGATTTCCCAATGTTTACTGTTGCACATGTTGTGCCTTTTGGCTCTTTCCTTGACATTTGTGTCTTTTTACCAGTTCCTAATGATCTTTGAAATTTCCTCTCCAATTTCTTGCTGCTCATTTAATGCCTCTGTGGCGGCAGCGTGTTCCTCCGTGTGTGAATCCATTTTGCCTCTTACTTTTTACCTTGACCCGTTGTGAGTATTTTATTTGCTTTGCAGCTGGATACGCTCCTATTCCCAACCGATGTTGGTCAAAGTAAAAGTACGGACGACGTACTGGATGGAGGATTGTGCTGTTTCAATGGTGAAACACACTTGTGATCTTGATCTTCTTGATCGTTGATCGTGTTGGCTGATGATCTGAAAGTGACAGATCTGCCAAAGGCTCTACTTATTGGTAGGAGATTCTACCGTAAGTATGTGGCTTGCTGCCAGTTTGTGTTGAAGAGTCCTGGTCACTTCTTCAGTGTGATCCGTAGGTTATATCCTTTCCTGTCGCTTGTTGGACAGTTTGTGGACGATTTCCTGCGTCTGGTTCACCAAATGTTAGTGTGTGTTTGTGTGTGTGTGGATTGGTATGCATACGGTACATAAACCGTTTACAAATTTGTCGTCGCAACTAGAACTTGAACCAGTTGGACTGCGGAGAGGGTTTCCTACGTCGAGCAAATGAGGGTCTGATGACACGGCGACAGCCTCTGTTGATTGCAGTTGTAGAGAATGAGTGAACAGGCAGTGATGGGTCTGTTTGTGATACTGATTTTATTCAAAAAACTTAAATTATATTTATAGGTAACAAAAGGTACAGAAAGTGCTGAGTCTAGTAAGAATATGATAAAAGGGAATTGGAATAAATATTGAATTATCTTGGATTTAATATGATATTGTGTTATTGGGCAATTGTGATAGTCAGTAATTGCACCAGTGTTAATGCCCTCTGAAGAGCGATCGCATCGTTGGCAGAAATTGCTGCAGAAGCGGTTATTGTTGACTCAGCTACAATGCTTTGTCGTTTGTTATTATGTCTTCCGTTACATGGGTCGACCTGACTTATTCGATAAGTGTGTATTATGTAACATTAATTAATGCATAAATATGCGACTGAACACTAGGCGGGAAACAAGACCGATGGACGGACAGACAGACGTGTCTATATCGACTCGGCTATTGATGCTGATCAAGAATTTATATACTTGATGGGGTCGGAAACGTTTCCACCAATGTAAAATACCCTTTAACTGTTTTTGAATACGGGTATAAAAACACTCTTTAATCAATTTTAATCTCACTTAACCCTCTTCCAAATAAATTAACAGTATACATGCTAAGTTAATAAAAATGACATTTTAGTAAATCACTTTCCAATCCGCTGACTGAATTTTCATTTAACGATTCCGACCTCAATCCACGGGCTTTTGAGATGGCCACCTAGTGCGAATCGGACTTTCGAAGTTTGGAAATAAATGCCACCATTTTTAAGCCGAAAGCATTCTGTTTTTCTTTAATCAAGCATTCATTGTAGTAAAACTTCATTTGCCTTAACCGTTTGCATACATTTTGTGAAAATTGCAAAAAACATTTTTGTAGTTGACCTGGTGGTATCGCTTTAAAAATGTCAAACAGAATTAACAAAATCCCCAATAGATCCTATTCCTCAAATAATAGCCAGTGCACTATGGGAAAATGAACGAACATTTTGTCATTTGTCATATAAATAAGCTAGACCTCTACAAACTTGCACAAATGCTTGTTAGACTAAACTAGAAATTCGAAAAAAAATTTAGTCTTTTGGACCACGCCTTCTTTCTTCCCCCATTCATTATACATTATTCATTATACGAAATTGGTTTATGCTTGAACTTAAAAAAAATATAATTTGTTGATTGATTTATTGATTGTGATTTTCTTTGAATCGCTCCCACATGAGATTGCATTTCGGTAAGTAGTTGTTTATATAGGCAAATAAATTGGTCACTTTCTTTGAAATGGCATTCAATTGGCCTTCAGTGAGATAGTTTTCATCAAAATGTTCTAAAATATAACATTTTACAGCGTCTGCTTCGGGTTTTTTTGCTGATCTAAACATCAAGCAGCGCTGCAGGAACTCATAGAACTCATAGACACCTGCAAAAGTTTCCCCAAAAGGGGGGAAAATGGGCCGAAAACATTAATAGCATTTGATTCTATATTAATTGGCTAAAAACAGCTAACTTTAACCTTGAATATTGGTTGTGCCGTACAAAAGTAATATTTTACAGAACACACGTAATTCGTTGGTATACAGCTAAAAATTCACCCGAACAATAGACTGGTCAATTAATTAACAACACATAACTATCTAAAAACATATATTAACAATAAATCTACATACCGTGACCTGCTTTTTCCATATTTACATTTTACACTGTGCAAACGCACTGTCCACTGTATACAAATGTGGGGTTTGGTGAAAAGCCACAGAGAGCGGCAGAGTCTGTTCAGCTAACAGAGCCCGTAACAGAGAGAGGTAGAGACCTGAAGCGGCCGAAGCGGAGTGCCAAAGTCTCTCTCGCAAACACGCAAAAGAAAAAGCGCAGCATTCAATATTATATCCAATATCATAACTTCGATTTAAACATACACCCATTGTAACCAGAGCGAATATCTAATCATAACACATTAAAGGATTAAATATAATAAACACTGTCGTGGATTAATCTAACAACTACGGAAAACCCGGGGCAACATTAATATTGTAACCGCTTATTTATGCTTAACGTACGGCAGCGGCCGTTCTTTCGCCTCTTTATATCGCCTTCTACGTCTCGCTACTACCATGATAAATTTATATGTGACCCGTCGCTCTCTTTCAGATCTTATGCACACTTACACAAATCCAATTCCTCACCAACATTTATGCTATCACAGCGAGTTTGTTGCTGCATTTGCAAAATTATCTTCGAAAAAATCGCGCATTGCAGGACGAGACCCCCTTGTATAATTTCATCATGGTAGCATCTATGCTGTTTTCTCGCACTCTCTATCTATCGCTCGTACTCGACTCAGCAGCAGCCCGAGATTTTATCACTTCATTCGTTACCCCTTCCGATTGCATTAGGGCACGGGCCATTCGGTCCGCCTGCCCGCTTTTAATCTTTAATTGATCGTAATCATTGCGTTCTCACGTTCTACCGCCTGAATCTATCACTCACTTCTCTTGCATATTGAACAGACCCTGCATCTTCAATCGACATCGCTTTGATTTGATCAATCGGCACATCTTGCTATCTCTTTCGCTACATCTACACAAATAAACTATATCGAATCCGCTCGACTTCTTATTTTTCTCTAAATAAACAGCTAGTGAAAAAGCTCGTCATCTTAACACTCTTCTACACCAAGAAAACTACACACTAAAAACCAATGGTCGGCTAAGCGCAGGCTCATGGCAGCACAAAGAGAAGAATAGCGATCATTATACTAAAAACTGTTAATTGTAAAAAAACAAATTAGAAAATAATCCCAAGCATGCCTGTACTGCATCACAGAGGAAGAAGCCCTGATACCAAGACAGGTGGTGCGCTGCTTTCATCATGTCCAAAGACGGCCCGGTCGTTATGTCGTCGGAAAAGGTGATGAAGAAGATCCTCTGCGCCAGCTCGATCATCCCGAATTTTCAGCCAGCCAAAACCGGAAAGGGCAGATCCCACTTTACAGCCAGTCCAAGCACAGCAAGCCAAGCGGGCGAAAACCCACCCGGCAAATATATGTTTTGCAGAGGTGGCGATGGGCAAAACCTTATTTGGCGTCCTTGACAGGGGCGCCAAGGATGGTAATGTCCCTCGGGACAAATGGGCTCTGGTCGATGCACAGCTACAGGACAGATTTCTGGAGGAGCTCGCGGAGAATGACAGGCCACCACCTAAATGTGAGGACGCCGGGTGGCATCAAGGTACTGTGAAAGCCATCGCCTGCCAAGATGCTCGCTCGGCGGCCCTCTACATGCAGGCAGTGTCGGTGCTCAAGGAAGTCTACCCAGGAGCCAAGCTGCCGTAAAATGGGATGAAATCCCCAGCAGACCAAGGGCCAGAGCGGGGGTCTCGGTGAAACCTGCAGAGCCGGAGAAGATTCTGAAGGTTCTACAGGTCTGCGAACCCCACCTTCCTAAAGCCGATTGGAAGGTGGCCAAGGCGAATGAGGTTACTGGACAGAGGCGCCAGATAATCCTCGTCCTTGATGAGAAGTCGCTCGAGCTCCTGGAGAGAACAACCGTTGTGGTGGACTATGGCTACCGGAAGGTGACCATAGGTTCTATTAGTCCGATTCCAAAGGTAAGCTGCAGAAAGAACTGAGTGCGGAAAACCAAATCGCGGAAGTGGCGTCTGTTATGCAGTTAAACCTTCATCATTGTAAGGCAGCATGTGCTGCCCTACTGCTCCACCTAACCAATGGCGACATAGTCCTCATTCAGGAGCTTGGATCCTCGGAAACAGGATCTCCGGTCTGAGTACTCAAGACTATAAGCTATACATAGCTGACACCACAGGTAAAACACTTACGTACATTCTTGCAAAAAGAGAGTTATGCTTATTTTTTCTTCTTCTCATTCTCCGTACCGAGTCCAGCCCAATTCCGGAACCTCAGGTGGACAGACTGGACTCACTCTTCAGACCACCACAAAAAAAATTTTGCGACGCCTCAAATGTTGCGCTCGATAAATCCTGCCCCTAGTAAAACAAGAGGCCCGGAAAAAACTGAATGGGGACCTGCGGAAAACCACCCGGAGACTCTTCCACAGAGTCAAAGCTGTACAATTTTGTGCAGAACTGGTCCGAATACAAGGTCAGTCTGTCAACCTTGTGAAGGAGCAAACGGCTCCATCACAATTTTTCTCCCACGAATGGAAATAATTTCTTTTCATTCTCACTGAAGGGACAACATTCTGTTCCTACAAGGAGACACCCCAGGAGGGACTCCGAAATTTCAATTAATGCTCATATTTTTGTTATATTTTGTTAGGTTAAGCTTTGATATTCCCCATTCTTAGATTTAATTATACGACCCCAAGGGCCCATAAGTACCTGCATTCTCGTTATTTCAGGAAGGGGGGGAAACCGTGATCCGACGGCATCTCCAAAACGCGTCATCAACGGAAAGCTCCCACAACCGAGGAAAGCCAAGCTGCGAACCAAAAGCTCCAACAGCAGAGAGGGCAAAGCTCGGCCACCCATACCAACGTAAAACCGACACGAGAGCGCGAGAACAACAGCAGCCGCAACGAATATCAGTGCCGAAAACAAAAGAGCGGGAGAGCAGAGCCACCCCCGAAATGTCAAAGAGAAAGAGAGAGAGCCTGAACGAAACAGACGAAACCATAGCAACGGAACCAATACTATCGTACGGCCGACAATAGAGCACGAGAACAGTACAACAGCGGCCGCAACGAATATCAGCGACGAGCCAAGAGAAAGAGAGAGAGCGTGAGCGTATAGCGAAGAGGGAAACGAAGTCAAGAGACCGGCAACGAGGCTCGAGATCGCGAGCGTGAGAGATTGTGGAGGAGTCGGTTCTAGAGTGCAAAACGAGGCAGACGTGCGCGAAAAGACAATCGCAAGAACTAACGGCGCTAACAACCGGTCGGGCGTAGGAACTAACGGCGCTAAGGGAAGGCGAACAGCGACAGGCACGGCTCCACGCGTGCACCGGCCAGAGTAGAGGACGACGGTCTCACGCCCGGGGACACAACAGGGAAGGGTAAGCGAGTCTCACCGTCGTGAGTAGACGGGCAGCTGAGCGGTGCGGTAGGCTGCGGTAGCAAGCAGGGAACAGCGATGGATATACGCGCAACAGTTGGTTCCTCCTTACTTCTCCCCACTCACCGTAGCTTCCCAGAGGGGCCGCCCGGCGACTGCCTAGGTGCCTTCTGCTAATAATCTTCCCGATTCACGTCCGTAGTTTCCCAGAGGTGCCGCCCGGCGACTGCCCAGGTGCCTGCTGGGAATAATTCCACGATTGCTCGCCCGTAGTTTCCCAGAGGGGCCGCCCGGCGACTGCCCATGTTCCTTCTAGGAATAATCTCCTCGATTCCCGCCCGTAGCTTCCCAGGGGTGCCGCCCGGCGACTGCCCAGGTGCCTTCTAGGAATAATATTCTCGATCCACGTCCGTAGTTTCCCAAGGTGCCACCCGGCGACTGCCCAGGTGCCTCCTGGGAATAATGTCCACGATTCCCGCCCGTAGCTTCCCAGAGGTGCCGCCCGGCGACTGCCCACGCGCCTTCAGGGATTAATTGCCACGATTCCCGCCACAAGACCCACTCTCCGCCCCGTTGGTAGCTCAAGACTCGGAGTCCCGGCAAATTATAAATATTTCTGTAATTTCGACCCTGGCTTTCTTACAACCTATAACAAGGAACTTAGGAAAGCCAAAACCATGAGGCCATGGCGTAAGTTCTGCAGTAAAATAGAGAGTAAATAGAGAGAGGCTTGACGCTTGCGCAAAAAACTCTCGAAGTCGACCCCAACCTTGGGTTAACTGAAGAAAGCCGATAAGACATGAACAACGTCCAGCAGTGAATCGCTGAACCTTCGCCTGAACACACACTTCCCAGGTGCGTTGTAAACAGACCAAACTATAGCGCACCTCCTTCTGTTGCCTCTAGCTCCCTTCAAAACCTGTTAAGTCAGGAGAACATATCCTGGGCAATAAAAATGTTTAAGCCCTACAAGTCTGCGGGAACAGATGGCATCATCCCAGACCAACTTATCCACTCCGGACAAAGAGCCATAAATTGGCTCAAATGGATTTACGAGGGAGTTTTCTCTCACGAACAAATCCCGTAATTATGGCTTCAGACCAAAGTCGTTTTTATATCTAAGGCCTCGCACACTGCCCCCAATGATTTCAGACCCATAAGTCTTTCGTACTTTCTTTTGAAGACGATGGAACGGCTTCTAGGGCTGCATCTCAGGGCGAGCATTCATCCCACTATAATCTCTCATTCTTAGCATGCCTATCGGAAAGGAAGATCCATGGAAACGGCCCTACACGCGATCACATCGATTATTGAAATGTTCCTTAACTGTAAGGAACACACATTGTTACCTTTCCTTTACATAGAAGGCGCTTTTAACAACATCTACCCGACCGTCATCACGGGTGCACTGACGGACGGGGACTGATTTTCGGACGGTGACTCTAATTAATCAGAAGCTTTAATGCAGGACTGTTGAGGCCTCACTGGGGACGCCAAGCTCCACTAGGTTTTTCAGCAGAGGTACACCGCAGGGCGGAGTCCTCTCGCCCTTCCTATGGAACGTAGCAGTTCATGAACTGCTGTGGAAGATATAGGGGGATGCCACGTGGTGGCTCACGCTGTTGATGTTGACATAGCTTTCCCTGGGAAATTTCCACAGACGCTATGCGAGTGCATGACAAGCACTCTCATAAAACTGCCCCAGTGGGCAGACAAATGCGGGCTAGGTGTTAACCCGTCTAAAACGGAACTAGTACTCTTCATAGGAAGTACAAGATTCCGAAACTGACTCCCACAACCCTCTGGGGGAAGCGCTAGTTCCTAGCAATAATGCCAAGTATCTTGGCCTGATCCTCGTCAGGTAGACCACAGTGGCCCTCTACACCTGCAGAAAAACCATCGAACTTAAATGTGGACCTAGTGGACATTTCCAGGTATCAATCCCACTCAGGGAGAGGGGCGAACCTGGACCTGCAAATGCGGTCCACATATACACTGATGGCTCAAAGTAAAACACCCGTGGGGGTGGAGGCGTCTACTCTAACGAGATCAACATCATTTACTGCTTCAGGCTCCCGGATCACTGTAGTGTATTCCAAGCGGATGTTGTAGAAATAAACGAGGCTATCTCTATCGTCTCCAAACTTTCTTTAGACAGACACTCAGTGTGCGTCTTCTCAGACATCCAAGAGCTCTCAGAGCCCTTGGGTCAATATCGTCGAACTCAGCGACTGTTAACGACTGCCGCAGTTCTCTAAATGAGCAGAGCATTTAGATCTTTCTAAAGAAAGAAAACGATAGAATGAGAGCGTTAGAATAGCTCTGGCTGCTACTGAGCCGAATACGAGCGTTAGAGAAAGAGGTAGAGCGCGAGAGATGCTGCAGCTGCAGTAGCGAAACGAAGAAAGTGATAGCGAAACGAAGAAGGTGATATAAAGAGGATAAAGAAGGACCGCTGCCGTGCGTAGGCATACTTATGTATAGTGGGCAGTGCAAATAGCGATAAATTAAGAGGGGTGCCAAGTTTGTCTGGTGGTCAACTTTATCCTAACGATAACCCGTACCGTAACCGGAAGTCGATAAACCGGCCGTAAGTACCATCTGGTAATCCAGAGTAATCCGGGAGTCATATTTGGAGTCACGTATTTCAAAGTTTAACGCATGCTTTTGTTTCTCATTCATGCAACCACAATGGCCCACCACAGAAAAAGTCAGTTTCGTTCCATATAACAAAAGTTCAATTTTGTGACAAAGTGCAATCTCAGTGGAACCACTTTTATTCGCGAAAGTATATAAGTATCACTATTTTTTTTTATTAGTAAAGCTTTGTAAAAATTATAAATGAAGAGCTTTAAAATTTTGAAAATATTTTGAGACCACAAGAAAAACCATAATCCAAATGTTATATATTTGTAATAATATTGCCAACTTACTTTCGGACTTACTTTAGAGTTTTCATCGTTTGCTGGAGGACTACAAAACCATTCCGTACTAGCTGCCATCAAATCTTCAACCTTTGGTCTAAAGCACTTGCACCAAAATACAAATGGTATGCATATAAAGAAGAAACAGTTAACAACAAAAATTCTAGTTGTAGAAGTGCATTCAAAAATCATGCCCGGCTGAATGGCATTAAATCCGAGTTGATTTATTGATTTAATACATAATCCGAAAGTAGCCTTTAAAAAGCCTGTAAAAAACAAACACTTTATTACTGAATTAAATATAATCAAATCATAAAGAGTAATTAAAAGTTTTAAGTAAAGGAATTAATAAATTCCGTTAGCTTATTATATTTAATTTAAATTTTTTATTTGGGGCATGTAAAAGCCTTGAGTTGTCTAAGAAAAATTAAAAAACAATAAATGTTAACGCTGACGTTCGGCAACGCTGCTGCGATATCACTGCAAAAGGGCGCTTTGCACCTGCCGTTTTGGCTTTAGTTTGATCAGCCGACTGAGCACAAATTAGTTCTATGCTAATGTGTCTCCGCATACGGTTGCATATTGCTGCCTTCTCTTACATTTATTTGAATAAGAGCAAGAAATCGGTTTTATAAATAAATAGCTAAGTAAATAAATATTATAACGTAGCATACATTGTAATACAGTGTTTTTTTTTCGTAATAGGTCGCAAGCGACAACATATTCACCGAGACTTTTTCACTTTTGATTTTTAAAAGATGAGAGGGTGTGCAAGATCTGCCGGCTTGTTTTGAAGGAAAACTTCATAACTAATTTGAAACGACACCTGCATGAGGAGCATAAATCGCAATACGAGAGCGAAATAAGAGGGCAGGAAAAAAGTGAACCCATGAAAAAAAATAAAATAATTTCGGTGACTTTAGGCACAAATGAAGTCAAGGATGCATGCGTTCAGCTGGTAACGACGGAGAAAATGCCATTGAAGATCCAGAAATATCATGCAGCATGTGGCTGAAAAATGTGCGATTGTCAAGGGGCCATTGTAAAGGCAATGAGCCGGATATTAATTTCCCTCAAGCTTGAAATTGCATCACGGCACAATAGAGGCGTCTTGGGAGTAAATGTTTCATGGTAGTCACTCTTGGGATAATCGAGCTGAGCAAGAAGCACACCGGCGCCAATCTCAGTGCTGAAATTGAAAATGTCCTTGAGGAGTTCAGCTTGACGAAAATCCAAATATATTCTGTTAAACCGGACAATGCACTATGGTCCCAACGACCACTTTTGTTGGCCAAACCCCATTTTACAAAAGTTAAAAAAACACCGCGGTTTTGATCACTATGTATTAGGAAGGGAGTGAGCTTATAAGTTGCGTACCAGAAATTTCCATGATGGCGCCACATTCGCAAAATCAGCTGTGCAACCCAGCTGTTGTTGCTGAAAAGCACGCGTAGTGAAAAAGTGTCAAATTAATTAGCGTTTTAAATCTCTCATAAATTGAAAAATACGATTAGCCGATCAAATTTTTTGATTGAATCTAAATTTGTTGGGTTTTTATTAAGTGTTTTTTATTGTTAACTGTATCTAGTAGTTGTGAAGCCTTCGTACTTTTAAGTTAAAGTGAGTCCTTTTTTTTAGCCAATTTTCATTGAAAACTGATTTTTGAAAAGATATATTTAGTGAGTCCCATCTAGTCCCACCTTGAAATCTATTGTGTGTCGTAGATTAATAAATTCTTGTTGAAATGCATATAGTAGGAAATCAAAATCGAACATACAGAGTTGTTTTGCGTTCTATTTTGTTCTAAAACCATTACTTGTATGCCCAGAGAAGGCTAAATTGATTCGCAAGACTGTACAGAACCCAGTAGGAAAGCCGCAAACTTTCTGACCCAACGAGCACCCTGGAAAAATGTTTTCCACCCTGACACAAGGGTTTTTCTCTAGGTGGCAACAATTAAAAAAATAATTTTTTTCAAATCAAAAATTTGTGTTGTTTTTATGTTTGCTACGCCTTTATAATTTTAATAAAAATAAATTAAACCAATTTCTTAATAAAACTGTTATAAATACTTGCTATTCCCTACAATTAAGTATTTTTTAATATGCATTATTAAAAAAAAAGGCGGTGCCACACCCATTTTTTGTCAATCTTCTTCCTATCGATTATATATATACAATACAAGAAACTAATTTGAAAAATTGTGCTTCGTTTTCGAGTTATTAATTTTGGCCAACAAAAGTGGTCGTTGGGACCATAGTGCAATGGTCGTAACATTATAAAGTCTATTGAGGTCATGAACGATGATTCTGATGATAATTGCGATGATGACGAAGAAGAATTGGCGACTCAAGAGAACATTTACTCCACTGCATCGGTAAAGTGTGCTGCTCACACACTTTAACTTGCAGTTAAGGATATTTTTTTAAAAATGGTGCCAATGAATATCTTATCGATAAGGCTCGCAAGCTGGTTAAAACATTGAGGACTCTACTAACAGGTATGTAATTAATTCACGTTATCCCAATTTTTAAATTTTTTTAGGCTTTTAATTTCAAATGAATGCTTGCGTTATTGACGTTCCTACAAGGTGGAACTCGACTTTTGAGATGCTTGTTTCTTTGTTTAAGAATTTCTGTGAGAATCACGTAAATGAGTTGCTTTCATTTTCTGAAGCAGATTGTGCTGAAGTTCATGAACTGGTCCAACCTTAAAACCAATATATATTGCCAGACAAAAACTGCAGATGCGGTTAGAGCTCACGTTGACAATGAAAGCCATGAGAAAATCACACAGTTCAGCACTACAAGAAGCAATGGGGTGGAAAGAAGAGGCTTTAACGTCCAAAGAATTGGCAACATCATCCATCTATTTGGGTCCCAGGATGCGGAGGGGATGCTTTTTTCGTAACTAATTTGATCTATTTAATGTTAATTGCAGGACGATCTATTGCAAGCTACAATGTTAGATTCGCATGAGATTCTGACCAGCCTTCTAAAAGCCAGTTTTCGAGCGCGTCACCGAGTACTTTTACATTACTCAATGATTTCCTCAATTCCATTGATGTTGCTTCAGTCAATGAGGAGTCAGATGAAGACAAGGAAAATGAAATTCAGCTGGCCATCAATGAAATCAACAAATTATGTCAATTTATATCAATAAAAATATGTTGAATATGTAAACTAAAACAACGCACTGTGTCTTTTCTATTTTTCCTTTCTGTTATGCATTATTCAGCATAAGTAAATATGTATGTATGAGTCGCAATGAAGCGGCGTTCTCTCGTCTCCCTTTTTAATTTGTATTTCGTCTGCTTTTGACGGACATCTTTTTGACCTTCATATTTAGTCACAAATAAATACCACAACGAATAGGTTATGGGCCCAGAATTTCTGTCCGCGGCGGTTGAAAGTGATTTTTCTGACTTTCTGAAATTGTGACTCGATTGATTGCGAAAATGGGTTCGGCTTTCCATTTAATCGATAAGCTCGACAATGGACATTATAGTGCGTTGGTAATCCAAATGAAAAGCGTGGTCAGTAGTGTATGTTCGAGATGTGAAAAATGAAGAAGATAATGATGCGCAGAAGGCACAGATTGATTTAAAAGATGCGAAGGCTCTTACGAGTATTATGCTGTGTATCAAGCCATCTAGCGGGTAACCATATGCCATTAGGCCCCGCGCGTCGCATAAGCCCCTTAAAGCAGTTGTTGTTCGTAAAAATGAGCGAAAATGAATCAGTAATAAATCACGTAAATAATTTGCGTGCGATCGTGGAAAAACTGAAAGAAATTGACTTAACAGTTCCTGAAGAAATTTTGTCTATTCTGTTGCTATCGAGCCTGCCCGAGGCCTACGAACATTTTTTTGTAGCAATGGAGTCACGTGATTGTCTGCCAAATTTGAACTCTCTCAAAGTAAAGCTTTATGAAGAAGGAGATAGGCGTAAGGCAAATAAAGAATACGCAGAGAAAAGTGAACAACGAGCGTTCGTTTCGGGTGTTGGTCGTCGCGGACACAAGGCGTCAAAGTGTAGATCAAAGAACAATCAAGAAAACAAACCGAAAAAGAGAAATCGTATTTCGTTTTTGCGTGTGCGTCTAAAACTCTCTTTCCGAAGAGTATGGGTGTGTCGATAGTGGTGCCACGGCTCACTTGTGTTGTGAGCGATCTCGTTTTTCGGAACTAAAAGAGCACAAAGAGCGAATTGCTGTAGCTAAAGCTACATAGAAGCTGAAGGGAGCGGCACTGTGAATTTGATTTGGGAAAATAACCACAAAACTTGTCGACGTTTTGTATGTGAAGGAATTGCAATGCAATTTTATGTCGGTGTCCAAGGCCATCGAAAATGGTTTCTCTGTTGAATTTACAAAGACAGAAGCGCGTGTGAAAAACAATTAAGGCGTCGCCATAATGGTTACAAAAAAGCAGCACGATTAGTTCTTGTTCCAAAATCAAGAAAACAAATGCTAAAATGTACAAACAACCCAGTAAACGTGTGGCACGATCGTTTCGGACATTTAAACTATGGAAGCGTAAAAAAGATGATGTGTGAAAAAATGGTCAACGGTGTTAAAACAAGGCTATTAAATGACATGAACGGCCAGGTGTGCGAAACCTGTGCAAAATGCAAAATTTGTGTAAAGCAATTCCCAAAAGCTAGTGCAAGCCGTGCAAACAATGTTCTTGTATTGTTGCATACTGACATTTGCGGACCAATGAATAAAAACTCCTTAGGCGGAGATCGGTACTTCGTAACATTCATCGATGAAAAATCGCGCTATGTGTTTTGTTGACTTTCTGAAGACAAGAGACGAAATCTTAGTCAAGTTCAAACAATTTAAATCATTCGCGGAAAATCAATCGGGAACTCTTGGTACTCTTGAGAAGCGATAACGGTCGCGAATACTTGTGTGACACGCTTGAGTCATTTTTTGTTGACAACGGGGTGAAAAGACAATTAACGGTGCCTATACCCCCCAACAGAATGGTGTCGCGGAACGAGCCAAGCGTACATTGGTAGAAATGGCCCGCAGCATGCTATTTCATGCAGGATTGGACGAGCGATTATGGGCAGAAGCAATCAAAACTGCTGCATATTTGCGTAACCATGCAGAATCTTCAACTTTACCTGGCATGACACCGTTTGAAGTGTGGACAGGAAGCAAGGCCTGTGTCGGCCATTTTCGGATCTTTGGTGCGAAGGCAATTGTTTTGTATAAAACTCAACATAAGAAATTTTCGCCAAAAGGCGAAGAGCATTATTTGGTGGGTTATTCTGAAACAGCAAAGGCATATAGGCTGTTTAATCCCGAAAAACAGAAAGTGATTGAGGCACGAGATGTAATTTTCATCGAGAGCTCACTGTATAGGAATCGCATGCCTTCGTCGAGTGCTGCTGAATATGTGCAGCCGCAGCTTGTAGAGTTCCAGAAGCATTCTATTCCGGACGAAGAGGCCCTGGACGTGGCTAGTGAGAATGAATCCTTAGTTGAAATGGACGATATGCGAAACACAGTGGAGCCAGAAGGTTCCGATCGAGTTGACGATGACAGACAGTCGGACGTCGGACAGCCGATTTCAGAAGGAGCACGAAGGGGTCGCGGGAGACCGAAAAAGGTTTATACGGGTCGGCCTGGACGCCCAGCGAAGGAATATCACATGCTGAACACCATATCGGCTGAAGCTATTAGTGTCCCTGCTAATGCAAATGAGGCATTGACGAGTAATCATGCAGCGGACTGGCGTGCTTCAATGAAAACGGAAATTAACAGTCTTCTCAAAAATAAGACTTGGTCTCTAGTTTTTTTTTTTAAAAATTTTTTTTTTGTTATTTTATTTTAATTTTTTTTTATTTTTTTTTTTAAATTGTTAAGGGGAGGATTTTTTTTATTATTAAATTTTTTGTGTTAAAAAAATTTTATTTTTTTTTTTTTTTAAAAAAAGGGAGGGGGAGGGAATGGAAAAAATATATTTTATACTCTTAAATTTTTTTTTTTTTTATATGTAAAAGGGGGTTTTTTTTTTTTTTAAAAAATTTTTTTTATTTTTTTTTTTTTTTTTTTTTTTTTATTAAAAAAAAATTTAATTTTTTTTTTTAATAACGAAATCGAAAGACTGTGGGTGGCGTAAAGTTTATTAAAAAGCGGGGACGAAATAATTTTGTGCGCTCGATCGAATTCCAATTTTAACGATTATATTCTAAAACTTCATTACATTTCGTTCTAAGCCTAGCTAACCTACGGTGGCAAAGCGGGGCGAATTCGCCTTGAGCGAAAGAGCGAGCTTTTATTGCGCTCCCGCCTTGCCCTAACCTACTTACACTAGACTTCAAACAATTCAAAAATAATCTCAACATTAAACATTGACTACGACGACGACATTACGAAACACCGGCCCCGTTGAAGGCCTGAGCGGCTTCAACACATTGGTAGCGGCGCCAACTTGTGGATGGCCCGCCGAAAAATGCCCCCATCGCTCCTCCTAAGGTCGACGACCCTGACCATGCCGTCCTCCCCGGCGTGCGTGGCGATCACTCTCCCGAGGAGCCACTCCTGTGGAGGCATGTTGTCCTCGGCCACGAGGACGAGGTCTCCCTCCTTGACGTCGGGTTTCCGTTGGTGCCACTTGCCCCGAATTTGAAGTCCCAGGACATATTCCTTGGACCATCGCCGCCAGAACGCTTGCCTGACTGACGAGGCAAGTTGCCATCGCCGCAAGCAGCTGAGACCCTCCTGGTCCGGAGTCCGCAGTGCTGGGGGGGCGATGAGCGACCCGCCTGTCAGCAGGTGCCCGGGCGTGAGTGCCTCGCCGTCGCTGGGGTCCTGGCTGAGGGCTCCCAGCGGCCTGGAGTTCAGGACGGCCTCGATCCCGACGAGGACTGTGGCGAGCTCTTCGGCGGTCAATAGCGCGCTGCCTACCGCCCGTAGGAGTAGGCTCTTCGCAGACTTGACACCTGCCTCCCAGAGTCCTCCCATGTGCGGCGCTCGAGGCGGTATGAACGCAAATTCGCATCCTTTTCTTGACGCGAATTCGCGAACTGCGTCCGCCCCGTCCTCGAGCGCCTTCTGCAGAGCGCTGAGGTGGCGGCTCGCTCCGACGAAATTCGTCCCGTTGTCGCAATGGACGATCTGGGGATATCCTCGGCGCCCAACGAACCTTTGGAAAGCCAATAAAAAAGAGTCAGTGGTCAAGTCGGATACAAGTTCTAAGTGAACCGCTTTGGACGCAAAACAAACAAAAAGCGCGATATAGGACTTGTATGGGGGCCTTCCTCGAATTTTCAATGTCGTCGAGACGGGTCCACAAAAATCAACGCCGCAAATTGAAAATGGGCGGAGAGCACGGAGCCGGTCTGCGGGTAAATTTCCCATCAGTTGCGTCAGCAGTCGAGGCTTGCATTTAAAGCAGCGGATACACGATCGAACTGTCTGACTGCAGACCTCCTGAGCGTTTACGATCCAAACACTCTGTCGAAGGATGCTCACAAGTGCTCGTGGGCCGACATGAAAATTGATATGGTGCAGATGACGAACATAGCTCCGCACGAATTGCGAACGCTTCGTCAAAAGCAACGGAAACTTGGCATCGTATGATATAGGAGCTTTAGCTAGTCGCCCCCCTACTCTCAACAACGAAAAAGTACACCAAGTACCAGTGTCTTCATGGATGAAAGGGTTCAACCGCTGAAGACTAGGACCAACTCTAGATCCTTTCCGAACTTTCTCGATTTCCTCACGATACTCGTGATGTTGGATAACTTCAACAATTTTGCGAAAGGCTTCATCATACTCGGTCGGTGAAACCGTTTTTTCAAACGTTATGCTCGGGTTCTTACATTTTTTTATAAAGCGGAACATATAACAAAACACTCTAAGCAGCTTGAGGTGTGACGAGAATCCCTCGATGACATCTACCAAATCCGAAATTTCTACCGCAGCGGTCAGCCCGACCGCGTTCTTCCTCTTCTCCAGCTCGACATCTTCTGTAGGCTCGAAATGAGGGTTTTTTGGCCAGGTCTCTTCTTCATCCTTCAAAAATGATGGTCCTTCAAACCAGATTGACTGGACGATTTCTTTGACGTCACAACCTCTTGACACAATATCTGCAGGGTTCTGTTTTGTAGGGACATGCCGCCACGTAGCTTCATCTGACCACTCCTGAATCTCAGCCACCCTATTCGAAACGAACGTCGACAACGAAGATGGATGCGACCGAATCCAGTGAAGAGTTACTTCAGAGTCTGACCAATAAACAGCTCGTTCGATAGGGACCTTTAATAGGGGCTTGATTCTGTGACAGAGATCCGCGAGAAGGTGAGCGGCACATAACTCAAGCCGTGGGAGCGTTTTGGTCTTGAGCGGCGCTACTTTGGACTTTGAAGTCAACAATGATATTTTTAAACCTTCTGCAGTTCTGCTACGGACATAGACGCACGCTCCATAAGCTCTCATGGAGGCGTCAGCGAAGGCATGTATTTGGATCGGTGACATCGGATCGGAATACACAAACCGAGGTATGGATATCTCTTCCAATTGAGACAGTGTATTTTTCAACATATTCCATGCTGTTTCCAAATGCATCGGAATCGACTCATCCCAATCTAGTTTGTTAAGCCAAAGTTCCTGCAATAGGATCTTGCCCTTTATGACGATAGGACTTAACAATCCAAGGGGGTCGAACAGCTTCGATGTCACCGACAGTATGTTCCGTTTTGTCGCTCGGAGACCCATGACTTCATTGTCAATTTTAAACTGAAAGGCATCTTCCTTAGGCAACCATGAGATTCCTAACGCCTTAGTCGATTCTGAATCCGAGATCGTTATGGGTTTTGCTGTGCTCTCAGATGCGGTGATTTCAGGTGAGTTCGAAAACCACTTCGCTAACTCAAACCCTGCGGTCTGAAGAACCTGAGATACTTCGGACTTAATTGCCCTTAGCTCCTCTACGCATGCAGCACCAGTCAACATGTCATCAACGTAAAAGTCGGACCCAATAACGTCAGCAGCTTTAGGGAATGATAGCTTCACAGACTCACTCAACCTTTTTAAACACCGGATAGCCAAAAAAGGGGCTGGTCCAGTCCCATAAGTCACGGTGTTAAGCTTGTATAATCTCAAGGACTCAGATGGGTCTCTTCTCCACACTATCATCTGAAACTGCCTATCCGCTTCATTCACCATCACTTGGCGATACATCTTTTTCACATCGGCAGTCAGGGCGAACCTGTGCAGACGGAAGCGGAGCAGTGTTGAGTATAATTCCTCTTGAATGGTCGGTCCGACCATCAGAATCTCATTCAAGGCCACCTGAGAGGACGTCTTCGACGACGCATCGAACACGACGCGAAGCTTGGTGGACGTACTTTGGGGCCGAAGGACACACTGATGTGGAATTACGTAGTGTGGAGTAGAAGGAACCGTATTGTCAGTCGGTGACATATGACCTAAGGAGAGGTACTCTTCCATGAATTCCAAGTACATTTTCTTCAACTCAGGGTCACGAGACAATCTTCTTTCGAGCGACAAAAACCGCCGTTTAGCAACCTCAAAGGAGTTGCCCAAACAATTTGGATCTGATTTAAACGGCAGCCTTACTTCAAACCGACCTGATGGCAATACCTGAGTCGTCTTCCGAAAGTGATTTTCACATAACGTGTGCTCAGGCGAAATAATTTTCTTTGGAGATGGCATTTCTTCCAGTGACCAGAATTTTTGCAAGGTCCTATCAATGGAAACTAACAGCTCTTCACTGCAACTCAAACTGTTTGCCGTTTGGGGGGCAGAACTTTTGGAAACATATTTTCCCGAAACAACCCAGCCAAGAAGGGTCTTCTGAAGAGTTGGATAGTCAGGACCTTGCTTGATTTGACCAACAGCTAATAACTCAAAGAATGATTCAGCTCCAATCAGCATGTCTATTCTTTGTGGCTTGTAGAAATAGGGGTCTGCCAGTGGTAGGTTCTCTGGGATTTTCCAATCAGTTACATTAACTGACTGGTCAGGATGATAACCTGAAATTGATTTCAGGATCCAAAAATCAAAGGAGAACTCACTACCATTTATGCGCGACTTCACCACAGTGTGTATTTTATTCTTTACTTGAGAATTGGATTCACCAATACCAAGCAAGGTAATACACGACTCCTCTCTACGGATCTGTAAGCGGTGGGCGAGGTCTTCCGTGATGAAGTTTGTTTGGGATCCAGAGTCAAGGAGAGCTCTGGCCAAAATGTGTTCACCATTTTTTGTTCTGACACTTACGATCGACGTAGCCAAAATCACCCTGTCCAACGAAGTCGCATGCAGAGCATGAGAGGTGGAAGGGTGGTCCTGATTTAAAGGAGGAGACGAACTCTCTGGGGGTGGCGGCAACGCGAGACTATTATCAGTCACTGTGTATCGATGCAACAATGTGTGATGTGAGCGGCCACAAACTCGACATTTGGCGACCTTGCATCTTACAACAGTGTGACCCTTTTGCAGACAATTTATACATAAGGACGCAGACTTTGTGAACTCGAACCTTTGCATAACCGAGAGACGTGAAAATGGCGTGCAGTTGGCCACTACATGGTCTCCCGAATTGCAATAGCTGCATGTTCGCTGAGCTCTACTGTTGGGGGGAGTGGAAGAACAAGCAAATGAACTGCGATTGTGCGACTTGCTTGGCATGACTTTTTCTTGCCTTGGCTTTGTCGACTCTTCCGCAGACAAATGCTGGTATCGACGATTTAAAACTTTTTCAAAGTCGGACCAAAGCGGCAACTTTTCGAAGTCAAGCTGTTCTTCCCACTTCTGTCTAGTCACTGGGTCGACTCTGTTCAAAACGAGATGAATGAGCATTGCATTCGAAATCTTCGTATCGTCTCCTATCGATAATAATGAACCATAGATCGATGACACTGTATCGATGAGGCTTCTTAGGGACGATGCGGACTGTTGCGAGATTTTTGGCAGATTAAACAGTGCGGAGATTTGGTTCGAGAATATTAGACATTCGTTGTCATATACTCGCTTTAGGCTGTCCATGGCCTTTGCATAATTGGCCTCGGTGACTTGGAACGCCTTTATTGTTCCTAATGCTTCATTAGAGAGGCACGAAATTAAATGATTAAATTTTTCGATCACCGGTATACTCTCATCATTATGAACAAGAGTCTCAAAAAGGCTAATAAAATTTTTAAACTCCGAATATTTACCACTAAATTTTGGTAGTGCCAATTTCGGAAGTCGAGCACGAGTTGGGGCTGTAGAAGCTGATACCGAGGGCGGCGTATCGCTTGTTAGCTTCAAGGCATCGATAAGCGACATTATCTTTGCCTTGGTTACAATGGCCATTTCTTCCAGCTCGGCTCCAAATTCATCTTTGCTATCAATTTCTTCTATTTGCTCCTGCAATAGGTTGGCCTTGTTAATAGCAGAATTCAGAACATCGAGTCTGCATTGTAGCTCTGTCAATTGCAATGGAATCGACCCACCCTCTAATCGATCCTCTAAGCGGCGAATGCTTTTGACTCGGTTTCTGAGCTTACTTTTTAAGTCATCGAGAACAGACTTATTTTCTTGTGCCATTTTACTATTTATAATCTACGCGACGAAAACCAATATTTTTGTAGATAAAGAAATAATAAATGTTCAAACAAGAACGAAAATCGAGAACGACAATAATTGAATGTCGAGGCACGAGGTGAATAGTTGGTTGCAAGTGACAGTCAAAACGATTTACCCTCACTCTGTAGGGTAGCGCGTATTTTTCCAAGTGAGAGCCGAAAGCAATATACCCTAAGAATGTAGGGTAGCGCGTCACTTTCCAACTGAGAGCCAAAACAATATACCCTAAGAATGCAGGGTAGCGCGTCACTTGCGAAGTGACAAGAAAAACAATATACCCTCGAAAAACAGGGTAGCGCGTCACTTGGCGCTCCGTTTTGATCAAGCGCGGCAACGAAAATTCTCCCACCAAATACACAGCAAGCAACGGTGGATAAGCGAAAGCGAGAGACGAAAAGAATGCACCGGTGCAGCTGCTTGTGTGTATGTATGTATGTATGGAAGTAAGTGTTATACACCGCGGCTTGGGTTAACGAACCAACTTTTTGGCGAATTTCACACAACGAGAGGGGAAAGGGGGGGGGCGACAGTGATTGCGGTAAACGATATATATATAATTGTGCGTCCAAATAGCGGTTCAAATAGAGTATGGTATGGTTTTTGTACATATGTGTTATATGGTGTTATATATGTATGTATGTGCACTAATAAATTAAATGCATGCAAATCAAACTCTACTATATCATACGGCTGTGCCAAGAATTGAAAGCGAGGTGCAATTTTTCCAGCACAAGACAATTTATATATGTATTTATGTATGTCTTCGGCTCTAGCTTTCAATTTTTTGCACAAATACCTCAGGCTCTGCGTTCGGATCTTTAAGTCCAGCTGCCACTTTCCTCTTGCAGTCCGTGCAATCACAAGGGGCCATTCGTCTCCTGGGTTGCAGCAACGGTGTCTGATGGTGAAGCGGCAGGTAACCAGCAGGGTAGCAGCAACGGTGAACGAGCAGGGTAGCAGCAACGATCAGCAAGCGGGTGAGGGTATTGCGCGGCCGACACGATGGTTTTGGCAAGTCTTTTGTTATTTGATACACAACACGACGCGGGCAACTATACAATACTTTTTATTCTATAATATAGAATTAATTAGTTATATTATTTATAACTGTCTGTATGTATGTATTTTTGTTACACTGTTTGTGCTATCACTGTGTCACTGTCACTATTATTTGTTGCCTTTATATTTGTTCTTTATCGTCCACCCGGGGGCGCCATGAAAAATTAGAATAGTTTTTCTAATAACGAAACCGAAAGACTGTGGGTGGCGTAAAGTTTATTAAAAAGCGGGGACGAAATAATTTGTGTGCGCTCGATCGAATTCCAATTTTACGATTATATTCTAAAACTTCATACATTTCGTTCTAAGCCTAGCTAACCTACGGTGGCAAAGCGGGGCGAATTCGCCTTGAGCGAAAGAGCGAGCTTTTATTGCGCTCCCGCCTTGCCCTAACCTACTTACACTAGACTTCAAACAATTCAAAATAATCTCAACATTAAACATTGACTACGACGACAAAAAAATTTTTTTTTTTTTTTTTTTTTTTTAAAAAAAGATATATAATAAAAATATAAAGACTGTTTTTGGTTTGTTTTTTATTGTGGTTTGGGGCGCGCAAATAAATTTTTTTTTTTGGTAGGGGGGGGGGGGGAGGGGGGGGGGGGGGGGGGGGGGGGGGTTAAAAATATAATAAAAGAGTTTTTATTTAAAAATTTTTACCAAAAAGGGGGAGGTATAAAATAAAATGGAAAATTCGGGGCTGGGTTGGGTTAATTAGGTGGCCTATCAATCATTGATTGGGTCTCTGATGTATCTGGCTATCACCACGCGACCCGATATTCTCCATTCTGTGGCGAAATTGGCTCAACAGAATGCTGATCCCCACACTGAACATGAAGTCGCTGCCAAACGTGTGCTTCGATATCTAAGAGGCACGGCTGATCGGCAGCTGCATTGCCATTGTACTGGTCGTGCAATACATTGCTATGTGGACGCCGATAGGGCCAGCGATAACACGGAAATCATACAGCGGTTGGGCCTTCTTTGCTGCAGGAGCTGAATTTTTATTCGAATCTAAGAAGCAGAGTGTGGTTCCCTTAGCAGTACGGAGGCTGAATATGTTGCACTTTCAATGGCGTCTAAAGAAGCGGCCTATGTTAGCAAGCTGGTTGAAGAATTGAGTGTTGGCAAAGCTCCGTTCAGGGAAGATCTTCAGCGATAATCAGAGCGCTCAACATCTTGTTAAGAATGCGACCTTCCTTGAACGAAGCAAACACATAGATTTTAAATATCATCATGTTAGGGAAATTTTTAAGAAAAATTTAATTGAAATAGAATATGTTTCCACTAAAGAAATGATATATGATGTATTTGTCTAAAGTTAAGCACGAGAAATGTATAAAATTAATGGGATTATGCTGATAGTAATTTGAAATGATATTTGTAAAGTCAAACATAATGCGTTGAGAAGGAGTGTTGAATATGTAAACTTAAACAACGTGTCTTCTCTATTTTTCCGTTCTGTTATGCATTATCCAGCACAGTTAAATATGTATGTAAGAGTCGCAATAAAGCGGCGTTCTCTCGTCTCCCTTTTTGATTTGTATTACGTCTGCCTTTGACGGACATCTTTTTGCTCTATATATATAGTCACAAATATAGGTAGCGCTTGTTTTTTTCACATAAATCTAGTATCTTACGTCTGGTTGTAAAGACTTTTGCTATTTTGAAAAGATAATTAAAACAGCTAGAATTTAAGCGCCAACACTTTGTGATTACAGCTTACCGTCTGGGAAATATAAAGCATTGAAATGCAAAAATGATGATTTTTGTGAGGTATTTTTTAGGAAATTTTGACTTTAAAAACTCAGGAAAAGGATTATATCCTGTGTACTCTATTTTTTTGTGTATAGGTGCGCTAATTTGGCGTCGTTTAAGGTATCGCTCATTAAAATCTATGAAGAGAGTTTGGAGCTAAAATTCGTTAACCAAACCTAAATACCTTTTGGAAGGTTGCGGGCCAAACTGCACTGCAAACACGACCTGTCCTGAGTTCTTTACAACCAGACGTATGTAAGATACTACAGTCATATGAAAAAATAACAAGCGCTACCTCTGAAAAAAACTTTAAAAAAAATACCTGATTTCAAAAATTCTTCCAAAAAAAGTTCTGCCATAGAAAAAAAAAAATATCATCACACCATTTCTAAGCCCCAAATCTTTAAGAAAAAGTTGGTTTTGTTCCTTGAGGAAAAATCGTGTCGGGTAGTGTAATCAAATGGTGGATTTAAACAAAATCAACTTTGCACCACTGTTCGACTATAAAATATTAAAAATCAATGAAACAGATAGAACCAAAATAATTATCGAGCAAAAAAAAAAAATTCCCCACCAATGCATTGGTGCAAACATTGCAATGTTTAAAGAAACATTAGAAAAGCTGTGCACAAAATATAGTGATGTATTCGGAATGGATACAAACAAAAATTGAGATTGAAAGATGATGACCCAGTGTATATTAAAAATGACACAAGCCCTCTCAACCATATTGACGAAATTCAGTCCCCAGTAAAAAATTAATGGACGATAAAATAGTGGAACCCTCTGTGTCAGAATACATTAGCCCTATGCTACTAGTGCACACAAAATCTCTTCCAGGTTCAGATAAAAAGATGGCGTTTAGTAATTGACTACCGCCAAATAAATAAAAAACTAGTGTCCAATAAATTCCCTCTACCTAGAATAGACGATATACTTGATCAACTAGGTAGAGCAAAATATTTCTCATGTTTAGACCTAATGTCTGGATTTCTCCAGCTAGAACTCAAGACATATAACGTCCTTTTCAACGAACAATGGTTCGTATCGCTTCACGCGATTACCCTACGGATAAAATTAGCGCCAAAATGCCTTTGTAAGAATGACAATAATCAAAAAAATTATCAAAAATCTTACAAACGTTTTTGATTTGTGCAGAAAAACAACCTGAAATTACATCCAGTCTTTATTCTTCATGTACGAATTGACTTTCTTAGGCCACTACAAGACAAATGAGTACACAAAAATCCTGCGCAGGAAAAGAAAAAGTATAATTGCCTAAGCAATCTCTACCAAAAGCTTCAAGGCCTAACGTATATGAAGTCATCAACAATGACGAAGTACGTAAAGTAGTGATGTAAATATGTAAAAAATGTAAATAATAATTTATGTTTTTTCGAACATGGAAAAAAATTACAGAAAGATATGATGTTAGCGAATTGTATACAAATGGAACCTTTGACTTAGGTTAGTTCTTGCAAAGGCTTGAAATGCAAGCCGGTAAACAAAAAATGAGCCAACTCAAAGTGGCACTGTGGGAAAATACTTTGAAAACAATTCAATAGATCATTTTTAAAATATGGACAATAAAAAATTACGAACACTAACTAATAAAAAATAATAACAAAAAAGAAGCAGTTTTGTCTACATTACATGACGAGCCAATTCAAGGAGGATATACAGGCATAACAAAAACCTTGGCCAAGGTCAAAAGACATTATTTTGGAAAGGTATGACTAAAGAAATAACTGACACATACGCAAATATCAACGAGAAGGAACGTGTGAGTCGCTTCTGGGGACGCGACTCTACTTATACCCGTACTCAGTCAGTATTTACATTTTTGAGATATGCTTTTTTTGAATTTTAGAAAAAAAAAAATTTTACATTTTACATTTTTTTGCTACATCTGTTATCTAGATCTACATCTACAATGTATATTTTACATCTAACATGTAGATTACACTACTCGACAAAATCGAACTTTTTTTTTCCTCAAGGATCCAAACCGACTTTTTCTGATAGATATGGGGATTTAAAATTTTTTAAAGTATTATGGTTTTTTTTCTATGGCAGAACTTTTTTTTGAAGAATTTTTGAAAACTGGTATTTTTTTTTAAGCTTTTTTCAGAGGTAGCGCTTGTTTTTTTCACATAGCTCTAGTATCTTACGTCTGGTTGTAAAGAACTTTGCTATTTTGAAAAGGTAATTAAAACAGCTAGAAGTTAAGCCCAAATACTTTGTGATTTCAGCTTACCGTCTGGGAAATAAAAAGCATTGAAATGCAAAAATGATGATTTTTGTGCGGTATTTGTTACGAAATTTTGACTTTAAAAACTCAGGAAAAGTCGAAAAAAAATTATATCTTGTGTCCTCTATTTTTTTGTGTATAGGTTCCCAATTGGTAGTTGGGCCCGCCGCCTTCAAAAAGGTATTTTTTGTGCATTTTTTCCATATTTTAGGTTTGGTTAACGAATTTTAGCTCCAAAGTCTCTCCATAGATTTTAATGAGCGATACCTTAAACGACGCCAAATTAACGCACCTATACACAAAAAATAGAGGACACAAGATATAATTTTTTTCGACTTTTCCTGAGTTTTTAAAGTCAAAATTTCGTAACAAATAGCGCACAAAAATCATCATTTTTGCATTTCAATGCTTTTTATTTCCCAGACGGTAAGCTGAAATCACAAAGTATTTGTGCTTAACTTCTAGCTGTTTTAATTACCTTTTCAAAATAGCAAAGTTCTTTACAACCAGACGTAAGATACTAGAGCTATGTGAAAAAAACAAGCGCTACCTCTGAAAAAAGCTTAAAAAAAAATACCAGTTTTCAAAATTTCTTCAAAAAAAAGTTCTGCCCTAGAAAACAAAAAAATATCATCAAACCATTTCTAAGCCCCAAATCTTTAAGAAAAAGTTCGTTTTGTTCCTTGATGAAAAATCGTGTTGACTAGTGTTATAGATGTACCATTTAGATTCTACATCTCCTCCGCTAGGGGTTGCTCGCGCACTGAACGCGGCAGAGTGTGCGAGCGAGAAGGAGAATGAGTTTCGTGTCTCTGGCTGTTGGAGGCGGGGGAACCAACAGAAAATTAATTTCTTCATTCTGGCTATAATTATCATCCGATCTTTATCAGATTCTGGTAGATATGGTCATTCTCTACGATACGGCGCTTTTAGTTTTATCGTATCTTCAAAATTGTGCCTGCCACAGATTTTCGTCCTTTGTGACGGCGGAAGGGGGCGGGGCGAAATTTTGAAATACACTTGTAGCAGTGTGATATCACATGAGTCTTGAAACCAAATTTGGTTGCCCTAACTCTTATAGTCTCTGAGATCCAGGCGCTCAACAAGACGGACGGACGGACAGACGGACAGACGGACGGACAGACGGACATGGCTATATCGACTCGGCTATTGATGCTGATCAAGAATATATATACTTTATGGGGTCGGAAACGTTTCCTTCTCTGCGTTGCACACATCCACTTTTACCACAAATCTAATATACCCCTTAACTCTTTTTTGAGTACGGGTATAAAAATGCCAAAAGTTGAAAACGACCAAACAGACAAAAACAAAAAAACTGCCTGCATAAAATTTTTGGACGATTGGCTCCCAAGCCTTCGGGTCGGGAGCCGATAGCTTCGGCAGGCCACTCGGCTCTCTCCGGTTTGAGCCGAGAGAGAGCGCCTTTGCAGCTGTGTCGAATATAAACCGTGTGCGTGTGTAACTCTATGCCTGTATTTGTGTCCTCTGACTCTGACGCCTAGCAACGAAAATCTTTTTTTTATATTTTTTTTATATTGTATTATATTTTTTGTCATTTCTTTTTTGTGTGTTTAAGACTTTAATATTTTTATCTTATTTGAACTCTGATTTCCAGACGTTCCTAATAATTTTTCCGAAAGCCAAATACTATTCTTTCGAAGCAGAACTAGCAGAAAATAATTAAGAATATGTTTTCTATGTGCACTGCAAACGTGTGTTTCAGAAAACCAATTGCTGTATCTCACATCGCTTTCAGTTTGTAAAATGCATTGGTTATAAATAATTTGCTTGATATTCCGCATATGAGGTTTCTTTGTAAAGATATCGTGGAATATATTGTAAAGTAATTTTATTAAGTTAAAAAAAAGACAAATCCATAGTCTCGGTTATATGAGGGCTATGTTCATTATTGCATTTTTCTAAGGCAACCTCTTGGCAAGGTAACTGTTCTTTGGTCTCCGAAATTTCGACTTGAATTTCTCGCTTTGCCTCATCAATCACATTTATAAGCATGTTGTCATCATCCGGTTCACAGTTTCCACTTGTACTTTTTGAGGTAATGATTTTCATTGACAACATTTTTGAAATGATTGCTTTGAATTCGAAGAGCATTGGATTATTGTTGGTAACCCCTCTACTTCTTATTAGATAGAAAAGGTTCTCCAATGCATCTTGATTCAGTCGAGACAAAATCAAGAAGTAAACATCTGTACCATCGACTTTAAAATATGGGTTTTCCAAGCTCACCCCAAATTTTTTAAAGGCTCCGCGGTTATTTGAGCCTTGATCACATACAATTGCTCTAATATTAAGGCCCAATTCATGAGCAGCTTTGATATTTTTTTCGATTTTTTCCTTTAACTTCAGAGAAGTCAGCCCAGTGGATGTTGCAAAGTAACTTAAAACATATTTCCAACTCACATAGAGCCCCCTAACCATGAATACAGAAATTTGCTTGCACAGTTGAGATGTATTTTCCACATCATCATCCAAAAACCCTTCCACTTCATCTCGCTGTGAATTATAATGCAGGCCCTTTCTAATTGAGATTTCATCGAAAATGCTTACTTTTTACATCCATTTTTGAAAATATTGTAAGCAACGTGTTTGATAAACTCTCATTTAGGCCTGGGACCAAACATTTCACAGGAGCCCATCTACCCAAAGATGATTTAGACGGAAAATTTAACCCCAAATCATTTCGCATAAAATCATATGCCTTGGAAGAATAAAAATGTATGCTTTGAGCAATTATTTTTTCATCCTCTTGCCAGGAAGTTTTATTTTTAAGGAGCATTTTGCAAACCGAATTTGAATTTTTCATTTTATTCTTGTCTATCATTGTAAATATATTTTCCCGTTTACGTGACTCTTTCGAATATCGGAGCTTCTTGTATTTTTCGATCCTTAACGATGTTTGCAGCTTATGTACCTTCTTCCTATACAATAAAACTCTCTTTTTTTCTTTATTAAGTTCTTGAGACATTTCACAATACTTATTTTTGTAATATAATTCATTTTACTCCTTCTTCAAGCAGTTCGGACAAAATTCCACATTTTGGGTAGGCTCATCAGATACAATCATTTTATTATCAACGGGTTCGATGGCGACGGAAGGTAGACTTTCCATGTCTACGTCAAATTCCAAATTATTTTTTACTATAAAAGTTTCTTTTTTAAAATCAGAATATGATCCGATTTCGTCGCTATTGTCCGCAAATCTAAACACATTGTTTTCGGTAGCTTGAGGAAGGTTGTTATTGAAATTCGGTGCCTGAAACAATCTCAGAGTTGGTACAGCACCTGATTTTAATTTTTTATTGCCAAAATACTTATTTTCAAAATGTTGATTGCATATATGCGCTTTATTTAAATTTACATCCGGACCTAGATTACAATTTGCAACCCACAGACGACGAACATTTTCGTTTTTGGGAAATTTGAAAAGGCGTATAGGAAAATGCTCGGCGCCATTCCTGTACCCTTGCAAGCACGATTCTATAACGCACCTGGAGCCAGCTTGTCTATGGTCCTTAGTTGGTAATTCCATAATATAATATATTAAGAATAATAAAGAATATAAAGAAGAATGTAAAGTATGAATAAGATATATGTATGTTATAATAAAATAGTAAATAGGTTATTTATTTGTATTGTATAATATAGTAATCAAAAATAGTATAGTAATAATAATAAGAACAATATAAATATGTATGTAAATCATGATATTATTAAATCGCAATATCGAAATAGGCTGTTCGAAATCGACTAACAGCAACGCAATCCAACTCGCAATGACAAAAAAGATTTTCGTTGCTAGGCGCCAGAGTCAGAGGACACAAATACAGGCATAGAGTTACACACGCACACGGTTTATATTCGACACAGCTGCAAAGGCGCTCTCTCTCGGCTCAAGCCGGAGAGAGCCGAGTGGCCTGCCGAAGCTATCGGCTCCCGACCCGAAGGCTTGGGAGCCAATCGTCCAAAAATTTTATGCAGGCAGCTTTTAGTCGATTTGACGCCTCTATGTGTTGTTTGCTTAGTGATAGCACCTATATAACATAGAAGATTACTAAAAACGAGAAGGAACGTGTGAGTCGCTTCTGGGGACGCGACTCTACTTATACCCGTACTCAGTCAGTAAATACATTTTTCAGATATGATTTTTTAGAATTTTAGAAAAAAAAAAAATTTTACATTTTACATTTTTTGCTACATCTGTTATCTACATCTACATCTACAATGTATATTTTACATCTAACATGTAGATTATAGATGTACCATTTATATTCTACATCTCCTCCGCTAGGGGTTGCTCGCGCACTGAACGCGGCAGAGTGTGCGAGCGAGAAGGAGATAGAGTATCGTGTCTCTGGCTGTTGGAGGCGGGGGAACCAACAGAAAATTAATTTCTTCATTCTGGCTATAATTATGTTCCGATCTGATTCATATTCAGCAATCTGGTAGATATGGTCATTCTGTACGATACTGCGTTTATAGTATCTATGTAAATATAGATTATGCTCGAAGAGAATAAGAAAACAAAAAAGTTATATTATATAAATATAAACGATTTAGAAATAGCAGTAGGAGATAAGCTTTTATTAAAAAATGAATCAGGACATAAGCCAGATTTTAAATATATAGGTTTTTATACTGTAGAAAAAATCGGAGAAAGAGAGCCTTTCTGTGGTCGAGCCTTCCAGAGCATTATGCAAATTTTTTAGTCGCCATCGAGACGCGCGACAGTCTCCCATCTTTTGACGTTCTATGTAGAAAAATGAAAGAAGGCGAGAGAAAGGGGAATTCAGAAGAACAAAAGGATTGCGCAAAAGCATTTGCTGCGATGCAGAAGCCGACCGTGCAGAGAGCGCATAAGAAGAGAAACAAAACAATTATATGTTTCAAGTGTGGTGGGCACGGGCATATGAAGGCTCAGTGTAAGAAATAGAGCTCAAACTAAGGAAAATCAACAAAATTAGAGAACAAGCAGTGCAGCCTATTAAATGCGATGGACGCAGATAATTTGAAAAATAGTATGTGGTGTTTGGATAGTGGTGCGAAAAGCCATATGTGTTGTGATAAGCAGTTATTCACAAAGTTAGAAAAACACAAACAACTGATTGGTGTGGCTGAATCCGGTTTTCTAAAAGCTGAAGGGAAAGGAGAGGTTCAGCTGAAGACAGATATATGTACGCTGTTGTTAAAAGATGTTCTCTATGTTCCCAACATGAATGGAAATTTTTTTCTCCTTGAGCAGCGCAGTAAAAAGTAAATTTTTTGTCACTTTTGGGCAAGAATATGCGAAAGTAGTCCAGGACGGTGATTGTATTATAAAGGCAAACAAGGTTGGAAACTTATATATGCTTCAAGGAACACAATACAGCTGTTTTGCTGCGATTAAGGCTGTTGGTGCCTGAAAGGGATGGCCATTTGAATATCAGCAGTATGAAAGACTTACAAACCAAAGGAATGGTGCGTGGCATTGAAAATATGGTTTTCCCAGCAAGTATGAATTGTAAAACTTGCATGCTCAGCAAGATTCATGCGCAGGCATTTTCTGTTGCTTCCACCAACAGAGCGCAAGACATTTTGGAATTAATTCATGCAGATGTGTGCGGGCCATTTGGCACACAATCACTTGCTGGATCGAAGTACTTTCTAAGCTTCATCGATGACAAATCAAGACGTACATTTGTGTACTTTCTACGGTGGAAGGACGTCTTCAATAAGTTTTTCGAGTTTACAACGCTGGTTGAACGGCAAACGGGAAACAACCTTAAATGTATCCGGAGCGACAATGGCGGTGAATTTGTCAACAAATCGCTTGATGAATTTTAGAAGAACCATGGGATCGAGAGGCAGCTGACAGTTGCCTACACTACACAACAAAACGGCAGACTGGCAGGCCAAGGCTGATTCGAATAGGCCGCCCGAGAAAGGAGTACAACATCCTTGGCTCTCTGGTTTCCAGCAACGTGAAGATTCCATTATCCTATGAGGAGGCATTGAAGAGTACTCATGCAGCACAGTGGTCCGAAGAGATGCAACGCCAATATGATTCACTAATGGCGAACCAGACATGGCAGTTGGCAGATCTACCAACAGATCATCGGGCTGTTGGATGCAAATGGGTGTATAGCCTGAAACGCGGTAAAGATGGCCAGATTGAGCGGTTCAAAGCACGGTTGGTAGCAAAAGGTTGCTCCCAGCAGTATGGCATAAACTATGCCGAAACATTTTCACCAGTTTGCAGACTGGAGAGCGTAAGATTTTTTCTCGCTCTAGCAGCATAATTGATATTGTTTGTCAACCAAATGGATGTGTGCACGGCATACCTCAACAGTGACCTGAGTGATACGGTGTACATGAAGCAACCACAAGGGTACATTGAACGATCTCATCCAACTAAGGCTTTGTTGCTTAAAAAGGTAATATATGGCTTGAAGCAATCAGGAAGGAAATGGAATGCTAAACTAAATGGCGTCCTTATGACATTGGGATTTGTTGCCTGCGATAATGAGCCTTGTCTCTACAAGCAAATAGGGAAAGGTAACTTATCGTTAATCCTGGTATATGTTGACGATTTACTTATAGCATGCCAATCCAAGGAAGACTTGCTCAGTATTAAATCGGCTATTTCCAATTCGCTCGAATGCGTTGACAAAGGTGTTCCAGAGCTGTTTTTGAGTATGGAGGTGCACCGTGAAGGTGCATTGGCAATATATCAAGGAACTATTGCAAGCTCACGGCATGGAGAAATGTAGACCAGTGGCTACTCCGTTGGATGCGGGTTTCCAGGTAGATTGTACTGATGGGCAGTGCCAAAGAGTTGATCCTGTCAAGTATCAATCCATGATTGGTGAGCTGATGTGGCTGGCACTCACAGCCAGGCCTGACATTTTGCATTCAGTTGCAAAGTTGGCTCAGAGAAATCAAGATCCGCACGCTGAGCATCTGGCTGGCGTAAAACACGTTCTAAGGTACCTAGGAACAACTGTCAATTTCAAATTACACTACAAAGAGTGTCATAAGCCTCTGACTGGATATGTGGATGCGGATTAGGGCGGAGACCGAACTAACCGGAAGTCCTATACGGGCTACGTTTATTTTTTGGCAGGTGG
Source organism: Drosophila tristis (assembly GCA_018150885.1). Taxonomy (NCBI): domain Eukaryota; kingdom Metazoa; phylum Arthropoda; class Insecta; order Diptera; family Drosophilidae; genus Drosophila; species Drosophila tristis. The sequence goes on along the minus strand of JAECWT010000198.1, from coordinate 390,745 downwards.
TCCAATTTCTTGGCGATCCGAGAAACAACGAAGCGTGGCACCTAGCAGCACGAAAGCAGAATACATGGCACTGTCGGCTGCGTGTAAGGAATTCATATTCTTACGGCGCTTGATTATCGAAATCGGTTGTGGAGATAAAACTACAGCAACTACCCTATATGGCGATAATCTGAGCGCGCAGGAGCTGGCTAAGAACCCAGTTCATCACTCAAGGACCAAGCATATTGATATAAGATACCTTTTCGTTTGTCAGGTTGTAGAAGAGGGTCAAGTTAACTGAAAGTATGCTAGTACAAACGATATGATTGCTGATGTCTTGACCAAGAAAAATCTCCCTAAGAGAAAGCATGTTGAATTTACTAAAATGTTATGTTTAAATTGTATCAAAAGAATTTGTAAGCATGCTCGCATTGAGGAAGGGTGTTGAAAATTACCATTGCTATCAATGCACGCATGTATTGACACACATATGTATATGTATGAGTGATATTATCTTCTTTTTACTTTTTGTTTTCTTCTTGGTTTCCATCTGCCTGCGAGCAGAACTTCTCAGTCAGTCATAAATAAACATTGCAAATGAACGAACGCAACGGCTGCCTCTTTTCTGTTAAAATATAATTTCCACGGTATTGGTCAAACTCTGTTCAACAACATAAACTATGATTAAAATTAAACGAAAGAAGGGGATATAAGAACTAATTAATAACTAGAGGATTGTAGGTACAGGTATATTATACTGGCTATAATTTTAAGGGATAATTCAGGGGATAGGGTATGATAAAGATTATTATAATTAGAGCATAAAATATGACAAGGGTTGTGTTGAGCGTAATCAGACCTACAGAAGGCTAAACGAAACGGGCGAAAGGTACGGGTCTAAAGGGTCTAAGGGGAACACAGAAGTCAAGCTGGCCAAGAATTGATTCTGGGTCAACAAACCCAACTAGGAGCTTGTGTAGAAACATAACGCCGTTACAAATTCTGCGATGGCGCAATAAAGGGAGGTATAAAAGTTGTAGCCTCGATTTATAAGTTGGCAAGATTCTATCCGAGTCCCAGTTAAAAATAACGTAAAGCAAAATTGTTTTTGGACCAATTCGAGAATGGACTCTTGCTCCTTGTACTGTGGACTCCACACACAAGAACAATATTCCAGAATCGGACAGTGTTTTGGTGAAAGGTCATAACTTTGCACTTAGAATGCGAGTTCCAATCGGAAAAATAACAACCGATTTTATCGTAGGTCATTAACAAACACATTAAATAGCAGCGGCCCTAAATGACCTCCTTGAGGAACACCTGATGTTACATTGACAACATTTGACAAAACATTACTGAACAAAACACGCTGTGTGCGGTTCGACAGATACGACGAAATCCAATTTACGAGATTTGAAGGAAAACCTAACAGAGAGAGTTTATGGATCAGCAAAGTATGATTAACAGAATCGAAAGCCTTGCTGAAATCTGTTCAAATTACACCCGCTTGATAGAAGCTTTGATAGTCTAGGTTGATTAGAGACCAGAACTCTAGAAGGTTAGTCGATGTTGATCGATGTCTACAAAAACCATGTTGCAAAGATGATATCAAACTACAGCATGAGTATTGCAATTGCCCGAGCAACTTTGGAATAGCAATTGTTTTGCAATACCGCGGTAGTTTTCGATGTTAGATCTGGACCCTTTTTTATGATGAGGAATTATATAGGATTCGTTGTAAATCACGGAGCGGCGAGAGAGCTCCAAAAATAAATTAAAAGGAAGATCAAAGGTTGAGATAGGGCTTGAGCACAATAGTTTAGAATGCAGCTCGGAACTTTATCCGGACCCGCAGAGAAAGAGATGTCAATCGATGACAAACCTTCAAAAACTAAGCTTTTTTCGAAGAAAGGAAGAATGCAAACAACGCATTAGGTAGATGGTATGGATACATTGAAACGATATAAGTACTCAAAAACTCGACAACTATAGATAACGTTGGATGATGGTTTAAATAAACAACGGAATCAGATCTAGGAGGAATATATGAACAGGTCAAAAAGATAAATGCCACTCCAACACGCTGAAATTAATTCAATACCGTGGAAGCCGCTAAATAGAAATACCTCGGACGAAAAGTCAGTATTTACTGCATTTTCTATAGGTAGTGAATTTGTGGACAAAAATTAAGCCAGGATTCAGTTAAAGCGGTAGCGTAAAAATCAAAAGAGGCACTATCCGTGTTTTTTGGTCAATTTACCTTGAAGGCTGCGTACGGCCTGATATTGGATGGAGAAATGGTTACTTAGTTTTTTAAGGTCTTAGGAACAGTGACTCTGGGACTCTGGGTAGAATTTGTTGGAAGAAATTCATGCATAATGTATGCTCAGGCCATGCGGACGGATCCAGAGAAGAATTTAAATTAAATTAAATTTAGTTATAATGAAATTCTTAGGAGGTGTTTTGAGACAAGAACAAAGATGTAGTTTGACATCTTCCGTTGGGCTTCTGGCATGGGACGAGAGACAAAAATTGATTTGAGTGAAACCACTACCCTGAGTGGTAATCCAGAAAAGCGAACTGGTGGAGCTACTCCCAATAGTGTCAGTGCGGGAGCTGAAGAACTAGAAGAGGCGGAAGATTAATCCGCTACCGATACAACAGAAATCGGGGGACCATGATTAGCCGGTTGATGCTGGATGCTGTTGTGGAAGGCAACATCACTGGCAACTGACTTCGAGTTACATTGACGGAGGCATGGATGTTGGAGGCAACTAACATGATATTAGGCGCGAAAAATGCTGGTGGCTCTGACGGCGTATTGACTTCCATTGGTGAAGGCTGTAACGAACCATAGTTCCCATTGATCACAAGGGGTATAGGCACGTTACTTACTAAGTATATAAATAAATAATATAAATAAAGAGCCAATGAAATTCCTCTCCCACGGTACCGGTGAACACGATCACCTTACCTGCGACATTGGATACTTGTTGGGAGGCGATTGACCTAAGTAGCCCTCCGGGCAGTCCACTTACACACGGGAGCCAGTCAGCAGTCTCCAACTCCTTTTCCAGAGGATATTGGACACTAACTGGAGGGCTGATGATTAGGTAGTGTGTGATTCTTTCGCAAAACTATTCTTGATTCCATTCTGCAAGTCCTGTTCCTGATATGGGTATATTTTTGTTAATTTTTTTTTTCAAAAGTTACGCTTTTTTCACATAACTTAGGTATTTTCCATTTTGTTGTAATGGAATAGTTTAACATATCCTGTGTCCATATATTTTTTGTGTATAGATGCGTTAATTAATAATCGTTTAAAGTATTGCTTATTAAAATCTATGCAGAAACGTCTGAGCTAAAATTAGTTGACCAACCTTCTGAAAATCACATTTTACTGCTTCAAACGTTGCTGGCGCAACGTTTTCGGCCGTTTCATAAATTTTACTCAAAATTTTTAAATATATCATATATCATTCAAAAACATAACGTTGACAATTAAATTTTACCACTTTATACAGGAGTTTTGATTCGTGGTGATAGAATGGATATACCTGGATATACAGCGAATCAAAGTTAAATTTTTTCTAGCATTTATGCAGTTTCTGCAAATTTAAGTAGGGTAAGGTTTTATTTTCAGACATATACTTCTTGGTGGCATCTCTTCTTAACAAAATAAGCTTATGTCGGTGGTCCCACGGAGTTGCCTTCAACGGCCGATATACCCCAGAGAAGCAGGTTTTCTCGTGAGCCCGCTTTATTCTAGATAAGAAAAGATGGTCACATAACCTCTTAGAAGTCCCACAATATTCTTACCGCAGTATTTCCTCCTGCTCTAACCACGCGACAATACAAAAGTGCTGCTTAAAATATGGCGGCAATTCATCGTGGCCGAAAATATGCCCGTTCATTCCAGTGCTCAAAATCCATACATTTCAATATACTAGATGTACTAAAATACCTATCGCTACAAATTATCGTCCCGCGACGGCTTATATTAAATAAAATTGTTCAAAGTATGATAACAGTACGATTTTTTTAGTTAATGTAACCCATTTTATATATCGCAAAGAAATGCTTGTTTACTTGGTATGTATGTACTACATGTAATAAAATTTTAATGTCAAACTTTTGAATCTTGAAAAATAACCTTACAATAATTACAACACTACTCGACACGAGTTTTCCTCAAGGAAAAAACCAACTTTCTCTTATATGTGATTTGGGGCTTAGAAATGTTTTGATGATATTTTTTTTTTCTATGGCAAAACTTTATTTGAAGAATTTTTGAAATCTGGTATGTTTTTTTAAGCTTTTTTCAGAGGTAGCGCTTCTTTTTTTCACATTACTCAGGTATCTTACGTCTGGTTGTAAAGAACTTTGCTATTTTTAGATTTTTAAATCTTATCGCGTCTACCTAATCATGGTTGTGGAAATATAACTCTGTGCCTATTGTGTCTGTGCCTTAGTGTAGTTATGACTTCCCTCAGAATACGATCGTGTGTTTACCAAAACATCTTACAATTAATTAAAATCAATTGTCATGGATACCTCTGGCCGATCATTTTCATGTGCTTTCCCAGCAGACTCATTTTGCTACATATGTGGTAAGTACATGATGATCAACGAAATAAAAATCGCTTTTACCGAAACTCTCCAAAAACAGTATGAAGAAAACTTTAAAATCAAACCAGAAAGTTTTGTTGAAGAATGGGCACCAAGCTGTATATGTCAAATGTGTAGATTGAATTTAACAGCATATGATTACGACGAAAAGTAAGTAACTCTAATCCACAAACTATTAACATTACCAAAAATACTAAACATTATTTTTCTCTTAAAATTTTGTTATAGAACAATTTAAATTTGGTAGTCCAATGCTGTGGAAAAAAAACAGAAAGTCACGGTCCCCAATATTTCTTTTCTTCAGTAAAGAAAACTGGCATTGGGAAACACATGAAAATAGTTTACCCAAAACAATCTGGTTGCGGCTTTACCCTTCCTGCTCACCCTTTACAGGAAATACCACCACTAAAACGAAAAAAAGAGGAGATGTCATTGTTTGAGCTATTAGGCGTTTTTAATAGCTATTTTAATTAATTTTAAGAAAAGAGCCGAGAAGTTTAATTACATAACAATTTATTAATATTTAGTAGCGGCAGTACGCTTAAATACGCGTAAATATGGTTGCTGGAGGTATATAGACCGACGGTTCTGAAGATCAATAATTGACTGATCGCAGGGCAAAATGGGCCGACTGCCCGTGCCCTATGCATAACGAGAGCGTGAAAGCATTATGGCATAGTTCGGCTCGGCTTCTGAGCCGAGTAGAGCAAGAGAGCTGCTTAAACGCAGCAGGTGCAGCAGCAACACAAAGCAGCGGGAGACAGCTGCCAGAACAGCCGCTGCCGGGCGTAGGCATATGCTTTATGCTGCTTGACCCGACATACTCCCCCCGTTGGAAGCCTGAATTTCAACAGCATCTTTAATAATAAGGGGGAGGGAAGCCTGACTTTCAACAGCATCTTAAGGTGGAAGCAGACACAGCTTGTTAACGGCTCGCTTGGTGATTCCAGATGCAGTCTTCAGAACAGCGACTCGGGCGAGGCCATCTCTTCCGGGTAATAGCTCGACCACCCCAGCTAGTGGCCACTTCATGGGAGGCAGATTCTCATCCTTAACAAGGCTTCGGCGTGAGCCACTTTGAGCGCTGTTGCAGTGAAGTGATGTATTCTTTCTTCCATCGGGACCAGAAGTTCTGCTGCAAATATGAAACGCTGCCATCCGTTCAGGCGATCGAATTTTAGCTGAGTTACGTCAGGCTCAGCGAACGAAGCAGGAGGTCCGCCATTCAAGAAATGAGCTGGAGTTAAAACGTCCAGATCGGCAGGATTCTCTGAAATGGATACTAAGGGTCTTGAATGAATAACTGCCGTGATGTGGCATAACAGCGTACGCAGTTCCTCAAATCCAAGCACCGAGGTGCCTATAGCACGATAGAAGTGATACTTGGCCGTCTTCACTGCAGCTTCCCACAGGCCTCCAAAGTGCGGGGAGCGTGGCGGTATGAATTGCCAGTGAATAGCCAAACAAAAGTCCAGGACCGCCTTCTGATGGTCGTCGCTGAGAAATAGGCGCTTTAGATCCAAAAGCTCATTCCTGGCACCGACAAAATTGGTTGCGTTATATGACCAAATTTGTCGTGGTCTTCGTCTTGTGCATATGAATCGCTTAAGGCCGTGCAGAAAGGAGACTGTAAACAAATCCTTGATCAGCTCCAAATGAACAGCCTTATTCGCAAAGCAAATGAAGACACAGACGCAGCATTTGATTGGACCCTTGTTGCGTGCCTCTGTGTTGTAGAAAAAAGGGCCACAAAAGTCGACGCCTGTGATCTCAAAGGCATGAGAACCGTCTAGCCGCTCCTTCAGAAGATCCGCCATGATGTGCTCCAATACTCTAGGCTTCGTTCGGAAGCATCTTACGCACTTGTTTACTGCCTTGGTTACCGCCTTCCTCCCCCCAATAGGCCAATATTGGGATCGGATTAATCCAAGCAGAGCTCGAGGTCTAGCGTGCAGATTCCGTTCGTGAAAGTGAGAAATGATTGCAAAAGTAAGCGGATGACTGCTGGGCAGGATGATGGGACGGCCATCAAAATCCAACGACGAGTTTTTCAGCCGGCCATCAACTCTGAGAAGTTCGAAATGATCCATGAACGGATTCAACGATACGAGGGAACTCGATGGGGAGACCACCCCCTTAGCACGCATTGGCTTCATGTCTTCCCATATTTCCGTACGCTGGACTAGCCGCACCAATAACTGAGTCCCATGTTCAATGTCAGAAACAGTGAGTCCGGGATGCCGAATCCGGTTAACAAACTTGTGAATATACGATGTCTACGGTGGGTGGCCAGTCAGCAGAGGATCCGCAAAGAAAGGGAGGTGCATAAGCCCAAAGAGGTGACTCGCTCAACTCTACTGGAAGAGCCCTTCGCGAGAGAATGTCGGCCGGGTTCAATGCTGTGGGAACATAGCAGTAAGCAGTAAGTTTCTGTATCGTTGCCACTCTATTTGCGACAAATACGTTGAATCTGGACGGTTCGTCCCGAATCCAAGAGAGCGCAACAGCCGAATCACACCAACAGTAATACTTCCCTTTGAATACCTTCATTCCGGATATCTCAGATATGAGTCTATCTAGCAACTCCGCTCCACAAAGCTCCAGCTTTTGTATAGTAAGTGTCTTCAATGGAGCAACACGAGAATTTGGACAGAGTAAGTTTCTGCTGAACCGCTGACCCTTAGACACAACATAAATGCAGGCACCATATGCCTCAATGCTGGCGTCGCAAAATCCGTGAATTTCTAGTTCAAAATTCGGAATAAGCACGAACCGAAGAAAAAACTGCTACTTATTTCCTGCTACGAGGTGTTTAGTCCTGATGGCAAGCTTTCATCCCAGGACAACTTCTCCTTGTACAACTGCTGGAGAAAGATTTTAGCCTTTGTAATGGCAGGTCCAAGGGGATCGTAGAACCGGGCTATTGTTGACAGGACGGAACGCCTGCAGGGATGCAAAGACAAATGGGCAGAAAATGAGAATAAAAATTGATCAGACACCGGATCCCAGGCAAGTCCCAATGTTTTGGTAAAATCGCTGCCATCGTCGAACTTCAAATAAGTTTCCTTGTCCTCCTCAGGAACCCCATCGAGGACAGCAGGGACGTTCGAATACTGAGCAGTCGGAACTGGCCTCTAGTCGAAATTCCTGCAGTTTGCTCACGAGTGCCTCCTCCTGAGAGCTGGCTCCAGATATCAGGTCATCAACGTAGAAGTCACGGCGAAGAATCTCAGACCCAAAAGGAAACGCTGTCTGTTCATCCATTGCCAGCTGATGCATCGCCCGCACAGATAAATACCAGGCAGGCTTCGTCCCACAAGTAACGGTGTCCAGCTTGAACACACGCAACTCCTCTTGCATGGAATTCCTCCATAGAATAGACTGCAAGTTACTGTCCTCAGGTGAGACCCTTACACATCGGTACATCTTGCAAATATCTCCCGTAATCGCAACTGCATGTGACCGAAATCGAGTAAGAATATGGAAAAGCTTGGGTTGGATTACAGGACCGGCCATTAAAACGTCGTTCAGGGAATAACCAGATGAAGTTGATGCGGATCCACCGAAAACGACCCGAGGCTTGTTTGTAGAGCTATCTTCCTTTGTGTCGCAATAGTGAGGCAAAAAATATCGGCAAGAGCTGATTGACTCGGCAGGAACCACCGAAATATGACCCAGATCAAGGTACTCTTTTATGAAAGCAGCATACAGAGATTCTACATCAGGACGGCGATCTAACTTCCGTTCAAGGGATAAGAACCTTCGAAGAGCTTGATGGTACGATTCTCCCAAGAGATCCAGATTGTACTTTGCGGGCAGCCTAACCCAATAATCGCCGGTTTGTAATCGGCGGAAATGCTGCATAAAGTGAGCTTCACAATCTAGCTCTTCTTTGGTAGAATTTACTATGGGCAGCAAGTCTCAAGTCTCTCGTCTACGTTATCCTCCGCAGCCACGGCCGTAATGGGCAATAAGAGCAGAAGAGGTAGATGCTGCGATAGATGGTTCAGTGGTATTAGTAGCCGCCATAGACGCTGAAGCAGAGGACTCAGTGATGGGATGAGACGACGCAGATGTAGACGATGTGCCAAGTGGCACAGATCCACTTTCGGCTGCAGTAGCTTTAGGTCCTCCGAAATGCAGGAGAGTGTGGTGCCTGCGCCAACAGGTACAGCAATTGCTGGAGCTGCATTGACTCAATCGATGGCCTGTTTTGAGGCAATTTACACACAGGGAAAGCCTTTTGGCTGCTTTATGGCGATTTGCGGGAGACAGTGGGAATTGGGACAGTGGTTGATTTCGTGAGCGCAGTCATTGCAAAGCACGTAGCTTGATATGTTTTGGTTAATGACAACAAGTGTGGATTTAGAATGGTTAGGTTTTCTACTCCTGCCCACCTGACTGCTCGTCGCATATGTTGCCATAGCGAAATCCACTGTTTCCAACGTCCTGCATCGCTGCTCCAAAAACGAGGCCATGGACTCCCATGACGGAATCAAGTTGACGAAGGCTGAATCCTCTAAACGTTCCTCCCACTTGGCTTGAGTCGCTGGGTCCAGTTTACGAAGCAACACCTGTACGATAATGCATCCTGCGATCTGCTCAGGCGTGCCGAAAGTCTGCGCCCCAATATGAGCGTTGAACTTGTCAGAAAACTCCCGCAGCATCGACCCTGACCCATTCTCAACTGCCTGCAGCCCCAGAATCTCAGCAAGGTGCGCCTGAAAAACTAAACGACGATTATTAAACCGCTTTTCCAATAAATCCAATGCTATATTATAGTTGCTGTCCGAGATTTTCAGCACACGAACTGTCTCCGACGCCGAATCAGCAGCGGCATGTATCCGCTAATCCTAGCAGTTTCACGCATGATCGAAGCCTTAAGAGCACTGGCAATTGTTTCAAAGCTGTCGCACAGTTTGAAATTGCCCATTCAGCTTCTCAATCTGCTCCAGATTTACCAGTAGCATGTAATAGTCACAGACCGCAGCCTCATCTTCCCAAGCGGTAGCCAATCTTTTCACTTTCTCACATAGTTCCGTTGACTTAATCCTCAGAAAAGACACCCTGTTTTGTTCCCTGGGCACTGGAACGTCGTTGGCAGCATCTATAGCAGCAGCGGCTCTAAAAACGTTCGAAGCGGGAAGAGGAACACAAAGCGCAACGCGCGTAACAAACGGGTACTTCAAGCGCAATTTGTGTATACACAGGCGGCCGGTGTATATGCTTGTATGGCAGCTATGTGGTCGATGTCACTGGTTATGTGGTCGATGGCACTGGATCAGACGAACGAACGGCAATTAAGTGTTAATTATTATGTTGCAATGTAGTTTGTGATATGTACCAAATTGCACAAATCACGTCGGGGTCACCAAATGTTTGAGCTATTAAGCGTTTTTAATAGCTATTTTAATTAATTTCAAGAACAGAGTCGAGAAGTCTAATTACATAACAATAACAATTTAGTAGCGGCAGTACGCTTAAATACGCGTAAATATGGTTGCTAGAGGTATATAGACCGACGGTTCTGAAGATCAATAATTGACAGATCGCAGGGCAAAAGGATTTTAAAGGAAAACGTCAACATAACCCATTTCCGGACGAGTCATTTGGCGCACGCACAATTTTATATGATAAAGGATGACATGTGCTTTCGCCACGACAGAAAAAGTCGAGAAACATTTGACCTGAACAGGTATCTTACCTCAGATGAGGAGAAAAGTAACTGTTAAAAACATTTCATACCAAAGGAAATTGATCAGGTACCAAATGTCCAACCCTTTTTCGTTTGCTTTGTTCTTAATTGGCAGTTGGGCCCGCAACCTTCCAAAAGGTATTTTTTTCATTTTTTCCTTAATTTTTTTCTCCATAGATTTTAATGAGCAATACTTTAAACGTTAACTTTAACTTCTGGGGACGCGATTCTACTTATACCTGTACTCTGTCAGTATTTTCATTTTGGAGCCTATGATTTTTTAGAATTTTAGAACTAAAAAAAAAATTGTTTATTTATTTTCTACATCTGATATCTACAACTACATCTACAATGTATATTTTACATCTAACATGTAGATTATAGATGTACCATTTATATTCTACATCTCCTCCGCTAGGGGTTGCTCGCGCACTGAACGCGGCAGAGTGTGCGAGCGAGAAGGAGCTAGAGTAGCGTGTCTCTGGCTGAAGTGGGCGGGGGAACCAACTGAAAATTAATTGCTTCATTCTGGCTTTAATTATGATCCGATCTGATGCAGACTCGGCAATCTGGTAGATATTTCTTTACGATACTGCGTTTTTAGTTTCATCGTATCTTTAAAAATGTGCCTGCCACAGATTTTCGTCTTTTGTGTGGCGAAAGGGGGTGGGGCGAAATTTTGAAATACACTTGTAGCAGTGTGATATAACATGAGTCAGGAAACCAATTTTGGCTGCCCTAACTCTTATAGTCTCTGAGATCCAGGCGCCAAACCAGACGGACGGACGGACAGACGGACAAACAGACATGGTTCTATCGACTCGGCTATTGATGCTGATCAAGAATATATATACTTTATGGGGTCGGAAACGTTTCCTTCTCTGCGTTACACACATCCACATACACAATTCTTTAAACAAATTTAAAGTCCCATATTTAACAGAAAAAGTCGATTTCGTTCCTTGGGGAAAAAAAAGTTGGCTATTGTCGAGTAGTGTAATTGGTTAACCAATTTTAGCTCAACAGTTTCTCTAAAGATTTGTAAAAACAATACATAAAAGGACGCCTTATTTATGCACCTACATATACACAAAAAATATAAGAATACAAGATATACAGGGGTGGAAAATCCGCTGGAAAATCACCTCAATTCCATTCCGCCATGCCACACACCGATTTTTCAGCGGAATAAAAATCGTTCACAATTTATCCAGCGATTTGATTAAATACACCCATAAAACACACCTACAACGATTCGAATCTTACTTTCCCATAAAGGTTGTACAATTGGAGATTAACCCTCATCTACTTAATTTAACATTATGCATGTTAATAATTTTAGTAATTCACTATTCAATCCGCTGACTGAATTTTCACTTAACGATTCCAGTCTCGATCCGCTGCAGACCGAGGTGGCCACCTAGGGCGATTCGGACTTTCGAAGTTAATACAGTAATTCCACCTTGTTTAAGTCGAATTCGGAGCAATATATTTAATATTAATTATATTGAAAGCATTCTGTTTTTCTTTAATTATGCATTACATAAAATAGCTCATTGTTTGCATACTTTTTGTGCAAATTGTGAAAACATTTGTATTCCTTTGTAAGTCTACCAGGTGGCATCTGTTCAAAATGCCAAAAGAGAACTAACAAACCATTTCTACACATTATTGCCATTGCATTTATGTTAAATACCCCTGCTCGGCTAAGTGCAGACCCATGGCAGCACAAAGAGAAGCAAAGCGATCATTTTACCAAAAACTGTTAATTGTAATGATCGAAATTGGCAGTAGTTTGAGAAGACAAACACAAAAACCACATACGTATCGTCAGAACGGGAAAACGAGTCCGATGCGCATCTGAGAAGCCTGCGATGCATGGTTTGTACTCTAATATGTTGCCTCCGTAGTTCTTCGATGGCCAACAGTCTCGGTAAAAGCATTTTAATTAAGTTTAGCATAAAATTCAGATTCAGAGTTGCCAGACAACTGCTAGAGTTGCCGAGTGCAGTGTTTTGTTTGACTCGCACGATATGGGATGTTTCTTTTGCTTTGAAATCATAAAAGTACAGCTCTTAAAAATCAGTTATTTTATATCATAAAAGAAACAAATAAAAACCAATTGTTTTGATATGATAAAATCAATCAAACTGCAAAATGAACCCTATTCGAATTGAATCTTGAAAGGTGTCAACCCAAGCCTTAGTTCGAATTTGGATTGGGACAATGCTAAGAAAAATGAATTCGCTCGGAATTCTGTGGCACGGCGGAAATTTTTAAGCGGAAATCCTCTGCGCGGTTTCCAATTTCACTAGTGATTTCTGTGGCACCCCTGATAATTAATTTTCATGAGTTTTTAAAGTCGAAATTTGAGAAATATACCTCACAAAAATCATAAGTTTTGCATTTGAAAGCTATCAGAAAAACACGGTATGGTTCCTTTACAACAAAAAAGGTCGTTTTTGTCGAGTAGTGCGATCTGGAGAATCGATCTGGCCGTTTATCTCATGTTTTAATATATGCCAACAAAATAGGAGAAGTATTTACAACAATTTTTGAGCATTTGACCATTTACTTGGTAAAGCATAGTATACAGCACTGCGGAATCGAAAAATTCTTGTCAAACTCCATATAAAAAAAACTGTGACAGGAATGTATCGTTTACGTATTCCTGGAGTGTGTATCCAGCAACACGAGCGGAATCCACAGATTTATATCGATAGTTGCCTATCGGGACCGTGTGTCGACTGAGAGAACAGCTGATACCCAGCTCAGAAATATATACTTTACAATTCTTCCTGAAGTGAATGGTGCAAGATGTAGGCGAAAACTGTCCGCAAAACCTAAAAGAGAGATGAAAACTATTCTATTTTGTTTTGCAACAATATATGCCGCCACCAACACTATCACTTTATCATCAGAGTGCATTTTTTTCCTTTCTTAATTTTAGCAGAATTTTACAGTTGGCTCTGTTTACAAAACACAGCTGATTCATCAACCCTGTTTTAGCTATGTTCCACACCCTCACGGAATAACTAGCAAAATTCCGTGCCGCAATTTTCCGCGGTGCTGGAGACAGGCCTTAAACCGACAACCAAAATGTAATTTTCTCTTGTAGGTAAAGGCAAGCATAACATTTTCAATTTTCAATATTTCATGGTTAGTGAACATTTAAACAAGCAGGTGTAAAGTGTAAACCCTCCTAGAAATATAAGGTGACTGCGTTTTAATAAGAAGAATTTAATCAATTTGTTTTCAAGTCCACTGTTAGACATTTGAAGTATCTGTGCATAATGCTGACGACCCTCTTCGATCCGTTGATCAGGACAGACTAGCTTATATTTCTCCTGCTAGGAGATTTCCGCCTTAAAGTACGCTTTAGCATTTTTACCCCTCTTGCAAAACTTCGGACCTTCCCAACGCAGGAGCTGTTACCTGGATGATCTTGCGCAGGAGGCTTACTTCCTGTTTACTTTACTTTAACACAGGGATGTCCTAGGAGCATAATCGATGACATAGTAAACGAGAATTAGCCGAAAGTAAGGCCTTAATAAGCGATGAATTTCCCTTGAAAAGTAAGGGCTTAATAATCGATGAATTTCCCTTGAAAAGTAATGTAATGTAATGTAATAAGTGATGTATTTAAGTAAAAAAATTGATATTTGAGGGAAAAAGGATGGTTAAAATATGTTTTCAAATATTAAATTTCTTTTATTTATTGTTTTCTTATAAAAATGTATAAATATTCACATTTTTGTGCTGTGTGTTCTTTTTTCCACAGAACCTTTTTAATTTTTTTGATTTGCTCATTTTCGTAAGGCCGTCGTGCTCATTCCGGGCACTTCAACTGAATCGCCCTTAAAATAAGATGGGTTAATTAAAATATTTTTCAATTTGTTAATAATGCTCTCAGTAGATCAGCCTGCATTTGCGCCAAAAACAAAACACCCGCCATGTACATATGTACCTGTTCGACTCAAGACTCGCAAGAACCACTCAAGAACCACTCGGGTGCTTTTTTTTCTGTTGTCGTTTTTGGAAATGAAAAATTTCGTCCAAAACGCATTTAATTTCGCAATATCACATTTTCATCATTTTTACAACGCACAAAAGACTATTTTTAATTAAATGAAACACTGCACTTACCTGATAATAATTTTGCACAAAATAAACTAAATCTGCGTCTCACTTTTCACCGCACAATTCTAACAACGTTGTCGACGCCGACGGAAAAACCGAATTCTGTTATGGCACGCGTCGTAACAGAAAGAAACAATGAAAAAAAAAGTGTTTGGTCTGACAGACGCGTCGATGGCGACATCGACTTCATATTCTGCTCGTCTGCCGTAGAGGCAGAGAAAAAATCCTGAATGACGCGTAGTTGACATTTGTCATCGCTCACTTCTGGTACTGCAGGAAATTGTTAAATATTTTCTCGTGTCTCGTGAGTCAGACATGCCGAACGGCCCAGATCCCGACCCGAATGGCCTGGCTCCCGACCCGAATCCCTCTGCCACACAGAGCCGAAGGCCCTGGGAGCTGGGACAGAAAACTCAGATGCGACACGTTTGTTGTATGAACTGGCGCATCTATATACTGTATGGTTAGTGGCAGTGTCCATTGATCAGCCGGGCCAATAACAGTGATTCGATAATTACAATTTTTTTCGTATGCTTGACTTACCTAATAACAACAGCACCATCAATATATAAAGAGAAAAGCGTAGTGTTGTTAACAAAAAAGAATGATATGATTTTAAATTATTGGTAGCAATACTGCTCTCAATGATGCATATATCATTTCGTTGCTCGGCAGGTGGGCAGCTTAAGAGAAGCCCTGCATCATTTTCTGAATTATAGTTCATTTTTTCACAGACATTAAAATTAATATAAGTTTCCAATTTTGAAAGGCAATGGCAGCGACATCTCCAGACACAAAAACATCTTGAATGTATTTTAATATCCATCGACCTCTTTGCTACAATGCTCATATTTGCATTGGGCTGTTTCAAGACTTTTAACCCGGTTCCCGCAGGGATCCTCTTTATAATGGTCTTAACAACAACTGGAAAATAATATGTTTATATAAATTAGTATGGTTGATAGGTCTATTACACACAGAGCACACTCTAGGGAAATGGAAGGAATTTTCGACAGATGTGAAGCATTGATTCACACTGGCACCATTTACCATCATTCAAAAACAGCTGATGAACTTAAATAACAAAACACAACATTTTTTATGTTGCTAATTCTTTTGTATTACTGCTCGCCAACGTTTGATTCCAGCCACCAGTGGTCGTAAAATGAACAATGCTGCCGGTTTCCTAGCCTGATATTCCCTAACAAATTCTACAAATATCTAGGCTTAATCACATGGGTGCAGCCTAACGTAAATTCATATACAGGGGTGCCACAGAAATCAGTTCCTATTGAATTTCCCCTCAATTCTATTCCGAGGTTCCACACACTGATATTGATCCAGCGCTTTTTTTAAATATACCCATAAAACACACTTAAAACAGTTCGAATGTTAATTTCCCTTAAAGGTTGTTCAATTAGTGATTAACCCTCTCCAAATAATTTAACGTTATACATGTTAAGTTAATAAAAAAAATAATTTTAGTAAATCATTTTCATTTAACGATTCCGCGCCCAATCAGCGGGCGTCCGAGGTGGTGATTTGGACTTTCGAAGTTAAGGCAGTAATGCGCCCGTTTTTAGGCCGAATTCGGAGCAAGGTTTTTAATATTAATTATATTCAAAGCATTTTGTTCTTCTTTAATTAAGCATTCAAAAAATAGCTCATTGTAGTACAACTTTCTTTACCTCAAACGTTTGCATACTTTTTGTGAAAGTTGCAAAAACAGCACAAAGAGAAGAATAGCGACTGAAAACTGTGAATTATAATAAAAAAAAAATTTGCAGTAGTTTGAGAAGATAATCACAAACATACCTATCGCCTGATCGTGAAAACGGTTCCGATGCCCATCTCAGAAGCCTGCGCTGCAAGGTTTCTATTCTCATAAGTTGCCTCCGTTCGATATCTGAAAATATCTGAGCTCTGTACTCCGCTTAAAGTACCGGAGGTACTTGTCAATCCCTCTCTACCAATGCCTGGGATTCCAAGTCTAAAGAAGACGGGGAAGGAGACTCGTTCGGTCCACCGTCTACAGACAGATACTACTGCGATTCTATCTATCAGATTACCGAATCTGGTTCAGACAGGATCATTATTATAGCCAGAATGAGGAAATTTATTTTCGGTTGTTTACCACGCCCCTCTCAGAGCATCAGACGCTAATTATTCTCTATCTCGCTCGCACGCACTCTTCCCTGTCACTAACCATACAATAGATTTAAAATATACCGCTGACCTCCGTTTTTTGCGATTACGATTTTGGAGCAATTTTTACGAATTGAAATTGTGTGCGCTCCGATATTTGTCTTGAAGAAAATCTTTGTTTGGTTTGAAAACGGAAATATTTTAGTTAAATATGCCATCGTTTTGTCAATCGGCTTATATTATACCATAACAAAAAATCTGTGATTTAAGAACAGACGTTTTTTTTTCTTCGTCTCGACTCGTCTGTCCATTTTCCGACAGTAAACTAATTTTCTAGCGGACCCGACAGTTGTTGTGCTGTCTTAACTATAAATACTGATTTCGAATTTGTATAATTAACTACAAAATATTTCAGAAAGAAAGTGTTTATTATTGTAGTGCTTTATGATCAACAACATTCTTTGTTTTTTTCTCTGGCGCGTATATAAATAGTTTGGTTGGTACTCCGACTCTGTAACAGGCGGCATATAACTGGCCATGCGAAAAACATTGATTTTAAAGATTAATGCCACAAACAATTAACGACTGCCCTTGAGATTTATTTATCGACATTGCAAATGCTAGCCTCACTGGAAACTGTAACCGTTTAAAGTCGAATGGCATGTCGTTCGAAATCAAAGGAATCCGTGGAATCAAAAAGTCTTCTCCTTTATAATTCCTTTTCAAAATTATCGCTTCGATGACGTTGTTCATTAATTTCTTCATCGCAAGTCGGGTGTCATTACAGAGACGTGGCTGGTTTATATTCCGAAACATAATAATTACCGATCCGATCTTTAGTTGCAGATGATGAAGTGGTAGTCCGGGCAATTCCATCGAATTTAAGAACTCCGTTGGATAGTTGACAACATCATCTTGGTTAGTAACGAAATCAATCGATTAGTATGTTATTAATTCGCCAGCTATACTATTTTGAATCTGGAAATTCATTTCGTTGACATCCACGTTTTTTGTAGCCAATATAACTCTTTCGCTCAACCATACATGATTTTTAAAATTTTGAACAATGTTTGGGAAAACCTTCTCGATTAGTTGTATCTCTGTTTCAGTAAAGTTACAAAATGTATATGAAATGTGATGTATCCAGACAATGAGTCAACAGGTATTTTTTCATTACCAATATCTAGCAATTGTTTGGAAAAAACATCTCCAGATTGCTTGTTCTGCAATTCGACTCTCATGTTTATATTTAATTTGAGCGTTTTAACGTCTTTCCAAAAAACGGATGACTTTAAACATGCGTTAAGTTCCTCGGCTGGTGTTCATCGTGGTATTACTGGTAGTGTTTGTCGCAGTGCAGCACCAAACCGGGTTTGGTTCTTGCGGAAATCTTGCAACGTGCGGTCTAATGCTTCCAATGATTTTTTTGTGTGCCATCGTGCACTCATCCCAAACTATTAATTTGCTCTGTTGCAACACTTTGGCCATCGCAGAATTTCTTGAAAGGTTGTAAGTTGGTGTTTCATTTATTTCCATGTTCAACGCCAACTTGAGTGTGGAATGAGCTGTTCGACGAAGCAAGTGCAAGTGAGTAGTCGAGAGTTTGTTAATACTGAAGGCAGATCATTAATAAAGAGTGTGAATAGTAGTGGGCCTAGATGCCTGCCTTGTGGTACTCCAGAAGTAACCTTAATAGGTTAAGAGAAGGAATTTTTGAAGAGGACCCTTTGAGACCTATAACGAAGGTAGCTAGAAATCCATCTCAAAAGATTGGGCGGAAATCCTAAAAGGTCAAGTTTTTGTGCTAGAAGAGAATGGTTTACAGAATCGAATGCTTTGCTGAAATCAGTGCAAATAATATCTGTCTGCAAGTTACCTTGGAAGCCTTTAATGATAAAAGAGGTTAACTCTAATAAATTTAAGGTTGTTGATCGTCGCCTTATAAATCCGTGATGGGATGGATGAGATGTTGCAATTGCGGAGTTAAAATTGTTTCAAATATTTTAGGAATAGCAGATAACTTAGATATACATCTATAATTATTTGCATCAGACTTGCTACCTTTCTTATGGAGCGGAATAATAAAAGAACGGTGAAATTTGACCGCGAAAACAGCGGACACGTTCAGATAGCCTACCCGTTCGATCCAATACAGTAGGCCCAATATCGACCAACACTTCGAATGTAGGATGGTAGGAGTCTTCAGGTATAGTGAGCGGAAGGGCTTGGGTTAGCAACGCTATGGTCGGATCCGAGACAAAGCACAGATCAAGCAATCGACCCAAGGAATTTTACACATGGTTGACTTGAGACAGGGATGGGTCCTTTTATGATTTATGTATTAAATCAATAAATCAGCTCGGATTTAATGCCATTCAACCGGGCATGATTTTTGAATGCACTTCTACAACTAGAATTTTTGTTGTTTACTGTTTCTTCTTTATATGCATACCATTTGTATTTTAGTGAAAGTGCTTTAGACCAAAGGTTGAAGATTTGATGGCAGCTAGTACGGAATGGTTTTGTAGTCCTCAAGCAAACGATGAAAACTCTAAAATAAATCCGAAGTAAGTTGGAAATATTATTATAAATAAAAAAAAATTTGATTATGGATTCTCAGCTCAGCAGATGATCCCGCTCAACAGCCAGGCCAGGTCCAGCAAGCCAAGCGGGCGAAAAACCATCCTGCGATCAGATTGTTTGCGGAGAAAGGCAAGACCCTAATTGGCGTCCTGGATAGGGGTGCCAAGGTCCCTCGGGACAAATGGCATCTAGTCGATGCAGAGGTCCTGGACAGATTTCTGGAGGAGCTCGCGGAGAATGGCGGGCCACCACCTAATGTGAGGACGCCAGGTGGCATCAAGGCACGGTGAAAGCCATCGCATGCCAAGATGCTCGCTCGGCAGCCCTCTACACGAAGGCAGTATCGGCGCTCAAGGAGGTCTACCCAGGGGCCAAACTGGAGGCCGTTAAATGGGAAGACATCCCCAGCAGACCGAGGGCCAGATCGTGGGTCTCGGTGAAGCCTGCAGAGCCGGAGAAGATCCTGAAGGTTCTGCAGGTCTGCAACCCCCACAGCCGATACGAAGGTGGCCAAGGTGGATGAGGTTACTGGATAAAGGCGCCAGATAATCCTCGTCCTCGATGGACTCGTTACTCAGACCACCACAAGAAAACATTTATCGACGCCTCAAATGTGGCGAATCTAGATGGTACTTACGGCCGGTTTATCGACTTCCGGTTACGGTACGGGATGTCGTTAGGATAAAGTTGACCACCAGACAAACTTGGCACTCCTCTTAATTTGTCGCTATTTGCACTGCCCACTGTACATAAGTATTTTTACACCGTATATGCTTACGCGCGGCAGCGGTCCTTCTTTTGCCTCTTTATATCGCCTTCTTCGTTTCACTACAGCAACTGCAGCACCTGTTCTCTCGCGCTCTACCTCTTTCTCTTACGCTCGTATTCGGCTCAGCAGCAGCCAGAGCTATTCTAACGCTATCATTCTATCGTTTTCTTTCTTTCTCACTCGCTTGTATAAGTCCACGGTCAATTCGGTCCGTTTCTCTCATTTCGCTGTACATACATAGCTGCATATATTCGGAATTTCGCGTCCTACCCACACAAATAATCTCGATCTCCACGCAACTAATAAACTATCGACTTCTTAATTACAACAAAATCTAGCTCAACATTGCTGTGGTATGTTTGGTTTCCCAGCCTAGCTTATGTTAGGACGGTAGCTGGAGAGAGCTGCCAGTGTCCCGTGATGACTCGGATGACGGTGGAGCACTGTACTCTGCTGAGTCTGTAGAGCAATTCCCAGCATTTCGTCGATCGACTTGGCCAGATTGATCTGGAAATTGTATAGGTGATGGTTAGCTGCCATCGCCTGTCGGCAATTAACTCGAAAGCTTCATGCGTTAGTAGCCTATACGTAGCCAAAGGCATCGCTACATGCTTTTTTTCGGTAGGACAGGTATGGTAGTGCCCCGCAAACCTAGTTCGCCGCCAGCATCATTCCCGTCGATGTTCCTGTGTCCGGGGACCCATGTTAGAAAAAGATCTAAATGCTCTGCTGTCTCATTTAGAGAACTGCGGCAGTCGTTAACAGTCGCTGAGTTCGACGATATTGACCCAAGGGCTCTGAGAGCTCTTGGATGTCTGAGAAGACGCACACTGAGTGTCTGTCTAAAGAAAGTTTGGAGACGATAGAGATAGCCTCGTTTATTTCTACAACATCCGCTTGGAATACACTACAGTGATCCGGGAGCCTGAAGCAGTAAATGATGTTGATCTCGTTAGAGTAGACGCCTCCACCCACACGGGTGTTTAACTTTGAGCCATCAGTGTATATGTGGACCGCATTTGCAGGTCCAGGTCCGCCCCTCTCCCTGAGTGGGATTGATACCTGGAAATGTGTGGAGAGGTGATCACTAGGTCCACATTTAAGTTCGATGGTTTTTCTGTAGGTGTAGAGGGCCACTGTGGCTTCCTGTCGAGGATCAGGCCAAGATACTTGGCATTATTGCTAGGAACTAGCGCTTCCCCCAGAGGGTTGTGGGAGTCAGTTTCGGAATCTTGTACTTCCTATGAAGAGTACTAGTTCCGTTTTAGACGGGTTAACACCTAGCCCGCATTTGTCTGCCCACTGGGGCAGTTTTATGAGAGTGCTTGTCATGCACTCGCATAGCGTCTGTGGAAATTTCCCAGGGAAAGCTATGTCAACATCAACAGCGTGAGCCACCACGTGACATCCCCCTATATCTTCCACAGCAGTTCATGAACTGCTACGTTCCATAGGAAGGGCGAGAGGACTCCGCCCTGCGGTGTACCTCTGCGGAAAAACCTAGTGGACCTTGGCGTCCCCAGTGAGGCCTCAACAGTCCTGCATTAAAGCTTCTGATCAAGGAGTCTCACCGTCCGAAAATCAGTCCCCAGCTCCGTTAGTGCACCCGTGATGACGGTCGGGTAGATGTTGTTAAAACTGCCTTCTATGTAAAGGAAAGATAACAATGTGTGTTCCTTACAGTTAAGGGACATTTCAATGATCGATGTGATCGCGTGCAGGGCCGTTTCGATGGATCTTCCTTTCCGATAGGCATGCTGTTGAGCTATTGAGCCTTTTCAATAGCGTAGAGTTAAGTCGAAAATTTGTACTTTGATTAATTCACAACACAGTTTGATTGATTATATTAGTTTTATTTATTTGCCATGCAAGGCGAGTGGGAAGAGTATGGGAAAGAGTTAGCAACAGGCGGAATCGTGGTGGACCGTGTTGAAGCGAGAACAAATGGGTTTTTTTTGTAAAGAGTAGTAATGATATGGCAGGTCACTGTGCCAACCGACGATACGTTGTTTGTTTGATGATACGAGATTTCGAAGTGCCTCTGCTGTGCAGACGAGCCTCCCTCACAGCCTTCGTCGGCTGACGATTTTCGGGAAGGGGCATATGACTCAAGAGCGTAGAGTCAGGCGGACAATGTTGTGCATAAGAGCTTAGCTCTGCTCTCTTTGCGCTGCCATGGGGCGGCGCTTAGCCGAACATTCTCCCCTCGTTGAAGAGCACGTATCTTCGACATCCTTCTTTGGCAGTATACACAGCTTTGCGATAGCCCTCGTGGTGCTCCCAGTAACCATTTTGAGCTCAGCTACCCTGGAAACGCCATCTCTGCCGATCAGTTTCGTCACCCTTCCCAGCGGCCACTTAAGTGGAGGCAAGTTCTCGTTCTTTACGAGGACCACGTCGCCGACGCTGAGGTTAGGCTGCTCAGTCCTCCATTTTGCCCTCTCCTGCAGAAGCGTGAGGTGCCCCTCTCGCCAGCGAGACCAGGAAGTCGACCTGCTGCGATCAAGACGATTGAAGTTGAGTCCAGTCACATCTGGTTCTGCGAAGGTACGGATTGGAGCAGTACCTAAGAAATGCGCATGTGTTAGCACGTCTAAGTCGTCGGGACGTTTTGAAATGGGAAGCAATGGCCCTGAATTTATTATGGCAGTGATATGGCACACAAGCGTTCTCAGGTCATCAAAGCACAGCAAGGAGCTGCAAGCGGAATGATAGAAATGATGTTTGGCTGTTATAACCGCAGCCTCCCAGAGTCCGCCAAAGTGGGGAGAGCGAGGGGGAATAAACCGCCAGTCGATATGATCCACAACGCAAAACTCCTGAACTTCCTTCATATGCCTTTCAGCCAGGAACGGCTTCTTCAACTTCGCCAACTCGTTCTTTGCTCCCACAAAGGTGCTTGCGTTATCGGACCAAATTTCCCTCGGCCAACCGCGAGTTAAAATGAATGACTATAGAGCGCTTATGAACGCTGGCGTCTATAAATCCTGCACAAGCTCCAAATGAACGGCCTTGGTGGCAAAGCATATGAAGAGGCATATGTAGCATTTGATGGGTGGTCTGGTCCGCACCTCACTCTTATAAAAGAACGGACCACAAAAATCCACACCGGTGACTGCAAAAACGTACGACGCATTCACACGATCCTTCGGCAAGTCGGCCATAATATGCTGAAGCAGGCGCTGCTTGGCCTTAAAAATCTGGTGCAGCGATTTACGACGTTGGCCACTGCCTTGCGCCCTCCTCCTCCAATTCGAGCAATGATAGAGGCCCAGCGTGCAGATTCTGCTCATGGAAATGTACAATTACAGCAGATGTGACGGGATGACACCTTGGAAGAATGACTGGGCGCCGTGCGTTGAAATCAAGTGATGAATTTTCCAACCGCCCACCGACGCGTAATAAGCCATGGTCATCCAGGAATGGCGCGAATGACGAGATAGAGCTCGACGACTGCACCTGCTGTTCGTCACGCAGAGTCTTGTAGTCAGGCCACAAATGCACTCGCTGAATCGAACGAAGAAGTATCCGTGTACCACCAACGATGTCAGCTGCTGTTAATCCGGACGACCTTATACGCTGCAAAAACTTTCAGACGTATCCAAATGTGCGCTGGATCTTTCCGAAGGAATTGGAGAACTTTCGGCCGTCAGATAAGTTTACGAATGGACAAATTGCAATCAGGACCCTCTTGCGCAACTCCAGTGTTGGCGCGGATTGAATAGACGCTGCTGGCCACAGAGGTTGCTCATCCTGAAGAAAGGGTGGCCCGTGGGCCCAAAGTTGCGATTCCAGAAGCTCTGACGGCGAAGCGCCTCTGGACAATATGTCAGCAGGGTTTTGGGCGGTGGGCACGTAGCGCCACTCCATCTGAGCAGTCCGCTCCTGAATGGCTGAGACCCGATTTGCAACGAATACGTTAAAGCTTGATGAGTCATGGCGCACCCAAGACAAGGAAGTTGTGGAGTCGGACCAGCAATAGAAGCTTCCAGTGAACAATTTAAGTTTCTGTATCTCACTGATCAATTGAGAAAGCAAGTCAGCGCCACATAACTCCAACTTGGGCACCGTCAATACTTTAAGAGGGGCGACACGAGACTTTGCATACAGAAGTTGCACGTGCGCGCGATTATTTGTCCTTGACACAACGTAAATACATGCGCCACAGGCGTCTAGGCTGGCGTCACAAAAGGGGAGAACTGCCAGACAAGGAAATCTAAACAGCCACCCCTCGGTGGACAAACTCTCGCAGACAATGGTCCACGCTGATGAAAGAGACTCTGGCAGAGTCTCATCCCATTGGAGCTGCTTCTTCTATACCAACTGAAGGCAAATATTTGCCTTTGCGATGACAGGCCCAATCAGTCCTAAAGGATCATAAAAACGAGCAATCGTTGACAACATTGAACGTTGGCTTTGATGGCAGCTGCGTGGGTACTACCGAAAAGAGAAAATTATCAGATGCAGGCCCCCAAACCAATCCAAGAGCCTTTGTTAAGTCGGTTCCATCGTCGAACCTTAGCAGCGTTTCCTTATCCTTGTCAGGAATTCGCTCAAGTACGTCAGGGACGTTGGAGCACCATTTCCGAATTGGGAACCTTCCCCGAGCCAATAACTGGGATGTCTGCCTCATATTCTCGCGCACTTCCTCTACAGATCCTCATCCAGTCATCATATTGTCGACATAGAAATTGGAGGTAAACACTTCCGAGCCAATGGGAAATGCAGTCCTCTCTTCTTCTGCCAATTGGAGCATGGAGCGAATTGCAAGATAGGAAGCCGGTTTGGTTCCATATGTTACTGTGTCGAGCTTGAACGCCTTCACATCCTCGTGAGCGGAATCCCTCCGTAGGATGCACTGCAGGTAATTGTCCGGCTCAGATACTCGGACACACCTGTACATCTTGCAAATGTCTCCAGTCAGCCCAATGAGGAACGTACGAAAACGAAGCAGCGTATGTAGCAGCTTTGGCTGGATAGTAGGCCCCGCCATTAGGACCTCGTTTAACGAAAAACCTGTTGATGTTGTGGCAGATCCATCGAACACGGCCCGCAATTTGGTGGTCCTTAAACACGCAATGATTAGGAAATAGCGACAACGACTGAGCAGTTCTGATTCCACCAATGACATATGATTAAGCTCTTGGTACTCCCTAATGAAAGATGAGCACTGAGCTTTCAGCTGCGGTCGACGCTCAAGTTTCCGCTCCAAGTTGAAGAAGTGCCGATATGCTTGCGTGTATGAGTCGCACAAGATATCCAAACTTTTCTTGATAGGCAACTTCACGGCAAACTCTCCAGATGACAGGCGCGAGAAATTTTCTTTGAAGTGCGCTTCACAATCGATATCCTCCTGCTTGACCATCACCGAATCTTCAGTGGAACTTTCAACCTCCCAGAAACGCCTCAGTAACAATTCCACTTGATCGAGAGACCCTGCCTGGCGTCAGATGAGGCCTGAGCCCCAAGTAAGGCTTTCCTACGTGTTTGCTGACTGCCTCCTGAAACCACCCATCCAAGGCGAGTCTTCTGAAGCGATGGCAAGCCAACATCCAATTTGATTTGGCCAATGCACAGCAGTTTGAAGATTAGGCTAGCCCCAATGAGCAGGTCAATACGCTGTGGCCTGAAGAATTGCGGATCTGCCACTGGTAAATTCGGTGGAATTTTCCAACCAGAAACGTCAACTGAAAAGCTGGGCTGCTGCTCGGTGATTGTGGGTGCTACCAACGCGACGAAACTGGTACTGTAGTCAGAAGCTTGGGACTGCAAGTTGAGTCCTACAGTATAGCCCTCCGATACAAAACTGGAATCCACAAGACCCGACACTGCGGCCGACGACATGGTCTTTTTATACCCGTACTCAAAAAAGAGTTAAGGGGTATATTAGATTTGTGGTAAAAGTGGATGTGTGTAACGCAGAGAAGGAAACGTTTCCGACCCCATAAAGTATATATATTCTTGATCAGCATCAATAGCCGAGTCGATATAGCCATATCCGTCTGTCTGTCCGTCCGTCTGTCTGTCTGTCTGTCCGTCTTGTTGAGCGCCTAGATCTCAGAGCCTATAAGAGCTAGGGCAACCAAATTTTGTTTCGAGACTCATGTGATATCAGACTGCTACAAGTGTATTTAAAAATTTCGCCCCGCCTCCTTCCGCCCACGCAAAAGACGAATATCTGTGGCAGGCACAATTTTAAAGATACGATAAAACTAAAGACGCAGTATCGTTGAGAATGACCATATCTACCTGATCATAATTATAGTCAGAATGAAGAAATTAATTTTCAGTTGCTTCCCCCGCCCCCTCCAACAAGATATCAACCACTTATTTTGTTTCTCGCTCGCAAACTCTTCCGCGTTCAGTGCGCGAGCAACGCTAGGGGTAGATGTAGAATATAAATGGTACATCTATAATCTACATGTTAGATGTAAAATATACATTGTAAATGTAGATGTAGAAAACATATGTAGCAAAATAATGTAAAATGTAAAATTTTTTTTTAATTCTAAAATTCTAAAAAACTGTACCCCAAAATGTATATACTGACTGAGTACGGGTATAAGTAGAGTCGCGTCCCCAGAAGAATTCTATTGAATTCTGGTATTTTTTTAAAAGATTTTTCAGAGGTTGCACTTCTATTTTTCACTTAACTCTAGTATCTTACATCTGGTTGTAAAGAACTTTCCTATTTTGAAAAGACAATTAATACAGCTAGAAGTCAAACCCAAACATTTTGTGATTTCAGTTTACCTTCTAGGAAATATAAAGCATTGAAATGAAAAATGTTGATTTTTTTGCAGTATTTTTTATGAAATTTTGACTTTAAAAACTCAGGAAAAGTCGATAAACATTTGACGGGAACAGGTATCTTACCTCAGATAAGGAACCAGTGCTCCATCTTTGCTCTCATCTTCCACATCAACCTCTACCCATCCAAAAAACTAAGTACCTCTCTTTTAGTTAACTACCAGAAACCTAGAGACTTGCTTATTAAGCTCAGCACTCTTTTTCTTGAGAGTCTCGCATTCTCGTCCCATGTTATTGTATTTACCAAGACCTGGTTAAAGTCGGACATCCTTTACTCCGAAGTTTTGGCAGGTCGGTACACAATTTTTAGAAATGACCGTTCGTCTCGACGTGGAGGTGGGATCTTCATTGCAGTGGACTCAAACTTCACGTTGGAAATTTTCATGGTCCAGATTCAACAAGACCTGGCATTCCTGTGCGTAAAACTGATTCTCTCTTGCCTTTCCATTTTCACTACTTGCCCGTATATTCCACTTTCCTCGGATATCTTAATATACGAGCATCACCTGTCGGCTTTAAAAACTGTTTTTTCCTCGCTATCAGATAAAGACCAAATGATAGTTCTTGGTGATTTCAATTTGCCAGGTACTCTTTGGTCCTCGGTAAACGAGTCTAATAATCTTGTGCCCATGTCACGACATGACTTTATCGACGGCTTTCTAGACCTTTCCCTGTCTCAAGTCAACCATGTGAAAAATTTCTTGGGTCGATTGCTTGATCTGTGCTTTGTCTCGGATCCGACCATAGCGTTGCTAACCCGAGCCCTTCCGCTCACTATACCTGAAGACTCCTACCATTCGAAGTGTTGGTCGATATTGGGCCTCCTTGTGTTCCACTTTCTTGTCGGGTTAGATCTGGAAAGCCTCCTTTGTTTACCAAAGAGTTATCCAATTATCAAGACGTTGGTTCTCCCTCTTCTCTTTTTCACTATGGAATAGCTCGGTCAAATTTCACCGTTTTTTTATTATTCCGCTCCATAAGAAGGGTAGCAAGTCTGATGCAAATAATTATAGATGTATATCTAAGTTATCTGCTATTCCTAAAATATTTGAAACAATTTTAACTCCGCAATTGCAACATCTCATCCATCCCATCACGGATTTATAAGGCGACGATCAACAACCTTAAATTTATTAGAGTTAACCTCTTTTATCATTAAAGGCTTCCAAGGTAACTTGCAGACAGATATTATTTGCACTGATTTCAGCAAAGCATTCGATTCTGTAAACCATTCTCTTCTAGCACAAAAACTTGACCTTTTAGGATTTCCGCCCAATCTTTTGAGATGGATTTCTAGCTACCTTCGTTCTAGGTCTCAAAGAGTCCTCTTCAAAAACTCCTTCTCTTAACCTATTAAGGTTACTTCTGGAGTACCACAAGGCAGGCATCTAGGCCCACTACTATTCACACTCTTTATTAATGATCTGCCTTCAGTATTAACAAACTCTCGACTACTCATGTTAAACTCTGTGTCCAGTATAAGGACATTTCATTTCACTCTCGCTTGCAATCCGATCTGAATAACTTTTTCAGTCATGGTGTTGTGCAAATATGTTACACCTAAATGCCTCGAAATGCAAAGTAATGACATTTCATCGCTCCAGCCCCTTTCTGGCTCCTTATAGCCTCTGCGGTGGTTCTCTTGAGAGAATTACCTTGGTTTGATGATCTTGGTGTTAAACTAGATTCAAAGTTAAAGTTTTCTGAACACATTTCTACCATGGTAAATAATGTCATGGGCGTGCTTGGGTTTATTAAGAGGTGGTCCAGGACCGTATTGAATCAGTCCAGAAAAACTTTTTACTTTTTGCTCTGCGTGGCCTTAACTGGGATGCAG
Source organism: Drosophila tristis (assembly GCA_018150885.1). Lineage (NCBI taxonomy): Eukaryota > Metazoa > Arthropoda > Insecta > Diptera > Drosophilidae > Drosophila > Drosophila tristis. The sequence continues at coordinate 362,158 of JAECWT010000198.1, read as the reverse complement.
GTGTGAGACTGCCATAGCTGGATTGCTTTTAATAAACCTTCCAACCTTAGTTAGTCGTAGAAAAATGCTTGTGGTGATTTTTATGCACAACCTGATCAAGGGTGACTTAGATAGCCCAGACTTGTTGAGCTGCATAAAATTTATGATTCCTGTTAGATCTACTTGAAACTTTATTCTTTTGTTCCTTCCGCTTTGTAGATCGAATTATTCCTTGCCCGAACCATTTGGGGTCCTATGCTCGGACTTCAATTCCCTCTACCATATAATATCCAATACAATTTCCCTTCCTCTTCTTAAATCACAAATATTAACATACCTTTCCCGTAATTAGTACTATTACTTAGCTATCTTTGCATGTTTAGCTCTTTGAATTGTGTGTAGCTCATATTTTCCTCGAATTTTATTCTAAAACCTTCGGCTTGGTTTCGCATGGACCACTTGATGGTGCAGTGTGCAGAGGGTATTGGCTTTGCTGCGGTGGGGGTTTATTATATAATCTTGTCCAGCGACTTTCCGTCGATTGGCCGCGCGTGTGCTTTCTCAGTTTTCTTTCCTTCTTCGGTCGACTGTCTTTTGACCTGCGTCTTCGAATTCGTTGGTGTTGATATCTTCACCTGGGAGTGGCGTTGGTTGCATCGATTGCTTGTGACGAACCATAGAATTCATGGTTCGTTAAACCCCCTTTCTTCCGGATGGGCGTGTTTTTAGGTCTTATGCTTAAGTCGTGGCTAGGGAGGTTTTGGAGGACTGGTGATAGTGTTTGCCTTTTTCCGCGTTCTCCTGTCCTTTGGCTTGTGCCCAGTGGCGTAGCAAGGTAGCTGAGGGCCCCAGTGCAAAAAAAAATTTGGGGCCCCATCTAAAATCAGATATTTTATCATTAAGAAGGTTTTGGTTTAGCTTTATGGATTAATAATATTGGTATTAGGTAATGAAGTAAATCGAATTCTCTTTTTGCAATTTTATGTATTTAAAAATCTTTATTGTATATTTGACAAAATTACAACCTTTTTCTTGCCTTAATTTTGCCAAATTATCAATGATTTCACTTAAATCTAAAGTAGATGCTTCCTTGTTTTCTGTTGCTATTAGCGATAAATGGCGGAGTCGATTTTGGGCCATAGTATTTCTTATTTCTTTCCTGGCGTTGTTTGCGCTTAAGCGCACCACTTGGTTTCTTTTTTTGATCCATATTTTAATAATAATTTACGAAATTACACGAGACGAAGAAATATAAATTTGGCTTTGTCAAATAAAAGGAAGCAAAGTTACTTCACATCGCATACAGACAGTCGCCGTTTTGCGTTTTCTCGATTGTTCTCAAATTCTAGCTTGACGAATTTTATATACCCTTTTCCCTTGAAGTAAGACAATTAAAATATATTAAAAATAGTCTGCTAGCTATATTTCTTCAGTTTAGGATCTATATGATATAGTGGTCAACTTTGTCGAAAATACACAATATTTATAAAATAATTTTCATTCTTTGCGGTCAAATCTCTGCCCAATTTAAATATAGCCTGTGAAGGGGTATACAAAAGTTTTCTTGTTTGCTTTGCTTAACGTCAAGCGGGAAAATCAACGTAAAGGCAAACGACGAAAATTACAGAAACAATTCTTTGAGCCTGAAAAGGAAGAAACGAGCCGAACGTCAAGCGGAAAGCACGATGACAAAGGAAACGACGAAAATTAAACCATAGATGAAATGTTCGGCATTTAGTTCGGTTTTTGCATGTATGCTTATGAATCCTTCTTCGCAAATGAGAAAAATTACATAAATATGCATATATGATGAGAGATTTTTTGGTGATTTTCTGGTCAGAGTTTGGGCCCCTGAGCTTGGGGGCCCCTTAAGCTCAAGCGCCCCGGTGCGGCGCACCGTCTTGCACGTACGTAGCTACGCCACTGCTTCGCCGAGTCTTCGGATTCGTCGGTGTTGACCTCGTCACTTTAGCATGGGTCGGTTACTTTATATTTTCTGCTGCTGTGATCGTGGAACTCTTTCTGCTGTTCTGTGTGTTTTGTAGTTGGATTCTGCTTGATGGGTCTATTATCCCATATAACGATGGTTGGCTCGGCGATGTCTGACGTCGCGTGGCGATTAGCAAACTTTGGTAATTCTTTTTCCGGGCATTATCGGATCTGCGGTGCTATGTCGGGTGGCCAAGGATTCGTGGCTGGTTCTGATTCGTGATCATATGGATCGGCGATTTCGGGGTTAAACTGTCGGTTTGGGTCTTCTGGTAGGATGCTGGTGTCGAACGCTGGGTGGTTCGATTCTGCGGGGAACTCGCTTATGTGGCAACGATGGGTGTGGTATCGACCATGGGTACGATATTTGCGTATGCCTGGTGTAGTACTCGTGCTATAATACAACCAGACTGGTACGTGAACAGGTGAGTCGCGATGACGCCTCTGGTATCGCAACAACGACTTGCTTGGGCGACGAAGATCTCGGACATGGCTCTAGGCATGGCTCCGGTGCATGGCGCTAAGAATCATGTCGGTACGCGAAAGGTACTCCAATGTGTTGGCGAGGTTTTTGTGTGGGATCGTCCTGGTTTCCGAGCCCTGGCTAAGGGGCTCTGTGGATATCAGTTCAATTATGTGCCCCGACCAGGGTGGGGTCAGCGTGGCTGTTTCCCTTGTTGCTGGGCTGTTGATCTGTTGCTGCCGTGGTCGTTGTTGTCTTGTTCAGGGCTGATTGTCGTCTCGGAGGGTGTTTCTATTTTCACTTTATCCTTGGAGGAGATGGTACTTACATGCTCTGTTGCTGGACTCGGACCTGGGCTTCCTGTGTCGAGCGCCGGGTTCCAGTGCGTGAGTGCATGTCTCGTGGGTGAGATTTTCGTAGCTTCTTTGGGGTATGTGTCCCCTGTGGTTGTCCTAGGACGCGGTTGTTCCGTAGTGACTTGTTTGTTGTTTCTTGGTGTTGGCTTCGGATTCATGTTCTTCGTTGTGGGCCGACGCTTTGCCTTTGCTGGGGCTGGGCTGGGTGTCGTGTTCTTCGTGGCGATCTGGGTCAGTGTATTCGTTGGAGTAGGTCGTGGTCGCGTGTTTGCTGTTGCTGGTATCGGTGTCATGTTGGCGCTGCTGGGTGCCAAAATTGTTGGGATAGGTTGTGGACGAATGACGGCTGCCGTTGCCTTCGGTTTCTGGTGTCGAGGTTCGTTGCCTTGTACGTTGTTGTTTGGAACGGTGTGCATAGGTGGTGTGGGGCATTGATCTTGTAATTGTAGGAGTGTGGTACCGCACTGGATCGTTGTTTCATTGGCGCATAGGAAGTCCATGCCGACGATAACTTGGTCCAACATAATTGGTAGGACCAGGAGGGGTATTTGAACTCCTCTTTGATCCAGCCGGATGGCAGGCACGGATGTGGTCTTCCAATTGTTGAAAATAAGTTGGTGTTACGTAGAACGTTAAGAATTCCCGGCGGAAATTTTACCACAAGGAACTTTGTAGGCGGCTGGTGCGGAACCAACGACTGGGTTTGGCATAGTGCCTCTCGAACTCTCCTAGGCGAACCCAGGCGTCTTACGCGAGTGGCCTGGAGGCTAGTGCGGCCATTTCTTTCGGCACTCATCGACCGTTCCTTCGATGCCGAATCCGAATCATTCGGCGAGGACTTCTAGCTTGTCCCGACGGAGTTTGTGATTGTGATTTTGCGATCGTCGTGATATTTTCTGTTAATTTCGGCTCTAAGTCACTGTTAAACCTCACTTTCTGGATCGGCATTGCGTATACTTTCGCCATTGTTTTCGCGCCCGGATTATGTGAGTGAATTATTGTTAAGTTTAGCTTATCTATTAAATTTGTCTTTTAATGTCAGTGGGTCTTTAATCCATGAAGTCCTTGATTTCGGTTTTGAATTGTTCCAAAAAAAATCCTTTAAAGTCCCTGCTCGGATGCCTTTTGTGAGGACCTATCTGAGTCTGGGATATGCATAACTCTTTCCAGGGTCCTGAATTACAAGATAATTTATAATTCACGAGGACTTTAATGGGAAAACAGGGACTTTTCCAGCAACTGAAATAAAATGGCTAGCGAAATCACAAAATTTTTGATTCCTTGAATTTTAATGGGGTCTTTATTTTTCGGTCTTATTATGCTACCGGGATATGTTGACCGACTGATCGCGACGTGTATTGTAGTTCTTGACTCCCGATCGACTGCCTCGTCACGCGAGACAGTGCCTTTTATGGATCGGCTGGCCATCGATTTTCCCACCAATGTCTTACAGATATCTTATTTCTATTTCGGAATTTTGGAAGGCTCTGGACGGTTTCTTTCTTCAGTCAACGTCTTTCTGTCTTTCGACCTGTGCTGCGACTTCGTTGGTGTTGATACCTTCACTTTGGATTAGCGTTGGTTGCATCGACTGCTTGTGATCCATGGTTCGTTACAATATCTACCAGATTGCCGAATCTGAATTATATCGAATCATTATAATAGACAGAATAAAGAAATTCATTTTCAGTTTCTTCCCCACCTCCTCCAGCCCGAGACCACGCTATACACCAGCGATACCCAGGCCCATTGCCCACGGAGCCCATTTGTTTTTGTAATTGCCCACAGCATAGGAAACCAATTCTTGTATGCATACACAGTTTGTGCTGTGTACCATCATACCGAAAGCCCAACACATTCAAACATCTTTGTGTGTATGCGATCCGTCCAGCAAAAACCGGTTTTGTCTCTTCTCTGATTGGTGTTAACCCAACTTTTGTTATGATTTTTTTGTTCTCTTTTCTTCGTGCTTGCAAAGTTCGCTTATTGATGCGATATGATATATAATGTGTTTTTGTTTGGGAGTATTGGTGAGTGCCCAGCCGTATGCAGACTTTGGGCATCGCTGCTACACACACACTCTGCCCTAGGCAATTCTCGACATTTGCGGAGATGTAGAATCTACATTGTGTATGTATTATCTACATTTCAGATGTGTAATCGACATTGTAGATGTAGATGAAGATAACCAATGTAGAAAAAAAATGTAAATGTAAAATGTAAATGTAAAATATTTTAAAATTCTACATAAATCATAAGTTCTCAAATTTATATACTGACTGAGTACGGGTATAAAAGTATAGTCGCGTCCAAAGAAGCGACTCACACGTTCCTTCACGTTATGCGTATATTTAACCAAATCGCTGGATTAATAGTGCGCGATTTCAAATCAGCGACACCGTGGAATGGAATTGAGGAGAAATTCAAGCGGAAGTGATTTCTGTGGCATCCGTGATAAAGTTTGCAATTCCAAAGATTTGAAGGCAAAATTTTGTTCCAGTTTCTACATAATTGAGCTTTCATGATTATATATGTAATATATGTAAGAATAACCTTAATCATTATTTGTAATTTTTTTTTTTGGTCATTGTTGCTATTATGGATAATCATTAATAATAATTAATAAAAATAATTATTATTAATAATAATTATCCTGAGAATTTAAAAATTTTTGTGGATTTGCATAGTTTATTCTTAGAGTAGTCTATTGGTCTATTTAATTATTCTGTGCGGCTTTTTTAAGTGGATAATTTTTTCGAGAAAAAAAAAATTATTATTTACGGTTTCTGATAATAGCTTTTCTAAAAATTAAAATTCCAGTCCATCAATGATCATAGATGCTTCTTTTGAATTGAACAAAGCTTACCATCACAACTTAATTTTATGTTTTTCTTATTGCCAATTATTAGAGGCAACATAAGCGAAACAGATTCTCCAACATTTGGAAAAAGTACTTTCTTAACACTTATTGTACTTGATATCCCATATGATTGTTGACAGTTGCAAACATATATGACAAATTCTTTCGCTTCGAGTCCTTTGTTAATAATTTCGACCGTAATTTGAAGAGCATCTTTTGTCGTGGTATCAGTAATAATTCTAGATATTTTCACTTTGTAAAGATTTTGTAATAAAGCCGTATTCTCTCGGAACGGCATCTTGATTTTTATGCTAAGCGCTAATGTATCAAGATTAAATAGATTATATAATCAGTAAAATGTATATCATGAATTTCATAGAGATATAATAGAGTTTACAGTTAACTTTTTTTAAGGACAAAACATTAATAAAAGTGGTGTACAAGGTACTATCATTTACTCGTGGGGTAGTGTGTAAAAACTAGTATATACTTAGAGAAATAGTAGATTGCAATGCAATGTTTTGGTAAAGACAATGAACAAAAAAAGAGCTTAAATATTTTCAGTAACGGACATTGCGGATCAGTGATGCAACTACTTGCCACAAAATCAAGACAATTCAACCAAAAAATAAAAGAATTAACCATTTAAAAAATGTACAGAAAACGAGGAACTTTAATTGAGATTTGAATTTTTAACTGAATTATATTGAAATTTGTAAACAACAGTGAAAAAAAATTATATCTGAGTACTATGCTTTGGGACTCCAAATCGACACGATCTGATCACTTGACTTCCACAGAATATGAACTTTTGATCATATATACATATCATCATAAATATGTACATACGTATATGTACATAGTATTTGTATGTACATGTCCGACTTGAGAGTCGAGCAATTAAATGCGATTAAGGCGCGTAATAAATAATTTAAAACGAATTTGATCTGTGTGGGCAGTAAAAGTATTGGATAAGCTTGTTTTCTTGTTATACGGATAGGCGGTCATAGCTGTCGACTGGGCTGTTTGTGATCAGACAAGTTTCGTTCTTCCAGTTATATATGTAAATGTGTACTACTATAGGATAGAAGGAACGTTGTGAGTAGCATCTGTGGATGCAACTCTCGTACTATAGGAAATCAATTATTATGTTCAATTGAAAATGGTACTACTCGAAAAAATCGAAGTTTTTTTCCTCAAATGAACCGACTTGTTCTGATAGATTTGGGACTCTAAAATGTTTAGTGCATTATTGTTTTTTTACAACAGCGGAACATTATCTTAAATAATTTGTTAAACAATTATTTTTTTGTAAAGCTTTTTTACACATTTGTGCGCTTAACAGCTCTCTGTTATTCTTTTTCGTTTTCTTTTTCATTATACAAAAATAGGAAGAAAAAAAATATTTGAGAGGTTCTGGTCTGAGTAATAAAAAAAATGGGGGAAAAAAAACATTAGACCAAATTTCATTATTTTTAAAGTGCGAAAAAATGGATGTACATTTTGTCCAAAACTGTTAGTGTTCCGTTTTCCTTGCAGTGTTGTCATTGTAGTTTGTGATTAATCGTCGTTTTTATCCTAAATTCATGCATGACAGCTGCCCCGTTGTGACACACGTCATGATACCGACACGAATTTTTCTCAAGAAACCAAACCGAGTTTTTCTAATAGATCTAGGCCATTTTTGCCATTCTATAAAGCTTATAAGTGCCGCTGTTATGTGTACCTGTACATTTTTTAGCTTCAGCTTACCGTCTGGGAAATAGTAAGCTTTCGACTTCAAAATTTATGATTTTTATTCGGATTTTTCAAAATTTTGACTTTTAAAGCTCAAAAAAAGTCGAATAAAAATGATATCCTGTGTGCTTATATTTTTTGTGTTTAATAAGTTAAGAGTCATTTAAGTTATTGTTCATTAAATCTATGGAGAAACGGTTCAGCTAAAATTGTTTGGCAAACCCTCGTAAAATAATATTTTACTGAACAACAGTGGTCTATATGTTATTTATTTTAAGCTTTAGTTATGTGAAAAATAGAAGCACTACATCTGAAAAAAGATTGAAAAAATATTAAATTTAAAATATTCTTTTAAAAAAACTAAACCATAAAAAACATAATACTATAAAAATTTTTGAATCCCGAAATCTATCAGAAAAGGTCATTTTTGTCCACAGCGGGAAGAAAAAGTTCAATTTTGTCGAATAGAGTTGTTAACGAAACTGACACCCATTACTCAGATCAGTAGTATGTGCTTGCTTTTCGGTGTATTGAGATGGTGGTCACAACAGGGACCCTGTCCACAACCGGCACCTCTCTGCTAATCAATGTTCATATATTTAAATTAATTACCTGGTAATTGTCCTTCAAGCATATTTAAGTACAAAGGATTCTCATTATTTGGAAATTTCTTCAACATAGATATTGAAGCTGGAAAGTTTCCAAGGGTTTTATCTGAAACTTCCGATTGTTTTGACCCCGTTTTCAGATTAGCTTGTATAAAGTTTTTTAGTTCATGTTTAGGTAAAAAATATTTGGAACTATCAAAGATTACAGCATTTCTGAAATAATTTATAAAATCTTTTTGAGTATGTACGTTTCCTCTTTCCGGATCTGTTTTATTTATTAATTTGGTTTTTGAAATAAAAAGTTTTTGATTTTGGAGCCAAATTGATTTTTCCATCTGTAGGACATCTATATTTGTCGTAAATAGAATTGAAAGATTTCCGTTTGCAAATATTCCGGTAAGACTATTTAATCTGCCGATTTTAAAAAGAAGAAGAAACAAAACCAAATAAGTAAACCACTGGAAATAGTTTTGTTCATCTTTGCAATGCAAAGACTGCACCGTTTAGTGGCGAACTAAGCAACACTAATCCCGGATCCCGGGCAGAGACGCAGCCTTCCTCCCGCCCAAACAACCAACCGAGGGGCGCTGCCGCATGACGTGTGACATGTGTAACCGAACCAGTCGTGTACAAGCTGGAAAGCTAAACACAACTAAAAGAGCTAGACATGCAAAGATGCCTAAGAAATAATGCTAATTACACTACTCGACAAAACTGCACATTTTTCCGCTCTGAACCAAACCGACTTTTTCTTATAGATTGGGAGCTTTAATTTTTTTTAAGAATTATAGTTTTTCTTTCTCTCGCAGAAATTTTTTTTAAGAATTTTTAAAAACTGGTATTCTTCTTAAAGCTTTTTTTAGTGGTAGTGCTTCTTTTTCTCACATAACCTAAGATACTTTGACATTTTGTTGTATTCGATTTTGCCATTCTGAAAAGCTATGAAATGCAACTAAAAATAAACCCCAAAAACTTTGTGATTTCAACTTACTGTTTGGGAAATATTATTCAATATTATTTATATTCAAATGCAAAAGTTATGATTTTTGTGCGTTATTGTTTACGAAATTTTAGCTTTATAATTAAAAACTCAGGAACAGTTAAAAAATATATCCTGGGTCCTTTATTTTTTTTTTATAGGTTTCTGCGTCGTTTAAAGCTTTCCTCATTAAAATCTATGGAGAGACAGCGGATCTAAAATTGGTTGACGAAATCACATCTTTCCACTTAAAACGTTGCACTATGGTCCCAACGACCACTTTGGTTGGCCAAAACCCATTTTAAAAAAGATAGAAAAAACCGTGGTTTTGATCACTCTGTATCAGAAAAATAGTAAGCATATAAGTTGCATACCATAAATTTTCATAGATGGCGCCACATTCGCAAAATCAGCTGTGCAACCCAGCTGTTGTTGCTGAAAAGCACGCGTAGTGAAAAAGTGTCAAATTAATTAGCGTTTTAAATCTCTCATAAATTGAAAAATACGATTAGCCAATCAAATTTTTTGATTGAATCTAAATTTGTTGGGTTTTTATTACGTGTTTTTTATTGTTAACTGTATCAAGTAGTTGTGATGTCTTCGTACTTTTAGGTTAAAATAAGTCCTTTTTTTGAGCCAATTTTTATTGAAAACTGATTTTTGAAAAGATATGTTTAGTGAGTCCCACCAAGTCCCACCTTGAAGTCTATTGTGTGTCGTAGATTAATAAATTCTTGTTGAAATGTATATAGTAAGAAACACCACATTTGACCACAAATCTTGAAATTTTCATTAGTAGAACATAACCTCAAATTCAACAATTCTATTTTGTGCTAAAACAATAAGTTGAATGCCCAGAGAAGGCTAAATTGATTGGCAAGGCTGTACAGAACCCAGTAGGAAAGCCGAAAACTTTCTGACCCAACGAACACCCTGGAAAAAGCTTTTCCACCCTGACACAAGGGTGTTTCTCTGGCAACAATTAAAAACTTTTGTTTTTCAAAATTTGTTTTGTTTTCAGCGTGCCACGCCTTTATAATTTTAATAAAAATGAATTAAACTAATTTCTTTATTAAACTGTTATAAATACTTGCTTTCCCTATAATTAATTATTTTTTAATATGCATTATTAAAAAAAAGGCGGTGCCACACCCATTTGTTTTTGTAAATCTTCTTTCTATTGATTATATATATAAAATATAAGAAACTAATTTGAAAAATCTAGTTTCGTTTTCGAGCTATTCATTTTGGCCAACCAAAGTGGTCGTTGGGACCATAGCGCGCTGTGGGGGAGGCTAGTCAGAGAAAGCAGAAGACACTTCAGATTCGATCACCGCCGTAGTTAAACGTTTTTGCTGTCTGGCACAGTGATCTGACTGCCACAAGTTCACAACATAACACAAATATCTCGCTTTCAACAGTCTTGAATCGGCCCCGCGCCTTCAATCGACCCATCGTAAACTCTTGCTAGCAAATCTGCACACCTTTCGCTATTTCTCTTTACAAAACATATACATAAATTTAAGTACAATAAATTGTGAAAGTATGAACTGAAAACTCATCGCCTCTTTAATACCTCGCAAACAAAGCTACTGAAAAAGCTCAGTAGCTCAACAACGATATTAATGGCATCTATGTATATATATGCAATAGATTTCAAAAAATTATCGAATTAATTCAGAAAAAACTTTTTTTTTATTGTCTGGGTTACAGTTTTTTGTAAAATTTGTAAGCAACATCTAACAAATAAAAAAATAAAACTTTAATATTACTATCAAACAGAAGATAACAAAATTAAGGGGTGTCCCGTTTAAATTCCAATAAAATATTTTTGGCTCAACAGAATATACATGAAGATAAAGCGAATCAAAATTGATATTTTATAACATTCTGTAGCTTTAGACTTAAAAAAAAAATGTTTTCGAAGGTTATGGCTTTATTTTTAGACATGAACTTTTTTGCGGCATAACAAAATAAGCTACAAATAAATATAATTGTTTAAAGACTCTCAACGCTACTATGTTTCTAGTAAATGTACCGGAGGGTTGGTCAACCCATTTTAGATCCGCCGTCTCTTCGTAATTTTAATGGGTAATACCTTACACAGGATTACACAGGATAAATATTTTTCCCGACTTTTCCTGAGTTTTTTAAGTCAATTGATGATGAATAAACCACTGCGATGTTCATGGAACACCAATGATTTATTTCCAAGGTTTTGAGTGGACTGTATTAAGTAGTAGCTTTTATTTTTACGCAGCGAACATGTCCATCATGTTCTGCTTTTGTCTTAACACTTTTCTCTTAACACTAAAAAATCTCAAAAGTGCGACGCAGCGCGACCAGAAATACCAAACCAATGTGGGAAAATTAAGTGTTCAAAAATAGAAAACGAAATTTAAGAAATTCTTTAACGGCTGCAATGCGTTCATCAACATCCCGGGCCGCCCTGAAACATAGTTTCTGAATTAGGTAGTACTGCTAGCTTGGTGATGGGTCGGGTCATTTCTCCGGTAGATGTCTTAAGCTTCACGGCGCGAACAAGTCCATCTGGTCCAGGATGAGCTTCCAACACACGGGCTAGAATCCAAGCTGCTGGTGGGAGATTGGAGTCCTTGACAAGTACCACATTGTCAACTGAGATGTTGCGTTGCTTGTTGTTCCACTTGTGACGTTGCTGCAAGGATGTTAAATATTCTTGATGCCAGCGCTTCCAAAATCCTTGGTACATTGCTTGCAAGTGTTGCCAATAGTCCAAGCGATTGATTGGCAAATGAGATAGATCGCCTTCCGGGATTGTTGTGAATGGGCGACCAATTAGAAAGTGGGCTGGCGACAAGTATGTGAGGTCTGTGTCTGGTGTATAGCATAACGGTCGAGAGTTCACAACCGCACTAATCTGAACAATTAGAGTTTGCATTTGTTCGAAGGTTAACGTCGTCTTTCCTACAACGCGACGAAGGTGCAGTTTGACGGAACGCACGGATGACTCCCACTTTCCTCCCCAGTGTGGCGAATGTGGCGGTATGAAACTCCATTTGATTCCATCGTTGGCCAGCGATTGGGCTACGGTGTGTTGATGCTCCTGCGAAGATAGAAGTTGCTGCATCTCATCTAGTGCCCGTTTGGCACCAACAAAATTTGTTCCGTTATCGCTGAAGATCTGGGAGCATTTGCCTCTGAGGGACATAAATCGACGAAGACAGGCCAGGAAGGTGTCGGTGCTCAGGTCGGCGGCCAATTCCAGGTGTATGGCTGATGTTACAAGGCACACAAACAAACATATGTAGCCCTTAGTTTTTCGAGGATTGCGTCCTCTCCTTTCCTTTAGTATAAATGGTCCAGCGTAGTCACAGCCTGAGTGCTGGAAGGGCAGAGCTTCGGTGATACGAATGCCTGGTAAATCGGCCATGAATTGGTGCTCTGTGTGATTACGTTGGCGAAAACATCTTATGCAGTTGTGGACCAGATTTCTTATAAGATTACGCGCACCAAAAATCCAATATTTTTGACGCATAATAACAAAGAGAGCAGAGACGCCTGGGTGAAGGTTTGATGCATGTTCATGTTCCAAAATCAGTATTGTGATGCGGTGCGATTTCGGAAGCAGTATAGGGTGTTTGACATCAGCTGGTAATTGAGAATTGCTCAGCCGTCCACCAACTCGTAGGAGGCCATTCTTGCATACAATCGGTGAGAGCTTGAGCAGCTGAGAGCGGCTCCGAAGTGGCTTGTTCTCCAGCAGTAGAATTCGATCCTCTTTGAAACATTCCTGAGCCGTTTGTAGGCAAAGAATGCGAGCCGCCTGGATCTCCTCGAATTTCAGCATTTTGCTACTTGCCAACATGCCTGATTTAGGGGCCCTTGTCCCTTGGATGAAGCGCAAGACGTAGGCTACAATGCGAACCAGTTTTGTCCAGGACGAGACGCGTTGCACCAGTGCTTCGAGCGGTGAAAATGAGTCGTCTTCCTGAGTTGTCAATGCGGTGGTCTTCACTTCTTCGTTGCCATAGTTTTCCGAAAGGGAAGAACAGAATTTTGTAGAGCTCAACTTTACCGCGAGTTTTTCTGGATCTTGCAGCCATGAAGGTCCCATCCACCACAGGTCGAAATTGAGCAGTTCTGCAGCGAGCATGCCTCGGCTGGCGCAGTCAGCAGGATTTTCCTTTGTATTTACATGATGCCATGCATTGCGTGGTATAGCATCGAGTATTTCTGACGTTCTGTTTGCAACAAATGTTTTAAGCTTCGATGGCTGCTGTGAAAGCCAAGCCAGAACTATAGTTGAGTCGCACCATGCATGTATGTCAATGTTCTTATGCTGTAGAGCAGCCTTGATAGATACGATCAGTCGGCTCAACAACAGAGCGCCACACAGTTCGAGGCGCGGTAGTGACTGCTGCTTCAGCGGAGCAACTCTGGTTTTTCCTGCGATGAGTGAAACAGATACGGTGCCATTTGCCTGTACCAATCTGCTGTAGACGACTGCGGCGTATGCCTTAATGGAAGCATCTGAAAATCCATGCAGTTCGATGCGATCCTCCTTGTTGTCAACAAATCGTGGAAGACGAAGTTCCTGGAGTACATTTAGGTCGTTACGGCATTTCTTCCACCAATCCGCAATTTTCGGAGGAAGTTCCGTATCCCAGTCGAGATCGAGTAACCACAATTCTTGAAACATAATTTTAAATTGCACCACCACCGGCGACAGAATACCCAGTGGATCGAAGATGCGTGCCACGTCCGAGAGCACTTGTCGTTTGTTGCTTTCCGGATTCGATGAAAGGCAAACGTTGTACGATAAATTATCTTTTTCTGGATCCCAGTGAATGCCAAGAACTTTTGCTGTAGAAGGGAGTCCCTTGCCTGGAGTATTGGTTGTAGTAAGAGTTCCGACAGAAATGCGTGATGAATTGGAGACCCATTTGCCAAGCTCCATGCCTGCACGTTCCATTAGCTGAATCAATTCATCTCGCTTGCAAATAAGCTCTTCCTCTGTGTATGCTCCCGTGAGTACGTCGTCCATGTAAAACTCCTCCTTTAAGATTTTAGCTGCAGTGGGAAACTCGTGTTGATGGTCGTGAGCAAGCTGATCCAGGACCCTCACTGCCAAGAATGGTGCGCTAGACGTGCCGTATGTTACTGTGGAGAGCTCATAGTGCTTGATAGGCGTGCTTTCATCTTCTCGCCATACAATGCGCTGGTAACTGCAATGATTGGCAGCCACCCAGATTTGTCGATACATTTTGACTATATCTGCAGAAAAGACGAACTTAAACATTCTGAAACGTATACAAATTGAGAATAAGTTCCGCAAAATACTGGGTCCAATGTGCAGCGCGTCGTTCAAGGCCTTTCCGCTAGTATCCTTAAACGATCCGTCAAAAACCACCCTTAATTTTTGTGTAATTACTGGATGATGTGGCAAGTAAAAGCATGGCTTCTTGTCAATGTCTTCTGGCGATAGTTCTCGCATGTGACCCAAATTAAGATAATCACGCATAAACTGTACATACTGTGCGTGCAGATCGGGATCTCGCTCCAAGCGACGTTCAACACCCCTCAATCTTGCGAGTGTTCCGTGTAGTATATCCGAAAAATGATGATTAGGATCTTTGAACGGAAGCTCGACGATGTAACGCCCCTTGGAGTCCCGAGTGTGTCTTCATAAAGTGTTGCTCAACTTCATCGTCCTCTGGTTCCCGCTGAAATTCCTGGTTGACATCCTCCAGCTCCCAAAAGCGTCGAAGCGATGCGTCAATGTCAATAGCCGTGTGCATTGTTGTTGTAGATGATGAGTTGCTGGTCGTAATAGAAGTTATGACCCATCCAAAAATTGTCGAAATGGCGATGACGTTCCCGTGGCTGTCGAACATCTTTTGGCCGGTGAACACGGTCCACACATAATCGCTGCCCAAAAGAATATCCACTGGCGCTAACGATTGATATTCAGAATCTGCGAGATCGAAGCCATCGAAAGCCCTTAGTGCTGCAGCGTCAATATCGTGTCTTGCCAATGTAGAGGTGATTTTGCTGAGTACGTGAGCGCGTACCTTCATTGTGTGCTCTGAGATCCTTGACTGCATGTCCAGTGTGCTGCAGCCTCTAGTTGTCTCAGCCTTTATAGATGAAATTCCCGACACCAGAATACGTGACGGAAAACGTGACAGGCCAAGTGCCTGTATGCACCGTTCCGAGATGTATGACAGTTCCGAGCCACTGTCCAAAAGCACCCGACAGATAGTGTGCGATCCCTTTGCGTTTCGAACGAACACTAGAGCTGTTGGCAATGCGCTTTTCCGAAGCCCGTGTGGCTTTGTAGCAGTTGCTGATCCGTTGTATGAGGGTTCAGCTCTTGGGGTAACTTGCGCACGTGCGATGTGGCTGATGGCCACTGTTGCCTCTTCGGGAGTGCTGAGGATGCGCTGCTCGTCACTTCTTGGCTGTGCCCTGGTTGCAGCAGCCTGCGAAGTAGAATTTTCTATATGTAGTAGAGAATGGTGACGAGTATGGCAAAACTTGCATGTGAATTTTGATTCACACTTTCGTGACACATGCCCAAGCTTGAGACAGTTAAAGCACAATGACTTAGCTTTAACGAATGTTCGTCTCTGCTCGACTGATAAATCACCAAACTGCGGACAAATGTAGATCTTGTGTTCCTTGGAGTTACATTTTACACAAGCACCTTCTTCCAGCGATACCATAGCGTGTGACGATCGCTTGGCTTTGTTTTGTTGTGCACCAACCTTGAAGTCTGTGTCAGTCTCACTTTTGCTTAGCTCAAATTCCTCGCAGCGCCGGTCTAAGAACTTGAGTAAGTCGTTTACAGTTGGCGATTCCAGCTCGCGACTTCCTTCAATCCATTTGCGTCGGGTTTCAGCGTCAATTTTGGCCAGAATGAAATGTATAATCCAGCAGTCCCTATTAGTTTGCCCTGCTGCATCCAATCCGCGTACAATCTCCGTTGCTCCATCTGTCACCTTACGTAGAATTGAAACATCTGCTCTGGATGTCGAAGGTAAATTCACAAATGTGTCCAGCAGAGTATTTACAATGTGACGTGGTCGGTTGTAACGCTCCGTTAGGCAAGTCCACGCAGCAGTATAAGCTGCTTCTGTTATTGGCATATGTCGTATCAAATCAGCTGCTTCTCCAATAACATATGTTTTCAAGTAGTGCAATTTTTGAATGGCTGTCAAATGCTGATTGCTGTGAATCGTACTTTCGAAGAGGTTCATGAAAGCAGGCCATTCCTTGTAGTCACCATTGAACTGCTTGATGTGTATTTTTGGCAATTCGCTTTGCACTCTATTTGCTGTCGAATTTGCGCTCAAAAACGTGGTTTGTTGTTGCGCCAATCGCTCGTTCAGCTCTTGTTGTTGTTGTAAAAAACGAACAAAGTTTTCGTTTCCTGATCCAGATGCTTGTGATCCCCATGGGCTCTCACTGTCGTTATGGTTGCCGCTGGCGATGTTTCCTCCCTCGTTCTCCCTTAGCATACAAGCGCGTTTTAGCGAGTGTAGTAATGTGTTTGCACGCAAGTACTTGTCTTCGTAGGTCTCGTTGTCGATGGCTGGATCAACATACCCCTCCTCCTCATCGTAAAGGGCCATTTTGTCGCTAAGAGTCTCAAACTCCTTCCAAACGGTATTGAGCCTCTCCAATAACACGGTTATTTGCTCCAATTCCAAGTTTGATCCCGCACGTGGATCTTGTGACGCCGTTAGCAAACGCGTGATGCTTGCCTTCGCACGGCTTCTTGCTGATTTCACAAGCTTGAAGTCTTCCATTTTTAAACAATAAGCTTATCCCGGTTGAAGGACCAACAATATGATGATGAATAAACCACTGCGATGTTCATGGAACACCAATGATTTATTTCCAAGGTTTTGAGTGGACTGTATTAAGTAGTAGCTTTTATTTTTACGCAGCGAACATGTCCATCATGTTCTGCTTTTGTCTTAACACTTTTCTCTTAACACTAAAAAATCTCAAAAGTGCGACGCAGCGCGACCAGAAATACTAAACCAATGTGGGAAAATTAAGTGTTCAAAAATAGAAAACGAAATTTAAGAAATTCTTTAACGGCTGCAATGCGTTCATCAACATCAATATTTCGTAAAAAATATCGCACAAAAATCATAAACATTGCATTTGAAAGCTTTATTTTTACCGAACGTTTACTTAAGTTTTGTGTAAAAGAAACGCTACCTCTGAATAAAGCTTTAAAAAAAAACATCGAAAAGGAGTTTTTGAAGAGTTTAATCTCTACAGAGTCTGAAATCGGAAAGAAATGATAAAAGATTTCTTCCAGATTGCGGAAAGAATTAAGAATTAATGGATATGGCGAATAGTTTACACAAAACTTCGTAACAAGACCTGAGTACACAGCAGGAAACTCCATCAGGACCTGGTGAAGACACCGACAAATTGACGATCATGCGTTGCTTCATTTAACAAAGGGCCAGAAAATGCCGTTCGACCTTGGTAAACTGCATGGATACGACTGACCAGACTAACTTTAATAGGAATAGGTTTTTTGAAAAATTGGGTAAGAAATTCGGCAGTTGCCTGATCATTGTTTGCCGACGAGCATGGAAGTTCTACACTTACTTATAGCATTGTTAAGAACCGATAAATTTGACTGCATAGCCACAAAGAGAAGAAGGAGAACTAGTATACTCGTGAACTCGTGAACTCGTGAACTAATCGGACGTGTTTCTTGCCCCGCTCCAAGAAAATCGCAAATTCAATAACAACTATTATACTTTACTCGCTTGAATTTTTTGCAAAGTACAATCGAATGATAACTCTTCACTCTGAGTTCACGGCAAACAAAAATAAACACGGCAGCAACCTTAAACAGAAAATTTAATTCGCGTTAGACGCCGCCAAATACATTCAAACCAGACGCTAAAATACAAACACTCCAAGTTACACCGATACGCACAAGTAACACAGAAAGCACTCAATACGGACAGCCAGAGAAAAGAAACCAAGTAAATAAACAGTCAAAACACACTCCAAACAACGATGGCACCACCACAAAAACGCCCACGGGACAGCGCTGCTGCCGATGTGCAGCGATGCAGCACAGATGCACCTTCACCCCGACTTTTGGAGATTATCTCCAAAAAGTTTGGGGAGCAGGCACAACTCATATGGGAGACTGAACAGCGGATTCTGGGTGAGCTCCAAGATCACGTCTCCAAACTGAACGAGGAGCTCCAGCGCCTGGCCAAGCGTGTGGAACAGCTAGAGACGGAGGCATCCGAGAATGGCACTCTAAAGGCTCAAATATTGGCACTGGAAGCGCGTTTTGAGCAGAAGCTGGAGGTGCAGGCAATGGATGAGGTCGCAGCTGACGTCCGAGTGCACGGAGTCCCGTTTGTTGACGGTGAAAACTTAAAAACTATCTTTCATACACTTTGTTTTTCACTTAATCTTACGCCTCCGCCAAAAATTAGGGATATTTTCCGAATAAGGCAACAGAGGGCATCGAACGGCACTATTGTTGATCCCACAATTATAGTTAAAATGGATCATACACGCGACAAAATTGCATTGCTTCGACAAATTGGGGCATATCGGAGAACAAAAAAAGCAGCCGCTAAGCTTACAGCTGCTGGGTTTCGACTCAAACGTTCTTTGTTAACGAGCAACTTACAAAAGCTCAATATGAAATTTTCAAAGAAGCTATGAAAGGGAAGAGGCAAAAAAGCTCACCGCAGTATTTACGCGCCGCTCCGCTGTTCATGTGAGAGAGGCTGGGAGCGATAACTACGTTCGCATTAGTAGCATGCAAGAGCTTTTGTCCATGTATGCATCTCAATCTCATCGCCAAGAACACGATCAACAAGGGAGCTTTCGTAGCTAAATGTCTCTCTTACCTTTCTCTTTATGTACTTAATGTTAGTCTGAAGAGTTTACTGAATTTCTTTCTCCTTTGTAACTTTAAGTTTTTATGTACGTTTTTAAGGTGTAAGTCGAATATCTCCTTGCATTTGTCTATGCGTCTGTTAATTATGGATAAATTAACTGCAAAATGCAGAGTAACCTGACTTCAAAGGCGAGCATTCATGCATTAATCCGTATTCTTAGAAAGCAACACTCAGGAATAAATATTTATCATATTAATGCTCAAAGTCTAACCAAGAAAATAGATGAGTTCAGGTACCTTTTTACTAACTCAAAAGAGAGTCTAATAGAGTATATCTTTCTCGAAAGAAAGGGAGCCAGACAAGCGTCCAGGTTACTTATTGGCTTCATTTACAGACCAAATCGCACAACAGACTTTTCGGAAGCCATCTCAATACTGGAACCAATATCATTAGGGTATGACAATGTAGTAATCACCGGTGACCTAAATAGCAACATGCTGAATGAGAACCAGCTAAAAAACAATTTGGAAGCGATTGGTCTGCATGCTGCAAGCTCTGATTACCTAACTCACATCACACAAAGTACTGACATCCTGCTTGACGTATTTATTGTTAGTGATCGCCAAAGTATTTTATTATATGACCAAATTTCTGCGCCAGTATTCTCTAGACATGACTTAATATTTCTGAAGTATGGTGTTTACTTCGAAAACTCTGCCGAAACAATATATTACAGGGACTTAGAACCCTTGCTACAACCTCAGTGGACGAACAAGTTTCATTACTTCAAAATAACATACTGTACCTTTACAACAAATTTGTACCAACTAAATCACGCACTATTAGGCCGTCTTTAAAGCCCTGAAAATATAAAATTGCTAATAAATGCTCGAAATGTTTCGTATGAGCGGTGGAAACGATACAAGACAAGCCATCACTACGCTATGTATAAGGAAGCGAGACACAAAGTGCAGAATAGCATTAAGAAAGCTAAAACTAACTATTACACGATCAAATTTCATGAAATCATGTCAACTAGCCATAAATGGCAGGAACTAAAGTCACTCGGTATCGGCAAACAGATGCCGAAATCACCCCAGGTGGATATAGACCTTGATGATTTAAACAGAAAATTTTTGCAATCTACCGTACCTACTGTACTAAATAACGTATACCTTGACTGTGATATTTACTGTGATAATAGATTTAGCTTTGAATGTGTGTCCTTTAGTCCCTTAGTAACTAATAAACGAATAAACAAGTAATAAACTGCTTAATGAAAAACAATCGGGGTTTAGGAAAAACAGGAGCTGTATCTCTGCAATCCTTAAAGTCACTGAAGACATCCGTAAACAAATTGATGAAGGTGGCATTCTTGACATTATTAGACTATAGCAAAGCATTCGATACCGTCGATCACGAGGTTATGTGTACAAAACTACAAAGACTATATGGACCGGACAGCACTGCAACCGAACTAATTCATTCATACTTGACAAATCGATCACAATCTGTAGTCACGAAATTTGTGTACTCGTCATCTCTGTCCCCTACGTCCCCCAAGGATCTATCCTTGGACCATTATTGTTTACTGTTTATGTAAATGGCCTTCCCAACGTCTGAGTGTGAATTCCATTTATATGCTGATGACGGCCAAATGTATGTAAGCCGTCCCGTAAATAACATAAATGAGTGTGCAATAATAACCAATAGGGAACTAACAAACAAAAACAGTTGGGCAAACAATAACGGTCTAGGATTAAACCCAACTAAATCTAAATGCCTAGTAACCATTACATACTCAACAACAGCAAATAATCTGGGCTTGGTTTTTAATAGCATGCTTAAATGGAATGATCACATCATAAAGGTCGTAGGTAGAACCTATGGTTTGCTAAGAACTTTAAACATGACACAACGTTACCTTCCAGAAAATATTCGTCTCTTAGTTGCTAAAACACTATTGA
Source organism: Drosophila tristis (assembly GCA_018150885.1). NCBI lineage: Eukaryota > Metazoa > Arthropoda > Insecta > Diptera > Drosophilidae > Drosophila > Drosophila tristis. The sequence continues at coordinate 341,336 of JAECWT010000198.1, read as the reverse complement.
TACCAACACTTTTTTATGGCGTAGAGCTATTTGAAAACTGTGATAGTAGTTGTAGGCAAAAACTGAACGTCGTATTGACTCGCGAGCATTAATATGTTTACATAAAATTAGAACCACCATATCTATCAGACATACTAAGGTTTACTGCATCACGAAGAACAAATAATATAGTATGCCTTAAGCACAGACTAACTAGCTCTGAAAGACACTTTTCATTTACACTCTTCGCCTATGGAACCAATTACCAAATAGCTTAAAAACAACTGTAGACGCATTAAAATTCAGGAAAAAATTTGACTATACATCTGAAAATTCTAAATTAAAAGGAAAAAGAAAAGAATAACATAACTCAAAATAAAATTAAGAATCTATTATGCTTAGGAGATATTTAAATTTAAATTTAGAATAAAAAATGTGTATAAAATTAAGCAAAATTATCTATCTATTCAATCTAATCCAATTTCATTTAATAATTAATCGTATTGAAATTTTTGTGACTAGTGCACTAATCATAAGGTACAACCTTGTAGCACTAGGAAAATCAAAATAAACAAACAAACAAACAAACAAAATTCTTCAATCAGGATCCCCAATAATTGTAATTGAGCTTCGTACAATCGGCTTTACGAAAGCAGCATATAAGTTCAGATAGGCTACCCGACCGATTCAAGACAGTAGGTCCAATATCGACCGAAACTTTTAATGTAGGATGGTAGGAGACTTCAGGTATAGTGAGCGGAAGGGCTTGTTGACTTGAGACAGAGATAGGTCTAACAAGCCGTTGATAAATTCATGTCGTGACATGGGAACTAGGGTAGGAAAGTGCGCTCCAATTAGGAAGGGAGGACGGAAGAAAATGCGCTCCGACTATGAATAGGAAGAAAACAGCAAAGATTAAAGTGTAGAGGAATCGTACCTTCTAACACGATGATCAATGGTTTAAAAAAAAAATGGACGGTATATAGCAGGGAGAGTTGTGTTCTAGAGGAATCGTGTGCTCTAAGAAACACAGCAACCAATGCTTACCAAAAGCCTTGGGGAGCGAATCAACGCTTGGCAGTGTAAGAATGGAATGGTGCGCCAGAGCCAGGCGTGGCTGCTTTCATTGCCAAAAGTCAGCTTTTGGGTCCCTTCTTTGGCCCTAACGCATTGTCACGATCAACTGCTAGTGTGGCCGTATGGTTCGGAGGGCTGGGACTGGGAAAAGAATTAGTAAAGCGAGAAGATGTGGATGGAGCATTGTCTGATTTGATTAGAGAGCATTATGGGGGACTATTTTTCTTCTTAATAGGAATAGGAATAGGTTTTTTGAAAAATTGGGTAAGAAATTCGGCAGTTGCCTGATCATTGTTTGCCGACGAGCATGGAAGTTCTACACTTACTTATAGCATTGTTAAGAACCGATAAATTTGACTGCATAGCCACAAAGAGAAGAAGGAGAACTAGTATACTCGTGAACTCGTGAACTAATCGGACGTGTTTCTTGCCCCGCTCCAAGAAAATCGCAAATTCAATAACAACTATTATACTTTACTCGCTTGAATTTTTTGCAAAGTACAATCGAATGATAACTCTTCACTCTGAGTTCACGGCAAACAAAAATAAACACGGCAGCAACCTTAAACAGAAAATTTAATTCGCGTTAGACGCCGCCAAATACATTCAAACCAGACGCTAAAATACAAACACTCCAAGTTACACCGATACGCACAAGTAACACAGAAAGCACTCAATACGGACAGCCAGAGAAAAGAAACCAAGTAAATAAACAGTCAAAACACACTCCAAACAACGATGGCACCACCACAAAAACGCCCACGGGACAGCGCTGCTGCCGATGTGCAGCGATGCAGCACAGATGCACCTTCACCCCGACTTTTGGAGATTATCTCCAAAAAGTTTGGGGAGCAGGCACAACTCATATGGGAGACTGAACAGCGGATTCTGGGTGAGCTCCAAGATCACGTCTCCAAACTGAACGAGGAGCTCCAGCGCCTGGCCAAGCGTGTGGAACAGCTGGAGACGGAGGCATCCGAGAATGGCACTCTAAAGGCTCAAATATTGGCACTGGAAGCGCGTTTTGAGCAGAAGCTGGAGGTGAAGGCAATGGATGGGGTCGCAGCTGACGTACGAGTGCACGGAGTCCCGTTTGTTGATGGCGAAAACTTAAAAACTATCTTTCATACACTTTGTTTTTCACTTAATCTTACGCCTCCGCCAAAAATTAGGGATATTTTCCGAATAAGGCAACAGAGGGCATCGAACGGCACTATTGTTGATCCCACAATTATAGTTAAAATGGATCATACACGCGACAAAATTGCATTGCTTCGACAAATTGGGGCATATCGGAGAACAAAAAAGCAGCCGCTAAGCTTACAGCTGCTGGGTTTCGACTCAAACGTTCTTTGTTAACGAGCAACTTACAAAAGCTCAATATGAAATTTTCAAAGAAGCTATGAAAGGGAAGAGGCAAAAAAGCTCACCGCAGTATTTACGCGCCGCTCCGCTGTTCATGTGAGAGAGGCTGGGAGCGATAACTACGTTCGCATTAGTAGCATGCAAGAGCTTTTGTCCATGTATGCATCTCAATCTCATCGCCAAGAACACGATCAACAAGGGAGCTTTCGTAGCTAAATGTCTCTCTTACCTTTCTCTTTATGTACTTAATGTTAGTCTGAAGAGTTTACTGAATTTCTTTCTCCTTTGTAACTTTAAGTTTTTATGTACGTTTTTAAGGTGTAAGTCGAATATCTCCTTGCATTTGTCTATGCGTCTGTTAATTATGGATAAATTAACTGCAAAATGCAGAGTAACCTGACTTCAAAGGCGAGCATTCATGCATTAATCCGTATTCTTAGAAAGCAACACTCAGGAATAAATATTTATCATATTAATGCTCAAAGTCTAACCAAGAAAATAGATGAGTTCAGGTACCTTTTTACTAACTCAAAAGAGAGTCTAATAGAGTATATCTTTCTCGAAAGAAAGGAGCCAGACAAGCGTCCAGGTTACTTATTGGCTTCATTTACAGACCAAATCGCACAACAGACTTTTCGGAAGCCATCTCAATACTGGAACCAATATCATTAGGGTATGACAATGTAGTAATCACCGGTGACCTAAATAGCAACATGCTGAATGAGAACCAGCTAAAAAACAATTTGGAAGCGATTGGTCTGCATGCTGCAAGCTCTGATTACCTAACTCACATCACACAAAGTACTGACATCCTGCTTGACGTATTTATTGTTAGTGATCGCCAAAGTATTTTATTATATGACCAAATTTCTGCGCCAGTATTCTCTAGACATGACTTAATATTTCTGAAGTATGGTGTTTACTTCGAAAACTCTGCCGAAACAATATATTACAGGGACTTAGAACCCTTGCTACAACCTCAGTGGACGAACAAGTTTCATTACTTCAAAATAACATACTGTACCTTTACAACAAATTTGTACCAACTAAATCACGCACTATTAGGCCGTCTTTAAAGCCCTGAAAATATAAAATTGCTAATAAATGCTCGAAATGTTTCGTATGAGCGGTGGAAACGATACAAGACAAGCCATCACTACGCTATGTATAAGGAAGCGAGACACAAAGTGCAGAATAGCATTAAGAAAGCTAAAACTAACTATTACACGATCAAATTTCATGAAATCATGTCAACTAGCCATAAATGGCAGGAACTAAAGTCACTCGGTATCGGCAAACAGATGCCGAAATCACCCCAGGTGGATATAGACCTTGATGATTTAAACAGAAAATTTTTGCAATCTACCGTACCTACTGTACTAAATAACGTATACCTTGACTGTGATATTTACTGTGATAATAGATTTAGCTTTGAATGTGTGTCCTTTAGTCCCTTAGTAACTAATAAACGAATAAACAAGTAATAAACTGCTTAATGAAAAACAATCGGGGTTTAGGAAAAACAGGAGCTGTATCTCTGCAATCCTTAAAGTCACTGAAGACATCCGTAAACAAATTGATGAAGGACAGGTGGCATTCTTGACATTATTAGACTATAGCAAAGCATTCGATACCGTCAATCACGAGGTTATGTGTACAAAACTACAAAGACTATATGGACTGGACAGCACTGCAACCGAACTAATTCATTCATACTTGACAAATCGATCACAATCTGTAGTCACGAAATTTGTGTACTCGTCATCTCTGTCCCCTACGTCCCCCAAGGATCTATCCTTGGACCATTATTGTTTACTGTTTATGTAAATGGCCTTCCCAACGTCTGAGTGTGAATTCCATTTATATGCTGATGACGGCCAAATGTATGTAAGCCGTCCCGTAAATAACATAAATGAGTGTGCAATAATAACCAATAGGGAACTAACAAACAAAAACAGTTGGGCAAACAATAACGGTCTAGGATTAAACCCAACTAAATCTAAATGCCTAGTAACCATTACATACTCAACAACAGCAAATAATCTGGGCTTGGTTTTTAATAGCATGCTTAAATGGAATGATCACATCATAAAGGTCGTAGGTAGAACCTATGGTTTGCTAAGAACTTTAAACATGACACAACGTTACCTTCCAGAAAATATTCGTCTCTTAGTTGCTAAAACACTATTGATACCAACACTTTTTTATGGCGTAGAGCTATTTGAAAACTGTGATAGTAGTTGTAGGCAAAAACTGAACGTCGTATTGACTCGCGAGCATTAATATGTTTACATAAAATTAGAACCACCATATCTATCAGACATACTAAGGTTTACTGCATCACGAAGAACAAATAATATAGTATGCCTTAAGCACAGACTAACTAGCTCTGAAAGACACTTTTTCATTTACACTCTTCGCCTATGGAACCAATTACCAAATAGCTTAAAAACAACTGTAGACGCATTAAAATTCAGGAAAAAATTTGACTATACATCTGAAAATTCTAAATTAAAAGGAAAAAGAAAAGAATAACATAACTCAAAATAAAATTAAGAATCTATTATGCTTAGGAGATATTTAAATTTAAATTTAGAATAAAAAATGTGTATAAAATTAAGCAAAATTATCTATCTATTCAATCTAATCCAATTTCATTTAATAATTAATCGTATTGAAATTTTTGTGACTAGTGCACTAATCATAAGGTACAACCTTGTAGCACTAGGAAAATCAAAATAAACAAACAAACAAACAAACAAAATTCTTCAATCAGGATCCCCAATAATTGTAATTGAGCTTCGTACAATCGGCTTTACGAAAGCAGCATATAAGTTCAGATAGGCTACCCGACCGATTCAAGACAGTAGGTCCAATATCGACCGAAACTTTTAATGTAGGATGGTAGGAGACTTCAGGTATAGTGAGCGGAAGGGCTTGTTGACTTGAGACAGAGATAGGTCTAACAAGCCGTTGATAAATTCATGTCGTGACATGGGAACTAGGGTAGGAAAGTGCGCTCCAATTAGGAAGGGAGGACGGAAGAAAATGCGCTCCGACTATGAATAGGAAGAAAACAGCAAAGATTAAAGTGTAGAGGAATCGTACCTTCTAACACGATGATCAATGGTTTAAAAAAAAAATGGACGGTATATAGCAGGGAGAGTTGTGTTCTAGAGGAATCGTGTGCTCTAAGAAACACAGCAACCAATGCTTACCAAAAGCCTTGGGGAGCGAATCAACGCTTGGCAGTGTAAGAATGGAATGGTGCGCCAGAGCCAGGCGTGGCTGCTTTCATTGCCAAAAGTCAGCTTTTGGGTCCCTTCTTTGGCCCTAACGCATTGTCACGATCAACTGCTAGTGTGGCCGTATGGTTCGGAGGGCTGGGACTGGGAAAAGAATTAGTAAAGCGAGAAGATGTGGATGGAGCATTGTCTGATTTGATTAGAGAGCATTATGGGGGACTATTTTTCTTCTTATGGGCGATTTTCAGACTTCGGGTTAATATTAATCGTAACGTCAATGTGTCCAATAAGGAAAATTTGTTTTTTCAAGGGCTCATGCGATATTTGACTTCCAACTGGCGGCTGGTAACTGGTTAACTTCCAACAGCCTGTTTTTACAGCATTATATATAGATGATGAATAATAGACTATTAAAAAGCTGATTTAAGTCACCCAGATTATGCAAAAGTGCGTTTGCTTCTTAAAGCCTATGACCACCTTTTCGAAGGCATCTGCCTCATGAACGATCGAATGTATTTTTGATAGCGCGGCATTCCTCGCAAACATAATGCTGGGAAATGGCATCACCAACACGGCCCGAGATCCCTGTACATTTTGCGGTACCACAGAGTCAGTCAGGGATACTCTGCCGGCCGTGGGTGATAAAAAAACGGAGAGGAGAGCGTTTACAGCAATGACTACCAAAAGACATTTTCATAAGCGAGAGAGGAAGAAGAGTCAATAGGGTTAAGATGATAGGGAGTGAAAAACAGCAAAAGAGAGCGGTCTAAATGTATTGACAAGACAAAGCTAGTAATAACACAAAAACTCGACTAACTGACGCACAAAAAAATAGATAGTTATGTCTTTTCACAATTAACAGGCATGAGTCGTTAAGGATAGATTAAGGAGCTTGGGGTTGTTCTGGAACACACCCTTTTGAGTAACTTGAATTGAGTGGACTGTACTTATTTTTATTTCTTGTTCGGCTTGCTGTCTTTTCGGTACTGAATAATGCCGGCGCAGCGGCAAGCGTACGGATGTTTTTTCGTCTCCTCGATTCTATCCTAATTTCCTTTTTTCTTCGAGATGGACTTGAATCTAAAATTGACAATGTTATAATATCGGATGCGTTCCTCAACATCCCGGCCCAGCCTGAAACATAGTTTCTGAATGGGGCAATACAGAAATCTTAGTGGTTGGTCGGGTAATTTGTCCAGATGGGCCTGACTACTCGAACCAGGTCGTCCTTTCCTGGGTAGGTTTCAATACCGTTTGCGATGTGCCATGGATTTCTTAACAAGCACAACGTCCCCGCTGGTGATGTTAGGGACTGACGTGGTCCATTTTCGACGCTGTCGCAACGAAGTCAGGTACTCTAGATGCCATTTTTTCCAGAAACCTTGGTACATGGATTGGATGCTCTACCAGTAGCCCAATCGGCCCACAGGGATGTGATCCAAGTCAGCTTCCGGTATAGTGGTGAATGGACGTACAATTGAAAAGCTGGCGATAAAAGTTGGCTTCAATATCTGGTGTGTAGTATAGAGGTCGTGTGTTGAGCAAGTAGGGTACGCATCTGCTCAAATGTAAGCGTTGAGCTTCCGAAGACTCGCCGAAGATTCAGTTTAACAGATCGAACTGCCGATTCCCACTTTCCACCCCAGTGAGGCACACGTGGTGGAATGAATACCCATTGAATACCTTCATCCTTCAGATTGGTCTGTTGCTGTGACGCCAGTAGGGTTTTCATCGAGTGAGCATTTTGAAGCAGCCAGGAAAGCAGCCAGGAAAGTTTCAGTGGTGAGATCAGTGGCAAGTTCCAAGTATATTACCGACGTGACTAGGCAAACAAATAGGCATATGTAGCCCTTACTGATGCGTGGTTTGCGACCCTTGCCAACCTTAAGAAAGATTGGCCCAGCATAGTCGCAGCTAGTGTTGACAAATGGCAGTGCCTGCGTTATACGAATGCTGGGTAGATCAGCCGTTCGTTTTGCATATGAGATTACGTGCACCAAATATCCAGAATCTTTGCAAGTTTCACCAGTTGAAATCGGCTCCGTAATGGTTTCTTGGCAAGTAGAAATTGGTAGTCGTCTTGGAAGCCAGTTTGTGTTTGTCGCAAACACATAATGCGTGCAGTCTGGAGCTCCTCAAGGGAGCTCCTCAAGGAGCTCCTCCTGGGTCCTATAAAGATAGTGTCGCTCAAGGCCTTTCCATTGGCATCACGAAAGGAACCATCAAAAACTACACGGAGTTTTCGACCCAACAAAGGGGGTGTTGGCATATAGAAAAGCTGCTCAGCAGTGATTTGGTTTGACGGCAGTTCTCGCATGTATCCCAAAGATTGATATTATCGTATGAAATTCATGTATTGGATTCGTAGCGGATCATTGTGTTGTTAACGCCGTTCCATCGATTTGAAACGATTGAGAGCTCCTTGTAGAATGTCTCCAAATGCAGGATGTGCAGTGTTGAATGATTACTTCGCCTTTTCATCTCGAGTATGTGTGGCGAGAAAGTGTTACTCGACCTGTTCATCTTCGGGTCCCAGTTTAGTAGTATAGTCGATGCTCTCCAGCCCAATAAAATGTCGATCAGTGCGTTTGTGCAGAAGTTTTTGGCAGCCGATTGTAGATCATTGAACACCTTGAATGCCGATGCGTTTGATGTTTGGCCTTCCCAGTGATGACGAGATACTGCCAAGTACATGGTCGTATATATCCCGATGATCATGAGAAATCCGGGATTTGATGTGGAGTTTGCTGCATCCCCTTGTGGTGTCAGCTTTTACTGACGATATTCCCGAAACCAGAAAGCGTGACTGTGAACGTCTCAAGCCATGAGCGTTTACATCATCCATCCCTTTGGTTTACATCATCCAGACCACGATCAATTTCTGTTTCACCGTCGGATACCTTACGCAAAACCGCCGCATCAATTTTACTAGTTGTTGGCATGTTCATAAATTATTGCAAAAACGTATTTACAAAATGCCTAGGCTTATTGCAGTGTTGTAAGCAGTATAAGTAATCGCCAAAATGACGTACCAAGTTGGCAGCTTCATCGATCAATAGTATTTTCAAATGATGAACTTCTGTGTATTTGTCAAATGCTGCTGCTATGAATATCGGATGGATAATATCGGTGGCCGTCAGCCATTCCGGTGATACAGCGGAACTAACAGATGAAGGGCCGTCTCGCCATAACTGGACCCTTGGACTAGGGGTAGGAGCATTTCGGGTCAGGGCTTGCCCTGATCCGATGCGGCCTTGCTCCTGGTTTCTAGGATGCAGGTTCACGAGCGACCCGTCACCCGCCGTAACTGTACACACCAGTGGAAGTGCGACTATACTCTCCTTGTGAGGGCGGCTGAAAACAGGTCCTGGTACGGTCAAGTCTCTGCCACGGGTGCTGGCTAATTGTAGTCGGGCGGAGAAAAGTCTCGTCGTGAAATTACCCCAATCCACGGTGAAACAAGATATGCTAATGGATGCGTGGCCGAGCGGAAGCTCGGTGCTGTATATGCAAACTCTGGATACCTGCCGACCTCCAGTTTAAATTAGGCTTCCCGGGGCCAGCGGGCTTTGCCTCGGGTGACCATCCCCTTCCCGCCTACTCGTGGGAACAACATGCCAAAAACAAATTGCAAAAACAAGCCGCAAAGGAGCTCGGTACTAAAGTACGTACTAAAGTACCGGAGGGAAAAGCCAATCCCTCTACATCAATGCCTGAGAAACCAGGGACAAACCGGCTATCGGCGTGGCTGCCAAGCAGAGCGTAATCGCGGCTTGAAAGCGCCCTGTGACTGGGTAACCCCCCTCAACCTCGACTGGCGGAGGTACTGCACCAGAGGGGAAGAAGCCGTCCTACCAAGACAGGAGGCGCGCTGCTTTCATCCTGTCCAACGACGACCCGGATTTCAAGTCGTCGGAAAAGGTGTTGAAGCAGAGGCTATCGGCCAGCTCGATTACCCAGACTTCCAGACAGCCAAAGCTGGAAAGGGTGCAGCCAAGGCCCCGACCAAGTGTCAGCACTCAGCGGATGATCCCGCTCAACAGCCAGGCCATGCCCTGCAAGCCAAGCGGGCGAAAAACCATCCTGCGAACAGATCGTTTGCGGAGGTGGAGAGGGGCAAGACCCAAATTCCAGGACTCCAGGACAGGGGCAACAAGCACGGTACTGTCCCTCGGGACAAATGGCATCTGGTCGCTGCAGAGCTCCAGGACAGATTTCTGGAGGAGTTCGCGAAGAATGGCGGGGCAGCGCCTAAATGTGAGGACGCCGGGTGGCATCAAGGCACGGTGAAAGCCATCGCCTGCCAAGATGATCGCTCGGCGGCCCTCTACCCAGGGGCCAAACTGGGGGCCGTCAAATGGGAAGACATCCCCAGCAGACCGAGGGCCAGATCGTGGGTCTCGGTTCTGCAGGTCTGCAACCTCACCTCACCTCAACCTCCTACAGACGATTGGATGGTTGCCAAGGTGGATGAGGTTACTGGACAGAGGGAGAGCTCACTGGGATGTGCTCAGACCACAGTCAGTGGGAAAGCACTGACACCAATGAACGGGGTGAGTCCCTTTTCAGCTATATACTGACCACTATGATGGTCATATTAAACCGGGGTAACGATCCCACCTTTATTATTAAAAATCGCGAGGAGGTCCCGGACCACCACTTGCCTCTCACACGATACAGAATAACATGGTTTTCTGAAGGATCCTTGAAGAACACTCCTTCTCGGACCACAGGTATTGTGAGGAATGGAGTTTCCTCACAAGGGAACCAAGTAAGGGTTAAGACGAGAATTCACGGCGAATTCGCAAGAGAGTGAGAGCCGGGTGCCGTTAGAGTGGCAGGGGTCCAGCGCATGACCATATGAGATCATATGAGATCATGCCCCCGGTACGAGCCCGTGGAGGGAGTCGGGAATGGTGGAGCCCGCAAGGAGCGGCGCTCACGTCAGGCTAGGAACGGCGGGAGCGGGCCGGCAGCGGTCCAGCGCATGTCCATGTATGGACATGAGATCACGCCACCAGCCCGGTCCCGTTAAGAACGTGAGGGAATCAAGCGAAGAGGCCGATGGCAGCGGTCCAGCGCATGTCCATGTATGGACATGAGATCACGCCACCAGCCCGGTCCCGTTAAGAACGTGAGGGAGTCAAGCGAAGAGGCCGATGGAAAATTACCAGCGGCGCAAGGATTTACCGCTGTTGCTAGGCAGAGGCGCGGACGCTAGCATCGAAGCGAGGGTATAAGAGGAGCCCGGCAACAGTGAAGGAGGACAGTCAGTAGAGTGCGAGCAAGGAGGAAAAAGCGCGAACCCAAGCGAGTACGAGAGACCAACTGACAAGGAAAGTCAACGGGAGAATCCAAGGAAGAATATAAGCGACCCAACCGACAGGCAGCAGTACGACCCAACCAGGGGAACAAGGTCTGCGTAGTGCCAAAGGAGGGACGACAGGTACCACCATCGCCAAGTCGGTCAAAAGCGACTCGGTAGGTGCGGAGTTGTGTGTATAGATCAGGCGTAAGGACTGGGTGGAGAAGCACGAGGCGGATCCAGAGTGCGCAGACCTGCTGGAGGCCTGGGAGCTCCGGGCAGGTAGAGCCTCACCCTTGCCAGCGGAAGATAGGCCCGACGCGTATGAGCGTCTGCCATTGCCGGGAGGTGCGGGCGCGTCATCGGTGTGGAAAATGCCGGCGGAGGACCTCATAGCAAGCCTGGCGATACCAGACTGGAGCCGCTCCCCGAGGCCGTCCGTCAGTAGGCCACGGCCAAAGAGTGTGGATCCAGCGGAGGCACGAAACACCGCGACGCGAGAACCATCGAGAAGCCGCAACGAAGAGGGGCGGGAAGTTCCCGAGGCGCAGGCCGGGAGGCAGTCTCGCATACTATACGCGAATGTAGCCAAACAGGTAAGGGAATGGTCGTTCCGTTTCGATGGGACGGAGAAGCCCCTGGAGTTTCTGGAGCAGGTCGAATGGTCGGCTGATATGTACGGGCTGGACGTGAATCTGATTCCCAGAGCGATGCCAGAGTTGCTGAAGGGCCAGGCGTTGATGTGGTTCATCGCCAATAACCGGCAGTGGCAAACATGGGAAGCCTTCGCAACAAGCTTCCAGGCCTACTTCTTGCCGAGGGGGTACTTCGAGAAGTTGCTCCAAGAGGTAAGGCAAAGGAAGCAAAAATGGGGAGAGCCATTCAAGAGCTACATGGTGGACATGCGGACCCTCATGAGACCCCTCAAATGTACTCCTGAGGAGCAGATGGAGCTCATCCGCGAGAACAGCATGCCAGATCTGCGTATATTCATTAGGCCACATAGGTGCAAGGACCTGGACCACATGATGATGCTAGCGGATGAGTTCGAGGCACTGGAGAGGGATCGCGTAGAGTTCCAGAAGGAGAGTCTAGCGGGAAGAGCGAAGGCGGCAAATCCTTTTTCAAAGTCGGCCGCGACTGAAGTGTGCCGGAGGGGGGAGGGGGGATACGTTAAGAATCCCGCCCAAGCATGCCGACGATGCGGAAGCGACGAGCACTGGTCACAGGCATGTCAAGGGCGACCGTTGACGTTCTGCTGGAGGTGTGGAAAGGTCGGCGTCACGACATGGCAGTGCTGAAAAAAGTCGGGAAACGCCCCGCGACCCAAGCCGAGGAGGGCCGTGCCGGTGTCGCAGGATGCAGCCCCCGAAACCTGATCGGTGAACTCACCGTGGAGGATGTGCAGCTGTCAGCCGTGGTAGACATCGCAGGGAGGAAATGGAAGGCCACGGTCGACACAGGGGCCACTAGCAGTTTTGTCAGCTGTGAGCTGGCGGAACAGCTGCGTGGGGAGGGGCGCGAGGAGAAAACCGACAAGCAGGTGCGTTTGGCCGATGGACGTCGTCGAACCATCGATACAAAGATCGAGTGGAACTGGCGTTCGGAGACAACGTCATCGACGCGCTGGTACTAGGATGGGACTTCATTGCCGCAGTCGGAGCAGAGGTGACTTGTGCGGGGAACAGGGTCGTGATCCTGCGAGAGGCCGACGGAGAAGGCGGTTGGAAGAAAGGCTGTCAGTGGCGGTATTGGAGGCCAAGGAGGAGTCCCCGGAACGAATGGCTGATGAGGAGTTCGAGGCCGAGGATCCCACGGAAAGCAGGCGCCACGACAGTGCAGAGGAAGGCCCATTCGAAGAATTTCTGGCCAAGGAATTGGAGGAGTTTAAGAGGATGAAGGGGGTATCGAATGTGGCGGTGCATACGATCACCATGAGCGATGCGATACCGGTTAAGCAGCGATACTACCCTAAGAACCCAAAGATGCAGGCGGAGATCAACCAAAAGGTAGACAAGCTGCTGGAAATGGGTTGTATCGAGCCATCGAAGAGCCCTTATAGTTCCCCCATCGTAATGGTTAAAAAGAAAACTGGCCAATGGAGGTTGTGCGTGGACTTCCGACAAATCAATGCAAAGTCTATCAAGGACGCATACCCAATGCCGCGGATTAACTACATCTTAGATCAGCTGAGGGAAGCACGGTTCATCAGTAGCTTGGATTTGAAAGACGGGTACTGGCAAATACCACTGGAAAAGGATAGCCGGAAGTTCACAGCCTTCACGGTGCCAGGCAAGGGATTGTTCCAATGGAAAGTGATGCCGTTCGGGCTACATTCGGCCTCGGCCACGTTTCAGAGGGCGTTGGACCAGGTTATTGGTCCGGAAATGATGCCGCATGCTTTCGCATACCAAGACGATATCATCGTTACAGGCCGAACGAAAGAGGAGCACCAACGTAATCTTGAGGAGGTTTTCAGACGCTTAAAAGGGCCAACTTGAGGTTGAATGTGGAAAAATGCCAGTTCGGCCGAACGGAGCTTCGGTACCTGGGTCATTTGGTGACGGGAGAGGGCATATGCACTGATCCGGAAAAGGTGGCCGCCATTGCAGAGCTGAAGCCACCGGCGAATGTGAAGGAGCTTCGCCAGTATCTGGGCGTCGCATCATGGTATCGACGTTTCGTGCCAGGGTTCGCCACCATGGTGCAGCCGCTCAGCACATTGCTGAGGAAAAAGGTGAAATGGGAATGGGCATCCGAGCAACAACAGGCGTTTGAGTCCGTGAAGGGTCGGCTGGTAGCCGATCCGGTACTTACCTGCCCGGATTTCTCGAAGAAATTTGTGCTACAGACGGACGCCAGCGACTATGGATTGGGAGCGATTCTCACCCAAGAAACGGAGAAGGGCGAAAGGGTGATCTCATACGCCAGCCGGACGCTGAACAGTGCGGAGAAGAATTACTCGGCTACAGAGAAGGAATGCCTGGCGATTGTGTGGGCCATCAGGAAGCTCAAACCTTATTTGGAAGGGTATCACTTCAAGGTGGTCACCGACCACATGGCATTGAAATGGCTCAACAGCATAGAGAGTCCGATGGGGAGAATCGCGAGATGGGCGCTGGAGTTACAGCAATACGACTTCGAAATAGCGTATAGGAAGGGGCAGCAGAACGTGGTGGCTGACGCGCTATCTCGACAGCCCATGGAAGAGCGATGTATGCGAGCGGAGGACGTTGGACAGGAGCCCGAAGAACAATGCGCATGGATAGAAAAGGTCAAGGAGAAGATGAGAAAGGAGCCGGCCAAGTTCCCAGATTATGTGGAGGAGGCAGGCGGGGTGTACCGGCATATCCCGCACCGGGCCGGCGACGAAGAAGTAGTAGCGTGGAAGCTTTGCGTGCCGAAGGACCGACGGGAGCGGGTCATGCGGGAAAACCACGATATCCCGGAGGCGGGTCACGCCGGCGGCAGGAAGACGATGGCAAGGATAGCTGCCAGGTACTACTGGCCGGGGATGCACTGAGACGTGAGAACGTATGTCAGGAAATGTGACACCTGCATGCGTTTCAAGCCAAGTCAGGCACAGGCGGCCGGGAAGATGCTGACACAAATACCAGAGGAACCATGGGCGACGGTGTGCGCGGATTTTGTGGGACCATTGCCCAGATCAAAACATGGGAACGCCATGCTGTTGGTGCTGGTGGACCGGTTTTCAAAATGGACCGAGCTGGTGCCAATGAGAAAGGCCACGGCAGAAGCCCTGATAAAGGCTTTCAGAGAACGAATATTGGCCCGGTTCGGCGTACCCAAGGTGATGATCACCGACAATGGGGTCCAGTTCACCAGTGGGACGTTTAAAAGTTTCTGGATCAGGTGGGAGTTCGACACCAGTTTACGGCACCGTACACGCCGCAAAAAAACCCAACGGAACGAACCAACAGAACGGTGAAAACTATGATCGCGCAGTTCACCGAAGGAGACCAGAGATGCTGGGACGAGAAGTGGCCCGAGTTGATGTTGGCCGTGAACTCTGGGGTCACGGAGTCCACTGGATTCGCACCAGCATTCATAGTGCAAGGGAGATAGCCCAGGCTACCGAAGGCTTTGTACGATGAGGAAACACTCGGCACGGGTCAGGAGACAAACACTCCGGACGAACACGCGGTAAAACTGAAAGAACTTTTTCAGCTGGTGAGGCGGAATTTGGAAAGAGCAGCCCAGGATCAGGCAAGATATTACAACTTGCGGAAAAGAGCTTGGAAGCCCAAGGTCGGAGAACAGGTGTGGGTTAAACAGCACCACCTGTCGAACGCAGCCGAGGGGTTCGCAGCAAAATTGGCCCCAAGGTATGCCGGTCCCTACCAGATCACTGATTTCGTGTCACCGGTGATATGCAAGCTGCGGAGAGACAGCGATAAGCATACACGGACGGCACATATTGGAGACCTAAAGCCACAGGCAAACGACGAAGGAAAATAAGGAATCAGAAATGGACAGGGATAAAGGAAGCGGATGAGTGAGAACAGGCAAAGGGGGAGCCGGAGTCAAGAACAACTTAAGGCTAAGAGGGTGTGAGCGTGGGCAGAGGCTCTGAATTGGGTCGCGCAGGACGCCGTCAAGAGCCGACACCAACCCGTATAAATAAAAGTCTGGAAGGAGGCGGCACGTACAGACGACGGAAGTCCAAATCTGGAAGAAAATTGAAAGGATAGAAAAGAGAAAAACTGGTAGGAGCAACATACCCGAAGCCCAAGGCGTTCGGTTGACCGAGACCCGGGCGGAGAGATACCCTCGGGGCACCAGTGAAGTGTGAAGGATAATCCTAGTCCTGGGGTTCGGGATTCCTGGGTCATCTACAACCGTCGGGTTTGGCCGGGCAGAAGGCACGAAGAGCGAAGGCGGCAAATCCTTTTTCAAAGTCGGCCGCGACTGAAGTGTGCCGGAGGGGGGAGGGGGGATACGTTAAGAATCCCGCCCAAGCATGCCGACGATGCGGAAGCGACGAGCACTGGTCACAGGCATGTCAAGGGCGACCGTTGACGTTCTGCTGGAGGTGTGGAAAGGTCGGCGTCACGACATGGCAGTGCTGAAAAAAGTCGGGAAACGCCCCGCGACCCAAGCCGAGGAGGGCCGTGCCGGTGTCGCAGGATGCAGCCCCCCGAAACCTGATCGGTGAACTCACCGTGGAGGATGTGCAGCTGTCAGCCGTGGTGGACATCGCAGGGAGGAAATGGAAGGCCACGGTCGACACAGGGGCCACTAGCAGTTTTGTCAGCTGTGAGCTGGCGGAACAGCTGCGTGGGGAGGGGCGCGAGGAGAAAACCGACAAGCAGGTGCGTTTGGCCGATGGACGTCGTCGAACCATCGATACAAAGATCGAAGTGGAACTGGCGTTCGGAGACAACGTCATCGACGCGCTGGTACTAGGATGGGACTTCATTGCCGCAGTCGGAGCAGAGGTGACTTGTGCGGGGAACAGGGTCGTGATCCCTGCGAGAGGCCGACGGAGAAGGCGGTTGGAAGAAAGGCTGTCAGTGGCGGTATTGGAGGCCAAGGAGGAGTCCCCGGAACGAATGGCTGATGAGGAGTTCGAGGCCGAGGATCCCACGGAAAGCAGGCGCCACGACAGTGCAGAGGAAGGCCCGTTCGAAGAATTTCTGGCCAAGGAATTGGAGGAGTTTAAGAGGATGAAGGGGGTATCGAATGTGGCGGTGCATACGATCACCATGAGCGATGCGATACCGGTTAAGCAGCGATACTACCCTAAGAACCCAAAGATGCAGGCGGAGATCAACCAAAAGGTAAACAAGCTGCTGGAAATGGGTTGTATCGAGCCATCGAAGAGCCCTTATAGTTCCCCCATCGTAATGGTTAAAAAGAAAACTGGCCAATGGAGGTTGTGCGTGGACTTCCGACAAATCAATGCAAAGTCTATCAAGGACGCATACCCAATGCCGCGGATTAACTACATCTTAGATCAGCTGAGGGAAGCACGGTTCATCAGTAGCTTGGATTTGAAAGACGGGTACTGGCAAATACCACTGGAAAAGGATAGCCGGAAGTTCACAGCCTTCACGGTGCCAGGCAAGGGATTGTTCCAATGGAAAGTGATGCCGTTCGGGCTACATTCGGCCTCGGCCACGTTTCAGAGGGCGTTGGACCAGGTTATTGGTCCGGAAATGATGCCGCATGCTTTCGCATACCAAGACGATATCATCGTTACAGGCCGAACGAAAGAGGAGCACCAACGTAATCTTGAGGAGGTTTTCAGACGCTTAAAAAGGGCCAACTTGAGGTTGAATGTGGAAAAATGCCAGTTCGGCCGAACGGAGCTTCGGTACCTGGGTCATTTGGTGACGGGAGAGGGCATATGCACTGATCCGGAAAAGGTGGCCGCCATTGCAGAGCTGAAGCCACCGGCGAATGTGAAGGAGCTTCGCCAGTATCTGGGCGTCGCATCATGGTATCGACGTTTCGTGCCAGGGTTCGCCACCATGGTGCAGCCGCTCAGCACATTGCTGAGGAAAAAGGTGAAATGGGAATGGGCATCCGAGCAACAACAGGCGTTTGAGTCCGTGAAGGGTCGGCTGGTAGCCGATCCGGTACTTACCTGCCCGGATTTCTCGAAGAAATTTGTGCTACAGACGGACGCCAGCGACTATGGATTGGGAGCGATTCTCACCCAAGAAACGGAGAAGGGCGAAAGGGTGATCTCATACGCCAGCCGGACGCTGAACAGTGCGGAGAAGAATTACTCGGCTACAGAGAAGGAATGCCTGGCGATTGTGTGGGCCATCAGGAAGCTCAAACCTTATTTGGAAGGGTATCACTTCAAGGTGGTCACCGACCACATGGCATTGAAATGGCTCAACAGCATAGAGAGTCCGATGGGGAGAATCGCGAGATGGGCGCTGGAGTTACAGCAATACGACTTCGAAATAGCGTATAGGAAGGGGCAGCAGAACGTGGTGGCTGACGCGCTATCTCGACAGCCCATGGAAGAGCGATGTATGCGAGCGGAGGACGTTGGACAGGAGCCCGAAGAACAATGCGCATGGATAGAAAAGGTCAAGGAGAAGATGAGAAAGGAGCCGGCCAAGTTCCCAGATTATGTGGAGGAGGCAGGCGGGGTGTACCGGCATATCCCGCACCGGGCCGGCGACGAAGAAGTAGTAGCGTGGAAGCTTTGCGTGCCGAAGGACCGACGGGAGCGGGTCATGCGGGAAAACCACGATATCCCGGAGGCGGGTCACGCCGGCGGCAGGAAGACGATGGCAAGGATAGCTGCCAGGTACTACTGGCCGGGGATGCACTGAGACGTGAGAACGTATGTCAGGAAATGTGACACCTGCATGCGTTTCAAGCCAAGTCAGGCACAGGCGGCCGGGAAGATGCTGACACAAATACCAGAGGAACCATGGGCGACGGTGTGCGCGGATTTTGTGGGACCATTGCCCAGATCAAAACATGGGAACGCCATGCTGTTGGTGCTGGTGGACCGGTTTTCAAAATGGACCGAGCTGGTGCCAATGAGAAAGGCCACGGCAGAAGCCCTGATAAAGGCTTTCAGAGAACGAATATTGGCCCGGTTCGGCGTACCCAAGGTGATGATCACCGACAATGGGGTCCAGTTCACCAGTGGGACGTTTAAAAAGTTTCTGGATCAGGTGGGAGTTCGACACCAGTTTACGGCACCGTACACGCCGCAAAAAAACCCAACGGAACGAACCAACAGAACGGTGAAAACTATGATCGCGCAGTTCACCGAAGGAGACCAGAGATGCTGGGACGAGAAGTGGCCCGAGTTGATGTTGGCCGTGAACTCTGGGGTCACGGAGTCCACTGGATTCGCACCAGCATTCATAGTGCAAGGGAGATAGCCCAGGCTACCGAAGGCTTTGTACGATGAGGAAACACTCGGCACGGGTCAGGAGACAAACACTCCGGACGAACACGCGGTAAAACTGAAAGAACTTTTTCAGCTGGTGAGGCGGAATTTGGAAAGAGCAGCCCAGGATCAGGCAAGATATTACAACTTGCGGAAAAGAGCTTGGAAGCCCAAGGTCGGAGAACAGGTGTGGGTTAAACAGCACCACCTGTCGAACGCAGCCGAGGGGTTCGCAGCAAAATTGGCCCCAAGGTATGCCGGTCCCTACCAGATCACTGATTTCGTGTCACCGGTGATATGCAAGCTGCGGAGAGACAGCGATAAGCATACACGGACGGCACATATTGGAGACCTAAAGCCACAGGCAAACGACGAAGGAAAATAAGGAATCAGAAATGGACAGGGATAAAGGAAGCGGATGAGTGAGAACAGGCAAAGGGGGAGCCGGAGTCAAGAACAACTTAAGGCTAAGAGGGTGTGAGCGTGGGCAGAGGCTCTGAATTGGGTCGCGCAGGACGCCGTCAAGAGCCGACACCAACCCGTATAAATAAAAGTCTGGAAGGAGGCGGCACGTACAGACGACGGAAGTCCAAATCTGGAAGAAAATTGAAAGGATAGAAAAGAGAAAAACTGGTAGGAGCAACATACCCGAAGCCCAAGGCGTTCGGTTGACCGAGACCCGGGCGGAGAGATACCCTCGGGGCACCAGTGAAGTGTGAAGGATAATCCTAGTCCTGGGGTTCGGGATTCCTGGGTCATCTACAGCCGTCGGGTTTGGCCGGGCAGAAGGCACTACCCACGCGTTGCTTACGGGCGAGGGGTCGGATGACCCTCGGGTCCGGAGCAGCTGCATGGGGCTGAGGCCAAACCGAAGGCGGCAATGAGGTGACAAGCCAGGGCCGATCGTCATGATGCAGCCGGGCGAAAGGTTGGAGGACCTGTTAGTCACGGGCATTTATGACGATCGGCATCGCGGACCAAGGATGCAGGATGGGCTGGAAAATAACCCAAAGTTATTGAAGGATAGCGCACATTCACAGTAATCACATGGGCCGAAGGGGGGATTCGATCAGCTCGGGGGGAGGGGAAGCCGGGCGTCAACTCCCCTGAGGAAAGAAAAGAAAAGAAAATATTGTGGTAGGATAACCCCTATCAGCTCCTCTCTATAAGATTAACCCACTGCCAATACGGCAGCACTATCGCATATGAATAACCCCTAAATATAAGGTCACACTGGAGAAAGACGGAATATACGGCCTCTTAAAAAGACGCTCGCTCATTCGAAAAGGGGCATTAAGATAAATAAGACGTGTGCGGCGTAATAAAGAGATACAAAACTGCATACCCCTGTTTTACTCTCACAATCTCAGAAGTGGGCCTTACTCACAATGTGCGACTTCGAACCAAATCAATTCTCGTCAGCGCAACTAAAAAGGTGGCTGGCTGCACTTGGGCTACCAACGCAAGGCTCCAAAGCCGAACTGATCGCACGCGTAAGCGCAATTTCACCAAACGCACGCGGCGACCCACCAGAAGGTTCGATCGACCAAGTGGAACATCAACAGGCGGCAGGCGAAGCACCAGTTTTAGCGTCATCGGTCGAGGAAGAGGCAGCACCATCAACTCGAGGCATGCAGGAGAAAAATATTCCAAGCATGGGACAGTTGAGCACGGTGGAAGCCGAGTACGTCGCTCTGATGAAATTGCGCGCAGACATTGAAGCAGGAAAAAACATGCTGCGGCAAATCCATGACGAAATAAACAAGATCGTTCACGTCGGCCAATCCAATGACGTCATCGACGAAGACAACGACTCAGTTAACAGCGACAACGATAACAGTGCTACAGTTAACAGCCCCGAAGTTAACAACACCGTTTGCGCTAACAGCACCAATGTTAATAGCGGCCCTGACAGCAGTAATGGAAAAGACGACAATTCAGACGGTGTTGCAAAACGTCAAGACACAAATGTAAACCACATATGCGAATCTCCGACAGCATCGCTTACGTTAGCAAAGGAAGTGACTATGGAATACGACGGGACACAGTGCGCCAAAAACTGGGTCATACAGGTGAAGAACATTGCCCAAATCTACAAACTGGACAACATTACTAAACGAATGCTGCTGATTGCCAAGCTCAAAGGAAACGCTCAGCGCTGGCTCCATGCAGATTCCTCGCGCATCTTGGAATCAGCTGATCACCTGTGCGAGCAATTGATCGTGGCATTCGGGGCAACCATCACCAAAGGAGAACTCAGAGACAGGTTCCATAAGCGCCAATGGCTTTATGGAGAAAATTTTGCCACATACTACGAAGAAAAAATGATGTTGGCCAGGAACATCAACATAGACACAGAAGAATTGAAAGAGAAGATAATCGAGGGAATTCCTTCCCCGGGCTTGCGAGATCAGGCTCGCATTCAGTGCTTCTCCGATCCGAAGCAGATTTTGCGTGCTTTTTCGGAGATTCGCCTTCCGGAGCGTATGCAGCATGCCACATCATCACAAGGCCTGGCAAATTCTTCGGCGACCAAGGACCTACGTTGCGCCAACTGCAACTCGCGAGGTCATTTCGCCAAGGACTGTCTCAAACCAAAAAGGGAGCCTGGATCCTGCTACGCCTGTGGGGTATTTGGACATATGGTCGGATAATGCCCAGAGAGGAAGAGCGTAACATACAATAATTATGTAAGATACTGTAAGATTTTCTTTTGCAACAATATCGTAACACCATTAATTTCAGCGTGCCTCATAGACTCTGGCAGTCCCATATCGTTCATCAAGAAAAGTTTAATCTCTAGAGAAATTCGTTTGGAACCAGTTCTGGAATTATATTTTGGGCTTAATAAAAGCCAATTGAAAACACTTGGAAAAATTTTATGTTATGTTTTGAAAGGAAGAATAAAATGCTATTTTTATTTGAACGTAGTGTCGAACGAGTCTATGAGTCATGGTGTGGTTCTTGGCAGAAATTGTATGAATGCATGCGACTTAAACTTGGACTTAAGTACTTTAAAAATGGTTACGTTAGACGCTTTGAATTCGGAAGCCAATTATCATTTAAGTGAAAATCCAGCAATTCCGATTGAAAATGATAAAATGCAAATCAAAACGGTTGGAAAACATACTAGTATAATAAGTAGTACAAAGAGTAGAGAAAATTTAGATAAAATAGTTATAGATGAGGTAATCAAAATAGATAATGGTAATGAAATTGTTAGTGATACCGTTAGTGAGGAAGTTAGTGCAATTGTTAGTGAAACCGTTAGTGAAGAAGTTAGTGAAATTGTAAGTGATACTATTAGTAAAGAGGTAAACGAAATTGTTAGTAAAACCGTTAGTAACGTTGTTAGAGAAACAGGAGTAACTAATGAAATGTTTGCTGAAGAGTTTAGCGATTCTACCAGACCAAAAAATTCTAAAAAGAAAACAGTCAATTCGATAAATAACGATGCGATGGTTATGAATGAAATCCTTAACAGCAAAGCTGATGACACATACAATGATATTATTGTTCCAGACATCTTTAATATCAATTATATGGAAGATGAAAAAGTTGATTACATCTGCGGGGAGAACATAAGTCATAGGCTTAAGTGTCAACTAAGGCAAATAATCGAAGACTATTACGTAAAGACGGTAAAACCAAAAGAACCTTTAGTCAAATGCGAGATTAAACTTAACTTAGAGAAATCAAAACCTTTTAGTTGTGCTCCAAGGCGTCTATCATATACCGAGAAAGATAAACTGCAAACATTGTTAGATGAATATTTAAGAAAAGGAATAATACGATCCAGCGAGTCTGAATACGCTTCACCTATCGTACTAGTCAAAAAGAAAACGGGGGATTTAAGGTTGTGTATAGACTTTAGAAAACTCAACAAGACTTTGATTAAGGACAACTATCCCATACCCCTCATCGATGATCTGCTGGACAAATTAGCCAACAAAAGAGTCTTTACGAAACTTGATCTCAAAAATGGTTATTTCCATGTATTCGTTAATGAGGAATCGATTAGATATACATCGTTCGTGACACCTTTAGGACAATTCGAGTTCCTTAGAATGCCACAGGGACTGAAAACGGCATCAGCAGTGTTTCAGAGGTTTGTTAATAAAATATTCGATGATTTAATTAGGGATGACAAAGTATTGCATATATGGACGACATCATGGTAGCCAGCAAAGATACGCAGGAACACTTAGAAACGCTAAAAGAAGTCTTTATTAGGTTGGCTCAAAACAAATTAGAATTGCGTATAGACAAATGTGAGTTTTTACAATCTAATATCAAATATCTGGGGTTCACAATCAATGGACAAGGTATAAGGGCAGATGAAAAAGGATTAGAAGCAATCAAAAACTTTCCAATCCCGAATAAGATACAGGTGGTACAAAGTTTTCTTGGCTTATGCTCCTATTTCAGGAGATTTATAAAAGATTTCTCAACTGTTGCCAAACCTCTTTACGATCTTCTGAGAAAAGATACAGAGTTTAAATTTGGTGAAGACGAATTAAATTGCTTTTCATCGCTTAAGGAAATGCTAATGCAAGCACCCATTTTAGCACTTTATAATCATAAAGACGAGATAGAATTGCATTGTGATGCAAGCGCTCTTGGTTTCGGGGCAGTGCTACTTCAGAAGAAAGACGACGGAAAACTGCATCCAATCTTTTATTTTTCTAAGCGTACAACTGCAGCGGAATCAAAATATCACAGCTTTGAGCTGGAGACAATGGCAATTATTTACGCACTACGCAGGTTTCGCATATATTTATATGGAAAACGTTTCAAGATCGTTACTGACTGTAATTCACTAACGCTAACACTCAACAAAATTGAGCTCAACCCGCGTATTGCTAGATGGGCTTTAGAGCTGCAAAGTTATGATTATGAGCTGAGTTATAGAGAAGGCAGCAGGATGCAGCACGTAGATGCGCTAAGTAGATGCACAAACATTCTCATTGTAAAAACAAATACGTTTGAAGACAACCTAATTATTTGCCAAGCCAAGGACCAAATAGTTAGAAATATCAAGCAACAGTTAGAAGAAAATGAACACAAGTTTTTTGAAATGAGAAATGGTGTACTTTACAGGAAAAGCAATGACGGAAGATTGTTATTCTATGTTCCAACCGAAATGGAAGATCACGTGTTATACAAATATCATAACGAAATAGGACATATAGGCAGAGACAAAATGATGAATATAATAGGCAAAAGCTATTGGTTTCCAAACGTAAAAGAAAAATGCTCCGGTCATATTGAAAATTGTTTGGAATGCGTAGCGTTTTCGCCTAAAACAGGAAAAGACGGATTTTTACACTCCATTCCAAAAGGAAATAAGCCATTTGAACTAACATCGATCACTACGGTCCGGTTGATTCAGGAAGATCAAAAAAGCACATCTTAGTAGTAATTGATGCTTTCACAAAGTTTGTGCGCTTATATGCAACAAAAACAACGAATACACGGGAGGTCATCGCTTCGTTAAAAGACTATTTTAGAGCATACAGCAAACCCAAATGCATAATTTCAGATCGAGGAAGTGTTTTCACATCAAACGAGTTCGATGAGTTCTTGACAGAGACTGATATTAAACACACTAAAATCGCAACAGGATCGCTACAAGCGAATGGTCAGGTGGAAAGAGTCAACAGAAGCATTGGACCAATGATAGCGAAATTAGTGGAGCCAGAAAAGGGTATACATTGGGATGTAGTGATAGACAAAGTAGAACATGCATTAAATAACACGCAGCATCGAAGCACAAAACAAGTTCCGTGTAAACTATTATTCGGCATAGAACAGAGAGGAAAAATAGTAGACGAATTAAAAGAAAAACTAGATCAGTTGAATGATGTACAAGAAAGCAAAGATTTAACAGAACTAAGAGAGGAAGCGGCGAAAAATATAGAAATAGCCCAAGCATACAACAAAAAGCAACATGACAAGGGCCTAAAGAAACCGAAAGAATATAAAGAAGGAGACTATGTGATGGTAAAAAATTTTGATTGCACAGTAGGAGCATCTAAAAAATTAATTCCCAAAAACAATGGGCCTTACGTAATCGAAAAAGTATTAAGAAATGACAGGTTTTTGTTAAAAGACGTAGAAGGTTTTCAGGTATCCCGTAACCCGTATCAAGGTGTTTGGAGTATTCAAAACATAAAACACTGGATAGGCAACAAAAATAAATGTTAATATATGTATAAGTAAAACTGTAATATACTAAGTACAAGAAAAAACTGTAAACTATTGTAAAACTCCCGTATATCTAAGTGAATCAGGTGATCCAACAGTCAGGATGGCCGAGTTGTGGTAGGATAACCCCTATCAGCCTCTCTCTATAAGATTAACCCACTGCCAATACGGCAGCACTATCGCATATGAATAACCCCTAAATATAAGGTCACACTGGAGAAAGACGGAATATACGGCCTCTTAAAAAGACGCTCGCTCATTCGAAAAGGGGAATTAAGAGAAATAAGACGTGTGCGGCGTAATAAAGAGATACAAAAGTGCATACCCCTGTTTTACTCTCACAATATAAAACCGCATATATATAAAATTTCTACAAACGAAAGGGGGTGGGATCAGGTATGATTGGGTGCGAGCAGACCCCCACCGGCCGCGGAATGGTTAACGCGGCGAAGAGACCCAGTGCTGAGAGGCAGGAACCTTCGAGAGAGCGGGAGAAGGAATGCCCAACTACCGTACGACGGAACGACGGGAAAAACAGCAAGGGCTCGACGGCGGCAGAGGCTGGAACTGCCGATCAGTCACGAGCCAGAGGTAGACACAGACGCAAGCGCGGATTTAAAAAGAGAAAAAAAAAAGAAGAAAATCGCCATGTTGGAATTTTACTTGGAGGAACAAGCCAGAAGTGTGGGGAGCCGCAAGCCCGAGATCCAGCGCCAGCGACGGGCGGAACCCTCGCGAGGTGAGCGGTGCGATCGGCGGAGCGAGACTCCAGAGTTGGAGCTCATGGCGTCCCCATTTACGAGCCCCATGGCATCCCCAAGGAGCGAGTGGTCCTCGTGGGCGTCTCCTCGAAGCAGACGGGAGCCGGAAGTGTCGCCAGGAGCAACGGAGGAGGAGGACAGCGACGTGGTGGTGGTCTCCGTTGAGCCGGCTCCAAGGAGAGCCGAGCTCCGGAGAATGCAGCTCAACGACGAGGAGAAGCGGGCACGGGAGCAGGAGCTGCGACGCGACGCAGCGTTCCTCGGCATCGCCATCCGATCGGCGGAGCGCTATTTGCGGGAGCAGAAGCGCGAAGCTGCAGGGCAACGGGAGCCGCAGCAGCCGATGAAAACCATGCCGCCAGCGACGCCATCGCAGCCGACGTCAAGGCCAGCAGCAGCGCAGCAGAGACGGACGGCAGAGGTACCGTTGCAACGGAGAGCGCAGGCCTCAGCACACCCGACAGCGAGGCCAGCAGAGCAGCCAATGGCGACGCCAGCAGCGCAGCCGCCAGCAGCACAGCCGACAGCGACACCAGCAGCGCGGCCACCAGCCGAGACCGTGCGGAGGAGCCCGATGGAGCAGCAGCGCAACCGGCGAGCAGCAGCAGAGGCGCGACGCGAAGAGGGGCGGCTACGCGAGGAGGAGCGGCGACGCGAAGAGGGGTGGCGACGCGAGGAGGAGCGACGACGCGAGGAAGAGCGGCGACGCGAGGAGGAGGCCCGAAGCAAGGCAGCGGAGAAGGCGCGAAGGGAGGCGGCGCTGAACAAGGCCATAATGCGGGAAGCACAGGCCGCCCTGCAACGGCAGAAGGAGGCCGCGCGGCGTGAAGCCGAAGCTCACAAGAGGAACGAGGAGGAGGCTCCGTCTCCTCCGAGGTTCCTCAAGGTGAAGACGGATCTGTTTAGCGGACCGGCGGGGCAGCAGCAACCCCAACAGGGTGAGGAGGCACCCTTATGGGAACGCCGGCATCCCGAGCCACCGCCGCAGCCACAGAGCACACAACAGCCAACGCCCCCGCAGTCACCGCCACCAAAATCGCCACCACCGAACGCACCGCCACCACAGTCGTCGTCACGACAGGAGGAGGCACCGAAGGAGCCGCCACAGGAAGAGGCCCAGCAGCCCCAGTGGGGCGGTCCGGAGAACGCGGTGTGCGGGCCATTTGTGTCGCACAACGTGCACACGGCGGTAAGAAATGGCATGATATGGCACCACCAAGTTATCCACATAACGTGGGCGTCGGGACCCGCACCATCGGAGACGCAGGAAGAAGGTATGGGAGGAGGAACCAGCCCCGCGAAGCAACGCGCGTGATCCACGGCAGCACCGGAGGCAGGCAGAGGCCAGGATGGCAGAGGAGACGGCGTCGGAGGCGCGGGAGCCAGCGGCAGCGGGAGCACACGCAGCAGCGAAGGCACCGGCTGCGACGGCGACAGAGGCACCGACAGCGGCAGCGACGGAAGAGCCGACGCCGACGGCCGACGGATCGGCCGAAGCGTAAAGCGTCTCGTGAGGGTGCGCGGGGTGCGGTACCGGGTATCGGCGTCGGCAAACCAGGTCGAGGTGTCCGTCGAGGTATGAAAGGGGGGAGGGGAAAATATGTGAATGAAATGAATCAAAGAATAAAGATGAAGTACAACTTACCCCGGGGCATGGCAGCTTGATGTCGGGCTAGTCGGGGGGTTACACGCGAGGTACACAGAGCCCACGAGGGCAGTAACATAAAAACTTACGCGAAAACGCGGCCGGCCAGCGTATACAATAGGTACCGCAAGCGGAAGCAACACGTGAAAAGGGGAGCGATCCGGCAACACATGAAGAGGGAACGCATGATCAGAGGCGCAAATATCGTTCACACGATGCGCTCACCTATCGTGCACGCGAAGCGCGCACCTATCGGGAGAATCATGAACGGGGCTGGTTCCGGAACTACATCGGCAGACCCGATCCGATAGGTGGCGAACCGATCGGGCAATGGAGGAACCAGTCCGAAACCAGCGTGAGTGCGCGCCCGCGCGCACGCTTGAATTCAAATGGGAAGGTGGCCGGAAGGAAAACGAAGGGAGTTTTCCTCTGGTAAAGAAAGGGGGAAGTGTGAGGAATGGAGTTTCCTCACAAGGGAACCAAGTAAGGGTTAAGACGAGAATTCACGGCGAATTCGCAAGAGAGTGAGAGACGGGTGCCGTTAGAGTGGCAGGGGTCCAGCGCATGACCATATATGGGCATGAGATCATGCCTCCGGTACGAGCCCGTGGAGGGAGTCGGGAATGGAGGAGCCCGCAAGGAGCGGCGCTCACGTCAGGCTAGGAACGGCGTGAGCGGGCCGGCAGCGGTCCAGCGCATGTCCATGTATGGACATGAGATCACGCCACCAGCCCGGTCCCGTTAAGAACGTGAGGGAATCAAGCGAAGAGGCCGATGGCAGCGGTCCAGCGCATGTCCATGTATGGACATGAGATCACGCCACCAGCCCGGTCCCGTTAAGAACGTGAGGGAATCAAGCGAAGAGGCCGATGGCAGCGGTCCAGCGCATGTCCATGTATGGACATGAGATCACGCCACCAGCCCGGTCCCGTTAAGAACGTGAGGGAGTCAAGCAAAGAGGCCGATGGAAAATTACCAGCGGCGCACGGATTTACCGCTGTTGCTAGGCAGAGGCGCGGACGCTAGCGTCGAAGCGAGGGTATAAGAGGAGCCCGGCAACAGTGAAGGAGGACAGTCAGTAGAGTGCGAGCAAGGAGGAAAAAGCGCGAACCCAAGAGAGTACGAGAGACCAACTGACAAGGAAAGTCAACGGGAGAATCCAAGGAAGAATATAAGCGACCCAACCGACAGGCAGCAGTACGACCCAACCAGGGGAACAAGGTCTGCGTAGTGCCAAAGGAGGGACGACAGGTACCACCATCGCCAAGGCGGTCAAAAGCGACTCGGTAGGTGCGGAGTTGTGTGTATAGATCGGCGTGAGCCAGGTCGGACGCATAGCCACAGCACTAGCGAGGAGCCTGAGGGGCCGTTGGCGCGAGAACGTAGAGTAATAAGGAAACGATTCGTTGTATTAGTAAGATCCAATAGTTATAAGATACCAATAAAGTACCCACAGCCAGTAATTAAACCCACCCGTGCATTCTTTCGTGTCTGTGAGGCAACATACAAATTTGTTGCAACGAACCGTCGGCCGCTGAGCCAGCCTCGCTGATTTAGACGGACAGAAACAGTTCGTTACAGTATGTGGAAACTGTTTTCTCATTCTCCATACCGAGCCCAGTCGTTACTCAGACCACCAGAGCCGTATTCTGCCTGAGTCCTGAATGGTCGATTCCGAAACTGTGGGAACTCCGGAAAGCCTCCCGGAGACTCTTATACAAAGCCAAAGCTCTAAATGTTGAACAGAACTGGTCCGAGTACAAGGTCAGTCTGTCAACCTATAACAAGGAACTTAGGAAAGCCAAAGGTGCCTCATGGCGTAAGTTCTGCAGTGAAATCGAAAGTAACTCCGAAGCTTCACGCTTGCGCAAAGTACAATCGAAGTAGACCCCAACCTGAAGAAACCCGATCAGTCAGGGACGACGTCCAGCAATGAATCTCTTAACGTTCTCCTCAACGCACACTTCCCAGGCTGCGTTGTAAACAGACCAAACTAGAGCGCAGCCGGACGCCGGACAAAGGGCCATAAATTGGCTCAAACAGATTAACGAATGAGTTTTCTCTCACGGACAAATCCCAGACACATGGCATCAGAACAAAGTCTGAAAAAGATTTCAGACCAATAAGTCTTTCTTTTAAAGACGATGGAATGGGTTTTAGGGCTGCATCTCAAGTCGAGTATTCCGCCCACTCTAATCTCTGATTCTCAGCACGCCTATCGGAAGGGAAGATCCACCGACACCGAGTACACCCTGGTGACCTTTCTTGACATAGAAGGCGCTTTTAACAACATCATCCCTACCGCCATCACGCACTGACGGACCAGGGGACTGATTCCCGGACGGTGAGTCTCATCGATCAGATCCTTTAATGCAGGACTGTTGAGGCCTCACTGGGGACGTCAACTTCCACCAGGTTTGTCAGCAGAAGTACGCCGCAGGGCGGAGTCCTCTCGTCCCTCCTATGTAACGTAGCAGTAAATGAACTGCTGAGAGAGATAGAGGGGGGTGGATATAACGTGGTGGCGTACGCTGATGATGTTGCCATAGCATTCTCTGGGAAATTTCCACAGACGCTATGCGAGTGCATGACAAGCACTCTCATGAAACTGTCCCAGTGGGCAGACAAATGCGGGCTAGGTGCTAATCCGTCCAAAACGGAACTAGTACTCTTCACTAGGAAGTACAAGATTCCGACACTGATTCCCCCAAAACTCTATGGGGAAGCGCTAGTTTTTCGCAATAACGCCAAGTATCTTGGTCTGATCCTCGATAGGAAGCTCGATTGTGGTTGTATGGTGGCCAGCACTGGACAAGAAAACTTGTCTTAGCAAGCTCAGCCGTGTCCAACACATAGCAGAGCTATGCATAACGGGCGGTCTACGCACAACCCCAAGCGAAGCCCTCGATACCATGTTGTACCTTCTCCCTGTAGAACTCATGGGGCAACTCTTTCCGCTCTCAGAATGAGAGAATCCAAACTCTGGAAGGCATCCACGTTTGGACTCGGGAATCTTGACGAGACTCCCGCAACTATCGGACGAGACAGATTACTGTATACCGAGTGATCACTCTCGACGCCCTTCCAGGTATCAATCCCATTTAGGGAGGACTGGGAGAGGGGCGAACCTGGACACACAAATGCGATCCACATATGCATATGAACAAGCGGATGTTGAAGCAATTAACGGCTATTTCTATCGTCTCCAAACATTCTTTAGACAGACACTTAGTGTGCGTCTTCTCAGACAGCCAAGCAGCTCTCAGAGCACTTGGCTCAATATGGTCTAACTCAACGACTGTTAACATATGCCGCAGGTCTGTAAATGAGACCGAGCATTAGACTGAGATGAGACTGAGCATTTAGATCTTCTCTCCAGTTGTTACAAACATCCACCTTTAATCGGGTTTAAGAAAGGGAAATTTTTACAACATTGTTCTTATAGCCTATTCCCACAGGCCACCATCCACCATCCATTTCGGGGATGGTCCGTAAGGTTTTGCCGTTCCGAAAATTTCCCAGTTATTCCACCATCCATCTGCGATGTTCCTAATTCGCACGTTTCTGTGCGGTATTTTTTCGATAATTGTCAAATGCAACCATAAATATATGACATTCACAACAAAAAAAGCGGAATCCACTACGAAAATGTAAACAATGACAGACAGGAAAATGGTAAAAATAACAACAAAACATCTGATATGTCAGTATTGTCTCAGGCAGAAAAACTCAGTTTGTGGACTGGGAATTCTTTTATGAATGCTCTGCAAATCTCATGCAGTATATTGCACACGCTGTTTGCTGACAGACTTCCGACTGTTCTGTACTCAGAAAAAGAACCCAAAGTATACATTGCTATGTCTAAACAAAACTTTCCTTAAAAAACGCCTCGTTGTTTTCGAGTATATCTTCATCCCAAACCGCTTTTCAAAAAACATAGAATAATAATTGTATTTAAAACATTGATTGAATTTAGTAGAAGCAGTCACAAATGACCACGCTTCAGTGTTTTCAAAACAGATATCCATTGCAATAAATTCTCCTCGTCAATGTTGACCATTAATATCATCATCCATGTCCAGCGACATGATAAGATTATGCAAGAATATATTTTGGTGCTGAATCAAATTCACAACCATTGCAATATTATTAATTTAAATTATAAAAGAAGAAATTTTCCGCCGCACCAAATTGTGTGCATCAGCTATATTTCATGGATGGTGGATGGTACCAGTGGGAATCGGAGTTTCACGTCTGTGAATAATTCCCACCGTTCCTCATAGATGTGCTGTGTGGGAATAGGCTATGTCCTCCGAGATCAAGTTGCTTATGCAGACGGACAGACGAGAATGGATTTATCGAAAAGTCTATTGAAGCTGATAAATACAATAAATACAATGAGTATCGGGTATATTTTAAAGACTCTCTTACTTTGGTATCAGTACAATAAGTGGAAAATTATTGGTATACTTACACAATTATTGGGAAAACCCTCCACCACCTATTATGACGCTTCCTGAATATTTCGATTTTAGTTGCGACGAAAGGTATTGGGGTACTCATATCGTAAACGGAGTAACTGCAACTTGTTTCACTATAAAGAAACAAAAAATATTATATAGAACAATGCAAGCATAAGTAAGATGGTATAACAAATTTTTGGTTATATGATTTCTCTTTGTTCAATTGATAGCACTAGATAACAAACTCGGAGTTTTATTTTTAGATCAGAATTAAACAGAATCCCATAATATAGATCGGAGTCTAAATCGGATTACTATATCATAATGTTGCCAGGTTACCATAAATACAAAATTTTGATGGATATCTATACTACAAATTTGTAGAAAAAAAATCTGTGTGTAAGCGGCTATCTCCACAACGCGTTTACCAAATTGCATGCTGTTTTTTAAATGATAGCCAGAGAATGTGACCTGGTTTGCATAAACAAATTTGTACTTTTCTATAAATAGGTTCCTCAAGATATAAAAATGAATAAAAAAAATCTTAAATTTGTTCCAAAAGTGTGAGTTTGAACGCCTATTTCATTTCATTTCTCCGCAACGCGTGCACCAAATTGCACTTTTCTATAACTTTTCTATAAATAGGTTCGACAAAAATTAAAAATTAATCAAAAAAAATCTCAAATTTGGTTTAAAAATGTGTGTTTGAACGCCTATTTCATTTCATTTTGTGTCATTCTGTAGAACAGAACATTTGATGATAGATTTTGTGTTTTATAACTTTTTGTGTGAAAATTTTTTGTCTGAAAAAATTGCAATTTGTGTAAGTATATTTGTTGCTTTTGAAAATGTGTGCGTTTTAAAAAAACCTGTGTGGTTTTTAAAGTTAAATGTCGAGACGATTAAATTTGGGTCGGCGAACGCGAAATTCGTTTCAAGTTGTGGCTTCAAGGAGCCGTGAAAGTAGCCAAGACATTACACATCGCAATGAAAATAATCGTCTACGCACAGCAAGGTCCCGTTCAAATCAACGGAACAATGATGCAACAACAACTGCAAATGAACGCCGTGATATTCAAAATCTACAAGGTGTTGCGTTCGCGTACAGTAGTGTCACCGATTACGCTTCTCATAGGCAAATTATAATTGGTCCAATGAACGACCGTTGTCGCCATTGTCAGGCATTAAAATTTAAAGGTGAAGCAGGTGGGATGTGCTGTGCGAGTGGTAAAGTGAAATTGCCTGAATAAGGCAGCCCACCACAAGCATTGAGCACATTACTTAATGGATTGACACCTGAATCTAATCATTTTTTGAAGAATATACGAAAATATAATTTGAGTTTTCAAATGACATCTTTTGGCGCCACAAATATTATAAGAGACAACTCCATGCCAACTTTCAAGGTAATTAAATAGTTTTGTTTTTGCAAATTGTACGTTTGTTCTCATCCTATCATATATTTTATTCAGATTCAAGGTCAAATATACCATCGAGCTGGGTCTTTATTACCTTTCGACAACGCAGGTCACCAATTTTTTCAATTATATTTTATGGGGAACGCGGAAGACGAAGCTGATCGTCGGTGTGCCATTATTACCAACACGCGGAGACAAATTATTTTTGATTTGGAAAATATATTCCATGAGCACAACGAATTGGTTCAGGTTTTAAAAACATCGCTTGATCGAATGCCATCTGACGATCATAAAATTGTTATTCGAGCTAATAAAACACCGGTTGGCGAACATGCAAGGCGTTTCAATGCACAATCAGTTGACGAAGTGGCAATAGGCATAGTTGGTGAGCAATTTAATAATCGTGATATTGTGCTTCATCGTAAAAATGAACAACTTGAACGTGTATCCGAGACTCATTATAATATAATATAATTTCAACATTAAAATGATAAATCCAGTAAACGGTCGAGAAGGAACAAAGAAAGCTAGTGCTATGAATTATTACGCATACAGGCTTCAGATACGGCAAAATCAAGACAACCACATATTGAGGTGTAGAGCACTTTTCCACCAGTATAATGACATGTATGCAAAAAAAAAAACGTTGGAACTATGATAATATTACCGTCATCGTATGTTGGAAGTCCACGTCATATGTTTGAGTACGCGCAAGATGCGATGTCATACGTTCGCCGTTACGGTCGACCAGACCTCTTCATCACCTTCACGTGTAATCCGCAATGGTAAGAAATCTCGGAATTATTGTTTGTTGGCCAAACATAGAAAGATCGCCATGATATTTTAGCACGTGTTTATACAAAAATTGAAATCACTCATGGATTTAATTGTTGGATGTATTCAATTGAATGGCAGAAACGAGGTTTGCCTCATGCGCATATTTTAAATTTGGCTGATTGAAAAAAAAGGCCGAATCAAACTGCCGATGTGATTTCGGCAGAAATTCCAGATCCGACAGTGGATCTTGAATTTTTTGAAGTGGTCATATCATTCACGGTCCATGTGGTGCGTTGAATTTGAATTCATTGAATTGAAGGGAAATGAAAGTTTTCCAAAAAATTTGGTCTCCGATACAGTGACGGGCAACGATGGATATCCCGAATATCGGCGTCGATCAACTGAAGATAATGGCCATTCGGTAACTTTGAGAGTTAAAAATCAAGATTTGGAGATTGATAATCGTTGGGTCGTGCCATATTCACCGTTATTATCTAAGATTTATAAAGCGCACATAAACGTAGAGGTCTGCAATTCAGTCCAGTCTATTAAATACATTTGCAAATACATCAACAAGGGCATATGGCTGTTTTTGGAGAAGTGGCTAATGTTACCGATGAAATCACTCAATCTCAAATGGGCAGATACATCAGTTCAAATGAAGCAGTATGGCGCATATTATCATTCCCGATCCATGATAGGCATCCAACTGTAGTTCATTTAGCTGTTTAGCATCTTGAAAACGGTCAACGCGTTTTTTTCACACCCGGAAATGTAATGCGAAGAGCTGCTCAACCACCCGCAACAACTCTAACTGCATTTTTTTCGTTGTGTCAAGTAGATGATTTTGCGAAAACATTGCTATACGCCGAAGTACCCGAATATTAAACGTGGAATAATTCGTCAAAAGTTTTTCAAAAGCGAAGACGCGGAAAAGCCGTTCATGGTCAGCCAGTATTGTTTCACTCAGATGCGATAGGACGAATTTATACAGTTCATCCTAGCAATCAAGAGTGTTATTATTTGCGATTGTTGCTAATAAATGTTCGAGGGACAACATCATTTGAATCTTTGCGAACTGTTGATGAAGAATTGTGTGGGACGTATCGCGAAGCATGCGAACGATTGAATATGCTTGAGAATGACATGCATTGGGATCTTACACTTGAAGATGCAGCATTGTCATCAAGTCCACATCAAATTCGGACACTTTTCGCAATTATTATAGCCACGTGCAGTCCAGCAAAGCCAATTGAATTGTGGCAAAAATATCAAAATCATTTGTCAGAGGATTTTTTACATCTATTGCGCCGTCAAACGGGTGATATAAACATGGACTATACGCCGGAAATTTACAACGAAGCATTGATTGCTATTGAAGACCTTTGCTTGATGATGGCAAGCAAAGCATTAGCTCAATTAGGTATGACAGCGCCCTTAAGTTGCCCTTGAATATGAAGGCTGACGATAATCCTACATGCAACATTTCAAAAAGATCTGCAATGGCGAGAGTGCTGCAGCAATGCTCCTTTATTGTATGGGATGAGTGTACTATGGCCAACAAGAAGTCACTGGAAGCACTTAATCGTACGTTGAAAGATAATCGTGGAGATAATCGATTGTTTGGTGGTGCATTGATATTGTTAGCAGGTGATTTCAGACAAAAATTGTCTGTAGTCAAACTAGGAACTTCTGCTGATGAAATTAATGTGTGTTTGAAAACATCTAATTTGTGGCGGTCTGTGAAAACACTTAGATTGACTACAAATTGCAATTGTTCAATTGCAAAACAGATTTGTTTTCCAGACAACTGTTAGACATTGGTAATGGCATTTTTTGCACTTTTGTGTCATCGAAGGAACACTTGATTCAGAGCGTGTTTCCAAATATTGTACAAAATTATAGAAACCATGACTGGTTGAGGGAAAGAGCAATTTTGGCCGGAACAAATAAAGAGTCAATGAAATCAACGCATCTATTTTGAATTCCATCCCAGGAAAAATGATTGCGTATAGGTCGGTTGATACAATTATCAATCAAGATGATGTTGTAAATTATCCAGTCGAATTTCTAATTTCATTGGACTTACCTGGATTGCCGCCATACTATTTACAAGTAAAAGTTGGAGCCACCATAATTATGCTGCGGAACCTTAATCCACCACGACTTTGCAATGGTACAAGACTTGCTGTGAAAAAAGTTATGACTAATTTACTTGAAGCAACTATTTTGACTGGGAAATTTTGAGGTGAACACGTTTTAATTCCGAGAATTCCAATGATTCTGACTAACAAGCCATTTGATTTCAAACGAGTACAATTTACGATTCGTCTTGCTTTTGCTATGACGATTAATAAATCACAAGGACAGTCGTTGCAAATTTGTGGTTTAAATTTGGAGCATCCGGTATTTTCACATGGTCAACTGTATGTAGCCTGCCTACGAGTAGGCAAACCTTCGGCATTAATTATTCATTGTTCCGACGGAAAAACAAAGAATATTGCTTATCACAAAGCATTGCAACAAATAAAATATGTCATTACATCAAAATTATTATTTTTTAATTTCGATGAATTCCTAAACATTAAATTCATTTAGTATGCAGCGAAGCGCGCGGGTCTGCTAGTCGTTTATAAAAATATATCAATAAACAGCTAATCTGAAGCCATTCAAACAAACTCTCAAAATTACATTTTACCATTAAATACTGGTCGGTACCTCTGTATCATAGTGACCCTTTATTTATCCGGTGCTCGAAGAGTCTAGGGCAGCGATGCCCAAAGTCAGCATACGGCTGGGCACTCACTAATACTCCCAAACAAAAACACAAATACCAATACGCAACAGTTTTTTTTATTTCAATGCTCGAAGACGAGACATAAAAAAAACGAGAAGGAACGTGTGAGTCGCTTCTGGGGACGCGACTCTACTTATACCCGTACTCAGTCAGTAAATACATTTTTGAGATATAATTTTTTAGAATTTTAGAAAAAAAAAAAAATTTTACATTTTACATTTTTTTGCTACATCTGTTATCTACATCTACATCTACAATGTATATTTTACATCTAAAATGTAGATTATAGATGTACCATTTATATTCTGCATCTCCTCCGCTAGGGGTTGCTCGCGCACTGAACGCGGCAGAGTGTGCGAGCGAGAGAGAGAATGAGTTGTGTTTGTCTTGCAGGAGGGGGCGGGGGAAGCAGCTGAAAATTAATTTCTTCATTCTGGCTATATTTATGATCCGATCTGATTCATATTCGGCAATCTGGTAGATATGGGCATTCTCTACGATACTGCGTTTTAGTTTTATCGTATCTTTAAAATTGTGCCTGCCACAGATTTTCGTCCTTTGTGGGGGCGGAAGGGGGCGGGGCGAAATTTTGAAATACACTTGTAGCAGTGTGATATCACATGAGTCTTGAAACCAAATTTGGTTGCCCTAACTCTTATAGTCTCTGAGAACCAGGCGTCAAACAAGACGGACAGACGGACAGACGGACACACAGACATTGCTCTATCGACTCGGCTATTGATGCTGATCAAGAATATATATACTTTATGGGGTCGGAAAATTTTCCTTCTCTGTGTTACACACATCCACTTTTACCACAAATCTAATATACCCCTTAACTCTTTTTTGAGTACGGGTATAAACACATTGAAATCGTGTGCGGCAAAAATAAATTACCGTAATTTTTGCTTGCGACCGAATCAGACAAAACGGGTTTTTGCTGGACGGATCGCATACACACAAAGATGTTTGTATGTGTTGGGCTTTCGGTATGTTGGTACACAGCACAAACTGTGTATGCATACAAGAATTGGTTTCCTATGCTGTGGGCAATTACAAAAACAAATGGGCTCCGTGGGCAATGGGCCTGGGCATCGCTGGTCTAGGGATACATACTTAGAAATTATTTACCCTACTCATAACTGGACATCTGTCCGCTGAATTTTTTTATTGCTTTTTTAGGTATTTTATTATTCGAATACTATTTATATTCATTTATTGTATTAAGACAAAGGTAAGATATAAACGAGAAGGAACGTGTGAGTCGCTTCTGGGGACGCGACTCTACTTATACCCGTACTCAGTCAGTATATACATTTTTGAGATATGATTTTTTAGAATTTTGAAAAAAAAAAAAATTTTACATTTTACATATTTTTGCTACATCTGTTATCTACATCTACATCTACAATGTATATTTTACATCTAACATGTAGATTATAGATGTACCATTTAGATTCTACATCTCCTCCGCTAGGGGTTGCTCGCGCACTGAACGCGGCAGAGTGTGCGAGCGAGAGAGAGAATGAGTAGTGTGTCTCTTGCTGGAGGGGGCGGGGGAAGCAACTGAAAATTAATTTCTTCATTCTGGCTATAATTATTATCCGATCTGATTCAGATTCGGCAATCTGATAGATATGGGCAATTTCTACGATACTGCGTTTTTAGTTTTATCGTATCTTTAAAATTGTGCCTGCCACAGATTTTCGTCCTTTGTGGCGGCGGAAGGGGGCGGGGCGAAATTTTGAAATACACTTGTAGCAGTGTGATATCACATGAGTCTGGAAACCAAATTTGGTTGCCCTAGCTTTTATAGTCTCTGAGATCCAGGCGTCAAACAAGACGGACAGACGGACAGACGGACGGACGGACGGACGGACAGACAGACATGGCTCTATCGACTCGGCTATTGATGCTGATCAAGAATATATATACTTTATGGGGTCGGAAAATTTTTCTTCTCTGTGTTACACACATCCACTTTTACCACAAATCTAATATACCCCTTAACTCTTTTTTGAGTACGGGTATAATAAAAGGAAAAAAGAGTGTATTAGAAAAACTTAGAAATCAAAGTGACAAGTGACGATTTATGATGATGATTTGGATATTGAAAGTATTGAAACAAATGTGACAAATGTCATAAATGCAAATCTAAAGGAATTTAAGGATTTAATAATGTTGTGGGCTTCTTGCTCGTATTTTCAGTAGTGCTTATGCTTTTGTAGGTAAAACAAAGCTTTCCGATTGCGTTACATTCTTACGCAAATGTTTACCTGAGTATTTGGAAATTTTAGAAAACGGTTTGCAAATAGAAGATGAAAAGTGGTGATGATTTTTATAGTATATAGTATGAAAATCATCATGAATTAATCTATTTATGGGAAAAGTTAGCATTAGAAAAGTTAAAAATAGATATGATTATTCAGATTCCATTTGATTGCTTTCCGGTCATTAACTTGGGTGTTATGCGGAATTTTCTCCTTAGGTTAATGAGCAACAAAGTAGTTGTTTAGGCAGCAACGCTAACAGGGCAGCGCTGCTGACAGCCCAGAGCAACAGCCTATGTCCGCTATCAGCTAGCAGTCTATAGCCTTCTAGAGTACTGTTAGCGCTCTATGACAGCACTCTAATCATCCACACGGCTCCCGAGCGGCTTTAGCTTTTAAAGGAGATGACTTGACGCTCGCTTCTCGCGCTCGCGCTCCCGCTCTCCCGAATTCGCTATCACAGAATACAATTGAACAATATATAGAAGAACATGGGGCCCATTCGTCTGACTTGGGCTTCTGATCTGTGGGACCCCCTGAAACGCCCTCCTGCAGAAACATACGTTATAAAGTGACAAACTAAAATACAAAAATTGTACCGCCAATACCCAAAGAGTTTGCTCAAAAGCTTAGATAATTGAATGATATATACCCAGCGCCACAAATATACACCGGCCAGCATTCAGATTAGCGCGCCAACCTAGTGTGACCCTGATACAACTACAAGAGGGCACACTGACGCAACCACAAACGGTCACACTGTCAGCTGATCAGCGAAAACGCGTTAAGGATACAGAAGAGGCACAACAGCTGACTTTTGGCAATAAAAGCAGCGGCGCCAGAGCAATTAGGGCAGTCCATCTGGAATCGCCTAGGGTCGACATCAACCTTCGTGATCACCCTATTTTTTGGCATTTCTGCTGTGGTAGAAGCTACGATTCCTCTCCAGCAGTGCAATAAATCCTCCCGTCCTACTCGGAGCGCATTTTCCTCCACTCCCTCTCATGGAGCGCATTATCCTCCGCAACGACAACTTCTACTCGGAGCGCATTATCCTCCGCACCACATCTCTCTGGGAACGTACTATCCTACGCCTACCCCGTGTTGCCCCCCTGGAGCGCATTATCCTCCACGACCGATCTTCACCAGTGACCGTATCCAATCCAGGTACGACCTGCACGCGAGTAGCCACGTGCGGCCCTAACAACCCTGAAGGAAGACCTCGAGGCCGAGCCAGTGATCCTCCGGAGAGCCACATTTAACTCTGTACCCTTAAATCAATAAAAATAACCACCTAGTTTTGCCACCTTACTTGTGTCGCCTCATTCGTGAACGAGGAAACCTTTTCTTTAAGCTACCACATCCAGGGATCAAATAAATTTCTGTGAACCCCGGCGCTCTTGAGCATACCCCGGCCGAAGTGTCGGTACACTCTGAAAAGAAAAATTTTAAAAATACCAGATTTTAAAAAATTCTTTATAAAAAAAATTACACCATAAAAAAAACCATAATTCGTTAAAAATTTGTAAACCCCGAATCTATAAGAAAAAGTCATTTTGGGCCACAGCCTAATTGTTGTGTTGACTAGTGTTATCAGATTATGGATATTATCCTGAACCAGTAAGACAAATTTTTTGGCTCAGTAACCGCTATGGTCCAGCTCACAGCAAGTTGTAGTCAGGAAATAGCCTATAGCCTATTAAGTTAAGATTCAATTAATTTAAGTTATTTGTTAACAAAGATTTGACCTTAATAGAACTAGTGTCGAAGGAAAACAGATGGAAGAAGGTATTGTAGCTACGGCAAAGGGGTTCCAATTAAGGCCCCGAAGTGCAAAAAGGATGAACTGCTTTTGAACGGACTTAATCATGTCCTGATATTTTTGAGATGCGGAGACCAAACACAGGAACCGTATTCGGATAGGCCGGACAAGGGGTACATATACAAGTTTAGTGGTATAAGAGAGAACATCTTTTGATAAAGCCCAGGACTCCTCTGGCTTTATTCTGTAACGAACCATGGTTCTACCCATGGCTCGTTACAAACGGCGGAGTGGCGACGCGTTCACGATAGTCGGCAACAAAAATCAAACTGATCTACACAGAGCTGACGAACCATGGCTCTCCACAAATCGCGGTGTGTCAGAACCTCCGGGAAATAAAATAGTCTTAAGCAACGCACACAATTACTAAAATTAAGAACTTTCGATCAACAACTCTACCCATTCTGCACATTTCGCAATCGATGACCTAGATAAGAAATATCACTTGCGTTATTTCCAAATAAGTCAAGCCAGCATACAACTTCGCAACCACTCGGCCTCGAAACATCGACCTAAATATCACCTTCACAAACCAAAGTTCCCAACTGCAGCTCGCACCTGCTACGATGCAGTCTCAGCAAAACCTTTTCCTAAACACTACTGACCCACTAGCAAATTGTCAACGAAGCACCACGCTTCGACCCACTTACTAGCCCCACAATTATTGTCATGAAAGAATCATAAGTTAGCAATAATTAATTATTTCCGGGTCAGCCGCGATCACCAGATGCATAAAAGGGCCAAGACCGGCCGAAAAATCAGGCAGTTTATCAGCCCGAACACAAGATATTGCACTAGGCAGTCTATCATCCCGAACGCAAGACGCTGCACTAGACTCAAGACACTACACTACGCAGTCAATCAGCGCATTGTACCGTCAATAACTAAAGTAACAAATAACTAAGTGCATACAAAAGTATTAAAGAAACAAATCAACACAACTACGGCGTCATCATTTCTCCCTTGCCTGCACATTTCAAGCCAGCCCGACACCTAAAGTCACCTGCGATCTACAAATTTTTCTTGTAGCGGACCCTGGACAGACTGACGCATATCCCAGCCTTAGATAGGTCCACACAAGTGGCGCCCGAGCAGGGACTTTTTGGTGACTTTAAGGTAACTAACACCTTAGCACCGGTCGCGAACAAGTAGTGCCGCAGTGCCGATCATATGAGTATCGAACAGAAGTGCTACCGTACAGAAATACCACCAAACCAAGCGTAAGTCAGTACCACTAACCGCAGAAACACACCATGGAAGCCCACGGAGACGGTCAACCCGACGAATTTTACCCGGAGGGACACCATACCAATCCAGGTGTCACCACCGGCTGGATTTACAAACTCCGTCAAGACGAGCTGGAAACCCTAGCCGAGGAATTCGGATTTGGCAACGAAGGAGCGGTCGAGGAACGACGAAAGAGATTCGCCGCTTTAGTCGCCGGAACACTCTCGCAGGACGCCTGGGTCCGACTGGGAGACCTCGAACGGCAATACGCCAAACCAGCAGGACGCTC
This sequence comes from Drosophila tristis, assembly GCA_018150885.1. Classification (NCBI taxonomy): domain Eukaryota; kingdom Metazoa; phylum Arthropoda; class Insecta; order Diptera; family Drosophilidae; genus Drosophila; species Drosophila tristis. The sequence continues at coordinate 298,801 of JAECWT010000198.1, read as the reverse complement.
CCGGTCACCTATGCCCACTACTCCAGGGCCACCTGACCAGCGGAAAACGGACCCAAAAGGTTACAAGTCCCCACCGCGGCCGAATACAGCACACCCGGCCCCCCACGCATCGTAACGCCAGCCGATTTGCCCAGCCATGGACCCTTCCATAGATGGACGCCACCCCAGCTGCATCGCCCACGTCGCGGAACAGGTTCGGAAATGGGGACTCAGGTTCGACGGACAGGACGACCCACTTGTATTTCTGGAACTACTCGAAGAACGTGCGCTCTCATATGGGGTGGACACCAATCAGCTGCCTCTGGCCATGACAGAACTCCTCACCGATCGGGCCAGTCGCTGGTACCGCACCAGCCAACTACAAGGCAGCTCATGGGCATATTTCCGCCAAGCATTCTTGACTTTCTTCTTACCGCCGCGGTATTTTGACCAATTGGAAGACCAGATCCGGGCCCGCAAGCAAACGGTAGGAGAATCATTCAAAGATTACCTCATCGAGATACGTCTACTCATGCACCACGCCGGGTACGACGCAGACAAGGAGTTGAACAGGATCTACGACAACGCCCTGCCAGCATACCGGATGTACGTGCGATGACACGAACTCCAAAGCTTGACGCAGCTCACAACGTTGGCCACCGAGTTCGAGAGCCTCCGGCTCTCGCACCCCCGCAACACGCACCAAGATACGCAAGGCCGACTACAGAGCAGAGGAATGACGACTCGCACCGGACGCCATTTTGGAGACCACATTGGGAGGCGACAGACACACCAGGGAGACCGCCAGCTCATCCAAACTGTACGACGACTCCCGCGGTGACACATTGCATGATCACGAACGCAATCGCCACCCCACGCTTGCCGCCGGTGTGGTGATGACGGACATGGGGCATTTGGCTGCCAAAACCCGTCGATACTATTCTGTTGGGAATGTGGCAAACGCGGCACACGGACCGTCGATTGCTGCCGCCAGAACAAGTCGGGAAACGACATACGTCCCCAACTGACACGGGATGAGCCGGGAACGACGCCTCCTCCAACCTGAGACTAAAAAACTCTCTACACGTGAGCAACGGCCGGATAGTGGCGATGGTGACCATTGGAGGACACGCAACGGAAGCCACAATCGACACCGGTGCATCCAGAAGCTTCATCAGCGCAAACCTCGCCCGACAACTAGACAACAACACCAACCTGCAAGATGCATGCGTCCGCATACGCCTGGCCGATGGCTCGGTCAGAGAGATCTCACAAGTTCTACTGGCGCACATCAAGCTGGATCAACGAGAGGTTCAAATACCGCTCCTGGTCCTGCCAAATATGTTGGGACAAGTCATTGTCGGCATGGACTTGCCATGGTGCCATCGAAACGACGATCCAATGCGGCAGCCCAGCCCAGCCCAGCAACACGGGAAACAGCCACGCTAACCCCACGCTGGTCGGGGCCTAGAATCGAACTGATATCCACAGAGCCCCTCAACGCGGGCCCGGAAACCAGGACGATAACCCCACGATGCACCGACCGCCGCCCTGTCCTCCCGGTGTACCTCCCGCGTACTGAAATGATTCTTAGCGCCATGCAACGAGCCATGCCTAGAGCCATGTCCGAGATCTTCGTCGCCCCCACATGTCGTTGCTGCGATACCAGAGGCGTCATCGCGACTCACCTATTCACGTACCAGTCTGGCTGTAGTATAACACGAGTACTACACCCGGCATACCAAAACATCGTACCCAGGGGCGACACCACACCCATCGTCGCCCACATAAGCGACTACCAACGGAGGATCGAACCGTCCAGCACACTTGACAAAACCATTCTTCCGAAAGACCCGAATCAACCCTTTGACCCCGGAGCCACAAAAGACGACCCAGAACTGCCCACGGATCCTTGGCCACCCGACATAGCACCGCAGATTCAAGAATGCCTGGACAAAGAACGACCAAAGAAAACCGCCGAGAAAATCAACCCATGAGATAATCAACCCACCAAGCAGAGACCAACTAGAAAGCACCCAGAACAGTAGAAAGAGAAAAAGGCGAACCTCAACACCCGCCAAGCGATGCCACTAACTGCTCCATCACCCACCCGGAAGAAAGCGGCGGAGTGGCGACGCAATAATTAATTATTTCCGGGTCAGGCGCGATCACCAGATGCATAGAAGGGCCAAGACCGGCCGAAAAATCAGGCAGTTTATCAGCCCGAACACAAGATATTGCACTAGGCAGTCTATCATCCCGAACGCAAGACGCTGCACTAGACTCAAGACACTACACTACGCAGTCCATCAGCGCATTGTACCGGCAATAACTAAAGTAACAAATAACTAAGTGCATAAAAAAGTATTAAAGAAACAAACCAACACAACTACGGCGTCATCATTTCTCCCTTGCCAGCTCATTTCAAGCCAGCCCGACACCAAAAGTCACCTGCGATCTACAAATTTTTCTTGTTGCGAACTCTGGACAGACTGACGCATATCCCAGCCTGAGATAGGTCCTCGCAATTCGAAATAGTGGAAATGTGTGAGTTATAACACAGATTAGGTACAAAGATAATTCCTAAGTCAGTAATTTTGTAAAGATGGTTTAAGGAACAGTTATGGATATTGTAGTCAAAAAGGTACGGCTTGCTGCGATTTAATGTCATGTTATGTAATGTAACGTACATTTGGAAATGTTAAGGGGACGAATGTTTATTAAGAACCAGTTTTTTAGGGCGTCAAGATCAGATTGGAGGCATAACGGGGACATGGGGTCGCTATAGGAGAAACATAACTTCACATCGTCCGCATGCATAACTACTCGGGAATGAGTTAAGACTTGGGGAAGATCATTGATGAACAAATTAAGCAACAGAGGGCCAAGATGGCTACCTTGAGGTACAGAAACAGGCTTAGAGAGAAAGAGAGAGAGTTATTAAAACAGACACGCTGAGATCGATTACAAGGGTATGCATTAATCCAGAAAAGAAGTTTAGGCGGAAATCCTAGGAGAGATAATTTATGGATAAGCCAGATTATGATTTACTGAATCAAAGGCTTTATTAAAGTCAGTGTTCAGGCCAACAGCGCTGTTAATATAGCAGCGTTAACAGTCGGTCGGCAGTGTTGCTAACAGCGGACTGTTAGCTCGCTCTCTCTCTCGTGCCCTTTGCTCTCGCGCTGCTTAGTGACGATCCACTCGACTCTCCAGCACTGGCGCTAGCATTATGCTGCCCAAAATACATAGCCAGGAGTCTCTCTTCAACTACGAACCGACTACAATCATTGGTCCTTCGAGCCGGATCTTCGCCTTCCCTATAAGGAGGAGTCCAATCAGCAAGCATCGGTGGATAACATTCCGAAGATAAGTACGATTTCGTCTTCCCAAATCGATTCCTAATGCGATTTGTTTTATTCCCCGCCAAGTCCGAGTTCCGCGATATATGTATATATATATTCTTATATACATATCTGTGCATACAGTGATATCCTTCTCTGTGCTTCCTTCTCTTTCGCCAACGCCATATTATCGGCGATTCCGGCCGTTCTCCGTTCCGTCGCCACCAACGACCAGCGGTACGTTAGTTCTTCCATTCCGTTTTGTCTGGGCATGAGTTGTGAAAAATTAAATATATTCAACAAGATCCAACTGCACCCCAATTCACTAAAACATATGTGCATTCCAATTCGCAAGAGCGGCTCCGCATCTCCAAAATTACATACAAATATATATACACATCCATAAATACATACACATACATACATACATCCAAGTGCTAATAGAATAAAAACCCACCCCAACAATTATTAAGTGTTTTTATTCCGACATCTATGTATATACACATATTTATTTCCATAGTTGGCTGCAATAGATCGATTTATATCTATATCGATGGATCCATAGTACCAACTATATATGTACATTAAATAACATAACGCACATACAAAAATACCACACTCCGTATTTAAATACCGCGTCCCACACATACATTCCGATCATATCCACATACATTCAATATTAAAATTCTGCGATTCCGAGCAATATACGCATTCCAGCCATACGTTTCGGTCGCCACACTAAAGAATATTATCTCCAGCGCATTTCCGCAGCTTGTGTGTCCGTGGGACAAAGAGAAACTAGAGGTGACAAAATTAAAAAACTATCGGTATCACCTACTAAGCTGTCACGAATCCCAATACAAGATATAAAAGTGCCCGAACACTTTAAATTACTAATCGAATTCCAAATACAAGACAATAAATAAATACAAGCCGCGAACTGTCCGAAAATACAAAGTCCTACGTCTTTTTCGCATCGATTAAAAAAAACGACTGTGTAAGGAATCATTGTTTATATTTCATACTCGTTCCGTTTACCTTTTGACGGACTTGTGCAGTGGGTAAATTTTCCTTGTTATCTAGTGCGGATGGTTTGCAGACGGAATTTTTATATTTCTTGCTCCCTTATTATGCCGTGGAGATAGTAGAGCCGATAGGATGTACGAGCACGTACACGACCTCAATGCTCAGCTAGCCCAAACAGCAGTCCATCCGTCTGCACCGCAAACCTACCAGGGCGGCTGTCGACTGCCCCCTTGTGACATTGAGGTCTTCGGAGAAGATTACGTCCGCTGGCCTACTTTCCGGGACTTATCAATAATTCTAGCCTGTCTCCGTTAGAGAAGTTATATCATCTCACCGCTAAGACAAGTGGCGATCCTAAGTCCATAGTCGAGAGCTCCCCGCTCACCAACTCTGGTTTCGAATCGGCATGGGAGGCCCTCCGAAACCGTTACGAAAATAATCGGCTCCTGGTGACCAACCAGATTAACATTATTCTCTTTCTGCCTCGCGTCGAGTCCGAGACCAGTCGGGCTCTAAAAGACCTCCAAAGCACTATGCAAGCGGTCCTAACCGCCCTTGCTCACTCCAAGGTCTACACCGACAATTGGGATAGTCTCCTCGTGACTATCTGTGCCTCCAAATTGCCTAAATCTACCCGGGCTTTGTGGGAAGCGTCAGTAACTGACAAGAAGGAGTTGCCTCCACGGACGGAAATCGACTCCTTCCTAACTCAGCGGTACTTGACGCTAGAGGCCATGGAGGCCATCCATTTTTAAAGGCGATCTGAATCCACCACCGTCCAAAGGTAATCAGAATCCGCAACCCACCAGAAGCCAGTGCAATCCGTTTCCAAGGAAATCCTGTTCTAAGGACGTCTCACTCGTTCCATAACGACGTTAATCCAAGCAAGAGCACATGTGATCTCTGTTCCAAAGATAATCACCCTATCCGACTATGTCCTCACTTCCTGCACATGACCGTTGATGCTCGTTCCAGCTGCATTAAGCAAAAGAAGCTTTGTTTAAACTGCTTAGCTAAAGGCCATAAACTTCGAGAATGCCAAAGCACCCACAATTGCATAACTTGTGGGGGCGGCACCACACGCTTCTCCATCGTGGCAATTCAGGTTCCAGCGAGTCCAATTCGACATCCGTACTCAATTCCACAGCTGATCGCCCGCGCCCTGATCGAACCGGGCTCCGAAGCAACGTTTATTACGGAACGTCTTTTCAACACGATCCAATTTCCATTCCAATGTATCCAGACACAGGTCTCGAGCCTCAGATAGTATCCGCTCAATACAAGAAGCTCTGTCAGTTTTCCATTCGCTCTCCGACTAAGCCGGGTTTACAATTAAACGCCGCAGCCTACGTTATTCCGGAACTGAACTCACCAATCGATGTCCTGATTGGAGCCGATATTCTTCCATCCGTAATGTTAGGCGGCTTACAAAACAACATATGTGGCTCTCTCCTCGGGCAAGAAACAATTTTTGGTTGCGCACTGGCGCTAACATTATGCTGCCCAAAATACATAGCCAGGAGTCTCTCTTCAACTACGAACCGACTACAATCAGTCAGTATAGACTACATAAGTGTGAGACTGCTTAGCGAAACCCGCATGCACGAAGGTGGAGAATTCCAGTTGGTTAGAAGAAATAGACCGACGTTTTACAAATCCATGCTGCGATTCAGAGAATAAGACTCTTTCAAGACTGTAGGAAAATCGCCGAGCTCGAGAGATAGATTAAACAGTTTAAGAGGGGCACACAGAGAGAAGCTGTTTAAGAACAGCACTAGGAACTATATCAGGGCCAGTAGAAAAAGAAAATTTACCTGATTTTAAATTAATTATGAGGCTATTATAGTCGATGAAGGGGGGATAGGTACAGTTAGAACTATTCATGTAGAAGGATAAGATTGATTGGGACAAAGTATGTCAGATGAAGCCAGAATAGAGGAATGGTTATTATGGTCAGTTCCCTAGTAGTAGAGTTGAAAAAATGAAGCGAAAAGATTAGCAATATCACAATCGTTATCAGCCTTTCTGCCATTAAAAGAAAAAGATGACGGAAATTGGGAAGAGTTACGTTTCGAGTTAACAAACCAAAAAAATTGCTTCGGATCACGCTTAAAATTAAGTCTACATTTGGACAGGTAGTCATTATTGCATGTTTTATTGCGAGATCAAGAAGCCTACCCATGTTGTTGTATATAGCAATAACCTGACCCAACGATGTATCCGACAATGAATCAACAAAATCATGCTGAATGGATGGGAACATCAGGTTAGAGTCCACAGAAGGAGACCATAATATATTAGGTAAGTTAAAGTCTCCAAGGACTATAAGACGATCAGAGTCATTAAGTTGACTGAATATGGGAAACGTGAAGTATATACGTGGAGAATTCGGAGGACGGCGGGATGTAAGAGCAGAATATAAAGAAATTAAAAGAGGGCCAGCTTAACAACAATAATTTCAATGTTATTTTGCCCTTCGAAGTGAAAGATTTGCGAAGCTATGTCCGAACGAACAGCAATCAGGACACTGCCACCATGAGATGGACGATCATACCTATATATATTAAATTTGTCAATGAGAATCTCCGTATCATAAATAGAGGAGTTGAGCCAGGTTTCAGAAAATGCGATTACATCAGTCTCGAAAGATGCACTGTTAGTATATAGCTTATTAAGCTAACTGCCCGTTCCACGATTCTGATAGGTTATCTTAAGGGAAAGAGGAGAACTTAGTGTTTGTAGTAGGGCGCTTCCTAGTGCTGCAGATAAGCCCTCAGAAGATCCAAAGTAACCCGCAATGAATAGGCACAGTATGATGATTAACAAATCGGTTTATTGGGCACTCGAAACGGCGCGGTTGTTTGATTATATGTGTGTATGTATGTGGGTGTGAATATAAACGATTCTATGTATCGACGCGTACCGGAATGTACGGGGGTGGGTAGAATACTAAAAACTCCCGCTTAGTGAGCTGGCTGCCCGCCAACTCGCTAGCGCCAGGCAAGAGAGAGCGCGCTCCGGCTGTTAACAACAGCCCCCTGCCAACTCGCTGCTGATACTCTCAACATCCTCCCCCCCCCTTGCAGGACTGCAATGGAGAACCTCTATGGCTGAGTGCACGCCCTTCGTTAATGTTGGATGGAGCGAGGAGGTTCTACGGACAGAAGAACGACCTTTGCGACGGGCCTTTTGAGGACCCCCCGTGCAGTGAGGATGTCGACTACACGGACCCGATCGTCGGCGCCGGGGTACACGGAATGGATTCGTCCGAGACGCCATTCATTAGACGGCAAGTTGTCTTCCTTGACGACGACCATATCACCAATCTGCAGATTGGGCGTGGGCGTTTGCCATTTGGTCCGCTTGTGGAGTTCCTTGAGGTATTCCTCTTTCCACCTACGACAGAACTGTTGGTTGAGTGCCTTCAGATGTTGCCATCGATTTATGATCGAGGTGAGGTCACCCTTAACTTCTGGCTCCGCCGTCGCCATTAAGGGTCCCCCGTAAGGAAATGCCCGGGAGTTAGGGCCAGTAACTCCGTCGGATCTTCGGACATAGGCGAGAGCGGTCTGGAATTAAGGCACGCCTCTATTTTCGAGAGAAGCGTGGAGAGCTCCTCGAAGGTGTATCTACGAGTGGACGTGGCCTTATAGACCAGGGTTTTGAAGCTCTTCACTCCGGCTTCCCAAAGTACCCCCATATGTGGGGCCCCTGGTGGGATGAATTTCCACGAGACCCTTTGGTGACTATACGCATCAATCACAGAGTCCTTAAATGCTTCTAGGAAATCACGGGCCAGTACTGTAGCTGCGCCCACAAAGGTCTTGCCGTTATCGGAGTGGATACTCTGTGGACAGCCTCGTCTCGCGACGAACCGCGCGAAGGCAGCGAGAAATTTCTCGGTGGTGAGGTCGGACGTAGGCTCCAAATGAATAGCCTTCGTGGAGAAACACACGAACACGCACACATACCCCTTGGTAATAAGGCACGCCCGCCCTGTGTAGTTGCCGATTTCGAAGGGACCGGCGTAGTCAATTCCGGTGTGCGTGAAAGGTCGGGAGAATGAAGTTCGCTCCCTGGGGAGATCCCCCATCAGTTGAGTTTGCAACTTCCTTTTGTGGATAAGGCACACTTTGCAAGAGTTCACGACACCCTTCATCAGCTTCTGAATCCGTGGAATCCAATACTTGGATCGGATAAGTCGCACCATCAATTGGCTGCCCCCGTGAAGAGTGATCCGGTGTGTGAACTGCGTGAGGAGTCGCGACAAACGACAGCTATACGGAAGAATTATGGGATGTCGCTCGTCATACTTCAGCCCTTGCGCCGTAGATACACGGCCGCAGGAGCGTATGACCCCATGTTGATCCATAAACGGATTCAAATTCAGGATAGAACTTGATCGAGGCACTGGACGCTTCTCACGTAAGGAGTGATACTCTTGAGAATATTCTCGGCGCTGAGTTTCTAGGATAAGAGTTCGTTCAGCCTCGTTAATTTCTCCGCTTGTAGGATGGATCTCCTGTGCGTACGGTAGTTTTCGGCAGCGCTGTAGGAAACGCAGGACGTACGCGCGGACTCGTAGAGCTTTTTCAAGCGTGGAGAATCGCTCGAGGAAGTCTTCGGGTGGGCTGGTTGTGAAATGGACTTTCACAGCCCGCTGCTCGAGGTCTATGACGGGGGTTTCCTGATCTTGGAGCGGCCATTGAGAGCGTGGTTGCTGTAACCACGAGGGCCCATGCCACCAGAGATGGTTGTCAACCAGATCCTGGAGAGGAACCCCCCGACTGGCTAAATCCGCCGGGTTGTGCTCGGTGGTTTGTGCAGGCTTGTTCAACCAGGCGAGAACGATTGTGGAATCTGTCCAGTAGTAACAGGTAGACCCTGTCGTCGGCATACTTGGCAGGATAGCCGTCGCCATTTCGGCTAGAAGCACGGCCCCGCACAGCTCTAACCGGGGAAGCGATACGGTTTTTACGGGCGCAACTCGTGTCTTCGCTGCCAGTAGATGCACGTCGATACGCTGGCCCATATCAACGCGAACATAAATCGCGGCGCCGTAAGCCTTTTCTGAGGCATCACAGAACCCATGGTGCTCCACCTTAACGGATGGCTGGGAACCAATCCACCTTGGGATACGGATCTTGGTGAGACAGGAGTAGCTACGCAGGAAGGCTTGCCAGTATTGACACAGTTCGTTCGGAAGGTTCTCGTCCCACTCCAGTTCCTGCAACCAAATTTCCTGCATGAAGATCTTGGAGCGGACGATGAACGGTGCCAGCCACCCTGCAGGATCAAACAGTTTCGCTATCTGCGAGAGGACTTCTCGCTTGGTGTAGGATGACTCAAGCGAGAGCACCGGAGGAACAAAGAAGAACTCGTCGGAGGTCGCTTTCCAGCGAATGCCGAGGGTCTTTGCCGTGCTCTGTGCGTCAATCTCCAGGAAATCAGTGTGGAGGAGGTGGTCACTCGGAATCTCGGCCAATACGTCCTTGTGGTTGGCTGTCCACTTTCGTAGCGGAAAACCTGCCGAACTGAGGGCGGCCTGTAATTCGCGGATGGCTAGCTGAGCCTCCTGTGTGGAGTCAGCGCCGGCGAGGACATCGTCGACGTACATAAAGTGCCGAATGATATGACTAGCCCTGGGAATTGCGATTGGACGTCGTTGGAAAGCTGTTGAAGGACTCGAATGGCGAGAAAGGGGGCGCAGTTGACGCCAAAGGTGACGGTTTTCAATTCGTAATCACGAATTTCCCCATCTGCGTTTCGAAACAAGATTCTCTGGAAACGAGTGTGTTCTGGATCCACCCAAATCTGACGGTACATTTTGGTGATGTCGGCGTTGAACGCATATCGGAAGTAGCGCCATTTCAGAATCTGAAGGGTCAAATCGGATTGTAGGACCGGGCCCGCGTGAAGGAGGTCATTCAAGCTCGTTCCGTTCGCGGATGGGCTGGATGCGTTAAACACCACACGAAGCTTCGTTGTAGTGCTATCGGGTTTGATTACTGCGTGGTGAGGGAGATAGTAGTTGTTGGAGTCGTGGCTCGGAGGGACCTCTGTCATGTGGCCCAGATCTGAGTATTCTTGGATTACGGAAACGTACTGTTCGTGCAACGGCGAATCTCTCTTCAGCCGATTCTCGTTCCTTAAGAACTGGGCTAGTGCGATGGACCTTGAATACCCTAGGCCAGACCCGAGATGACCCGGGTCGCGGAATGGTAGGGTTACCATGTATTTTCCGCTTGTTGCCCTCGTGGTGGTTTGTAGGAAGTTGCTTTCGCAATAGGAATCGGACTCTCCTACTAACTTGGTTGGTAGATCCTCCACCTCCCAAAACTTTGTGAGGAGCTTGTCTAATGGAGCATCGAGGACGTTGGACACTTGTGTGGAGAAAGATGCGATTCGGTTCTGGGGGCACTGGGCACCGGACCAGTAAGCAACCACCCGAAAATCGTTTCCTGCCCAAGGAGAGAGCCACAAATGTCGGTCTGTGAGCCGCTCAGAAGGATGGAGGGAAGGATATCGGCTCCGATCAGGACATCTATCTGCGAGCTCTCATAGAAGGTGGGATCAGCTAATGGCAGGTTCGGCAAATCTCGCAACGCACTTAGCGGAATTGGATATGAAGGGAGATTGCCTGCTAGTTCCGGCAATACGTAAGCCGCGGCTTTCAACTGCAAGCCCGGCTTAGTCGGGGAACGAATGGATAAGTGGCAGAGCTTCTTGGACTGAGCTGCTACCGACTGACTCAGGCCTGAGACTTGTGCCTGAATTAGGCGGAATGGTAGTTTGATGATGTTAAAAAGCCGTTCCGTAATGAACGTAGCCTCGGAGCCCGAGTCGATTAGAGCGCGGGCGCGGAAATTTGTCCCCAGGTGGCAAATGTTAATTATTGCCGTGCCTAGAAGAACGGGCCTGGTGCCCGAGGTGAAATAATTTTGCACGGTGGGCTGAGCGTCGGACGAATTGGAAATTTGCGCGGATGTGGACGACTCACTGGAGGCAGGAGTACCGCGATGCAGCAGTGTATGGTGACGGGCTCCACACGTGAAACAATTGTGGGCGCTGGTGCACTCTCGGAGCTGGTGACCTCGGGCAAAACAGTTTAAGCACAACTGCTTCGTCTTGATGCAGCTTGAACGTGCTTCAACGTCCATTTGGAGGAAGTGCGGGCAGAGCCGGACCGGATAATTCTCTTTGGAGCAGAGATCGCACTGCTTCGGATTAATGTGGGTCTTGAAGGAGTGAAAGTTCCTCGGAGGAGGACTGCCTTGAGACCGGAATGGGTTGGCGTGGCTTCCGGAGGATTGCGGATTTTGACTGCCTTTGGACGGTTGCTGATGCGGATCGCTTCTAGCCTGGGAAGGGTCGCTCTCCATGGCCTCTAGCGTCAGGTACCGCTGTGTCAGGAAGGAGTCGATTTCCGTCCATGGAGGCATTTCCTTCTTGTCAGTCACTGACGCTTCCCACAGAGCCCGGGTCAGTTTTGGCAGCTTGGATGCACAGATGGTCACCAGAATACTATCCCAATTGTCTGTGCAGACCTTGGAGTGGGCCAGAGCAGTTAGAACACCTTGAATGGTGCTCTGAAGCTCTTTCAAGGCACGACTAGTCTCGGAACCCACGCGAGGCAGCAATAGCAGGATATTTATCTGGTTGGTCACCAGGAGTCGATTATTTTCATATCGACTACGGAGGGCTGACCATGCTGCCTCGAAACCGTCATTGGTAAGTGGGGACTTTTCTACTATGGCTTTCGGATCGCCACGGGTTTTAGTAGTGAGGTGGTACAGCTTTTCCACCGGGGACAGCCTCGGATTGTTTATATAAATCGCTGTGAATAGGTCGCGGAACGTCGGCCGGCGAACGTAATCCCCTGCGAAAACTTCAATGTCACAGGGGGCAGCCGACAACCGCCCTGGGAGGTCTGCGGCCCGGGAGGTCGGAGGTCTGGGCGGTCTATTTGGGCTATGAGGTCCGCCACGCACCGCTCATAGCCCTCATAGCACTCGCCATACATTTTCTGAATTTCCTCTTGGTCTTCAGGGGCCTCGCACAGCATTGCCAGCGAGCATGCCTCAAATTCAGCATCCACCTTGGCCCTCATGTTTTTCAGCTGGTCACGACGGACCTGTGAGACCGCGGAGGATGGGGTGGCGGTCCCTGGAGTGGTGAGCCGTGCCTCCAAGGTGGTCAGCCTATCGATGGCTGCCACAAACTTGGCCCGTGCGGAGGTGACAATCGGCTGTGCCATTGGAAGTGTGGAGCGAGGATCGACTAGTTGCGGGTATGGAGGCGAAAGCACCTTAGTCGTGATCGGCGAAGGAAACAGCACCGATTTGGTCGTCGCCGCCGTGGCACTCGTGGAAGCCCTTGGAGTACCTAAGGACCTTGCCCTTTGAGTCCCCGAGGTCGGCGTTGATGGCACGGATGAGCTAGATCGTCTTGATCTACCAGGCGTAGGCACCGACAAAAACTTCTTGTTGTCTTCCACACCTGTTGGCATACTAAGAAGGACCGCACGCGGAAGCACAAATGAACGCCAAAATGAGGACTGTGCGGATAAAGCGGAAATGGACACCACACCAGAGGTAGAACAACAAGGAATTGTTTTCCTGTCGAGCACGACTATCGGACGATATTCCTCAAGAAAATTGATATTTTCTTATTGGCAGTGGTTTTAATGCACGAAAAAAGTCGAAAACGGAATCAGCACTAGACTACGATATTTGATATATCGGTATTGGATTTTATTTCGTCGTAGTGGGTGATGTGTAAGACGATCTTAGAGCGAAAACTGAAGTGTTCGGGAAAACTATCGGATGATATGACGCAAGAAAAAAGGATATTTTTCTTGTTCCCCGCGGTTTTGGCGCACAAAAGAATCACAATCGGGATCCGCACTAGACTACGATATGTTTAAATATCGGTACTGGAATGGATTTAGTCGTAGTGGGCGATGGACAAGGTGATTTGCGAAAAAATATTAACTACTCGATGGGCGGCGTGCCCGTGAGCGATATTTTTATTTTTGCCACCACTAGGTTTTTTTTTTTTTTGTCACCTCTAGTTTTCTTGCACTTTGGAATTTGGCGCGGAAAAATGCAAAAAAGACTGCGGAAATGAGCTGTGCCTCTTGTTGGATGAATTTATCCCGGATGTGGGGGAAATTTCTCGGGCTGTGGGTCACTTTAGGGGCGCCTGGAATGCTTAAATTCTTGGTAATTGCGAAATTTGCATAAGCAGCGGAGTGCTGGTACCGCGTATCGGACGAACGCGTTCGTGCCTACATATACTAAGTGTGGTATGTAGATGTGGAGTAATCGGTATTTTTTTAGGTATTTTCCCACCGGGATTAATGAGGTTTATTATTTATGAGAAGTATTGAGTGAAAATAAGATTGTAAGAATATACAATTCGATATACACAATAAACAATAAATACAATAAACAACGCCAATAAATTACTTCGGATGAGTGTTTTATTGGGGGCGGGGTATGTGTGTGCGAATCAGGCACAACATATGTGTCGGACGCCGGTATTGTGGTTGTGTAGCGGATAATTGCTAATAGCTAACGGAAAGTGTTAGTGAGATCGGACAATATGTACATAAGAATATATGTACATATGGATAAGTGGACACTCGGACGTGAATAGTGCGGAACGCCAATCGCGGAAGGAATCGATTGGCGGCACAATATGAGCGAACTTATCTGCAGTTCTCTCTGGAATCCACCGATGCTTGCTGGGACAATCTCGATTCAGCAAGAATCCGGCTCGAAGGACCAATGTTTGTAGTAGGGCGCTTCCTAGTGCTGCAGATAAGCCCTCAGAAGATCCAAAGTGTCCCGCAATGAATAGGCACAGTATGATGGTTAACAAATCGGTTTATTGGGCACTCGAAACGGCGCGGTTGTTTGATTATATGTGTGTATGTATGTGGGTGTGAATATAAACGATTCTATGTATCGACGCGTACCGGAATGTACGGGGGTGGGTAGAATACTAAAAACTCCCGCTTAGTGAGCTGGCTGCCCGCCAACTCGCTAGCGCCAGGCAAGAGAGAGCGCGCTCCGGCTGTTAACAACAGCCCCCTGCCAACTCGCTGCTGCTACTCTCAACACTTAGTTTTTTGAGGCCGAGGGTAATGCTGCCGGAGATGGAGTTGGACGGACAGAAGTTAAGGCAGTCGGAAATGGTGTTGGAAGGACACCCACTCGTCGTTCAGGGCTAGAGGGGCGATTGGTAAACACATGACAGATAGTATGTTCAGGCTAGAAAGAGGGGTCGAGCACACTAGTGACATGTTTGTCAGGAACACGAATTTTGAAGGAAGATATGTTGCGTTTAACTTTAAACATACATTTAGTGACAACAAGAGTTGAGGAATCATCAATGTCAAGCTTAGAGAAGATAAAGTCCCTGACTAGGACATCCGTAGCCGAAGCCATCAGACGAGAAACGAAAATATATTTTAGTGGGGCGAGAGCAGTTAGGATAGAAGGAGGGATGGTAGAACTATTAGGTAGAACCGGCGGAGCAGATTCAATCCGAAGTTCTGCCCTTCAGCAGATATTGGGCTATATTCTGAATTGACGATGGATGCCGAGGCAGACGGAGCCTCCACATCCATGCTGGCGGAAATCAAAGCTTAAACACATAGAGACGAGATAAATACAGAGCTTTAGACGGGCAAGGAGAGGCGACGAACAGAGAACGTCAGTGCAAGTATGTAGGAAGAACGGTAAGAACGGAGATAGAAGTAGAGAGCGGTTGAGAATGAGTTCATCGGGCAAACGTCAACAGCAACATAGCTGTGAATACGATTGCACGGAATAAATGAGAAAGACCAATTGACTTTAAATAAGAAATTAGTACACAAAATACTAAACAAGCACAGGTAGTGGACAGATTGCACGGTCGGTTTACAACACAGGGTACACTAATAAAACACAATTGGTTTCAATTAAACGTCGAAAATAAGACTTTTTAGGAGGAGCGAAGTAAAACATGACCATCAGCCACGATAGATATCGAAACCTAAAAGTACCGAAGATCCTGATTACCTATTCAAAGTAAGACTTTTGGGGCAGGAGGACCATATGCAGCTTCCACCAAGCTCAGATGTTTGGGCTGAGGTGTTTGGTCCGGTGAAACTTCAAATAGGTTCACCAAACTCGAAACCGTGTCTCTTAGCATTCCCAGAGGATAGTTTTCTGGAGAATATGGTCAGCGACTTCCAAACTGGTCTGCTATGGAGGGAGGACGATGTGAGTCTGCCAAACAGCTACAACATGGCACTCAAGCGACTAGTGAACATCGAGAGGAAAATGTGGCGCGATGCGAACTTCGCGTAGACATACAATGGAATAATCGACGACTACATCAAGAAAGGATGCGTGCGACGGCTACAGCAGCAGGAAGTCACTTCAGTCAACAGTGACAGGTTCTGGTACCTGCCACACTTCGGGGTCGAGAACAAAAATAAGCCCGGGATGATTCGTCTGGTGTTTGATACGGCCGCCAATGTCAGTGGCGTATCCTTGAATTCAGGTCTGCTCAATGGCCCACAGCAGTACATTTCTCTTTCAGCCGTGCCCTTCTACTTTCAGGAAGGAACAGTGGGAGTATGCGCAGACGTCAAGGTGTTGATGTAGTCACAGGACAGATGTGCCCAGAGATTACTGTGGAGGAACGGAGACGACCGGCGGGATCCAGACCTGTACGAGAAGGAGGCGATGACGTTCGAAGCTTGCTGTTCACCATGTTCAGCACACTACGTGAAGACCCCAAATGCTTCAGGGTATCTCCATACAGATACACCTGCGATCTTGGACACCAATGAGTACCACTATGTCGACGACTACGTAGAGAGCTTTGCAGACGAGAAGCAAGCTATTGCTGTATCAGCACGGGTAAGAGAAATTCATGCTAATGATGGTTTCGATTTGTTCCGGTTCTCTTCCAGTTCGGAAGGATCCACAATGAATGTCGAACGGACCAAAGCTGATTAAAAGATACTGGGCATATATTGGCAGCCGGCCACAGATGACTTCAAATTTAGCATCAAGTACCATCAGCACAGCAGCGTGAAGACCGGGGAACATGTTCCCATCAAGAGGGAGTTCCTAAGCCTCGTCACGTCTACCTTTGACCCGATCGGATTCATGAGCTGCTACATGGTGACCGCCAAAACGCTGATGAGAGAGATTTGACGGAGAGTAGTGGACTGGGACTGACCACCGGCGATACAAGCAATTCTTTGGAAACCGGGTGGCAGAGATTTTGGAGTCAACAGAAGTATCCAAATGGAAATGGATACCGTCTACCAAAAACGTGGCAGACGATCCAACGCGGATCACGTTGGCTAAGGTGGCCTTCCTTTCTACGGGAACCCGTTGAGAAGATTTCGAAATTTTCTTTCGTGATGGTGACTGCCCGCGAACCGCGGATGAAGAATAGATGACATGTCTTTGCAGAGGTTCTCGAGCTACAACCGACTGGTCAGGGCCACTGCTTGGGTCCTCCGGATTATGCAACGGTGTCGGATACGCACTCAGTCAAGGCAGAGCATATGCGGATCCATCGGGCGCATAGTGAGATCTTCGCGGAAGAGACGCAACGGAAGATTGTCGCCATACGTTGACCAAGCTGGAGTCATACGTGCCTCTGTAAGGATCGACGCAGCCGCATGCATGCCCTATCATAACGCGTTGGCAGAGATGATCGTTAAGATAAGATACGGCATCAAAGTCTAACCAACTTACAAAGGTTATTACGGAGGGTGGTAACCAACTGCCACATCGGCCGACACAGCCAATTATGGGTCCCTTGCCAGAGGACCGGCTCGAGGCCAATGTGTGGCCATTTTAGTGTGATACCAAGAAGAGAATGGAGGAGAGGCACGCTGTACGATGGAGGGGATGGAGTACTACGACGAGCGGCGGTGCGCGTGGCCAGCGTCGCGATCGATCCATGCGTCCCGTCACCAAGTTAGCTGTACTGGATGTGGTGAATGCAGCTGCTTCACAGGGATGGAACCAAAAGGTCCACAAGGCCAAAAATCATAAAAAGTCAATAAAAACCGATGTCCATATAATTTTTTCCGGATATTTTTTTTTTCTAAATTTATGGAAAGGTAACTTATTTACTTTACTGACATATAAATTCATTAACTTTCATGCTAAAACCTATTAAAATAAGCAAAAGTTCACGTTTTTGGTATTTTCTGGTATTTTTATAGACATGCTTTCTTTTACTATCCGATGAACCTATTGGGCTCTGAGGTGGCTCAGAGGGGGCCTAGCTGAGGCCACCGGACGGCCTACCCTAGTGGGTAGGTCAGCTGTGAATAAGCGGGCATCCCAAACAGAAGCAACTATGTTGGCTCTGAGGGAGAGTACCGGAAATAAGCAGTCCCGGACAGCCAGCGGGTGTTCGCGACGCAGCAACACTGACGATGCGCTTGTGGTGCCGCCTCTCATTAAGTAGCTCACACACTCCCATCCCTACACATTACCAACCCACATCCCAGCCCCAACACTCACCTCACACCGGGCCGGGCTAAGGTGTCACTCGACCCGTGCCAAGAGTCAGCCTGGCTGGGGGCCCGGTATCAAAACTAGCCCAGTCGTGAACGGAGAGCTCAGGGACTCGGCAGCCCCCTGTTCTAATTATGCCATACCCGGCCAACGTGGATCTCTACCAGGGCTGACCGTTCCGCTTCTCTGCAGTTCGTGGGAATAATATGGAAAACAAGTAACAAATTACAAAAAAACAAAAAAATACAAAACAAAACAAATGATACTGGCACTCCCCAAAAGCCAACAGGGAGCAATCCCAAGCAGGGGAAGGCAGTGGCCCAAAGGCCTGGCCTAACCCGCTCAATTACAGGTAAATCCTGCTCGGTGAAAGGCACCGGTACGAACCCGGAGGGGTCCCATCCCGAATCCGGGGTGGGCGGCACTTCTAAATCCAAAACGGAAACCTTGGAGAGGCAGCTAAGCAATACTGCGGTTGCCCGACGTTCTGGTAAAGTGGAGGAAGACGATTTGCAGTCGACCAGTGTCCAAGACAAATATACCTATGCCGAAAAGTGGAGTGGGGGCACATACTCCGTCGGCAGAAAAGTTGACAAAGAAAGGACACTTATTGGTGTCCTGGATAGAGGTAGTGCTGATGGAAGGATTCCGAGGAACCAGTGGAAGTGGGTGGAAGCGGCATTGGCCGACCGCTGCTTCGAGCTGCTGGAAAAGGACCCTGGGCCACCCCCAACCAGTAAGGACATTTGATGGTTCCAGGGCAACACGAAGATCGTAGCCTGCGAAGACGAGCGCTCCGTACAGCTGTACAAAGCTGTCAACTGACAAACTGTCAGACATAATTAAGAGTTGGAAAGTTCTAGAGGACCACTCCTTCTCTGATCATAGGTATATTGAGACAGCCCTATCTTTCGAAAACCCTAAACCCACTGACTACATAAACCCTAGGAGAGCCAACTGGGACATATATAGTTCAAAAATGGAAGAACTACCACCCCCTTTAACACCAAAATGCCTGGACACCCAAGATGATCTTGATCGTCTAGTGGACAAATTCTCGGAAGCATGCAAAAATGCCTTCATGGCAGCATGCCCCTCAACCAAACCTAGGGGGAAAAAGAAACCCCTCTGGTGGACAGAACAAATAGATATCGTACGTAAAAGCTGCAGGACTCTTTTCAACAGAGCCAAAAGCCACAACGATGAAGAACACTGGGAAAACTATAATAGTAACTATAACTATAATATAAGAGGGAAGGTTAGGTTAGGTTGTCCCGGACGGCCCTCACGGGTCCACTCATAGGCCAGTATGGCCCTTAGTTGTCCGGATTGGTGCGTATGGACCTTCTGAGTGTTTTTACGCGGTTTCGAAATCCGCGAGGATCGAGGAGAGTTTTGCAAAGGCAAGGAGTCTCGCTGGCGTCCTCTTGGATGCATCTTCCAGCGATGCCAGTACCGGGCTGCCAAGATGTATGTTTCTTGCCCTTGAGAGGGCCGGGCATTGGCAGATTAGATGTTCCAGGGTTTCGATAGCCCCAGATTCATCACATTTCCTACACTTGTCACTGTTGGTGATGCCTAGTTTGACTGCATGTGCTGCAGCTAGGCAATGACCTGTAAGTATACCTATCAGCATCCTAGAGTCCTTCCGTGGTAGGTGCAGTAGGTATTGGCTGAGTTTACCATTGCTCTCTTTGCACATGGTTTTCGCGATCTTGCAGTTGGTGGTTCTCCTCCACCTGCTGCTGGCCTGTATGTGTGCCCTCCTCTCTAGATCGCTTTGAAGCGCTCTGAGGGAGACAGGCACGTTCTCAGTCCTGTCGTTTGCCAGCCCGACGCCTTCCTTAGCCAGTACGTCTGCTGTCTCGTTGCCTTCGATGCCCTGGTGTTGGGAACCCAATAGATCCGCACTGACTTTGTCGTGCTTAGGAAATCTAATGCCTCCCTGCTTGCCAGGACATTTTTGGAACTGACCGCCGACGACTGCATGGATCTTATCGCCGCCTGGCTGTCCACGAACAGGTTGATCACATTATGTGGGCGTTCAGTACATCGAGCAACCTCTGCCGTTTTCCGTATGGCAAAGACTTCTGCCTGGAATATGCTGCATTGGTTCGGTAGCTTATAGGACAGCCTTATTTCAGGGTCTGTACAATATATGCCCGCACCTACTCCTCCCTCCATCTTGGAGCCATCCGTGTATATGTTGAGGTGTTGAATCTGGTCCCGACCCCTTTTCCAGTCATCGGGTCCCATAAATGAGGTTGTGTTTACGTCCAGGCAAGTTTGGGGGATCACATAGTCAGATATACTGGTCATGTCTCGGCCAATTGAGCTGTGCCCGAATCCCTGTAGAGACATTTTTCCTGATGCTACTAGGCGTTGTGCCGCCTTTGCTGCAATCAGTTGAGCGTGGATGTCCAGGGGGTCGATTCCGAGTATGGTTTCGAGAGCTTTTGTTGGGGTTGACCTCAGCGCCCCCGTAATGCAGAGCAGCGCCTGCCGCTGGGTCCTTTCCATAAGCTTATTGTACGTCTTCTTTTCTGTCGCTTGCCACCACACTAAGACTCCGTACAGCAGAGTCGGTCGCACCACCGAGATGTAGATCCAGTGCATTAGAGCAGGTGACAGGCCCCATGTGCTGCTAAGCATCTTCTTGGATGCATATAGCGCAATGGTGGCCTTCTTCACCCTTTCCACTACATTGGGTCTCCACGCCAGCTTGCTGTCCATTACTATGCCGAGGTATTTGACTTGTGTTTTCGGGGTCAGCCTGGTTTTTTCAATTTTCGGGGGGATCCATGCCGGTACCTTGTATCTGTTGGTAAAGAGGATGAGGTCCGTCTTGTCCGCGTTGATACTGAGTCCTACTTTTCCTGCCCACTCACATATCTCCCTGAGTGTTGATTCCATTATGGAGCTGAGGGTCGATGGACATACTCCCGTAATAATTATGCTTATGTTATCAGCATAAGCTGTTATTTTTGGGGCTCTCCTTTCGAATCTCTTTATTAGGTCGTCGACCACCAGGTTCCACAGGAGGGGCGACAGGACCCCACCCTGAGGTGTGCCTCTGTGTGCCCCTTTCACCATGGAAGCGGTGCCCCACTCTGAGTACACCCGTCTACAACTTAGAAGGTTCTTTATCCAGAGGTTGATTGCCGGATGTGTGTTGGTCGCTTCTAGGCGATCCATTATTGCGTTGGTATTCACGTTATTGAATGCTCCGGATATGTCTACGAACACTCCTAGAGCATACTTCTTATTTTGAAGGGCATTTTCGATGGTGGCTACTATCGAGTGCAGTGCCGTCTCTACCGATTTCCCTTTGGTGTAGGCATGCTGGTTGGTTGACATTCGCCCCCCTACATCGTTTCTGATGTGTAGATCCAGCAGCTTTTCTAGTGTTTTGAGTAGAAAGGAGGTGAGGCTTATCGGTCTATAATCATTGGGGCACATATGGCTGCACATTCCTGCCTTTGGAAGGAAGACAATCCTCGAGGTCCGCCATTGAATAGGGATATAGCCCGTGCTCAGGCAAGCTGAGTATATTGCAGAGAGCCATGGGGTGATCACGTCTTTGGTCACCTGTAGCATGGCTGGGAATATACCGTCTAGTCCAGGTGCTTTTGTACCCGCAAAGGAGTCTATAGCCCAGTGGATTTTCTTAGACGATATAAGACCTGTTGGGGGATGCTCTTCCTCAGTTACTAGGTTCTGATGCGTTGTAGCGTCAGCAACCTCGGTGCATCCTGGGAAGTGAGCTTCCATTAGTGCTGTTAGGGCTTCTTCACTACCCTCAGTCCACTGTCCGTCTTCTCGCTTCAGCTGACTCTGTATGGTAGGTTGCTTTGATAGCAGCTTTCGAAGTCTAGCCGTTTCTGGGACTTTCTCGATATTGGAGCAGAAGTTCCTCCACGAGTTTCTTTGTGCCCTGCGTATTTCCTTCTTGTACTCCCTGAGTAGGGTTTTGTATTCCTCATTGATTATATCCTCGTTCGCCTGTTTGGCGATTTTGAAGAATTCTTTGAGGTTGTTTCTTTGGAGCGATATGTCCCGGTTCCACCAGAGTGGTTTGGTCCTCTTTTTCGTTCTCGAGGGTGGGCACGATGCGTGGTACGCATCCAGTAGTTCCTTGGATAGGGTCTCTAGGGACGTTTCTATGTCTTCCGGGGATTTCACTGTGCCCACACGATTCGCGAGCTTCGAGGTAACTGTCTTTTTAAACTTTTCCCAGTTTGTGTTCCGGGGGTTTCTATAGACAGTTATTTTCGGAGAGTGTTCAAATTCGCACTTAAACTGGATGTACTTGTGGTCTGAGAAGGATGGTCTTTCAAGGACCCTCCAGCCAGATACCAAAGTACTTGCTCCCGCTACGAGTGTTAAATCTAGCACGTTTGAAGAGGTGGGACCTACAAAGGTGTGTTCCTCTCCTACGTTTGCTACTTCTAGGTTAGTTGATAGTATGAAGTCTAGGAGGGACTCACCTCTATCGTTGATGTCGGGGCTTCCCCAAACGTTGTGATGTGCGTTTGCGTCCGTACCGACGAGAAGTTGCTGGTCCTTCGGGCTGGATTCCGCCACTAGATGCCTCAACTCTTCAGGTGGAGCCGGCCTGTCGTGTGCCATGTAGCAGGAGGCTACCATTAGGCGTCTTTCCTTGCTTTCTAGCATCACCACGGTCAGAGCGTCAGTGCTGTAATGAGACATAAGGTGAGCATGGATTCCCTTTCGTACGAGTACGGCGGTTCTGTTCCTGCTTACCGATGGTGGATAGAACACGTTATAGCACTTTATAGGACTTTAGTCCGGCCACAGCATTGCCTGAGGCAACCCATGGCTCCTGGACTAAGGCTATGTCGGCGGGCCTTTGCTCCATGGCAAAGAGGAGCTCCGCCGACGCAATTTTACTCTTGTGGAGGTTGAGCTGCAGCACACTCACCATGTGCGTCTGGCTCAGCTCCACTCGACGGGTTGACTACTACCGTCAGGTCACCGTCCTCTCCCTCCTCCTCCGAGTCCAGCGCAAGACCCTGTGCGGCCTCCACGATGGTGTCCAGACCAAGGTCCTTCTCCACCTCGCCCGCCTGCAGAGTGTGCGCATCTTTATCCTCGGGGTGGCGCTTTTTCAGCCGCAGGTACACACTGCCCATCCCCCACGCCATCTTCCCGAATCTTGGGTATAGCAGGTCCTCTGCCTCCTTGCTGATCTGGATGATCGCACTCTGGCCCCCCTCGTTGGGTAATGGGCTCCCGATATGCAGAATCCTCCAGTTAGCCGTTGGTACATCAGGGTTCTGCTTTTGTAGCAGCTTCAGCGCACGGTCCCCTTGGATTACGATGGGGAAGAGTACCTTTGCCTTTGGTATGGACGGGATTAGCTCCCTGTCCACCACCTCCAGCTTGGCCCCCTCCCACAGCGCTTCCAGTTGGCAGACCGTTTGCGTCAGCCACTTGAGTGTGGGGTCGTCAATACATTTAAGTATTTTTACCCCGTTAAGCCACCCTGCACCATCGAACGTGGGCATGGGGGCCGTTGGGTCCTCCTCCATTCTAGCAAACAGCGCATCCACGAGCCGCGCGTGCACCGTCTTCCACCGCGCCGCCGTTATTTTGCCGTTCTCTTCGCTGCGGTCAATGAGTGCCACGATTAAGTGTCGTTTGGTCACCTCACTGACCTTCGCTTTTTGAGGACGCTTCGCCTGTTTGGGTGCGGGGCCTGCCACCTTGGGCCCGCGTTGCCGCTTGCTCGCCGGAGTGTCTTTCATGGCACTCTCGGTCGAGCGTTGCCTTTTGGTGGCGAGACTCTCCTCCACCTTGTTGGCAAATTCCTCCGTCGATGCCTTCATCTGCGGCATCTGCGAGAAGTGCAGCCGTCCCTCCTTTATCCGTTGTTCGGCCCAGGTCATTTTGGCCTTCTCCTCCTCAGAGAGGTCCTTCCTGCCCTGGAGCCGTCCCATGATCTTGAGGACCGCTTTGTAATGCGCCTTCGCCTACGCAGGGAGCTGGAACCTGGTTCCGGGGAGCGGAGAAGGCTGTCTTCCTCCGTCTTGGTTACCGAGAGCACGCTCTCCAGGTCCGAGTCTGTATCGACCACGGCACCTGTGCGGCTCAACTTGGAGTGCGTCGTTTTTGTGGCAGTAACATTGCAACTGATATGACCTGCTCCCGTCCTATCAGAGGTGTGGCCGCTGGCGACACGCAGAGAGGATTGCTCCTCCCCGTGCTAGCCGGTGGTAGCAGCCACGCTTTCCACCGACGTTTGGGTTGACATCCCAACCCTTGTTTCATCCTTCGTCCGCTCCATTGTTGGCCCAGAGGGTCCATGCTGGTTAATATTTTTCGGGGGGACTGTTTGAGCGTAGAGGCGTCTCAGGGTGTCCACCAGATAGTCCCAAGATAAAAGGCGTTAGAGTCCGGGTTCTTCAAATATATATTTCGGGGGTTTGTTCTGTGCTTATATATTTATGTATTTATGGCGCGAGCAAAAGCCGGCCGTTTTGCTTAGGGTGGAATAGCGAATTAATGCTCGATCGGTTGTACTCCAGCTGCCGAGGGCTGTCGGGAGCGGGGGAGCGGGAGCGGGAGCGTGAGCGTGGGCGGGAGCGCAAGCGTGGTGAATATGCGCGCGAGCGCGCTTCACCGGGGGGAAAACCGCTCATAAGCGTGAGAGCGAGGGCAACAGCTTGCGTAGCTGGATTGCTAACAGTGGTGTGGCTGGAATGCCCACAGAGCTGGTGCCCCCCCCAGCACCCTCCTCACTCTGAACATTCTCCCCCCCCTTGCAGGATTGCAAAGACCCTACATGCTCCGATTTAAAAGCCAGGAGGTTGCTGATGAATCCGGGATTCCTATGACGGGGCGGCTCACAGGAAGACGAGGGCGCACATCGGCGGCGGCGGCGGTGCCGCAGAGGAGCCAGATGGGTGCCGAGACTCGGGAAGGTGGAGTAACGTGTGGTGGCTCCGGTTACACACCTTACACCGATCACCGCTTCGGCAATCCTGGGCGGAATGTCGGTGAGCCAGGCAATTGGTACAATAGTTGAAGTGGAGGACAGATTGGAGCCTCCTTTCGGAATCCAGGCGGAGAAAGCGGCGGCATTTCCGTAGAGGATGGATTTCAGAGCAGACTCGGCATTGGTAGGACTTAATACCCCGTGAACGTCTGCTCTCCACGGTGCGGTCGAAACGGGGTCGAGAACCCATGTCTGTATGTGAATGGCTAGGGCGAAATGAAAAAGTCGAAGAAGCATTAGAAGTGAGCTTGGAACGGATGACGGGCACATTTGGGACATTAGAAGCTACTCTGGAAATTTGACAAGAAAAGGATGCAACTTGATGGCTCGCCGTATTGGACACGGGACCAGTGAGCACCCAACCAAAAATGGTTTCTTGGCCGAGAAGAGAGCCACATATGTTGGGCTGTAAGCCGCTTGACATTACCGATGGTAGGATATCGGCTCCAATCAGGACATCGATTGGTGAGCTCTCGAAGAATGTAGGATCCGCCAATGGAAGACTCGGCAAATCTTTCAAGAAACTTGGCGAGATAGGATTCAACGGAAGGTTCTTTGCCAATTCGGGGATAACATAGGCTTTGGCGTTTAATTGTAAACCAGGCCTCGTTGGAGAGCGAATGGAAAACTGACAGAGCTTATCGGAGTGAGCGGATACTGTCTGATTGATGCTGGAGATCTGTGTCTGAATTCGTTGGAAAGGCAATTGAATCGTGTTGAAAAGGCGTTCCGTAATGAACGTTGCCTCGGAGCCCGAGTCGATCAGAGCGCGGGCGCGGAAAGTTTTCCCAAGGTGGCAAATATTAATAATTGCCGTGCCGAGAAGAACAGAACTTGTGCCGGAAGCGAAATACGTTTGAACATTCGTCGAAGGTTCGGAAGAATTTGAATTTTGTGCGGCGGGTGCTTGCCGTCTTACGTCTGGCCAAGCTGTGGAATTAAGTACGGATGTGGAATTGGGTACGGATGTGGAATGTGACTCGCTGGTAGCTGGATCGCCACGATGCAGAAGCGTGTGGTGTCGTCCTCCACAAGTGTTGCAATTGTGGGAGCTTTGACATTCTCGAAGCAAATGGCCTTTTGCGAAGCAATTTAAGCAGAGCTGCTTTTGCCTTATGCAGCTGGAGCGAGCATCAACGGTCATTTGTAGGAAATGAGGACATAGTCGGATTGGGTGATTCTCCTTGGAACAGAGATCACATGTGCTCTTGCTCGGATTCATGTTGCTTTGGAACGAGTGCGCTGTCCTTGGAACAGGATTGCCTTGGGAAAGGAACGGATTCGACTGGCTTCGGGAGGATGGCAGATTCTGACTGCCTTTGGCGGGTGGCGGATTCGGAGCGCCTTGGGAAGTGGAAGGGTCGCACTCGATAGCCTCTAGCGTTAGGTATCGCTGAGTCAAGAAGGAGTCGATTTCCTTCCAGGGCGGCACCTCCTTTTTGTCCGTTACGGACGCTTCCCACAACGCCCGGCTCAACTTCGGCAATTTGGAAGCGCAGATGGTCACAAGCAGACTATCCCAGTTGTCCGTGCAGACGTTGGAGACCGCTAGCGCATTTAGGACTCCTTGCATCGTACTTTGAAGATCCTTCAAGGCACGACTGCATTCGGATGTTACGCGGGGCAAAAAGAGGAGGATGTTGATTTGGTTGGTCACCAGAAGCCGATTATTTTCATATCGGCTGCGGAGAGCCAACCATGCGGACTCGAAACCGTCATTAGTGAGGGGGATTTCTCTACGATGGCCTTCGGATCGCCCCGGGTCTTCTCGGTGAGATAGTACAGCCTCTCTACCGGAGACAATCTAGGATTGTTGATCACGACCGCAGTGAACAGATCCCGGAATGTAGGCCAGCGGACGTAGTCCCCTGAGAATGCCTCAATGTTGACGGGAGGCAGTCGACAGCCGCCCTGTTGGACTGGCTGTGAAGGAGGAAGAACTGTGGATGTGGTCAGTTGGGCATTGAGGTCACTGAGGCACTGCTCAAATACCCCATAGCATTCGCCGTATGTGTCACGGATGTCCGCTTGGATTTCTGGCTCCTCGTCCGTCATCGCCGCGGAGCAGGCCTTATATTCGGCCTCGACGTCCGTCCACATGCTGAGGATTTGGCCTCGACGGACCTCGGACAAGGAGGCGGATGGGGCGGCGGTGATGCGCTCTGCCAGGTGCATCAGTCGGCCAATAGCGGCGACCAATTTGGTCCGAGCGACTGAGGTGGCGGATTGAGCCATTGTGATACAGTGGCGAGAGCTGACGGGGCTGCTGACGAAGGAGCCCTTCGGATCTTGTTTGGTCACAGCTGGAACTTTCAGAGTGACAGGAGACGGGAACAGGACCGATTTGGTCCTTGCCGCAGGGCTGCTACTGGCTGCTCTCGGGGTGAGGGGTGCCTTGATTTTCTGAGTCGGCGTAGTTCCGGAGGCGGACGAGGTGCGTAGCCGGTTGGAAGAGGTCACAGGCAAAAGCTGGTTGCCGTCCTTGTGACCTGTTGGCATATTCCGAACTCACACACGCACAGAAAATCGGACTTAGGAGTCTTGGAGGGACAGAAGAATGATCTGAGTGAAACAAATATAACCCACTTATGGAAGGCTGTCAGGAAACAGGCCTCGAGCTTGTTGGAAAACAATAGTCGGGTCGACTCGGATTGTTTGAGATCACCGTGAAGTGAAATTTCTCAAACAATGAGTGACTTGTATTGCACTGAGCCGAGGAGAGGACCGGTCACACTGATTTTGGCAATATTTTGCAAATATTGTTAGTGCGGGCTCCTCCGTTTACCTCTTTGACGCAGTCGTGATCAGAACGGGGTTATTTGAGGATGGACGGCGGACGGAGTGGCATTTATATCCTCGATAGTTGATTGGAATGGGCGATAGTTTGCTCTTTATGTCAGTTTGGATCGACAAAGTGCAGATAAACCTAGTCGCCGTAATCGTTACCGGAAGCTACAGTCAAGAATATGCCTGTGGATGGGCGCTGGAGAACTATCGGGAGAAATACCGAAGGAAAAAAGAAAAAATCGGAAAAAGGATGACGAAACGGTTTAGATTAGAAATCGTGGATCGTTCAATTTATTCCTATAGTGTCGGTGTGTTTGTTTGGAAATTGTCTTTTTTTTATATATTGATTTTTTTTTTTTATTTTTGGTCGAACGCAAAACTTGGTTACGATACCGATATTTTTGGATTGCGCCACCTCTAATGAACGGAACAAAAAAACAACAACAAAAGATCGAAACAACAATTTGCCAATTGGCAGTGGAAATTGCCAAATAATTATTATAATTGCGCAGTTCTTTAGTCGCGAGTAATTTATTTGGAAAGTGGAGAATTTTGGAGTTGGGGTAGCGATCGTGAAAAGTGGCTGGAGTGCACGGATTGTACAAAATCGCGAATTTTATATTAAATTTGGCACTTTCGCGCAGTATGTATGTAGTATGGAGTGCGGTATTTTTCTACGGGGAGTGGTATTTTTATACCCGTACTCAAAAAAGAGTTAAGGGGTATATTAGATTTGTGGTAAAAGTGGATGTGTGTAACGCAGAGAAGGAAAATTTTCCGACCCCATAAAGTATATATTATCTTGATCAGCATCAATAGCCGAGTCGATAGAGCCATGTCTGTCTGTCCGTCCGTCCGTCCGTCCGTCTTGTTGAGCGCCTGGATCTCAGAGACTATAAGAGTTAGGGTAACCAAATTTGGTTTCAAGACTCATGTGATATCACACTGCTACAAGTGTATTTCTAAATTTCGCCCCGCCCCCTTCCGCCCCCACAAAGGACGAAAATCTGTGGCAGGCACAATTTTAAAGATACGGTAAAACTAAAAACACAGTATCGTAGAGAATGACCATATCTAGCAGATTGCTGAATATGAATCAGATCGGATCATAATTATAGCCAGAATGAAGAAATTAATTTTCTCTTGGTTCCCCCGCCTTCTCCAGCCTGAGACATGATACTATATCTCCTTCTCGCTCGCACACTCTGCCGCGTTCAGTGCGCGAGCAACCCCTAGCAGAGGAGATGTAGAATCTAAATGGTACATGTATAATCGACATGTTAGATGTAAAATATACATTGTAGATGTGGATGTAGATGTAGATAACAGATGTAGCAAAAAAATGTGAAATGTAAAATTTTTTTTTTTAATTCTAAAATTCTAAAAAATCATATCTCAAAAATGTAAATACTGACTGAGTACGGGTATAAGTAGAGTCGCGTCCCCAGAAGCGACTCACACGTTCCTTCTCGTTTTTGTATGGAATATTGTTATGGATATAGTTGGCAATATATTGCGGCCAACTATGGAAATAAATGTATGAATGTATGGAAATAAATATAAATGTGTTTATATGTATGGAAATAAAACATGTGATTGTAGTTGCACTCGGAGTGTGCCAAAGTATATATTTTATTGGGGTGGGTCGTGCTGGAATGCACCTGTAGAGACACGGATGTAGATGTGTGTGTATGTACGCAAGCCGCTCTTATGGGCTGGAATGTGCGTACATACAGATGCTCGGAATGCACTATTTTTTTTGGTTTAATTGTTGTCACAATTAAACAAAACGGAATTGAAAAACTACCGTAGCACAGGTAGTTGGAGTTGGACAAAGGAGAACGGCCTGAATCGCCGATAATATGGCGGCGTCGAAAAGAACGAAGCGACACGGAAAACGGATGGCACAGTAAGAAGAAATAAGTACATATATAAGAATATATATATGTACCTATATCGCGGAACTCGGACTCTGCGGAAATTGGAAACACAAATCGCGAATGGAAGGGATTTGTGGCACACGAAAGTAGTACTTATCTTAGGATCGTAGTGGTGAAGGCGATGCCATGCTCGAATGCTGGATATGCTTGGGGAAGGCGAAGTATATCCGGCTCGAAGGACCAATGTTTGAGCGTAGAGGCGTCTCAGGGTGTCCACCAGATAGTCCCAAGATAAAAGGCGTTAGAGTCCGGGTTCTTCAAATATATATTTCGGGGGTTTGTTCTGTGCTTATATATTTATGTATTTATGTCGCGAGCAAAAGCCGGCCGTTTTGCTTAGGGTGGAATAGCGAATTAATGCTCGATCGGTTGTACTCCAGCTGCCGAGGGCTGTCGGGAGCGGGGGAGCGGGAGCGTGAGCGTGGGCGGGAGCGCAAGCGTGGTGAATATGCGCGCGAGCGCGCTTCACCGGGGGGAAAACCGCTCATAAGCGTGAGAGCGAGAGCGAGGGCAACAGCTTGCGTAGCTGGATTGCTAACAGTGGTGTGGCTGGAATGCCCACAGAGCTGGTGCCCCCCCCAGCACCCTCCTCACTCTGAACAGGGACCACCCCCTAGCGTTTTATGCCTACCCGCCAGGGTAGGGGACAAGAAGGCCACGATAGCCCTCTACACTTGCAAAAAGGCAATTCGCTTGAAATGGGGCATGAACCCAAGCATAGTCCAATGGATATACCTAGCAATATTTAGGCCAATACTACTCTACGGAGTCACAGTATGGTGGCCTGCCCTATCAAAAAAGACCATCACTAAACAACTGTGCAAAGTCCAACGAACTGCCGCCCTATGCATCAGTGGAGCTCTACGCACCGCACCAAACGATGCGCTAAATGCCATCCTGTGCCTCCAGAGCCTAGACATTGCAGGCAGGGAGCAGGCAGAAATGGCAGCAATTCGTCTGAGATACTCCGACCAATGGGTGTCACAGCACACTGTTCACGCATCTATCCTAAACGGAAACAATATCGTCTCCACAAAAACGGACTACTGCGTTCCGAGGGAGTACATAGATACTCCTTTTGAAATAATTATCCCCCACAGAGACAACTGGCTCGAGGGCCCACCTGGCCCAGACGGAGCCATACAAATCTTCACAGATGGCTCAAAACTGGACAATAAGGTCGGAGGGGGAATCTACTCCGAACAGCTAAACATAAGACTCTTTCAGGCTTCCAGATCACTGTAGTGTCTTCCAAGCGGAAGTCATAGCGATCAACGAAGCCTTGGCTACGGCATCTCATTTAAACATTTATAGTGACAGTTTGTTATCAGCCTAATATGGGTCCCTGCCCACCAGGACATTGAAGGCAACTGCATAGCAGTTGAGCTGGCCCGAACTGGAACTACAATCCCCCTTCTCCAAGACAAGGAGGACATTCGTATGCCAATGGCCACTTGTAAGCACATTATAAAGGAGCACTTCAAGCTACTAGCAGACAATAGGTGGCAAACTGTACCAAAATGTCGCATAACTCGGCTAACATGGCCTTGTATCACAAAGAAGCGCACCACTGAGCTCTGCAAGCTCAGCAGAAAAAGGTGCAGCTCAGTCATACGCTTCCTCACAGGACATTGGCTCATAGGCACCCATGCTAACAGGATGGGTGCCCCCTACAACGACTTCTGTCGTAGTTGTAGAGATGAGGACGAGGAAGAAACGGTGGAACACCTATTCTGCTCCTGCCCGGCTCTCAGTAGAAGGAGGCTACAATACCTGGGAATGCCTTTCATGAACGACGTATCTGACATGTCTAATTTGATTCCAAGAAGGATCGCAAACTTCATAAGGGCATCCGGATGGGACAACTGATGACATAGTGTCTCACAAGGGAAGAGGACATGATCCACGCGGCATCACAACGGGCTGTAACCGGCCCAAGTGTGTCGGGTTCCAGGCGATCCCGATAACCGCCTCAACCTAACCTAACCTTTTACTATTATCTCCTAGGATGAAGATGATTCTTGTCCAACCTCGGCTAACAGTATATTTTTAGGCTTTTATAATCGAGGAATTTGGTAACGTAAAGCCAGTAACGTTCGCCAGATGCCTCCGCGGATTTTTAACAAAAAAAGAGGAAAAGTTTTTACATTTAATAAGTTTGAAAATTAACTCTCAGTACTTCATTTATTAGCACAAAAAATGTTATCCTATCCAAGTCGCTGAGTTTTGCCATTTTGTACCCCAACCTCGAAAACCACTTCTGTTTAATGTAACGCACTTATATCTTATATATCTTATATCTTTAAAACCCTACGTTCGATGAGTTCCATTTTTTTGGTGAATATAGGTCTTAACAATTCAAATTATATTCGACGAGGATACTCTTTTTTCAAAGTTTCAGCTTTTTGACTATTTTTTTCAACATTTTTTCGTACGAATGTAACGTAACGCCAGATAACAACTGCCCATATAGTATTTCTCAGGAGATTAGGAATTTGAGTGACCTACGGTCACACTTAAGTTAGGAAATCAAACCATGCTTCCCGCTTCGGATTTATTCCGATTGGCGAGATCAAGAGACTAGGAGGAAAGACTGTGGTATGTAGCGATTAAACAGTTGAGGTTTGATCTAAGTCAATGTATTTCACCCCTACAGAATAAAACACATCACACAAATCATATAGTGCGTCACGCGCTTATATCATTTACGCTACCAGGTCTGGTGTTCTTGTTTCTGTGTCGATATACTGAAGTGTAGAAGGCAACTCCTACGCGGTCATCGTCGATCGGCGTCACCACACATTTTCAAAAGCAACAAATATACTTGCACAAATTGAAATTTTTTCAGAAAATAGTTTTACACACAAAAAACCAAATCAAACCAAATCAACGCTACTCCCATGTGAAGACATCCACACCAACTAATTCAAAGAAGCAGCACAGTCCGAAAGACAGAAAGAACTCGACTGAACAAAGAAAGAAAACCGAGTACTAAGCACACGCGTGGCCAATCGATGGAAAGGCGCTGGCCAAGATTATATAACCAACCCCCACCGCAGCAAAACCAAAGTAGCCAAAGCTCTCAAATGGCGAAAACGCCAATAGAAAGCAGACCGGCACCAGAGGGGCTGACACAATCAGTACCTAAAAAAAATATTAAATAATTACCTGGGACATTGGACACTTTTTTGGAGGCGATTGGCTTAGGTAACACTCGGCTAGGCAATCCACGCACAATTAAGGACCCAGGACAGACTGATGTATTTCCCAGCCTGAAATCGGTTCTTACAGGCCCAATTTTTTTGATTTTTTGAGTAATTTTTAATTTTTGAGGACCGTTATTATAGAAAGATAAAAATGTTGTATAAAAACCATTCCCCATACTCTGGCTGTCATTTATCGTGCTATCGTGCAATTGGGCGCACGCGTTGCGGAGACAGCCCCTTAGACACAAATTATTTTTCTACAAATTTATGGTATATTATTTTTATTTTTAATATTATATAATTATATTTGTACTAGGCGGAAAGCCGCTTCCCACTCGCGTCGGTTGAGCGCCAAACCCGGATTGATCGCTCATACACCCCACGCAAAAATTCTTCTGATCACCGCTCCTTATTAGCACATCATAATTTTGCATTGATACTGAAATGGATGATAAAATATGAATTGCTTAGGGAACAGAAAATTTTTGATACGATTTATACTGTCTGGACGTTGATATGCAATGACTAGGTGTTAGAATAATATACGAGGAAAATTAGAGCTAAACACAACTCAAAGAGCTAAATATGCAAACATAGCTATTGAATAGTACTAATTACGGGAAAGGTATTTTAGTATTAGTGATTTAAGAAGAGGAAGGTAATTAGTTAATATCCACCTTATGTACCTTATATCTATATATATATAAATTATTCCCTATTTCCCTTGGTCCCGGCTTCACGCATGAACGCTAATACTTTTTTTGTTGGGTTGGTTATTGTCAGCAGCAGGTTTTAGGGTCTAGAATCCCCGACATATTGGCTGCAAAAAACGTGAACAAATGATTTTAGTTTTGACAGAGAGGCCTATCAGTTGTAACGAACCATTGATCCCATGGTTCGTCAGAAGCAGTTGGTACAACCAACGCTACCCCCAGGTGAAGATATCAACACCAACGAACTGGAAGATGCAGCACGGGTCGAAAGACGGAGGGACGTCGACCGAGGAAAGACAGAAAACCGAGAACTCAGCACACGCGCGGCCAATCGACGGAAAGGCGCGGGACAAGATTTATATAACCGACCCCAACCTCAGGAAAATCAAGTAACCAAAGCTCTCAAATGACGAAGTCAACACCCGACGAAATTAAAACTCAGCACACGCGCCACCAAAAATCCACAAAAATGGGAACAGCAATAGACAAAATAACTACCAACCTCAGCACACGCGCGGCCAGCAGTCAGGAAAACCGAAGACTTAGCCACACGTGCCATTGAACGTCAAGGAAATGCGATTACCCCACGCAGCAAAATACAACCAATAGCATAGAAAAGTGTCGATCAACATGCTAAAGCGAAACCCGAGAGCGGTTCGGTGCAATGTCCCATACATAGCAGCGCTGGCCCTATTAAGAAAAGGAAATCGCTATATATATCGGAGTTCTCCCTGTACTAAGGCAGTTCGTTTGGAGTTCGCCAGCAGTTCGCAAATCGGCAATTAACTTTTGCCTTCACTTTCGATTCGATAGGCAGTCCATCAGCCATAGTCAATCGGCAGTCAATCGAGAATCAATCGCGGCAGGCAGTAGAGTCGAGTTAAGAATTATACCAATAAACCGATAATAAACAAAAATAATAAAACACCTCAAAGAACAAAAGTGTTGTGATTGTATAAAACATTCTCTTGCAGGCTTTCCTTGGCAAAAGTTCTCGGTTTTCCCTTACAAAGTCCCAGCGAATTAAAAAATAACTTGTAATTCCGAGTCCTGGACAGACTGAGCTACCTCAGCTTGAGATAGGTCATAACACAGTAGAAAAGCTTGCTTTGTATACGAAACACTTCGATCATATGATGCGTTGCAATAGTTTTCTTTAATATACAAAGGAATTTTCGCTTTTAAAAATCCCAGCAATTAGACGTACAGGCTTAAGTCGCAGAACTCAAAATTCTGTAAGGCACAGATATAGAAGAGCACGTCAAACCGACGAGCAACTCGAAGCGAGGAATGAAGTTGAACGGAATCGATGGAATCGAAAACAACAACATAGAAATGATGCTTCAGACCCCTATCGAGCTGCATTCAATTATAGCCTGCTAATAGATTACAGTTCACAGAAATTCGTTGCTACTGCAAGGCATTTAAGTTTAAAAATAAAGCTACTTTATTGTGTTGCGCGAGCGGTCAAGTCAAATTGATACCACAGGTAGTGCCACCAGTGTCTACTGTCGCAAAATGGTATCGAACTTGCACTTGCTTCGTCAGGTATTGCTTGGAAAGCGGTCGAACAGCTCTTTCAACACTCAAGTTGCCGTTGAACATGCAAATAAATGAAACACCAACTTGCAACCTTTCAAGAAATGCTGCGATGGCCAAAGTGTTGCAACAGAGCAAATTAATAGTTTGTGATGAGTGTACGATGGTTCACTCTGACGATCAAGTGATTGTGTCGGTGGCGTCATATATTGTTGCAAAACAAAAAAGAATCATTTTCATCTCTCTTCTTGGTTTTGCGGTAAGTTTTTGCCTACATCTTGCAACATTCACTTCAGGAGGAATTGTAAAGTATATATTCCTGAGCTGGGTATCAGCTGTTCTTTCAGTCCATACACGGTCCCGATAGGCAACTATCGATATAAATCAGTGGATTCCGGTCATGTTGCTGGATACACACTCCAGAAATACGTAAACGAAACATTCCTGTCACAATTTTTTTTTATATGGAGTTTGACAGGAATTTTTCGATTCCGCGGTGCTGGATACTATGCTTTACTCAAAAAAGAGAAAGGCGGGAAGGATACGATAGGAATAGGGTGAATATGAATAGTTTAAGGAGGGGTCCACAACGACGGTACATTACTTAAGTACACAGCCGGGAAGGTTGTTTGCCTGATCATTGTTGGCTGACATATTGAGAAAAATAGATAGATGGATGTGCGGACCTTCTACGCTTACTATTTACGAAACTGTAAAACTGTTTAGGGTCCTGTGAAAATCGTATCCTACATCGATATAGGTAGTTTTTATAGCATTGAGCGTTAAGAACGGAGAAATTTGACCGAGCTATTACATAGTGAGAAAGAGAAGCGGGAGAACCAACTTCTCGAAATTTTGTATAAAGTCTTGATTTTAAGTTTTTTACACTGGATAACTCTTTGGTAAACCAAGGAGGCTTTCCAGATCTAACCGGACAAGAAAGTGGGACACAAGAATAAAAAAATGTGTCAAGTACATTGTAAAAATGTTTGTGCCTCTCATAACGTCAGTGCACAAGTACAGAGCGGACCAATAAAAATCACTAATGAGGTTATTAAGCTTCGTAAACTCGGCTTTACGAAAGCAGCGGACACGATCAGATAGCCTACCCGTTCGAACCAATACAGTAGGCCCAATATCGACCAACACTTCGAATGTAGGATGGTAGGAGTCTTCAGGTATAGTGAGCGGAAGGGCTCGGGTTAGCAACGCTATGGTCTGGTTAGTTTTTTGGATGGGTAGAAGTTGAGGTGGAAAATGAGGATGGAGATGGAGCACTGGTCTGACTACTAGGGAGTGTTATGGGGGCCTATTCTTTTGCTTAGCCTTAAACTCTTTGACGACCAAATACTCCGGCCAAAACTTGGAACAAATGGTTTCAAATTGATTCGGGGAGACGCTTATCTTGAAGGAAGATATCTTCCTAGCGTAAGAAAAGTTAAATTTTTCCACCGTTAAGTCGTATACCACCGTTGCTTTGTATAAAAACGGTTACATCATTGGTCAGGGGATAGCCGTTAGACAAAAACTTGTCGCTTTGGTGGGACTCCCACAAGTGGTTTTGGCACCACAGTTCTATTGCCTGTGATGGCAGTATGGGGGGTCCTGGACATCTATTAGCTGGAGGGAGCGAAACTGATGGGATAGTTTAGTTTAGGAAATGGCATCTCCTACGCGACCCGAGATCCCAACACATTTGGCGACACTACGCTTTCGCAAAGCCAGCAAGGGATTTTGGGCTGGTCATGGGTGATCTGCTTCTTACAGGTTATTTTGGTACAGACGACAGCAAATTCCATAATGATTTTATTTTTTTTTATTTCGAAAAAAAAACTCCAAAACAAATAGCAATCAGACCAAATGTGCAGAGGAAATGGTTAAAGCGAAATCGGAAAAATTGAGATGAGAGAGAAGAGTGGTTGTAGCAACAGCTTATAAATGAGAGCGCTACTGAACAGAATGTTAAGAGAGCGAGAAAGAAATAACAGTTATTGAGATTTAGGTGATAGAGAGAGTGTTAGGCGGCAGAAGCATCGACAAAGAGCGGCTAAATTTAATGTGAGGGCGTACTTACGAAAATCAAAAACAAAAACACACGACTAACCGCCACACAAAATGAATTTAATTAATTAATTAAACAACGGACTCTACGTTGCCAATCCAGTCAGTCAAACGTGTTTACATCGAGCTTCGCGAATACGTTCGATTTGTTGTGAAGAGCCTGCGAAATGAGCTACTGATATACTCAGATAAGGTGCTTACCATCATTCCCGCACTGTTAGCAAATCCCAAACCTTATAGTAATAACTGGTAATTATGGTAATAACTGGGCGCTTAGCATCAGTGCAAAGCAGTGCATCAAAGCAGGGCGACCGTTAAAAGTTTGAAACTTGTAACTTGCCACAAAGATGTCGAAAACTGCATCAAAACGCGTTTGTAGCGACACATCGCTCGATCTGAGAGCTGGTCGCGTCTCTGAAATTCTGTCACCCCAACTGATCGAGCTGATTAATAGGCGATTCGAAGAGCAGCGAATCACAACAGCTGCAGCGTTAGGGAAGCCGAAGAAAGAATTCTGCGTGTGATGGCCGAGAAGTTTGAGACTAAGCTTCATAGTCTTTCGGACGAAGTCGAGCAACTTGGGAAACGAATGGTAGAGCTTGAAGAGAGAAGCGATACAGTCCGTGCGCTGTGCAGCAAGGTGGAGGAGTAAGAGGCTAAACTCCAAGCCAAAGCCAATGCAGATGCCGATGCACTCATTGCAAATGATGTGCGGGTACATGGAGTGCCTGTAATGGACAACGAGAACTTAAAGGCTCTTTTTAATGGCCTTTTCTACTCGTTAGGCCTCGTCCCACCACCGAAAGTTAAGGAGATTTTTCGCATCAAAACGCGGGTGCATGCACATGCACATGAGTCTGTTGTCGATCCTGTGATCATCGTTAAATTTTAAAGTAGTCGTGACAAAATCATGTTGTTGAAACGGACTGGAGAACATTGACGACAGACTAAACAACCACTTTGTCTGGAATTCAGTCCAAGACCCCTTTCTACATCAATGAGCAACTCAATAGATGCAGCTACATCATCTTCAAGGAGGGCATGAAGATGAAGAAGCATAATGTCTTGTCAGCCGTCTTTACTCAGCGCGCTCTTGTCTATGCTCGGCAGAGTGTACACGGCGAATTTGTTTGCCGACTGAGGAAGCGCCCCCATCCGGAGGCCCCAACAATACCAATAATTTTCTTAAGATTATCTAAGTTAATGTTCTTACTCAACATTATTTTTAAGATCCATTATCTTCTTGTAATAATCTTTGTTAGGGATCTCACTCTCTCCACATTATCTCCCCTTACTGACAATGGATGATAGTGCATGGACATCCAGTACGAGCAGCTATATAATGCTAAGAGTACTTGTGAATCAATTTGACCTCAGCGCCCCCGTAATTCAAAGCAGTACCTGCCGCTGGGTCCTTTCCATAAGCTTATTGTACGTCGTCTTTTCTGTCGCTTGCCACCACACTAAGACTCCATACATCAGAGTCGGTCGCACCACCGAGATGTAGATGCAGTGCATTAGAGCAGGTGACAGGCCCCATGTACTGCTGAGCATCTTCTTGGAGGCATATAGCGGAATGGTGTCACCCTTTCCACAACATTGGGCCTCCATACCAGCTTGCTGTCTAGTCCTATGCCGAGGTATTTGACTTGTGCTTTCGGGGTCAGCCCGGTTTTATCAATTTTCGGAGGGATCCATGCCGGCACCTTGTACCTCTTGGTGAAGAGGATGAGGTCCGTCTTGTCCGCGTTGATACTGAGTCCTACTTTTCCCGCCCAGTCACATATCTCCCTGAGTGTTGATGCCATTATAGAGCTGAGGCTCGATGGGCATACTCCCGTAATAATTATGCTTATGTCGTCCGCATATTCTGTTATTGTTGGGTCTCTCGTCTCGAATCTCTTTATTGGGTCGTCGACCACCAGGCTCCACGGAAGGGGCGACAAGACCCCCCCTGAGGTGTGCCTCTGTGTGCCCCTTTCACCATAGAAGCGGTGCCCCACTCTGAATACATCCGTCTACAACTTAGAAGGTTCTTTATTCAGAGGTTGATTGCGGGATGTGTGTTGGTCGCTTTGAGACGGTTCATTATCGCGCTCGTATTTACGTTGTTAAATGCTCCAGATATATCAACGAACACTCCTAGAGCATTATTTTTATTTTGGAGGGCATTTTCGATAGTGGCTACTAGCGAATGCAGTGCCGTCTCTACCGATTTCCCTTTGGTGTAGGCATGCTAGTTGGTTGACAT
This sequence comes from Drosophila tristis, assembly GCA_018150885.1. Classification (NCBI taxonomy): domain Eukaryota; kingdom Metazoa; phylum Arthropoda; class Insecta; order Diptera; family Drosophilidae; genus Drosophila; species Drosophila tristis. The sequence goes on along the minus strand of JAECWT010000198.1, from coordinate 259,393 downwards.
CCGCCCCCCTACATCGTTTCTAATGTGTAGATCAAGCAGCTTTTCTACTGTTTTGAGTAGAAAAGAGGTGAGGCTTATCGGTCTGTAGTCATTGAGGCTCATATGGCTGCACTTTCCTGCCTTTGGAAGGAAGACAATCCTCGAGGTCCTCCATTGAAGAGGGATATAGCCTGTGCTCAGGCAAGCTGAGTATATTGCAGAGAGCCATGGGGTGATCACGTCTTTGTAGCATGACTGGAAATATACCGTGTAGAACAGGTGCTTTTGTACCCACAAAGGAGTCTATAGCCCAGTGGATTCTCCTAGACGACATGAGACCCGTTGGGGGATGCTGTTCCTCAGTTTCTAGGTCCTGATGCGTTGTAGCGTAACGTTGTAACGAAGTGGAAGGTATCAGAGAAAAATTGGACAATGACAATATGGTGGATGGTGGCAGGTGCGGCCTTAATGACTCTGCTCGACCAAGGGGAGGAAAACATAGATGGTTTCCGGGGAGTTCGCAAGAACTCTCATATTTATAAGGAAATAGCGGATGCCTTAAAAGAGTTTGGATCTTCTCATGTTGAGGTGAAGAACAAAATAGACAATTTGACGAGGAAATACAGGTAAGTTACATGCCTACCATTATTTGTTTCTTGTTTATTTGCTAACCCAATATTTTAGAAGTGAACTGGCCAAGGTGGGACCTTCGGGTGGCAGCCCATCAACATGGGAGCACTTTGAAAGGGTCTGCTTAATCCTGCAAACGTCCAAATCAATCGTTGTTAGCGGAGTTGAGAGCACAGGTAATATATTTAATACAAATTATTTAAATTAATTATCGATGAAATGCATTCTTTGCAGACTTCTCAAGTGTAACCGAGGATGTTACAGATTTCTATGCTGACCAGAGCAACACCTCAGCGACCGAAAATTCAGGTGGAGAGACCTCTGGTTCCCAACCAAAACGTCGTCGAGTCGACACAATCGTCGAAAAACTACTGGAAGTAGAGGAGAGAAAGCTGGAGGTGATGAAGACTGTCGCTGAAAACTCGGCGAATTTTCACAAGAAAATTCTTGAGCTATTTGAAAATCGGCAATAGTATTTTAAAACAAAATATATCTAGTTAAATGGTTTATTTATAAAGGGTTGTATTTAAAAAGTGGTGTGAAAGAGCGCTCCTTATAGCTTCAGCCCGTATGTTCGAGTTTCCCAGCCAAACTTCATGCTGAGGCTGTTCTTGGACTGGAATGGTTTCTGCATCTTGCTGCCATCTGTCAGAGACTTCGCAATTATGGGTGGAGCAGAAATTGTGAAGAATGCAGCAGCAGATATTTATCTTTGTAGTGTTTTTGATGTCGTTGTCTAGTCCCTTTCCTATCCTCCGATACCGAGCCTTGAGGTGGCCGAAAGCATTTTCCACTACCCGTCTGACCTTTGACAAGTTGTAGTTAAATGCCTTATGTTCCGGAGTAGACTCAACGGAAAACGGATAGGGTTTCATTACTGTTTTGGAAAATCGAAATGCAGAATCACCTAAGGTTAACACAGGTATTTCTGTATCATTTATAATTTTCGAATTCCCATCGAGTAAATCCGACTCATCAAGTTTTATTTTTAGGCTGGAGTTTTCAAAAATTTTCGAGTCATGAGCTCGGCCGGGACACCCTACATTTATGTATGTGAATCTGTAACTGTAAGAGTAAAAAACATATAAAATTCCATTGCATTTAGACAAAAATCTACTTCTTACCGGTAGTCGACCAAGGCGAATAGGACGGTGGAGTACCAACCCTTGTAATTCCGGAAATCCACTGCATCCTCACATCTCGGTTGGACCTCGATGTGACAGCCATCTATGTGAGATATTATTCCGTCAATCATGCACAATTTTATTTTTTAAAAATGTATCACTTGCCCATTGCTCCGAAACACTGCGGAAATCCCATGTCCTCAAAGCCCTTCACCGTTTCCGTAATCTTCTCCTGGGTAAGAAATTCTGCTGGCATATATTCATCAGCAAGTACAACAGTCACCTCCCTACAAAATTCCATCAAAATTCGGCACACGATGGCTTTGGACACACCGAAAAGATTCGCTATCGTGCGATACTCCGCAGAGGATCCCAGGCAATAAAGTGCTATCGCTATCCTTTTCTCCAGAGGGATTGCCAGTCGAAAATTGGAGTCTTTCTTTCGGAGATTGGGCAGAATTCCAACCAGGATATTGAAGGCACTTCGTTCCATACGAAAGTTGTCTTTAAAAAACGCATCGGAGTTTTGCACAACATCTTTCTCCCAAAATGATCCATATCGCGGCTATTTAAATTTGTAATACCTTATTTAATTGTAAGAAGTCCTAGAAAATGTGCTGCCTTCTACTTACAAGGGTCCAAACGCTGCGAGGACGTTGCAGTTCTACAATAAATTGTAACTTGGCTGCAGACAAGCCCGCCGCTTCCATGCATTTTAAAACATCCTCTTCATTTTTCTCCACCGCAGACAAAATAATGAGGTCTGTTTCCGTAAGATTCCTCGTATTTATATTCATTTTTGATTTGACTAAAATAATGTGTGTTGCTGTCATCAGCTGTTCTCAAGACGCGCGTCTTCAATGTAAACGCCTTTTCTGCTTCATTGCGTCTATTCCGATATCGATAGCAGACGCGCCCAGTGTAAAACGGCTATAAATGTAAAACCCAAAATATTGGCCCGTTTTACATATTCGATAGGGATATTTTCAATCGATAGTTTGGGCGCGTCTGCTATCGATATCGGAATAGACGCAATGAAGCAGAAAAGGCGTTTATATTGGCAGACGTGCGTCTTGAATTTGGATTTGGGTGCTTGATGGCAAGGAAAGAAACACAAATTTTTGAAAATCAACAGAATTATGCAAGACGGAAGGAAAATGGACGAAAGAGAATTGATTCTTATATTTATATATTATTTTCAGACATTTCTTTGTAGTGTTTGTGGGAGTTCTTCTTCAAATTATGAAAACCACCGAAGTTCGTCTCCAGCAGTGTCTTAATGGCATCAGGGGGTCAGAAAAATTACGTATGATAATAATACAATCAGTTTCAAGTAATTTATTTAATGATTTTATGTATATTTTCACCTTTTTGCACAATCATACACTTTTAGCGCCAAAATTTGATTTTTGATCTACAAATTTTTGTTGTTATTAGTGGTGATAGTTGCGCTGATAGGCAGAAAAGAGCAAAAATGAGCAAAAGCAATCGAATATATCGAATAGACGCACATGAATCAGAAACTGACGCAACGTTTTGCCACCACTAGGACCCTATGCTTAACCTATGTAAAAAAAACTGCGTCTCCGGCAAGACGCAGAGAAGCATGACGCAGCCCCAATGTAAACAGCCTATTAATCAAACGTTGACATGGGATGACCAAAAGTCAATCAGTCGGAAAAGAATCCTTAGATCGCTATACATACATAACGAATTACTTTTTACCACTGAAAATCAAACAAACAATTGCAACGATTTATGGTATCGAAGTCTTTAGTGACTGTAACTCCACTAGCCAACGAAAGCTGTAAGTTGCTTTTAATAATATCGCGAGATATATTAATAATAGAACTGGCCGTATTTCTGACGTAATGATTAAGATCCTGGACAAACCATAGGGTCTTGACATTCTTGCAGAAAATTATATACACCAAAGAACCTTTTTACCTATACGAAAGACTTAAGTTTAGCACGTCAAGAAGGACCATTTGGCGTCGTTTAAGGTATCGCTCATTAAAATCTATGGAGAGACTTTGGAGCTAAAAGCCAAAACCTAAAAAATGAAAAAAATTAACAAAAAATACCTTTTTGAAGGCTGCGGGCCCAACAAATTAATGCACCTATACACAAAAAAATAAAAGACACAGGATATAATTTTTTTTCGACTTTTCCTGAGTTTTTAAAGTCAAAATTTCGTAAAAAATACCGCACAAAAATCATCATTTTTGCATTTCAATGCTTTATATTTCCCAGACGGTAAGCTGTAATCACAAAGTGTTGGCGCTGTTCTAGCTGTTTTAATTATCTTTTCAAAATAGCAAAGTTCCTTACAACCAGACTTAAGATACTAGAGTTATGTGAAAAAAACAAGCGCTACCTCTGAAAAAAGCTTTAAAAAAAATACCAGTTTTCAAAAATACTTTAAAAAGTTCTGCCATAGAAAAAAAAAATATCATCAAACCATTTCTAATAGCCTATTCCCACACAGCACATCTATGAGGAACGGTGGGAATATTTGACAGATATGCCACCATCCACCATCCATGAAATATAGATGATGCACACAATTTGGTGCGGCGGAAAATTTCTTCTTTTATAATTTAAATTAATAATATTGCAATGGTTGTGAATTTGATTCAGCACCAAAATATATTCTTGCATAATCTTATCATGTCGCTGGACATGGATGATGATATTAATGGTCAACATTGACGAGGAGAATTTATTGCAATGGATATCTGTTTTGAAAACACTGAAGCGTGGTCATTTGTGACTGCTTCTACTAAATTCAATCAATGTTTTGTAACGAACCATGGGTCTACCCATGGCTCGCCACAAACGACGGAGAGTCAGCGCATCCACTCTGGCGGAAGACAAGAAACAAACTGATCTACACAGAGCTGACGCACCATGGCTCTAGCCACGGTTTGCCCCACATAGCGGTGTGTCAGCACTTTAAGCAACGTACACAATTAATTAAGAACTCTCGATAAACCACTCTACACATTTTTGTCCACACAACAATTTAAAACCACCCCACCTCTTGGGACATTTCGCAATCGACGACCTAGATAAGAAGCCTGCATAAAATTACCGACCTACTGGCCCAAACTCAGCTATCACCTTCCGTGATGCCAAATTAGCGAAACCTTCTTTTCCTCTGAACACTACTAACCCACTAGCAAACTGTCAACGAAGCACCAAGCTTCGACCCACTTGCTAGCCCCACAGTTATTGTCAGAAAAATAATCATAAGTTAGCAATAATTAATTCCGGGTCAGGTGCGATCACCAGATGCATAAAAGGGCCAAGATCGGCCGAAGAAGCAGGGCAGTCCACCAGCCCCAACACACGACACTGCACCAGGCAGTCCACCAGCCCCAACACACGACACTGCACCAGGCAGTCCACCAGCCCCAACACACGACACTGCACCAGGCAGTCCACCAGCCCCAATACACGGCACCGCAGTCCACCAGGCTCCCCCCCTCCAAGGCCAAACAACGAGATCCGCGAGCTAAGCCATCGTAACCGAATAAGTAAATAAAGAAAATATCACAACGTCAACAGAACACCAACCACGCTTCTGAAATATTTTTCGTCGGCTATAACACTCCCCTGTCGCCTACCTCTCTTACGATCAGGCCACTCCAACCCGAAAGTCACCTGCAATCTACAAATTTTCTTGTAGCGGACCCTGGACAGACTGATGCATATCCCAGCCTGAAATAGGATCCTCACAAGTGGCGCCCGAGCAGGGACTTTTTGGTGACTTTAAGGTAACTAACACCTTAATACGGAGCTTTGTGGAGTAAAGACCCACGGCCACTGAAAGAGACTAGGCTAGCGAGGATCAATAACCGCCAAGCACAAAAACCCCGCCCACACCAAATCCGGTCGCGAATAAGTAGTGCCGCGGTGAAAGTATCAAACAGAAGTGCTACCGCGCAGAAATACAACCAAATCAAAAAAAGTAAGTCAATACCACTAACCGCAGAAACACACCATGGAAGCCCACGGAGACGGTCAGCTCGACGAATTGTACCCAGAGGGACACCATACCAATCCAGGAGTCACCACCGTCTGGATTTACAAACTCCGTCGAGACGAGCTGGAGGCCCTTGCCAAGGAATTCGGCTTTGGCACCGAAGGAACGGTCGAGGAACGACGAAAGAGGTTCGCCGCGTTAGTAGCCGGAACCCTCCCGCAGGACGCCTGGGTCCAACTGGGAGACCTCGAACGACAATACGCCAGACCAGCAGGACGCTCCCGATCACCCATGCCCACCACTCCTGGGCCGTCTGACCAGCGGAAGACCGACCCAAAAGCCGGGTTACAAGTACCCACAGCGGCCGAATACAGCACACCCTGCCCACCACGCATCGTAACGCCAGCCGATCTGCCCAGACCTCCAGTTACGGAGACCAGCCGCTCGCCCACCCAGAGGATCGTGCCAGCCATGGACTCTTCCACCGCCCACATCGCGGAACAGATTCGGAAATGGGGAATCAGGTTCGACGGACAGGACGATCCACTCGCGTTTCTGGAACTACTCGAGGAACGGGCTCTCTCATATGGGGTGGACGCGAATCAGCTGCCCCGAGCCATGACAGAACTTCTCACTGATCGGGCCAGTCGCTGGTACCGCACCAGCCAACTACAAGGCAGCTCATGGGCCTATTTCCGCCAAGAATTCTTGACTTTCTTCTTGCCGCCACGGTACTTCGAGCAATTGGAAGACCGAATCCGGGCCCGCAAGCAAGCAAGAGGAGAATTGTTCAAGGATTACCTCATCGAGATACGGCTACTCATGCACCACGCCGGGTACGACGGCGCCAAGGAGTTGAACAGGATCTACGACAACGCCCTGCCAGCATACCAGATGTATGTGCGGCGACACGAACTCCAAAGCTTGGCTCAACTCACAATGTTGGCTACCGAGTTCGAGAGCATCCAAGACTGGACCCTCCCAGCTCTCGCGCCCCCGCAACACGCACCAAGATACGCAAGGCCGACTACAGAACAGAGGAACGACGACTCGAACCAGACGCCATTTTGGAGACCACATTGGGAGTCGACAGACACACCAGGGAGACCGCCAGCTCATCCAAACAGTACGACGAATCCCGATGTAGCACCTCGCATGATCACGACCCCCATCGCCAGCCCACGCACAGCTTGCCGTCGGTGTGGTGATGACGGACATGCGGCATACGACTGCCGAAATCCCTCGATCCTATTCTGCTGGGAATGTGGCAAACGCGGCACACGGACCGTCGATTGCTGCCGCCAGAACACGTCGGGAAACGACATGCGTCCCCATCTGACACGGGATCAGCCGGGAACGACGCCTCCTCCAACCCGCGACTAAAAAACTCTTTACACGTGAGCAACGGCCGGATAGTGGCGATGGTGACCATAGGAGGACACGCAACGGAAGCCACAATCGACACCGGGGCATCCAGAAGCTTCATCAGCGCAAACCGCGCCCGAAAACTAGACAACAACACCAACCTGCAAAATGCATGCGTCCGCATACGCCTGGCCGATGGCTCGGTCAGAGAGATCTCACAAGTTCTACTGGCGCACATCAAGCTGGACCAACGAGAGGTTCAAATTCCGCTCCTGGTCCTGCCAAACATGTTGGGACAAGTCATTGTCGGCATGGACTTCTTAGGTGCCATCGAAACGACGATCCAATGCGGCACCACGCTGCTACAGCTACGAGACCGTCGCCCCACACCCACTGAACCCGTGCTTACTACCATCCACGTACAAGACGCCGAACCCCGATACCAGAAACCCCAACAATTCGCAACGAACCCACGTCCACGACCTACCACAACGCACACGGCACCCAATAACGCAACGCAGCACTTGACACCCAAACCAATCGCAACGGAAACGAAGCACCGGACCACAACGGAGAACACGAATCCAAGGTCAACACCAGAAAACAGCAATCAAGCAATCGGGAAAACGAGTCCCACGGTCACTACGGAGCAACCGCGTCCTAGGCCAACAACAGGGAACAAGCATCCCAAACAAACCACGAGGATCTCACACACGAGACAAACACACTTGAACCCGGAGCTCGACACAGGAAGCCCAGGTCCAAGACAAGCAACAGAGCAAGCACGCAGAGAAACCGCATCGGAAGCAGGGAACGCACGGACACCCTCAAAACCGACCGCCAGCAGCGAAATAGGACAACGGCCACCACCATCCGACAGCCCAGCCACGCGGGAAACAGCCACGCTAACCCCACGCTGGACGGGGCCCATAATCGAACTGATCTCCACAGAGCCCCTCAACGAGGGCCCGGAAACCAGCACAATGCCCCCACGATGCCCAGACAGCCGTCCGGTCCTCCCCACGGCCGACGCCACACCGATCCTCGCCAACACAATGGAGTACCTTCCGCGTACTGACATGATTCCTAGCGCCATGCAACGAGCCATGCCTAGAACCATGTCCGAGATCTTCGTCGCCCACGCAAGTCGTCGCTGCGACACAAGAGGCATCACCGAGACTCACCGGTTCATGCGCCAAACGACCGCCAATACCACCCAAGTATTGCATCAGAGATATAAAACACATCAACCCACGGCCAACGCCACCCCGATCGTCGCCCACATAAGCGACTACCAAAGGAGGATCGAACCGTCCAGCACACTTGACAAACCCATCCTTCCGAAAGACCCGAATCAACCCTTTGACCCCGGAGCCACAAAAGACGACCCAGAACTGCCCACGGATCCTTGGCCACCCGACATAGCACCGCAGATTCAAGAATGCCAGAACAGCAGAAAGATCACGACCACAGCAGCAGTACAAAAAGATAACCAAGCAACGCCGCCGACGCCACTTATCTCTCCATCACCCACCCGGAAGAAAGGGGGTGTAACGAACCATGGGTCTACCCATGGCTCGCCACAAACGACGGAGAGTCAGCGCATCCACTCTGGCGGAAGACAAGAAACAAACTGATCTACACAGAGCTGACGCACCATGGCTCTAGCCACGGTTTGCCCCACATAGCGGTGTGTCAGCACTTTAAGCAACGTACACAATTAATTAAGAACTCTCGATAAACCACTCTACACATTTTGTCCACACAACAATTTAAAACCACCCCACCTCTTGGGACATTTCGCAATCGACGACCTAGATAAGAAGCCTGCATAAAATTACCGACCTACTGGCCCAAACTCAGCTATCACCTTCCGTGATGCCAAATTAGCGAAACCTTCTTTTCCTCTGAACACTACTAACCCACTAGCAAACTGTCAACGAAGCACCAAGCTTCGACCCACTTGCTAGCCCCACAGTTATTGTCAGAAAAATAATCATAAGTTAGCAATAATTAATTCCGGGTCAGGTGCGATCACCAGATGCATAAAAGGGCCAAGATCGGCCGAAGAAGCAGGGCAGTCCACCAGCCCCAACACACGACACTGCACCAGGCAGTCCACCAGCCCCAACACACGACACTGCACCAGGCAGTCCACCAGCCCCAATACACGGCACCCAGTCCACCGGCTCCAAGGCCAAACAACGAGATCCGCGAGCTAAGCCATCGTAACCGAATAAGTAAATAAAGAAAATATCACAACGTCAACAGAACACCAACCACGCTTCTGAAATATTTTTCGTCGGCTATAACACTCCCCCTGTCGCCTACCTCTCTTACGATCAGGCCACTCCAACCCGAAAGTCACCTGCAATCTACAAATTTTCTTGTAGCGGACCCTGGACAGACTGATGCATATCCCAGCCTGAAATAGGATCCTCACAGTTTTAAATACAATTATTATTCTATGTTTTTTGAAAAGCGGTTTGGGATGAAGATATACTCGAAAACAACGAGGCGTTTTTTAAGGAAAGTTTTGTTTAGACATAGCAATGTATACTTTGGGTTCTTTTTCTGAGTACAGAACAGTCGGAAGTCTGTCAGCAAACAGCGTGTGCAATATACTGCATGAGATTTGCAGAGCATTCATAAAAGAATTCCCAGTCCACAAACTGAGTATTTCTGCCTGAGACAATTCTGACATATCAGATGTTTTGTTGTTGTTTTTACCATATTCCTGTCTGTCATTGTTTACATTTTCGTAGTGGATTCCGCTTTTTTTGTTGTGAATGTCATATATTTATGGTTGCATTTGACAATTATCGAAAAAATACCGCATAGAAACGTGCGAATTAGGAACATCCCAGATGGATGGTGGAATAACTGGGAAATTTTCGGAACGGCAAAACCTTACGGACCATCCCCGAAATGGATGGTGGATGGTGGCCTGTGGGAATAGGCTATAAGCTCCAAATATTTAAGAAAAAGTTGGTTTTGTTCCTTGAGGAAAAATCGTGTTGGCTAGTGTTATTAGACATGTACCCGCGGTAAAGATTGATTATAAAGTAAGCTGGTTAGAGAGTAAATTTAAAGATAAAACACCGACTGTTTAAGTAAAATAAAAGGACAATGCGGAGCGCAAAAAAAAGCACGTCTGGTCACTACGAAAGAGAACGAAAGAATGTCATCCGTGTAATCTTATTAGAAGTGGTAGTTATATATAGTACAGCATTGACATTCCGCCCTATCGATACTTAAGTTATGTCAAAAATAAAAGAACTACCTCTGAAAAAAAACATAAAAAATAACATATTTTAAAAATTCATTAAAAAAAATGAAACCATACAAACAAAAATAAAGTACTAGAAAAATTTTTAAATTCCGAAATCTATTTGAAAAAGTAATTTTGGTCCACAGCGGAAAGAAAAATTTCAATTTTGTTAAGTAGTGTTATACATGTACAATTTAGATTCTACATCTCCTCCGCTAGAGGGCGCTCGCGTACATAACGAGGCAGAGTGTGCGAGCGAGAAATATAATATAATATAATCTAATATAATATAAATATAAGCAAAGACAATATAAGTATAAGATGCGGAACGCTCATACATTTCAATTGCCATATGCAAGCCAATTTTTTGGCCAGCGACGAAATTCGTGCCATCTCGCTCGGACAAATTTGAGAGCGTACTAATCTAAAAATAGAATCCACTTGCATGTGTGAGTACACACAGAACCAGCAAGTGCGTATGTGTGCGTACTTGTGCGAAGCGGACGATTTTAGAGACGAAAACCTTTTGAGAAACGAATTTATTTACCGTCGTTGAATACGTCGCACGCTGAATACCCTAATGAAAATTATTCCAATGTGAAGTCACGTATTAAATATATTCAGGGGTGCCACAGAAATCATTTCCGCTGGAAAATCACCTCAATTCCATTCCGCCGTGCCACACACCAATTTTTCAGCGGAATCAAAATCGCTCACAATTTATCCAGCGATTTGATTAAATAAACCCATAAAACACACCTAAAACGATTCGAATCGTACTTTCCCATAAAGGTTGTTCAATTGGTGATTAACCCTCATCCAAATGATTTAACATTATACATGGTAAGTTAATAAAATAAGCATTTTAGTAATTCACTATTCAATCCGCTGACTGAATTTTCATTTAACGATTCCAGTCTCGATCCGCTGTAGACCGAGGTGGCCACCTAGGGCGATTCGGACTTTCGAAGTTAATACAGTAATGCCACCTTTTTTAAGTCGAATTCGGAGCAATATATTTAATATTAATTATATTGAATGCATTCTGTTTTTCTTTAATTAAGCATTACAAAAAATAGCCCATTGCAGTAAACACTTCCTTTACGTCAAACGTGTGCATACTTTTTGTGCAAATTGTGAAAATATTTGTATTCCTTTGTAAGTCTACCAGGTGGCATCGCTTCAAAATGCCAAAAGTGAACTAACAAACAATTTCAACACATTATTGTCATTGCATTTATGTCAAATATCCCTGTTCGGCTAAGTGCAGACCCATGCGCCATGGCGGCACAAATAGAAGCATAACGATCATTATACCAAAAACTGGTAATTGTAATGAACTAAATTAGCAGTAGTTTGAGAAGACAATCATTAAAACCACATACGTATCGTCTGAACGCGAAAACGAGTCCGATGGGCATCTGAGAAGCCTGCGCTGCATGGTTTGTATTCTAATATGTTGCCTCCGTAGTTCTTCGATGGCCAACAGTCTCGGTAAAAACATTTTAATTAAGTATACAGTAAAATTCAAATGTCTGTTTTTTTTGAACAGCTGATTGCTGCCATTCATGGAGAGTTGCCAGACAACTGCTAGAGTTGCCGAGTACAGTGTTTTGTTTGACTCGCACGATATTGGATGTTTTTATACCCGTACTCAAAAAAGAGTTAAGGGGTATATTAGATTTGTGGTAAAAGTGGATGTGTGTAACGCAGAGAAGGAAAATTTTCCGACCCCATAAAGTATATATATTCTTGATCAGCATCAATAGCCGAGTCGATACAGCCATGTCTGTCTGTCCGTCCGTCTGTCCGTCCGTCTTGTTGAGCGCCTGGATCTCAGAGACTATAAGAGTTAGGGTAACCAAAGTCGGTTTCCAGACTCATGTGATATCACACTGCTACAAGTGTATCTCTAAATTTCGCCCCGCCCCCTTCCGCCCTCACAAAAGACGAAAATCTGTGGCAGGCACAATTTTAAAGATACGATAAAACTAAAAGCGCAGTATCGTAGAGAATGACCATATCTACCAGAATCTGATAAAGATCGGATGATAATTGTAGCCAGAATGAAGAAATTAATTTTCTGTTGGTTCCCCCGCCCCCACCAGCCAGAGACACGCTACTCATTCTCCTTCTCGCTCGCACACTCTGCCGCGTTCAGTGCGCGAGCAACCCCTAGCAGAGGAGATGTAGAATATAAATGGTACATCTATAATCTACATGTTAGATGTAAAATATACATTGTAGATGTAGATGTAGATAACAGATGTAGCAAAAAAATGTAAAATGTAAAAATTTTTTTTTTCTAAAATTCTAAAAAATCATATCTCAAAAATGTATATACTGACTGAGTACGGGTATAAGTAGAGTCGCGTCCCCAGAAGCGACTCACACGTTCCTTCTCGATTTGCTTTGAAATTATAAAAGTACAGGTTTGAAAATCAGTTATTTTATATCATAAAAGAAGAAAATACAAACCAATTGTTTTGATATGATAAAATCAATTAAACTGCGAAATGAACCCTATTCGAATTGAATCTTGAAAGGTGTCAACCCTAGCCTTAGTTCGAATTCGGTTTGTGACAATGCTAAGAAAAATGAAATCACTCGGAATTCTGTGGCACGGCGGAAATTTTTAAGCGGAAAACCTCTGCGCGGTTTTCAATTTCACTAGTGATTTCTGTGGCACCCCTGATTATTTACTTTTATATAAGTATACCCGCTCATTATTATCGAATATACCATGTTGTGAGGATCCTATTTCAGGCTGGGATATGCATCAGTCTGTCCAGGGTCCGCTACAAGAAAATTTGTAGATTGCAGGTGACTTTCGGGTTGGGCTGGCTTGAAATGAGCATGCAAGGGGGGAAAATGATGACGCCGTAGTTGTATTGGTTGATTTCTTTTGTTTATTTTCTTTGCTTCATTCACTTATTTACGGAGTAATTGTTGACTGTAGAATGCGCTGATGGACTGCGTTGTGTTTTGGGGCTGGTGGACTGCCTGCTTCTTCGGCCGATCTTGGCCCTTTTATGCATCTGGTGATCGCACCTGACCCGGAATTAATTATTGCTAACTTATGATTATTTTTCTGACAATAACTGTGGGGCTAGCAAGTGGGTCGAAGCTTGGTGCTTCGTTGACAGTTTGCTAGTGGGTTAGTAGTGTTCAGAGGAAAAGAAGGTTTCGCTAATTTGGCATCGCGGAGGGTGATAGCTGAGTTTGGGCCAGTAGGTCGGTAATTTTATGCAGGCTTCTTATCTAGGTCGTCGATTGCGAAATGTGCAGAATGGGTAGAGTTGTTGATCGAAAGCTCTTAATTAATTGTGTACGTTGCTTAAAGTGCTGACACACCGCTATGTGGGGCAAACCGTGGCTAGAGCCATGGTGCGTCAGCTCTGTGTAGATCAGTTTGTTTCTTGTCTTTCGCCAGAGTGGATGCGCTGACTCTCCGTCGTTTGTGGCGAGCCATGGGTAGACCCATGGGTCCCAAGGGTCGATTCGGGTCTTTCGGAAGGATGGGTTTGTCAAGTGTGCTGGACGGTTCGATCCTTTGGTAGTCGCTTATGTGGGTGACGATCGGGGTGGCGTTGGCCGTGGGTTGATGTGTTTTATATCTCTGATGCAATACTTGGGTGGTATTGGCGGTCGTTTGGCGCATGAACCGGTGAGTCTCGGTGATGCCTCTTGTGTCGCAGCGATCTCGGACATGGTTCTAGGCATGGCTCGTTGCATGGCGCTAGGAATCATGTCAGTACGCGGAAGGTACTCCATTGTGTTGGCGAGGATCGGTGTGGCGTCGGCCGTGGGGAGGACCGGACGGCTGTCTGGGCATCGTGGGGGCATTGTGCTGGTTTCCGGGCCCTCGTGGAGGGGCTCTGTGGAGATCAGTTCGATTATGGGCCCCGTCCAGCGTGGGGTTAGCGTGGCTGTTTCCCGCGTGGCTGGGCTGTCGGATGGTGGTGGCCGTTGTCCTATTTCACTGCTGGCGGTCGGTTTTGAGGGTGTCCGTGCGTTCCCTGCTTCCGATGCGGTTTCTCTGCGTGCTTGCTCTGTTGCTTGTCTTGGACCTGGGCTTCCTGTGTCGAGCTCCGGGTTCAAGTGTGTTTGTCTCGTGTGTGAGATCCTCGTGGTTTGTTTGGGATGCTTGTTCCCTGTTGTTGGCCTAGGACGCGGTTGCTCCGTAGTGACCGTGGGACTGGTTTTCCCGATTGCTTGATTGCTGTTTTCTGGTGTTGACCTTGGATTCGTGTTCTCCGTTGTGGTCCGGTGCTTCGTTTCCGTTGCGATTGGTTTGGGTGTCAAGTGCTGCGTTGCGTTATTGGGTGCCGTGTGCGTTGTGGTAGGTCGAGGACGTGGGTTCGTTGCGAATTGTTGGGGTTTCTGGTATCGGGGTTCGGCGTCTTGTACGTGGATGGTAGTAAGCACGGGTTCAGTGGGTGTGGGGCGACGGTCTCGTAGCTGTAGCAGCGTGGTGCCGCATTGGATCGTCATTTCGATGGCACCTAAGAAGTCCATGCCGACAATGACTTGTCCCAACATGTTTGGCAGGACCAGGAGCGGAATTTGAACCTCTCGTTGGTCCAGCTTGATGTGCGCCAGTAGAACTTGTGAGATCTCTCTGACCGAGCCATCGGCCAGGCGTATGCGGACGCATGCATTTTGCAGGTTGGTGTTGTTGTCTAGTTTTCGGGCGATGTTTGCGCTGATGAAGCTTCTGGATGCCCCGGTGTCGATTGTGGCTTCCGTTGCGTGTCCTCCTATGGTCACCATCGCCACTATCCGGCCGTTGCTCACGTGTAAAGAGTTTTTTAGTCGCGGGTTGGAGGAGGCGTCGTTCCCGGCTGATCCCGTGTCAGATGGGGACGCATGTCGTTTCCCGACGTGTTCTGGCGGCAGCAATCGACGGTCCGTGTGCCGCGTTTGCCACATTCCCAGCAGAATAGGATCGAGGGATTTCGGCAGTCGTATGCCGCATGTCCGTCATCACCACACCGACGGCAAGCTGTGCGTGGGCTGGCGATGGGGGTCGTGATCATGCGAGGTGCTACATCGGGATTCGTCGTACTGTTTGGATGAGCTGGCGGTCTCCCTGGTGTATCTGTCGACTCCCAATGTGGTCTCCAAAATGGCGTCCGGTTCGAGTCGTCGTTCCTCTGTTCTGTAGTCGGCCTTGCGTATCTTGGTGCGTGTTGCGGGGGCGCGAGAGCTGGGAGGGTCCAGTCTTGGATGCTCTCGAACTCGGTAGCCAACATTGTGAGCTGAGCCAAGCTTTGGAGTTCGTGTCGCCGCACATACATCTGGTATGCTGGCAGGGCGTTGTCGTAGATCCTGTTCAACTCCTTGGCGCCGTCGTACCCGGCGTGGTGCATGAGTAGCCGTATCTCGATGAGGTAATCCTTGAACAATTCTCCTCTTGCTTGCTTGCGGGCCTGGATTCGGTCTTCCAATTGCTCGAAGTACCGTGGCGGCAAGAAGAAAGTCAAGAATTCTTGGCGGAAATAGGCCCATGAGCTGCCTTGTAGTTGGCTGGTGCGGTACCAGCGACTGGCCCGATCAGTGAGAAGTTCTGTCATGGCTCGGGGCAGCTGATTCGCGTCCACCCCATATGAGAGAGCCCGTTCCTCGAGTAGTTCCAGAAACGCGAGTGGATCGTCCTGTCCGTCGAACCTGATTCCTCATTTCCGAATCTGTTCCGCGATGTGGGCGGTGGAAGAGTCCATGGCTGGCACGATCCTCTGGGTGGGCGAGCGGCTGGTCTCCGTAACTGGAGGTCTGGGCAGATCGGCTGGCGTTACGATGCGTGGTGGGCAGGGTGTGCTGTATTCGGCCGCTGTGCGTACTTGTAACCCGGCTTTTGGGTCGGTCTTCCGCTGGTCAGATGGCCCAGGAGTGGTGGGCATGGGTGATCGGGAGCGTCCTGCTGGTCTGGCGTATTGTCGTTCGAGGTCTCCCAGTCGGACCCAGGCGTCCTGCGAGAGGGTTCCGGCTACTAACGCGGCGAACCTCTTTCGTCGTTCCTCGACCGTTCCTTCGGTGCCAAAGCCGAATTCCTCGGCAAGGGCCTCCAGCTCGTCTCGACGGAGTTTGTAAATCCAGCCGGTGGTGACTCCTGGGTTGGTAAGGTGTCCCTCCGGGTAAATTTCGTTGAGCCGATCGTCTCCGTGGCCTTCCATGGTGTGTTTCTGCGACTATGGGTGCTGACTTACGTTTGGTTTGGTCGTATTTCTGCGCGGTAGCACTTCTGTTTGATGCTTTCACTGCGCACTACTTGTTCGCGACCGGATTTGGTGTGGGCGGGGTTTTTGTGCTTGGCGGTTATTGATCCTCGCTAGCCTAGTCTCTTTCAGTGGCCGTGGGTCTTTACTCCACAAAGCTCCGTATTAAGGTGTTAGTTACCTTAAAGTCACCAAAAAGTCCATGTTCGGGCGCCACTTGTGAGGATCCTATTTCAGGCTGGGATATGCATCAGCCTGTCCAGGGTCCGCTACAAGAAAAATTTGTAGATCGCAGGTGACTTTAGGTGTTGGGCTGGCTTGAAATGAGCATGCAAGGGGGGAAATTGTATTGGTTGATTTCTTTTGTTTATTTTCTTTGCTTCATTCACTTATTTACGGAGTAATTGTTGACTGTAGAATGCGCTGATGGACTGCGTTGTGTTTTGGGGCTGGTGGACTGCCTGCTTCTTCGGCCGATCTTGGCCCTTTTATGCAACTCGTGTGCCTTCGTATGCTGTATGCATACACGAGAGCGGCTGGCTCTAGAGCGCTCTCTCTCTCTAAAAAATTTCAAGAGAGCCTGGAGCCAGCTCTAGAGCCAGCATTCAAAATTCGTGTTCAAAAATTTCGTATGGCGTTACTTATCTTATACTTTTATTGTCTTTGCTCTAATGCTGTGTGAGGCGGGGGAAGCAACAGAAAATTAATATCTTCATTCTGGCTATAATTACGATCCGATCGTATCGTATCTTTAAAATTGTGCATGCCACAGGTTTTTGTCCTTTGTGGTGGTGGAAGGGGGCGGGGCGAAATTTTGAAATACACTTGTAGCAGTGTGATATCACATGAGTCTGGAAACCAAATTTTGTTGCCCTAGCTCTTATAGTCTCTGAGATCTAAAAAAACAATCGATCGCGAAAAAAACTGATTTTTAGAACGGCTGGGCCGATTTGGCTCTAAATTTTGGAAAAGGCAAACTTCGATCGAGAAAAAAGTGATTTTGTATTTGTGTTGAGCTACTGAGCTTCTTCAGTAGCGTTGTATTGCGATATTATTAAAAAGGCGATGATTGTTCAATATATATATTAACAGTTTATTGTGGTGAAGTAAAAAATAAGTCGAAAGGATAGTTAGCTGGATTCAAGACGGGGTCAGATTGAAGACGCGGGGGTCGGTTCAAGACGGTGTCAGATTGAATTGCTCGATTCCAAGACGATGTGCAGTGATTGCAAGATTAAGACTAAATCAAAGGGCAGGCGGGCCGAATTGCCCGTGCCCTAATGCGAGCGAGAGAGCGACAGATGGAGAGAGTGATAGCGAAAGGCGATAGAAAGAAAGGTGTGAGTTGAAGACGCGAGAGAACGGCTACATAGGCTGCTGCCGTGCGGGAGCATATGTATGTATGTAGATAACAAAGTTAAGCAGTGGGCAGTAAAAATGCTGAACAATAATAGATATTTACTCTACTGCTGCACCAATGACTATGATCTACTGATTATTTGGCTGGGTAACCAAACAATTTGTTTCTTTTATGGAAGAAGGCGAAGAGGAAATTATCATAGTCGAAGATTAGTTCTAAACTTGAGATATTATTCATCAATTGAATTATAATATATCTACTATTAGACGATATTGGACGTAATATAACGCAAGAGGAACGTGCAGAAGTAAATGAATGCAGACGTGCCCATATTGCGCAGGTTTGCGCTGCACAATTACTACCTCAAATTCAACCAGTAGACTTGAATCGCTCTGCTTTTGCAATAGCGTAATAGCCTACCAAGATCTTAGCTGCGTTGATATTGGTTCATAGTCTGTAGTTTGCCTGCATTGCAATGCACTCAAGTTTCAATCGGCAGATGCTGCCATGGTGGAAAGGTAAAATTGCCCGTTTTTACTCATCCGCCAAAGCCATTGTCTGGTTTCCCAGCCCAACAAATTCCTCACAAATAGCCAGTGCAGCTAAATAACGTAGTCCCACCTTTGTTTGCTATTTGCATTGCCCTATGCATATAAATATTGTAACCGCTTATAATTACTCACTGTAACAGCCTATGGAACCGTTCTTTCTTTCTTTGGCACTCACGTTCTCCCATATTGAACAGACCTTGCGTCTTCAATAGAAGTTGGTTTGATTTGATAAACCGACACATCTCGCTTTTATTTCGCTACAGCTACACACCCCATATTTCGCCTACTTAACAAATAAACTTTACACACATAAACTATATTGAATTCGCTCGACTTCTTATTTTAATCTAAATTCAACAGCTAGTGAAAAAGCTCGCTAGCTCAACAGCCATTGTATTCGTTTCTCTATGGAAATACAATCTAAACATTTCCTAGCGAATACAAAAAAGTATAACGGATGCTTTCAAATGACGTCATTTGGAACCGAAGTTGTTGATCAACCCGGGTTCGATCCGAGATATAAGGTAATGGCGTCCGACATAAACAATTATCATTTTTATTTTTTTTCGAAATATCTTTAAACATTCAGATGACTAGACGAAAATCGTCCAGCTGAACCCTTCCAGAGGGTGCCGGCCGGTCAATGGGCCTGCATTATCCCGGATCGGGTAATGCATTGTCGCTTGCTCTGTCCGAGGTAATGCAGTGTCTAGCTAAGGCCAGGTCCAGGTCTTCCCGATATAAAATTGGGGGAACTGAAGCATGGCATTGGCTGCAGGTGCCTGGCGGTCAGGCATAAAACGCTAGGGGGTGGTCCCCCCGATAAATATTAACCACATGGACCGGAGTAAGGATCAAGCAGGGACTGGGATGTCAGTCCAAACGTCGGTGGAAAGCGTGACTGCTACCACCGGCAGGCGGAGAGGAGCAATCCTCTCTGCGTGTCGCTAGCGGTCACAACTCTAATATGGCGGCAGCAGGTCATATTAGTTTCAAAGCTACTGCCACCAAAACGCCTCAATGCAAACTGAGCCGCACGGGTGCCATGATCGAAACAGACTTCAGGAAAAGGTTTGGCTGAGACTGCATCGTAGTAGGTGCGGGCTGCAGTTGGGAAATTGGATTTCGGCTGTGTTTTGCTAACTCGGCATCGCGAAAGGTAATATTTAGGTCGATAGTTCGAGGCCGAGTGGTTGCGAAGTTTTATGCTGGCTTGACTTATTGTGAAATAACGCAAGTGATATTTCTTATCTAGGTCGTCCATTGCGAAATGTGCAGAATGGGTAGAGTTGTTGATCGAAAGTTCTTAATTTTAGTAATTGCGTGCGTTGCTTAAGACTATTTTATTTCCCGGAGGTGCTGACACACCGCGATTTGTGGAGAACCATGGGAAGAGCCATGGTTCGTCAGCTCTGTGTAGATCAGCTTGATTTTTATTGCCGACTATCGTGGACGCGTCGCCACTCCGCCATTTGTAACGAGCCATGGGTAGAACCATGGTTCGTTACACCCCCATTTCTTCCGGGTGGGTGATGGAGCAGTTAGTGGCATCGCTACTATGCCGGGTATAGTATGCCGGGTGTAGTACTCGTGTTATACTACAGCCAGACTGGTACGTGAATAGGTGAGTCGCGATGACGCCTCTGGTATCGCAGCAACGACTTGTGTGGGCGACGAAGATCTCGGACAGAGCCATGGCATGGCTCGTTGCATGGCGCTAAGAATCATTTCAGTACGCGGGAGGTACACCATTGTGTTTGCGAGGATCGTTGTGGCGTCGCCCGTTGAGAGGACAGGGTGGCGGTCGGTGCATCGTGGGGTTATCGTCCTGGTTTCCGGGCCCGCGTTGAGGGGCTCTGTGGATATCAGTTCGATTCTGGGCCCCGACCAGCGTGGGGTTAGCGTGGCTGTTTCCCGTGTTGCTGGGCTGGGCTGGGCTGCCGCATTGGATCGTCGTTTCGATGGCACCATGGCAAGTCCATGCCGACAATGACTTGTCCCAACATATTTGGCAGGACCAGGAGCGGTATTTGAACCTCTCGTTGATCCAGCTTGATGTGCACCAGTAGAACTTGTGAGATCTCTCTGACCGAGCCATCGGCCAGGCGTATGCGGACGCATGCATTTTGCAGGTTGGTGTTGTTGTCTAGTTTTCGGGCGATGTTTGCGCTGATGAAGCTTCTGGATGCCCCGGTGTCGATTGTGGCTTCCGTTGCGTGTCCTCCTATGGTCACCATCGCCACTATCCGGCCGTTGCTCACGTGTAAAGAGCTTTTTAGTCGCGGGTTGGAGGAGGCGTCGTTCCCGGCTGATCCCGTGTCAGATGGGGACGCATGTCGTTTCCCGACTTGTTCTGGCGGCAGCAATCGACGGTCCGTGTGCCGCGTTTGCCACATTCCCAACAGAATAGTATCGACGGGTTTTGGCAGCCAAATGCCCCATGTCCGTCATCACCACACCGGCGGCAAGCTGTGCGTGGGGTGGCGATTGGGGTCGTGATCATGCAATGTGTCACCGCGGGAGTCGTCGTACAGTTTGGATGAGCTGGCGGTCTCCCTGGTGTGTCTGTCGCCTCCCAATGTGGTCTCCAAAATGGCGTCCGGTGCGAGTCGTCATTCCTCTGCTCTGTAGTCGGCCTTGCGTATCTTGGTGCGTGTTGCGGGGGCGCGAGAGTCGGGAGGGTCTTGGAGGCTCTCGAACTCGGTGGCCAACGTTGTGAGCTGCGTCAAGCTTTGGAGTTCGTGTCGTCGCACGTACATCCGGTATGCTGGCAGGGCGTTGTTGTAGATCCTGTTCAACTCCTTTGCTGCGTCGTACCCGCCGTGGTGCATGAGTAGACGTATCTTGATGAGGTAATCTTTGAACGGTTCTCTTACCGTTTGCTTGCGGGCCCGGATCTGGTCTTCCAATTGGTCAAAATACCGCTGCGGTAAGAAGAAAGGCAAGCATGCTTAGCGGAAATATGCCCATGAGCTGCCTTGTAGTTGGCTGGTGCGGTACCAGCGACTGGCCCGATCGGTGAGAAGTTCTGTCATGGCCCGGGGCAGCTGATTGGTGTCCACCCCATATGAGAGCGCACGTTCTTCGAGTAGTTCCAGAAATGCAAGTGGGTCGTCCTGTCCGTCGAACCTGAGTCCCCATTTCCGAACCTGTTCCGCGACGTGGGCGATGTAGCTGTGGTGGCGTCCATCTATGGAAGGGTCCATGGCTGGCACGATCCTCTGGGTGGGCGAGCGGCTGGTCTCCGTAACTGGAGGTCTGGGCAAATCGGCTAGCGTTACGATGCGTGGGGGGCCGGGTGTGTTGTATTCGGCCGCGGTGGGGACTTGTAACCCGGCTTTTGGGTCCGTTTTCCGCTGGTCAGATGGCCCAGGAGTGGTGGGCATGGGTGACCGGGAGCGTCCTGCTGGTTTGGCGTATTGCCGTTCGAGGTCTCCCAGTCGGACCCAGGCGTCCTGCGAGAGTGTTCCGGCGACTAATGCGGCGAATCTCTTTCGTCGTTCCTCGACCGTTCCTTCGTTGCCAAATCCGAATTCCTCGGCTAGGGTTTCCAGCTCGTCTCGACGGAGTTTGTAAATCCAGCCGGTGGTGACACCTGGATTGGTATGGTGTCCCTCCGGGTAAAATTCGTCGAGTTGACTGTCTCCGTGGGCTTCCATGGTGTGTTTCTGCGGTTAGTGGTACTGACTTACGTTTGGTTTGGTGGTACTTCTGTACGGTAGCACTTCTGTTCGATACTTGTATGATCGGCACTGCGGCACTACTTGTTCGCGACCGGATTTAGTGTGGGCGGGGTTTTTGTGCTTGGCGGTTATTGATCCTTGCTAGCCTAGTCTCTTTCAGTGGCCATGGGTCTTTACTCCACAAAGCTCCGTATTAAGGTGTTAGTTACCTTAAAGTCACCAAAAAGTCCCTGTTCGGGCGCCACTTGTGAGGACCTATCTCAGGCTGGGATATGCATCAGTCTGTCCAGGGTCCGCTACAAGAAAAATTTGTAGATCGCAGGTGACTTTAGGTGTCGGGCTGGCTTGAAATGAGCAGGCAAGGGAGAAATGATGACGCCGTAGTTGTGTTGGTTTGTTTCTTTGTTTATTTTCTCTTTCTTCATTCACTTATTTACTGAGTAGTTATTGACGGTAAAATGCGCTGATGGCCTGCGTAGTGTGGTGTTTTGCGTTTGTGACTGCCTAGTGCAGTGTCTTGGGTATGTGACTGAGGGACTGCCTAGTGCAGTGTCTTGTTTTCGGGCTGATGGACTGCCTAGTGCAGTGTCTTGTGTTCGGGCTGATGGACTGCCTGCTTTTTCGGCCGATCTTGGCCCTTTTATGCATCTGGTGATCGCACCTGACCCGGAAATAATTAATTATGGCTGACTTATGATTATTTTGTGACAATAGTTGTGGGGCTGGTAAGTGGGTCGAAGCTTGGTGCTTCTTTGACAATTCGCTAGTGGGTCAGTAGTGTTCAGGAAAGTGCTGAGACTGCATCGCAGTATGTGCGGGCTGCAGTTGGGAATTGGGTTTAGGATGGATTTTGCTAACTCGGCATCGCGGAAGGTCATATCTGAATTTGGGTCGATGTTTCGAGGCCGAGTGGTTGCGAAGTATCGCCAAGAAGTGGGTGACCGAGAATTTCATGCTGTTTTCGCTGATTGCGAAATAATGCAGAATGGGTAGAGTTGTTGATCGAGAGTTCTTAATTTTAGTAATTGCGTGCGTTGCTTAAGACTATTTTATTTCCCGGAGGTGCTGACACACCGCGATTTGTGGAGAACCATGGGAAGAGCCATGGTTCGTCAGCTCTGTGTAGATCAGCTTGATTTTTATTGCCGACTATCGTGGACGCGTCGCCACTCCGCCATTTATAACGAGCCATGGGTAGAACCATGGTTCGTTCCAGGATGTGATGATCCCGTCCATCCAAAAGGCGAAGGTGCTCTTCCCCCTTGCAGTCCAGGGGAACCGTGCATTAAAACTCTTCCAGAGGCAGAACACGGACGTGCCAATGGCCGACTGGAGAATCTTGCATGCTGGTAGCCCATTACCCAATGAGGGGGGCCAGCACATGATCCTCCTGATCAACAAGGAGGCAGAGGACATCCTCTACCCGAGATTCGGGAAGATGGCATGGGGCGTAGGCAGTGTATGCCTACGTCTCAAAAAGCGCCACTCTGAAGACAAGGACGCGCATACCCCGCAGGCAGGCGAGGTGGAAAGGACTTAGGTCTGGAGTCCATCGTGGAGGCAGCCCAGGAACTTGCGCTGGACGACTCCGATGCCGCAGAGGACGAGGACGGTGAACTGACTATAATAGTCAACCCGTCGAGTGCATCTGAGCCAGCCTCCCACGACATTGAGAGTGCTGCAGCTCAACTTGCATAAAAGCAAGGTCGCGTCGGCGCAGCTCCTCATTACCTTGGAGCAAGGGCCCGTCAACATAGCTTTGGTTCAGGAGCCATGGCGTGCCTCCGGCAATGCTGTGGCCAGACTAAAGTCCTCAAATTACAATCTTTTCTACCCACCATCGGTAAGCAGGACCAGAACCGCCGTACTCGTACGAAAGGGCATCCATGCTTATCTTATGTCTCATTACAGCACTGAAGACCTGGCTGCAGTGATGCTTGAAAGCGCGGACAAGCGCCTTATGGTAGCATCCTGCTACATGGCACACGACAGGCGAGCTCCACCGGAGGAGCTAAGGAGTCTGGTGGCTGGAGCCAGTCCGAAAGACCAGCAACTCATAGTTGGTACGGACGCCAATACGGACGCTAACACTCGTAACGGGAAACAGTACTTTGGTATCTGGCTGGAGAGTCCTTGAAAGACCATCCTTCTCAGACCACAAGTACATTCAGTTTAAGTGCGAATTTAAACAATCTCCGAAGATAACTGTCTATAGAAACCCCCGGAACACAAACTGGGAAAAGTTTACAAAGACTGTTACTTCGAAGCTCGCGACTCGTCCGGGCACAGTGAATCCCCGCAAAAAATAGAAACGTCCCTAGAGACCCTCTCCAAGGAGCTACTAGGTGCGTACCACGCAGCATGCTCACCCTCGAGAACGAAAAAGAGAACCAGACCACTCTGGTGGAACCGGGACATAGCGCTTCAAAGAAACAACCTCAAAGAATTCTTCAAAATCGCCAAACTGGCGAACGATGACATTATCAGTGAGGAATACAAAACCCTATTCAGGAAATACAAGAATGAAATAGGGAATGCACAAAGAAATTCGTGCAGGAACTTCTGCTCCAATATCGAGAAAGTCCCAGAAACGGCCAGACTCCGGAAGTTGCGATCAAATCAACCAGCCATACAGAGTCAGCTGAAGCGAAATGATGAACAGTAGACTGAAGGCAATGAAGAAGCCCTAACAGCTTAATGGAAGCTCACTTCCCAGGATGCACCGAGGTCGCTGACGCTACAGAGCATCAGGACCTAGCAACTGAAGAACAGCACCCTCCAATAGATCTCATATCGTCTAAGAGAATCCATTGGGCTATAGACTCCTTTGCGGGTACTTACGTTCTCTTTCTTAGTGACCAGACGTGTTTTTGTTTTGCGCTCCGCATTTTCCTTTTGTTTAACATAAACACATTTGGTACCTGATCGCGTTCCTTCGGTATGAAACGTTGTTGACAGTTACTTTTTATACCCGTACTCAAAAAAGAGTTAAGGGGTATATTAGATTTGTGGTAAAAGTGGATGTGTGCAACGCAGAGAAGGACCCGTTTCCGACCCCATAAAGTATATATATTCTTGATCAGCATCAATAGCCGAGTCGATTTAGCCATGTCCGTCTGTCCGTCCGTCTGTCCGTCTGTCCGACTGTCCGTCTGTCCGTCTGTACGTCTTGTTGAGCGCCTGGATCTCAGAGACTATAAGAGCTAGGGCAACCAAATTTGGTTTCAAGACTCATGTAATATCACACTGCTACAAGTGTATTGCAAAATTTCGCCCCGCTCCCTTCCGCCCCCACAAAGGACGAAAATCTGTGGCAGGCACATTTTTAAAGATACGGTAAAACTAAAAACACAGTATCGTAGAAAATGCCCATATCTACCAGATTGCCGAATTTGAACTAGATCGGATCATAAATATAGCCAGAATGAAGAAATTAATTTTCTGTTGGTTCCCCCGCCTCCTCCAGCCAGAGACACGATACTCATTCTCTCTCTCGCTCGCACACTCTGCCGCGTTCAGTGCGCGAGCAACCCCTAGAGGAGGAGATGTAGACTCTAAACGGTACATGCATAATCTACATGTTAGATGTAAAATATACATTGTAGATGTAGATGTAGATAACAGATGTAGCAAAAAAATGTAAAATGTAAAATTTTTTTTTATTCTAAAATTCTAAAAAATAATATCTCAAAAATGTATTTACTGACTGAGTACGGGTATAAGTAGAGTCGCGTCCCCAGAAGCGACTCACACGTTCCTTCTCGTTTCGTTATCTGAAGTAGGAATCAGGTCAAATGTCCTTTATATTCTCACAAGTGCAGGTCCACACAAATTGGATCTCCTCGCGTCTACCTAATCTACCTAGTCTACCTTATAGCGTCTGTGCCTTAGTGTAGTTCTGACTTCCCTCAGAATACGATCGTGTGTTTACCAAAACATCTTACAATTAATTAAAATCAATTTTCATGGATACCTCTGGCCGATCATTTTCATGTGCTTTCCAAGCAGACTCATTTTGCGACATATGTGGTTAGTACATGGTGATCAACGAAATAAAAATCGCTTTTACCGAAACTCTCCAAAAACATTATGAAGAAAACTTTAAAATCAAACCCGAAAATTGAAGAGTGGGCACCAAGCTGTATATGTCAAATGTGTAGATTGAATTTAACAGCATATGATTACGAAGAAAAGTAAGTAACTCTAATTCACAAACTATTAACTTTACTCAAAATACTAAACATTATTTTTTTTCGAACGATTTGGTGAGGAACCTGGATCTTCCTAAATATAAAGCCGAGTTTCTTGGATCTTTTTTAAAGGATTCCGGCTTATTAAAGGAAAACGTCAACATAACCCATTTCCGGACGCGTCATTTGGCTCACGCACAATTTTATACGACGGAAGATGATATGTGCATTTGCCACGATATTTTTGGTTTATTCAAGGAACTGGGTGAGCTGGGGAAGGTCGCATGTGACCCGTCGTGGCCATGTTAACGGGATTGCAAGGTGGTTACACAAAACACTGCTGCTCCTGTGCCTATGGAATAGTAGAGCTAGAGAACAGCATTACTCAACAAAACTCTGGCCAAAACGGGAGGAACATACTTTGGAAAATTACAATGTAAAGAATGCAGCTCTCGTGAAGTTTGAAGACGTTATTTTACCACCATTACACATTAAGCTGGGACTTGAAAAATTTTGTTAAAGCACTGGATAAGGAAGGCGAATCAATGCGTTACCTAAAAGTTGTTTTTCCACGTCTATCGCTGGCAAAAGTGAAAGAAGGAGTATTTGATGGTCCCCAAATAAAAAAATTACTAAAAGATGATGGATTTCCAATAATGTTATCTAAGAATGAAAAAGCAGCTTGGAACTCATTCCGAATGGTAGTAACAAACTTTCTTGGAAACAGCAAGTCTATCGGCCAAGAGCTAATTAAGAATTATAAAAAAATCGGGGCAAATATGTCACTAAAAATCCATTTCCTGCACTACCACTTGGACTTTTTTCCGGCAAACCTAGGCGACGTTAGTGATGAACACGAAGAGAGTTTTCATCAACAATTTAAATTTATGGAACAACGTTATCAAGGTGTTCGGAATGAGAACATGATGGGCGACTATGTGTGGAATCTCATAAGAGAATCTGGTTCGAATACAAAAGGAAGACAGCCAGAAAACTTAAATTATTTAAAAAATGTTAACAAGCATTAGCAAACCAAATGTATCACTTATGTTTAAAAACTTGTAGCAACATCAAATAAAAAGATTTGTATATCCTTAGAATTGACTGAAAAGACTTAAAATTACAGATTGTTGTATGGGTTAAGGAATGAAATCCCATATCTCAGATATTTCTACTTTGGTTTTATTAAAATATGATTAGGTAGACGCGACGAGATCCAATTTGTGTGGACCTGCACTTGTCAGAATATAAAGGAAACATTTGACCTGAATAGGTATCCTACCTCAGATAACGAAAAAAGTAACTGTCAACAACATTTCATACCAAAGGAACGCGATCAGGTACCAAATGTACAACCCTTTTCGTTTGCTTTGTTCCCAATTGGCAATTGGGCCCTCAACCTTCCAAAAGGTATTTTTATACCCGTACTCAAAAAAGAGTTAAGGGGTATATTAGATTTGTGGTAAAAGTGGATGCGTGCAACGCAGAGAAGGACCCGTTTCCGACCCCATAAAGTATATATATTCTTGATCAGCATCAATAGCCGAGTCGATATAGCCATGTCCGTCTGTCCGCCTTGATGAGCGCCTGGATCTCAGAGACAATAAAAGCTAGGGCAACAAAATTTGGTTTCAAGACTCATGTGATATCACACTGCTACAAGTGTATTTCAAAATTTCGCCCCGCCCGCTTTCGCCCTCACAAAGGACGAAAATCTGTGGCAGGCACAATTTTAAAGATACGATAAAACTAAAAGCGCCGTATCGTAGAGAATGACCATATCTACCAGAATCTGATAAAGATCGGATGATAATTATAGCCAGAATGAAGAAATTAATTTTCTGTTGGTTCCCCCGCCTCTTTCAGCCAGAGACACGATACTCATTCTCCTTCTCGCTCGCACACTCTGCCGCGTTCAGTGCGCGTGCAACCCCTAGCGGAGGAGATGCAGAATATAAATGGTACACCTATAATCTACATGTTAGATGTAAAATATACATTGTAGATGTAGATGTAGATAACAGATGTAGCAAAAAAATTAAAAATGTAAATTTTTTTTTAATTCTAAAATTAAAAAAAATCATATGCTCAAAAATGTATATATTGACTGAGTACGGGTATAAGTAGAGTCGCGTCTTCAAAAGCGACTCACACGTTCCTTCTCGTTTTTATTACATTTTTTCTTTTTTTAGGTTTGGTTAACGAATTTTAGCTCCAAAGTCTCTCCATAGAATTTAATGAACGATACCTCAAACGACGCCAAGTTAATGCACCTATACATAAAATTTTTTCGACTGTTCCTGAGTTTTTAAAGTCAAAATTTCGTAAAAAATACCGCACAAAAATCATCATTTTTGCATTTTAATGCCTACATTCGAAGTGTCAGTCGATATTGACCCTACTGTATTGGATCGAATGGGTAGGCTATCTGAACGTGTCCGCTGCTTTCGTAAAGCCGTGTTTAGGAAGCTTAATAACCTCATTAGTGATTTTGATTGGTCCGCTCTGTACTTTTTCACTGTCGTTATGAAAGGCACAAACATTTTTTACAATGTACTTGACACATTTTTTTATTCTTGTGTCCCACTTTCTTGTCGGGTTAGATCTGGAAAGCCTCCTTTGTTTACCAAAGAGTTATCCAGTTATCAAGACGTTGGTTCTCCCTCTTCTCTTTTTCACTATGTAATAGCTCGGTCCGCTCCATAAGAAAGGTAGCAAGTCTGATGCAAATAATTATAGATGTATATCTAAGTTATCCGCTATTCCTAAAATTTTTGGAAACATTTTAACTCCGCATTTGCAAAATCTCTGCAAATCACTTATATCTCCGTCCCAGCACGGATTTATAAGGCGACGATCAACAACCACAAATTTATTAGAGTTTACCTCTTTTACCTTTAAAGGCTTCCAAGGTAACTTGCAGACAGATATTATTTACACTAATTTCAGTAAAGCATTCGATTCTGTAAACCATTCCCTTCTAGAACAAAAACTCTACCTATTAGAATTTCCGCCTAATCTTTTGAGATGGATTTCTAGCTACCTTTGTTCCAGGTCTCAAAGAGTCCTCTTCAAAAGCTCCTTCTCTTCACCTTTTAAGGTACTTTGGAGTACCACAGGGCAGCCATCTAGTCCCCTAACTATTCACACTCAATCACAATCGAGGATTGTCTTCCTTCCAAATGCAGGAAAGTGCAGCCATATGAGCCCGAATGACTACAGACCGATAAGCCTCACCTCCTTTCTACTCAAAACACTACAAAAGCTGCTAGATTTACATATCAGAAACGTTCTAGGGGGGCGGATGTCAACCAACCAGCATGCCTACACCAAAGGGAAATCGGTAGAGACGGCACTGCATTCGCTATTAGCCACCGTCGAAAATGCCCTCCAAAATAAAAATAATGCTCTAGGAGTGTTCGTAGAAATATCTGGAGCATTTAACAACGTAAATACGAGCGCGATAATGAACCGTCCCAAAGCGACCAACACACATCCCGCAATCAACCTCTGGATAAAGAACCTTCTAAGTTGTAGACGGATGTATTCAGAGTGGGGCACCGCTTCTATGGTGAAGGGGCACACAGAGGCACACTTCAGGGGGGTCTTGTCGCCCCTCCCGTGGAACCTGGTGGTCGACGACCCAATAAAGAGATTCGAGAGGAGAGCCCCAACAATAACAGAATATGCGGACGACATAAGCATAATTATTACGGGAGTATGCCCATCGAGCCTCAGCTCTATAATGGCATCAACACTCAGGGAGATATGTGAGTGGTCGGGAAAAGTAGGACTCAGTATCAACGCGGACAAGACGGACCTCATCCTCTTCACCAAGAGGTACAAGGTGCCGGCATGGATCCCCCCGAAAATCGACAAAACCAGGCTTACCCCAAAAACACAAGTCAAATGCCTCGGCAGTACTGGACAGCAAGCTGACATGGAGACCCAATGTATTGGAAAAGGTGAAGAAGGCCACCATTGCGCTATATATATCTAAGAAGATGCTTAGCAGCACATGGGGCACTGGATCTACATTTCGGTAGTGCTAGAGAAGTAGGAGCGGGCATATACTGTACAGACCCTGAAATAAGGCTGTCCTATAAGTTACTGAACTAATGCAGCATTTTCCAGGCGAAGTCTTTGCTATACGGAAAGCGGCGGCGGTTGCTCGTTGTACTGAACGCCCACATAATGTGGTCAACCTGTTCGTGGACAGACAGGCGGCGGTAAGATCCATGCAGTCGTCAGCGGTCAGTTCCAAAATGTCCTGGCAAGCAGGGAGGCATTAGATTTCCTAAGCACGACAAAGTCAGTGCTGATATATGGGGTTCCCAGCCACCAGGGCATCGAAGGCAATGAGACTGCAGACGTGCTGGCTGAGGAAGGCGTCGGGCTGACGAACGACAGGAATGAGAACGTGCCTGTCTCTCTCAGAACGCTTCAAAGTGATCTAGAGAGGAGGGCACACATACAGGCCAGTAGCAGGTGGAGGAGAACCACCACCTGCAGGATCACGGAAACCATGTGCAAGGAGAGCAATGGTAAACTCAGCCACTACACTATCTACTGCACCTACCACGGAAGGACTGTAGGATGCTAATAGGTATACTCACAGGTCATTGCCTGCAGCACATGCAGTCAAACTAGGCATCACCAACAGTGGCAACTGCAGGAAATGTGATAAATCTGGGGCTATCGAAACCCTGGAACATATTTGCATTTGCGAAAATCTCCTCGATCCTCACGGACTTCGAAACCGTGTAAAACACTCAGAAGGTCCATACGCACCTATCCGGACAACTAATTGCCACATTAGCCTATGCGTGGCCCCGTGAGGGCCGTCCGGGACAACCTAACCTAAACATTCAGATTCAAGGGTGTCGGTGGTCCCACGGAGTTGCCTTCAACGGCCGATATACCCCCAGAGAAGCAGGTTTTCTCGTAAGCCCGTTTTATTCTATATAAGAAAAGATGGTCACATAACCTCTTAGAAGTCCCACAATATTCTTACCACAGTATTTCCTCCTGCTCTAACCACGCGACAATAGAAAAGTGCAGCTTAGCGGCAATGCATCGTGGCCGAAAATATGCCCGTTCATTCCAGGGCTCAAAATGCATACTAAAAATAACTATCGCTACAAATTATTGTCCCGCGACAAAGGGTAAATTCACCATCGAGCGGTCGCTTTGTTGCCACCACCAGACGAAGATTGGAGATTCAACAATATAAGTAGACAGGCGTTGTACAGTTTTTACTGCACTAAACGTGAAATAATACACCAATTGCAAAATCTTCTGCATGAGCATAATGAATTAGTCAGATTGTTCAAAACCGCATTGGATACAATGCTTACCGACGACCAAAAAATCATTATCAGAGCAGACAATAGACCGACTGGAGGCCATTCAAGACAATTCAATGCTCCAACTACATATCAATGAAGTCGCAGTGGTAATTATTGGAGAGAATGTAGAATCACGCGATACTGTTCTAAATCGTCGGCATGGCGGCCAATTGCAACGAGTATACGAGACACATCGGTCATACGATTCACTTCAAATCCCATTGATGTTTTGTCGTGGAGAGGTTGGCTATCACTTGAATATAAAGATGGTCAATGCAACGAGAGGTTTGTTTAAAAGTAATTGCTTATTTTTTTCATTCTACAACCAAGTTGGTTAAATTCATATTTCAGGAGAAGAAACGAATAAAGTCAGCGCAATAAATTTTTATACGTATCGATTGACGATTCGGCAAGAGTTTGACTATCATTTGTTGAGATATCGCGGGCTGTTTCAACAGTACTTCTTCCACATGTACGTAAAGATTGAAACGGAGCGGCTCAATTTCATTCGTTTTAATCAGTCGAAGTTACATTCAGAAGAGTACATCCATTTGCGTGACGCCATCGCTACTGAAGGAAACGGCGCCAACATAGGTTGTGTGACCATTTTCCCAGCTACTTATGTTGGAAGCCCTCGCCACATACATGAGTAAGCTCAATATGCGATGACGTACGTGCTGAATAAAGGACGTCCGGATTGATTCATCACATTTACTTGCAATCCGTAATGGCCGGAAATTACGAATCTGTTGCTGACAGGACAAACATCCAGCGATCGGCAGTGATATCACACTGCAAGAGTATTCAAGGAAGAGATCAGAGTACTCATGAATTACATTGTTAAGGAAAAGTTTTTGGGCGAAATTCGTTGTTAAATGTACTCGATGGAATGGCAGAAGCGTGGTTTACCAAATGCACACATTTTGCTTTGGATGTTCGACCTGATCATATTGATTCGATCATTTCTGCCGAAATACCAGATCCCGAAACTGATCAAGAGTTGCACTCCATAGTGAGAACGAACATGATCCATGGCCCTTGCGGAGTACACAACTCAGACTCACCGCGCATGGATAACGAGAATTGTACAAAGCGTTTTCCCTGTCCGTTGGTGAATGATACAATCAGTGAAATGGACGGATATCCTTCGTATTGGCGTAGTTCTCCAAATACCAATGTGAGATCAATCGTGATGACAGTAAAAGCATATTATGTCGTTATCGATAACCGCAAACGTTCTCAATCCACTCCATCAAATCCATCAAATACGCTAGCAAATATGTCAACAAACTGAGCGACATGGCGGTTTTTGGCATTGTCGGTCCAAATGGAAACAACGAGGTGACGAAATTTCAACTTGGAGGTTACGTGACTTGTAACAAGGCAATCTGGAGGCTGTTTTCATTTCCGATCCATGAACGTCACCCGACTGTCGTGCATTTGGCAGTTCAGTTGGAGGTCAGCGTGTGTACTTTACGGACACAAATACAGTGCAAAGAGCAGAAACACCACCAGGGACAACATTGACAAATTTATTTTCTACATGCGAAAGCGATCCGTATGCAAAGACTTTACACTATTCGAAAATACCATGCTATTAAGCATAGAACGCTGCATCAAAGAAGTTTCAACGCCGGAAGAGACGTAACGCTGTTGCTGGCTTTGCTGATATCTATTCGACGGACGCTGTCGTTACACCATAATAATAATAAATAATAATAATAAGTCAATGAAGTTATGTATGAAATTTAATGTAGTTCGTAAGGTTACGGCATGAAGTCCCGCCACTGTAAATCCAAGCAACATGTAACGCCCGCAGCATAGCCGACAAGCGATGCGTGGGAATAAAGCACTCGTAAATTGAACTTCGTTTCGCACGGTTTATATTTTGATCGCCCTTTATCGCCGCCCACAGCTCTGGTCTGTAATACTTATTCCCGCGTCTCAAGCCTAAGTAAAGGCATTAAACAAAATAGTTTCGAATTTCTACATGGCGCCCGAACAGGGACCTTGGGATTAGTTTCGTTTTAAATTAATCGTTGTTCGACCAGAACGCTGTTCGCGAGTTAAAGCCGCGAAAAACCGCCGAGCCAAATCGACAATCCAGAAGGAAGATCACGGAATCCACGGAAGACCACATTGGAGACCGCCATCCACACCTACAACCGAAGCAGAACATGGACATTGAGTTGCCAACGCCCAGGGAAGTGGATTCATCCGACGACCAGGTAACAATGCCAAAGCAATAGCGGCTAAAATAATAGCGTTTAATACCTATTGGCTTGGCATTGAACAGTATTGTACATATGTACATTCACCTACCGTTTAACTATTCGTGATAGCTGGTGTTTTGTAGGAGGGTGGATGTTGGTCGTTCCCACAGTTCGGATTCCCAAATAAATAAAAAGGCGGGGGCGTCAACTATAATTCGGGTGTATTTGGCGTGCACAAAGCTGAGGGCTGGTTGTAGATAGGCGCGTAGGTGTCGAGAGACTGTTCTCTCCCGCTCAGCCTACGGCTAGCGCCCGTGATGGAGCGCCGAGTGGATCGCGTCCACGCCGCGGGAGAGCGAAGGGCATGGGAGAGCGCGCGAGCTAACATCCTCCCCAAACATCCTCCCCCCCCTTGCAGGACTGCAACATCACCTCCTATGGCTGCGTACAGGCCCCGGACACAATCCATCCGAAAACGGTGCTTTGGGCCACTGGAAGGCCGTCTCCTCGAGCAAGGAACCCGGGTTGGATCACCTTCTGGTAGACATCCGCTCCCAATACTAGAGAGATGGTGGCCGGGCGATGGAAATGCTCATTGGCAAGGCTGATGTCGTTGAACCTGACCCGAGTCGCCTCGCTCAAGGGTCGCAGCGGCGTGCGGACGCGTAAGCGGGGCGCCAGTTTGAGGACCACGTCCAATTGGACATCGCCGGTCCTGGCGCGGATAATAGCCGTGGCCACCTTCTCCGCTCCGATGCGCGTGCTGGGCAACTTTAAGTCGGCGGCCAAGGAAGCGTCAATGCAGCTCACAGGCGTGCATGGGTCGATGAGCGCCGTTGTCTCGTGGGTTTTCGTTCCCGTGTCCAAGACCACTCGGGCTGTCGGGAGGCAGTTGGTGCTTCGGTGCTGGAGCAGCGTATCGACCGATGGAGCCGGATGACCCACGATGGGTCGGCGATCGGCTCGGGACACTGGAGCTGGAGACGAACCTGGAGTCACGGCTGACGACTCCGAGCGGGCTGGGCGCTGAGAGGACCACGTCTTTGGGCGTCTTGCGGGAACCCGTTGGAGGCGATCGGCTCGGGACACCGGAGCTGGAGACGGACCTGGAGTCGCGGCCGACGACTTTGAGCGGGCTGGCCGCCGGGAGGGCCCCGGCGTCTTTTCGGAGAACGGGGCCGGCGATCGGCTCGGGACACCGGAGCTGGAGACGGAGCTGGAGACGGAGCTGGCGACTCCGAGCGGGCTGGGCGCTGGGACGGTCGCATGTGGAGCAGCGTGTGATGGTCCTTGTGGCACACCTTGCACCGGCCACCACTGCGGCAATCCTTGCCAGAGTGCTGATGAGCCAGGCAGTTCCGGCAGTATTTGTTTACCAGCACGGCTCGGAGCCTCTTCGCCACGCTCAGCTTGAGGAAGCTACGGCAGTCTCGTAGTGGATGGCTTCCGGAGCAGACTCGGCAGCGGTAGGTAGCTTGTACTCGGGAGCGTCTGCTCCCTGAGGTGTGATTGACACGGGGTTGTGGAGCCATCAGGATCTGGATGGAAAATGAACTGTTTCGGAAAGAAAGAATCGGAGAAGCATTAGTAACGTGCTAGGTGACAGGCACTTCTCTAAGTACTGTTGGAAGAACAAACGAGGGTTTTTTTGGAGGCGAAAAGAAACTTGGATGGAATAGTAGACACGGAGAGGCATTACTAAACGGGCTAGGCACAGGACGCCTTCCGTTATTGTTGTACGGGACGAGGGAGTTCCCCCGGAAGGAGAACGACTTTTGCGACCGGGCGTTTGAGCACACCGCGGGCAGTGAGAATGTCTACCACCCGAACCCTGTTATCGGCGCCGGGATACACGGACTGTACTCTTCCGAGTCGCCAGTCGTTAGAAGGCAGGTTATCTTCTTTCACGATAACCATATCGCCGATCTGAAGATTGGGCATATCCGTCTGCCACTTGTTGCGCTTGTGGAGTTCCTTGAGGTACTCATCCTTCCACCTCTGGCAGAACTGCTGGTTGAGGGCCTTCAAATGCTGCCACCGATTAATGATCGACTGGAGGTTCTCTTTAATTTCGGGCTCTGCGGTCGCCATTAACGGTCCTCCGATAAGGAAGTGCCCTGGAGTGAGGGCCAGCAACTCTGTCGGACTTTCGGACATAGGTGAGAGTGGCCTGGAATTTAGGCATGCTTCAATCTTAGCGAGCAGCGTCGAGAGCTCCTCAAAGGTATATTTCCGGGTGGACGTGGCTTTGTAGAAGAGCGTTTTAAAACTCTTTACGCCGGCTTCCCAAAGGCCCCCCATATGTGGAGCTCCTGGCGGGATGAAACGCCATGCAACCCGTTGATGGCTGTATGCCTCAGTCACCGAATCCTGGAACGCCTCTAGAAAGTCCCGAGAAAGTACAGTTGCTGCTCCCACGAAAGTTTTTCCATTGTCGGAATGGATACGCTGCGGACAACCTCGTCTAGCGACGAAGCGAGCGAAAGCTGCTAGAAACTTCTCGGTGGTCAGGTCGGAAGTAGCCTCCAAGTGAATGGCCTTCGTGGAAAAACATACAAATACGCACACATCACCCTTGGTGATCAGGCACGCTCTCCCGGTATAGTTCATTATGTCGAAAGGACCTGCATAGTCAATACCGGTATGGGTAAACGGTCTGGAGAAAGAAGTTCGGTCTGTCGGGAGATCACCCATCAGTTGGGTCTGTAGCTTCTTCTTGAGGATGATGCAGACCTTGCAGGAGTTCACCACGCCCTTCATCAGGTTCCGGATTCTCGGGATCCAATATTTGCAGCGAATGAGGCGCGTCATCAGTTGATTGCCGCCATGGAGAGTGATCCTGTGCGTGAAGTGAGCGAGCAGGCGAGACAGGCGGCAACTATAGGACAGGATGATTGGATGGCGCTCATCATACTTCAGATCTTGTGAAGCTGTGATCCAGCCACAGGCTCTCATGATCCCCTGTCGGTCTAGAAAGGGGTTCAGATTCAAAATAGAGCTTGAACTTGGCACGGGACGTTTACCACTCAGGCAGTGAGATTCTTGGGGGAAGTCCCGGCGCTGAGCCTCTAGGATAACAGTTCGCTCCGCTTCGTTAATTTCCCCACTAGTGAGGTGGTCCCTATATGCGAGTGCTACTTTCCGGCAACACTGAATAAAACGTAGAACATATGCCCGCACTCGAAGAGCCTTCTCAAGCTGGGAGAATCGCTCCAGGAAATCTTCGGGTGGGCTGGAAACGAGATGGACCTTCACGGCCCGCTGCTCTAGGGTTTGAACTGCAGTTTCGGCGGCTTGGGCTGGCCATTGATCACGTGGAGATTGCAACCACGCTGGTCCATGCCACCAGAGTTGGCTACCCACCAGTTCTGGTAAAGCTACGCCTCGACTGGCTAAGTCAGCGGGGTTATGTTCGGAACGAACATGAGCCCAATGACTGGTTTCGGTAGTCTGAGCTATTTTCGTCACTCGATTGGCCACAAAGGTAGTCCAATGGCAAGCGGGCTTGCTCAACCAGGCCAGTACAATAGTGGAATCGGTCCAGTAGTAGCATTGATGACTTCCCGTCGGCATGCTTGGCAGGATAGCCGTCGCCATTTCGGAAAGGAGCACTGCACCGCACAGCTCTAGTCGAGGAAGCGAAACGGTTTTCACGGGAGCGACTCGTGTTTTCGCCGACAGTAGATGCACCGTGATATGCTGGTCACACTCGACGCGCACGTAGAGCGCTGCACCGTACGCCTTTTTGGAGGCATCGCAGAAACCGTGATGTTCGATCTTTACCGATGGCTGGTAACATACCCATCTTGGAATCTTGATCTCGGGTAGTGATGCGTAACTTTGCAGAAAGTCCAGCCAGCGTTGGTACAACGAACTTGGAAGAGGTTCGTCCCATCCCAAATCTTGCAACCAGATCTCCTGCATAAAAATCTTGGACCGGACGATGAATGGGGCTAGCCACCCCGCGGGGTCAAACAGCTTTGCAATTTGGGAAAGAACTTCTCGCTTGGTGTAGGATAACTCAAGCGTGAACACGGGAGAAACAAAGAAGAACTCGTCTGACGCCGCCTTCCAGCGAACTCCGAGGGTCTTTGTCGTGCTCTCGGCATCGATTTCCAGAAAAGGTGGTCACTCGGAAGCTCGTCCAAAATCTCCTTTTGGTTGGACGTCCATTTGCGCAGTGGAAAACCTGCAGAGCTGAGGGCGGCCTGCAATTCGTGGATAGCCAGCTGAGCCTCCTTGATGGAGTCTGCCCCGGCTAGGACGTCGTCGACGTACATGAAATGCCGTACAATGTGGCTTGCCTTTGGAAATCGCGACTGGATGTCGTCGGCAAGCTGTTGCAGTACCCGGATGGCTAGAAACGGAGCGCAGTTGACACCAAAGGTCACGGTTTTCAGCTCATAATCCCGAATCTCACCCTCCTGGTTTCGAAATAATATTCGCTGGAAGGGTGTGCACGTTGGATGTACCCAAATTTGGCGGTACATCTTTGTAATGTCGGCGTTGAAGACGTATCGGAAGTAGCGCCACTTCAGGATTTGGAGGGTTGAATCGGATTGGAGGACCGGACCAGCATGAAGAAGATCATTTAAGCTCGTGCCGTTCGCAGAAGGGCTGGACGCGTTGAATACCACGCGGACTTTCGTGGTAGTGCTCTCCGGCTTGATTACCGCATGGTGCGGAAGATAATAATTGGCGGACTCGTTAGTGGACGGAACCTCTGTCATATGATCGAGATCTAAGTATTCCTGGATCACAGAGTTATACTGTTCTTGAAATGGAACGTTTCTCTTTAGCCGATTCTCATTTCGGAGAAACTGAGCTAGGGCAATGGACCTTGAATGCCCCAGGCCTGATCCACAATGATCGGGGTCACGAAACGGTAGTGTTACCACGTACTTTCCACTTGACGTTCTTGACGTGGTTCGCAGAAAATTTCTTTCGCAATAGGAGTCCGACTCTCCTGCTACCTTGATAGGTAGATCCTCCACCTCCCAAAACTTTGTGAGAAGTTTGTCCCATGGAGCATCGCGGACGTGGGAAATTTGGGTGGAGAAAGATGCAATCTGGTCTGGAACAGCACTTGGCACTGGACCGGTAAGCACCCATCCAAAGATGGTTTGCTGTCCGAGGAGGGAACCACAGATGTCGGTCTGTGAGCCGCTTAACAGTATGGACGGAAGGATGTCGGCTCCGATCAGAACGTCTATGTGTGAGCTCTCATAAAATTTAGGGTCTGCTAAAGGCAGGTTTGGCAAGTCTCGCAACGCGCTCTGCGGGATCGGATATGAAGGGAGATTGCCGGCTATGTCGGGCAGGACGTAGGCCGTGGCGTTTAACTGTACGCTCGGCGTCATCAGGGAGCGAATGGACAAATCACAGAGCTTCTTGGACTGAGCTGCTACAGTCTGATTTAGGCCTGAAACCTGGGCCTGAATAAGGCGGAATGGCAACTGGAGGATATTAAAGAGACGTTCCGTAATGAACGTCGCCTCGGAGCCCGAGTCGATCAGAGCGCGGGCACGGAAATTTGTCCCCCGGTGGCAGATGTTGATTATTGCCGTACCGAGAAGCACCGCTCTTGTTCCCGAAGCAAAATAGTTCTGAACGTTGGGCGGAGCGACGGAAGAAGCGGGATCCTTCGCTGTTGTGGAAGTCAGCTCGCTGGGAGCTGGAGTCCCCCGATGCAGGAGCGTGTGGTGGCGGGCTCCACAAGTGAAGCAACTGTGGGCGCTTTGGCATTCACGGAGCTGATGACCTCTAGCGAAACAGTTCAAGCACAGCTGCCTTTTTTTAATGCAGCTGGCTCGTGCCTCCACAGTCATTTGTAGGAAGTGCGGACACAGTCGGATCGGATGGTTCTCTTTGGAACAGAGATCACACGTTCTTCTCTTCGGACTCACTTGTGTCTGGAAGGAGTGAAACTTCCTTGGCACGGGACTACCATGAGACCGGAACGGATTGGAGTTGCTTCCGGAGGATTGCGGATTCAAGGAACCTTTGGACGATGGTGGGGTCGGATTGCCTTTGGAAGTGGACGGGTCGCTCTCCATGGCCTCTAGCGTCAAATAGCGCTGACGGACGCTTCCCACAAAGACCGGGTCAACTTCGGCAACTTGGAGGCACAAATAGTAACGAGGAGGCTATCCCAGTTGTCGGTGCAGACCTTGGAGTGAGCAAGGGCGGTGAGGACCCCTTGCATCGTGCTTTGAAGCTCTTTTAAAGCTCAACTGGTCTCGGACTCGACGCGAGGCAAAAGAGCAAAATATTTATCTGGTTGGTCACCAGGAGCCGATTATTTTCATAACGGTTTCGGAGGGCCGACCATGCCGACTCGAAACCATCGTTTGTGAGCGGGGACTTCTCGACTATGGCCTTCGGATCGCCACTTGTCTTCGCGGTGAGATGGTACAACTTCTCTACCGGAGACAGCCTAGAATTATTTATGTAAATTGCGGTAAATAAATCTCGAAAAGTAGGCCAACGGACGTAATCACCTGCGAAGACCTCGATGTCGCAGGGAGGCAGTCGGCAGCCGCCCTGGTAGGTTTGCGGTGCAGACGGATGGACTGCTGTTTGGGCCAGCTGAGCATTGAGGTCGGCGAGGCACTGCTCAAATACCCCATAGCACTCGCCGTACTTCTCTCGGATGTCTTCTTGGACCCTTGGGTCCTCGTCAACCATCACTGCGGAGCAAGCTTTATATTCCGCCTCGACATCCGCCCACATACTCAGAATTTGTCCTCGGCGAACCTCGGAAAGAGATGCGGATGGAGCGGAAGTGATGCGCGCTTCCAAATGAGCCAGCCGGCCAATGGCGGCGGCTAATTTTGCTCATGCAGTAGTGGTGGCGGGTTGAGCCATTGTAATGGAAGGTCTCGAGCTGACGGGACTATTACCGAAGGAGCTGGTTGGATCGCCTTGGATCCGAGCTGGCACCTTGAGAACGGGAGACGGGAAGAGAACCGACTTGGTCCTCGCAGCTGGGCTGCTACTGGCTGCTCTGGGAGTGACTGGCGACTTGATCTTTTGAGTGGGGGTAGTTCCTGAGGCGGAAGAGGTGCGTAGCCGACGTGGAGATGTCGCAGCCAAGAACCCTTTGCTGTCCTTGTCACCCGTTGGCATACTACTCAAACACGCAGAGGTTGGATGCGAAGTCGGATGCGGAATCCGCGGATTGGCGAAAGAACCAAAAAAAAAACTAAGGCTGGGCAGGGCACCACACGAGAAGGCACTAAATCCCTTCAACACACAAAAAAGAACCCACTGCTGGAGGAATGGAAAGGAAAGGGCCTCGCGCGATGTTGGACAACAATTTTTTAATACCAACTCGAATTATTTGTGGCCGCTCTGGATCGAGGTTCCCAAACAATGAGTGGATCAAATTGATACACGCCGAGGAGAGGAACGTGGCTGTGGCAATATTTGAAAAAAAAAATAAATATTGTTAGTGCGGCTTTCCTCCGTTTACCCTTTTGACGGACCCTTGCAGTGGGCAACTAATCTTCCTTATCTAGTGCGGATGGATTGTGGACGGAATTGGTCGATTTCTTGCTCCCCTTGTTATACCGTGGAGGTGGTAGGGCCGATAGGATACACGAGCACGAGGATCGGAGCCAAGAAATTAACTGCTAGTGGTGTGGCGGAGACTATCGGAAGGAATATGCAAAAAAAAATAATAATTCCTTATACAGTCGTCTGTTAGTGGAAGCGGAACAAACGTGGGACTATGTATTTTGGGTAATTCGGCAGCTTGAATTTATTTCTTGTCTTCAATTTGGTGTTTGTGATACCGATAGTTTTTCTTAAATTTTGTCACCTCTAATTTCCCACGGACATAAAATTCAACAATTGGCACCAAAAAAATGCGAAATCGCGGCGGAAATGCGCTGTGCCTGGGTGGAGGATAATTTGTTACGGAATTGGAGATAATATCACGTATTGTGGCGACCAAAGTTATTGCTGGAACGCGTAAACTGCTCGGAATCGCAGATTTTTATTGTTAAATGTATGTGGATATGAGCGGAATGTATGTGTGGGACGCGGTATTTAAATACGGAGTGTGGTATTTTGTATGTGCGTTATGTTATTTTTATATACATATGTATGGCTCCATCGATATAGATATAGATCGATCTATTGCAGCCAACTATGGAAATAATATGTGTATATAGATGTCGGAATAAAAACACTTAATAATTGTTGAGTGGGTTTTTATTCTGTTAGCACTTGGATGTATGTATGTATGTGTATGTATTTATGGATGTATATATGTATATATTTGTATGTTATTTTGGAGATGCGGAGCCGCTCTTGCGAATTGGAATGCACATATGTTTTAGTGAACTGGGGTGCAGTTGGATTTTGTCGAATATATTTAATTTTTCACAAATCATGCCCAGACAAAACGAAATGGAAGAACTACCGTAGCACTGGTAGTTGGAGGCGACGGAACGGAGAACGGCCGGAATCGCCGATAATATGGCGTTGGCGAAAGAGATGGAAGCACAGAGAAGGATAGCACTGTATGCACAGATATGTATATAAGAATATATATACATATATCGCGGAACTCGGACGTGGTGGGGAATAAATCAAAAAACGCACTAGGAAGCGATTTGGGAAGACGAAATCGTACTTATCTTCGGAACGTAGCGATGTAATCCACCGATGCTTGCAGGTTGGACTCCTCCTTATAGGGAAGGCGAAGATCCGGCTCGAAGGACCAATGTTTTGTAGGAGGGTGGATGTTGGTCGTTCCCACAGTTCGGATTCCCAAATAAATAAAAAGGCGGGGGCGTCAACTATAATTCGGGTGTATTTGGCGTGCACAAAGCTGAGGGCTGGTTGTAGATAGGCGCGTAGGTGTCGAGAGACTGTTCTCTCCCGCTCGGCCTACGGCTAGCGCCCGTGATGGAGCGCCGAGTGGATCGCGTCCACGCCGCGCGAGAGCGAAAGGCATGGGAGAGCGCGCGAGCTAACATAGCGCTGTTAACCGCGCTGCTGCCCTAAACAGCTGGGTAGTTCGGGAAGAGTATTAGAAGGTGCCAGCGACATAGTTTACCGCTCATTTCGCATTTGGTAGCATTATTTCGCATTTCGTTTCGTTCGCTGAGAAAACATTGACCCTTGCAGCGGTAAACTAATTTTCGCGCTCTTTAATGTACAGCATACGGTTTTCTTAAGTTTACGTTCGTGCAGTACCCTCGTCGTAACTTTGCTCCCGCAGCTTCGTGGTTATCCAACTCTCTAACTGGTGTCGCCCAGCTTGTCGTTTGTGACGAGAGCTGATCATCCGCTCTTATATTGTGCCAATCAATTGAAACATCGTTCGCCACTTCGTTTTGGGTCGAACGCTGTTCTAATTTAGGTATTTGTGTGCGCTTTGACATCTAATTTTCTAGCTGGTGTCGCCGAGCTTGTCGTATGCGCCAGAGAGCTGATCATCCGCTCTTATATTGCGCCACTCAATTAAACATCGTTCGCCAACTAGTTTTCGGGTCGAACGCTGTTCTAATTTGGGAGTCGAGTGCGTTGCGCGCATTAGAATTGCGTTTGCTTATTGGTTCGAACTTGGTTCGAGCTCAGTGTGTCGAGCCAAACTTGGTGTTGGTTGCGTACGCTTAGCTTAGCGTTGCGCGCATTGGAACTCCAGACGTCCGTTTCGTAGGGGATCGAACGTGGGTCGAGTTTGGTTCGCCGTGACAGAGCTCGGTTGTGTTTGTTGCGTTTTTGTCTGTTCTAACTGTTGCAGTCGTTGTCGCATCGAACCTAATACGTTTATACGTGGGTACTTGAATACTTTTGCCGTACTGTCAAACATTGTTCTTATTGAACGCAGTGCATTTCCTCAGGTTATCGTCGCCTTCGCTTAGCAAGTTTGAAGT
Organism: Drosophila tristis; assembly: GCA_018150885.1. Taxonomy (NCBI): domain Eukaryota; kingdom Metazoa; phylum Arthropoda; class Insecta; order Diptera; family Drosophilidae; genus Drosophila; species Drosophila tristis. Next base: position 215,583 of record JAECWT010000198.1, on the reverse strand, counting down.
TTAGAAGTTAGGAACAGCCAACGTTGGTAATTTAATCAACATGTCTAAAGATCATGATGAAGAGAAGGCAACTGGGAGCGGAATGTGTGGAAGCACGAAGCTCACAAAATTGTATGTGAGGTTGGAGAAAATAAGCGAAGATATAAATCGAATGAGGATAGCATTTGAGGAGGGTTCAATTTCGCTGGATCCATTACAAATCCAATGTCGTTTGGAAATATTGAACTCCTATATTGAAAAAGCAATGGCCCTGCAGTCCGAGATCGATGTACTAGACCCAGATAATTCAGATAGGGCGGCGTTGGAAGAAACGTGTGTGATCACAAAGGCTCTGTACATGTCGGCAGCGACCAACAGATCCCCTCAACCATACATGAATTCAGCACCCACACACCACCACTCCAATTTGCCAAAATTGAAGTTGCCGAAGTTCAGCGGCAAGCATGCAGATTACAAACAGTTTATTAGTCTGTTTGAAAGTTTGGTAGATTCCGACCCGTCGTTGTCCAATATAGAGAAGTTCAACCATCTCATATCGTGCTTGTCCGATGAAGCCTTGGGAACCGTTAAGGCGTTCCAAATGTCAGATGCCAACTATCCAAAGGCGTTAGAAAGTTTGAAGAGGGTGTACGACAACAAGTGCTTAATATTCTTTGAGACACTTGCCCAGTTGTTTGACAGCGTCTGCATTGCGATCAACTATAGATACAGTGTCAGCCATTCTGGAGTCGCTTTTATCGTTAGGAGACGAGCGAGAGGTTGCTAACGCCATGATAATACATCTGGTGTTATCCAAGGTGGACCCATACACAAAAACAAAGTATGAGGAGCAGCTGAACTACGATGAGCTCCCTTGCTGGTCGGATTGTGCAAAAATGTTGAACCGCCGGTACCAACACCTTTCAGCAGAGGAGTCATCCAAAGCGAGAGGCAAACCAAAGTTTGACATGCCATCGACCAGCAAGAAAACCAGCAGATCGTCATTTTCTTGCGCGAGGGCCGAAAAGTCGATCGACCCCAAGTGTGTATATTGCGGCGCCAACCACTCGATCGGAAACTGCCAGGGATTTGGGGCAATACCCGTCTTGGAGCGTTTCGAGTTCGCAAAAGGCAAGCAATTATGCATTAATTGCCTCCAATCTGGACATAGGGTATCTCAGTGCACATCCTCTAAGTGCAGAGTTTGTTCACAGAGGCATCACACCCTCTTGCATAGATACGCAGCTCAGAGCGCAGATTCAGAAAGTCAGGCAATAAGAGTACAAGCATCGTCCCATCCTGCGCAGGTGAAGCAGGCATCCAGTGAGCCCGAGCATGTCATCCTTGCCACAGCAGTGGTAAGAGTTCGGGACAGATTTGGCCAAGTTCACTTAGCAAGAGTGTTGTTGGATTCGGGTTCACAGGTCAATTTCATGACAGAAAGTCTAGCGCAATCGCTAAGGTTGGCAAGGGTCAACCGTTGCCTGACAGTGACATCTGTAGGCAAGTCAAGCTCGGTGTCGAGGAGTGAAGTCTCGACGACAATATACTCCAGATTAAATAACCATAGTTTCGTAGCAGATTTCTGGGTTCTTAGCAGCATTACCAATCAGCAGCCTGACAGAAGTCTGCCCATTAAGCAGTGGAAAATTCCTGCGAATGTGGAGTTGGCAGATCCAGCATTCCATCGACCTCAAAGGGTAGATATGCTGATTGGAGCAGACTCGTTCTTCGATCTGTTGTGCACAGGCCAAATAAAACTGGGTGAAGGGGCACCATTGTTGCAAAAGACCCTTTTAGGTTGGGTAGCTTCAGGTCGGTGTAGCAAGCTTCTGACTGGAGAAGCCGCTTGCTGCGTCGCAACCTACTCACCGGAAGAAGACTCTCTGTCTCAAATGGTCGAAAGACTGTGGGAGATAGATGCAACGCCAGAAGAATAACATGCTCAAACAAATTCGGCAGAGCAGCTGGCATGCGAAGAGTTTTTCAAAGCCAATGTCTGCAATTTACCGACCGGAAGGTTTCAAATACCGTTGCCTTTTAAGACAGACCCAGTATCGTTGGGGTCATCCTTCGAGGTCGCAAAACGTCGTTTCTTATCGTTAGAGCGACGAAGGTTAAGAGAGAGTGAGCTGAGAGACATGTATCTCAGTTTCATGAAAGAATATATCGAGCTCGGCCATATGTCTCCGACAGACAACGCGATTCCGCCAGGACCACATTATTTTATACCACACCAGTGCGTCCTGAGGCCTGATAGCAGTTCCACCAAGCTTCGAGTCGTTTTTGACGCGTCGAGCAAGACCACAACTGGGTGGTCATTAAACGATTTACTTATGGTGGGACCTACTATTCAGAGGGAATTATTTTTATCACTCGTTCGATTTCTGGTGAATCGGTATGCTTTAACGGCAGACGTTTCGAAAATGTATAGGCAAGTGGATGTGGCCGTAAAAGACCGGAATTTCCAACTCATCGTGTGGCGAGAACATCCCACCGATCAATTGCAAATTTTTCGGTTGAACACAGTTACTTATGGTACTTCCGCAGCACCTTTCCTTGCCATTCGTTGTTTACACGAGCTCGGTGTACGCCACAGAGACACCCACAAGAAGGGTTCTGAGGTGATCTGCAGTGATTTTTATGTAGACGACATGCTGACAGGAGCCGATGACGTAGACACGCTGAAGTCGATTTGCGATCAGGTGTCTAAGATTCTTGGCTCCGGAGGGTTTCAGCTTTCGAAATGGTTTTCGAACCATCCAGAACTAATGGATGGAAACAATGAGGAGAAATCCCTCTCATTCAATGATGCCGATTCGACCAAAACATTGGGGATGAGGTGGAGTCCAAGAACAGATACGTTCCGGTATCACTTGGAAGATAGCTTCACAAACTTGAATCCGACTAAGCGCACCATTCTGTCAATTAGTGCTCGACTGTTTGATCCGCTTGGGCTACTTAGTCCAATCAGCATAACAGCGAAAATTTTCCTCCAGAAGCTGTGGCAGCTTCAGCTGGATTGGGATGAAGCCATCCCAATGTCACTGCATACAAGCTGGGAGAGGCTAAAGCTAAACTTGTGTGGTCTTGACAAAATAGCCGTGCCTCGGTACGTTATGGCTAGTGGGTGCTCGTCGATTCAAGTGCATGGCTTCGCGGACGCGTCTAGTCAAGCGTATGGGTGCTGCATTTATGTGCGAGCGCTTTTCGAAAGCGCTGGGAAAGCAAGAGTAGCTCCCCTAAAAACAAAGACCATCCCGAGGCTCGAATTGTGCGCCGCAGCGTTATTGGCGCAATTTTGGGCCTACGTAAAGCAAGTTTTGGAAAAGTGTCGAATCGAGAGCGTATTCTTCTGGACGGATTCAGAAATAACGCTACATTGGATTAAAACCCAACCGTCGTCACTTGCAGTATTTGTCTCAAATAGAGTAGCCATGATTCAGGAGCTATGTCAGGGCATTACGTGGCGTCATGTCCCATCGCTGTCGAATCCAGCGGACTTGGCGTCTCGCGGATGCGAAGTGCCTGAGCTCCTGGAGTCCATATGGCTAGAAGGTCCGAAATTTGTATGTGAGCCTGAGCATTGTTGGCCAGAGAACCCGCATTTTAACATCCCAGATGATGTGAAGAACTCCGAGGCGAAACGGTCCGCCCAGGTTCTAATTGGCGTTGCGAACTCGTTTTCAAATGAAATATTTTCTCGTTTTTCGTCGTACCCCAAATTAGTTCGAGTTTTTGCGTATGTATACCGATTTGCTAATATCGGCAAGAACAAGGAACGTTACAGGGAGCTAACTGCAAAGGAGTTGCAGCAATCGTCTCTAAAATTGATGGAGCTGGTTCAGCGAAGCGTCTTCTCTGAAGAGTTTAAGAAGCTGAAGAAAGGGCATACGCTGCAACCGAGCCTGCAGATGATGGCCCCTTTTATCCAAAAAAGATCAGAGGAGGGGCGATCGTTTACACTTATCAGGGTCGGAGGAAGGCTGTTGCATGCTCCAGTGCCAATAGAGGCTAAGTTTCCGGTTCTACTTCCCGCCAAGAGTCAATTCGTCGAACTCTATTTAAGGAACCTGCATTTTAAAAATTGTCACGCCAATGCAAAGACATTAGTAAGTTTGCTGAGACAAGATATTTGGCTAGTAAATGCACGTCGAGAATGCACTCGCATAGTGAGGAGATGCATCCACTGTTTTCGATACAAACCTAAATTGATGGGTCAGATTATGGGGAATCTTCCAGCAGACAGGTTTAGGGAAGGTCGTCCGTTCCTGATTTGCGGGGTAGACTTTTGTGGTCCCATCAACGTCTCGCTTCGGATTCGAGGTCGTCAGCCGCGCCAAATGTACATCGCGGTATTTGTGTGTTTCGCTTCGAAGGCCGTCCATTTAGAGCTTGTCCCAGACCTGTCGACTAATTGTTTTCTTTTATCTCTAAAAAGCTTCATCGCACGACGTGGCGTTCCGCTGAGGATGTATTCCGACAACGGGACAAATTTCGTCGGAGCCCGGAACGAGCTGCAGAGGCTTCAGGAAGCGTTCGAGGAGCAGCAGTCCAGCCTGATGACGTTCGCGGCGGAGCAAGGGATGGAGTGGAAGTTCATCCCCCCGCGAGCACCGCACTTCGGCGGTTTATGGGAGGCGGCCGTCAAGTCGGCAAAGCTCCTGATCGTGCGGCAGGTCGCGGACGCCGCGCTCACCGAGAGCGAGGTGAGGACCGTGTTGGCCGAGGCCATCATGAACTCCAGGCCGCTCACTCCAGCCAGCACGGATCCAAACGAGAGGTGAGGTGCTTACGCCAGGCCACTTTTTGATCGGCCAGCCCCTTCGTTCGCTGCCGCAAGGGTGCGAGCCAGACGGACGGAGCAGCGGTACCACCTTTACCAAGAGGTGGCAACTACTCTCCGAGCTCAAACGACGGTTCTGGCAGGCTTGGTCGAAGGACTACGTCCACAACCTGCAGGGACGCAGCAAATGGCAAACCCCAGAGGCCAACATCGAGGTCGGCGGCATGGTGGTGGTCCACAACGACCATACGCCGCCGCAGCAGTGGATCACCGGCAGAGTCACCAGCGTCGTCGTGGGAGCAGACGGCAAGGTCAGGGTAGCCGAGGTGCGAACAGGAGGGGGCGTGATTAGACGCCCAATCCATAAGCTGGCACTTTTGCCGATAAGTTGAAGCCCGACGTGCGGTCGTTCAAGGCGGCCGGAATGTCGTTACACCATAATAATAATAAATAATAATAATAAGTCAATGAAGTTATGTATGAAATTTAATGTAGTTCGTAAGGTTACGGCATGAAGTCCCGCCACTGTAAATCCAAGCAACATGTAACGCCCGCAGCATAGCCGACAAGCGATGCGTGGGAATAAAGCACTCGTAAATTGAACTTCGTTTCGCACGGTTTATATTTTGATCGCCCTTTATCGCCGCCCACAGCTCTGGTCTGTAATACTAATTCCCGCGTCTCAAGCCTAAGTAAAGGCATTAAACAAAATAGTTTCGAATTTCTACAGACGCCCTCGGACGAATAAACACAATTCATCCACGGCAAGACGAATGCTTCCTTCTTCGCTTACGTTTGGTGAACATTGGTGGACCTTCATCCTTCATTACCTTGCGTATTGTGGATGGTGTGCTGTGCGCCACTTTTCAGGATGCTTGCCAACGTTTGAATCTGCTCGAACACGATGCACATTTCAACTCAACGCACCCCGATGCAACTGTAGCACGATATATAAAAGATTTTCTGGGGGTTGGCACGTCCCATTAAATTCATTGTTGAACTTGTCGCAATGAGCGATATCGGGATATGTAGTTTGGAGAGCAGTGAACAGCTCCAAGAAACATAAGCAATTAAAATCAAAGTTATGGCTTGTCCTTTACTATTTATTTACTGAGGATTAGCAACTATATGCTAATATAACTATGATTAAAATTAAAGGATAAAGGATTAAAGGATATATAAGAATAATTAAAAACTAGAGGATTGTAGATACAGGTATATCTTACTGGATAAATTCCTAAAGGGTCGTGTTGAGCGTAATTCGACCTACAGAAGCTAAGCGGAACAGAAAAGTCAAGCTGGCCAAGAAGTTATTCTGAGTCCACAGCCCAAACTAGGAGCTTGTGTACAAACATAACGCCGTTACAAAATTCTGCGATGACGCCATGAAGGAAGGTCTAAGAATGTATAATAAGGTGGCAAGATTTTAGAACTCCAAGGTTATTTGAACTTGAAATTCGTTCGAGGGCATGATATCCTAGAGCGTACGAGACAAAATGTGGATTGCCACTGTAAAAATTCAAAAGTTTGCAGTTAGAAAAGTTCAGAAAAAGGAGATTTTTTGAACACAAAATTTGCAACTCGTTAAGCTCCAGTTGAAGGCGTGTGTGCAGCTACCAATCAGAGTAGGTGATACACATTTCGGCACAAAAATAAAACTTACCATGTTGTTTTTATATCTCGGATTGGCTTTGACTTTTCACAATTACAATTATCTGGATTACGAAAGCAGCCACATGATTGACGAATAAGCTTTCCGGTAGATCGATTTTCATATTGTGACTCAATATGGCAGGGATTAGAGTCGTACTGGTTTTTTGATACCGTTAAGTTGCTCTCAAATTTATTTTGGGATTTACCTCTTGAGTTTTTATTTTTTCCGCCACAAGTATCGCAGGGAATTTCATCATTGTCATTTACATTTTTTAAAAAGCTTTCATCGCTATTACATTTTGTTATTTTTGGTATATATTTGTGGCTTTGTATATTTGATATGTAATGTGAATTTCGCTTATTTATTTTCATATATTTAGACTGAGGAAAATATTTTGATCTAGAGTAATGGTCCATTGAGCTTCTTAACACAGGCTTCGTCACAAGCGCATGAGCAACAGTTGTATGAATTTTATTATGATCGGGTATATAATATTTTGAAAGAATTTCCTTTTGAATACTTTGGTCTTCTTTATTAACAATATTAAAGTTAGCTGTAAAAAAATAATTTTTAATATATTTTATACATTATATATATATTAAGAAATTCACCAACGCACCATTCCCCTTCATCGTGAAAGCATATTTTTCAATTAACGGAAACTTTTCAACGAGTACCTTTGTTTGGCCAACGTATTGTTGTACTTAAGTTTTTGCAGTTTGCTTTATGCATGTTTGTCGTATTAAGTATCAACTTTAAGAATGCAGTCGACAGAAGCACAACGTTAGGCGTCAAGTTCTGTATAGTGAAAAGTGTTGGGATATTGGGTCTGAAGTTAGCCAGGTAAGGCTGCTGACATGATATACAGGCAATATGCGAGAGGAAGTCGAGATGCTATTCGGCATAAGCGAGATTCGAAAATTCTACCAACAGGTTAAGAAATTAACCGTATTTTTGAAGCCCAGGCCAACCTGGCCACAGATCCGCAAGTGGCACTGGAAAAATGGAAAGGCCAGTTTACAAACTTACCAACGACCAATCGACGACGCACAGATAGACCCACCGGGCCAGAATGAGGTCTTGTCAAAAATTAATAGAATTAAGAACAACAAAGCAGAACGCGCTGATAAGCTGACTGCTGAGCTATTCAAGACTGGCGGGGAGGAATTGTTTAGATACATGCACCACGGTAGCTTTCTTCGTTTCGCTACTGCAGCAGTATCTTTGCAGTATCTATGCTGTTCTCTCGCACTCTCTATCTCTGTATATCTCTTGTGCTCGGCTTAGCAGCAACCCGAGCTTCTATAGCTTCTTTCGTTCTCTCTCGCGTTAGGGCATTAGGGCACGGGCCATTCAATCCGCCTGCCCTCTTTTAGTCTTTAATTGATCGTCATCATTATCGCACTCACGTTCTACCGTCTGGATCTATCACTTACTTCTCTTCCATATTGAACAGACCTTGCGTCTTCAATCAACGTTGCTTTGATTTGATCAACCGACACATCTCGCTATGTATTTCGCTACACCTACATACACCATATTTCGCCTACTTATAACAACTAAATTGTACACACATAAACTATATTGGATCCTCTCGACTTCCTATTTTACTTTAGAACAACAGATAGTGAAAAAGCTCGCTAGGTTAATCTGTTAATCTTACTTTGCTGATCAAAATTCTATAATTTATAAGGTTTTCCCACAAAGCGACTAACATGTAACCTCAGGTGTTCCTCAAGGAAGTCATTTAGGACCGCTGCTATTCAATCTCTGTATGAATGACCTACCTCAAGTAATTTTTCACTCAATTACATTTATGTATGCTGATGACGTCAAAATCTGTTTTTATTTTTCCGATTGGTACTCGCATATTCGCTTTCAACTTGACCTTGAATAGTTAAACTTGCGAACCTTTTTTTTAACCATTCTAATGGTCACCCATTGTTTAGGACATTATGGTCTAGATCGAATTTCAGGATGAAATGACCTTGGGGTCCTTTTCGATAAGGGATTTAAAGGTAAACAGAACTAAGGGTGTTTTATTAAGCGTTGGTCAAAAAAGTTTGCCGACACGTGTGTCACTAAAACACTGTACGTCTTGAAGTCCGATTTTGGAGTATTGTTCTTGTGTGTGACGCCTTCAGTAAAAGCTGTTATTTCACTCTCGCTTACATTAGAGTACCTGCATACCTTTACCTTTACACGTTATATAATCACATGGTACATTTGTCGATACACATATGGTATAATCACATTCGGACATACGAATTCTATTTTTTCTATCCGCACAAACAATCTCGATCTCGATCTAATTAATATATTAATATAATATATTTAACACCGACTTCTTAATTTCAATAATTTCAACAGCTAGTTAAAAATCTCGCCAGATAAACAAATTTATTGGGCCAAAGAAGAAGAAGAAGAAGAAGGAAGATAGATAAAATGCAGTAGCTTCCGTCAGGATAATGTGAGAGGACGATGAAGTTGATTGCAGCTGACCAATTCGATTTGGACGTTATTTGAGCTGCAACAATAGTTGGGCTTGCTCTGCCGATAAGCTGTAGGCAACTATGTTTGTTGCCACAAACCACAAGCGCCAGAGGTGCTCATTTCTGGCATCGGTGCATATACATCCAACCCTTGGTACCTTTATTTCTATCAATTTAAGCGAATGAATATAAGCATTGACCAGTTAAACCTTTTTAACCCTTTTCATAAACAGAGCCCCGCAACGTTTTCCTAAAACTTAATTCGACTCTCAGAAGAATTAGAATTAGAATTAAGAATTAGGAACTGAGGATGTATTGAAGTTGTTATTAATGGTTGAGAACCAATAATTTCGACGATTAAGATGCAGATTTGCATACGTTATTGGTATGTATAGGGCTGTCCAAAGTGGGATCACTTTTTTTGTTTTTGAAGACGCAACAAAAACGTTTTAAAAGAGAAAACTTAAATTTCTTAAAAAGGACGTTGTTGAGCTACTGAGCTTTTTCAGTAGCGTTGTTTTTGCGAAGTATTAAAAGACGATGATTGTTCAGGTAATGTTTCACAGTTTACTGGACTTAAGCTTATATATATATGTTTTTTTATTGACAAATAGCGAAAGGTGTGGATTTTCTAGCGCAAGTTTATGATGGGTCGATTGAAGACGCGGGATCGGTTCAAGACCTTTGAAAGCGATATATTTATGCTATGAACGTATAGAACTTTTGGCAGGCAGGTCACTGTGCCAGACAGCAAACGTTTAATTACGGTGGTGATTGATTTTGAAGTATCTTCTGCTTTTTCTGATGAGCCTCCCCATACAGCGGCTGACGAAAGACGAGAAAGAGCAAAGCACCAGCAAGAGCATAAGTACAAGCAAACAAACGGTTATAAAGAGAGACATTATATTAAGAGATGCTCAACTACTCTTTGTGGTGCCATGGGCCGGCGCTTAGCCGAACAGACGTAAATTTGGAGACTTCCTTTTACTCCTTGTTTTAAGAACCAATCTAAGAATTATATGAATTAATAAAGAAAAATATATATATATATGTAGAACTATGTACTATGTATTGTGCTTCTGGTCCAACGAGCTGATGAGGTGGCTGAGAAGACCCCCAGCTGGGACTACCGGACGGGCGCAGGTTGCGGATAGTGAACGGCCTACTTCGGTAAGTAGGTCAGCTGCTATCAATCGGGCATACCAAAGAAATGCAACTCAGTTGTCGCTGCGGGAGAGTACCGAAAATAAGCAATCCCGGACAGCCAGCATGTGCGAAGCAGCAACACAGACTATGCTTCTGGAGTAGTCTTATACAAGTAGCTCACACTACCTACCTACAACCCAATCCCCACACTCATATCACATCAGTGTGACGACCAGCACCATTCCTCGTTACATTGACATTATTATTACATTACTTATTATAAGCACATATTACATATAAATTACGTATTAGAAGGGACAAGACAAGGAACAATTGGTTGCAATAAAAGAAACAACATAAACAAACAAAAAATTCAATAAGCTCGCCCAAAACCAGTGTGACCCTAGCTCACCACCACACGAGCATACTGATATAAAAAAGCTGATCGACCAACATTTAAATCTGCGCGCCAGCAGTGTGACCATGGATCAAACCGGAACGGCCGGTCACATTACAAGCTGTGCCTAACAAGGCACTATGGGAAATTTGACCAGTTTTTGTGGCAATAATTAATAACTTCCAAACTTCCTTTTTTTATAAAAAAAATCACATTTTAAAAAACTGAAATTTGTTATTTCTGGTAGCTTTTTCACAAAAAATTTTAATCATAAGATCTGAAATATAAAAGAAACACAATTTTATTGTAAATAATAGGTTTCCTTTACACCTCTTGTTAATCCTCATGGAGTTCGTTTTCGAGCACGAAAATTCGAATTGATCTTCAGCCAGCTCATCGACACTATTCTGATCCGGTGGATCTCTGCCTGAACGATGGAACTCGCTTGATAAAAGACCGATCTGAGTTGGAAGGGTCTTTTTTATGCTCCTTTCAAGGTTAATCGATGAGATAATAGTATCTGAAGTTCGTGAAATTTTCTTTTCGCCTCATTTTAAATATAAAATTTTATAAATTTTATTTCGAAACTTGGCACTTTCTTCTGCAAAATAACCCACAGGAAGAATCTTGTTTTCTTTTATATCGCTTGAATTCACTAGGATTTTCTGCACTGAACAGTCATTGACAACCAACGATATGACCTGAGCACCTTGTAGCTTCAGCTTACCGTTTGGAAAATATTAAGTTTTCAATTGCAAAATTTATCGGTTTTGCTCAGTATTTTTTTTTAAATTTTGACTTTAAAAACTCAAGAAAAGTCGAAAACAAATCGTACCCTTTGCTTTTATGTTTTTTGAGTGTAGATGCATCAATTAGGCGTCGATCAAAGCATTGTTCATAAAAATCGATTTAGAAATGTCTCAAAAAATTGGTTGACCAACCCTCCAAAAATCACATTTTACCGTTTCAAATGTTGCTGCAGTCCTAATGTTTTTGTCTAAAAGTAAAAATTGCATATTGATGCGCAGCTCGGTGCAGATAACCATGATATACATTTGAACAAGAACTGAATTTTCTACAAGATGCATTAAGTCGCATTTGGTCACGAGTGGTCACTTTTTTTGTACGCCTCTTCAAAGACACATTTTTGTCACAAATTTAGACTTGTTAAAAAATGAGTCATTAAACATAATTATGAGCGCAATTTTAACAGTTCAAACACATAAACATATATAACATACCTGTCTGAATCGAACCCATTGTAAAGAAATTACTTAAATTAATGAATTTATAACTTTTTAGCCCTTTTTACAAGACGAAAAAACAAATTTTTGCATTAACATTTGCCTATTGATAGCAAACGGCTGACTTTAAAAGCTGCTAATTTAACAGTGGTGCGCACTGTTAAATTTTTTTTTGCGTAACATTAAAGATCAATGTTATTCGGATATATGAAGTCTACAAATATATTAATTTAACTACTTTTGAAAAATGGGTTTTGAACTCCAAAAATTAAACAATCATATAAAATATAACCAAACAACAATCAATTTGTTTTTTTTTTGTTGGCTCTTCTGGTTTATTAAAGAAATCAGTAATTTTAGATTGTTTAGTGTCTTTTAAAGCTTTTTTGATACGCTCTTTAAAAGGTAAAAGTATTTTTTCCAACTCCCTTAAGTCATCTTTCGACGAGCTGATCAGAATTTATATAGCACTAAAACTATTCGATAAAACCAAAATTAGAGGTCTGTTTCGTTTGCTTTGATTCCATTTTTGCCTTTTGGCCGAAGCCAAAGGTTCAGTAAAAAAACAAAAAAATATACCATAAGAAAAAACTACAATTCCTTAACAATTTGTAACGTCTTAATTCTATTAAAAAAAATTTTTTTTGGTTCACAGCAGAAATAAATGTTGTTGCTTAGTGTTATTACATTAAACAGCTCAGGGAGAGCTTTCTATTTTACCACAAAAAATTTTGGTTTTTCTTGTGTGTCTGGTTTTCCAGCCTAATATTCCCCAAATAAACCCTCAAAATAGCCAGTGGAGCAAATTAACGTAATCCCACCTTTGTTTTCTATTTGCATTGCCCACTGCATATAAAATTGTAAACTCTTATAATTACACACTATAATAGCCTATGCAACCGTTCTTTGGTCTCTTCGACTCGTGCCTTTCTCCTTTACTTTACTATCTCTCTAGCTCTCTATATCGCTCTTTCGTTCTATCGATCTCTATTCGTAGCATCGCGTAGGGCACGGGCAATTCGGTCCGTTTGCCCTTACATGCCTTCGCAATGGTCATGATCTGGTCCAGTACTTGCATGCCTTTGCAATCTCTCGCACTTTTCTGTCGCCGCATACGCATATATTCGGTCAATTGGTGACACACGAAGCGCGGTCTATATATGTATGCATCTCGCTTCATATTTCTTTTGCCGTCGCTATCGTTCTCTTCAGCTATGCTGTTCTCTCGCATTCTTTCTCTCTATCTACCGCTCGTACTCGGCTCAGCAGCAGCCCGAGCTTCTATCGCTTTTTTTGTTCTCTCTCTCGCTTGCATTAGGGCACGGGCAATTCGGCCCGCCTGCCCTCGTTAGTCTGTTATTGATCTTCATAACCTTCGTATCCATCGCATCACTTTATTATATCGGTCATACTGACGCCTAATTTACCTTAAAAATACGAAATAAATTGTACATCATTACCCATTGAAACGCTAGACTTTTTTTTTAATAATAATTGAGTTTCAACGGCTTTTAAAAACGCTTAATAGCCAAACATTGTGCTTACATTGGGCCATCAGCCATTCGGGTGATACAGGGGGACTAACAGATGAAGGGCCGTCTCGCCATAGCTGGACCCCTGGAATAGGGGTAGCAGCGTTGCGGCGTTTCCGATGCGGCCTTGCTCCTGGTTTCTAGGATGCGGGGGATCACGAGCGACCCGTAACCCGCCGTAACTGTATACACTAGTGGAAGTGAGACTATACTCTCCTTGTGAGGGCGGCTGGAAACAGGTCCTGGTACGGTCAAGTCTCTGCCACGGATGCAGGCTAATTGTAAGTAGTCGGGCGGAGAGAAGAAAACTCTCGTAGTGAAATTACCATAATCCAGGGCGAAACAGGATATGCTAGTGGATGCGTGGTCGAGCGGGAGCTCGGAGCTGTATTTGCGAACTCTGGATACCTGCCGACCTTCAGTTTAAATATGCTTCCCGGGGCAAGCGGGCTATGCCTCGGCTGACTATCTCCTTCCCGCCTACTCGTAGGAACTATATGCCTAAACAAAATATCAAAACAACAAAGGAGCTCGGTACTCCTCCTTAAGCACCGGAGGGAAAAGCCTACATCAAAAGCTCTACATCAACGCCTGGGAAACCAGGTTCAGGGTGCAGCCAAGGCCCCGACCAAGTGTCAGCACTCAGCGGATGATCCCGCTCAACAGCCAGGCCATGCCCTGCAAGCCAAGCGGGCGAAAAACCATCCTGCGAACAGATCGTTTGCGGAAGTGTAGAGGGGCAAGACCCTAATTGGCGTCCTGGATAGGGGCGCCAAGGACGGTAATGTCCCTCAGGGCTAATGGCATCTGGTCGATGCAGAGGTCCATGACAGATTTCTGAAGGAGCTCGCGGAGAATGGCGGGCCACCGCCTAAATGTGAGGACGCCGGGTGGCATCAAGGCACGATGAAAGTCATCGCCTGCCAAGATGCTCGCTCGGTGGCCCTCTACCCAGGGGCCAAACTGGGGGCCGTCAAATGGGAAGACATTTCCAGCAGACCGAGGGCCAGATCGTGGGTTTCGGTGAAGCCTGCAGAGCCTGAGAAGATCCTGAAGGTTCTGCAGGTCTGCAACCCTCACCTTCCTACAGCCGATTGGAAGGTTGCCAAGGTGGAAGAGGTTACTGAACAGAGGCGCCAGAAAATCTTCGTCCTCGATGAGGAGTCTCTTGTGCTCCTGAAAAAGTCGGACGGAGTAGTGGACTATGGCTACCGGAAGGTGACATTAGGCCCCTACAAATCCGACTCTTAGGGCATGCAAGCAGAGATCCAGCCAGATCTCGAGCAGTCATAGGGCCCAAAAGCGGAAAGCCAAACAGCGGCGTCGGACGCAGCTTCGGAGATGTCGGACGACATCTTGGACCGCTACGAGTCGCATGCAAGTGACGTAGCCAGGTGTCTTGGACACATCAATGTTGTAGAGGAACGGAGTCCAACGAGAGCGATGCGGACGACACATGGTGGAGGTGAGTCTCATGAATGTCCCTGACACTCCTGCAGATAAACCTCCATCATTGTAGGGCAGCATGCGCTGCCCTACTGCTCCACCTAGCCAAGGGTGGAGCCGACTTAGTCCTGGTCGGCTCCTAAAAGCCCTGGATCCTCGGAAAGAGGGTCTCCGGTCTGAGAACTCAAGACTATAAGGTATAAGTAGCTGACACCACAGATAAAACCCGTACCCGTACCTTTCAGCAACGAAGACCACACAGCCTCGAAGGCCAGGAGAGCTCACTGAGGATGTGCTCACACCACAGTCAGTGGGAAAGCACTGACACCAATGAACGGGGTGAGTCCCTTTTCAGCTCTATACTGACCACTCAGATGGTCATATTAAACCGGGGGAACGATCCCACATTTATTATTAAAAATCGCGAGGAGGTCCTGGACCTTACACTTGCCTCTCACACGATATAGAATAAGATAGTACCCTGGAGGGTCCTTGAAGAACACTCCTTCTCGGACCACAGGTACGTGGAAACTGTTTTCTCATTCTCCATACCGAGCCCAGTCCACAGACCAAACTAGAGCGCAGCCCCTTCTGTTGCCTCAAGATCCATTAAAAAAAAGGAGAAGAAGAGTATACCTTGTTTGCGAGTCGCTCCGTCTTTTCAACGTTAATTATTGGCCCCTTCTGTTGCCTCAAGATCCATTAAAAAAAAGGAGAAGAAGAGTATACCTTGTTTGCGAGTCGCTCCGTCTTTTCAACGTTAATTATTGGTTTAAACCTGCAAATATATATTTATCTGCGTGTTAACACATAGTTCCGCAGCATAAAATCAATCAAAAATATGAAAATAACACAAACGACAACTCAAACTACATTTAATTACAAATAATAGCCAAAACCAAAGCATAAGAAAAAAAAAAAAACAACAACAAAACACTGTCAAATCACTGCACACACATCTAAGCACTGTAACAAAGCATAAGTGAGAAGTCGCCGAAAAACACGCACAAAGAAGAAGTGGAAACACAAAACAAAAACAATGTCTTCTTCTACTGCACCACCAACTAAACGCACTCGAAATAATGCTGGAGCTGCTGAAGGTTCGCTTCCAGGAGCAGACGGACCAAATTGCGTCCCGCATCCGATAAGCAGAGCAGCGCATCCTCAGCAGCCTTATGGAGCGCTTGAACTCGATCGCTTGTGAGGTGAAGCAGATGGGTGCCCGAGTTATAAACTTGGATCAGGACGTGGTAGATCTTAGATCTCAGAGAGACCAACTGGGTGAACGGGTCGAGCTGCTAGACAGGGAGGTTACGGAATTGCGTGCACTGGGGGAGAGAGTGGGAGGCATAGAGGCGAGACAGACGACCGAACGCATGGCAGCTAGCGCGAGTGAACTGCGATTGCACGGTGTTCCCTACGTTGACGGAGAAAATCTAAGAGCGATCTTCAACAAGCTCTGCTTTAATCTCCAGCTGACCCCACCACCAAGAATCCGGGATGTTTTCAGGGCCCGCAAAACACGAAGTAGTAACGTGTATCCCGTTATAATAATAAAATTAGAAAGCGTCCGAGAGAAGATCAATCTTCTCAGGAAAATTAGATCATACTGGCGTGAGAGCAAGAGACAACTGAGCTTGCAGTTAGTAGGTTTTGACTCTGAAGCTGCAATTTATGTCAACGAGCAGATTTTAAGAGAGCATTACCTCATTTTCAAAGAGGCCATGAGAATGAAGAAGCACCGAATTCTCTGTGCAGTGTTCACGCGGCGCGGCCTTGTGCACGTGCGCTGTAATGAGAGAGAGGGCGTTCAATGCATTGAACGCATGGAGGAGCTTTTGCTTCTAGCACCAGCTAGCGTACACGCTGAGCCTCTCTACGTTTCATCCACTGCATCTCCCACTGCAACTTTGGCTGGATCAAACGACGCAGTAGGCATCTTAAATAATTTTCGCTCTTAATCAATTACTCTTATATTTAATAGTTAGGTTATTTATATCATTATCATTTATATCACATAAATTTAATATATTGTTCATCAGATGTTGAGATTGCGCCCCTTATAATTTCTTATTTAAAAAATGAATGGTGATATAGGTGATATAACCGGTTGCATTCTTAAAATAATTAGATAATTAAATAATTAAAATAATTAGCAAACACCGAAATGGTATCAAAGTGTTCCACATAAATGCACAAAGTTTACTAAGGAAGATTAGATTAGATTACTTTTTACCAATTCAAATGTAGATATTATATGTGTGTCTGAGACGTGGTTTATACCTGAGATTTGTGACCTGTCAATTATGTGTGACGGTTATGTTATTTTTCATTCTGATCGTATTGGACATGCAGGTGGTGTTGCTATATATGTTAATACTAGATTAAAATGTAATGTTAAATGTAAACAACCAAGTGAATGTCCCATTGAATATCTACTTTTTGAAATAGAGCAAAGTAAATAAGAAAATTGTACTTGGCTGTATATATAGACCCAATAGGACAACTGACTAAGTATGAGCCATTAATTAATACTATCTCGGACATTTCAGTAACATACATTATTCTGGCCGGCGATTTCAAAAGCAATATATTGAAATAGAGTCGTCTTTTGGATAGCTTTGCTTCTCTGGGGTTGTGCGACGTTAATGTAACCATGCCTACACACTTCAGCAATACCTGTGATACACTTCTTGACATTTTTTTCATAAATCACTATAATAAGACCTTACTCTATGACCAGGTATCAGTACCAGACTTTTCTAAACATGACCTTATTTTGCTGACATATGACTTGACTTTAGATTAAAAAACTGATTCCTTTACGTATAGAAACTATAAGAATGTTGAGTTAGTTCCTCTAAAAACCAAAGTAACCAAGTTAAGACAAAAACCATGGTTCAGCAGATATACATATAAAAAATCGAATGCGTCAGAGAGATAATGCTTACCTTAAATGGAAGCGTTATAAAACAGATAAATTTCGTTTAACATACAATCGATTAAGAGAAACAGTTATGAAGGGTATAAGATCCGCTAAGTGTGACTTCTATAAATCTAAATTTCAGAAATGTTCCACTATTAAACAAAGGTGGACTGAAATGTACAATTTGGGAATAGGGAAATGTAAACAGAAGACTGAGCACGATGTAAATGTCGAAAAACTTAACAGAAGGTTTTCGATGACTTTCGATGTACCTGAAGCTACAAGCAACATGTACCTGAATGAAACCCCACTCTGTAATAATAGTTTTGGCTTTGTGTGCGACAATCAATGTGATGTCCTTGCGTGTATACTTAAGGTGAAGTCCAATGCCACATAAAAATGACTTCAGACCCATTTCAATACTTCCATTTCTCTCAAAAGTTCTTGAAAATCGTATGTCTTCACAGACTGAACACTTTTTGACAAAAACGAAGTTGTATAAGTGCTATAACTTTTATTGTGGAAGATATACGACAGAAACTTACTTTCTAAACACTTCTTGACCATAATAAGGCATTTGTCTCCGTAAACCATACTCTGCAATAAATTGACGAACTTATTCAATTTCTAAGACAATGCAGTCAACTTTGTTAAGTCTTATCTTACAAATCGATTGCAGACAGTAGTCTCAGGTACGAATGTTTCCGCTTTTATGAAACTTACGTGGGGAGTCCTTCAGGGATCTGTGTTTGGCCCTTTATTGTTTACAGTTAAGGATCTACCTACTGTCTTGTCCGAATGTGAAGTACATCTACATATATGCTTATGACGTCCAAATTTATGTTAGCAGTCCCGTTAACGAAATAAATGCTTGTGTCAGTACGTGTAACAAAATTCTTTCTATAATAGACAAATGGCCAAAAGAAAAAGGAAATAAATCCTAAAAAATCAATATGTTTGGTAAAGGCCTGTTTCCAGCACCGCGGAAAATTGCTGCAAGGAATTTGCTAGTTATTCCGTGAGGGTGGGGAACATACCTAAAACAGGGTTGATGAATCAGCTGTGTTTTGTAAACAGAGCCAACTGTAAAATTCTGCTAAAATTAAGAAAGGAAAAAAATGCACTCTGATGAGGAAATGATTGTGTTGGTGGCGGCATATATTGTTGCAAAACAAAAAAGAATAATTTTTATCTCTCTTTTTGGTATTGCGGACAGTTTTTGCCTACATCTTGCACCATTCACTTCAGGAAGAATTGTAAAGTATATATTCCTGAGCTGGGTATCAGCTGTTCTCTCAGTCTATAGGCAAATATCGATATAAATCTGTGGATTCCGCTCGTGTTCCTGGATACACACACCAGTAATACGCAAACGAAACATTCCTGTCACACTTTTTATACCCGTACTCAAAAAAGAGTTAAGGGGTATATTAGATTTGTGGTAAAAGTGGATGTGTGTAACGCAGAGAAGGAAACGTTTCCGACCCCATAAAGTATATATATTCTTGATCAGCTCCAATAGCCGAGTCGATAGAGCCATGTCTGTCCGTCTGACCGTCTGTCCGTCTTGTTTGAAGCCTGGATCTGAGATACTTTAAGAGCTAGGGCAATCAAATTTGGTTTCCAGACTCATGTGATATCACACTACTATAAATGTACTTTAGAAATTTCGCCCGCCCCTTCCGCCACCTCAACGGACGAAAATCTGTGGCAGGCACAATTTTAAAGATACGATAAAACTAAAAACGCAGTATCGTAGAGAATGCCCATATTTACCAGATAGCCGAATCTGAATGAGATCGGATCATAATTATAGCCAGAATGAAGAAATTAATTTTTAGTTGATTCCCCAGCCACCACCTGACGACGATCATGCTACTCATTCTCTTTCTCGCTCGCACACTCTGCCGCGTTCAGTGCGCGAGAAACCCCCAGCGGAGGAGATGTAGAATATAAATGGTACATCTATAATCTACATGTTAGATGTAAAATATACATTGTAGATGTAGATAACAGATGTAGCAAAAAAATATAATATGTAAAATTTTTTTTTTTATTCTAAAGTTCTAAAAAATCATGCTCCAAAATGTAAATACTGACTGAGTACGGGTATAAGTAGAGTCGCGTCCCCAGAATCGACTCGCACGTTCCTTCTCGTCTGTTATGAAATGTTGTTTTCAGTCAATTCTAAGGATGTACAAACTTTTTGTTGGTGTTATGGTGCTACTAGTTTTTAAACATAAGTGATACGTTTGGTTTTCTAATGCTTGTTAACATTTTTTTTTTAAATTAAAGTTTTGTGGCGGTCTTCCTTTTTCATTCGAACAAGATTCTCTTATGAGATTCCACACATACTCTCATTCCAAATTTCTCATACACGAAAAAATAGAGGTCACAGGATATAATTTTTTTTTCGACTTTTCCTGAGTTTTTAAAGGCAAAATTTCGTAAAATATACCGCACAAAAATCTTAATTTTTGCATTTCAATGCTATATTTTTGCCAGACGGTAAGCTGAGATCACAAACTGTTTGAGCTTAGCTTCTAGCTGTTTTAATTATGTTTTAAAATAGCAGAGTTTTTTTCAACCAGACGTAAGATACTTGAGTTATATGAAAAAAGAAAGCGCTACCTCTGAAAAAATCTTTAAAAAAATGCCAGACTTCAAAAATTCTTTAAAAAAAGTTCTGCCATAGAAAAAAAACCATAATTCTTTAACAAAATTTAAAGTCTCTGGCTTGCCCTAAAAAAACAACTGGGCAAAGTACAGCAAAATGCCTGTCTATGCATCAGTGGAGCTATCCGCACCAACTCAAATTATGTGCTAAATGGCCTGACCTGGTGGAAAAGGAGCAAGCAGAAACAGTACAAATGCGCTTGAGAGACATAGACCAATGGGCATTACAGCACATCGGTCTTTCATCTTTTCTGATGAACAACAATATTGTCCCTACAAAAACGGACTGATGTGTTCCAAGGAAGTACGCAGATGCCCCCTCATGGAAATAATCATCCCACACAGAAACGACTGGCTCGATGGGTCCCCCCAGGCCCCTTTCGGTCACTAAAAATCTGCACAGAGGATTTGAAGTTGGACAACAAGGTCGGATAAGGAATCTAATCCTAACAGCTAAACATAAGGCACTGCCTCAGGCTCCTACATTACTGAAGCCACATAATGCCATGATGTCGCATAACTTTGCGGACATGGCCGAACATAAAAAATATGCTCGTCAGAAAAAAGTTCAGCGCAGTCATACGTTGCCTCACAGGACACTGTCTAGTAAGCACCCATTCAAACAGGCTGGATGTACCCTACAATGATTTTTGACGTAGCTGCAGAGATGAGGAAGAGGAGGAAAAAAAATACGGAACACCTGTTCTGCTCCTGTCCAGCTTTCAGCAAAGAATTTACGTTCACCTTTCAGAAAGGACATTTTGGAAATTTTAGACCTCGTCGTTGTCAGATCGCAATTGGCTATAAACGCCAAAAAACTTTTTGTCTCTTGTTTTCAGTCCGGAATATATTATGTCTTATAAGACATGTCTTATTTTCTTATTCGCTGTGGAATTTATTTGTGACTGAATATGAAGAGTAAAAAGATGTCCGTCAAAGGCAGACGGAATAAAAATCAAAAAAGGAGACGAGAGAACGCCTCTTCATTGCGACTCATACATACATGTTTACTTATGCTAGATAATGCATAGCAGAAAGAAAAAAAATAGAGAAGACACAGTGCGTTGTTTAAGTTTACATATTCAACACTCCTTCTCAACGCATTATGTTTGACTTTACAAATATCATTTCAAATTACAATCAGCATAATCCCATTAATTTTATACATTTCTCGTGCTTAACTTTAGAAAAATTTTTGGTTAATACATCAGATATCATTTCTTCAGTGGGAACATATTCTATTTCAATTACATTTTTCTTAAACATTTCCCTATCATGATGATACTTAATATCTATATGTTTGCTTCGTGCGTGGAAGGTCGCATTCTTAACAAGATGTTGAGCGCTCTGATTATCGCTGAAGATCTTCACTGGACGGAGCTTTCCAACGCCAGCACCCAATTCATCAACCAGCTTGATAATGTAGGCCGCTTCTTTAGACGCCATTGATAGTGCAATGTATTCAGCCTCCGTACTGCTAAGGGAAACCACACTCTGCTTCTTGGATTCGAATGAAAATGCAGCTCCTGCAGCAAAGAAGGCCCAACCGCTGTATGATTTGCGGTCCGTGTTATCGCTGGCCCAATCGGCGTCTACATAGCAATGTATTGCACGACCAGTACGATGGTAATGCAACTGCCGATCAGCCGTGCCTTTTAGATATCGAAGCACACGTTTGGCCGCGACTTCATGTTCAGTGTGGGGATCAGCATTCTGTTGCGCTAATTTCGATACAGAATGGAGAATATCGGGACGCGTGGTGATAGCCAGATACATCAAAAAAACACAATAGGCCACCTGATTCACACGTACGCAGCTCGGATTGTCGCATTTTACTTGATGTCCTGCCTCTAGTGGTGTAACATTTGGCTTGCAGCACTGCATAAACCCTCACGCTTCCGGTCTCGCCATCTCTCTCCACTTCCATGCGTAGGAAATACTTTAGTTGGCCGCCATCGATCACTTTAAACTCGTCAGCAATGGCAGTCTTGAAGCTTTCGAGATATCCTCTGTCGGACCTGGCTATTAGAAGATCATCTACGTATACAACAATAATACAAATATTAGTAGAAACTTTTCTAGAATACAAACACGGCTCGCTTGCACATGGTAGAAATCCAAGCTTGATGACTGTAGAATTGAGTTTCTCGTTCCATTCCCTGCCGCTCTGCTTTAGACCATA
Source organism: Drosophila tristis (assembly GCA_018150885.1). Taxonomy (NCBI): domain Eukaryota; kingdom Metazoa; phylum Arthropoda; class Insecta; order Diptera; family Drosophilidae; genus Drosophila; species Drosophila tristis. The sequence goes on along the minus strand of JAECWT010000198.1, from coordinate 193,123 downwards.
CAACGATTAGTGCAACTTTTGCACACGTTCAGGATATTGATGATCAATGAATGCCTCCGGCTGACGCATGTAGATGACATCATGTAACTCGCTATTAAGATACGCTGACGAAACGTCCATTTGGTGCATATACAACCCGTGTTCTGCAGCCAATGCCATGACCAGCCTGATCGTTGAGTATCTGGCAACAGGTGAAAAAGTCTCGGTGAAGTTTACTCCATATCGCTGAGCACAACCCTTGGCAACAAGTCGGGCTTTGAAGCGCTCGACATTGCCATCCTTGTCACGCTTCAGTGCGTACACCCACATACATCCGATAGGTTTTTCACCCTTTGGTAGATCGACTAGAGACCAAGTCTTATTTTTGAGAAGATTGTTAATTTCCGTTTTCATTGAAGCACGCCAGTCCGCTGCATGATTACTCGTCAATGCCTCATTTGCATTAGCAGGGACACTAATAGCTTCAGCCGATATGGTGTTCAGCATGTGATATTCCTTCGCTGGGCGTCCAGGCCGACCCGTATAAACCTTTTTCGGTCTCCCGCGACCCCTTCGTGCTCCTTCTGAAATCGGCTGTCCGACGACCGACTGTCTGTCATCATCAACTCGATCGGAACCTTCTGGCTCCACTGTGTTTCGCATATCGTCCATTTCAACTAAGGATTCATCCTCACTAGCCACGTCCAGGGCCTCTTCGTCCGGAATAGAATGCTTCTGGAACTCTACAAGCTGCGGCTGCACATATTCAGCAGCACTCGACGAAGGCATGCGATTCCTATACAGTGAGCTCTCGATAAAAATTACATCTCGTGCCTCAATCACTTTCTGTTTTTCGGGATTAAACAGCCTATATGCCTTTGCTGTTTCAGAATAACCGACCAAATAATGCTCTTCGCCTTTTGGCGAAAATTTCTTATGTTGAGTTTTATTCAACACAATTGCCTTCGTACCAAAGATCCGCAAATGGCCGACACAGGGCTTCCTTCCTGTCCACACTTCAAACGGTGTCATGCCAGGTAGAGTTGAAGATTCTGCACGGTTACGCAAATATGCAGCAGTTTTGATTGCTTCTGCCCAGAATCGCTCGTCCAATCCTGCATGAAAGAGCATGCTGCGGGCCATTTCTACCAATGTACGATTGGCTCGTTCCGCGATACCATTCTGTTGGGGGGTATGAGGCACAGTTAATTGTCTTTTTACCCCGTTGTCAACCAGATATGACTCAAGCGCGTCACTCAAGTATTCGCGACCGTTATCGCTTCTCAAGAGTACCAACTTCTTTCCCGATTGATTTTCCGCGAATGATTTAAATTGTTTGAACTTGACTAAGATTTCGTTCTTGTCTTCAGAAAATCAACAAACACATAGCGCGATTTGTCATCGATGAATGTTACGAAGTACCGAGCTCCGCCTAAGGAATTTTTTTTCGCAAATGTCAGTATGCACCAATCCAAGAACATTGTTTGCACGGCTTGCACTAGCTTTTAGGAATTGCTTTACACAAATTTTGCATTTTGCACAGGTTTGCACACCTGGCCGTTCATGTCATTTAATAGACTAGTTTTAATACCGTTAACCATTTTTTCACACATCATCTCTTTTAGGCTTGCATAGTTTAAATGTCCGAAACGATCGTGCCACACGTTTACTGGGTTTGTTTGTACATTTAAGCATTTGTTTTCTTGATTTTGGAACAAGAACAAATCGTGCTGCTTTTTTGCAACCATTGTGGCGACGCCTTTATTGTTTTTCACACGCGCTTCTGTTTTTGCGAATTTAACAGAGAAACCATTTTCGATGGCCTTAGACACCGACATAAAATTGCATTGCAATTCCTTCACATACAAAACGTCGACAAGTTTTGTGGTTATTTTCCCAAATCAAATTCACAGTGCCGCTCCCTTCAGCTTCTATGTAGCTTTAGCTACAGCAATTCACTCTTTGTGCTCTTTTAGTTCCGAAAAACGAGATCGCTCACAACACAAGTGAGCCGTGGCACCACTATCGACACACCCATACTCTTCGGAAAGAGAGTTTTAGACGCACACGCAAAAACGAAATACGATTTCTCTTTTTCGGTTTGTTTTCTTGATTGTTCTTTGATCTACACTTTGACGCCTTGTGTCCGCGACGACCAACACCCGAAACGAACGCTCGTTGTTCACTTTTCTCTGCGTATTCTTTATTTGCCTTACGCCTATCTCCTTCTTCATAAAGCTTTACTTTGAGAGAGTTCAAATTTGGCAGACAATCACGTGACTCCATTGCTACAAAAAAATGTTCGTAGGCCTCGGGCAGGCTCGATAGCAACAGAATAGACAAAATTTCTTCAGGAACTGTTAAGTCAATTTCTTTCAGTTTTTCCACGATCGCACAAAAATTATTTACGTGGTTCACTACCGATTCATTTTCGCTCATTTTTACGAACAACAACTGCTTTAACAGGCTTATGCGACGCGCGGGGCCGGATGGCGAATGGATACCCGCTAAAACTTTCCATGCTTCTTTTGCAGATGTACAGTTCTTCACATAGTTTATCTGGGATGGCTTGATACACAGCATAATACTCGCAAGAGCCTTCTCGTCTTTTAAATCAAACTGTGCCTTCTGCGCATCATTATCTTCTTAATTTTTCACTTCTCGACCGCACACTACTGACCACAACTCAGAGTGTATTAGCACGCTTTTCATTTGGATTACCCACGCACTATAATTCTCATTGTCGAGCTTATCGATTGAATGGAAAGACGAACCCATTTTCGCAATCGATCGAGTCACAATTTCAGAAAGTCAGAAAAATCACTTTCAACCGCCGCAGACAGAAATTCTGGGCCCATAACCTATTTGCTTTGGTATTTATTTGTGACTGAATATGAAGACAGACGGAATACAAATCAAAATGGGAGACGAGAGAACGCCGCTTCATTGCGACACATACATACATATTTACTTATGCTGGATAATGCATAACAGAAAGAAAAAAAATAGAGAAGACACAGTGCGTTGTTTAAGTTTACATATTCAACATTTCTAAATAATTCTTTAAAAATTTTAAAGCCACCAATCTATCAGAAAAAGTTGGTTTGATTCGAAGCGGAAAAAAAAAGTTCAGTATTGTCGAGTAGTGTAATTCCCCAATAAGGAGAGAATGGCAAGATTGAGAGATTAAATATGTTGGAAATACGCGATATTATATAATACTAGAATATATTTGAGTGCATACCTATCAGGGGTGCCACAGAAATCACTTCCGCTGGAAAATCACCTCAATTCCATTCCGCCGTGCCACATACTGATTTTTCAGCGGAATCAAAATCGCTCACAATTTACCAGCGATTTGGAGCGACACCCACAAAACACACCTAAAATGATTGGAATCTTTCTTTCCCATAAAGGTTGTTTAATTGGTGATTACCCCTCATCCAATTTAACATTATACATGTTAAGTTAATAAAATAAGCATTTTAGTAAATTACTATTCAATCCGCTGACAGAATTTTCACTTAACGATTCCGCTCCCAATCCGCTGCAGACCGAGGTGGCCACCTAGAGCGATTTGGACTTTCGAAGTTAATACAGTAATGACACCTTTTTTAAGCCGAATTCGGAGCAATATATTTAATATTAATTATATTGAAAGCATTCTGTTATTCTTTAATTAAGCATTACAAAAAATAGCCCATTGCAGTAAAACTTCCTTTACGTCAAACGTGTGCATACTTTTCGTGCATTTGTCATTTGTAAGTCTACCAGGTGGCATCGCTTCAAAATGTCAAAACAGAACTAACAAACAATTTCTACACATTATTGCCATTGCAAAAACTGTCAATTGTAATGAACGAAATTAGCAGTAGTTTGAGAAGACAATCACAAAAACCACATATGTATCGTATGAACGCGAAAACATGTCCGATGCGCATCTGAGAAGCCTTCGCTGCAAGGTTTGTATTCTAATATGTTGCCTCCGTAGTTCTTCGATGGCCAACAGTCTCGGTAAAAGCATTTTAAAAAAGTATACAGTAAAATTCAGATGTCTGTTTTTTTTGAACAGCTGATTGCTGCCATTCACGGAGCTTTGCCAGACAACGGCTAGAGTTGCCGAGTACAGTGTTTTGTTTGACTCGCCCGATATGGGATGTTTTTTTGCTTTGAAATTATAAAAGTACAGCTTTGAAAAATCAATTATTTTATGTCATAAAAGAAAAAAATAAAAACCAATTGTTTTAATATGATAAAATCAATAAAACTGCAAAACGAACCCTATTCGAATTGAATCTTGAAAGGTGTCAACCCTAGCCTTAGTTCGAATTTGGTTTGTGATAATGCTAAGAAAAATGAAATCGCTCGGAATTCTGTGGCACGGCGGAAATTTTTAAGCGGAAATCCTCTGCGCGGTTTTCAATTTCAGAAGTGATTTCTGTGGCACCTCTGTATAATTCGAATGTACTGCTTGCATTTTGGATCCGTGGATTAAAATGCTGATCAAATGTTTAAAATACAAAGGTTGTAAGATATTAAGCTTTTTTATTAGCTGTTAAAATTTTAAATAAAATGGCGAGAGGTTTCGATTTAATTATATAAAATGAATTGGCGCCGGCCCCACAATTTAGGGGCGGCCCTTTAATTCGAAACTATTAAATTAACATTAGTTAAAATAAAGACTCTAAGGGCCGGTTTCTCGACTTCCGGCAACGGTACCATTTAGTTGTCGTTAGTAGAAAGTTAGCCAGCAGATAAAATAAATAATTCGGTTTTTCGAAGGCCGGCTAACAAATAACAGCTCACAAATGTTCTGTTGAGCGCCAAATATGATGTAGTGCGCACAAGACAGGATTGCTTTGATTCAGTAGTCAACACGACAATTACGCTGTGGCCCAAAATGACTTTTTATACCCGTACTCAAAAAAGAGTTAAGGGGTATATTAGATTTGTGGTAAAAGTAGATGTGTGTAATGCAGAGAAGGAAAATTTTCCGACCCCATAAAGTATATATATTCTTGATCAGCATCAATAGCCGAGTCGATATAGCCACATATAGTCTGTCCGTCCGTCTGTCCGTCTCGATGAACGCCTGGATCTCAGAGACTATAAAAGCTAGGGCAACCAAATTTGGTTTCAAGACTCATGTGATATCACACTGCTTCAAGTGTGTTTCAAAATTTCGCACCGCCCCCTTCCGCCATCACAAAGAACAAAAAGCTGTGGCAGGCACAATTTTAAAGATACGATAAAACTAAAAACGCAGTATCGTAGAGCCCATATCTACCAGAGTGCCGAATCTGAATCAGATTGACGAAATTAATTTTCAGTTGCTTCCCCCGCCCCCTCCTTAAAGAGAAACGCTACTCAATCTCTTTCTCGCTCTCACACTCTGCCGCGTTCAGTGCGCGAGCATCCCCTAGCGGATGAGATGCAGAATCTAAATGGTACATCTATAATCTACATGTTAGATGTAAAATATACATTGTAGATGCAGATAACAGATGTAGCAAAAAAATGTAATATGTAAAACTTTTTTTAAATTCTAAAATTCTAAAAATCATATGCTCAAAATTTATATACTGAGTGCGGGTATAAGTAGAGTCGCGTCCCCAGAAGCGACTCACACGTTCCTTCTCGTTCTCATAGATTTCGGGGTCTAAAATTTTTTAACAAACTATCAGGGGTGCCACAGAAATCACTAGTGAAATTGGAAACCGCGCAGAGGATTTCAAAGCTTGCTCTTCGTTATCTACAACTATACGCTGCTTATCACTGCAGAACGAAGCTTCGAATCGAATCGGCAATAAAAAAGAGCAAGTAAGACCACTTGCAATTTGGATAGCATTAAAGAACATATGTACATTTGAATTCTACGTCTGCGCCGTCTTCTTATTTATTCGAAATAATTGTTCGGCCGATCGGGGATAAAAGCATTATCCCCACACATGACGAGTGATAAAATCGTGCAAAAAACTTTTCCAGGTGGAGGAGCATGTCCTAGTCGATCTCGTAGAGAGTAAAAAAAAACATATTAGAGAATAAGAAGACTAATGAAATTAAATGAAAAAAGAAAAAGGACTCGTGGAATCGGCATTCCGCAAAACTGGAATACTGGAAAACTGGAGCACTCAGGGACAAAAACGACAACTTACAAAAAATAATTCAACGTAAATTTGCTGACAAGAAGCGAAGAAGCTATCGCAAAATATTCCGTTCTTTCCTTAAAAACCCTTTCACTATTAATGTTGACTTCATCTTCAAACTCGAGTTCCCTCTCCAATTTATACAAAACTTTACCGCGCCGTGGGGTCGCGGTCAGAGTCGAAGCGTTGGTGAAAGGGGAATTGAAGCCCCGCGAGTTCTATATTCATAAGCTCCCAATCTAACAGAAAGTCGGTTTGGTTCGAAGCGGAAAGTAAGTTCAGTTTGTTTCGATAATATATATACTTTATGAGGTCAAAAACATTTCCTACTTTGCGTTACACACATCTACTTTAACCACAACTCTAATAAAACCCTAAAGTCCGCCATGTCTCTTTAAGCCATTGAAGAATTTGGTGTAAGACAATTGTAAGGCTGTGCAATGCAATTGCATTGCACAGCCTTACTTACAGTATTTACAATACAAAATATGCAACTGATTTTCTTGACACAATCAATTAGTCACTTACCTGCTGAAAATCCAACGAGGTGGTTCTCCTCGGACGACAGTGGTATAGTCTTTTTTATTTTATTTCTAAATGGAAAATTTTATTTTATATGTATTGAACCTACACATCCAAAAACAACTTGTTGTGCTTCTCTTGGGAGGGTATTACGTATAACGCACAGACAAAATCATTGAGTACATAGTACATACTGTAAGGAACCTATTTCAGGCTGGGGTAAACTCAGTCTGTCCAGGGTCGGCTTCAAAAAATTTGTAGTTGTTGTGGGGACTTTAGGCGAGGGGCGAGGCCAGACGAGGCAATGCCGTAGCCGCGCTGTGTTTGGTGTGAGTCACCAATGTCTGCCCGGTGCGCCAGGATGGATCCTGGTGGATCGGGACTTTGGACGGTGGCTGCTCCCGCTACCTGAAGCGTGTGCTTGAGGATAGGGGACAGGCGTGGCTTGGAAACGAGGTGGTTGGGTCAGCGCGTCGTCGCGAAGCCACCGCAGGCTCGGGAGGATCGGGTAGAGGCGAGGCTGAGCAGTGCGTTGTCGCAAAGACTCAGAAGAATAAGGAAAGGGCGAGACAGAGCAGTGCGTTGTCGCAAAGGCTCAGAAGGATCAGAAAAAGGGCGAGGCAGAGCAGTGCGTTGTCGCAAAGGCTCAGAAGGACCAGGAAAAGGGGAGGCAGAGCAGTGCGTTGTCGCAAAGGCTCAGCAGGATCAGGAAAAGGCGAGGCAGAGCAGTGCGTTGTCGCAAAGGCTCAGAAGGATCAGGAAAAGGCGAGGCAGAGCAGTGCGTTGTCGCAAAGGCTCAGAAGGATCAGGAAAAGGCGAAGCAGAGCAGTTAAATCTTGAATAAAATGACTCGAGAGGCGTGGGCGTTAATTCCAAAACAATGTGTTTATTCGAGTTATATTCGCTAATATAGGCCCTGGCTGCACCATGTGGTTGTTACTTAAAACTTACGTATGACCAATATAAGCGAAACGAAGCGGGCTGAATTAGGTATGCGCGTAGCCATGGGCACGTTCTGCGTTCGCGGCGTAAGGGAGTAAGGTGTGGCGAGGTTATGTCGGAGTGTACCGGTGCGTAGCTAGGAGTTTGTCGCTTAGAAAAATGTGCTTCCGCGTGGCTTCGAGGTTCGTCGCTAAGTGATCGGCTGCACAAATCTCTGCCTGCATCGAGCCCCGTTATTTCCTCTTCTTTCTTTTCGATAGCTTCTCCTGTTCTTTCCATCGATAGTTGTAGATGTTGCCACCTCGTCCACCATCGGTAATATTTTGGTATTAAAATAGTCTAATAGTATTATTTGTTTACTTTTAGTTACTTATAAGTTATAACTAATTATTAATAAAAAAATGAAAGATGTGATTTGACTATGGCCTTCAGCGGCGGGTAGCGTTGTGGGTAGGGGCATAATGGAAAAAACCAAGATAAAGATTAAACTACTGCCTCCAGTGGCAGTTCCATGGCCTGTATTTGGTCGCATGGGGTGTAGTTAGGAAGGTGAGGTCTGTAAAGACTTCTAGGTCTTTACACCCCCCCTCTGCGGGATTCTCCGATCGATTGTTGTGTCTGCCTGGTGTGACCACGAGTCCTGGGGCGTTTCTGCCTTGTGTGACCACGAGTCCTGGGGCGTTTCTGCTTTGTGTGACCACGAGTCCTGGGGCGTTTCTGCCTTGTGTGACCACGAGTCCTGGGGCGTTTCTGCCTGCTGTGACCACGAGTCCTGGGGCTCTTTTGCCGGTGGTGAAGTCAGCTTGATCCTACGAAACCGGATATTGAGGGATTGCCGGGTGAGGTTGGCATCCCACTCTTTGTCAACCTCCCATTTCTCATCAGATCTTGTGAGACTCGGGGTGGAGTAGGTTCGCCGGAACTGAGGGCCATCGTCGTCCTCCAGTGAGGATACCGACTCCCAGTTTGCGAGAGGTTACTCTCCGTTTTGGGACTAGTTATGGTGCGTCGCCTTTTCGGGAGTTTGGCCGTAACATCTCCGTCCAGACCCTGGGCCTCCTTGTTTTCGGTACCCGCTTCGTGAGGGGGGAGATTCACGTCCTCGCTCGTTGGTTTGCCGTCTGGTCCCGGGTCGGCTGGTTCGTGTGCTGGACTGTTTCGAAGCACTTCGGCGGGTTCCTGGAAGGTGTTAAAAAATTCCTGTACGTTGCGCCATGGTGGAATCACTACGTCCACGGTCATCCGGCAGTTCTGGATGACTCGCATGCCCCAAGGTGTGACGATGTGGTGGTAGGTTTCGGCACTCGAGACGAGCTCCTGTATGTAGTAGTCGTCATCGTCTTCCTGGTCGTACCAATTTCGCGGCGGTGGTACGTATGGTTCCAGCCCTGGCTCGGGACTTACGGAGCGATACATTCCTTGGCCGAGTCTGGGGTCGCGTCTACGATGGGATGTTCCCTCAGTTTCATCCGTAGTCTCAGCATATCGGGGTGACCGGTAGGTGGGATACGTCGGCGGGTCCGGGCGTAAGAAGGTGACTCCGGGGCGTAGCGTGGTGAGTCGGGGGCGTTACGTGGCTACGACGGATAGGTAGTACGCCGTGAGAACAGCGGTGGTGTGGCTGGGCGACCTATGGGTGGATCGTCTGTAGACATCGGGGATGACGTCAAGTCAACCCAAGCGGTCGGGTCACCCGCTGTTCGTCGTGGTGGTGGTGTGGCACGATAGGTCCGAAAGTGCGCTGACGTTGGGATGTCGTTCTCGGTGGAATACTCATCGGGGGACTCCATTTCGTGGTCGTCGTCTGCGAGTTCAGTATCCCGGTCGTCATCGTCAAGTTCCACGTCTCTTGGTGGAGTTTCGGAGGAGTTTTCCTTGTCCAAATCCATTTCGGCGGCTGCGGAACTTAGTTCTGTATTAGGGAAATAGATGGATTAACTGATTCTGTCCTACTTAATATTATGGATTTCGTAGTGCAGCCTTACAATTTTCTCCTAACATGCTTTCTAACTTACTAACGAGTGGTCACAATAGAGATACAGAGTAGGGATAATAAAGGATTATTCGGCTTACTACTCAAGTAGGGTCTGGTCGTGGTCGTTCGAGCTGGTCTGGTCTGTGATGTCCTCGTTGTCGTGGTACTGCTTGAGGTCCGCTATGTTCGCTACTCTTTGTTTCCGGTTGTTCTGGTGTTGGAGTCGGACGACATTTGGTGAGATGAAGCACTTCAGTCTGTACGGGCCGTCAAATTTAGGAGCCAGCTTTGCAGCGAATCCGTCGGCTGCGTTGGAGAGGTGATGTTGACGCACGAGGACCAAAGATCCGATTGTAGGGCGCCATTGTCTTCTACGTAGGTTATAGTAGCGTCCTTGTTCCTGGCTCGCATGTTGGCTATTGTACCGGACGATGGCAAATACTTCCTTGAGCCTAGTTGCTTTGGACAGAGCTGATTCCGGGGGGCTTCCAGTTCCAGGCGTGACTTCGTCGTACAAAGCGCCGGGCAAACGGGGTTCTCTACCATGCAGCAAGAAAGCTGGGCTGAAGCCGGTCGTGTCTGAGATACTGGAGTTGATGGCTAATGACATCTCGGGTAGCTGTGCGTCCCAGGTGCTTTGATGTTCCTCTACAAACTGAGCTATTATCGTTTTCACAGTCCTATTTGCTCTTTCTGTGGGGTTTTCTTGCGGACAGTAGGGTGCTGTATGTTGGAGCGCTACTCCTGCGGACTTGAGAAAGGCTTTGAAAGATCGGCTGGTAAACTGGGTCCCATTATCGCATACGAACACCTTCGGTACTCCAAAATGACTGAGGATTCGTTCCCGAAAGGCTCGTTCAAGGTTTGCTGCCGTTGCTTTCTTGAGTGGCACTAATTCGACCCACTTGGAAAAGGCATCAAAGAATACCAGTAGTGTGATGTTACCTTGCTTGGATCGCGGGAGCGGTCCAACGAAGTCGGCACACAGGGTTGCAAATGATTCTTCGGGTCTTCGGGTGAGCATCTTCCCGGCGGGTTTTTGTTGCATAGCCTTAAACTTTTGGCAACAGACGCATACTCGGACGTATCGTCTCACGTCTCGGTACATACCCGGCCAGTAGTATCTTTAGTGAGCCTGGTGATCGTCTTCCGCACGCCGAGATGTCCGGCGGTGGGTTGGTCGTGGCATTCTTGCAGTACTCTCGAGCGACGGTCGGCGGGTACACAAAGCTTCCAAGCCACGTAATCGTCAGCTCCGTGCCCTATGTTGCGATAGAGTTGTCCGTTCTCTTGTGCGTAATCCGGGTATTTCTGGGGTTCGTCTTGAACTTGTTCGGTCCTGCGTTTTAGCCAGGGGCAGGCCGGCTTCTCATCTTCGACCAGTGCAAGGGTTTCCAAGGGTTGTCTGGACAGTGCGTCCGCCACGACGTTTTGTTTTCCTGCCCGATAATGTACATCGTATTGGTACTGCTGGAGCTCGAGTGCCCATCTCGCCACTGTGCGGTACGGGCTGTCAAGGGTATTTAGCCATTTAAGGGCGAGATGGTCGGTAATTACGTCGAATCTGTAGCCTTCGAGGTAACAACGTAGCTTTCTAATTGCCCATATGACTGCCAAGCAATCTTTGTCCGTGGCCGAGTAGTTCTCTTCTGTTTTATTAAGGCGTCGACTCACATATGCTATGACCCTTTCCTTCCCTTCGATCTCCTGCGTGAGGACGGCACCTATTCCGAGGTTGCTTGCATCGGTTTGAAGTGAAAATTTTGCGTTGAAGTAAGGGCAAGCAAGTACCGGCGCGGTGGTTAATAGTTCTTTTAGTTTGTCGAATGAGTCCTGTTGTTCCCGTGTCCATGTCCATGCTCGTCCTTTCTTGAGAAGTTGTGACATTGGTTGCACTACCGTAGCGAAATTTGGTACAAACCGGCGATACCACGACGCCATCCCTATACATTGCCGTAGTTCTTTGAGGGTGGCGGGTGGTCGAAGATCTTTAACCGCCGCTATTTTGTCCGGGTCCTTATGAATACCTTCCTCGCTAACCATGTGTCCTAGGTATTTTATCCGGCGTTGGAAAAACGTACATTTGTCCGCATTGATACGGAGATTAGCCTGGCGTAGGCGCGAAAAGACTTTCTGGACGTTGTGTAGGTGTTCCGCGAAATCCTTTCCTACGATGACAATGTCGTCCAAATAGGCGAACGCGAATGGTTCCATATCTGCCTCGATAGCTGTGTCAAGGGTCCGTTGGAACGTGGCTGGGGCGGAGTGCAATCCAAAAGGCATTACCTTCCATTGATAAAGACCCCTTCCGGGTACCGTGAAAGCGGTGGCCTCCCGGCTATCGGCGGCCATTGGTACTTGCCAATATCCGTTTTTCAGGTCTAATGTCGTTATGAAGTGAGCATTCTGGAGTCGTTCTAGGATATAGTTTATCCTTGGCAACGGGTAGGCGTCCGGAATAGAGTTGTCTTGAGTTGTCTAAAATCTACGCACATTCGCCACTTTCCGTTTTTCTTGCGACCGAGCACGATTGGGGCACTGTGGGGACTTCGTGATGGTTCGATGAGACCCTCGGCCAATAACTGATCGACTTGTTCATCTATGATGCGCATCATGGCCGGATTCTTTGGATAATATCGTTGTTTTATCGGGCGACTGTCCCGCATGACAATGGTGTGTTCTGCTAGGTCTGTCGTACCTTGGAGAGTTTCGAATTTTGGGAGTTCGTCGGCAAGAAATTCGCGGATGTTTTGTGCTATGTCTGGAGGCCAGGGCTGTACGTCTATTTCGGGTTCGTCTTCGGCATGCGTGTTCATTTCTGTGTCGGCGGTTTCGATGGAGTGGTCGGGAAGAATTGTCGTGTCGAATGCGCTTGGGTGGTCTGGTCGGATGAGGTACTCGGAAATGTTGGAGATGATGGGTGTAGTGGCAGCCATGATTGCTGGATACCGCTGGCCTGTGTCTCGAAGGAATATCGGCTCGACTTCGTCCATTTGTCTAGCAGCGTATATGTCCCTCGGTTCCATGGTGTTCTCGTGCTGGTGGTCTCGGTGGCCATTCTCGTGCTTGTGGTCTCTGTGGAAACCATCGTATTCCTGTTTCCTGCTGTTATCCTCGTTGTCGTGTTCTCTGTTGCTTGTGTTGGATCCTTGCTCCCTGTCGTATCGGGGGTATGTGTTGATTTTCTTGCGTTTCCGGTCTCCGTGGATGATGGCGTAGCCATGATTGTTTGTCTTCGAATTTTGTTCTCCGTTGAGGATTTCGTAGTTGGGTTCTCTGTTGTTGGTCGTTTGATTTTGTTCTCGGGTCCTTGGGTTAGTACATGGCTGGCGGAGGTCATTGGTTCGTTGTCATTGATGCAAACGCCTCGTAAATGTAGGCGAGTGGTTCCGCATTGTATTGTGGTTTCTATGGCGCACAGAAAGTCCATCCCTAGGATAACGCTCTCCACCATGCTTGGTAATACTAATAGGGGTATCCGTACCTCGCGCATATGTAGTTGAGTGGATGCGAGTAAGACTTGAGTAATGGGCCTCACTGACCCGTCGGCTAAACGGATCTGCATTAACGCGTCTCGTAATCTCTCGGCCAGAGCTTGGTTTACGAAACTTCGGGTTGCCCCTGTGTCTATGGTTGCTTCTGTGGGTCTTCCTTCAATCTTTACCATCGCCACTATCCGGCCGTCATGTACGTGTAAGGGTCTTTTTGCTCTTGGGTTCTGGATGGCGTCGTTCTCGGCTGTTCCCGTCGCAATCGAGGACGCACCTAGTTTCCCGATGTTTCTCGTTTGCAGCATTGGATAGTTCTAATGCCTCGTTTTCCGCATTCCCAACAAAATAGGATAGAACTATTTTGGCAGCTTGCCGCCAAATGGTCGGGTTCTCCGCATCGACGACATGCTGTGCGCGCGTTAGCAATGGGGGATGCGTCATGCTGAATCATGTTGTTGGAGATCTCTTTACCAGGTGTACTGTGTTGTGTTGGGCCGGGTTTACTAGTGAGATCGGTACGATTGTATGATTCTTGACGAAACGGGTTCCGAGTCTGGTTCCTTTCCGGTTCTTTATACTCTGTGCTCGGAGTGGGTCTGTTGCGTCTTGATGTACTCGGAGGTGACTTCGCTTCTGGTGAGTTCCAGTTTCCATTTTCGTTCCGTTCTTGAATGCTTTCAAATTCTACGGCTAATTGTGTTAGCTGGGCCAGAGTTCGAAGGTTGTGTCTCCTCACGTATAGTTGGTATCCTCGTAGAGTATTGTCGTAGATGCGGTTGAGTGCTTGAGTCGTGTCATACCCTGCGTGGTGCATTAGGAGGCGGATCTGTATGACGAAATCCTTAAACAGCTCGCCCACCGCTTGTTTTCGTGCCCGAATTTTGTCTTCAAGCTGTTCAAAATATCGAGGCGGAAGAAAAAATGTCAAAAATTCCTTTCGAAACTCTTTCCAAGAAGCGCTTTGAAGCCGGCTGGTTCGGAACCAGCGACCCGCTCTATCGGTGAGAATTATTCCAGTTTTTATTTTATCTCCGCATGGTTCGATTTTTGGCACTGGCACTGGAAGTGCGTCGTAATTTTATTCTGTTTAAGAGTTTCACTGTATCTGCACGGCGATGATTTCTCGGACCGGCACTGTACTTGGTTCGGAAATGTTGGTAAAAAGCTGACTTGAAACACTGGGATGGCTTTTTGGACCGGCACTGTAGCGTTGTACTGCGATAGTTTTTCGTACCGACACTGTATTGTTGTACTGCAATATTTTTTTTTGAAATTGTATTGTTTTGTTTTTTTTTTTTTTTTTTTTAGATTATTGCTCTTGTTTGTCAAAAACAGGAGAAGCAGCCAACGCTACTCCCAGGTGAAGCGATCAACACCTAGCAAAAATGCAAACTCAGCACACGGCAAAAGACAGGAGACCAGCAGAAGGGGCTTAGGCAATAAGAACCTAAAATAATATTAAATAAATAAATGTTCATAACAATATATATTTCCGAAGTACCAACGAAATTCCTTTCCCACGGTACCGGTGCACACCGATCACCTTACCTGGGACATTGGACACGTGTTGGGAGGCGATTGCTTAGGTAACCCTCGAGTACCGGGCAAAACCCCCACATGCGCAAGCCAGTCAGCAGTCTCCGACTCTCCCTACCGGGGATATTGGACACTGACTACAGGGTTAATGATTTGGTAACCTTCTGTTACCGATCAGCCCGTCTGCACGCGCAGACTACAATTCGGCCATAGGGATTTATGTAAGAACCCTTCCCACGGTCTGGAGTAGAAATAAGATATCTATAAGACATTCGAGAAAGACCAGCCGATCTATAAAAAGGCAGTCCAGCAGTCAATCGGGAGTCAATCGGCAGTCGAGAGAGTCAAAGAGAGTCCACCAGCCATCTTCCTGGCAAAGTTCCTGGTTTCCCGATAAAGTCCTCGTGAATTATAAATATCTTGTAATTCAGGACCCTGGACAGACTGATGCATACCTCAGCCTGAAATAGGACATTACAAGTGGCGCCCGAACAGGGACTTTAAAGGATTTTTGAAGGAAAACATCAAGAAAAACCGAAATCAGGGACTTCGTGGATTAAAGACCCACTGCCAGCAAAAGGAAAATTGAATAGAAACGCGACAATAATTCATTAACGTTATCCGGACGCGAAAACAATCGCGAAAGTAAACGCAGTGCCGACCCGAAAAGTGCCGTTTAACCGTGAATCAAGTGCCAAAACCAACAGAAAACCACCATGGAACACCACGACGAGGAACAACCAGAGGAGGCATACCCTGCGGGACACCTTTCTAATCCAGGGGTCAGCACCGGCTGGATCCACAAACTTCGTCGGGACGAGCTGGAAGTCCTCGCCGAGGAATTCGGATTCAGCGGCGAAGGAACGGTCGATGAACGCCGAAAGAAATTTGCCGCGCTAGTCGCTGGACCACTCTCTCAAGATGCCTGGGTTCGCTTAGGAGAGTTTGAAAGGTACTATGCCAAACCATCCTCACGCTCTCGCTCCAAGTCACCACTGCCTACTACTCCTGGACCATCCGACACTCGCCAAATGGATCCTAAGGCCGGACTACGAGTCCCCGCAGCCACCGAATACCGCACTCCTACTGCCCCGTTTCCAAGGCCCCTAGCTACAGAAACCCACACAGCACCCGTGCCGAGGATCTTGCCAGCGATCGACCGACCCATGGAAGGACACTACTACAATCACGCCGCACAAATGGCGGAAAACATCCGAAGATGGGGAATCCAGTTCGACGGCCAAGGTGACCCTCTATCATTCATTGAACTACTCGAAGAACGTGCGCTCTCTTATGGGGTGGACACAAACCAGCTGCCGCGAGCCATGACCGAACTTCTCACAGACCGTGCCAGGTGGTGGTTCCGCATCAACCGCCTACAAAGTTCCTCATGGGAAAACTTTCGCCAGGAATTCTTAGCGTTCTTCTTGCCCCCACGGTACTTCGAACAACTGGAAGACCAGATCCGAGCCCGCCAGCAAATGCCAGGGGAACTGTTCAAAGATTTCCTCATCGAGATACGTTCACTCATGTACCACGCCAGGTACGACGCAGCCAAGGAGCTAAGCAGGATCTACGACAACGCCCTCCCCGCATACCAGATGTACGTGCGCCGCGACGAACTGCGAGACTTGTCCCAGCTAACACTGCTGGCCACGGAGTTGGAGGGTATTCAAGCACGGACCATCCCGACCACTCTCGCACCACCACAACAACCGCCCAGATACGCAAAGCCGGCTACAGAGCTGAGGAGCAGCGACTCTAATCGGACACCATCCCGGAAGCCTCATTGGAACTCGGCAGACTCACCAAGGAGACAGCTATCCAACCCGACCGGTACGACAACCACCGAGGCGGCACATCACATGATCACGACCCCCATTCCCAACCCACGCGCAGCCTGTCGCCGGTGTGGTGTAGCAGGGCACGCGGCATACGAATGCCAAAATCCCTCGATTCTATTCTGCTGGGAATGTGGCAAGCGCGGCACACGGACCGTCGATTGCTGTCGCCAACATACGTCGGGAAACGACTCGCGTCCTCGACTGACACGGGATCAGCCGGGAACGACGTCTGCCCCGACCCACGAATAAAACCCCCGCTACACACGAACGAGAACCGGATAGTGGCAATGGTAACCATAGGAGGACAGGCAACGGAAGCCACCGTCGACACGGGGGCATCCCGAAGCTTTATCAGTGCCAGGCTCGCCCGACAACTAGACAACCACACCAACCTGCAAGATGCATGCGTCCGCATACGCCTGGCCGACGGCTCGGTCAGAGAGATCACCCAGATTCTACTGGCGCACATCAGGCTGGATCAAAGAGAAGTTCAAATACCCCTCCTTGTTCTACCAAACATGTTGGATCAAGTTATCGTCGGCATGGACTTCCTATGTGCCATTGAAACAACGATCAAGTGCGGTACCACACTTCTACAATTACGAGATCAGCGCCCCACACCACCTATCCACCCCGTTCCAACCAACAGTGTACAAGGCGATGAACCTCGACACCCGAAACCGAAGCCAACGGCAGGCGTCATACGTCCACAACCTATCCCAACAATTTTGGCACCCAGCAGCGCCAACATGACACCGATACCAGCAACAGCAAGCACGCGACCACGACATACCCCAACGAATACACTGACCCATATCACCGCGAAGAACACGACACCCAACCCCGCCCCAGCAAAGGCAAAACGTCGGGCAATAACGAAGAACACGAATCCGAAGCCGACACCGAGAAACAACAAACAAGTAACCGGGAAAACGAGTCCCACGGTCATTACGGAGCAACCGCGTCCAAGGCCAACCACAGGGGACACATACCCCAAAGAAGCTACGAAAATCTCACCCACGAGACATGCACTCATGCACTGGAACCCGGCGCTCGACACAGGAAGCCCAGGTCCAAGTCCAGCAACAGAGCATGTAAGTACCACCTCCTTCAAAAGAAAGTGAACACAGAAACACCCTCCGAGACGACCATCAGCCCTGAACCAAGGCAACAACATCGACACCGACAACGGCAGCAACAGATCAACAGCCCAGCAACAAGGGAAACAGCCACGCTAACCCCACACTGGTCGGGGCCCATAATCGAACTAATATCCACAGAGCCCCTCAACGCGGGCCCGGAAACCAGCACGATGACCCCACGATACACCGACCGCAGCCCTGTCGTACCCACGGCCGACGCCACACCGATCCTCGCCCACACAATGGAGTACCTTCCGCGTACTGACATGATTTTTAGCGTCATGCACCGAGCCATGCCTAAAGCCATGTCCGAGATCTTCGTCGCCCATACAAGTCGTTGTTGTGATACCAGAGGCGTCATCGCGACTCACCTGTTCACGTACCAGTCTGGCCGTAGTATAACACGAGTACTACACCCGGCGTACCAAAACATCATACCCATGGTCGACACCACACCCATCGTCGCCCACATAAGCGACTACCAACGGAGGATCGAACCGCCCAGCGCCTTCGATACAACCCTCTTACCCGAAGACCCACGCCAACCACCTGACTCCGAAGCCGCCGACCCAACAGAACATGAGCCTGAACCAGTCCCGGAGCCGTGGCCGCCAGATTTAGCGCCGCAGATTCAAGCATTTCTAGAGGAGGAGTTACCAAAATTTGATGGCCTCCACGGAACGTCGGACATCGCCAAGCATACTATTGTCATGAGGGATAACCGGCCCATAAAACAGCGGTACTATCCTAAGAACCCAGCAATGATGCGAATAATTGATGAACAAGTGGACCAATTGATTTCGGAAGGCCTCATCGAGCCCTCCCGGAGCCCCCACAGCGCCCCAATTGTACTCGTCCGTAAAAAGAATGGGAAATGGCGCATGTGCGTGGACTACCGGCAACTCAACACGCATTCCATCCCCGACGCATACCCGTTGCCGAGGATCAACTATATTCTGGAACGGTTACAAAACGCGCGGTTCATCACCACCCTCGACCTGAAAAACGGATACTGGCAGATCCCCATGGCCGACGGAAGTAGAGAAGCAACAGCTTTCACCGTACCGGGCCGGGGCCTCTACCAATGGAAGGTGATGCCCTTTGGACTACACTCGGCACCGGCAACATTTCAGCGGGCTCTCGACACCGTGATTGGTACAGACATGGAGCCATATGCATTCGCGTACCTAGATGACATTGTCATCGTGGGGCGAGATTTCAACGAGCATCTACGCAACTTAAAAGTGGTTTTGTCCCGACTCCGGAAAGCGAACCTAAGGATAAATGCGGAAAAATGCGCGTTCTTTCAAACCCAAATCAAGTACCTCGGCCATATGATCAGCAAGGAGGGAATCCACACCGACCCCGACAAGATTGCCGCCGTCAAAGAACTCCGGCCGCCCACCAACCTAAAAGAGCTTCGTCAATGCATCGGGATGGCGTCCTGGTACCGAAGATTTGTACCAAACTTCGCGACGGTCGTCCAACCGATGTCTCGCCTACTCAGGAAGGACCAACCATGGGTATGGTCCGAAGCACAACAGGCTGCGTTTGATCAACTAAAGACACTTCTCACGACCGCCCCCGTCCTTGCGTGCCCAGATTTCAACGTCAAGTTTTCGCTGCAAACAGATGCGAGCAATCTAGGAGTTGGCGCAGTTCTCACCCAAGAAATCGAAGGCAAAGAACGAGTCATAGCATATGTCAGCCGACGACTGAACCAGGCGGAAGAAAACTACTCCGCTACTGACAAGGAGTGCCTAGCGGTCATTTGGGCCATTCGGAAACTACGTTGCTACCTGGAAGGGTACCGATTCGATGTAATCACCGATCATCTAGCGCTAAAATGGCTAAATACGCTTAACAGCCCATACGGTAGAGTGGCGAGATGGGCCCTCGAACTTCAGCAATACCAATATGACGTGCATTATCGAGCGGGCAAACAGAACGTAGTCGCAGATGCACTATCCAGGCAGCCATTAGGAACACTCGCACGGATCGAAGAGGAGAAGACAGCCTGCCCCTGGCTCCAGCACCGGATAAAACAAGTCCAAGACGAGCCTCAGAAATACCCCGACTACACCTATGCTAACGGGGAACTATATCGACATCTGGGCCATGGCGCCGACGACGACGACCATATAGCATGGAAACTCTGCGTAGCAAAAGATCAACGAGCCAGAATACTTCACGAATGCCACGACCAACCCACAGCCGGCCACCTAGGGGTCAGAAAAACCATCACCCGAATATCCCAACGGTACTATTGGCCAGGTTTCTACCGAGACGTGAGGAAATATGTCCGTGGCTGCGTAAGCTGCCAGAAGTTCAAAGCTCAACAGCGCAAGCCGGTGGGACAGATGCTTACTCGCAAAGCCGAAGAGCCATTCGCTACACTATGCGCTGACTTCGTTGGACCACTACCTCGATCAAAGAAAGGAAACACGATGCTGCTCGTCTTCTTTGACACTTTCACGAAATGGGTCGAATTGGTACCACTCAAAAAGGCCACCACCGCTACCCTGGAACTGGCTTTCCGAGAACGAATCCTGAGCCATTTCGGCATACCCAAACGCTTTGTGTGCGACAACGGCACGCAATTCACGAGTCGATCGTTTCGGTCATTTCTACAGACAGCAGGAGTAGAACTGCAACATACCGCACCCTACTGCCCCCAGGAAAATCCAACGGA
The DNA here is from genome assembly GCA_018150885.1 of Drosophila tristis. Classification (NCBI taxonomy): domain Eukaryota; kingdom Metazoa; phylum Arthropoda; class Insecta; order Diptera; family Drosophilidae; genus Drosophila; species Drosophila tristis. The sequence goes on along the minus strand of JAECWT010000198.1, from coordinate 172,854 downwards.
ACGGGCAAATCGGACGGTCAAGACCATGATTGCCCAATTCGTAGGGGATCGTCAAAATACCTGGGATGAGCTGCTACCGGAAATATCCCTCGCAATAAATTCCAGCGTCTCGGAGACAACGGGATTCAGCCCAGCTTTCCTACTGCATGGAAGAGAGCCCCGGTTGCCTGGAGCTCTCTATGACGAAGTCACGACCGGCACCGGAAGCCCCCCAGAGACCGCTCTCGGCAAGGCAACCAAACTTAGCGAAGTATTCACCATTGTCAGAAATAACATCCAGAGGGCAAGCCAAGAACAAGGAAGGCATTACAACCTCCGCCGCCGGCAATGGCGCCCCCTATTGGATCCCTAGTACTTCTACGACAACACCACCTCTCCAACGCGGCCGACGGATTCGCCGCTAAGCTGGCACCGAAATACGATGGACCATACCGAGTCAAAGGTTTTGCATCACCGAACATTGTAAAACTACAGCATCCGGGCAGCCGAAAAGCGAAGGTTGCTAACATCAACGACCTGAAGGAATTCCACGAGGACAGGGATGCCACCGATGAGGCAAATACTACCACTAGCCCCCCGCAATCCCCCTAGCCACGACTTTGGTTTCCATATATCGGCAGCTGACCAGCCAAAGCCAACGAACTCAAAGACAAGAACGCAGCACACGCGCAGCCAAGAACCAAAAACCCGCGGGCTCAGAATATGTAACCAACCCCCACTACCACGGAAGTAACGAACGCTCTCAAATGACGAGTTCAACACCCAAAGAAAGTAAAACTCAGCACATACGCCACCAAAATCCACAGCAAGAGACGAGACAAAGCAAGGAAATATCAACCTCAGCACACGCGCGGCCAACAGACAGAAAAGTCGAAGACTCAGCACACGTGACATCGAACGGCGATCCCCCTCCCAAGCGAAATACCACCAATAACCGGGAAAAATGCCGCTACAACTAAACGCGGCGCCCTATAACACCACCCACCCGGAAGAAAGGGGGGGGTGTAACGAACCATGGTTCCTCATGGTTCGTCACAACACAGGAACACCTGTCGTTGCTATCTTTAAATGTCGTTAGTATCTCTAAATGCCTTTAATTTCTTTAATATCTTTAAAATAAACACTAAAGTAAAACTCCAATTTCACTAAGACGACATTCCTTTCCCACGGTACCGGTGCACACCGATCACCTTACCTGGGACATTGGACACGTGTTGGGAGGCGATTGCTTAGGTAACCCTCGAGTACCGGGCAAAACCCCCACATGCGCAAGCCAGTCAGCAGTCTCCGACTCTCCCTACCGGGGATATTGGACACTGACTACAGGGTTAATGATTTGGTAACCTTCTGTTACCGATCAGCCCGTCTGCACGCGCAGACTACAATTCGGCCATAGGGATTTATGTAAGAACCCTTCCCACGGTCTGGAGTAGAAATAAGATATCTATAAGACATTCGAGAAAGACCAGCCGATCTATAAAAAGGCAGTCCACCAGCCATCGAGGCAGTCAATCGGGAGTCAATCGGGGCAGTCGAGAGAGTCAAAGAGAGTCCACCAGCCATCGTAAGGCAATCAAGAAGTAACATACACGCCGCGTTCAAGTAGTAAAACTAAAGAATTAGCATAATAACCCGAAATAATAAACAAAACGATTAATACTTTAAAGAACCAAAAAGTGTTGTGATTTAGCTAACCGTTCTCTTTCAGTTCCTGGCAAAGTTCCTGGTTTCCCGATAAAGTCCTCGTGAATTATAAATATCTTGTAATTCAGGACCCTGGACAGACTGATGCATACCTCAGCCTGAAATAGGACATTACAGTACTGTAGCGTTGGTTGCTCGCGATCTCTAAAATATGTGTGTGTGTGTGTGTGTATTTTGCTTTTTGTTTTTTTTTTTGTTTTTTTTTTTTGGGGGGTTTTTTTTGTGTTTGGGTTTTTTTTTTTTTTTTTTTTTTTTTTTTTTTTTTTTTTTTTTTTTTTTTTTTTTTTTTTTTTTTTTTTTTTTTTTTTTGTTTTTTTTTATTTTGTTTTTTGGGGTTTTTTTTCGGGTTTTTTCTTCGGTATTTACTTTCTCTAACCTCCTTTCCCCGCCCCTTTCTTCCTTGGTTTTTTTTTGTTTGGGGTAAGTTCAGTCTATCTTTGTAGGGGTTGGGGAATTTTTATTTTTTGGGGGGGGTGGGGGCGAGGGGGGGGCCGGGCGGAGGCAATGCCGTAGCCGCGCTGTGTTTGGTGTTAGTCACCAATGTCTGCCCGGTGCCCCAGGATGGACCCTGGTGGATCGAGACTTTGGACGCGGCAGCTCCCGCTACCTGAAGCGTGTAATTGAGGATAGGGGACAGGCGTGGCTTGGAAACGAGGTGGTTGGGGCAGCGCGTCGTCGCGAAGCCACCGCAGGCTCGGGAGGATCGGGTAGAGGCGAGGCTGAGCAGTGCGTTGTCGCAAAGGCTCAGAAGGATCAGGAAAAGGGCGAGGCAGAGCAGTGCGTTGTCGCAAAGGCTCAGAAGAATTAGGAAAAGGGCGAGGCGGAGCAGTGCGTTGTCGCAAAAGCTCAGAGGGATCAGGAAAAGGGCGAGGCTGAGCAGTGCGTTGTCGCAAAGGCTCAGAAGGATCAGGAAAAGGCGAGGCAGAGCAGTTCGTTGTCGCAAAGGCTCAGCAGGATCAGGAAAAGGCGAGGCAAAGCAGTGCGTTGTCGCAAAGGCTCAGAAGGATCAGGAAAAGGGCGAGGCAGAGCAGTGCGTTGTCGCAAAGGCTCAGCAGGATCAGGAAAAGGCGAGGCAGAGCAGTTAAATCTTGAATAAAATGACTCGAGAGGCGTGGGCGTTAATTCCAAAACAATGTGTTTATTCGAGTTATATTCGCTAATGTAGGCCCTGGCTGCACCATGTGCAATCTTACGTATGACGTATCTTAAATCTTACGTATGACCAAACGAAGCGGGCTGAATTAGGTATGCGCGTAGCCATGGGCACGTTCTGCGTTCGCGGCGTGTTTGTGTGTTTGCCTGTTGCTGCAGACAGATACGCGTGTTTTGAATAGTGAGTTAGGTGTGGCGAGGTTATGTCGGCGTGTACCGGTGCGTAGCTATGAGTTTGTCGCTTAGAAAAATGTGCTTCCGCGTGGCTTCGAGGTTCGTCGCTAAGTGATCGGCTGCACAAATCTCTGCCTGCATCGAGCCCTGTTGTTTCCTCTTCTTTCTTTAGGATAGCTTCTCCTGTTCTTTCCATCGATAGTTGTAGGGGTTGCCACCTCGTCCACCATCGGTAATATTTTGGTATTAAAATAGTCTAACGCCTTCAGTGGCGGGTTTATTTGTTTACTTATAGTTACTTATAACTACTTATTAATAACAAAATGAAAGATGTGATTTGACTATGGCCTTCAGCGCCGGGTAGCGTTGTGGGTAGAGGCATAATAGAAAAAACCAAGATAAAGATTAAACTACTGCCTCCAATGGCAGTTCCATGGCCTGTATTTGGTCGCATGGGGTGTAGTTAGGAAGGTGAGGTCTGTAAAGACTTCTAGGTCTTTACAATACATATGTATACAAATTATTGATAAGGATGGATACATTCAAAATTCTAAGTCTCTCACTTTTAGGACTATAAGAGGGTCTCAGTTAAATTTGTTCACAAAATGACTTTTCTTCAATATATATTTGTCATGTCATACAGCTGCTATGGAACAATCAGTTTAAAAATATGATTTAAAACCGTGAAGTATGCACTCGCTTCCAAAAAACTTAAGTTAATTTGTCTTCCCGTTAAATTGTTTGTGGGTTTTTAAATTTCTGTATTTCTGAGTTCTAGACACTGATGGGCATCCGAGCGAGCGCGGAAAATTGCACGGCTCCCTTTATAAGACCCCTTTATAAGTTATGTAAAAAGAAGCGCTACCTATAAAAAAGAATAGCAAACAAAAAACTATAAAAAAACAAAACAAAATATCATTAAATTACACTACTCGACAAAATCCAACTTTATTTTTCCTCAAGGATCCTAACCAACTTTTTCTGATTGATATAGGATTTTTATTTTTTTTAAGATTTATGGTTTTTTTTTCTACGGCAGAACTTTTTTAAGAACTTTTGAGTTCTGGTATTTCACACGCTTCTTTTTTTCAGATAACTCTAGCGTATTACGCCTGGTTGTAAAGAACTTTACTATTTTGAAAAGATAATTAAAACAGCTAGAAGTCCAAAAATTTGCAATTTCAGCTTACCGTCCGGGAAATATAAAGCATTGAAATGCAAAAATTATGATTTTTCGTTTTTTTTTTACGAAAATTTGAATTTAAAAACTCGGGAAAAGTCGAATAAAATTATATCCTGTGACCTCTATTTTTTGTGTATAGGTGAATTAATTGGGCGTCGTTTAAAGATTTGCTCATTAAAATCTATGGAGAAACTTTGGAGCTCAAATTCGTTAACCAAACCTAAAAAATTAAGAAGAAAAATGAATAAAGAATAACGAAGAATTCGGTGTAAGACAATTGTAAGGCTGTGCATGTGTACCCATGGCTACGACTTTAAAGGTATCCTACCTCATGTTGGGTATAACGAAAAAAGTAACTGTCAACAACATTTGTGTGGACCTGCACCTCAATAGCCGAGTCGATAGAGCCATGTCTGTCTGTCCGTCTGTCCGTCTTGTTTGACTCCTGGATCTCAGAGACTATAAAAGCTAGGGCAACCAAATTTGGTTTCCGGACTCATGTGATATCACACTGCTACAAGTGTATTTCAAAATTTCGCCCCGCCCCCTTCCGCCCCCACAAAGGACGAAAATCTGTGGCAGGCACAATTTTAAAGATACGGTAAAACTAAAAACACAGTATCGTAGAAAATGCCCATATCTACCAGATTGCCGAATATAAATCAGATCGGATCATAATTATAGCCAGAATGAAGAAATTAATTTTCTGTTGGTTCCCCCGCCTCCTCCAGCCAGAGACACACTACACATTCTCTCTCTCGCTCGCACACTCTGCCGCGTTCAGTGCGCGAGCAACCCCTAGCGGAGGAGATGTAGAATCTAAATGGTACATCTATAATCTGTATGTTAGATGTAAAATATACATTGTAGATGTAGATGTAGATAACAGATGTAGCAAAAAAATGTAAAATGTAAAATTTTTTTTTTTCTAAAATTCTAAAAAATCATATTTCAAAAATGTATATACTGACTGAGTACGGGTATAAGTAGAGTCGCGTCCCCAGAAGCGACTCACACGTTCCTTCTCGTTTATTTTTAGCTTGACTTCTAGCTGCTTCAATTATCTTTTTAAAAAGAAAAAAAAATAACAGAATTCAAAAACTCGTCAAAAAAAGTTGTGCAGTAGAAAAAAAATCATAAAAAAAATTAGAGTCACATATCTATCATAAAAAGACGGTTTGGATCCTTGACGAAAACAAGTTCGATTTTGTCGAGTAGTGTTATCAGAGTCTTAAGCATATTTTGTTAATAAATGAAAAAGTGAACGCCCTCGTCAATTATATTAGTACAATCTTCCTGAAGTATAATCTAACACCTCGTTACATATGAAATAGTACTCAAAATCATATGACCATAAAATTAATACACAAACCAATTTTCACGTCAATATCTTTATAAACAAACGAGAAGGAACGTGTGAGTCGCTTCTGGGGACGCGACTCTACTTATACCCGTACTCAGTCAGTATATACATTTTTGAAATATGATTTTTTAGAATTTTAGAAAAAAAAAAATTTTACATTTTACATTTTTTTGCTACATCTGTTATCTACATCTACATCTACAATGTATATTTTACATCTAACATGTAGATTATAGATGAACCATTTATATTCTGCATCTCCACCGCTAGGGGTTGCTCGCGCACTGAACGTGGCAGAGTGTGCGAGCGAGAGAGAGAATGAGTTTTGTGTCTCTTGCTGGAGGAGGCGGGGGAACCAACAGAAAATTAATTTCTTCATTCTGGCTATAATTATTATCCGATCTGATTCATATTCAGCAATCTGGTAGATATGGTCATTCTGTACGATACTGCGTATCGTATTATCGTATCTTCAAAATTGTGCCTGCCACAGATTTTCGTCCTTTGTGGGGGCGGAAGGGGGCGGGGCGAAATTTTGAAATACAGTTGTAGCAGTGTGATATCACATGAGTCTTGAAACCAAATTTGGTTGCCCTAACTCTTATAGTCTCTGAGATCCAGGCGCTCAACAAGACGGACAGACGGACAGACGGACGGACAGACGGACATGGCTATATCGACTCGGCTATTGATGCTGATCAAGAATATATATACTTTATGGGGTCGGAAACGTTTCCTTCTCTGCGTTGCACACATCCACTTTTACCACAAATCTAATATACCCCTTAACTCTTTTTTGAGTACGGGTATAAAAAGTCGCTCATATCGGTTATATGGCACCTATATGAAATAGTGCTCCAAATCATATGGAACTTGGTTGAAGGTCTTGAAACCGTAAAATATGTACACAATCAAAAATTTTAATTCAACGGTAAAGACATTCAATGAAAAAGAACCACTGTGCCCGCACAACCCCGGTCCCGCCGGAACTGTCGCGAGATATTAGTTCGCCGGGGGGAAATGCCTATAGGCTCATCTATTTTTGCCTATGTCTATGCTCTTTCTTCGCGACTGTGATAGTAGCTTAAGTTTTATTTGTGTTAATCAATGTGATGCGTCTATCCTTAAAATTAAATCAAACGCTATTAGCCTTGACGATATTAACCCTAAATTTGTTAAAATACTTCCACTAATTATTAAGAATAATTATTCATATCACATACATTTTCAACCTCGTTTACCTTTCTAATCCAGTGAAAAGTGGCAAAAATTATACCCGTCCCCAAAGCTGCAAAGGAATATAGAACACTTATGGTCTACTCAGGAAATTATATCTTTTAAAAGATTTCATACCGCTAAACTTAAAACGACTGATAGCAAAAACTTTACTAAGCACCTCACTATTATATGGGATAGAAATTTTTTGCTACACAGATGTTAACAGTAATCAAAGGCTCAATGCAATATTTAACGAAATAGCTCGCTATATCTATAGACTAAATAGGTCAGATCACGTTTCGGAACGTGATCTCCATTTGGATAGGGCTTTAATTTTCATGCAAAAATTAATCATTACCAATGAACAAGCTTACTTGTTGTAACGAACCATGGTTCTACCCATGGCTCGTTACAAACGACGATGGGCGACGTGCCCAAGATGACCGGGAACAAAAATCAAACTGATCTACACAGAGCTGACGAACCATGGCTCTACCCACGGTTCTCCACAAATCGCGGTGTGTGAGCACCTCTGAGAAATAAAATAGTCGTAAGCAACGCACGCAATTACTAAAATTAGCGAAAACAGCAACCACTCGGCCTCGAAACATCGACCCAAATTCAGATATGACCTTCCGCGATGCCGAGTTAGCAAAATCCATCCTAAACCCAATTCCCAACTGCAGCCCGCACATACTGCGATGCAGTCTCAGCACTTTCCTGAACACTACTGACCCACTAGCGAATTGTCAACGAAGCACCAAGCTTCGACCCACTTACCAGCCCTACAACTATTGTCACAAAATAATCATAAGTCAGCAATAATTAATTATTTCCGGGTCAGGTGCGATCACCAGATGCATAAAAGGGCCAAGATCGGCCGAAAAAGCAGGCAGTCCATCAGCCCGAACACAAGACACTGCACTAGGCAGTCCCTCAGTCACATACCCAAGACATCAGACCGAAAACAAAAGAGACCAAGAACCCAAGACACTGCACTAGGCAGTCACAAACGCAAAACACCACACTACGCAGTCCATCAGCGCATTTTACCGTCAATAACAACTCAGTAAATAAGTGAATGAAGAAAGAGAAAATAAACAAAGAAACAAACCAACACAACTACGGCGTCATCATTTCTCCCTTGCATGCTCATTTCAAGCCAGCCCGACACCTAAAGTCACCTGCGATCTACAAATTTTTCTTGTAGCGGACCCTGGACAGACTGATGCATATCCCAGCCTGAGATAGGTTCTCACAAGTGGCGCCCGAACAGGGACTTTTTGGTGACTTTAAGGTAACTAACACCTTAATACGGAGCTTTGTGGAGTACGGCCACGGCCCACGGCCACTGAAAGAGACTAGGCTAGCAAGGATCAATAACCGCCAAGCACAAAAACCCCGCCCACACTAAATCCGGTCGCTCCCGGTCACCCATGCCCACCACTCCTGGGCCATCTGACCAGTGGAAAACAGACCCAAAAGCCGGGTTACAAGTCCCCACCGCAGCCGAATACAGCACACCCGGCCCCCCACGCATCGTAACGCCAGCCGATTTGCCCAGCCATGGACTTCCATAGATGGACGCCACCACAGCTACATCGCCCACGTCGCGGAACAGTTTCGGAAATGGGGACTCAGGTTCGACGGACAGGACGACCCACTTGCATTTCTGGAACTACTCGAAAAACGTGCGCTCTCATATGGGGTGGACACCAATCAGCTGCCTTGGGCCATGACAGAACTTCTCACCGATCGCGTCAGTCGCTGGTACCGCACCAGCCAACTACAAGGCAGCTCATGGGCATATTTCCGCCAAGTATTCTTGACGTTCTTCTTACCGCCGCGGTATTTTGACCAATTGGAAGACCAGATCCGGGCCCGCAAGCAAACGGTAGGATAATCGTTCAAAGATTACCTCATCGAGATATGTCTACTCATGCAACACGCCGGGTACGACGCAGACAAGGAGTTGAACAGGATCTTCGACAACGCCCTGCCAGCATACCGGATGTACGTGCGACGACACGAACTCCAAAGCTTGACGCAGCTCACAACGTTGGCCACCGAGTTCGAGAGCCTCCAAGACTGGACCCTCCCGGCTCTCGCACCCCCTCAACACGCACCAAGATACGCAAGGCCGACTACAGAGCAGACGAACGACGACTCGCACCGGACGCCATTTTGGAGACCACATTGGGAGGCGACAGACACACCAGGGAGACCGCCAGCTCATCCAAACAGTACGACGAATCCCGCGGTTACACATCGCATGATCACGACCCCCATCGCCAACCCACGCGCAGCCTGTTGCCGGTGTGGTGAAGCGGGCCATGCGGCATACGACTGCCAAAATCCCACGATCCTATTCTGCTGGGAATGTGGCGAACGCGGCACACGGACCGTTGATTGCTGCCGCCAGAACACGTCGGGAAACGACATGCGTCCCCAACTGACACGGGATCAGTCGGGAACGACGCCTCCTCCAACCCGCGACTAAAAAAACTCTCTAAACGTGAGCAACGGCCGGATAGTGGCGATGGTGACCATAGGAGGACACGCCACGGAAGCCACAATCGACACCGGGGCATCCAGAAGCTTCATCAGCGCAAACCTCGCCCGACAACTAGACAACAACAACAACCTGCAAGATGCATGCGTCCGCATACGCCTGGCCGATGGCTCGGTCAGAGAGATCTCACAAGTTCTACTGGCGCATATCAAGCTGGATCAACGAGAGGTACAAACCCCGCTCCTGGTCCTGCCAAACATGTTGGGACAAGTTATTGTCGGCATGGACTTCCTAGGTGCCATCGAAACGACGATCCGATGCGGCACCACGCTGCTACAGCTAAGAGACCGTCAGGAAGCCAGGAAGCCCAGGTCCAAGACGAGCAACAGAGCAAGCACGCACAGAATCCGCAACGGAAGAATTGAACGCAAGGACACCCTCAAAACCGACCGCCAGCAGCGAAAAAGGACAACGGCAACCACCATCCGACAGCCCAGCAACACGGGAAACAGCCACGCTAACCCCACGCTGGACGGGGCCCACACCCGCCTCCCTACGCATCGTAACGCCAGCCGACTTGCCCAGACCTCCAGTCGCGGAGACTAACCGCTCGCCCACACAGAGGATCGTGCCAGCCATGGACCCGGCTATAGATGGACGCCACTACAACCACATCGCCCTCGTCGCAGAGCAGGTCCCGAAATGGGGACTCAGGTTCGATGGACAGGACGACCCACTGGCATTTCTGGAGCTACTCGAAGAACGGGCGCTCTCATATGGGGTGGCCACCAATCAGCTGCCTCGGATCATGACGGAACTTCTCACCGATCGGGCCAGTCGCTGGTACCAACCCAGCCAACTACAAGGCAGCTCATGGGCATATTTCCGCCAATCATTTTTGACGTTCTTCCTACCGTCGAGGTACTTTGACCAATTGGAAGACCAGATCCGGGCCCGCAAGCAAGCAGTAGGGGAATCGTTCAAAGATTACCTCATCGAGATACGCCTACTCATGCACCACGCCGGGTACGACGCAGACAGGAGGAGTTGAACAGGATCTACGACAACGCCCTGCCAGCATACCGTATGTACGTGCGACGACACGAACTCCAAAGCTTGACGCAGCTCACAACGTTGGCCACAGAGTTCGAGAGCCTCCAAGACTGGACCCTCCCGGCTCTCGCGCCCCCTCAACACCCATCAAGATACGCAAGGCCGACTACACAGCAGAGGAACGACGACTCGCACCGGCCACCGGCCATTTTGGAGACCACTTTGGGAGTCGGCAGACACACCAGGGAGACCGCCAGCTCATCCAAACAGTACGACGAATCCCGATGTAGCACCTCGCATAATCACGACCCCCATCGCCAACCCACGCGCAGCCTGTCGCCGGTGTGGTGAAGCGGGCCATGCGGCATACGACTGCCAAAATCCCTCGATCCTATTCTGCTGGGAATGTGGCGAACGCGATGCCCATGGGCATCTGCCGCCAGAACACGTCGGGAAACGACATGCGTACACGGGATCAGCCGGGAACGACGCCTCCTCCAACCCGAGACTAAAAAACTCTCTACACGTGAGCAACAGCCGGATAGTGGCGATGATGACCATAGGATGACACGCAACGGAAGCCACAATCGACACCGGTGCATTCAGAAGCTTCATCAGCGCAAACCTCGCCCGACAACTAGACAACAACACCAACCTGCAAGATGCATGCGTCCGCATACGCCTGGCCGATGGCTCGGTCAGAGAGATCTCACAAGTTCTACTGGCGCACATCAAGCTGGATCAACGAGAGGTTCAAATACCGCTCCTGGTCCTGCCAAATATGTTGGGACAAGTCATTGTCGGCATGGACTTGCCATGGTGCCATCGAAACGACGATCCAATGCGGCACCACGCTGCTACAGCTACGAGACCGTCGCCCCACACCCACTGAACCCGTGCTTACTACCATCCACGTACAAGACGCCGAACCCCGATACAAGAAACCCCAACAATTCGCAACGAACCCACGTCCACGACCTACCACAACGCACACGGCACCCAATAACGCAACGCAGCACTGACACCCAAACCAATCGCAACGAAAACGAAGCACCGGACCACAACGGAGAACACGAATCCAAGGTCAACACCAGCAAACAGCAATCAAGTAAACGGGAAAACGAGTCCCACGGTCACTACGGAGCAATCGCGTCCTAGGCCAATAACAGCGAACAAGCATCCCAAACAAACCACGAGGATCTCACACACGAGACAAACACACTTGAACCCGGCGCTCGACACAGGAAGCCCAGGTCCAAGACGAGCAACTGAGCAAGCACGCAGAGAATCCGCATCGGAAGAAGTGAACGCACGGACACCCTCAAAACCGACCGCCAGCAGCGAAAAAGGACAACGGCAACCACCCTCCGACAGCCCAGCAACACGGGAAACAGCCACGCTAACCCCACGCTGGTCGGGGCCCAGAATCGAACTGATATCCACAGAACCCCTCAACGCGGGCCCGGAAACCGGCACGATGCCCGACGATGCCCAGACCGCCGTCCTGTCCTCCCCACGGCCGACGCCACACCGATCCTCGCCAACACAATGGAGTACCTTCCGCGTACCGACTTGACTGCTAGCGCCAGGCACCGAGCCATGCCTAGAGCCAGGTCCGAGATCTTCGTCGCCCGAACCAGCTGTTGGTCCGACACAAGAGGCATCACCGAGACTCACCTGTTCATGCGCCAAACGACCGCCAATACCACCCAAGTATTGCATCAGAGATACGAAACATATCTACCCACGGCCAACGCCACCCCGATCGTCGCCCACATAAGCGACTACCAACGGAGGATCGAACCGTCCAGCACACTTGACAAACCCATCCTTCCGAAAGACCCGAATCAACCCTTTGACCCCGGAGCCACAAAAGTCGACCCAGAACGGCCCACGGATCCTTGACCACCCGACATAGCACCGCAGATTCAAGAATGCCTGGACAAAAAGAACGACCAAAGAAAACCGCCGAGAAAACCATCGTCATATGGGTTCTACCCATGGCTCGTTACAAACGACGATGGGCGACGTGCCCAAGATGACCGGGAACAAAAATCAAACTGATCTACACAGAGCTGACGAACCATGGCTTTACCCACGGTTCTCCACAAATCGCGGTGTGTGAGCACCTCTGGGAAATAAAATAGTCTTAAGCAACGCACGCAATTACTAAAATTAAGAACTCTCGATCAACAACTCTACCCATTCTGCATTATTTCGGAATCAGCGAAAACAGCATGAAATTCTCGGTCACCCACTTCTTGGCGATACTTCGCAACCACTCGGCCTCGAAACATCGACCCAAATTCAGATATGACCTTCCGCGATGCCGAGTTAGCAAAATCCATCCTAAACCCAATTCCCAACTGCAGCCCGCACATACTGCGATGCAGTCTCAGCACTTTCCTGAACACTACTGACCCACTAGCGAATTGTCAACGAAGCACCAAGCTTCGACCCACTTACCAGCCCCACAACTATTGTCACAAAATAATCATAAGTCAGCAATAATTAATTATTTCCGGGTCAGGTGCGATCACCAGATGTATAAAAGGGCCAAGATCGGCCGAAAAAGCAGGCAGTCCATCAGCAAGAACACAAGACACTGCACTAGGCAGTCCATCAGCCCGAACACAAGACACTGCACTAGGCAGTCCCTCAGTCACACACCCAAGACACTGCACTAGGCAGTCCCTCAGTCACACACCCAAGACACTGCACTAGGCAGTAGGTTAGGTTAGGTTAGGTTGTCCCGGACGGCCCTCACGGGGCCACGCATAGGCCAGTATGGCCCTTAGTTGTCCGGATTGGTGAGTATGGACCTTCTGAGTGTTTTTACGCGGTTTCGAAATCCGTGAGGATCGAGGAGAGTTTTGCAAAGGCAAGGAGTCTCGCTGGCGTCCTCTTGGATGCATCTTCCAGCGATACCAGTACCGGGCTGCCAAGATGTATGTTTCTTGCTCTTGAGAGAGCCGGGCATTGGCAGATTAGATGTTCCAGGGTTTCGATAGCCCCAGATTCATCACATTTCCTACACTTGTCACTGGGAAATCTAATGCCTCCCTGCTTGCCAGGACCTTTTTGGAGCTGACCGCTGACGACTGCATGGATCATATCGCCGCCTGGCTGTCCACGAACAGGTTGATCACATTATGTGGGCGTTCAGTACATCGAGCAACCTCTGCCGCTTTCCGTATGGCAAAGACTTCTGCCTGGAATATGCTGCATTGGTCCGGTAGCTTATAGGACAGCCTTATTTCAGGGTCTGTACAATATATGCCCGCACCTACTCCTCCCTCCATCTTGGAGCCATCCGTGTATATGTTGAGGTGTTGAGTCTGGTCCCGACCCCTTTTCCAGTCGTCGGGTCCCATAAATGAGGTTGTGTTTACGTCCAGGCAAGTTTGGGGGATCATGTAGTCAGATATACTGGTCATGTCTCGGCCAATTGAACTGTGCCCGAATCCCTGTAGAGACATGTTTCTTGATGCTATTAAGCGTTGTGCCGCCTTTGCTGCAATCAGTTGAGCTTGGATGTCCAGGGGGTCGATTCCGATTATGGTTTCGAGAGCTTTTGTTGGGCTTGACCTCAGCGCCCACGTAATGCAGAGCAGTGCCTGCCGCTGGGTACTTTCCATAAGCTTATTGTACGTCTTCTTTTCTGTCGCTTGCCACCACACTAAGACTCCGTACAGCAGAGTCGGTCGCACCACCGATATATAGATCCAGTTCATTAAAGCAGGTGACAGGACCCATGTGCTGCTGAGCATCTTCTTGGATGCGTATAGCGCAATGGTGGCCCTTATTCACCCTTTCCACTACATTGGGTCTCCACGCCAGCTTGCTGTCCATTACTATGCCGAGGTATTTGACATGTGTTTTAGGGGTCAGCCTGGTTTGTCGATTTTCGGGGGGATCCATGCCGGCACCTTGTACCTCTTGGTGAAGAGGATGAGGTCCGTCTAGTCCGCGTTGATACTGAGTCCTACTTTTCCGGCGCCAACTCACATATCTCCCTGAGTGTTGATTCCATTATGGAGCTTAGAGTAGATGGACATACTCCCGTAATAATTATGCTTATGTCATCAGAATAAGCTGTTATTTTTGGGGCTCTCCTTTCGAATCTCTTTATTGGGTCGTCGACCACCAGGTTCCACAGGAGGGGCGACAGGACCCCACCCTGAGGTGTGCCTCTGTGTGCCCCTTTCACCATGGAAGCGGTGCCCCACTCTGAGTACACCCGTCTACAACTTAGAAGGTTCTTTATCCAGAGGTTGATTGCGGGATGTGTGTTGGTCGCTTCTAGGCGGTCCATTATTGCGTTGGTATTCACGTTATTGAATGCTCCGGATATGTCTACGAACACTCCTAGAGCATACTTCTTATTTTGAAGGGCATTTTCGATGGTGGCTACTATCGAGTGCAGTGCCGTCTCTACCGATTTCCCTTTGGTGTAGGCATGCTGGTTGGTTGACATTCGCCCCCCTACATCGTTTCTGATGTGTAGATCCAGCAGCTTTTCTAGTGTTTTGAGTAGAAAGGAGGTGAGGCTTATCGGTCTATAATCATTGAGGCTCATATGGCTGCACTTTCCTGCCTTTGGAAGGAAGACAATCCTCGAGGTCCGCCATTGAATAGGGATATAGCCCGTGCTCAGGCAAGCTGAGTATATTACAGAGAGCCATGGGGTGATCACGTCTTTGGTCACCTGTAGCATGGCTGGGAATATACCGTCTAGTCCAGGTGCTTTTGTACCCGCAAAGGAGTCTATAGCCCAGTGGATTTTCTTAGACGATATGAGACCTGTTGGGGGATGCTCTTCCTCAGTTACTAGGTCCTGATGCGTTGTAGGCAGTACATCAGACCGAAAACAAAAGAGACCAAGAACCCAAGACACTGCACTAGGCAGTCACAAACGCAAAACACCACACTACGCAGTCCATCAGCGCATTTTACCGTCAATAACTACTCAGTAAATAAGTGAATGAAGAAAGAGAAAATAAACAAAGAAACAAACCAACACAACTACGGCGTCATCATTTCTCCCTTGCATGCTCATTTCAAGCCAGCCCGACACCTAAAGTCACCTGCGATCTACAAATTTTTCTTGTAGCGGACCCTGGACAGACTGATGCATATCCCAGCCTGAGATAGGTCCTCACATTTTTCCATGAACTATGCCCTACAGTGTCTAGAAGAAGGAAAGATATTGTCATTGTATTATATTATATGCTTAGACAGGACGTTAGAATTTATCATTATTTCTTATGCTAATTAACATGTCTCAGTAATATACTGTGTTACAATATTTAAGATTATGCTAACGATCATGATCTGATAAAAGTGCATGCATAGTGGTGCTTCAGTTTTAACAACTTATATGGCATTGCATATCTGCAAAATACATTTTGAGTGGCCCTATTACACAAAATAATTTTATATTTAAATTTTAACTTTAGTAGTCCGATTTTAGAAAAATGTATTTATTTTAAATTTTGTCTAATTACACTACTCATCCAAACTGAATTTTTTTTCCGCTTCAAACCAAACCGACTTTTTCTGATAGATTGCATTTTTGTTTGTCTGATTTTTTTAAGAATTTTGGAAGTCTGGTATTTTTGTTGTTTTTTTTTCAGAGGGAACTACCTCTTTTTTTCACATAACTTAAGTATCTTACATTTGGTTGTCTTGAACTTAGCAATTCTGAAAATGTGATTTATGGAGAGTTAGTCAAACAATTTTAGCTCCACTGTTTCTCCAAAGATTTTTATGAAAAATACCTTAGACGACGCCGAATTAATTAATATACACAAAAAAAACAAAGGATAGTATATATTTTTTTCGACTTTTCCTGAGTCTTTAAATTCAAAATATCGTAAAAATATCGCACAAAAATCATAGTTTTTGCATTTGAAAGCTTAATAATTCCCAAACGGCAAGCTGAAATCACAAAAAGTATGGGTCCAATTAATAGCTGCATTTCTTAGCTTTACAGTACATTACAACAAAATGTATGTTTATGTTATGTGAAAAGAAGCGTTAACTCTAAAATAACTTTAGAACATACCAGTTTTCAAAAATTCTTTAAAAAAAGTTCTGCCATAAGCCTAGTACTTAGGTTAGGTTAGGTTCAGGCGGCTGTCGGGATCGTCAGAGACCCGACACACCTTGGCCGGTTTCGGCCCATTGTGACAGGAGCAGAACAGATGTTCCACAGTCTCCTCCTCGTCCTCATCTCTACAGCTCCGACAGAAGTCGTTATAGGGGGCACCCAGCCTGTTTGCATGGGTGCCTATTAGCCAATGTCCTGTAAGGGAGCGTATGACTGATCTACACCTGCTCATACTGAGTTTGCAGAGCTCATCGGTGCGCTTCCTAGTAATGTTAGGCCATGTTTGCCGAGTTATGCGACATAGTGGCAGGTGGCCATTGGCATACGAATATCCTCCTTATCATGGAGAAGGGGGATTGTTGTACCAGCTCTGGCCAGCTCTTCTGCTATACAGTTGCCTTCTGTCTGGTTTCCCAGCTTGAAATTCCCCAACAAATTCCTCGAATAATAGCCAGTGGCGCAAAATAACGTAATTTCACCTTTGGTTGCTATTTGCATTGCCCACTGCATATAAATATTGTATCCGCTTATAATTACTCAATCTAATAGCCTATGCAACCGTTTTCTCGTCTCTTCGACTCGTACCTTTCTCCTTTACTTTACTATCTCGCTATATCACTCTCTCGATCTATCAGCTCTCTCGTTCTCTCGAACACTCCCTCGCTCTCTATTTCGTAGCATCGCGTAGGGCACGGTCCTTCTGCCCTAACATGCCTTCGCAATGGTCATGATCTGGTCCAGCACTTGCATGCCTTTGCAATCTCTCGAACTTTTCTGTCGTCGCATATATACATACGTATATATTCGGTCAATTGGTGACACACGACTCGCGGTCTATATATGCATCTCGCTTCCAGCTTTCTTTCTCTATCGTTCTCTTCATCTATGCTGCTCTCTCGCATTCATTCTCGTACTCGGCTCAGCAGCAGCCCGAGCTTCTATCGCTTATTTTACTCTCTCTCTCGCTTGCATTAGGGCACGGGCAATTCGGCCCGCCTGCCCTTTCTCATTCTGTTATTGATCGTCAGAACCGTCGGTCTTTATACCTTTAGCAATACGCGTACTGCCGCTACTAAACATTAATAAATTGATATTATAATAAAGCTTCTCGGCTCTTTTATTAAAATTAGTCCCTAAAACAATAGCTAATAGCTTAATAGCTTAACACCTTCAATGTCCTGGTGGCCTGGGACCCATATTAGGCTAATAACAAACTGATAAGCCATCTCATGTAGAGATTTGCAACAGTTTGCCACGGTAGCCGAGCTTGTTGTTATCGCATTCAGCGATTTGATCGTAGCTTGGCTATCACTCTAGATATTTATATGAGTTGCCGTAGGGGCTCGTTTCCGAAGGCAGCTC
Source organism: Drosophila tristis (assembly GCA_018150885.1). Classification (NCBI taxonomy): domain Eukaryota; kingdom Metazoa; phylum Arthropoda; class Insecta; order Diptera; family Drosophilidae; genus Drosophila; species Drosophila tristis. Next base: position 155,021 of record JAECWT010000198.1, on the reverse strand, counting down.
GAAGCTTCCCTGATCGCTATGACTTCCGCTGGGAAGACACTGCAGTGATCTGGGAGCCTGAAAGAGTGTCTTATATTCAGCTGTTCGGAGTAGATTCCTCCTCCGACCGTGTTGTCCAGCTTTGAGCCATCAGTAAAGATTTGAAGGGCTTCATTTGGGCCAGGTGGTCCCTCGAGCCAGTTGGTTCTGTGAGGGATGATTGATTGGGGACGATTTCCATTTAGGATGGACGCATGACCGGTGTGGTGTGACACCCATTGGTCAGAGTCTCTAGGACGGATTGCTGCCATTTCTGCCTGCTCCTTACCTGCAAGGTCAAGGCTCTGCAGGCATAGGATAGCATTTAGCGCATCCGTTGGTGTGGTGCTCAGAGCTCCACTGATGCATAGGGCTGCAGTGCGCTGCACCTTGCCCAGTTCTTTAGTGATGGTCCCCTTCGATAGGGCAGGCCACCACACTGCGACTCCGTAGAGTAGTATTGGTCTTACTATTGCTAGGTATATCCATTGGACTTGTCTTGGGTTCATGCCCCATTTTAACCCAATGGCCTTCTTACAAGTGTAGAGGGCTATCGTAGCCTTCATCACTATGTCTTTGATGCTCAGGTTCCAGCTAAGCTTTTTATCAATTACCAACCCTAAGTAACTGGCACTGTCGCTGAAGGAGAGCCTGCATCCGTTTAGTATTGGGGGGTTGAGAGGCGGGATTTTGTATATGGTTGTAAACAGTCCACGCGACTCTGTCCATTCTGACAGTCGCGCGAGCTTTGCGGTCATTAGGTCGCAAAGTGTTTGAGGGAATTTTCCCGAGAAGATAATGGCAAAGTCGTCAGCGTATGCTACCACTTTGCAGCCCTCCCCTTCCAGGTCACACAGAATCTTGTTGACTGCTATGTTCCATAGAAGGGGAGACAGGACACCACCTTGCGGGGTGCCTCTGTTGACATACCTTGACTGAGTGGACGATCCCATTGATGATGTCACCGTCCTGCATGTGAGCAATTGATCTATGAGCATCACCAAGTGACGATCCACTCCCAGGTCAGTCATGGCCTCCGTGATGGCTCCCGGTATGACGTTGTTAAAAGCTCCCTCGATATCTAGGAAATATATTAAGGACTATTCTTTGAAGTGTAGGGATTTCTCTACCGTCGAGAATACTTCATGATGTGCGCCTGACAGCCACTGAGGATTTATGGTTGTTCTCAGCTGCAGCCCGACTAGTCTCTCAAAGGTTTTGAGAAGAAAGGACGATAGACTTATTGGTCTGAAGTCTTCTGGGGCTGTGTGTGAGGGTTTCCCTGCTTTGGGGATAAAGACTATTTTAGCCTTTAGCCAAGAGCGGGGGATTTTTCCCACTGTCAGTATCTTCCTGAAGATACTTTGTACCCAGTTGATTGCCATGTCCCCGGCTTTTTGCTCTCCTAGTTTCTTTTTTGTATAAGTTTGTTTACTTTTGTAATTTTCCCAGTGCGCTTCCTTGCTGCTGCTTTTGGCTCTTTTAAAGAGAGTTCTGCAGTCTTTCCGGAGGGTATCTATATGTTTAGACCACCAGGGGGGTTTCTTCTTCCATCTTGGTTTGGTTGAGGGGCAAGCTGCCACGATGGCCTTATTGCAAGCTTCCGTGAAACTGTCCACAAGACGATTAAGATCGTCTTGTGTGTCCGTGCATTTTGCGGCTAGGGGGGGGAGTAATTCCTCCATTTTTAACTATATATATCCCAGTTGGTTTTCTAGGACTCTCCAACTTTTCGTTATGTCTGACAGTTTGTGAGACAATTGAGTTAGGTCAATGACCTCTGGACGGTTTTTTATAATGAATGTGGGGTCGTTACCCCGATTACCAATAACTAGGTTGGAGTTAAGGATGAAGCTGATAAGTGACTCACCCCTTACATTTGTATCCGAGCTCCCCCATTGGGTGGGGTGAGCGTTGGCATCGCATCCTATTATTAGGCTTGTATCCGACCTTTCGCTGTCTCTGGCTATCTTGCGAACGAGGTCACTGGGAGGATCGCTTTCCTCGTGAGCCATGTAGGACGACACCAGGTTCAGGAGTGTCCATTGCTAAAATTGTGGAGCAGAAAAATATTTAGGTGCTTTCTTGCTAGTATGCAGGTTCTAATTTTACCTTCAGTTTGGGCTACAATCAGCTTGTAGTCCTTCGTCGCTAATCCACAGACCTTGCCTCCTACCACCCAAAGCTCTTGGATTAGGACTATGTCCCCTCCGCTCGCATCTAAACGGAGTATTAGGGCAGCGAATGATGCTTTACAGTGGTGGAGATTTATCTGCAGAAGCCTCAGGGACTTCATTAGAGTTGTTCTCCACCACTGTTATGTCGGCGTCAGAGTCGCCGAGAATATCGTCACGACACAACGCCTCAAAATCGAGCATCAGCTCCGTCTCCGAGGAGTAGCTCTCCAGGGCCGGCTCCGGCTCCGGGTCTACGTCGGGTGCCTCGATCTCCGAGGCAACGTCCTGCTTAACTGGGTTGTTGACAGGACGCGCCTTGGCCGCTGCATCCGACTTGTAGACCTTCAAGGTCACCGAGCTGAACCCGAAGTTTAGCTCTCCCGTGGCTGCCTCGATCGGGGCTAGCGACTCCTTATTTAGGATTACCACTGCCTGGTTTGTGGGGCCTTTTGATGCCTCCACTTTGACCACCTTCCAGTCTGAGGTTGGCAGCGTTGGGTTGCATCTCTGCAACATCCTGAGGATCCGCTCGGGCTCCTTAAAAGTGGCCGGCACCAATATACGAGCCCTTGGTCTACTGGGCACCTCGCTCCAGTCCACGCGACGAACTTCGCCCCAGCGTAGACTTCTCCGATTTGCGCCACCGCAGCTTTTTATAGCTTCACGGAGCGCTCATCTTTGCAGGCTACCACTTTGATGCTTCCATGGAACCATCCCATGTCTTTGCAGACTGGAGGTGGCCCGGGATCCTTCTCGAGAAGCTCGAAGCAGCGGTCGGCCAGTGCCGCTTCCAGCCACTTCCATTGGCTTCTAGGAATTTTCCCTCCGCGCTGCCGTTGTCGAGAACGCCTATCAGCGTCCTCTCCTTGGCAATCTGCGCGAAGGATACGTTCGGTTGAACTCTGGAGCGCATCGCGGCAGGTCCAGTCGTCTCTTGCGAGCGCTGCCTTTTCGGTTGTGCAGCCACCTTCTGTGGCTCCACACTGAAGTTGGGCAGCTTCGCCGAGGTCCATTCCACCTTTTTCAGCCAGTCTGCTGTTGGACTGACTTCTTTGCTGGCGTTCTGCCGACGGAGTATGTGCCCGCCCTCCTCTTTTCAGCATAGCTGAATTTTTTGGCTTGGAAAATGGTTGATGGTCGGCCGTCACCTGCAGCTTCACCGGAAGGTTCGGCAGCCGCAATATTGCTTAGCGGCCCTACCATGGTATCAGTCTTGGGTGTTGGCTTTCCACCCATCCCAGATTTGGGATGGGACCAACCCGGGTTCATACCCGCGTCTTCCACCGTGCAGGTCTTTTCTGCATCTGAGCGGATCGGGCCAGGCCTTTGGGCCGCTGCCTTCTCCCGCTTGGGATTTCTCCAAGCCGGCATTTGGGGAGTGCCTTTCTCGTTTTTGTTTTCGTTTTTGTATTTTGAGAATTTATCCATATGATTCCCACGAGCTGCAGAGAAGGGGAACGGTCCACCCCGGCAGAGCTCTACTTAACCCGGGTAAGGCATAATTAGAACAGGGGGCTGCCGAGTCCCTGAGCTCTCCGTTCACGACTGGGCTAGTTTTTATACCAGGCCCCCAGCCAGGCTGACTCTTGGCACGGGTCGAGTGACACCTTAGTCCGGCCCGGTGTGAGGTGAGTGTTGGGGCTGGGATGTGGGTAGGTAATGTGTAGGGATGGGAGTGTGTGAGCTACTTAATGAGAGGCGGCACCACAAGCGCATCGTCAGTGTTGCTGCGTCGCGAACACCCGCTGGCTGTCCGGGACTGTTTATTTCGGTACTCTCCCTCAGAGCCAACTTGGTTGCTTCTCTTTGGGATGCCCGCTTATTCGCAGCTGACCTACCCACTAGGGCAGGCCGTTCGCTAACCGCAACCTGCGACCCGTCCGGTGGCCCCAGCTAGGCCCCCTCTGAGCCACCTCAAAGCCCAATAGGATCATCGGAAGCCTAGTACTTAGACGGGCTAAATTTTCCGTCGACGGAAAATGACCGCGTTTGGATCAAGACGTGACACGTCGGCTTGTGTCAAGCATGTATGTATGGTTAGTGATATAAGCATGTGTAAAGCCCAAAAACCAAAAGAAAAAAAAGATGGTTTGAATCGAAGCGGCGAAATAGTGTCGGGGAGTGTTATCAGTGTTACCACAAACAGATTTGATACATTGTGCGCTTTCACGAGTATAAAATCACTTGGACAGAATATTTATAGAATTTACATGTCACCAAAGACGTGGTCACCACATGCCATCTCTCCGGAATATACTTGGCGTGTCTAAGCACAGGCACTGTACTGAAGCGTCTTGGACAAATAAAAATACCCTCTCCAAGAGATTACAACAAATGCTCAACAAAAATATAAATCTTACTGTGAAATAGGGGATCCAACATTTTTTTCGTCACAGTCGTCGTTTAATTGGTAGTCTTCAATAGATTTCCTTTTGTTTTCTTTCGCCGAGTCCTGTAATATTAAAATAATATTTAAATTTATGCAAATAAATAAAAAGAAAGAAAAGAAAATAAAGTTTACTTTTTTGGCTGCATGACTCATACATATATACATTTACGCTAATTCTGTAAATAATTTTTCACAAATTACAATATACAAACCAAATCGAACACCTTTTATACCCGTACTCAAAAAAGAGGTAAGGGATTTAGATTTGTGGTAAAAGTGGATGTGTGTAACGCAGAGAAGGAAACGTTTCCGACCCCATAAAGCATATATATTCTAATTATCACTAAAAGCCAAATCGATATAGCCACTAGTCAACTCAGCTCGCTATTGGGATATATAGAATATATGCGGACGTGTTCTGTGAAATCCCTCTTTGAAAGGTTGTTAAAATTACCTTGTCATAAGGATTTGCATTTCCTTCTGATAGCACACTTGTATGTCTGTTCGTACTTTTATACATTTCTATGTAATCTTTTTTAAAACAATTTTTTTCCAGTTCCATTTCTTGGGTTTGTCCTGAATTATCCTGAATATTTCGAAATATATCATTAATGTTAGAATCTGGTATGTCCGTAGATGCTTCAGTTTGATCTATGAAATTTTCTATTAATATTTTCAAGCTTTCAAATAACAGAACTGTATGTATGTATGTATTACCATTTTTATCGGATGTTTTAATAATTCGAACTAGTCCCGAATTCGCATTAAGGTTGTGATTACATCCGTAGATATTTATTCGGCTGGTTCGTAAAGATTCTGTGTCATTTTCGTTTCTTTTTCGAATTAACAACTCTTTTGATATACCTGATTTTTTTTTCAAATTCGCTTCACGACTTTTTCTTTTCACTAAAATAAATATAATCGTGATTAAATTTAATAACACTGCTCAACAAAATTGAATTTTTTATTTAGGCTGTGAACCAAAATGACTGATAGATTTCGGGATTTAAAAATTTTTGTAGCACTTTTTTTTTTGTGAAATTATGTTTTTTTTAAAGAATTTTTTAAGTCTGATCATTTTTTCATGGTTTTTTTCAGAGGTAGTGCTTCTATTTTTCACATAACTTAAGTATCTTATATCTGGTTGCATAGAACTTTGCAGTTCTGAAAAGCTGACAAATGCAGCTATAAATCCGACTCAGGCACTTTATATCTGCAGCTTAATACCTGGAAGATATTAAGCTTTCAAATTTCAAATTCTGCTTTTTAGAATAAGTAAGTAAGCTGAACAGAAACGCACATATAAATCAATACATAAAATGTCAGTGGTGACGCAGAGTAAATTTTCAGATTATCCCGCCAAAAAGGCAATTCGAATGGTCATGTAAAACATCAAAAGCGTATCATCACTTTTAAAGCTAAGAAAGAGTAAATATATTTTTACGTTTTTACAATTCGTATGGAGGAATAGAAAATAAGGAGGTTGTTTTACAATGGTTTAGGAATTTAGAATAAATTTATGTGCTGTTCTGAACAGCTCTAAGCCAAGACGGACTATTCTCCGTAGATCCAGTATGACATCCCAATATTCGCCCTACTTAATCGGCCAATTCGTTAAAGTAAATACCTTCTGAGTTCGCCTTTAGACAAACGTCAGTGATTCTTCTCATTTCTTATACATGAAAGAACAATGTACCACAGAATATATATATAAAATTCTTATATTGTAAGTATATATATAATCGCGAGGGATGAAAATTTGGTCTGTGCAATTGATAAATATTGCAAATTTGCATAAACTTACTCACATCTCAAAATTGTTTCGCTTCCAATTCCGTTCAAGACTATTGGTAGCTGTGATTTGCAAGGTGGAGAGTCATCATGATTCATGGTATAATTGATATCCGTGTTAGAGTCCTTGACGATTTTCTTGTCCTTAATTGACTAAAATCACGTTATTTTATTTCAAACTAGAAAACATAGGGTACTTACTTTTACAAATTTAAGTGGATACATACTAATCGGCAAGCCTCGACTTACTGCAATCAAATACGGAGATATCATTTTTACATTGGACCGTTTTGTGGTCTCATATGTCTCATCAAGTACCCAAAACTTTTTCGAATTTTCCTTATCATAGCTTGGACTAATGTGAATGTTAACAATTAGCTCCGACTCGCATGATCCGCCTTTTGTGTATAAAATGGCATTTAAATAGTCCAACGGACTTGAATCGGTAAAACATTTAGCAAAAGCATGTTTTAACATAATTTTACATAAAGCGTACATAACAAACATAAAGATTGGTCGTTTCATTTTATTTAGATGAATTAATTCTGATCTTATTTTTTCTTTAAACTATTTTACAATTTGATTTGATTAAAATTTCAAATCAGTTTTAAACTAAGTTTATATGTAATAAGATATTGAGCGTGTATACGTATGTAAATGTACATATGTTATTACATATTTGTCCTTTGAATACATACATATAGTAACATATCCATCATTAAGGAATATCTATGTACCAAAAAGAGCGCATTATATTTCCATAACGACACTGATTTTCCAACTTTCCAACAAGCGTATCTGGAAATTATCAGTCCAAACAATTTCACAAAAGTGATGAAATCAAGTACAAAGCTCATAGATATACCAAATTACGCGGAATTCAAAGAATTGATAATGAAGAACCATAAAGAATTACTTCACCCTGGAATAGAGAAAACCACCAATTGGTTTAAGGAAAAATACTACTACCCTGATCACCAAAAATTGATACAGAACATAATAAACGAATGCACAACGTGTAACATCGCCAAGACTGAGCATAGAAACACCAAGTTGTCATTTGAAGTAACACCGGAAGTCTTAAACATCCGGGAACGTTACGTAATGGACTTCTATCTGATAGGTAACCAACAGTTCCTATCATGTATCGACATATACTCAAAATTCGCGACACTAATAGAAGTGAACAGCCGCGACTGGTTAGAAACCAAAAGAGCTATACTAAAAGTCTTTAATGAAATGGGAAAACCCCAGGAAATTAAAGCCGATAAAGATTCAGCCTTTATGTGCGCAGCATTGCAAGCATGGCTAATCTCGGAAGATGTCAAAATCCTAATCACCTCCAGTAAAAACGGAATTTCAGACATTGAAAGATTTCATAAAACGGTGAACGAAAAATTGAGAATCATATCCAGTGAGAATGACCTCAAAAACAAGTATACTAAATTTGAACTAATAATGTATACCTATAATCACAAGACCCGACATAACACCACCAACAGAACACCTGCAGACATATTCATATATGCAGGAAGTCCAGAGTATGACACTCAACTGAACAAGGTGAATCAAATCACCCAGTTGAACCAAAGTCGTAATGACTTTGAAGTGGACACTAGGTTTAGAAAATCACCCCTCGTAAAGTCCAAAATAACTAACCCTTTCAAAAAGACGGGGGAAATAACCAAAATAGATGAAAAACACTACGAAGAAAAGAATAGGGGAAGAAAAATAACACATTACAAATCTAAATATAAAAAGAAAAAGAAAATTAACATAAGCAAATATAATAATTCCAGCCCGCCCATCGAAACGGAAGGTAACGATCAACGGCAACATAATTAAATTCATCGTCCTCATGACATTAATGGTCCTTACAACAGAAGGACAAAATATTGAAATAAATCCAATTGAATCCAGAAACGGATATCTCATATTTAAAACGGGATCAATCGATCTCCCCATAAATTATGAGTTCCATTACTTAATAGTTAACGTAACAAAAACCGAAGAAACCTATCAAAACCTTCTAGTAATGGCCAACCAATTTCCAAACGTAGTCCAAGTAAAATACCTAGTAGACAAACTAAATAGATAAATAAATGGCTTGAAAATAGCTAAACGCAACAGGAGAGGCCTAATAAATATAGTAGGTACCGCCTATAAATACTTATTTGGAACATTAGATCAAGAAGATAGGAAAGAATTAGAACAGAGAATAGAAAATCTCGCCAGCCATAATATCCAAACAAATGAACTAAATTTAGTTATAGAGGTAGTAAACCATGGAATTGAGATATTAAATCAATTAAACAAAGAAAATAACAAAAATCAACAATTAGAAATTTTAATTTTCAATCTACAACATTTCACAGAATACATCGAAGATATAGAAATGGGAATGCAACTTACTAGACTTGGTATTTTTAACCCAAAACTACTAAGGCAAGATTACCTGAAACATATAAATTCTGAGAAATTATAAAATATTAAAACTTCCACATGGCTAAAAGTTGACACAAATGAAATTTATATAATCTCCAATATTCCGAGTGAAACTGCTAATGTCCCAATATATAAAATTGTTCCATACCCAGATAATCAAAATAATATTTTAACAGAAATAACATTCGATAAAATTATATTTACGAAGACAAAATATATAGCAAAGAAACTAAACAAATAATAGAAGACAATTGCATAAAAGGGATTTTAAAACAAAAACCCACTAAATGTCCATACACAAAAACATTTAAGAATTTCCAAATTAATTACGTTGAACCAAATATATTGTTAACATGGAACCTTCCCAAATCCAAATTAAACCAAAATTGTTTAGATAAAGAAATAACTATCGAAGGAAATAACATAATCAAGATTTACAACTGTTCAACCCAGCTAAACGAATTCACAATATCTAATTCAATGCTAGATTTCACACAAAATGTCTATGTAAGTAATAACATAACTAGATTAGAACCACTGTCTTATGTACAGACAAAAGAAATAATTATAGAACACACAAAATATAGTAATATATTGCAGATAGTTATAATAACTATGTTCATTTTATCAATAATAAGCATAATTGGGTTTCTAATTGTTAAATTTAAGAAAATACCTAAAAATATAACTATCAAATATGTAAAACCTTAGGAAAAAGAAGAAGAAGAAAAAAGTAACCCAATAGTTATAGAGGATATCCCCTCCCTATACCCTAAAGTGAAAACCTGAGGACAGGCTTATAAGAAATGCCGGGGGAGTAACATATCCATAATGCCCTGCATTAAGTATACGTTAAGCACTGGACACATTCATAACCACACCCACACTTACACACGATTATGCATCTGCCCAGCACTCACCCTTACCCCATGTATCTCTATATGAAATAAGATACCCCAACACCTGCATAAACAACGCAGAACCGACAGGAAGTCCCATGCATACCGAAACTCTGGAGTGCAATAGAAACGTCGCTGACCAATACGTTATCAGCTCGTTCCCACACTCCATCCTATGACTAATTAGAATCGATCCCACACTCCAACAGAAGGGAGAACTCATGTAAACAAGTGAGTTCCCAAGAGGAAAGCCGACACCAATCACCAGCTGCGGCTGACCGTTTCATCCAAGCCGACGCCTCCGCCAAGCCTCCCACGCATAGGCCAACGCATCGCTATCAGCATCTCTCTTCAAAACAACGCCTCTCGCCACCGAAGCTTCGACTCTCTCAGCCGAAGCCATCATCACTCAATCCCGAAGACAATACATCAGCCGAGGCCAAAAGCTTATGGAGATAAGCTTAAAGCTTCATAACCGAGGTCCCGAGATAAAGAACTCGAGAACCAAAGATCAGTTCCGTTTAAGACTTCTAAATATCGAGTTGGGGAATTCGCCTCCTATGTTCTACAATAAGTTCGTTTAATAAAATATCTTTTTAAAAACTTACTTTGGAACTCGGGAATTATTATTATATATTTGAAACTATTATTCTTTTGGGCAAATACTTTCAAAGAACAAAAGATATCATCTCAGACATAATCAAGTGTGGGCTAAAATCCAAAATTTTTTAATATTAAGTCGGCCTGGTATAAGAAAGTTGTGTTAAGGGATTCTAAAATGAGTGCAACAAAAATTTTTGAAATCGGTTAACGTTTGATCCTTGCTCATCGAGGTCAAAAAATTCGCTTTTGGCCAAGCTAGTCAAAATTTGGGTATATTTGTAAATCAGTCTTTTCGTGTTTTTTTATACCAAACTAGCGGCTTTGGCGCAGAAACATTTGCATCGGCGAACGTTGAGTCCCAATATGCATCGTTTTCGAGCAAATACAAACCTTTGCAACCATCCCGAAAAATGGCGCACAGCACACCATCCACAGTACGAAATGTAACGAAGGTGATTAAGCGTAGAGGCGTCTCAGGGGTGTTCCACCAATCGCTTCCCAAGAAAAGACAGGGCAAGTCCAAGTTCTTCAAGTCCTTCTTTATTGAATATATTACAAGCAGATCGCGTGCAAAAAGGCCGTTTTGCATAGAGTGTAGAAGCGAAGGGGTTCGAGGGTTGCGCTCAGAAACTGCCCGTGGCTGTCGGCAGCGAGAGCGGGAGCGTAAGCGTAGTGAGCCTAAGCGCGCGAGAGACCGTCACCGGGGTGAAAATGTTCATAAGCGTGAGAGTGGTGGTGTGTAACAGTGGTGTGGCTGGAATGCCCACAGAGCTATTGCCCCGCCAGCGCCGTCTCCACTCTGAACAGTAGGATTTTGGGCCTTTATACTCTCTGCACACTGAGTCCATCCTGGGGGAACGGTGGGAATTTTTGAAAGATGTGAAACACCGATTCACATTGACACCATCCACCATCCACCATCCATGAGAAATAGCTGTGCACACAATTTGGTGCGGCGGAAAATTTCTTTTATAATTTAAAAGAATATTAATAATATTGCAATGGTTGTGAATTTGATTCAGCACCAATATATATTCTTGCATAATCTAATCATGTTGCTGGACATGGATGATGATAATAATGTGGTCAACATTGACGAGGAGAATTTATTGGAATGGATATCTGTTTTGAAAACACTGAAGCGTGGTCATTTGTGACTGCTTCTACTAAATTCAATCAATGTTTTAAATACAATTATATATTCTATGATTTTTGAAAAGCGGTTTGGAGTGAAGATATACCCAAAAAAAAACGAGGCGCTTTTTAAGGAAAGTTTTGTATAGCCTATGGCTATGGCATTGTATACTATGGGTTCTTTTTCTGAGTACAGAGCAGTCGGAAAGCTGTCAGCAAACAGCGCGTGCAATATACTGCATGAGATTTGCAGAGCATTCATAAAAAAATTCCCAGTCCACAGACCTGAGTTTTTCTGCCTGAGACAATTCTGACATATCAGATGTTTTGTTGTTGTTTTTACCATTTTCCTGTCTGTCATTGTTTACATTTTCGTAGTGAATTCCGATTTTTTTGTTGTGAATGTCATATATTTATGGTTGCATTTGACAATTATCGAAAAAATACCGCACTGAAACATGAGAATTAGGAACATCCCAGATGGATGGTGGAATAACTGGGAAATTTTCGGAACGGCAAAACCTTACGGACCATCCCAGAAATGGATGGTGGATGGTCCCCAGTGTGAAAAGGCTATTAGTGTTCACCAAAAGCAAACGAGTACTCTGATCTTTTCTTTGAATACTCGATCGATCCAGCCGGTGAATTCCATAATTGAGAGCTATTTACTACAGTCTGACTTGAACAAAATCAGTATATGGTGTATTCCAAATAAATTGCATCTAAATCTAAATAAATGTCACGTTGTTCGCAATAGTAAATTTATCTTAATCAGTCTTTCCGACCCCATTAAGTATATATATTCTTGATCAACATCAATAGCCGAGTCGATATGGTCGATTTGTATGCTCGATGAAGATACGATAAAACTAAAAACGCAGTATCGTACAGAATGACCATATCTACCAGATTGATGAATATGAATCAGATCGAAACATAATTATAGCCAGAATGAAGAAATTAATTTTCTGTTGGTTCCCCCGCCTCCTCCAGCCAGAGACACACTACTCTATCTCTTTCTCGCTCGCACACTTTGCCTCGTTATGTGCGCGAGCAACCCCTAGCGGAGGAGATGTGGAATCTAAATGGTACATCTATAATCTACATGTTAGATGTAAAATATACATTGTAGATGTAGATGTAGATAACAGATGTAGCAAAAAAATGTAAAATGTAAAATTTTTTTTTTAATTCTAAAATTCTTAAAAATTATGCTCAAAAATGTATATACTGACTGAGTACGGGTATAAGTAGAGTCGCGTCCCCAGAAGCGACTCACACGTTCCTGCTCGTTTTATACATTTCCTCGGACCAACACGAAATTTTTGGTATACAAAAAATCAAAATGAAAATAATTGTAAATGCCAAAAATTATTATGCAAAGTAACATTTTATTGATTTCTTTTCCTAATTAAAAATTTTTGGAGCCTCAAAGTCTATCAGAAAAAATCGGTTTCATGGTTGGTATGGAAAATGTAGAATAATTGTATACAGGCAGGCACCGGTTTTCATTTTCGATTTACTCTTCAAATAGGAAAGCAAGGCATTCCCGCATTCGGAGAACGCCAAAAAAAAATAAATTCATTTAACAGCTGTGGCAGCCCGAATTAGCTTTCGATAAATCTCTGTTTAACATAACAAGGCCTTTTTGTATGAGCTGGCACTAACGCGTGGATATAACAGCAGTAAATTTTGCACTGAACAGTACATTGGGAAATAATGTCTATTGGCTGAAAAAGTAAAACGCAAAATTAAGTGAAAGCCGAAGTTTTCCTGAATGATTAATTTTCAAGACTTAATTGAAATTTTCCAAACAAACAAAGTAAACCACATTTTTTTGTGAAAGTGAAAACCAGTGCCTGAATATGAATGTGTTATTTGACAATTCTGATAGTCAGCAATTGCACCAGAGTTTTTGCCCTCTGAGGAGCGATCGCATCGTCGCACAGTGTGGCCTCAGCCGCAAAGAGGTGGCAAAAATCAATGAATTTTTTTTATGTTTTGCATAAATCTAATACACGAATCCGATAGCGAATTTTCAAGAGCTTTTAAAATGAAAGTTAAAAAAAAAACGGATGGGCTGTCGCAGCTCTAATTCCCATAAAACATCAAAATTTTGACGTTTTTCTTTGGAGGTAGCCTTACTGTTATCGATGTATAAGACAAACAAAGCAAAACTGCAGATTGAGATTTTAAACTTAGGTAAAGGATTATGTAAAGAGCCCGAATAAAAAAAAATGTTGGGAATACAAAAACATACTTTTATTGAAAAGGCGATGATTGTTCAATATATATATTAAAAGTTTATTGTGGTTTTCCACAAAGTAAATAAGCGATACAGAGTCGAAAGGATAGTTAGCTGGATTCAAGACGGGGTCAGATTGAAGACGCGGGGGTCGGTTCAAGACGGTATCGGATGGAATAGCTCGATTCCAAGACGATGTGCAGTGATTGCAAGAGCAAGACCAAAGCAATGGGCAGGGCAATGGGCAATTGCCCGTGCACTAATGCGGGCGAGAGAGCGAAAGATCGAGAGAGTGATAGCGAAAGGCGATAGAAAGAAAGGTGTGAGTTGAAGACGCGAGAGAACGGCTGCATAGGCTGCTGCCGTGCGGGAGCATATGTATGTAGATAACAAAGTTAAGCAGTGGGCAGTAAAAATGCTGAACAATAATATATATTTACTCTACTGCTGCACCACTGACTATGTTCTACTGATTATTTGGCTGCGTAACCAAACACATGTCAAAGTGGAAAAACAAAGTTGAAATTATAGTATACATATATATATACTTAGCTACCAAAATGATGTTGTTAGCAATTAATCAATTTGCAGGTAAGCCTTTTTAACTTCGAACTACCTTTTCCACCAGTTTTTAGCACTGCATATATGCAGGTTGCCTTTTTATATTTGACCTGCATTTCACAAAGTTTTTAAACTTGCTTTTTATTTTGCCAAAGGGTGGTATATGCATATATATATATATATTGTAGTCCTTTTTTCTACAGCTCCATAGTCTTATTTTGACTTCAAAACCATCAAGTTGTGTATAAACACAGACAACCCAGAGCAGCATAAAAGTATAAGAAACTATATTAAACTTGCATATACTGGTATTAAAACTAAATGAGAGATCTCACATCGTAATAATAAATGCTTCAATACCAAAAAAAACACAACCTAGTTAGTTGGAAAGCACTTGCTACATGTTGGACCCTCCACGTCCACAGGACGATATACAGGAAGACCTATTAAAACTCTGGAAAAGTGTTCAGCTTATACAAGAAAGAGAAAACTTGTAGATGCAATATGTCATACGCTGTCAATCAAATATACGAACGACAAGGAAAACAAGAGGTCACATATCACAAAAGCTGTTATAAGCAAATAATAGAAACGGATGATAAATCCATTAAAGATGCCAACATGTTAATGGCTTCTATTGTCATTCTGAGGCTAAAATCGATTGCTTCAGAACATTGGAAAAATCGCCGACGAAGGGTCTGCTCACTATTGCCGTCCGATATTATTTAAATACGCCAAGGAATCTTCAAGGAATATTGTGCCTACTGTATTGGATCGAACGGGTAGGCTATCTGAACGTGTCCGCTGTTTTCGTAAAGCCGAGCTTAATAACGTCATTAGTGATTTTGATTGGTCCGCTCTGTACTTGTGCACTGACGTTATGAAAAGCACAAACATTTTTACAATGTAGTTGACACATTTTTTGATTCATGTGTCCCACTTTCTTGTCCGGTTAGATCTGGAAAGCCTTCTTGAATTACCAAAGAGTTATCCAGTCTAAAAAACTTAAAATCAAGACTTTATAAAAAATTTCGAGAGGTTAGTTCTCCCTCTTCCCTTTCTCACTATGTAATAGCTCGGTCGACTTTCTCCGCTCAATGCTATAAAAATTACCTATCTCAATGCAGGATACGATTATTACGGACCCTTAACAGTTTTACAGCTTCGTAAATAGTAAGCGTAGAACGTCCGCACATCCATCTTCGCTTTCATTTCTCAATATTTCAGCCAAGAATGATCAGGCAATTACCGATCTTTTTACCAAATTTTTCCAAACAACCTATTCTCATGAAAGCTACTCTGGTCAGCCGTATCCATACAGTTTACCATGGTCGAATGGCATTTGAAATGAAATGCCCACTGCTTCATGATCTTCGTCTAGTTAAGCCAGTGTTTTCACCAGGTCCCGACGGAGTTCACCAGGTAATCAGGTACTGGGCCGACGCTCTGTGTGGGCCCCTGCTTAAACTATACACCCTATCCCTATCCTATCCTTCCCCCCATCTGGAAGGAATCTTTTATTATTCCGCTCCATAGGAAAGGTAGCAAGTCTGATGCAAATGATTATAGAGGTATATCTAAGTTATCAGCTATTCATAAAATGTTTGAACAAATTTTAGCTCCGCACTTGCAACATCTCTGCTAATCTGCAAATCTCCGTCTCAACACGGATTTATAAGGTGACGATCAACAACCACAAATTTATTAGAGTTTACCTCTTTTACCTTTAAAGGCTTCCAAGGTAACTTGCAGACAGATATTATTTACACTAATTTCAGTAAAGCATTCGATTCTGTAAACCATTCCCTTCTAGAACAAAAACTCTACCTATTAGAATTTCCGCCTAATCTTTTGAGATGGATTTCTAGCTACCTTTGTTCCAGGTCTCAAAGAGTCCTCTTCAAAAGCTCCTTCTCTTCACCTTTTAAGGTACTTTGGAGTACCACAGGGCAGCCATCTAGTCCCCTAACTATTCACACTCTTTATTAATGATCTGTCTTCAGTATTAACAAACTCTCGAGTACTCATGTATGCGGATGATGTTAAACTATGTGTCCAGTATAAGGTCATTGCATTTCACTCTCGCTTGCAATCCGATCTGAATAACTTTCAGTCATGGTGTTGTGCAAATATGTTACACCTAAGTCCCTCGAAATACAAAGTAATGACATTTCATCGCTCCAGCCCCTTTCTGGCTCCTTATAGCCTCTGCGGTGGTTCTCTTGAGAGAATTACCTTGGTTGATGATCTTGGTGTTAAATTAGACCCAAAGTTAAAGTTTTCTGAACACATTTCTACCATGGTAAATAAGGCCATATCTAACCTTGCGTTTATGAAAAGGTGGTCAAAGGAATTTGACGACCCCTATATAACGAAGACTCTCTATATCTCGCTTGTTCGTCCGATTTTAGAGTACGGCTATACGGTGAATTCTGGAATCAGTCCAGAAAAAATTTTTTACTTTTTGCTCTGCGTGGCCTTAACTGGGATGCAAGTGTGAGACTGCCATCTTATCCTCGTTGATTGCTTTTAATAAATCTTCCAACCTTAATTAGTCGTAGAAAAGTGCTTGGGGTGCTTTTTATGCACAACCTGATCAAGGGTGACGTAGATAGCCCTGACTTGTTGAGCCGCATAAACTTTACGATTCCTGTTAGATCTACTAGAAACTTTATTCCTTTGTTTCTTCCACTTTGTATATCGAATTATTCCTTGCATGAACCATTTAGGGTCCTATGCTCGGACTTCAATTCCCTCTACCATATAATATCCACTACTAATTCCCTACCTCTTCTTAAATCACTAATACTAACATACCTTTCCAGGAGGGGATGCGTTTCTGCCTGGGTTGCGCGCGTAACAGACTTCGGCTTGGTGTCGCATGGGCCACTTGATGGTGCAGTCATTGCATATCAACGTCCAGGCAAATGACCCCGACGTGTGTGTTAGTTCTTGACTCCTGATGGACTGCCTTGCGTTTTTGTTATTTGCCTGACTGCTATGGCTAATGGACTGCCAATCAACCCGTCGTCTCCACGCCAGGCAGTGCCTTTTATGGATCGGTCAGCCATCTATTTTCCCACCAATGTCTTACGGATATCTTATTTCTATTTCGGATTTCTGGAAGGTTCTTACCCTGGGAAAGGAATTTCGTTGGAACTTAGTGAATATATTTTTAGAAATATTTATTTATTTAATATTATTTTAGGTGCTTATTGCGTAAACCCCCTTGTGCCGGTCTTCTGTCTTTTGGCATGTCTGAGTTTTCGTTTTTGCTGGGTGTTGATCTCGTCATTTGAGAGCTTTGGTTACTTGGTTTTGCTGCGGTGGGGGTTATATTATATAACCAATCTTGGCCAGTGCCTTTCCGTCGATTGGCCGCACGTGTGCTTCTTTCTTTCTTCTGTCGACGTCTTTCGA
The DNA here is from genome assembly GCA_018150885.1 of Drosophila tristis. Taxonomy (NCBI): domain Eukaryota; kingdom Metazoa; phylum Arthropoda; class Insecta; order Diptera; family Drosophilidae; genus Drosophila; species Drosophila tristis. The sequence goes on along the minus strand of JAECWT010000198.1, from coordinate 137,339 downwards.
CCTGTGCTGCGTCTTCGAATTTGTTGGTGTTGATATATTCACCTTGGAGTAGCGTTGCTCCGACTGCTTGTGACGAACCATGCGATCGATTTCCCCATTGCATGCTTTTTATTTTATTTATAGTTTATTTTAAAACTTGCATATACCATCTCGCGAACGGAAGGATCTTTTGAAGATAGCATGCCAGCCAAATAGAAACATAAACACAAGAAAAAAATGATTCAAGACGAATTCTTTGCGAAACTTGGACTGAGAGTCGACTGTCCCAAATATGGATACGGGAACACAAACGATGAAAACTCATCCCAAAAATTCTTTAAGGAAAACGAAATTACAGCAAGAATAACTGGAGTGAATGAAGGCATTATCCAAAGATTGGCTGTAATTTTGAATATTTTAACACCCTATTCCTCTCGTTCGTTCTCTTTCGTAGTGACCAGACGTATTTTTGTTTTGCGCTCCGCATTTTCCTTTTAAACAGCCGGTGTTTTTTATCTTTAAATTAACTCTCTCACTAACTTACACTAAAATCAATCATTACCGCGGGCGCATGCCTAATAATTGTGTAAAAGCACAACCTAGTTAATTAATTTTGTGTGTCAGTTAGTCTTGTGTTTGTGTTGTTGATTTTCGTAATTACGACCTCTTATTACATTTAGCCGCTCTTTGTCGTTGTTTGAGCGAAGAGGCTTCTCAGGGTGTCCCACAGATAGTTCCAAGATAAAAGGCGTTAGAGTCCAAGTTCCTCAATTGCTTCTTTATTCGAAAAGGGTACAGGGAGATCGCGTGCAAAGCCGGTTTGCTTAGAGTGTAGAAGCGCAATAATTCTAAGAGCGGAAGCTTGAGCGTGGGCGGGAGCGTAAGCGTGGTGAGTCTGCGCGAGAGCGCGTCACCGGGTGGAAAAACGCTCATAAGCGTGAGAACGAGAGCGAGGGCAATAGCTTGCGTAGCTGGATTGCTAACAGTGGTGTGGCCAGGTTCAACAAGACCTTGAATTCCTGTGCGCTAAACTGATTCTCCCAGGCTTTTCCATTTTCACTACTTGTTCGAATATTCCACCTTCCTCGGATATCTTAATATACGAGATTCACCTATCGGCGTTAAAAACTGTTTCTTCCTCGCTATCAGATAAAGACCACATGATAGTTCTTGGTGATTTCAATTCGCCAGGCACTGTTTGGTCTTCGGTAAACGAGTCTAATAATCTTGTGCCCATGTCACGACATGACTTTATCGGCTTTCTAGATCTATCCCTGTCTCAAGTCAACCATGTGAAAAATTCCTTGGGTCGATTGCTTGATCTGTGCTTTGTCTCGGATCCGACCATAGCGTTGTTAACCCGAGCCCTTCCGCTCAATATACCTGAAGACTCCTACCATCCTACATTCGAAGTGTCAGTCGATATTGGCCCTACTGTATTGGATCGCATGGGTAGGCTATCTGAACGTGTCCGCTGCTTTCGTAAAGCCGAGTTTACGAAGCTTAATAACCTCATTAGTGATTTTGATTGGTCCGCTCTGTATTTGTGCACTGACATTATGAAAGGCACAAACATTTTTTACAATGTACTTGACACATTTTTCGACTCTTGTGTCCCACTTTCTTGTCCGGTTAGATCTGGAAAGTCACCTTGGTTTACTAGAGTTATCCAGTCTAAAAAATTTAAAATAAAGACTTTATTATAAAATTTCGAGAAATCGGTTCTCCCTCTTTTACGTTCTCTTCTCGCTATGTAATAGCTCGGTCAAATTTCTCCGTTCTTAACGCTCAATGCTATAAAAATTACCTATCTCAATGCAGGATACGTTTTCTACGGACCCTAAACAGTTTTACAGCTTCGTAAATAGTAAGCGTAGAACGTCCGCACATCCATCTTCGCTATCATTTCTCAATATTTCAGCCAACAATGATCCTATTCTCATGAAAGCTACTCTGGTCAGCCTTATCCATACAGTTTACCAAGGTCGAATGGCATTTTTAGCCCTTGTTAAATGAAAGCTCACTGCTTCATAATCTTCGACTAGTTAAGCCGGTGTTTTCACCAGGTCCTGACGGAGTTCCCGGCTGTGTAGTCAGGTATTGTGCCGACGCTTTTTATGGACTCCTGCTTAAACTATTAAACCTATCCATTAACTCTTCATGCTTCCCACATTGCTTTTAATAAGCCTTCCAACCTTAGTTAGTCGTAGAAAAATGCTTGGGGTGATTTTTATGCACAACTTGATCAAGGGTGACGTAGATAGCCCAGACTTGTTGAGCCGCTTAAGATATTCCTAACGATCAATCGGAAATATATGCATATTTTACAGTAAATGTAACGTCTCACCTGCTTACCCACGCACACTAATATATGAATTATCCCAGGCTAGTTGTTGGTCAGTGAGGGGAAGCGCACGCTTGAGGTTTCCGGCTTCTGCTCGTCGGCTATTTGGGGTGATGATCTTGCCCCCCTTCATGTTGGTGGCCTATTCTTATCATACTGAAAATAATCTAGCGTGCTACGACGAAACTGAAGAGGTACTATTTATCCCTGAAGTACAGAAGAAAGCTTGAGTCTGTGCTGCGAGGAGCTTTGCCTACATCTCTGTTGTCATGGAGATGATGTCGCCCGCCCTACCTTGGCTATTCCAAGCCGCCTTCCTTTAAGATGGAATGGCCCCTAATGCCTAGGGGTGTTTACATGGGGAGAATGCTAGCTAAGGCAAATGAAAGCAAATTAAAACATTATAAAATATATTTTAAATTCTAAAGAAAAATTAAACATACTGACATACTTAAACTACAATGGTAATGGGTGGACTAAGATTGAACAAATATGAACTAATAAGAACAAATATTAATAAATATGAATAATTATAAATAATATAAATAAATATTTAAACGCGCAATTAATAGGCAATTAACCGACGGGTTTTTTTTCCTCTTGGGAACGTGCTCTGTAGCTAGCAAGAAGTGCTGCGCGTAAACTTTGATGGCAGAGGATGGGCTGGCGCATTCTCAATTAAATTCGCGTATAAACGCCCATCTATCCAATATACAGAAATGCCGACTTATGTGGCCATCAAACACTCACCCTTGTCAGGAGTCCATCGAAGAAAGCGCTTTATCTGACGAACTGCTGAAACTATAGAAAAGGGGAGAGAGGAAGAATACTGGGACAGAAACAAAAAAACATTTCTTTTTCTAACGCGCATTCCCTGGCCTCTCGCTCTCTTGGCTCACTGCACAAACCCTTGCGTAGCGGTTAAACTAGAACATTATTTTCTCTTAACTTAAACATAACAAAAAAAATCACACGAACTAATCACAAAAAAAAACGAGAAGGAACGTGTGAGTCGCTTCTGGAGACGCGACTCTACTTATACCCGTACTCAGTCAGTATATACATTTTTGAGATATGATTTTTTAGAATTTTAGAAAAAAAAAATATCTTACATTTTACATTTTTTTGCTACATCTGTTATCTACATCTACATCTACAATGTATATTTTACATCTAACATGTAGATTATAGATGTACCATTTAGATTCTACCTCTCCTCCGCTAGGGGTTGCTCGCGCACTGAACGCGGCAGAGTGTGCGAGCGAGAGAGAGAATGAGTAGTGTGTCTCTGACTGGTTGGAGGCGGGGGAACCAACAGAAAATTAATTTCTTCATTCTGGCTATAATTATGATCCGATCTGATTCATATTCGGCAATCTGGTAGATACGGGCATTCTCTACGATACTGCGTTTTTAGTTTTATCGTATCTTTAAAATTGTGCCTGCCACAGATTTTCGTCCTTTGTGGGGGCGGAAGGGGGCGGGACGAAATTTTGAAATACACTTGTAGCAGTGTGATATCACATGAGTCTGGAAACCAAATTTGGTTGCCCTAGCTTTTATAGTCTCTGAGATTTGTTCTCCCCTGGCCGACAGAGAGCGCCACCCGCACACACTCTGGCTGCTGCTACAAGCGTTACAAAAGCCCCTCACCAAAGGTCAGACTTGGGGGTTAAACTCCCAAGGATGAAAAAACACAGCTTGAAGCAGCTGGCTTACTGCCGCATATCTTTTGCGTGGAATCGACCTACAAAACGACCCTGCAAATCTTCCAAATCATAGTAGGCCTGCCCTATCTTCTTCTTGACCCTAGCCTTCAGAAAGGCTGGACCCAATTTCGCACTGTAGCCTGAGGGAAAACTGCTCTGCCTAAAATTCTTCCTAAAAACTTCCTGCCCAACCTCGTATGAACCTCGTCTCTCGATCGTAAATTATATTGCCGTTCATTTTTATGGTTCTGCTTTTTCATGACTTCCAGAGCCCTGCTCCGAACCAAGTCCAATGAATCCTCCCGAGAGAAAACTGCTGACTTATCATCCACCATACGCAATGCTCTCAGAAGCTTATAGGTGGCTCCTGAAGTGATGAAGTGCTGTCCGAACACTATGTAATACGGAGTGGTATTAAGACTGGCATGCACTGCTGAACGCAAGGCGCAGCAGATGCTGCTGAGCTGCTCGTCCCAGTCCTTTTGATCCTCGCGTACGTACAATCGGATGGCCGCAATTACCGAGCGATTCACCAGCTCGGAAGCATTAGCCTGGGGTGAATACAGAGCTGTGAAAGTGTGTGCAACCCTATATTCCCGGAGAAGCTTTTGGAATGCCTCTGACTTAAACTGCGTTCCATTGTCAGACACTACGGTTTCCGGAACACCAAAAGCGTGAAAAAGATCTTGCTGCATGTATTTTACTACCACATCCGCAGTCAACTGCCTTTAGAAAAACATATTTGGAATAGTGATCCAATACAATAAAAATGCCTATGTGACCACTTCTTGACCGGGGATATGGCCCAAGGAAATCCACGTACAATTTCTGGAAGAACCGCTGCGACTCGGGAGCAACCCCTATTGGCGGTCTCTGGATTGTGTTTGGGGCTTTGGTTGACTTGCAGCTATCACAAGCCTGAATGTGCGTTTTGACATCCGCAACTAGCCCTGGCCAGTAGTAATACCGCCGTATCCTTTCCAGAGTCTTGTGTATGCCTCCATGGGAAGCCAAAGGATTGTCATGCGCATTCCGCAAAACTTCTTCCACTAACCCTTGCGGAACCCATAACTTCCAAATGAATACATCATGCAGCACCTCTCCATTTGCATGATCTGACTTGCGATACAGCAAATTGTCAACAATTTTTAGGTCTGGCAACTTGTCGTTATTGGCCCTAACCCGTTCTACCATCTCCACATACTCCTCCGACTTAAATTCCGGTGATTCCAAGTCCACCAACAAACCATGGCTCGCGTCCAAAGTCGCCACTTCCTCTTCATTCACCCGAGACAGAGCATCCGGTACTACATTGAGCTTGCCACTACGGTGCTCGATCTTAAACGAGAAACTTTGCAGCTTTAACGCCCATCGAGCTAGCCGCGAATGCAAATCGGTCTGTGACATGAGCCACTTCAATGAGGCGTGATCCGTGATCACGGAGAATTCATGCCTCTCGATGTAAGCTCTGAACTTATTTATACAGACTATGGCGGCCAAACACTCCTGCTCAGTGACTGAATAGTTTCTTTGGGCCTTATTGAGCTTTTTAGACACAAATGCGATTGGATATTCATCGCCCTCCAGCGTTTTCTGCACCAACACGCCGCCAACGCCTGTCTTAGTCGCGTCGCAGTGCACATAGAACGGTTTGGTGAAGTCGGGACTTCGCAGAACTGGCGCTGAACAAAGCATCTCCTTAAGCTTTTCAAGGGCCTGCTGACCCTCTGGAGTCATTGAGAACTTTTGCCTAGGCTTCAACAAATCCGTGAGAGGCGCGGCCACGGAAGCGAAATTGCTTATAAACTTCCGATACCACCCAACCATACCCAGGAAACGCCGCACCGATTTTGGAGATTTGGGCAAAGGAAACTCTGACATCGCCGAAATTTTATCCGGATCTGTGCGAATCACCCCTTCGCCGACAATGTGACCCAAATACCGCACAGATCTCATACAAAATATGCTTTTCTCTACATTAAGAGTTAATCCCGCCGCTTTTATATGTCCTGCCACCACACTCAACACCCTCATATGCGACTCGAAACAGTCCGACACAATCAAGAGGTCATCCAAGTAGACGAACACCTCATTTCGTAGGCTTGCGGGAATGACCTTATCCATTAGCCTGGTCATGGTCTGCGACGCATTTGTGAGGCCAAACGGCATTACCCTGTATTGGTATAGAGGCTTTCCCGGAATTGTAAAAGCTGTTTTATCGCGCGAACTTGGCTCTAAGGGGACTTGCCAATAGGCATCCTTAAGATCAAGGCTCGAAATAAACATCGCCTTTGGCAGACGACCTAAAATGCCGTCAATCTGTGGCAACGGGTACGCGTCCTTTTTGGTTACAGCATTGACTTTTCTACTATCCAAACACAGACGTACCTTTCCTGGCTTCTGCACTAAAACGACCGGTGAAGACCACGCGCTATCCGACTCCTCTATTACCCCTAAACTAAGCATACTGTCTATCTCCGCGTATAATAAACGTTCTACCGCCGGAGATACCGGGAAATGCCTCTGCTTCACAGCTTTTGCATCCCCAACATCAATTGAGTGGGATAGCAAAGTAGTCTTTCCTAAACCAGAAACGGCGAATGATGGAAACAACTTAACGATGGCTTGCAGTTGCTCCCTCTCCCTTTCACTGAGGTTTTGCGACTCCTGAGCTAGCTCTGATATTGTCATACTGGGTGGCAATAACCCAAAACTTGCCCAAAAATCAATCCCTAAGTACAAGTCCTGACTCAGTGATGGGATTAAGTGAAATTCAACGTCTTTGACCAAATCCTTATACTTCACTGGAGTCCGCAGTCGACCCACTACCTCCTGCTTTCTCCCATCAGCTGTGGATGCAGCCACCATACCCCTTTTGAAAGGAATGCGGCTTTTACCCGCTCAGCTAAGTTCCCGCCTATCACGCTTATAGCGGCGCCAGTATCTAACAACCCCAGCATCGTTTGATCGAGCAGACGAACTTCCGCGTATGGACGCTTATCTCGTTGCTTGTAGCGAATGCAATTGATCGCTTTTGCCGCCTGCCAAAACGCTCTCATCCTTTTTGCATTCCTTGCTGAGTGTTTATTTCTGGGTTTCTCCTCTTTAGGGTACGTATGGGGCCTGGAAGAAACTATTTGTGGCCACACTAAGGCTTGGCATATGCCTAAATCTGATTTCTCAGACACAACCTGGGGGATGGTTCCATTTCTTTCTACTGGGAATTCGCCTCAACACTTAACTGCTTGTGACGCTGAACACCGACCGGCTGGCGAGGCTGGGTGTTCGCTTTGCCGTTGTTCAGTCGCATATTTATGCAGTAATTAATATTACATAATATACACTTATCGAATAAGTCAGGTCGACCCATGTAACGGGAGACATAATAACAAACGACAAAGCATTGTAGCTGAGTCAACAATAACCGCTTCTGCAGCAATTTCTGCCAACGATGCGATCGCTCGTCAGAGGGCAAAAACACTGGTGCAATTGCTGACTATCACAATTGCCCAATAACACAATATCATATTAAATCCAAATTAATTCACTATTAATTCCAATTCCCTTTTACCATATTCTTACTAGACTCAGCACTTTCTGTACCTTTTGTTACCTATAAATAGAAATTAAGTTTGTTGAATAAAATCAGTATCAGAAACAGTACCATCACTGCCGGTTCACTCATTCTCTACAACTGCAATCAACAGAGGCTGTCCCGTGTCTTCAGACCCTCATTTGCTCGACGTAGGAAACCCTCTCCGCAGTCCAACTGGTTCAAGTTCTAGTTGCGACGACAAATTTGTAGACGGTTTATGTACCGTATGCATACCAAAACACACACACAAACACACATTAACAATTAACATTAACCACATCGGTTGCGAAGAGGAGCGTATCCAGCTGCAAAGCGAATAAAATACTCCCAACGGGTCAAAGTATAAGTAAGAGGCGAAATGGATTCCCACAAGGAGGAACACGCTGCCGCCACAGAGGCATTAAATGAGCAGCAAGAAATTGGAGATGAAATTTCGAAGATAATCAGGAACTTCAAAAAAGACTCTCCAGAAAGGAAACAAAATATAACGTACTTCCAAACAAAAAAGGCGGCTCTCGATTTAACGAAATCGACACCAAAATATCAAAGGGATACAAAACCGATCATTACACCAAATTTCGTGAAGACTTACGTAAAACACTCAAAACATACGTTGCGATCTTTACTGAAAGCATGGACAAGCTAAATCAGGCATCAAGTGCTCATGTGGGTCAAAATGTCGAACCACAATCAAATGATCGGAGCCAGCAATTCACGGATGCTTACAGCAAATTGCCGTCACTATGTCGCCGACAAAAGGCCATAGTAGAGTCCATAAAACGTACTCTGAGACAATTCTCAGAGGCGGGAGGACGAACATCAAGTGATTTGATAAAATCACTATGGACTCAAGCACAAGAAGTCCATTTTACTATCCACGAGGAATATGACAACCCAAAGAAGGAGGATACAACATGGAAGCCTACCTGACCCTGGAAAAAGATGTACAAAGAGCATTGTCAAAACCAGCCACATCAAACATTAATGACGTGCAGCTTCCACGCATCAACATTCCCAAGTTTGATGGGGACATACTGAAATGGTCCCAGTTCTATGACCTGTTTTCATGTATGATACATGAAACAAACATGCCCACAGTTCGGAAGATATGGTATCTGAAAACAACCGTAACAGGAGAGGCAGAAAGATTGATCCGACATATCGATCTAAAGGAAGAAAACTATGTGAGCGCCTGGGAAATTCTGATTGATACATACAACAATCCCAGAGACGTCGCTAGCACGGTATTGAACCGCTTCCTAAATTATAATACAGTTAATGACGACTCCAAGTCATTAAAAGAGTTGTACGTTACAACTATCGAATCCCTGGCATCACTAAAGGGATTGGGCATCAATATATCCACATGGGATCCAATATTGATTGCCGTCATCAAAAATAAGCTGGATGTCACTAACAGAGCCTTGTACGAGCAATCTTTGGGAAGCTCCAAGGAAATACAGGCCTTGGACACAATGCTTCAGTTCCTAGAACAAAGAGTTCGAGTTCTAGGAACAGGCAAAAAGACACAAATGTCAAGGAAAGAGCCAAAAGGCACAACATGTGCAACCGTAAACACTGGAAAATCGAAGACGCCTCTCTGCTCATTCTGCAAGAAGGCAAGCCATTGGCTATACGGATGCGATGAGTTTCGCTCCAAATCACCATCAGAACGACTAAATTGGGTCCAAAACCAGAAATTGTGTGTCAACTGTTTTAAAACAAACCACAAAACAAATGCATGCCCAGGTCGGACATGTTTCAAGTGCGACAAAAAACACAATACACTGCTCCACTTGGACATACCATCGGCCGTAAGTACAGAACCAAGAGCACCGACGGTTGGCGCAGCAAGTAACAATAATTACAACCTGTTAGCCACAGCAAAAGTAGCAGTAGAAGCAAACAATGGACAGAGAGCCAATTTCAGAGCCCTGCTGGATTCAGGATCACATATCAACTTGATCTCTGAGCGAATGGCATCAATGTTGTCAGTAAAAATGAATGATACAACATTACGCATCGAAGGAATTGGAGGTCAGTCAAAGACCAGCAGAGCACGAGTAAATGTTCTAATAAAATCCCTTCAAGGCGGATTTACGCAAGGAATTGAAGCATTCGTACTACCTCAGATAATTGCTGATCAACCAGCGCAGGCACTCGATGAAATAAACTTGAACATACCAACCAATTGCCCACTGGCAGATCCGGATTTCTATAAACCGGGAAAGGTCGACATGCTTATCGGAGCAGAGCACTATTATTCGCTACTACTCCCAGACCAAAAACAGCCAAATTCAGGAGGCCCGTTGCTGCAAAATACAAAATTGGGATGGATTGTGGCAGGAAAAATCAGGTCTGCCAGACACCTGGAAAGGCTATGTGGAATTCATGAATGAATATGAAGGACTTGGACACATGAAGATGGTCCCAGCAACTCAAGTGCCGGAGAGACACTACTTCATACCACACCACTGTGTACTCAAACCTGAGAGCACCAGCACAAAGTTACGGGTCGTGTTTGATGCATCATGTAAATCAACAAGTGGAAAGTCTCTAAACGACATTCTGCATGCCGGACCCACAGTTCAGAGTGAACTTATGTCCATTCTACTACGTTTTCGTATACATAAGCACGCATTCACAGCGGACATCGAGAAAATGTACCGACAAGTGTGGATAAATCCCGAGGATCAATTTCATCAGATGATAGTCTGGAGAAACAATCCATCTGAAGATATCAGGTACTATCGCTTAAAAACCGTCACATATGGGACCACATCTGCTCCATTCCTAGCAACGAAATGTCTGGATCATTTGGCAACTCGGAGCCAAAACAGATTACCTATTAGATCTGCTGCATTGAAGAACGATTTCTATGTGGACGACTGTCTCACTGACGCGGATACCATTCAGGAAGCGATACAAGTTCAACAAGAACTTAATAAAATATTGCTACCGTGCGGCCTTAAACTTCGCAAATGGTGCTCCAACAACGACCAGCACTTGCAAGGAAGGTAAAACATTAGAGCAATACAGCGTTAAAACGCTGGGTCTCATTTGGATGCCAAAACAAGACCAACTGCGAGGGCGAACCACAAAAAGCCATGCAACACGCATCACCAAAAGGGTCGTGTGCTCAGAATTGGCCCAAATCTTTGACCCACTGGGTCTCTTTGCCCCAGTGATAGTCAAGGCAAAAATATTTATGCAACAGCTGTGGGAGATTAAACTCGATTGGGACGATGAACTACCATTACAACTCCAAAACGAATGGATGGAGTCCCGGGAGGACCTACAATCATTAAACTCTGGAGATTCCCCGGCACGTATATGATGGAAAAGTGCCAGTCACCCAGGATCTACATACCTTTGTAGACGCATCGGAACGAGCCTATGGTGCGGCAGTGTACGTACGAGCCACCTACAAAAACAATCAAGTCTCTGTACGACTATTATGCTCAAAGTCTCGAGTAGCACCCACCGCCAAACAATCTCTACCACGTCTAGAACTGTGCGCTGCAGTGTTAGGTGCCGAACTCACCAATCGAGTTAGAAGGGATCTCCATATGAACCTTGACACAGTATCAGGAAGCTTCTGGACTGATTCCTCCGTTGTACTGTCCTGGATTGACGCATCGGCGTCCACATACCACACCTTCGTGGCAAATCGAATCGCCAAAATCCAGGCATTGACTAACCAATTACAATGGCGTCATGTTTCATCAGCCAACAAAGCAGCAGATGTCCTTTCAAGAGGAATCCTAGCAAGCAAGCTAAGGGATCATAGTCTATGGCTATACGGACCATTATTCTTGCACGGATCAGGAGATAAATGGACAAAACCCCCCAACATTGAGTCCAGCAATCTCGAGAGAAAGGCTAAGCATGTCAGCTTGTCAATCGCATTTAGCTCGCTCGGAGAAGAGTTATACACATGCAGACATAGCAACTCGTTCAACAAACTACAACGTATTGTAGCGTACATGTTTTGCTTCTGCTAAAAAATTAATAGAACACGCTTAAAACATGCATTTTGGAAACAATGGTCTACGGAATACCTCCACGAACTACAAACTCGGCATAAATGGAAAACCACCGCTCCAAACGTGACCGAAGGATTATTAGTTTTGGTGAAGGAAGACAACCTTCCAGTAATGAAGTGGCCAATGGGTCGCATCATGAAAACTTATCCTGGGCAAGACAACCATGTACGAGTGGTTGATGTCAAAACATCGTCCGGCGTATACAAACGCCCCATCAGTCGTCTCGCCCCATTATTCTCAGAAGAGGTAGCAACAAAACGCTCCAAAAATGCTATTCAAGACATTGCGGAAATAGAGGAGCCACCAACACAGCGAAAAAGGTTATCATTACCTACACTAACATCCACATTGTTAGTGTTACTTCTCATGCTGCCATTAGCATTTTCACAGTCAATAAATGTGACGCAATTTGCAAACAAGCCTGGAATATTCTATGAGAAACTTGGAACCTCAAGAATGACCACTTCCGAATGGACCATGATTGTATACTACGACTTGGATCCATATTGGAAGGATATGCAAGTCATGTCAGCTGGAATGTCCGAACTAAGACACATGTGCACTGAACTAAAATATGTTCCAGCGTGCAACTCCATATTTCAACACTCTCAACATTTGTACAAAGAACTACAAACAGGAAATATGCTAATGAAGGCCTCTCGACAACGCAGATCACCGCTGGATATAGTAGGTAACGTGGCACACCAGCTGTTCGGTGTACTTGACTCTATATATGCTGAGAAAATGGCTAAAGTAATCGAAAGGGTACAAACCAACGAAGACTTTCTGCTACATCTACGAAATCAAACGTCAATTGTCGACTCCACAATGAACGTGATCAGGAAGGATAAGTCAGCCATGGACAACCGCCAAAAGGTATTGGAACAACAAGTGGCAACCCTCAGCCGAGAAAGAGGAACATATCACGGCGCTCATCTAATTCAGTCATACCTAGTGCTCACAGCACAACTAACTCTGCTGACAACGAATCTTCAACGTATGCAGTCTGACATATCTGATGTACTAATCGGCATTCACCATCGGATAATAAGCCCAACGCTAGTATCTCCTGAGCAATTAAGAGAGCAACTAGACCAAATCCGGGATCACTTGCCAGCTGATCAAATACTGCCTGTCACAACACAAAATGTGATACAATTATACAGGCTCATGCGAGCTGAAGGAACACTGACTGCCACACACGTCATTTTCAAGGTGACACTACCGTTAGTTTCAACAGTTCATTTCGAAGTTTTCAGTATCATGCCGATTCCGGTCTGGGATTCAACAAGTTGGAGCTTGTTCAATCTCAAAACAACCATCATCACTGTAAACACTCACCGAGATCAATTCTTGGGATTTACTCCAGAAGAATTTCGACGCTGCTTTAAACTACTCAAGCAGAATACATCTGATTAGATCATCAAACAGTCTTCAATGTCGACAATCGCTGTGAGTTTCAGTTGTTTAACAATCAAACGGCACCTTTATGTGAAGTGACACACACGAAGGCGGACATGGTGTGGTACAAAACACAGGAAGCAAATAAATGGATTTTTGCAACACACTCTACAATGAGACTTCAGGCAGTTTGCAACGGGTCTCCGTCAACTATACAACTGGAAGGAACTAGCTTGCTCTCACTGTCACCTAGATGCACTGCTCGCAATACAGAAATAAGCATCAGTACCTTCAGCACAACAATCAGTGAAGTCAAATCAACCTACACTCGATTTGGGGACATACGCTTACCAACGACACCCCCTTCGCCAGAAACTGTACAATTGGAGAACCAGACATCAGACTATCTTCAAGAATTGGAAGATTTACGCCTGCAACTAGTGGCAATAAATCAACAAAGGCTGCCACACCATCTCAACACAGTGCAGCATCATCAAATCGCTACTTATGCTGCCCTAGCAATATCAATGCTATCAATCATGGAACCCAAGGCCGTCAACAATCAACCAAGCAGAGCCACGCGGATCATCACCCCCGATCCCCATTCCACGCCGCTTTTCAGTCGACTTGGGCGATGGTTGAACACCAGTTCAACGGCCGGGAGAATGTTCAGTCGCATATTTATGCAGTAATTAATATTACATAATATACACTTATCGAATAAGTCAGGTCGACCCATGTAACGGGAGGCATAATAACAAACGACAAAGCATTGTAGCTGAGTCAACAATAACCGCTTCTGCAGCAATTTCTGCCAACGATGCGATCGCTCGTCAGAGGGCAAAAACACTGGTGCAATTGCTGACTATCACAATTGCCCAATAACACAATATCATATTAAATCCAAATTAATTCACTATTAATTCCAATTCCCTTTTACCATATTCTTACTAGACTCAGCACTTTCTGTACCTTTTGTTACCTATAAATAGAAATTAAGTTTGTTGAATAAAATCAGTATCAGAAACAGTACCATCACTGCCGGTTCACTCATTCTCTACAACTGCAATCAACAGAGGCTGTCCCGTGTCTTCAGACCCTCATTTGCTCGACGTAGGAAACAGTCCAACTGGTTCAAGTTTTAGTTGCGACGACAAATTTGTAGACGGTTTATGTACCGTATGCATACCAAAACACACACACATTAACAGCCGTTTTTTTGACACTTGTTACAGGAAGGCTTATACTTGTTAGGTGCTCCACACCCGAAACAAAACACCTTCTCTCTCACAGTTATGATAGCGATGCCCCTCTTTTCGGCAATTCCAGCAAATTATTGCCATGGCTGCAACCTCATCTTCCCCCTCAGCATCCGAAAATTCAGAGGCATCCTCCAACTGGACTTCCTCTATCAATTCCGCGACCTTTTTCCGGAACGGAATCGACTTCTGGTAACCATGACTCCGCTTCACGTCATCGAGAAAACCCTCTCTTCGACGACAGACCTCTCTCAAACGGTCCACCGAATCTATTTGTACATTGAGAAGCTCATGGCTGATCTCGGGTCGCAAATTTCGGCGTAACGTCTCTACTATGGCTTTTTCGGACATGGGAGTTTCCAAATCGTCCATTAGCTGTATTAGGGCGTCATGGAAGGAGTCGAAATTTTCTTCCTTTTTCTCTCGTATTGCTTCCCTAATATCTAGATCCGTTCGCGGATCCCTGAATTGCTTCCTTAATGCTCGACATAAGAGATCCCACCTCATTATAGTGGCAGATTTATGGAACCGCCAATAAAAGTCTCTAGCTTTTCCATCAAAAAGCAGACTGGCGTTGCTACACAGCACCGAAAAATTCCCTTCCAGAGTCTGATGCGTTAAAGCTTCCACTCTGTACAGAAAATTATCCACACTTAAGCCTTCTTGCGTCCCATTAAACCGAAGCTTCCAACTGTTGAGGATATGGCCAACTTTGTCGGGTCGTTGACTTAAATCCGAAACTGCACTACTTGGACGGTCATAGTGAGGATACTGCCAAGAAAACTGACTATTAAGTCCCCGCCGAACTGAATTCTGACCATCTTCCCTTCTGTCTTGTGGGGCTGGATCAGTCGTCACACCACCTCTATCACCCTGAAAAGAGCTGCTGCCTCCCGCATGAAATTGAGCTGGCATGCTGGACTGAATAATTTCTGCCATGCTCGCTGTCAGCTGGGCTACCACTTCTTCTTGCATCGTACTAATGGCCTGTGTCACCATGCCACTTACTATCTCGGAAGTCATCGCTGCTGCCTCCATTTGCTTGGCTTGTGCCCTCGTGTTATGAGGAGTACCCTTTTCGACACATATCGCCTTACAGGTGGGACAGGTGGTGTGGGTCTTGACATATGCCTCAATGCAGTTTTTGTGGAACTCGTGACCGCACTTCGTTTTTAACGTAGGAGCAGCTGCCAAGGTCTTCACACACAACTGACACTGAGGCGCCGAACCCGGTACAGGGTCGTGCTCTGGTTTTCCCATCGCAAACAAAACAGAAGTCTATTTCTTCCCAAGAGTATGAAGGACAGTACTCCAGAAACACAAACGCTAAAAACCCCAAACAAACGACTTGTATCAACAAGTAAAAGAAACGTATTTACCAAAATCTTAAGCAAAAGTGAACGCAAAGTAATTAATAAAATAAATAAATAACTAACTAAATAAGTGAAAAATAAAGTAAGCAAATAAATGTAGCGATAATTTAAATAAACTGAATAAATAAATAAACGATAGAAATGCTAGTAAACCTAAGAATGCCTACGTATTAAGAAAATTGAAACCAAAACTGTTGTTTTTCGGACTTATTGGGCTCCACTTTGTGCGTTGCCGACCGAGGGTCAATGCCCGCCGCAACAACTACAGCTGTTCGAAAATCTCGCTTCCCTTGCGCATCGAGAGAGCAGAGTAGAACTCACGAAATGACAGCATTAACAACGCTTTGAACGGAGTACACAAACATTCATATGTCGAGCAAAACCCACAAGAATAAACGTAAGGAATGAGATAAGATAAAATAAAGTCATAAAAATATTTGCCTATACGCATAGCTAATCCCCATGCAAAACAGAACCTATGCTATTGGAGACAAAGACCCGCAAGCACAAAAGGAAATAGAAAGAATGTGTGCGCGCAGCCGCCGTGCACTTGTCGCTGCAAACACAAAACAACTACAACCGCAAGCGAGAGTCGTGGCCAGCTGCTGCTTCAACTATGCCGCCGTCGTCCAAACGTCTCGGCTCTGCACTCTACACCAAACAAACGGGAATGCTTCTTCTGTTATCACTCGTGGCCTGGGAATTTCTTTGGTCAAGATCAACCCGAGTATATCCAACTCGATGACAACTCATAAGAAGCAATGGCTAAGCTTCTTGCATAGACTTTCAGTCGTGGCCAGGGTTTCGTTTATCAACGAGATTACCTCTGCCCATCTATCCAATATACAGAAATGCCGACTTATGTGGCCAAGAAACACTCACCCTTGTCAGGAGTCTATCGAAGAAAGCGCTTTCACTGACGAACTGCTGAAACTAAATAAAAGGGGACAGAGGAAGAATACTGGGACAGAAACAAAAAAAACATTTTTTTTTCTAACGCGCATTCCCTGGCCTCTCGCTCTCTTGGCTCACTACACAAACCCTTGCGTAGCGGTTAAACTAGAACATTAATTTTCTCTTAACTTAAACATAACAAAAAAAATCACACGAACTAATCACAACAAAAAAAAATCTTTTTTTTTTTTTGGGCATTTAATAAGCCTCGGGGAATGCGCCGCCTGGATCCACAAGGGGGTCTCTCGCGATTCCCTCGTTTCCGATAGCGAAGGGTCGCACGACGCAGCTGTCTCACTGCACGTCCCCGGCACTAACTAGCCTTCCGCTAAGCGCTTGCTCTGCCTGCTAGAATTTCTGATGATCGCGAGCCTCGTCCGAGCTTTTGCGTGCGTTGACCGCCGCCTCCTGGGTGATGGAGCGGGACTTTCTGCCAATCTTCTCCTGGACAACGGGAGTGATCCGCCAAATCCGTACCCAATTTAAGGGCACCTCTTCGCGGCGTCGCCCAGATCTGCTATGGAGTTGGAATGCGATGGAATTAGGCGTTGTCGCCTTCAAACTTTAGTGGTTTCTTCTCACCAAATCAACGAATTTCTACCCGAAAAATAACTCTCCTCCTTTCTGGACCTTCTCACAATCACTTTGCTGTTTACTTGCGTGTATGCGCGTATAAAATCGGGAGTTCTTCCACTCCGCACAACCTCACTGCCTGGGGGACCAAAAACAAGAGATCGAGCCAGACGCTTCCGTTCAAGCGCCAACCTCATGGAATCGGAAAGGTTAAGGGCCACTGAGTGAAAGGCCTGACATTTGTCCCTGTTATTCTCTTTCCCTCCGAAAAATTCCTTGCCCTGACCATTCGCTCTGAGCCCTAAGGGGCGCCACCTGTTCTCCCCTGGCCGACAGAGAGCGCCACCCGCACACACTCTGGCTGCTGCTACAAGCGTTACATAAACCAAAAACAAGAACAATTTAAAAAAGAATTAGTTTTTTCTTTTTTGTAAAATTCGTTTAAGTTAAAAATTAAAGGCAAAATAACACTTTATGGTATAATAGGCCATACAAAATCCTTTATCGATCCAAAAAACTTGAAAGTTATCATTTTACATAGGAAAATATGCATTGGCAACAAAGTTCAATTTTGACTATTTATTGTAAAGCTTCTAGATTATGTAGCACCATGTACTATTGAAGACTAAATTTTGAAAGTTGTATCTTTTAAACGCAATTTATTTCATGAAGATTTCTTGATTCGTTCGGAAGTTATTAATTTAGTAAGCTGAAATGGCCTAAGGCCCCACTGTGCGTCGGAAGAAATCGCTGCAGAAGCGGTTATTGTCGACTCAGCTACAATGCCTTGTCGTATGTTATGATGTCTCCCGTTACATAGATAGACTTGATTTATTTGATAAGTGTATATAGTATTATGTAATATTTGTTCGGCCACACTCTTAGTATCATGAAATGTTGCATTGTATGTTTGAACTTAAATGAATAATCACTTAATTGACCCTCGCTTTGTATTACCTAACGCACATTGTTACTCTCCTTGTTATGCTCTTGCATTGAATTAACCACATTAGAGGCCCGGTTATGCTCAGTGCTCAGGCACTTAGAAACCGAATATATAGTTATTGGCTAGTACTCAACCGAACCCTTCGACTTTTGGATTACTTTTGGATAAATAGCAATACAGCAAATTTCTTCGCATCGAATCTAATTAGTTTGTTGGAGATTGGCACACCCCTATCCTTGAACAAGTATATTGAGGAAAACGCTACTCGATCAAACAATATTATTTGATTAATTTTGCGACAGAACAGAAACATTTGTATAGTTATTAAGACAACGAATTTGCATTTCAATTAAGCGGTACATCGTATGAAGAATGTTTATTAAATGACGCATTATCTAATTTTAAAGTATCCATAGAACTATTCTTATCAATAATTGACCGTATATCTAAAAGACTACTCATTTTTTGGACTAAAGGTCCCTCCTTTTGGTCCTTCGGCGTATTTTCGAATCGATGTCCAGCACCACTCTTCTCAACATAACTTTTGTAAGGGTAAATACTCGTATTCTTTTGTATTGATGGAGCAAAAGGTGCTCCGTTTAATGCTCCCTTATACAAATATTGCATGTGATCTTGCTGATTATGAGTTTGTGATAATATGGAAGGAGATGAAGTTTTGTTTTGATTTTTATACGTAAAATCATTGTTGCTTAATTGACTTCCATAATATAAAGACGGTGCCCATTGTGATAAAGGAGCTATGGTCGTATTTGAGTGATCTTTGGGAAAAAATGTATAGTGATGTTGGAGATGAAATTGCGGTTGTATATTTCTTAGAAGCAATAAAATGACATTGTTGAAAGTGTTAGATTGGTCGATGGAACCAAAACCATTTGGATTTTTGGAATGGCTTATAATATTATGGTTGCTAAATTTATCAGAGTTCTTTGGTGGTAAATCCGACATTCCGTGATCATACTGATATCGGCGATTGTTCGTATTGATCTCTTTAAGTGTTTCATCGGTATATGCTTGCACGAATGCATTTATAATATTGTTGGCCATTGTCTCATGATTATGATCGGCCCATATATGGCTTTTGCGATTTACAATTCTACCCATTGATTGTGCTGGGAAAAGTAAAGAGGACTCGGGATATTTTTCTACAGCACTGTCAGCAGGACGAAACTTATTATTTTTTAACGCATCTCCTTGTAGCGTTCCAAAAAGGATTGTATAAGCAGTAATTATCACTAACATTTTTAAACTAGTGTAAATTATGTATGTTTTTATTTTATTACACGCAACAACTGACTTTCTTTCATGCGTGCTGAATATTTATACATTTTTTAACACTTTATAAAAAGCTTAGAAACTATTTCCCATGATATCATTGCTAATCCAAAAAATAACAACTTACGAAGCTATTTTATACGTGCCGAATTGTATATACACTTAAAACTTGGACGCCCAATAAAACTATATACTTTTAAACAGTTTTTTAAGCTAATTTCATGAGTCCAATTTGAATTTTAGTTGGGTAGTCTTAAGAAACAAATTTGTTTAAGTAAAAATTATGTGGCATGATCGATTTTTCAGCGGCAACTTTATGATATAGTGATCTGATTTGACTGGTAGGGCATATAAGCAGGCGGCGATACAGACTAAAATACATATGTATATATATATATATAAACATCGCTAGGCCTGTCATTCTATAACGAACAAATACAAACGCTTGCCCAATTTCACAAAACTCTCCTCCAAGTATAGATGTTTGAAAGCTCAACAAAAGTAGAAATGAATTTATCTTGATGTTGGTGAAGGGATTAAAAATAATAACATCAATGAAATTTTTTTATAAATTGGCTTTTGCCAACCTATTAGTGTGAACACATTAACAAAATAGACATGAGTAATAATGAGTAATGAGTACGCAAGGCATGTACAATATGAGGCAGTGCGACTCTCCGGGTAGCATATATTATTATTCCGTCCTCTTTTTGTGCAAATCTGCAACTTCTAAATGTTAAAAAAATATAATGGTTTGTTTAAAAAAGTTTCTTAAGGTAAGGTTTATGTAAAATCCGTATCGCCTCAAAGATTTTGGTTTTCCGTTTACACAATAGAAAATAATTCCATGAGCACATAAACATACACAAGTCGATATTCATGTACAAGTATTGCCTCCATTCGCCTATATTTTGGAGCTCACTTTAGTCTCGGACGGAACGGACGAAAGTTGGGATCACAACCGTTGTGCACCCATTTCAACTATCTATAATCTATAATTTCGATGAGTGTACGATTTTTTTTTGCAAGTCCTTCTTTAGTCGTTTCTATCTTCAATCCATTTACCCACACAAGAATATGCCATGTTTAACCTTGCGATTTATTGATTTTCATTGCGAATGCCAATCTAAAAGCAAATTGGACGTGTTTGAACCAGGCACCGTAATCATTATAAGCTATAATTTAAAAATCACACAATAATACTTTTTTTTTAGTTTTTGGGATAATCATTATTGATAATAAATATTTTTATAAATTATTATTAATGATAATCATTATTGATAATAAATATTTTTATAAATTATTATTAATGATTATCCACAATAATTATGTTTGAGCAAAAAAAATAAAACTCAAAAATAACCATTAAACTGTTTTATTTATTTGCTCAGATATAAAACTCAAAGTTAAATAATGAAAATATTATGTGGAGCTGAAGAAAAATTGATGCATATCCTTACTTATTAAGTCAAAAGAAATGCATAAAACATGTTTTTCAATGTTAAAAAAAGATCTTATATTTATATGAAAATATTTATAAATTTTTATGATATAGAGATTGAGCCTTTTATTTGTGCTTCTTAACTATATAAAGCAGAGATGGGAGGCGCCAGCAAGTCGGCTCAGACGTTCGTCGCTCGCGTTCAGCGATCCGTGAATTTTTACAAAAACAATGCCACAGAAATTTGGCGTTAAAGAGACGGCAAAAATTGCTTCGAAGGCGCGATCTCGAGATTGCAACAACACATCATGTGTCTTGGGCTACACACATGAAAATCAGAGCAACAACAAATTTAAAGGGAATTGCTCGGCTCATGACTGCGACGCTTCGCGACGGGGGTTGTTTTTTTTTTTTGTTTTTTCTATCTGGCTCTTTCCGTTCGGTTTTAGATTCGGAAGGCTTTAAAAAGATGACAGAAAAGATTTTAAGTGGATTAAATATGCCGGCTATAACATCAAGAAATGTGATGAGATTGGTTGAGGACAAACACGAGGAAATTAAATTACCGATTACAGCCTTATTAAAAATAAGCCAGTAGATATTAACCTTAAGCTAATGGCACTGGGAAGAGAAGAGGTTCAAGTATCCCAATTGGTTTAAACTGGCTAGGATTGTGCACTCTGTTCCCGCACCTCAAGTCAGCGTTGAGATGACATTTTCTGCTCTGAAACTGGTGCTAACAGATTTGAGATGCAACCACTTTGCAAAAACTTCTTTTTGTAAAATTAAACAAATCAATTTAAAACCAAAAAAATATTATGGATAATCATTAGTAATAATATATAAAAATAATTATTATCAATGATAATTATCCTAAAAACTTAAAATGCTTCTGGTGGCGGCTCAATTTAATATAGTTTCAACTTTCCTGTTGCGCATCATAAACCATCTGGCTCATGTTTGAATATGGGCGCATGACAATGGTGACAATCTTTGTCCATAGCACCAATCAGCACTTTCGTATGAGCGAAATACTTAAAAATTGGCTCGTACTCGAATACGACACGAAGCGAAAGTAAGTGCTTGAAATACTTGGCGTTGTCTGCAAACATGAGTCAATTAAGTAACGGCGAGCTTGTCTTGAAATATAAACTTCTAAACAGTAGTTCACTACATATTAAAGATACATTAAACTTGTTTGGTTTACTTTTTAAAACATTTTTGCGAGCTTAACTAAGATGCGATACTAGTTTTTTATCACAGCTGTACCACATTATTGGTTTGGCACTTTAAGGCTTCGCGAATAATGATAGTAAAACAATATGGCAGCTACTTACAAAGTCCGTGAGATATTAGTAATTGATAAGGCACAACATTTTTAACAGCTATGAAATTTGGAATTAAACGACCAGATTGGACATGTCACCCACTGTGTGATGGTGTGATCTTACAGCCATGGACGACTTCTTCGTCGCTCTCTGGGAGCCGATTTATCCAGAGATCAGGCGGCGCTCGCAAATCCGCGAATCCGCCGCATCGAGATACAAATTTTCAATAAAGTTCCTCACAACAGCTTCCATGGATCGTATTTCACTAGACTTCAAAAAGAGATTACTAGACAGGGATAGCATGAAATAAACCCGTAAACTAGTGTTAAGTAACCGTGTCCAGTGCTATAAGTGGAAGATCTTTGGACCTATGTGTGCAATAACCATATTCACCAACGCCAAGTCTACCCAAATTGTACTTTTAAACTATAGTCCTGACGATTCTCTGACGCTCTGCAGCTACCAGTCTTATTCACTCGCTCACATTGCTTGCTTTTTCCATTTTATTTTTTTTTTTTTTTTTGGGGTTTTATTTTACCACTCTACCCTTGAGTAGCGTGGAATTATTTGGCCGCCCGCCTTTACAAGGTGGAAATTGCCAAGTCGAAGATGATAACTTTTTACAGTTTTACGTCAATTTTGTCGATGAAGTCGATTAATGTTTGGTACGAGCTGATGTTTTCTTTTTCAAAGAATTTGTAAATATCATTATATTTTCTTAGAGATGGGTAGTTTAGTCTTGTTGTGTTGTACTTGGTACAATTAAAAATTATGTGCGAGGCGTTATCGATAGTATCGCATGTATCACAAATGTTACTTGGAACAACATTCATTTTGGCAAGTGTGTGCCTGTCAAATGTGCTACCGCTGAGCAGTCTGTTGATCCTTTTAGCGTCAATGGCTTTCAGATTAGTCTTGTCTAGGAACCATGGTTTGGATGAGGTAGAAGGGAAAAGCGAGCAGTATCCTCTGTGCTTGGCGCTGGCAAACTCGGCGTATTCTCTCTCCCATTCTTCTTTTAATATCCTGTGTATTTCACAGATTGCATCTTTGAGGTTCCATTTTACAACCGTGTATTTTCCCAGTCTATGGGCTTCTTTGGCTGCTGTGTCTACAAACGTGTTTTGAGGGATGTTGGCGTGGCCGGGTATGTAGTGAACTTCTACCGACTTTAGATAATGGTTTTGATTGATCTTTTCTCTGATTTTGTAGGCAATAAAATTATCCTGAATGCTCCTTGCCAGTATAAGAGCCCCGTTTCTGCTGTCCGTTAGGACCGCGATTCGAGGGAAGCTGTTCGAGGTAGCATGATCCAAGGCCTTCTCGACTGCCAGCAACTCGGCCGACAGAGAGAATAGGGTTTTATGTGTGTAAAAGCTGTCTGTAAAACCCGAGCTGTCGTGCAGGAAAGCGGCGCTGGAACGTCTGTTACCTACTGAGCCATCAGTGTTGTACATCTCAAAGCCTCCCTTAGCCAGGTGTGCCCTCTTTTCCCTGTGTAGAGCTAAGATACCCGCTTGGTCTATGGTGTGTTTATTAGCAGCGGCCCCCTTGAAGAAGTCTACGTCCGACCTAATTTTGGTACAGTGAGTTGTTGTGCTTTCAAAAACCTCAATTCTCTCTAAGATGCCGCCAAACTCCCGAAATGCCTTTGCGTAGCCCGTATTTAAATCCCTACTTAGGGACACTGTTCTACTCGCTGGGAGATTATATGCAAACGCCTTGGCTAACTCTTTAGCCGCCAGGAATCTCATTCTGTATTCTGGAGGAAGTTCTCCCGCCATGTGGTAAATGATCGGAATGGGAGTGCAAATGATCAAGCCTAGTGACTTCCTGAGGTGGTGGTTACAATGTGATTTGATTTTGGCCAAAGCGGATTTTGACAGGTTGCTAAAAGACGAGCAAGCGTACTCTAGTCTACTTCTGACGAAGGCTTTGTGTAATATGAGCCCCCTCTTTGGGCTGATACCATAGTGGCACCCACTGAGTAGTCTTAAGAATGCACAGTTTCTGTTTGATTCCGATATGGCCTGCTCAATGTGCACTGCGGCTGAGTTGTTCGCTGATATTATTCTGCCTAGGTATTTTATCTGATCTACTTGTCTAATTTCGACGCCTTGATGGGAGATGTTCAGCTCGGTTCTACGGTTGTTGAAGTGAATCACTTTAGATTTGGCCGGGTTAAAGGCCAGGTTAAGCCTGTTGCATTTAGCCTCAAAATTATCTATGCTGCCTACGAGCATACGTTTAGCAGTGGAAATCTCTTTGTGGAAGCAAACAATGAAGAAGTCGTCCGCATACTGGAAGAGTAAGCAGTTATTGTCGATGATCTCATGCAGCTCTGCGGTGTAAAGGTTGAACAGGGTAGGGCTAAGACAGCTACCCTGGCTAACCCCCTTATTAACCACTACTTCGCTTTTGCCCTTGATGAGTATACGCCTGTTGAGAAAACTGGTGATCCAAGCTGTGAGATTTGGGTCAAACTGCATGACACTCATCTTCTGCTCAAGGGTATCCACTCTTACACAGTCGAAAGCCTTTTGCAGGTCAAGACAGGCCGCTACAACCTGGTATCCTCTCGCCTTTAGTGCAAGGACCTTATTGATCAGGTCGTTGATGCAAAGCGCAGTGGACCTGTTCCTCCTGAAGGCATAGGACCTGACCGGCAGAAGCTCATGGTTGGAAATGTGTTCATCCAGTTTTAACTTTACTAACCCCTCTACGGACTTGAACAGAGTGTTAATATGACAAATGGGCCTGTAGTTCTGGAAGGAGGTGAGGTCAGAGTTCTTTTTGGGAATGGGTACCACCTTTATCCTACGCCAGATTTCTGGGATGACGCCGCTGAGCCATATCCTGTTTATAATTTCAAAAATAACCTGTTTTTTTCCCACTGGAAGCTGCTGAAGCATCCTAAACGAGATGCCATCAGGGCCTCTCGCCGAATTTGGATTCCTGGACTTCAAATAAGACAGAAATTCCTCCAGGACCAAGGGTTCAGGGTCACCTGGACCAATCAGGAGGGGGAAACTGTTGTCTGGGGGTCTACTGTTGGTAGTGGATGGCGTTTCTTTAACCATTTTCAAAAAGCTTTTGTCGTCCTC
The DNA here is from genome assembly GCA_018150885.1 of Drosophila tristis. Classification (NCBI taxonomy): domain Eukaryota; kingdom Metazoa; phylum Arthropoda; class Insecta; order Diptera; family Drosophilidae; genus Drosophila; species Drosophila tristis. The sequence continues at coordinate 111,994 of JAECWT010000198.1, read as the reverse complement.
TTCTGTCCATGTATTCCCTACATTTTTGACTTGACCGTACTTCTTAAGATTCTTCACCCGGCTCCACATGGAGGGCGATGATGATACCTCTTCGATGAATTTGGAGAAGTTTACTTTTCTGCGATTTTTGATCTGCACTTGAAGGTTGTGGTCGGCTTCTAGGATAGCTCTGGCATCTTCCAATTTTTTTGTCCGATAGAATTTTTGTCTACAAGCGTTTCTTACGCGAAAAAGTTTCTCTGTTTCCTCGTTCCACCATTTCTTGGCAACATACTTGTTGTTGCTGGGAATGATGACTGTGTTTTTGATGTTCAGGGATCTAACCTTCTCATTGAGTTCCTGCAGGTTTGAAAAGTTGCTTGCTCCAAGAATACGATTTATTCTATTGTGCAGCACTTTCTTTTCTTGAGGGGTATCATCTAGACCTTCGACTGTTATGACTATTGGGAAGTGGTTGCTGTTCGTTATTTTGGCTTGAAGGACTTGCCAGGAAATATTGCCATTTCTGTGATTGGAAAAGGAAAGGTCAAGAACTGAGAATTGGGATGGGTTCCTAGAGAAGGTTGGAGAGCCGTCGTTAAGACAGATGAATCCCGCCTCTCGGGTAGCGTTCTCGACGCTGCGACCCTTTCGGTCACAGGAACTGTTTCCCCAAATAGAGGACTTGGCGTTAAAATCCCTTCCCACGACTGATGGGTTGTCAAGGGATGCGGCAAACTCGAACACTTTTTTTATGCCTGTTTTAAATTGTGGGAATGTCATTGACGGCGCAGCATATGCGCTGAGAATGTTGAAGTTGTTTTTAAGGTTCAGGGTCTTAATTCCTACGACTTCTAAATTGTTGTCTATTTTAAGGATGCTAAAACGTATGCTTTTTCTAGTATAGATGCCTACTCCGCCGTAACCGTCCTCTCTGGGCTTGCAGAAAAAGTTATAATCTAGAATACTACAGTCCGCGTTGTTAACGACCCAAATCTCCGAGAGGATGGCGATATCGATATCGTTGTTCAGTAGGAACATGTTTAGGAGCTGTTTATTGTTATTATACGTCAGACTTTGAATGTTTAGTTGTAGAATCTTCATTGTTATATATTTAGGTACCCCTCTTCCATCCCTTGTGAGATTTGCAGACGGTCTAGCTCTGCATTGGAGGCATTAACAAATTCCCTAATTTCGTGAATAAACTTCGTGACTACCGGGTCCACTTTCTGTACATTGCTTGGCTCCACTAGGAATGCTGTCAGTTTGGCTCCCAATGCGTTCAGCTTTTCCTGGGCCAGAGAAGACACCGCGGACGACGTTTTTACAAATTTCTCTCTCATTTGGCATCTATCTGCATTAATTGCATTCTTCCACTCCGACATATTGCCAGCTGCCTTGGCCAACTCTGCGTTACGGGAGGCAACCCTTTTTATTTTGCTCACCTCGGCGTACGATGCGACAGAATGGATTTCCCTGGCGGCTTCTGAGCTGTTATTAAGGAGTTCAGTCGGACTACTATTTTTCCAAATCGGATTAGGAAATTCCCCTTGGTCCCTTAAGTTGGGTGGAGATCTATTAAACAGTGTCGGATACCTAGTCTTGACCTCTGCCCTTGATAAGTTTTCTAAAGTCATGCTCCTTTGTATGGCATACGCCTTGTTCCCCCTTGCAATTTGCACAGGTTAGACCCGTGCAGAGTGTGTCGCTGTTGTGTTCTTGGCCACATTTGTAGCATTTCGCCCCGCTCTTGCAGTGTTGCGCCATATGACCAAACCTAAAACACCTGAAACATTGGCTGAACTGCACAAACGGTTTCACCTCTACTTTGGCGTATAGAAATTTGATTTGTTTTGGCTGCTCCCCTAAAAACCAGATTTTTACCCTCCCTGTGGGAACCCGTTCCCCTGTTGTACTGTCTCTTTTAGTAATACGTACAATCTCCTGAATTGGAACGTCCGAAGTTATAAGCTCCGAAAGCCGTTCCTCCGAGTAGTGCCCGGGGATCCCAAAAACTAATCCTGCTTTTTGAACAAAGTGCCTTAGTATGCGGGTTGAGTACCCTTGAGCAGCAAATCCACTGTTCTCCATTACCCCATTTGCACTATCAGCCGACCTGCACACAATCTTGCACCTGCCATAGCCCACTCTGGCAACCTCCTCGATATCGCCAATGCCCAATTTCAGCAACAGATCGGATAGCTCAAACTGGTTAATAGGCTTTCTGGTATTGATATCACTCTCTTTATCAATGTATACAATGTATGGGCCTTTGTGACCTTCATAATATTTGTTAGTGTTCTGATTTAGTTTACCGTTTGTCGCGTTCTCGAAGACCACGCCATCCACATCCGTCGTCTCTTTCCCACTCGTCTGTGGTACATTGGTTGCAGTGGTTGCTGTAGCAGTTATCTCTTTCACTTTTTTCGTAGTCGTGTTCGTAGACGTGTTCGTAGACATGTTCGGTTTCTTGCTCGTCACCGGCTGAAGTTTCGCTGTCGTTTTTCCCACTGCTTTCAGGCCTGCCGCAATCACCGGTCTGGACTCTCCCTCCTTTCTCTTCCGAGTTTCGATCAGTATCCTGGCGCCTGTCGCTTTCTCCGTGGCCATCCTGGTCTTTCCCATGCCAGCCATGGTTCCCAAAGCCCAGCCGCTACTCCAGATGCCGTGTTATAAAATTTTCCGGGCAGCCATTAGGCAAAAGCCAGGTTTATATGAATAAATTTGGTTCTATGAAAAATTTCTTCGCGCCGTCTTAAACGGTGTGTGGGGCAACCACGGAAGCTTCGAAAATTGCTTTTTATTTGCAGATTTAGGCACAGTTCTTTGGAATAAATTAATTTTTTCCTTCGGCAAAAATTTCGATGATGCGCGCCACACCAGTGTTGGACAACCTGTTTTTTTTCCATTTTATTATATGTGGTCTCACCGAATCCATAGTTGGTTGGACTATTATGATAATAGTATTATCAAATAGTTTACATAGAAATGGTAGTACCAATGCGTCTTATTAAAGCACCCTGATGTTATGTACCCACATTAGTTGGCTTATAACAACTGGATGTACGGATTAAAATAATACTAGCTGGGTAGCAACTGGCTAGCAAATTTAACAATTGAAGCAACAATTATGATCAAATAGATGAAAAAGCTGAAACTTACCGGTCGTATATATACTAGAGGCTTACGCCGATTGTGTTAGCTTTGGCGGTGTCGTGGAGGCAACTGCATTCGCAGTAGTAAATAAATAAAATTGTTGTTCTCAAATTAAGAAAAATAACACTTTAAATCACGGACCGCAAATAATTAACTTTTTATTTTTTGACGAAAAATTATTCATTTATTGTAACCACACTGAATTAAAAATACCATTAGATTAAGAATAATACTACCCGACACGATTTTTCCTCAAGGAACCAAACCAATGTCTTTTTTATAGATTTGGGGTTTTGAAATTGTTTGATAACGATTTTTTTCTACGGCAGATTCTCAGATGTTTGGTCAACCAGCTAAAGCTAAACCAGCTTCTCCATAGATTTTAACGAACAATACTTTACACGACGCCTAATTAATGCACCTATACATCAAATATAGATGGGCACAGCATTTAATTTTCGACTTCGACTGCCGTAGATAAAAAACATAATTGTTTAAAAAATGTTAAAGAAAAATCAGAAAAAAGCGGTTTGGTTCCTTAAAAAAAAAAAAAAAATGGTTCGATTTTTTCGAGTAGTGTAATCTAGGCCATGCAACCAAAATGTGTAAATTGTAAGTTTTAAGGATAATCGTTAGTGATATATAATAATTATTTATATTAACTATTATTAATAATTATCCATAATAATTGTAGTCACTTCGCTAGACTTTAATGTTAATCCTAACGAAATAAGTTGATGTAGAATGAAGCTAAAATATTTACACTGTAAATGACAATAGTTAAGATCTCTCTATCTCTCTCATTCTCTCTATTATTGTACTCGCTAACGCGAGTAAGTAAACAAATTATATATCAGCTTGGCTCTTGGCTTACAATAATTATGTTTTCAGTTATATTTTTTTTTAACAAACATAATCATTATGGATAATTATTAATAATAGTTCATAAAAATAATTATTATCCCCGAAGATTATCGTTAAAAATTAAATATTCTTTTTTTATTGTTTGACTTTTAAAATATAACTTAGTTATTACGGTTCGATTAAAAAGTTTTAAAAAAATGTATTTTAAAAAATATATCAGTCATCAGCGTATAAAAAGCTATGACGCTGAACGCCGGCGCGCCGTTATTTACGTGATTTGGCGGCGGTGCGTCAGAACAGGCCTAAATCTGCGTGGCGGCGTGTATATAGTATATATTTATATATGTAATCGCAATTTTGTGGACAATTTTTTGAAGATGGGCAGAATACAGATGACGAAAACATAAAGAGAGAGAGAGCCAGACTGAGCGGTAGTTTTCTAATATACACCTCTTTACTGCTAAACTTCCGTTTTATCTTTCTATCTCCCTGTCTGTCTCTCTCCTTTTCCACCAGCAAAGTTTCTCGCTCGCTCCATCTGGGGGATAGACAGATTAGGGATTAGTGGCTGGGTCAGACAAGGATTATTGTTTTGTTTACTCTGGGTACAATAATGATCCTATCGGAACTTGTTTCTACAATCAGATAGTCGGTTTCTTCGTATCCTAAAAATTGTTGTTGCCGCAATTTGGAGTCGTTTGAAAAATCGAACAAACATACCTAAGTATGTGTTTTCCACTATTGATAAGTACTGGTCAAAAAATGGTTTCTTCTGTCTATTACATATATCCAAATACAACTAATATAGCCCTCTACTCTTTGAATATCGGGTATAATTATGGGATAACAAGATTTTATTTATGAAACATGACAACAGATTTATGAAGTATCGCACCACTATCATAGTTAATTCTCTAAAATTAATGTTTTTTTAACTCTAATCCGATAGTCTATATGGCACCCAAATTATATTTAAATTAAAGAACATTGCATGTTTTTTGTATATTAATCATAGATCCAGATGGACACTTGAAAACTTCAGTCGCACTTCCACCTTGAGCTACAAGCCAACCCAATCTGAAAAAAAAAGTCTTTATAATACAATGAATATAATAAAATAAAATATCAAATCATACAAATTTTGTATTGTCAATTATTGTGTAACACGGCAGGCTTAAAGCTCACATTCAAAAATATGGTTTACAACTTTTGAGAATGTTGTATTTCATGAGGTCTTCAGAAAAACAGGAAAACCGCCGCACAGTGGCTTGTTTTCCGAAAGCTCGTTGCAAAAGTCGGACATCGCGTTGTTTAATTTGGAAACAATTTTGTTACACTTCAATTAGGCATTGATTAAGCTAATCAAAGCCAAAATTTTATAATTAAAAGAAAATATTAAGATTTATAAACGTTGTTCAAAGTTGGACCATTTTTGTGTATTTGAAATAATGAAGAAAACCGTACTTAAAAGGCAAAGGTTAATACATTTTTCTCAAAACTTTTGCGATTATATTTTATTAGATTTTGTAAGAAACGTCATTTTTTCACTATTTTAATTTTTTTTCGGAATATATGCACGAAAAAATAGTGGTGATATTCAGCAAACTAACAAAAGAAAAATCCATTACTACAGCTGCACCTTTTAGGAGATATAAGTTATTTTCCATTCTAACCCATGCTAACTAAACGGCCCTACGAAGTCGGCCATTAGAGAACGCAGCAGAGACGTTGCTCAATATATTCTTTGTTTCAAATTCTTACTAGCTAACAATTAACAAACACATTCATATGGTATAAATGCGTAAATTTTAGATTAGCCGAACCACGCCCCGTTGCTAAATACATACATACATATATGCATTTAATTAAATATTTTCATATTTAACGAAGCATTTTTCCCTATTTTCAAATGGGGCAACCATTTCAGAGGAATATACTAATATTAAGTCCGGAACGGCTCTCATCCGGGAAGCTAACAGCAAGTTGAACAAATCTTCGTTTTGTAGCTTTTCTTATGTACTGTAGGTGTTAGCCATTTGCTGTAAAATCTTTTCTTTCGCAGTCTCGAAATACGCTTCTATTACATCTCTATTTCATGATTCAAAAACCTAAAAAAATTGATTGTTCAATGATTTTACTTGACGTTTTTTGGACGTTAACTTTTCGTTCTATCAGCTCAGAAAGTGCAAAATAAAATATTAAAAATTTTGATAATTAAGATTTGCTGTATAAATATATATTTGCATGTTATTCACGATGAAGCCAAATATATAACCCCAGATTGGTTGTTTTTAATATATTTTCCCATATTTGGTTAGCTCAATCGCTTTTTTGCACCATTTCATTCTCAGCTTACCAGACAGGCTTCTCACTATTCAGCTAAAATTCATACTTTTTATTTCAAAGTAGAATTCACAGAAGTCGATTTATTTACTACCTGTACTGTAAAGCGCAAAAATTTCTGCGTACACCTGTAAGCGTCTGTTAGTGCCTGCTCATACAAAAAGTACTCTGTTATATTTAACATAGATTTACCGATAACCATATCGGGCTGCCCCGGCTGTTGGGAGGAATTCACTATTCTTTGTTGCCCAGACCAATTTTTTCAGATCCAATTTTGAGGTTGGTTTACTTTTCATATCGGAGAGGAATTTATTGCCGTTTTAAAACCGAAAAAATTTTGCGTTTTGCGAATGTGGGATCGCCTAACTTTCCGTTTTGAAAAGTAAATCGGAAATTGTTTGCGAAAGTGAAAACCGGAGCCCGCCTGTATACAATTATTTTACACTTTTCATACCAACTGTTTCGTCATGTCATCGTCTTAGTCAAAGTTTTATGTTAAGATTATTTTTGAATTCTTGAAGTCTAGTGTAAGTAGGTTAGGGCAAGGCGGGAGCGCAATAAAAGCTCGCTCTTTCGCTCAAGGCGAATTCGCCCCGCTTTGCCACCGTAGGTTAGCTAGGCATAGAACGAACTGTAATGAATTTTAGAATATAATCGTTGAAATTGAATTCGATCGAGCGCACCGAGAACTGCGTTCGTCCCGCAACTTTACGCAACTTTACGCCACCCAAGTATTTCGGTCTTTCGCATTTAGAAAAACTATTCTAAATTTTCATGGCGCCCCCGGGTGGACGTAAAAAATAAATTAAAAAGGCAACAAATAAAAGTGACAGTGACAGTTTGCATAAAGAGTGTAACATACACATACAGAAAGTTATAATAAATATAACTAGTTTATTCTATTATAGAATAAAAGTGTCGTGTTTGTGTATCCAAATATAAAAGCCTTGCCAAAACCATCGTGTCGGCCGTGCAATACCCTCACCGCCTGTTGCTGATCGTGGCTGCTACCCTACCACCATACCTGCTGCTTCTCCGTTGCTGCTACCCTGACGTTATACTTGCTGTTTCACCGTTGCTGGTTACTGGTTTTCTGCTGCTTCCCGAACAGACCCCGTTGCTGCAACCTAGAAGACGAATGACCCCTTGTGATTGTACGGACTGCAAGAGGAAAGTGGCAGCTGGACTTAAAGATCCAAACGCAGAGCCTGAGGTATTTGTGCAAAAAATTGAAAGCTAGAGCCGAAGACATACATACATACATATATAAATTATTTTGTGCTAGAAAAATTGCACCTCGCTTTCAATTCTTGGCACAGACGTATGATATAGTAGAGTTTGATTTGCATTCATTTAAGTTATTAGTGCACATACATACATATATAACACCACATAACACATACAACAACCATACCATACTCTATTTGAACCGCTATTTGGACGCACAATTTTACCGATATATATATAGGGGGGCGCCCCCCTCTTTCACCTTTCGTTGTTTGAAATTCGCCAAAAAGTTGGTTCGTTAACCCAAGCCGCGGTGTATAACACTTACTTCCATACACATATACACACATACAAGCAGCTGCACCGGTGCATTCTTTTCGTCTCTCGCTTTCGCTTATCCGCCGTTGCTTGCTGTGTATTTGGTGGGAGAATTTTCGTTGCCGCGCTTGATCAAAACGGAGCGCCAAGTGACGCGCTACCCTGATTTTGGAGGGTATATTGTTTTCGGCACTCACTTTGAAAGCGACGCGCTACCCAACAGTGGTAGGGTATATCGTTTTTGGCTGTCACTTGCAACCAACTAAACATCTCGTACCTCGAAATTCAATTATTTTCATTCTTGTTGAAAATTTATTATTTATTTATCTACTAAAAAATATTGGTTGTCGTCGCGTAGATTATAAATAGTAAAATGGCAAAAGAAAATAAGTCTGTTCTCGATGACTTAAAAAGTAAGCTCAAAAACCGAGTCAAAAGCATTCTCCGCTTAGAGGATCGATTAGAGGGTGGGTCGATTCCATTGCAATTGGCAGAGCTACAATGACTCGATGTTCTGAATACTGCTATTAACAAGGCCAACCTATTGCAGGAGCAAATAGAAGAAATTGATAGCAAAGATGAATTTGGAGCCGAGCTGGAAGAAATGGCCATTGTAAACAAGGCAAAGATAATGTCGCTTATCGATGCCTTGAAGCTAACAAGCCATACGCAGCCCTCGGTATCAGCTTCTACGGCCCCAACTCGTGCTCGACTTCCGAAATTGTCCCTACCAAAATTTAGTGGTAAATATTCGGATTTTATTAGCCTTTTTGAGACTCTTGTTCATAATGATGATAGTATACCGGTGATTGAAAAATTTAATCATTTAATTTCATGCCTCTCTAATGAAGCATTAGGAACAATAAAAGTGTTCCAAGTCACCGAGGCCAATTATGCAAAGGCCATGGCCAGCCTAAAACGAGTATACGACAACGAGTGTCTAATATTTTCGAACCAAGTCTCCGCACTGTTTAATCTGCCAAAAATCTCACCACAGTCCGCATAGTCCCTAAGGAGCCTGATCGATACAGTGTCATCGATGGTTCATTACTATCGATAGGAGACGATACGAAGATTTCGAATGCAATGCTCATTCATCTCGTTTTGAACAGAGTCGACCCAGTGACGACTTCCCAGAAGTGGGAAGAACAGCTTGACTTCGAAAAGTTGCCGCTTTGGTCCGACTTCGAAAAAGTTTTAAATCGGAAGAGTTGACAAAGCCAAGGTACGAAAAATTCATGCCAAGCAAGTCGCACAATCGCAGTTCATATGCTTGTTCTTCCACTCCCCCCAACCGTAGAGCTCAGCGAAAATGCAGCTATTGCAATTCGGGAGACCATGTAGTGGCCAACTGCACGCCATTTTCACGTCTCTCGGCTATGCAAAGGTTCTAGTTCACAAAGTCTGCGTCTTTATGTATTAATTGTCTGCAAAAGGGTCACACTGTAGTAAGATGCAAGGTCGCCAAATGTCGAGTTTGTGGCCGCTCACATCACACATTGTTGCATCGATACACAGTGACTGATAATAGTCTCGCGTTGCCGCCACCCTCAGAGAGTTCGTCTCCTCCTTTAAATCAGGATCACCCTTCCACCTCTCATGCTTTGCATGCGACTTCGTTGGAAAGGGTGATTTTAGCTACGTCGATCGTAAGCGTCAGAACAAAAAACGGTGAACATATTTTGGCCAAAGCCCACCGCTTATAGATCCGTAGAGAGGAGTCGTGTATTACCTTGCTTGGTATTTGTGAATCCAATTCTCAAGTTAAGAATAAAATATACACTGTGGTGAAGTCGCGCATAAATGGTAGATCCTGATTTTTGGATCCTGAAATCAATTTAAGGTTATCACCCTGACCAGTCAGTTAATGTAACCGATTGGAAAATTCCAGAGAACCTACCACTGGCAGATCCCTATTTCTACAAGCCACGAAGAATAGACATGCTGATTGGAGCTGAATCATTCTTTGAGTTATTAGCTGTTGGTCAAATCAAGCAAGGTCCTGACTTTCCAACAGTTCAGAAGACCCTTCTTGGCTGGGTTGTTTCGGGAAAAGATGTTTCCAAAAGTTCTACCCCCCAAACTGCAAGCAGTTTTAGTTGCAGTGAAGAGTTGTTAGTTTCCATTGATAAGACCTTGCAAAAATTCTGGTCACTGGAAGAAATTCCATCTCCAAAGCAAATTATTTCGCCTGAGCACACGTTATGTGAAAATCGCTTTCGAAAGACGACTCAGGTATTGCCATCAGGTCTGTTTGAAGTAAGGCTGCCAATTAAATCAGATCCAAATTGTTTGCGCAACTCCTTTGAGTTTGCTAAACGGCCGTTTTTGTCGCTCGAAAGAAGATTGTCTTGTGACTCTGAGTTGAAGAAAATGTACTTGGAATTTATGGAAGAGTACCTCTCCTTATGTCGCCGACTGACAATACGGTTGCTTCTACTCCACACTATGTGATTCCACATCAGTGTGTCCCTCGGCCCCAAAGTACGTCCACCAAGCTTCGCGTCGTGTTCGATGCGTTGTCGAAGACGTCCTTTCAGGTGGCCTTGAATGAGATTCTGATGGTCGGACCGACCATTCAAGAGGAATTATACTTAACGCTGCTCCGCTTCCGACTACACAGGTTCGCCCTGACTGCTGATGTGAAAAAGATGTATCGCCAAGTGATGGTGAATGAAGCGGATAGGCAGTTTCAGATGATAGTGTGGAAAAGAGATCCATCTGAGTCCTTGAGATTATACAAGCTTAACACCGTGACTTATGGGACTGGACCAGCCCCCTTTTTGGCTATCCGGTGTTTAAAAAGGTTGAGTGAGTCTGCGAAGCTATCATACCCTAAAGCTGCTGACTTTATTGGGTCCGACTAAGGAGCTATGGGCAATTAAGTCCGAAGTATCTCAGGTTCTTCAGACCGCAGGGTTTGAGTTAGCGAAGTGGTTTTCGAACTCACCTGAGATCTCCGAATCTGAGAGCACAGAAAAGCCCATAACGATCTCGGATTCAGAATCGATTAAGGCGTTAGGAATCTCATAGTTGCCTAAGGAAGATGCCTTTCAGTTTAAAATTGACAATGAAGTCATTTGTCTCCGAGCGACAAAACGGAACATACTGTCGGTGACATCGAAGTTGACCCCCTTCGATTGTTAAGTCCTATCGTCAAGATCCTATTGCAGGTACTCTGGCTTAACAAACTAGATTAGGATGATACGATTCCGATGCATGGAAGATATCTCCATACCTCGGTTTGTGTATTCCGATCCGATGTCACCGGTCCAGATACATGCCTTCGCTGACGCCTCCATGAGAGATTATGGAGCGTGCGTCTATATCCGAAGCAGAACTGCAGAAGTTTAAAAAATATCATTGTTGACTTCAAAGTCCAAAGTAGCGCCGCTCAAGACCAAAAAGCTCCCACGGCTTGAGTTATGTGCCGCTCACCTTCTCGCGGATCTCTGTCACAGAATCAAGAACCTATTAAAGGTCCCTATCTAACGAGCTGTTTATTGGTCAGAATCTGAAGTAACTCTTCACTGGATTCGGTCGCATCCATCTTCATTGTCGACGTTCGTTTCGAAAATGGTGGCTGAGATTCAGGATTGGTCAGATGAAGCTACTTGGCGGCATGTCCCTACAAAACAAAACCCAGCAGATATTGTGTCAAGAGGTTGTGACGTCAAGGAAATCGTCCAGTCAATCCGGTTTGAAGGACCATCATTTCTGAAGGATGAAGAAGAGAACTTGCCTAAAAACCCTCATTTCGAGCCTTCAGAAAATGTTGACCTGGAGAAGAGGAAGAACGCGGTCGGGCTGACCGCTGCTGTGGAAGGTTTGGACTTGGTAGATGTCATCGAGGGATTCTCGACACACCTCAAGCTGCTTATAGTGTTTTTTTATATGTTCCGTTTTATAAGAAAATGTAAGAATCCGAGCATAACTTTTGAAAAAACGGTCTCACCGACCGCAAAATTGTTGAAATCATCCAACATCACGAGTATCGTGAAGAAATCGAGAAAGTTCGGAAAGGATCTAGAGTTGGTCCTAGTCTTCAGCGGTTGAACCCATTGTAAGGACCTATCTCAGACTGGGATAGGCGTCAGTCTGTCCAGGGTCCTGAATTACAAGTTATTTATAATTCACAAGACTTTATTTGGAAACGATAAGGAACGTGTGAGTCGCTTCTGTGGACGGGACTCTTCTTATACCCGTACTCAGTCAGTATATACATTTTTAGCATATGATTTTTTAGAATTTAAGAATTAAGAAGAATTTTTTATTGGCTTTCCAAAGGTTCGTTGGGCGCCGAGGATATCCCCAGATCGTGCATTGCGACAACGCGACGAAATTCGTCGGAGCGAGCCGCCACCTCAGCGGTATGTAGAAGGCGCTCGAGGACGGGGCAGCCGCAATTAGCGGATTCGCATCAAAAAACGGATGCGAAATTGCGTTCATACCGCCTCAAGCGCCGCACATGGGACTACTCTGGGGGGGCAGGTGTTAAGTCTGCGAAGAGCCTACTCCTACGGGAGGTAGGCAGCGTGCTCTTGACCGCAAATTCGGGGCAAGTGGCACCAACGGAAGCCCGACATCAAGGAGACCTCGTTCTCGTGGCCGAGGACAACATGCCTCCATAGGAGTGGCTCCTCGGGAGAGTCATCGCCACGCACGCCGGGGAGGTCGGCATGGTCAGGGTCGTGGACACTAGGAGGAGCGATGGAGGCGTTTTTCGGCGGGCCATCCACAAGTTGGCGGCGCTACCATATTGTTGAACCCGCGCAGGCCTTCAACGAGGCCGGTGTTTCGTCATGTCATCGTCTTAGTCAATGTTTTATGTTAAGATTATTTTTGAATTCTTGAAGTCTAGTGTAAGTAGGTTAGGGCAAGGCGGGAGCGCAATAAAAGCTCGCTCTTTCGCTCAAGGCGACTTCGCCCCGCTTTGCCACCGTAGGTTAGCTAGGCATAGAACGAACTGTAATGAATTTTAGAATATAATCGTTGAAATTGAATTCGATCGAGCTCACCGAGAACTTCGTTCGTCCCGCATTTTTAATAAAACTTTACGCCACTTTACTTTCGCATTTAGAAAAACTATTCTAAATTTTCACCAACCATGAAAACGATAGACTTCTGAAAGACTTTAAGGCTCCAAAAATTTTAGGAAAAGAAATAAATAAAATGTAATTTGCATACTAATTTTTGGCATATATAATTATTTTCGTTTCGATTTTTGTATGCCAAAAATTACATGTTGGTCCGAGGAAATGTATAAAAATATTCGAGAAGGAACGTATGAGTCGATTCTGTGGACGCGACTATACTCTTATACCCATACTGTAGCTTGTGATTTAAGTCAAATTTTAAAAAATTTTACATTTCACATTTTTTTTGCTACATCTGTTATCTACATCTAAATTTACAATGTCGATTCCACATATAAAATGTAGATTCTTCATACACAATGTAGCTTCGAAATTTTGAAATACACTTGTAGCATTGTGATATCACTTGAGTCTGGAAAGAAAATTTGGCCATATCGACTCTTCTATTGATGCTGATCAAGAATATATATACTTTATGGGGTCGGAAACGTTTCGTTCTCTGCGTTACACACATCCACTTTAACCATAAATACAATATACCCCCTTAACTCTTTGAGTACGGGTATACAAAAATCTAAAACCTTAATTCGGGCAAGAGATGGTCGCGGGCCTCCCTTTTTAGGCTCGACCCGGCCCGATCACGTAATCAAATTTTTAGGCCCCGATAGGCCTAAAATGAATAAAAAAATTTTATTTATTTTCGCAATTTTTTGCTGCGACTTTCTACCATGAAGAAATGTTGAGGACCACCCAAAGAGACCAGCAGAATGAACGCATAAATGGACAGTTTTCTATCACGTGACAAACTCGTTTATGAGGCACGAAGCCCGCAGTTTTCTTGAAGAGGCCCGCGATACACGAAGCCCGGCCCGGACCGCGCCCATCTCTAATTCGAACGACGTCCATCAGGACTATGTGTCCAACCCAAGCTACTTAGCCAGAGGTGCCAGGAAGAGTAGTTTCCCAATAGCATGTCTTGAGGTCTTGGGGCTTCATCAAATAAACCTCTACCATTGTTTTTTAAATAGAATCTCACAAATGTATTTTATTTTAAATTTTTTGTTTGCTTTTTAAATAAATATGACCCAAAAGAGGGGGGCCCCCCTCGATCATCATGATCAGCAAGGAGGCAGAGGACCTGCTGTACCCAAGATTCGGGAAGATGGCGTGGGGGATGGGCAGTGTGTACCTGCGGCTGAAAAAGCGCCACCCCGAGGATAAAGATGCGCACACTCTGCAGGCGGGCGAGGTGGAGAAGGACCTTGGTCTGGACACCATCTTGGAGGCCGCACAGGGTCTTGCGCTGGACTCGGAGGAGGAGGGGGAGGACGGTGACCTGACGGTAGTAGTCAACCCGTCGAGTGGAGCTGAGCCAGACGCACATGGTGATGCAGCTCAACCTCCACAAGAGTAAAATTTTCGTCGGCGGAGCTCCTCTTTGCCATGGAGCAAGGGCCCGCCGACATAGCCTTAGTCCAGGAGCCATGGGTTGCCTCAGGCAATGCTGTGGCCGGACTAAAGTCCTCTAATTACAATCTTTTCTACCCACCATCGGTAAGCAGGACAAGAACCGCCGTACTCGTACGAAAGGGAATCCATGCTCACCTTATGTCTCATAACAGCACTGACGATCTGACCGTGGTGATGCTAGAAAGCAAGGAAAGGCGCCTGATGGTAGCCTCCTGCTACATGGCACACGACAGGCCGGCTCCACCTGAAGAGCTGAGGCATCTAGGTGGCGGAATCCAGCCCGAAAGACCAGCAACTTCTCGTTGGTACGGACGCAAACGCCCATCACAGCGTTTGGGGAAGCCCCGACATCAGCGATAGAGGTGAGTCACTCCTAGACTTTATACTATGGACTAACTTAGCCGTAGCAAACGTAGGAGAGGAATGCACCTTCGTAGGTCCCACCTCATCAAACGTGCTAGATTTAACACTCGTAACGGGAAAGAGTACTTTGGTATCTGGCTGGAGACTCCTTGAAAGTCCATCCTTCTCAGACCACAAGTACATTCAGTTTAAGTGCGAATTTGAACACTCTCCGAAAATAGCTGTCTATAGAAACCCCCGGAACACAAACTGGGAAAAGTTTAAAAAGACAGTTATCTCGAAGCTCGCGAATCGTGCGGGCACAGTGAAATCCCCGGAAGACATAGAAACGTCCCTAGAGACCCTATCCAAGGAACTACTGGATGCGTACCACGCATCGTGCCCACCCTCGAGAACGAAAAAGAGGACCAAACCACTCTGGTGGAACCGGGACCTATCGCTCCAAAGAAACAACCTCAAAGAATTCTTCAAAATCGGCAAACAGGCGAAAGAGGATATAATCAATGAGGAATACAAAACCCTACTCAGGGAGTACAAGAAGGAAATACACAGGGCACAAAGAAACTCGTGGAGGAACTTCTGCTCCAATATCGAGAAAGTCCCAGAAACGGCTAGACTACGGAAGCTGCTATCAAAGCAACCTACCATACAGAGTCAGCTGAAGCGAGAAGACGGACAGTGGACTGAGGGTAGTGAAGAAGCCCTAACAGCACTAATGGAAGCTCACTTCCCAGGATGCACCGAGGTTGCTGACGCTACAACGCATCAGGACCTAGTAACTGAGGAAGAGCATCCCCCAACAGGTCTCATATCGTATAAGAAATTCACTGGGCTATAGACTCCTTTGCGGGTACAAAAGCACCTGGACTAGCCGGTATATTCCCAGCCATGCTACAGGTGACCAAAGACGTGATCACCCCATGGCTCTCTGCAATATACTCAGCTTGCCTGAGCACGGGCTATATCCCTATTCAATGGCGGACCTCGAGGATTGTCTTCCTTCCAAGGGCAGGAAAGTGCAGCCATATGAGCCCCAATGACTACAGACCGATAAGCCTCACCCTCTTTTCTACTCAAAACACTAGAAAAGCTGCTGGATCTACACATCAGAAACGATGTAGGGGGCGGATGTCAACCAACCAGCATGCCTACACCAAAGGGAAATCGGTAGAGACGGCACTGCACTCGATAGTAGCCACCATCGAAAATGCCCTTCAAAATAAGAAGTATGCTCTAGGAGTGTTCGTAGACATATCCGGAGCATTCAATAACGTGAATACCAACGCAATAATGGACCGCCTAGAAGCGACCAACACACTTCCCGCAATCAACCTCTGGATAAAGAACCTTCTAGGTTGTAGACGGGTGTACTCAGAGTGGGGCACCGCTTCCATGGTGAAAGGGGCACACAGAGGCACACCTCAGGGTGGGGTCCTGTCGCCCCTCCTGTGGAACCTGGTGATCGCCGACCTAATAAAGAGATTCGAAAGGAGAGCCCCAAAAATAACAACTTATGCTGATGACATAAGCATAATTATTACGGGAGTATGTCCATCGACTCTAAGCTCCATAATGGAATCAACACTCAGGGAGATATGTGAGTGGGCGGGAAAAGTAGGACTCAGTATCAACGCGGACAAGACGGACCTCATCCTCTTTACCAAGAGATACAAGGTACCGGCATGGATCCCCCCGAAAATTGAAAAAACCAGGCTGACCCCGAAAACACAGGTCAAATACCTCGGCATAGTAATGGACAGCAAGCTGGCATGGAGACCCAATGTTTTGGAAAGGGTGAAGAAGGCCACCATTGCGCTATATGCATCCAAGAAGATCCTCAGCAGCACATGGGGCCTGTCACCTGCTCTAATTCACTGGATCTACATCTCGGTGGTGCGACCGACTTTGCTGTATGGAGTCTTAGTGTGGTGGCAAGCGACAGAATAGAAGACAATAAGCTTATGGAAAGGACCCAGCGGCAGGCACTGCTCTGCATTACGGGGGCGCTGAGGTCAACCCCAACAAAAGCTCTCGAAACCATAATCGGAATCGAACCCTTGGACATCCACGCTCCACGCGACCAATGCAGCATATTCCAGGCAGAAGTCTTTGCCATACGGAAAGCGGCAGAGGTTGCTCGATGTACTGAACGCCCACATAATGTGGTCAACCTGTTCGTGGACAGCCAGGCGGCGATAAGATCCATGCAGTCGTCAGCGTTCAGTTCCAAAAATGTCCTGGCAAGCAGGGAGGCATTAGATTTCCTAAGCACGACAAAGTCAGTGCGGATATATTGGGTCCCCAGCCACCAGGGCATCGAAGGCAACGAGACCGCGTCGGGCTGGCAAACGACAGGACTGAGAACGTACCTGTCTCCCTCAGAGCGCTTCAAAGCGATCTAGAGAGGAGGGCACACATACAGGCCAGCAGCAGGTGGAGGAGAACCACCAACTGCAAGATCGCGAAAACCATGTGCAAGGAGAGCAATGGTAAACTCAGCCAATACCTACTGCACCTACCACGGAAGGACTGTAGGATGCTAATAGGTATACTTACAGGTCATTGCCTGGCTGCAGCACATGCAGTCAAACTAAGCATCACTAACAGTGACAAGTGTAGGAAATGTGATGAATCTGGGGCTATCGAAACCCTGGAACATCTAATCTGCCAATGCCCGGCCCTCTCAAGGGCAAGAAACATACATCTTGGCAGCCCGGTACTGGCATCGCTGGAAGATGCATCCAAGAGGACGCCAGCGAGACTCCTTGCCTTTGCAAAACTCTCCTCGATCCTCACGGATTTCGAAACCGCGTAAAAATACTCAGAAGGTCCTTACGCACCAATCCGGACAACTAAGGGCCATACTGGCCTATACATGGGCCCGTGAGGGCCGTCCGGGACAACCTAACCTAAATAAATATGATTTCATTCGAATATATATAAGAAACTAGCAGACCCGCTCGCTTCGCTGCTTACTTATATAAGCAGTGACAATTTTGATGTAATACCATATTTTATTTATTGCAATATTCTTTGTTTTGCCGTCGGTACAATGAATAATTAATGCCGAAGGTTTGTTTACTCGTGAGCAAGCTACATACAGTCGACCATGTAAAAATACCGGATGCTATAAATTTAAACAACAAATTTGCAACGACTGTCCTTGTGATTTATTAATAGTCATAGCAAAAACAAGAAGAATCGGAAATTGTAGTCGTTTGAATTCAAATGGCATGTCAGTCGGAATCATCGGAATTCTCGGAAAAGCGTGTGCACCACAAAATTTACCAGTCAAAATAGTTGCTTCAAGTAAATTTGTCATAACTTTTTTCACAGCAAGTCTTGTACCATTGTAAAGTAGTGGTGGATTTTTATTTGTACATTTTTAAAATTTTATTTGATTAAAAATAAAATTTTAAATTATTATGTGTAGGGAAAATAACCATTAAACTTTTTTTATTGATGGAAAAACCAAAGTTCAGCATTTAATAAACCGCAAACAGGCAAATATGCACCTGAGTTAAAGTTCAACATGTAATATTTACAGTAAAGATTTTAGACACTGTAGCACCATTTAATCTTTGAACTAAATTTTGGAAGATTTTCCTTTCCAAGCAGTTTATTTCATAAAGATATCTTGATTCGTTCAGAAGCTATTAATTTATTAAGCTAAAATGGAAATGAAGGTCCCACTACTGTACGACGACCCAACATTTTTGTATATAATAGAGAAACATGCAAGTAGGTAATATATTGCACGTATTTACAAATCCGATGTGGATATAGGCCCCCCCATACATATGTACATATATATATATATTTAACTTACATATTATCAAACTCTGGAGCGTTTATATCGATTCCCAAGTAATTCGATTCAGCACATAGTTCCTGACCGGAAACTAAAAAGAAGATTTGTGTTGGTGTTAAGCTTAGACCGGGTAGTCGCGCCATTCCTTTAATAGGACCAGTCAATGAAAGCATTGAGTGGTATGATATCTGCATTCCTCCTGAATGTATTAAAATGTCCATTCGACTATAATTCGAAAATATATTTACAGAATGTGGAACGCAACGCATTGCCTTTTCATCAAATGATTTTGTTATAGAGCGCAAAATTTCTTTGGCTATGGATACGCCAACAGAAGCATAGTGTAGATAGGGCGGCAACGCTGCATTAAAATACGGTATAAGTATGACAGAAAGTGGAACCACTGCAAAAATATACGAAAATGTTATATGTATTTAAATGTATGCATTAAAAAATACATACCGATTGAATGGCTTAGTGTATCGTAAAATATAGTTGATACAATAGGATATGCCCATCTGTAAGAAATCTGAATTAAAATGTTTTGCATTTAAATTTTACAGTACGTTAAACGTACGCATCATGTGAGCCTGCGCGCATATTAATTTCATTGGGAACTAATTTGTTTTTTTTATAAATCTCTAAAATATTTTGAAACCAACATTCGGCACTTATATTCAAGCTTTCTAGGGACTTTACTAATTCGGTTACATTCGAAAATCCTTCCCACGTCTGTGATTGTATTTTTAACGCGGATAGCTTTACAAGAGCAGCTCCTTTTAATGAAGGGGCTCTTTTTAAATGAGCTTTCAATGATTTAAATATTATTTCCGCCTGAAAATATTTAAAAATTAAATTCAGTGTTTTTCTGTGTGCACCATATTTATTACCCGTTTTGTAATGTCCTTTATATCATCGGATGAATGTTGCGCAATATATAAAGCTGATGCTAATTCAGGCAACGCCCACATTGTGGACCGAGTACACACTTCAGGATTTGGATAATCCCTTGGCAATATTTCTAGCGCACTTAGTAAAAGCAATGAATTATGTGCTACTCTGGTCGGATATTTTGTAAGAAAATGTTGCAAAGCTTTGAGATAATCACCGTTTCTGACAACTATGGGACCACTCCAGTTTTGTGGGATTAATAGTGTCCAATTAAGCTAAAAAGATATATAAAAATTGTTCTAATACCTTCAAAATGTATATTAATATCGTTTATTTTTATATTTTTTAATATTGGTAGTTAGTTCGAGAAATTTACTTATATATGTAACCTAGGGGCAAGCCCCGCGCACTCTCTTCGCTTTTTTACCAATCCCCAGCCCCCAGCCCACACATTTGCCGCAGTCAAATTTGTTTTCGAAGTAAAATTAAAGTTCATCCAACTTTCCGTCGTACAACGTGTGTCGGCATGCCTAGCAAATCTAGTGAGTTCAATATTTGATAATTTACTATGCGCCTGGCTATTGGCGAATTGAGGTTATGGTAGCCGCAACGTGTATATACTCGGTTGGAGAGTACAGAGTAGAGTTTTGAATTTTGTTGGATCACGGGCTCGGCCGCGAGGCTTTCCATCAGGGTCGTCATGGCCGCACGTGGCTACTCGAAGCGTGCAGGTCGTATCCGGATAGGATACGGTCGCTGGCGAAGACCGGTCGTGGAGGATAATGCGCTCCAGGTGTGTAACACGGGTGGTGTGCGGGGGACGATACGCTCCGAGAGAGATGAGGTGCGGAGGATAATGCGCTCGGACGGAGAGATGTGGTGCGGAGGAAAATGCGCTCCGACAGAGAAAGAAATGCGCTGCGGTGGATAATGCGAGCGAGGGAGTGGAGGAAAATGCGCTCCAAGTAGGAAGGAAATACGGAGGAAAATGCGCTCCGAGTAGGACGGGAGGATTTATTGCACTGCTGGATAGGAATCGTATGCTCTACCATAGCAGAAATGCCAAAAAATAGGGTGATCATGAAGGCTGATCTTGACAGTCAGCTGTTGTGCCTCTTCTTTATCCCTAACGCGTTTTGCTGATCAGCTGACAGTGTGACCGTTTGTGGTTGCGTCAGGGTCACACTGTCCGATCATCTCTTAGTGTTCCCGCTTGTTGTCAGGGTCACACTAGGTTGGCGCGCTAATTTGAATGCTGACCGGTGTATATTTATGGCGCTGGGCGTCACACTGTTCAAGAACCTATTTGAATCCAGATCCGACCCGATAAACAGACTGGTTTTGGTTGTGTCGTAGTTTCAGTTAGTTGTACTTCAGTATTCAATATTAAGAAGTATATCAACGATTTACTAGTTTTCGCTGTTGATTTCTCTCTCTCTCTCTCTCTCTGATCTCATCTGAACTACAGTCGGCTATCGTATCTTCAAAATTATGGATAAACAGATTATTGTTCTTTGTGGGGTCGGAAATACACTTCTAATGTGTGCTCTAGCCCTTTTAGTCTCTAAGCTAGATAAACAAGACGGAGAGAGAGAGGCACAGATAGACATGGCGATATCGACTCAGCTATTGATGATGATCAAGAAGGGGGGTCGAAAATTTTTCCTTCTGTGCGTTACATACATTCAGACGACTCGTTTGGGGAGAGTTGTTATAAAAATATTCGCTATGCTCCGGTTTTCGTAAATTTGTTCGATTACGAGTTTGGAACAATTCTTACAAATTGAAATTGTACGCGCTCCTGTTTTCGTATGTTTTGGCTATCGATACTGTTTCATTTCCGAACCATTTTTTGCCATATTTGTGTTGAAAATAATATTTGGTTAGTTTGGAAATATTTTAGTTGAATATACTATAATTTTGGAAATCGCATTATATTATACCAAAACAAAAAAAAATGTGTGAATTAAGAACATACGACATTTTCACCCCAAGCCGATTGTTCGGCTAAGCGCCGGCCCATGGCAGCACAAAGAGCAGTTGACCATACTATCTAACATCTCTTAATGTCTCTCTTTATCACCGTTTTGTTGCCTTTGATTATGCTCTATCTGGTGCTTTTCTCTCTGTCGGCGTTCGTCAGCCACTGTGGGGGAGGCTAGTCAGAGAAGGCAGAAGACACTTCACGGTGGTCGGCACGGGTGGCGTCGCCATCTGCTGCTGCTGATAGTCAGACACATTACCTTGCCAATAAAATATTGGGGAGCCAAGGATATGCCTGGGGAAGAACGACCACAGCCGAAGAAGTGCATATTATTAACTTTAAGCAAAACCAAGCAGCGGTCTAAGCAGTGTAACCAATCGGAATGCAGAGCACACCTCTGGTCACACACTGGCCGCCCGAAGAATTTGTTTGCTGGCAAGCAGTTTTTGGATCTGAGTATTATTCTTTAGGTTTATTTTGGTGATGTAAAATTGGAGACGACTGAAAAATTGTATTGTACACTTTTGTACACTGAACATAAAGTAGAACCGCGAGCTGTTTTATTCGCGAAATTTGTATATCTAAAAGTTTTAAATTTAAAACCCGCCCATTAAAATACAACTAAGAAAAAACGTCGTATCTTTTAGAATACTTACAACTGGGTACATGTCCTGTAGAATGGATATATTATACAGTACGGAACTATCCCAAAATCCTCGACGTGAATATTCGACTTGAAGCTAGAATAAAATTAAAAGCGTAAAAGGGATAATCATTTCACAAATAAGTCAATTAATTTCTAAGTTTTTCTAAGCTTAAGAACCTGTCACTGTCTGAAGTAATAACTACCTCTAATAACATAACAGGGATAACAGTATCAAAGGCAGCAAAAAAACCTCGATTAACCGCGATTTCTCAAGAATTTACGCGCAAAAACTATTATGACTTATTTTTAATAACATTACACGGACGCAGGACGTGAAAAGGTTTGTGGGTTGTATGAGCGAGTGAAGCGACTGAACCGGGGGTTGGCGCTCAAGCGAAGCGAAATAACTTAATGATCTTGTTGATTACAAAACAAAGCGGATTTGTGGATGTTAGTGTGCATCAACCATTATTTCTCGATTTTGGCTTTCTGTGGCTATAGTAATTTCGTTTGTGGAGCATGGCCTAATATTACTAATTAATGTTCAATAAGTCAAACGTGCACTTAATCAGACGACTTTAGAACTTTAGCTATAAATATGCGAAAAAGTTTACTTTATATCAAAATATTGGGATATTTGACCATAGTGCAACGGCAGATATCAAAATGATGAATCCAGTCGGGGTCTGAATTGCTCTTTTCTCAATACAAAGGTAAATCAATTGCTTCGAAAACTCTTTAGCAGTTACAGTTGGATCATCAATTAGATGCTCGACGTTGAATAACTCAAAAAGTGTGACAAAAACCACCGTACAACAAAATTATGAATTCCCGAGAATGTTATCACGTTCTATCCTACGTCAGCTCTAATGTGCACAGAATTATTAAAGAGTCGTAAACAGTCTTTTGTGATTGATTCAACTGAGGGGTATTACGAACGGTTTCGGCCAATACATATATAATACTCGTAGACAGCTAAACAAGGCTCCACCAACAACTAAAATTTCAGCAACTACATGTATTTTTTATACATTTTAGTTCCGTTTTTATATATATTAATTTATTTATATTTTATTTTTATGATCTTTTTCTGTAGCACCTTTCAATTTTTCAGCAGGACAAGTTAGGCGTTCGCAAATTTCATGCAATGAGTTGCAGTAGGTTATGTTGTTTAGTCATAGTCTTAAGGGCCGATTGATATCTGCAATCATTATTTTTTAAGAATTGCTTTTATATCTAAGAGTAGGGTTGTCAACACTCAAATTATGTGACAATATACAATTTTAAAAACAATGGTATACATTTGTGGAGATCAAGAAAGAGTCTCTTTCAATCCAAATAAAAACGAAAAGGAACGTTGTGAGTCATTTCTGTGGACGAGACTATGCTTTTATACCCCTACTCAGGCAGTATACATATATCTCTATACTATAAATTTGTAGAAAAAAATATGTGTGTTAGCGGCTATCTCCGCAACGCGTGCACCAAATTGCATTTTAAATGATAGCCAGAGAATGTGACCTGGTTTACACAAACAAATTTGTACTTTTCTATAAATAGTTTCCTCAAGAATTAAAAATGAATCAAAAAAATCTTAAATTTGGTCCAAAAATGTGTGTTTGAACGCCTATTTCATATCATTTTGTGTCATTCTGTAGAACAGAACATTTGATGATAGATTTTGTTTTTTATAACTTTTTGTGTGAAAATTTGTTTTCTGAAAAAATTGCAATTTGTGTAAGTATATTTGCTGCTTTTGAAAATGTGTGGATGCCACATTTTTTTGTCTTATGTGTTGGCGGAAAGGGACGTAGCGAAATTTTGAAATCTACTTGTAGCAGTGTGATATTACATGAGCCTGGAAAACAAATTTGGGTTTTCTAGCTTTTATTGTCTCTGAGAACTAGGAGCTTATCGGGACGGACGGACAGACACGGCTATCGACTCGGCGATTGATGCTGATCAAGAAATGGAAGGTCCTGGTTGTGGAGTGGTACTCCAGAAAAGACCTGGTACTTGAATCCAAACAAGTTTTTTACGCAGTAGAATTCTGTACTGAATCGTTGTAAATGACATCCGTCTATTGATTTCCTTAATAACCTTTCATACAAATTTGGGCTCAATGTTAGTTTAATAAATATTTATGTATGAACATTTAGGGCGGGTACAGGGCACAAGCTCAATTGCACGTGTCAAAATTATGCCAATGCATCATAGATTAGATTTGTGGTAAACTTGGATGTGTGTAACGCAGATAAGGAAACATTTCCGACCCCATAAAGTATATATATTCTTGATCAGCATCAATAGCCGAGTCGATAGAATCATATCTGTCTGTCCGTCTGACCGTCTGTCCGTTTTGTTTGACGCCTGGATCTCAGAGACTATAAGAGCTAGGGCAACCAAATTTAGTTTCCAGACTCATGTTATATCACACTGCTACAAGTGTATTTCAAAATATCGCCCGGCCCCTTCCGCCCCACAAAGTACGAAACTTTTTGGCAAGCACAATTGTTAAGATACGATAAAACTAAAAACGCAGTATCGTAGAAAATGACCTTAGCTACCACATTGCCGAATCTGTATCAGTTCGGATCATTATTATAGCCAGAATAAAAATATTAATTAATTGTCAGTTGCTTCCCCCACCTCCTCTTCCGCACTCGCACACTATGTCGCGTTCAGTGCGCGAGTAATCGCCAGCGGAGAAGATGTAGAATCTAAATGGTACATGTATAATCTACATGTTAGATGTAGAATATTCATTTAATATGTACATAACAGATGTAGCAAAAAAATTTAGAATGTTTTCAAATTCTACATAAATCATAAGCTCAAAAATGTATATGTAAAGCGCCTCACACGTTCCTTCTCGTTTTACATAATATTATCTACATCTACAGTATATATTCTACATCTAAAATGTAGATTATACATGTACCATTTAGATTCTACATGTATCATTTAGATTCTATATCGTCTAAGAAATGTTCCAAAAAGAAACTGCACGCTTTTTATCGTCAATTTCTCGCAGTGCGAGCTTTCGATCATGCCATGCGATGCACCGTTAGAAAGCTCGATGAATTCTGCTAAGTTTACATGTTCTGTTTTCGCTATTCGCCCTTTACTTTCAACAATGCCTCGAATTGAAGAAAAGTTCGCAAAAAAACATTATAATATAGTTTGAAGAGACATGTTCTTTAAAAGACTTGTCAAAAACTGGAAGAAAAAAGGTCCAAGTGATAAAAAGGTTGATGAGTGCAAAAGCTGTATGATCGCCTGCTCACTGATGCAGTGGAATGTATTGTTATGGACGACGAAACATATGTAAAATTTGACTCAAAAACGTTACTGTTGACGACTCGGTGGTGTCCAAAATATAAGTTAATAAATTTGGCGAGAAAGTGCTGATATGGCAGGCCATTTGCACCTGTGGCTTAAGAATAAGCTCCTTTTCACAAAAGGGACAATAAACGCTGATTTTTATACGAGGGAGAACGCCTGATAACTTTTTATCAAAAACACAATATGTCGAGAATATTTTGGCCAGATCTAGCGTCAGCGCTCTATGCCCTTTCAACTCTGGCGTTGCTTGACTGAAAAAAGATCAATTTTGTAACAAAAGAGGAGAACCCACCAGAGCTTCGGCCAACTGAGCGATATTGGGCCATTGTTAAGCGCAATTTAAAGAAGAATGGTAGTCTGTCCAAAAATATGGAAGATATGAAAAAAAACTTTTGGTTACAAAAGAGTGTGTGCAGAACCTGATGAGTTGGGTAGGCACCAAATCCGATTAAAAACAAAAAGCTGAACATTTCTTTAATTTTTTTAACGAAATTAAATTCTCTTGTTATTCCTTAATATACAAAATAAAAATTGAAATCGGATAAAAGCGATGGAAATTATACGATAAAGTGTGCAGTTTCTAATGGGCACATTCCTTACGCCATCGGGCGCTCGCGTACATAACGAGGCAGAGTGTGCGAGCTATATCGGCTCGGCTATTGATGCTGATCAAGAATATATGTATATACTTTATGGGATCGGAAACGTTTCCTTCTCTGCGTTGCACACATCCACTTTTACCACAAATCTAATATACCCCTTAACTCTTTTTTGAGTACGGGTATAATAATATTCGTATGATCTGCACTGATTTTGTTTTTGCATTAATTAATCAGCTACTGTTGTTCATCATATTATACCTAATTTAGGCCAGGCGAAAATCCTCCAGCTGAACCCTCCCAGAGGGTGCCGGCCGGGCAATGGGCACTGCATTACCCCGGATCGGGTAATCGGTGCCGTTTGCTCTGTCCGAGGTAATGCAGTGTCTAGCTAAGGCCAGGTCCAGGTCTTCCCGATATAAAATTGGGGGAACTGAATCGTGGCCATGGCTGGAGGTGCCTGGCGGTCAGGCATAAAACGCTAGGGGGTGCTCCCCCCGATAAATATTAACCACATGGACCGGAGTAAGGATCAAGCAGGGACTGGGATGTCAGTCTAAACGTCGGTGGAAAGCGTGACTGCTACCACCGGCGGGCATGGGGAGGAGCAATCCTCTCTGCGTGTCGCCAGCGGTCAAAACTCTGATATGGCGGGAGCAGGTCATATTAGTTTCAAAGCTACTGCCACCAAAACGCCTCAATGCAAACTGAGCCGCACGGGTGCCGTGGTCGAAACAGACTCGGACCTGGAGAGCGTGCTCAGCGTAAGCAGAACGGAGGAAGGGAGCCTTCTCCGCTCGCCTGAACCAGGTACCAGCTCCCTGCGTAGGAAGGGGCAGAAGCGTTCTAGAGAGGCGATGAAGGCTAAGGGCCAATACAAGGCGGCTCTCAAAATCCAAAGCCGGCTACAAGGCAAAGAGGACATCTCCCAAGAGGAGAAGTCCAAACTAGCCTGGGCTGAGCAAGAGGTAGAAGAGGGGCGTCTTCACTACGTACAGCTGCCTCAGATGAAGGCGACGAAGGCAAATTCGCCAATAGGGTAGAGGAGATGATGGCCACAAACAGGCAACGCTCGGCCGAGAGTGCCAAGGACACTCAGGCAGGCAAGCGGCAACGCGGGCCAACCAAGGTGGTTATCCCTCAACCTACGAAGACGAAGAAGTCCGAGCAGAAGGCCAAGTTGAGCGACGTGTCCAAGAGACACCTCATCGTGGCCCTGATCGACCGCAGCGACGAAAATGGGAAGATGACGGCGGCGCAGTGGAAACAGGTCCACGCCCAGCTGCTAGAATGCCTTTTCGCGCGAATGGAGGACGCGCCGGACGCTCCCATGCCCACCTTCGACGGTGCAGGATGGCTGAACGGGGTGAAGATCCTCAAATGTATAGATGACCCGACGAGGAAGTGGCTGGTGCAAGTGGTGCCCAAATTGGAAGCTCTGTGGGAGGGGGCCAAGCTGGAGGTAGTGGACATGGAGATGATCCCTTCCATCCCAAAGGCGAAGGTACTTTTCCACATTGCAGTCCATGGAGACCGAGCACTGAAACTCCTCCAGAGGCAGAATACAGAGCTGCCAACTGCTGACTGGAAAATCTTGCATGCTGGTAGCCCATTACCCAATGAGGGGGGCCAGCACATGATCCTCCAGATCAATAAGGAGGCAGAGGACATCCTCTACCCGAGATTCGGGAAGATGGCGTGGGGCGTAGGCAGTGTCTACCTACGTCTCAAAAAGCGCCACCCCGAAGACAAGGACGCGCACACCCTGCAGGCAGGCGAGGTGGAGAAGGACCTGGAGTCCATCGTGGAGGCCGCCCAGGATCTTGCACTGGACGACTCTGATGCCGCAGAGGACGAGGACGGTGAACTGACTATAATAGTCAACCCGTCGAGTGCATCTGAGCCAGCCTCCCACGACATTGAGAGTGCTGCAGCTCAACTTGCATAAAAGCAAGGTCGCGTCGGCGCAGCTCCTCATTGCCTTGGATCAAGGGCCCGTCGACATAGCTTTGGTCCAGGAGCCATGGCTTGCCTCCGGGAATGCTGTGGCCGGACTAAAGTCCTCTAATTACAATCTTTTCTACCCACCATCGGTAAGCAGGACAAGAACCGCCGTACTCGTACGAAAGGGCATCCATGCTTATCTTATGTCTCATTACAGCACTGAAGACCTGGCTGCGGTGATGCTTGAAAGCGCGGACAAGCGACTTATGGTAGCATCCTGCTACATGGCACACGACAGGCCAGCTCCACCGGAGGAGCTAAGGAGTCTGGTGGCGGAAGCCAGTCCGAAAGACCAGCAACTTCTAGTTGGTACGGACGCTAATGCCCACCATAGCGTGTGGGGAAGCCCCGATATTAAAGAAAGAGGTGAGTCACTCCTAGACTTTATACTATCCACTAATCTAGGTGTAGCAAACGTGGGGGAGGAGCACACCTTCGTAGGCCCCACCTCGTCTAACGTACTAGATCTAACACTCGTAACGGGAAACAGTACTTTGGTATCTGGCTGGAGAGTCCTTGAAAGACCATCCTTCTCAGACCACAAGTACATTCAGTTTAAGTGCGAATTTAAACAAACTCCGAAGATAACTGTCTATAGAAACACAAACTGGGAAATGTTTACAAAGACTGTTACTTCGAAGCTCGCAACTCGTCCGGGCACAGTGAAATCCCCGGAAAAAATAGAAACGTCCCTAGAGACCCTCTCCAAGGAGCTACTGGATGCGTACCACGCAGCATGCCCACCCTCGAGAACGAAAAAGAGTACCAGACCACTCTGGTGGAACCGGGACAAAATCGCCAAACTGGTGAACGACGAGATAATCAATGAGGAATACAAAACCCTACTCAGGGAGTACAAGAAGGAAATACACAGGGCACAAAGAAACTCGTGGAGGAACTTCTGCTCCAATATCGAGAAAGTCCCAGAAACGGCTAGACTACGGAAGCTGCTATCAAAGCAACCTACCATACAGAGTCAGCTGAAGCGAGAAGACGGACAGTGGACTGAGGGTAGTGAAGAAGCCCTAACAGCACTAATGGAAGCTCACTTCCCAGGATGCACCGAGGTTGCTGACGCTACAACGCATCAGGACCTAGTAACTGAGGAAGAGCATCCCCCAACAGGTCTCATATCGTATATGAAATTCACTGGGCTATAGACTCCTTTGCGGGTACAAAAGCACCTGGACTAGCCGGTATATTCCCAGCCATGCTACAGGTGACCAAAGACGTGATCACCCCATGGCTCTCTGCAATATACTCAGCTTGCCTGAGCACGGGCTATATCCCTATTCAATGGCGGACCTCGAGGATTGTCTTCCTTCCAAGGGCAGGAAAGTGCAGCCATATGAGCCCCAATGACTACAGACCGATAAGCCTCACCCTCTTTTCTACTCAAAACACTAGAAAAGCTGCTGGATCTACACATCAGAAACGATGTAGGGGGGCGAATGTCAACCAACCAGCATGCCTACACCAAAGGGAAATCGGTAGAGACGGCACTGCACTCGATAGTAGCCACCATCGAAAATGCCCTTCAAAATAAGAAGTATGCTCTAGGAGTGTTCGTAGACATATCCGGAGCATTCAATAACGTGAATACCAACGCAATAATGGACCGCCTAGAAGCGACAAACACACATCCCGCAATCAACCTCTGGATAAAGAACCTTCTAGGTTGTAGACGGGTGTACTCAGAGTGGGGCACCGCTTCCATGGTGAAAGGGGCACACAGAGGCACACCTCAGGGTGGGGTCCTGTCGCCCCTCCTGTGGAACCTGGTGATCGCCGACCTAATAAAGAGATTCGAAAGGAGAGCCCCAAAAATAACAACTTATGCTGATGACATAAGCATAATTATTACGGGAGTATGTCCATCGACTCTAAGCTCCATAATGGAATCAACACTCAGGGAGATATGTGAGTGGGCGGGAAAAGTAGGACTCAGTATCAACTCGGACAAGACGGACCTCATCCTCTTTACCAAGAGATACAAGGTACCGGCATGGATCCCCCCGAAAATTGAAAAAACCAGGCTGACCCCGAAAACACAAGTCAAATACCTCGGCATCGTACTGGACAGCAAGCTGGCATGGAGACCCAATGTTTTGGAAAGGGTGAAGAAGGCCACCATTGCGCTATATGCATCCAAGAAGATGCTTAGCAGCACATGGGGCCTATCACCTGCACTAATGCACTGGATCTACATATCGGTAGTGCGACCGACTATGATGTATGGAGTCTTAGTGTGGTGGCAGGATACAGAAAAGAAAACCTACAACAAGCTAATGGAGAGAACTCAGCGGCAGGCACTGCTCTGCATCACTGGGGCGCTGAGGTCAACCCCAACAAAAGCACTCAAAACAATACTCGGAATTGACCCCCTGGACATCCACGCTCAACTGACTGCAGGGAAGGCAGCACAAAGCCTAGTCGCATCAGGCAATATGTCGCTGCAAGGATTCGGGCACAGTTCAATAGGCCGAAACATGATCAGTATATCTGACTACATGATCCCCCGAACTTGCCTGGACGTCAAAACAGCGATACACATGGGACCCGACGACTGGAAAGAAAGTTGGGATCAGAATGAACACATAAACATATACACGGATGGCTCCAAGATGGAGGGAGGAGTAGGTGCGGGCATATACTGTACAGACCCTGAAATAAGGCTGTCCTATAAGCTACCGGACCAATGCAGCATATTGCAGGCAGAAGTCTTTGCCATACGGAAAGCGGCGGAGGTTGCTCGATGTACGGAGCGCCCACATAATGTGGCCAACCTGTTCGTGGACAGCCATGCGGCGATAAGATCCATGCAGTCGTCAGCGGTCAGTTCCAAAAATGTCCTGGCAAGCAGGAACGCATTACATTTGCTAAGCACGACAAAGTCAGTGCGGATATATTGGGTCCCCAGCCACCAGGGCATCGAAGGCAACGAGACCGCGTCGGGCTGGCAAACGACAGGACTGAGAACGTACCTGTCTCCCTCAAAACGCTTCAAAGCGATCTAGAGAGGAGGGCACACATACAGGCCAGCAGCAGGTGGAGGAGAACCACCAACTGCAAGATCGCGAAAACCATGTGCAAGGAGAGCAATGGTAAACTCAGCCAATACCTACTGCACCTACCACGGAAGGACTGTAGGATGCTAATGGGTTTACTCACAGGTAAACTGCAGCACATGCAGTCAAGCTAGGCATCACCAACAGTGGCAAGTGCAGGAAATGTGATGAATCTGGGGCTATCGAAACCCTGGAACATCTAATCTGCCAATGCCCGGCCCTCTCAATGGCAAGAAACATACATCTTGGCAGCCCGGTACTGGCATCGCTGGAAGATGCTTCCAAGAGGACGCCAGCGAGACTCCTTGCCTTTGCAAGACTCACGGATTTCGAAACCACGTAAAAACACTCAGAAGGTCCATACGCACCAATCCGGACAACTAAGGGCTATAGTGGCCTATGCGTGGCCCCGTGAGGGCCGTCCGGGACAAGCTAACCTAACCTAATATTCAATTTAATTGTTATTACATCCATTTAGGTTGCCGGACAACTTTTACGTATTCAAAAGTATCGATCCATTTTCGATTGAACATATATTGCGAGCGCAAAAAGAACCAATTCATCAGATATTGGAGGTGTGTAGAGGCAATAGAAACGACGCACAGTGGGGCCTCAGCCGCAAAGAAGTGGCAAAAGCCATTGAATTTTTTGAACGCTTTGGATAAATCCAATACACGAATACAATAGAGAATTTTCCGGAGCTTTCAAAAATGCAAGTTTAAAAAAACCGGACTTTTAGTTTAGGAATATGAGCAATC
Organism: Drosophila tristis; assembly: GCA_018150885.1. Lineage (NCBI taxonomy): Eukaryota > Metazoa > Arthropoda > Insecta > Diptera > Drosophilidae > Drosophila > Drosophila tristis. Next base: position 80,072 of record JAECWT010000198.1, on the reverse strand, counting down.
AAAGTTGAATTATTTCCGTTGCAAAAATGTATTCATCTCTTATTGACATACTGCATCTTTCAGGTATTATTTGATCAATATTCAATAAAAAAACTGGTACTTTGCATAGAAAGTTATAGAGAAAAACGTATTTTCCAAACCATCTAGTACTTAGGATGTTTTTCACGCACGAAAACGGCTGTGGGCTGTCGCAGCTCTAATTCCCACACAAAATCCAAATTGACGTTTTTTAGTGCAAGGTAGCGAAGTAGAAGACAAACAACCCAAAACTGCAGATAGAGATTTTAGACTTAGGTAATGTATTATGCAAAGATCACGTATAAAAAAAATTTCGGGAATACAAAAACATTTTGTTTTGTTTTTAAATTCAGGTCAATGTTGGTAAACGGCCAAAAATGAGGTTAATATTCTAATGATTTCATATATTTCATCCATTTGATATATGATATCTCAAAATAAATCAAAAACCAGTTCTTGTATAGAAATTTTAAGTTTATGATATATTTTGTACAAGGTAGATTGACTGTTCAAAAAATTTTGAAATACGTTTTATAATAAAAAAATGTATTTTTTACAACAATTTTTAAAAATTATATTTGATTAAAAATAAAACTTTAAATTATTATATGTAGTGATAATAACCATTAAACTTTATTTATCGATGAAAAAAAAAAATACAAAGTTTAGCAAACAGGAAAAAATTCACCGGAGTCAAAGTTCAACATTGACTATTTATTGTAAAGCTTCTAGACATTTTACCTCCATTTAATCTCATAGACTAGATTTGGAAAGATTTTGCTCTCAAGCACAGTTTATTTCATGAAGATTTCTTGATTCGTTCAGAAGTTATTCATTTAGCAAGCTGAAATGGCCGAAGTCCCCACTGTGCTACATAGAAACAATGGTAGCCCAATACAATAATATTCATTTCATAAAGTGGCTAAACCTTGACTCTACTTTTTGTTTTTGAGCTGAAGTAAAGAACTATAAGGACTCAGCAGGAAACATTCCACTTTTCGAATTGGCAACATTTTCCATAACTTTGCTTTCATTGCCCTCATTCCCTCATTCATGCCCTTCATTCATAGCCAAGTCAATATTGTTAAAATAAAATTACGCAATAGTCTACATTTGCAGACGTTAAATGCAATTCTTTCCATAAGGTAAATCTATGCTGCTCATATAATTAAATATATATTTAATTAACTCCTTGTTTATTAGATTTGGGTTACGCCGACACTATGAATACTGCCAAAATTATAAAATACCGGACAAGTACCTTAAAATGATAGGCACAAATGCCTCATATGAACAGGAAGAAGAGGCCGAGACTGATGAAATAATTGAAAATGCCCCTTAAAACCGATTAATAGTTCATATATGCAAAAAAAAAAAAAAAACTGTCCACTTTTTCTGTCCTTTTAATAATATTTTCATCCTTTTTCCCCGCTTTTTTTTGTCAGTTTGTGCTGTTTTTGAAAAAATGGCATTACTGATACTGACTGAGTACGGGTATAAAAGTAGAGTTTATTCATGTTTTTTTTCAGAGGTACTGCTTATATATTTCACACAACTTAAGTATCTTATATCTGGTTGCATAGAACTTTGCTGACAAATGAAGCTATAAGTCCGACCCAGACAATTTTTGGCTGCAGCTTAACATGGTTGCTCCAATTTTTTCATAATTCTCAATTAGGTCTTGAACGATATTAACGTCATCATCCCTCTTCCTGTTACGAAGAAAATTTGTTGTAACCAGTCGGAATGAGTTCTAGGCCAGAAAAAGTATTTTCAAATCCATCATCTTTTAGTAGTTTTCGAATTTGGGGCAATCCAATACGCCTTCTTTAACTTTTCCCTGCGACAGACGTGGAAAAACAGTTTTAAGCTAAGTCGTCGATTCACCTTCCTTATCCAATGATTTAACAAAATTTTCCTTAGTGCCAACTTAATGTGTAATGGTGGTAAAATAACGTCTTCAAACTTCACGAGAGCTGCTTTTTGTATGTTGTAATTTTTCAATATATTTTCCTCCCGTTTTTGCCAGAGTTTTCTTGAGTAATGCTTAGTTCTGGGCACAGGAAGCAGCAGTGTTTTGTAACCACCTTGCAATCCCGTTAACATGGCTATTGGTGTTCTTTTTATTTTATATTTTCAAACAATTTAGCCATTGTTTGATATATTTCCTTCATATTAACAGCATGGGCGATGGAAACAAACGGCTTTTGGTTTCCATTGTGTAACAAAACACCCTTTAAAATTACTGCTGTCGACTAATAACCTCCAATATTTTGGGTCGTAAGCTTCAGCCCGTTGCTTGAAGAGTCCGAAAACGTCGTGGCAAACGCACATGTCATCCTTAGTCATATATAATTGTGCGTGAAACCCCATTTCATGGATCTCCCGATTCCAGGTATTTTAAATTAACAAAAGAAACATTCAGAGCCGTGAAGCTCTGGTTTTCGCCACAGAATTGGAGTACTGCGCTGCCATACTGCTCAACCTAACCAAGGGTGGAGCCGATATAGTCCTAATTCAGGAGCCCTGGATCCTCGGAAACAGGGTTTCCGGTCTGGGGACTCAAGCCTATAAGCTATACGTAGCTGACACCACAGGTAAAAAGAGATACACTTATGGGTCACGACCAACCGAATCCACCTCCACACGCACCCCTAAGGGCTCTCATCGCAGACTGCGAGGCCAATCACATCGGCTTAATTGTGGGATGCGACACCAATGCACAACACAATCAGTGGGGAAGCACCGACACCAATGAACGGGGTGAGTCCCTTTTCAGCTATATACTGACCACTCAGATGGCCATATTAAACCAAAAAAAAAACGATCCCACCTTTCTTATTAAAAATCGCGTCCTGGACCTCACACTTGCCTCTCACACGATTCAGAACAACATAGTATCCTGGAGGGTTCTTGAAGAACACTCATTCTCTGTCACTCTAGTAACTCTAGGGGCCGGAAGAAACCTGAATGGTGGACTCCAAAACAGGGGGAACTCTGGAAAGCCTCCAGGAGACTCTTTAACAGAGCCAAAGCTCTAAACGTTGAGCAGAAGTGGTCCGAGTACAAGATCAGTCTATCAACCTATAATAAGGAACTTGCAGTGAAACCTAATGCAACTTCGAAGCGTCTGCGGAAACAGATGGCATCATCCGAGCCCAAATTATCCACGCCGGACAAAGAGCCATAAATTGGTTCAAATGGATTTACGAGGGAATATATGTCTTTAGACCAAAGCCGATTTTATATCCAAGACAGGCAAGCCCTCGCACACTGCCCCTAAAGATTTCAGACACATAAGACACAATCTTCGATAGGAAGGTCGATTGAAACCCGACTATAGAGGATGGGATAAAGAAGGCTACTGTGGCTCTCTATACCTGCAGAAAAACCATCGGACTTAAATGGGGAATGACCCCGAACATAGTCCGGTGGCTATATACCGCCATCATACGACCAATCCTGATGTACAGAGTGGTTGTGTGGTGGCCAGCACTAGACAAGACAACTTGTCTTAGCAATCTCAACCGTGTCCAACGCATGGCAGAGCTATGCATAACGGGCTACTACGCACAACCCCAGGCGAAGCACTCGATACCATGTTGTACCTTCTCCCTGTAGAACTCATGGGGAAAAGGTGGCGACTCTTTCTTCTCTCCGAAAGAGAGAATTCAAACTTTTGAAAGCATCCGCGTTTTGATACTCGGCAATCTTGACGAGACTCCCGCAACTACCGGAGGGGACAGATTACACCCGAGTGATCACCTCTTGACGCCCTTCCAGGTATGAATCCCACTCAGGGAGGACTGGAAGGGGGGCGAACCTGGACCTGCAAATGCGTTCCACATATACATTGATGGCTCAAAGTTAGACGCCCGTGTGGGTGGAGACGTCTACTCTAACATCAGTCATCAACATCAGTCATTGCTTCAAGCTCCCTGATCACTCTAGTGTATTCCAAGCGGATGTTGTAGAAATAAACGAGGCTATCTCTATCGATGGCAGGTAACCATCACCTGTGAAATTTCCAGATCAATCTGGCCAAGTCGATCGACGAAACGCTCGGAAGAGCTCTACAGACTGCAGAGTACAGTGCTCCACCGACATCCGAGCCATCACGGGACACTGGTACACAAGCTGCCAGACTGGCAATCCCTCATAACGACTTCTGTAGAAGCTGAAAGGACGAGAAGGAGGAGGAGGAGGAGAAGGAAGAGCCCCCACTTCTTCTGTCACTGTCCGGCCTTGTGAAACCGTAGGCTACGGCTTCTTGGTTGGAGGGAGAAGGTGTCTACTCTCTCCAACTACCGCCTTAACATTTACAGTCCCAATGGATATGAACAGGTTGGGTATATATCCGAGATATATCCATACCATGGACTCGGTAAAACCAAAATTACAGGTCCTTTTTGTTTCCTGCTATTCCTGCATTCTAAAACCAAAAATTCATGCCAAGAAATATTTTGTTTTCGACTTTTCCTCAGTTTTTAAAATCAAAATTTCGGGTACGCAAGTCTTTTTATTACAATCGTTTTTTACGGACTAATTATGCTGCTCGCAAGCTTCTCTTAAGCTGAGCGAGTTAAACAGGCGCTCTCTCAGAGAACTTGTGTAAGGACTAGAGATGGGAATCTTAAGCTGTCTCTGCCGTGAGCCTACTTCATACTTTAAACGACGCCAAATTAATGCACCTATACACAAAAAATATAAGGACACAGGATATATTTCTTTTCGTCTTTTCCTGAGTTTTTAAAGTCAAAATTTCGTAAAAAAAAAAAAATACCACACATGTTATAATTTTTGCATATGGAAGCTTAATATTTCCCAACCGGTAAGCTGAGATCATAAATTGTACGGGTCTTATTTATAGCTGCATTTCTTAGCTTTTCAGGATGGCAACCAAATGTAAGATACTTAAGTTATGTGAAAAAAATAAGTGGTAACTGTAAAAAAGCTTTACAAAAAATACCAGCCTTAAAAAACTCTTTAAAAAAGTTCTGCCTTAAAAAAATGTAGAGCTCCCAGTCAATCAGAAAAGGTTTGTTTGGTTCGAAGCGGAAAAAAAAGTAATATTTTTTCGAGCAGTGAGTGTAGTTAAACTCAATATTTATAAACCTTGTCTTGTTTTTTTAAAGCCTTTGCCCGTTTATCGGCGCCGCTAAGCAGGCAGCAGCTGCGCCTACTCTTTTAGTTACGGCTTGGTAAAATTGGAGTACAGAGCTTCTGTATCCCCGATATATTATTTTGGCAAAAGATTGACCCGTTCGCCTTAACTCAATCGTTGTATCAACAGAGACCTTTGCAAAAGCTTTGTCATTGTTATTTTTATACAGCATATCTTTAAAAACTTTCTTGATTAGTTAATAAAAACACACACATTTTTCCAGTTTTGCGTATGACCGTTAAGTTACGCACTTTCACATGCCAGAACTATTTTTTTCATATCTGGACTTTAATATGCAATGACTGCACCATCAAGTGGCCCATGCGACACCAACGCAGCCCCTTCTCCCACCAACCGACCGAGTGGCGCTGCCGCATGACGCGCAACACGTGTTACCGAACCGATCGCGAGCATGCAGGAAAGATAGGTGTTAGACTAAAATTCTAGGAAAATTAGAGCTAACCACAACTCAAAGAGCTAAACATGCAAAGATATCTAAGAAATAGTACTACTTACGGGAAAGGTATGTTAGTATTTGGGATTTAAGAAGAGGAAGGGATAAAAGGAAGGAATAAGTAGTGGATATTATATGGTAGAGGGAATTGAAGTCCGAGCATAGGACCCTAAATGGTTCCTGCATGGAATAATTAGATCTACAAAGCGGAGGGAACAAAGCAATAAAGTTTCTAGTAGATCTAACAGGAATCGTAAAGTTTATGCGGCTCAACAAGTCAGGGCTATCTACGTCACCCTTGATCAGGTTGTGCATAAAAATCACCCCAAGCACTACGACTAACTAAGGTTGGAAGGTTTATTAAAAGCAATCTGCGAGGATAAGATAGCAGTCTCACACTTGCATCCCAGTTAAGGCCACGCAGAGCAAAAAGTGAAATGTCATTACTTTGCATTTCGAGGCATTTAGGTGTAACATATTTGCACAACACCATGACTGAAAGTTATTAAATGACCTTATACTGGACACATAGTTTAACATCATCCGCATACATGAGTACACGAGAGATATAAGTGATTTGCAGAGATGTTGCAAATGCGGAGTTAAAATGTTTCCAAACATTTTAGGAATAGCGGATATCTTAGATATACCTCTATAATTATTTGCATCAGACTAGCTAACTTTCTCATGGAGCGGAATAATAAAAGATTCATTCCAGATGAAGGGGAAGCATGAAGAGTTAATGGATAGGGTGAATAGTTTAAGCAGGGGTCCACACAGAGCGTCGGCACAATACCTGAGTACACAGCCGGGAACTCCGTCAGGACCTGGTGAAAACACCGGCTTAACTAGTCGAAGATCATGAAGCAGTGAGCTTTCATTTAACAAGGGGCTGAAAATGCATTTCGACCTTGGTAAACTGTATGGATACGGCTGACCAGAGTAGCTTTCATGAGAATAGGTTGTTTGGAAAAATTTGGCAAAAAGATCGGCAATTGCCTGATCATTGTTGGCTGACATATTGAGAAATGATAGCGAGGATGGATGTGCGGACGTTATACGCTTACTATTTACGAAGCTGTAAAACTGTTTAGGGTCCTGTGAAAATCGTATATTGCGTTAAGAATGGAGAAATTTGACCGTGCTATTACATAGCGAGAAAGAGAAGAGAAGAAATTCTCGAAATTTTTTATAAAGTCTTGATTTTAAGTTTTTTAGACTGGATAACTCATTGATAAACCAAAAACCAGATCTAAATGAACAAAAACGTGGGACACAAGAATAAAAAAATGTGTCAAGTACATTGTAAGCGAGAAGGAACGTGTATACCTGTACTCAGTCAGCATACACATTTTTGAGCATTAGCTTTTTTAGAATTTTAGAATTAAAAAAGAAAATTTTACATTTTTTTTGCTACATCTGCTATCTACATCTACAATGTATATTTTACATCTAACATGTAGATTATATATGTACCTTTTAGATTCTACATCTCCTCTGCTAGGGGTTGCTCGCGCACTGAACGCGGCAGAGTGTGCGAGCTAGAAAGAGAATGAGTAGCGTTTCTCTTGCAGGATGGGGCGGGCTATCTTCTTCATTCTGGCTATAATTATGAAATTTTGAAATACACTTGTAGCAGTGTGATATCATATGAGTCTGGAAACCAAATTTGGTTGCCCTATCTCTTATAGTCTCTGAGATCTAGACGGAGGGACGGACGGACAGACAGACATGGCTATATCGACTCGGCTATTGATGCTGATCATAAATATATATGGAGTGGGAAACGTTTCCTTCTCTGCGTTACACACATCCACTTTTACCACAAATCTAGTATAACCCTTAACACTTTTTTGAGTACGGGTATAAACATGATTATGCCTTCCATAACGTCAGTGCACAAGTACAGAGCGGACCAATCAAAATCACTAATGAGGTTATTAAGCTTCGTAAACTCGGATTTACGAAAGCAGCGGACACGTTCAGATAGCCTATCCGTTCGATCCAATACAGTAGGCCCAATATCGACCGACCCTTCGAATGTAGGATGGTAGGAGTCTTCAGGTATAGGGAGCGGAAGGGCTTGCGTTAGCAACGCTATGGTCGGATCCGAGACAAAGCACAGATCAAGCAATCGACCCAAGGAATTTTTCACATGGTTGACTTGAGACGGGGATAGGTCTAGCAAGCCATCGATAAAGTCATGTCGTGACATGGGCACAAGATTATTAGACTCGTTTACCGAAGACCAAACAGTACCTGGCAAATTGATATCACCAAGAACTATCATATGGTCTTTATCTGATAGCGAGGAAGAAACAGTTTTTAAAGCCGATAGGTGATTCTCGTATATTAAGATATCCGAGGAAGGTGGAATATACGAGCAAGTAGTGAAAATGGAAAAGCCTGGGAGAATCAGATTTACGCACAGGAATTCCAGGTCTTGTTGAACCTAGACCATGAAATGTTCCAACGTGAAGTTTGAGTCCACTGCAATGAGAACCCCACCTCCACGTCGAGACGAACGGTCAATTCTAAAAATTGTGTACCGACTTGCCAAAACTTCGGAACTAAGAATGCCCGGCTTTAACCAAGTCTCGGTAAACACAATAACATGGGACGAGAATGCGAGACTCTCAAGAAAAAGAGTGCTGAGCTTACTACGCAAGCCTCTAGCATTCTGGTAGGTAACTAAACGAGAGGAAGTTAGTTTTTTGGATGGGTGGAAGGAAGTAGAGGTGGAAGGTGAGGATGGAGATGGAGCACTGGTCTGAATGCTAGAAAGAGTAATGGGGGCCTATTCTTTTGGTTACCCTTAAACTCTTTGACGACCAAATATTCCGGCCAAAACTTGGCGGAACAAATGGTTTTAAATTGAGTTGGGGAGACGCTTGTCTTAAAGGAAGATATCTCCCTGCCGTAAGAAAAGTTAAATTTTTCCACCTTTAAGCCAACGGCTTTTATTTTGCTTTGTATAAAAGCGGTCACATCATTGGATGTGAGGTCAGGGGCTAGCCGCGAGACAAAAACTTGTCGCTTTGGTGGGTCTCCCACCAGTGGTTTTGGCATCACAGGCTTAGTACCTGTGATTCCAGTATACGGTGGTCCTGGACATCTATTAGCTGGTGGGAGCGAAACTGAAGGTTAAGTTTGGGAAATTTTGCGTGCACTACGCTTTCGCAAAGCCAGCAAGTGATATTGGGTCATGGGTGATATTTTTGCACAGAGGACAGCAAATTCCATAATGATTTCTTTTATTTTGAGAAAAAAACTTCAAAACAAATAGCAATCAGACCAATGGGCAGATCAAATGCTTAAAGCGAAATCGGAAAAACGTGAGATGAGATTCATTCATACTGCACAGAAAGTTACGAGAGCGAGAGAGAAAGAACAGTTATTGAAAGTAAGGTGATAGAGAGAGAGTGATAGACGGCAATACCTACGACAAAGAGTGGCTAAATGTGGCGTACTTACGAAAAGTACGAAAAGTAAGTAAGTGCTGATTTAAAATGCTCTCAACCATTTTAGCAACAGCGGATACCCTAAACGGAATTGTTGACAATACTTTCATTCATGGACTTTACCAAAAATTTGACCGCTATTTCAAAAGCTTAAGAATCGGTTTACTATATCATATGCAGCCAAATAATTTGGGGTATAAAGATAATGAAGATACAATTTAAATGTTTGTGTGAGTTTTACACATCATTTTATTATGATTTAAAAAATTAAGACTATTTGCAGGAAATGTGTTTATGTTGGTAACAATGGTCTCACTGCAGGTGAATAAAACTAATTAATTAAACCAAGTGCTGATTTAAAATGCTCTCAACCATTTTAGCAATAGCAGATACCCTAAACGGAATTGTTGACAACACTTTACTTCATCGATTTTACCAAAAATTTTACCGCTATATCAAAAGCTTGATAAGAATCGGTTTACTATATCATATGCAGCCAAATAATTTGGGGTATGAAGATAATGAAGATACAATATAAATGTTTGTGTGAGTTTTACACATCATTTTATTATGATTTATTTGCAGGAAATGTGTTTATGTTGGTAACAATGGTCTCACTGCAGGTGCATAAAACTTATTCGCTTCCTTATTTTTAATAAGGAATCAAACAACATAAATGAATTGGCTGTATACCATTCTTTAGATAGTTAAAAACCTTCGTATATCCTTTTTGGTAAAACTTACCTTGTTTAGGTCCTTCACAAATTCAAAAATTGTATCTTTTTCTGATATTCTTTGATCATAAGATACAAAGTATGGGAGAAAATTGTCAATCAAATCGGATAAAAGTCTAGGAAGTCCTTGTCGGATACGGCTTGGGGGTGCCTTTGGGCTGATCCAACGTATTTTGTGCTACAAATATAGTTAATTGGTTTATAAAAAAAAATTAAGTTAATCCTCGCAACATCATTATGTTCGGTTAATTTAATGATGTTTACCAACGATACTCGCAGAGTTCAAAGGGTATTAATTGCGCGTGAGACTTCCCTGGTTCAAAACGAACAAATCAATAACAAAAATGTTGAGTGTGTGTGTGAGTTAGAGAAAAAATAAGAAGGCCATTGAAACTGTCATCCGTGTAATGTTATTGAATGTAGTCATTACTACAGCAGTAAGATTTCTCACGATTTTCTGTCCGTCTTCTTCCTTTTTTCTGGTCAAAATCATAGCACTGTCTTATGAGGCATACGAATATTAGGCAACCTTATTTTTAATTATAATTAAACTTCAACATACACACCTCTAGAATAGTTGACGATGTGCTTGGACCACTTATTATAAGAAGAATGTGAGGTCTTCTTCCATAGCTTAGATCATAATATAAATCAACTAATGGGCTTGGGCCGAGTTCATAAATTGTAGCTATCAAAGGTGCAATACTAGAAGGTCCAGTTGAGCCAATTGGTAGATATCCGCCCAAAGTTTCAAATACGCGATGCATTACAGTTGAATTAGTGGTCTGTTGCATACAGCTTTCAAATAAATTATGTAATATCTTAAATTTTCCGTCCATAGCTTTGTTCTGGAAAAAGACTGTAGCAAAAAGATTAAAAACCATTTATTTTGTATTGGAACCCATTCTTACACAGCATTTGAGTATCAACACTTTTTTGAGAGTTCCCCATTTCAATAAGATTTGTTATATTTTTGTTTCGAGTATTCCGCCAACAACTAAACTTCTTGAATTCTGAGCATGGGTCCTTGTTCCAGTTAAGTCTAGCTTGAATACTGGAAGCTACTGATTCACAAATTACATCCATGCATTCGGGTGGTGCAGATATGGGTGATGAGCAACGGTCGCCTTCCATATAGCAGTCTCGGGGTAAGGGAGACGGGGCCGTACTTATCAAAAATAGTATAGGTGACGCTACAAGCAAAGTAGTCACTAATAAGGTTGCAGATGTTATGGCCATTTTATGAACAGCCGCAGAGGTTCGAAACCATATACATGGAGCACAACATATCCATCCAATAATGCTGTTCTAAAATAAATTTAAATGTATTAAAGCTTAAAAACATTTGAAAATTAATGTTTATCATTTCTCATTTCCAACAAAAAAAATTTTAAAGGCAAATATTTAAGTTATAATAACCACTTCCATCGTTCAAATTTCTTCGCTTCGTGAAATGGAATCATAATCGGATAACTATATCATAGGGGAGAACTAATTATCGTTCATAGAAATGATTGGTCGACGGGTCTATTTAAAGCGTAAATAAACTGATTGAAATAATTTTCAAATTTTGAGAATGGGTTTTAGGTTCCATCTCCTCAAGTAGCGTAAAACAAATAAACAAATAAAAATTAAGAATAGTAAATCCGATATCTGTATGATTCGAACTTGATATATGTACCTTGTTATATCCTGCATTAAAGTTTTCGATGTTGGAGCTATCAACTATTTCAATTTCATCGGACTTGCCGATTTGTTTCGAACCAACGGGTGTTTTAAAAGATAACTGTTTTTGCAGTAGCGATGCGCTACTTCCACCGGATGGATTTGCCGTTGTAATAAGATTTCGACCGTGGGTACTCCCCAAGCTGGCAACTCCATTCTTTCTAAATACATTACGTGCGCTAGAATCAGCTGTCATGGTTTAGATTTGCTGCTAAAAGATGTATCTCTTCGTATTTTATTTCCTCCTATGCACATGTATGCATGTATAAATATTTTAATAGCATTTGCAATGTACGGGATTGTAAAGGCTGACGCTGTAAAGCATTTTAGGGAATATGTATAAATTTTTTTTTCCATGTGAAATAATCAATATTGGTCGATTGCTCACCACGCATTGGGTTCCAATGTTTTACATATATATAAACATGTTGACAACACTTCCTCAAATAGTTCGGGTACATATGTATACAGTTAAAGGAATAAGAATATTTAGGCGACTGGAAATTATTTACAATTTATCAAGGAAACGTGTTTTGTTCTATGTCGAGAAAAGGTAACAAGCACTGACAGCAAATGAGTATATTCTTAAAAGCTTTAGCGAATAGCTTTACGGGATGTAAAAAGCTTAGTTAAATATGACCATTTTACATAGAAGTATTTTTATTTTTAGAAGTATTTACATTTCAACAAACACCAATTGTTTGTAATCAAAATAAAAAGAAGATAAAACATACAAAAATATATGTCACTATGAACATATGTATGTATACATATTTGATATATATTTAAAACCATTCCTTAATACACAAGTGAATACAGGAATGGATCATTTATTTATAACAAACCAGTTTTAGTTTTCATATGTAATTATGTAAGAAAACGTTGGCTTTACATTTTACTTATACCATTTTTACTAAATATACATTTAATTTTATACTCGACACCATTTTTCCGCTTCAAATCAAACCAACTTTTTTTTATAGATTTGGGGCTTTAAACATGCTAAATGATAATTTTTTTATTTTCTATGGCAGAACTTTTTTTAAACAATATATTATTATTTATATATTTGTAATGCTTTTTTCAGAGGCAACTCTTATTTTTTTCTGTTTGTAATGATTTTTGCGATTCATAAAATACGACTCTTAAAGAAGACCTGAACACTTTGCAACTTCAGCTTACCTTCTGGCAAATAAAGTGTTTTCACATTTATGATTTTTGTGATGTTTTTTTTTTCAAAATGTCTTTAAAAACTCAGGAAAATTCGAAAAAAAAATACTGTATCCTTATATTTTTTGTTTATAGGTGCATTAATTAGGCGAAGCTCATATATAAACAAAAAAAAAAAAACACAATGTTGACAAGAAAATTGTACCACCGTTCACACCTTTCGTGGATGGATATACCTGAAGACTTAGCGAATCAAAGTTAAAGCTTCCCAAAATTTGTACAGTTTTTACATTTGGCATTTAACAAAATTTTTCTTAGGGTATGGTTTTATTTTCAGCATTGATCTTTTTAGCGGTATCTATAAGCTACTAATACAAAAAATTGTTCAAAGAATGCCAACAGTATAATTTTTTTTAGTAAATGTACCCCACCTTATATATCACAAAGCAGTGCTTGTTTACTTGGTATGTAATTCCAATTTTGCTACATGTAAAATGTAACGAGAAGGAACGTGTGAGTCGCTTCTGGGGACACGACTCTACTTATACCCGTACTCAGTCAGTATATACATTTTTAAGCATATATTTTTTTAGAATTTTAGAATAAAAAAAATTTTTTTACATTTTACATTTTTTTGCTACATCTGTTAACTACATCTCATCTACAATGTATATTTTACATCTAACATGTAGATTATACATGTACCATTTAGATTCTACATCTCCTCCGCTAGGGGTTGCTCGCGCACTGAACGCGGCAGACTGTGCGAGCGAGAAAAAAATAGAGTAGGGTGTCTCTTTCAGGAGGGGGCGGGGGAAGCAACTGAAAATTAATTTCTTCATTCTGGCTATAATTATGAACCGATCTGATTCAGATTCGGCAATCTAGTAGATATGGTCATTCTCCACGATACTGCGTTTTAGTTTTATCGTATTTTTAAAATTGTGCCTGCCACAGATTTTCGTCCTTTGTGGAGGCGGAAGGGGCGGGGCGAAATTTCGAAATTCACTTGTAGCAGTGTGACATCACATGAGTCTGGAAACCAAATTTGGTTGCCCTAGCTTTTATAGTCTCTGAGATCCAGGCGTCAAACAAGACGGACAGACGGACAGACAGACATGGCTCTATCGACTCGGCTATTGATGCTGATCAAGAATATATATACTTTATGGGGTCGGAAAATTCTCCTTCTCTGCGTTACACACATCCACTTTTACCACAAATCTAATATACCCCTTAACTCTTTTTTGAGTACGGGTATAAAAATGTATTTACTGACTGAGTACGGGTATAAGTAGAGTCGCGTCCCCAGAAGCGACTCACACGTTCCTTCTCGTTTGAAATATACTTGTAGCAGTGTGATATTACATAAGCCTGGATAAAAAATTTGGTTTTATGGTCTTTGAGAACTAAGCGAGAAACAAGACGGACAGACAGACAGACATAGACTCAGCTGGTAATGCTGATTAAGAATAAATATACTTTTCTTTCTCTGCGTTGCACACATCAACTTTTACCACAAATCTAATATATCCCTTAACTTTTCGAATACGGGTATAAAAATGTCTGAATTTTATTGTGTACATATACAATGCGTTGAGCCAAAAAAATGTATATACATTGTATATACATTCCCTGTTGTATACAATTACCAGCTAAACATATACATTGTATATACAATTTATATTATACAATGTATACAATTATCAGCTAAACAAGGCACCATCAACAACTAAAATTTCATCAAATGCGAGGAACTAGGGGCTAACCTCTGCTTTAAGACATATCGGTTTTGACTTTAAAAACTCGGGAAAAGACGAAATCAAAAAAAGATATCCTGTGTCCTTATATTTATTGTGTATAGGTGCATTAATTTGGCGTCGTTTAAAGTATGAAGTAGGCTCACGGCAGAGACAGCTTAAGATTCCCATCTCTAGTCCTTACACAAGTTCTCTGAGAGAGCACTTGTTTAACTCGCTCAGCTTAAGCTTGTGAGCAGCACAATTAGTCCGGAAAAAACGATTGTAATAAAAAGACTTGCGTACCTAGCAACTCATGTTCATGGCTTCCACAAGTATTCCATAAGTATTCATTAAAATCTATGGAGAAAGGGCTCAGCTAAAATGTGTTGACCAAACCTCCGAAAATAACATTTTTTGTCCACATTTGGACATTTTGGCCGACAGAGCAATGCTTGTTTTGACATTTTTATACCCGTTCTCAAAAAAGAATTAAGGGGTATATTAGATTTGTGGTAAAAGTGGATGTGTGTAACGCAGAGAAGGAAAATTTTCCGACCCCATAAAGTATATATATTCTTGATCAGCATCAATAGCCGAGTCGATATAGCCATGTCTGTCTGTATCCATGTAAAAATTTTTTTTTAATTCTAAAATTCTAAAAAATCATGCTCCAAAATGTAAATTTGACTGTGTACGGGTATAAGTAGAGTCGCGTCCCCAGAATCGACTCACACGTTCCTTCTCGTTAAGATTGGATTTATTTTTTAGCCAGAATGAAAAAAGGAATTTTCAGTTGCTTACCCCAACTCCTCCAGCGCTGTATCACTACTTGTAGTTTGTATATATTTCATGCTTTATCCTAACGCTACAAGTATAAACATATTTTTATTGCGCTAGTCACTCGCTGAGTATATATGTATAGTTCTTTTTGGATGTTTACTGTCTACTGAAATCGAATACATACATACATAATACATTGACGTTTTGACAAGAGTTATGTACTTAAATCGAATACTTATACATTATCATTTTGTTTTGTTTTAAATTTTTTATTTATTTTAATTTTTTTATTTTTTACCTATGCTTACATTTTTTTATGTTTCGTATTAATGATAAGTTTATTTATTTTGCTTTTTTTTAATGGTTTCCCAAATGTTCTTTGATTTTATTTTGAAATTGAGTTTCGGTCCTAATGGATTTAGAGTGATGAGGAAGACTGTTCTATAAGCGGAATGCCTCTTCAAGAAAAGCGTTTGAGTTCGAGGGCATAAATAGTCGTTAGTTCGTTCCGATGTAGCAGGGTTAAGTTTGAAATTTTCTGAAAGTTACTAAGTTTCTTAAATCTATCCAAGTGGTCAGGTTAAGGTCAAGTATTTTATAAGTCAGGTGGATTAAAGGATACTACTAATATGCGCATGTCGCGAGCGTCACTATGTCCAAATATTTCAAAACCATAAAATAAAGTGGGGATGAGAATGGCATTAGAAATTAGAATTAATTCTTAATTCTTCTGGGAAAAATGTTTTAGACGCTGACGATTGCCTTTGATATATGTTTACTCCATGAAAGTGTGCTACTAAATGCTATACCCAGGTTAACTGCCTGGTCTTCATAGGAAATGGGTGTATTGTCAATGTGTAGTTTCTCCAGATTGCTTGTATTAATAACACTAGTCAACACGATAATTAGGCTGTGGCACAAAATGAAAAATTTTTAACGAACTATGTTTTTTTTGTATGGTTTAGTTTTTCTTAAGAATGTTTTCAAATCTGGTATTTTTTAATGTTTTTTTCAGATGTAGTGCTGCTATTTTTCACATAACTTAAGTATCTTATATCTGGTTGCGTACAACTTTGCAGTTCTGAAAAGCTGGCATATGCAGCTATAAGGCGGACCCAGAAGGTATTGTTCATTAAAATCTATGGATAAACGGTCAACTTACAGCCATTTGACCAAAACGACTAAAAACTAATTTTACCTGAAAAATACCGTTGTTGGTCCAATGCCAAAGGAGCACGTTCAGGTACCAAAAAATCCAACCCCTTTTCGTTTACTTTGTTTTCAATTGGCAGTTGGGCCCGCAACCTTCCAAAAAGTATTTTTTGTCTATTTTTTCACTTTTGAGGTTTGGTTAACGAATTTTAGCGCCACCGTTTATCCATAGATTTTAATGAACAATACCTTAAACGACGCCTAATTAATGCGTCTATCCAAAACTAAAAATGCATGCCAAGAATTTTTTTTATCGACTTTTCCGAGTTTTTAAAGTCGACATTTTGAAAAAAAAAAACCGCAAAAAATGATGAAATTTGATTTTGAAAGCTTAATATCTGCCAGGCGTTAAGCTGCAGATGCAAAGTGTCTGGGATTTATAGCAGCATTTGGCAGCTTTTTAGAACTGCAAAGTGCAATGCAACCAGATATAAGATACTTAAGTTATGTGAAAAATAGAAGCACTACCTCTGAAAAAAACAATAAAAAAAAACCAGATTTTAAAAATTCTTAAAAAAAAAATGACACCACATAAAAAAAAAGGTGCTACAAAAATGGTTAAATCCCGAAATCTATCAGAAAAAGTCATTTTGGATCAAAGCCTAAATAAAAAGTTGATATTTGTTGAGTAGTGTAATTTTTTTGGCAGTTAAGCATAGTATATAGTATAGTGCGGAATCGAAAAATTCCTGTCAAACTCCATATAAAAAAAGTGTGACAGGAACGTTTCGTTGCGTATTACTGGAGTGCAGAATTTTACAGTTGGCTCTGTTTACAAAACACAGCTGATTCACCAACCCTGTTTTAGCTATGTTCCCCACCCTCACGGAATAACTAGCAAATTCCATAAGGCTGCTGATGATGCGCTGCTCTGCATATCGGACGTTGGATGCAAGTTGGTCTGTCTGCTCCTGGAAGCGAACCTTCAGCAGCTCCAGCAACTGTGACGAAGGGACGTCGGAGAGTCGTTCACTCGCGGTTCCAGCATTATTCCGACTGCGCTTTGCTGGCGGTGCAGTAGAGGATGACATTGTTTTTGTTTTGTGATGTTTCCACTTCTCCTTTGTGCGTTTTTCTCATTACTCATTCTCTTTTTCGCTTGAACACACTCTGTGTTGTGCAGTGCTCGACATTTCGCAGAGAAGATGTAAAATCTACATTTTAGGTGTAGATGGGAGATGTAGAAAAACGAGAAGGAACGTGTGAGTCGCTTCTGGGGACGCGACTCTACTTATACCCGTACTCAGTCAGTGTTCACATTTTTGAGACATCATTTTTTAGAATTTTAGGAAAAAAAAAATAATTTACATTTTACATTTTTTTGCTACATCTGTTATCTACATCTGCATCTACAATGTATATTTTACATCTAACATGTAGATTATAGATGTACCATTTATATTCTACATTTCCTCCGCTAGGGGTTGCTCGCGCACTGAACGCGGCAGAGTGTGCGAGCGAGAGAGAGAATGTGTTGTGTGTCTCCGGCTGGTGGAGGCGGGGGAACCAACAGAGAACTCTGAGATCCAGGCGTCAAACAAGACGGACAGACGGACAGACGGTCAGACGGACAGACAGACATGGCTCTATCGACTCGGCTATTGATGCTGATCAAGAATATATATACTTTATGGGGTCGGAAAATTTTCCTTCTCTGCGTTACACACATCCACTTTTACCACAAATCTAATATACCCCTTAACTCTTTTTTGAGTACGGGTATAAAAACGTAAAATGTAATATATATATATATCTATATAGGGGTATAAAAGCATAGTCTCGTCCAAAGAAACGACTCACAACGTTCCTTTTTTTAATTTGAATTGAAAGAGACTCTTTCTGGATCTCCACAAATGTATACCATTGTTTTTAAAGTTGTATATCGTCACATAATTTTAGTGTGGACAACCCTACTCTTAGATTTAAAAGCAATTCTTAAAAAAAAATGATGGATGGATGCCACAGATTTTCGTTTTTATACCCGTACTCAAAAAGCAGTTAAGGGGTATATTAGATTTGTGGTAAAAGTGGATGTGTGTAACGCAGAGAAGGAAACGTTTCCGACCCCGTAAAGTATATATATTCTTGATAAGCATCAATAGCCGAGTCGATATAGCCATGTCTGTCTGTCTGTCCGTCTTGTTGAGCGCCTGGATCTCAGAGACTATAAGAGCTAGGGCAACCAAATTTGGTTTTAAGACTCATGTGATATCCCACTGCTACAAGTGAATTTCGCCCCGCCCCCACAAAGGACGAAAATCTGTGGCAGGCACAATTTTAAAGATACGATAAAAATAAAAACGCAGTATCTTAGAGAATGACCATATCTACCAGATCGCCGAATCTGAATCAGATCGGATCATAATTATAGCCAGAATGACGAAATTAATTTTCAGTTGCTTCCCCCGCCCACTCCCACAAGTAACAAGCTACTCTATCTCTTTCTCGCTCGCACACTCTGCCGCGTTCAGTGCGCGAGCAACCCCTATCGGAGCAGATGCAGAATATAAATGGTACATCTATAGATGTCAAATATACATTGTAGATGTAGATAACAGATGTAGCAAATAAATGTAAAATGTAAAATTTTTTTTTTTTCCAAAATTCTAAAAAATCATGCTCAAAAATGTAAACACTGACTGAGTACGGGTATAAGTAGAGTCGCGTCCCCAGAAGCGACTCACACGTTCCTTCTCGTTTGAAATATACTTGTAGCAGTGTGATATTACATAAGCCTGGAAAAAAAATTTGGTTTTATAGTCTTTGAGAACTAAGCGACAAACAAGACGGACAGACAGACAGACATAGACTCAGCTGGTAATGCTGATCAAGAATAAATATACGTTTCTTTCTCTGCGTTGAACACATCAACTTTTACCACAAATCTAATATATCCCTTAACTTTTCGAATACGGGTATAAAAATGTCTGAATTTTATTGTGTACATATACAATGCGTTGAGCCAAAAAAATGTATATAAGTTAACTCCAAAAGAGTTCAACGACACACAAACCATAAATCAAAAGAAATATTGCACAATAGTTTGTTGCCCTGCCACTTGCAATAACATTGCGCAAGAAAAATATCAAAAAGTAAAATTCCATTTTCTGCCCGAACATGCGCCGAGAGGTGAACTTCTCAAGAACCGCTCATTTCGGATCATCATCGCCCCACCCCATCGTTGACACAGCGACAATGATGACAATGCGTCTGCACAGAGTCGGTTCTCCCGAAACCCCACTGCCGCTACTAACCGTTCTGCCGCTGCCAACATCCGCCGCGTCGAATAATAGGTTACGTTAAGATTTTGTACACTAGCTTAAGTCAGTTGATAAATTTGATTCGAATAAATAACTACATTTGCTCAAATAAAAAGAATTTTTCCTTTTGTTGAAAGGACAAAATTAACTTATACATTGTATATACATTCCCTGTTGTATACAATTACCAGCTAAACATATACATTGTATATACAATGTATATTATACAATGTATACAATTATCAGCTAAACAAGGCACCACCAACAACTAAAATTTCATCAAATGCGAGGAACTCGGGGCTAACCTCTGCTTTTGTAAGACATATCGGTGTGCTTGTGCTGGCCTCTGAAAGAGTCCTCCAACAGGGAATACCAGATGATAACACTAGAAATTTGACCCAAGCACTTTGTGGTTTTGGCTTAATGTTTGGGAAATATACAGTTTTAAAATAAAATTTTGTGTGGTATGTTTTTACGAAGTTTTGACTTTAAAAACTCGGGAAAAGACGAAATCAAAAAAAGATATCCTGTGTCCTTATATTTATTGTGTATAGGTGCATTAATTTGGCGTCGTTTAAAGTATAAAGTAGGCTCACGGCAGAGACAGCTTAAGATTCCCATCTCTAGTCCTTACACAAGTTCTCTGAGAGAGCACTTGTTTAACTCGCTCAGCTTAAGCTTGTGAGCAGCACAATTAGTCCGTAAAAAACGATTGTAATAAAAAGATTTGCGTACCTAGCAACTCATGTTCATGGCTTCCACAAGTATTCCACAAGTATTCATTAAAATGGAGAAAGGGCTCAGCTAAAATGGGTTGACCAAACCTCCGAAAATAACATTTTTTGTCCACATTTGCACATTTTGGCCGACAGAGCAATGCTTGTTTTTACATTTTTATACACGTGCTCAAAAAAGAGTTAAGGGGTATATTAGATTTGTGGTAAAAGTGGATGTGTGTAACACAGAGAAGGAAAATTTTCCGACCCCATAAAGTATATATATTCTTGATCAGCATCAATAGCCGAGTCGATAGAGTCATGTCTGTCTGTCCGTCCGTCCGTCCGTCTGTCCGTCTGTCCGTCTTGTTTGACGCCTGGATCTCAGAGACTATAAAAGCTAGGGCAACCAAATTTGTTTTCCAGACTCATGTGATATCACACTGCTACAAGTGTATTTCAAAATTTCGCCCCGCCCCCTTCCGCCTCCACAAAGGACGAAAATCTGTGGCAGGCACAATTTTAAAGATACGATAAAACTAAAAACGCAGTATCGTAGAGAATGCCCGTATCTACCAGATTGCCGAATATGAATCAGATCGGATCATAATTATAGCCAGAATGAAGAAATTAATTTTCTGTTGGTTCCCCCGCCTCCACCAGCCAGAGACACACTACTCATTCTCTCTCTCGCTCGCACACTCTGCCGCGTTCAGTGCGCGAGCAACCCCTAGAGGAGGAGATGTAGAATATAAATGGTACATCTATAATCTACATTTTAGATGTAAAATATACATTGTAGATGTAGATGTAGATAACAGATGTAGCAAAAAAATGTAAAATGTAAAATTTTTTTTTTTATATAATTCTAAAAAATCATATCTCAAAAATGTATTTACTGACTGAATACGGGTATAAGTAGAGTCGCGTCCCCAGAAGCGACTCACACGTTCCTTCTCGTTTAATCTAAAGTCAAGTCATATGTCAGCAAAATAAGGTCATGTTTAGAAAAGTCTGGTACTGATACCTGGTCATAGAGTAAGGTCTTATTATAGTGATTTATGAAAAAAATGTCAAGAAGTGTATCACAGGTATGTGTGTAGGCTTCTGTGTGTAGGCATGGTTACATTAACGTCGTACAACCCCAGCGAAGTAAAGCTATCCAAAAGACGACTCTATTTCAATATATTGCTTTTCAAATCGCCGGCCAGAATAATGTATGTCACTGAAATGTCCGAGATAGTATTAATTAATGGCTCATACTTAGTCAGTTGTCCTATTGGGTCTATATATACAGCCAAGTTCAATTTTCTTATTTACTTTGCTTGATTTCAAAAAGTAGATATTCAATGGGACATTCACTTGGTTGTTTACATTTAACATTACATTTTAATCTAGTATTAACATATATAGCAACATAACCTGTATGACCAATACGATCAGAACGAAAAACAAGATAAACGTCGCACATAATTGACAGGTCACAAATCTCAGGTACATACCACATATATTATCTACATTTCAATTGGTAAAGAGTAATCTAAGCTCATCCATTTTCCTTAGCAAACTTTGTGCATTTATGTGGAAAACTTTGAGACCATTTCGGTGTTTGCTAATAATTTTAAGAATTACTTACTTTTAATTAATTACTTTTATAAATGAGAAATTATAAGAGCCTCAATCTCAATATCTGATGAACAATGTATTAAATTTATGTGAAATATGTTATAAAAAATTAATGATATAAATAACCTAACTATTAAATCTAAAATTAATTGATTAAGAGCGAAAGTTATTTAACACGCCTACTGCGTCGTTCAATCTAGCCAGAGCGCCAGTGGGAGAGGCAGTGGATGATGCATGGAGAGGCTCGGCGGGTACACCAGCTGGTGCTAGTAGCAAAAGCCCTCTCTCTCATTACAGCGCACGTGCACAAGGCTGCGCCGCATTAAGACTGCGGAGAGAATTCGGTGCTTCTTCATTCTTCATTCTTCAAACTCTCTCCCCCAGTGTACGCAAATCCGGAACCTCCCGGTCCAGCCTCTCGACCCGTTCACCCAATCGGTATCTCTGAGATCGAAGATCAACCACCTCCTGCTCCAAGTTTATAGCTCGGGTACCCATATGCTTCACCTCACCAGCGAACGAATCCGAGCGCTCCATAAGGCTGCTCATGATGCGCTGCTCTGCATATCGGACGTTGGATGCAAGTTGGTCTGTCTGCTCCTGGAAGCGAACCTTCAGCAGCTCCAGCAACTGTGACGAAGGGACGTCGGAGAGTCGTTCACTCGCGGTTCCAGCATTATTCCGACTGCGCTTTGCTGGCGGTGCAGTAGAGGATGACATTGTTTTTGTTTTGTGATGTTTCCACTTCTCCTTTGTGCGTTTTTCTCATTACTCATTCTCTTTTTCGCTTGAACACACTCTGTGTTGTGCAGTGCTCGACATTTCGCAGAGAAGATGTAAAATCTACATTTTAGGTGTAGATGGGAGATGTAGAAAAACGAGAAGGAACGTGTGAGTCGCTTCTGGGGACGCGACTCTACTTATACCCGTACTCAGTCAGTGTTCACATTTTTGAGACATCATTTTTTAGAATTTTAGGAAAAAAAAAATAATTTACATTTTACATTTTTTTGCTACATCTGTTATCTACATCTGCATCTACAATGTATATTTTACATCTAACATGTAGATTATAGATGTACCATTTATATTCTACATTTCCTCCGCTAGGGGTTGCTCGCGCACTGAACGCGGCAGAGTGTGCGAGCGAGAAAGAGATAGAGTAGCTTGTTACTTGTGGGAGTGGGCGGGGGAAGCAACTGAAAATTAATTTCGTCATTCTGGCTATAATTATGATCCGATCTGATTCAGATTCGGCGATCTGGTAGATATGGTCATTCTCTAAGATACTGCGTTTTTATTTTTATCGTATCTTTAAAATTGTGCCTGCCACAGATTTTCGTCCTTTGTGGGGGCGGGGCGAAATTATGAAATACACTTGTAGCAGTGTGATATCACATGAGTCTTGAAACCAAATTTGGTTGCCCTAGCTCTTATAGTCTCTGAGATCCAGGCGCTCTACAAGACGGACAGACGGACAGACGGACAGTCGGACAGTCGGACAGACGGACGGACAGACGGACATGGCTATATCGACTCGGCTATTGATTATGATCAAGAATATATATACTTTATGGGGTCGGAAACGTTTCCTTCTCTGCGTTGCACACGTCTACTTTTACCACAAATCTAATATACCCCTTAACTCTTTTTTGAGTACGGGTATAAAAATGTATTTACTGACTGAATACGGGTATAAGTAGAGTCGCGTCCCCAGAAGCGACTCACACGTTCCTTCTCGTTTAATCTAAAGTCAAGTCATATGTCAGCAAAATAAGGTCATGTTTAGAAAAGTCTGGTACTGATACCTGGTCATAGAGTAAGGTCTTATTATAGTGATTTATGAAAAATTGTCAAGAAGTGTATCACAGGTATGTGTGTAGGCTTCTGTGTGTAGGCATGGTTACATTAACGTCGTACAACCCCAGCGAAGTAAAGCTATCCAAAAGACGACTCTATTTCAATATATTGCTTTTCAAATCGCCGGCCAGAATAATGTATGTCACTGAAATGTCCGAGATAGTATTAATTAATGGCTCATACTTAGTCAGTTGTCCTATTGGGTCTATATATACAGCCAAGTTCAATTTTCTTATTTACTTTGCTTGATTTCAAAAAGTAGATATTCAATGGGACATTCACTTGGTTGTTTACATTTAACATTACATTTTAATCTAGTATTAACATATATAGCAACATAACCTGTATGACCAATACGATCAGAACGAAAAACAAGATAAACGTCGCACATAATTGACAGGTCACAAATCTCAGGTACATACCACATATATTATCTACATTTCAATTGGTAAAGAGTAATCTAAGCTCATCCATTTTCCTTAGCAAACTTTGTGCATTTATGAGGAAAACTTTGAGACCATTTCGGTGTTTGCTAATAATTTTAAGAATTACTTACTTTTAATTAATTACTTTTATAAATGAGAAATTATAAGAGCCTCAATCTCAATATCTGATGAACAATGTATTAAATTTATGTGAAATATGTTATAAAAAATTAATGATATAAATAACCTAACTATTAAATCTAAAATTAATTGATTAAGAGCGAAAGTTATTTAACACGCCTACTGCGTCGTTCAATCCAGCCAGAGCGCCAGTGGGAGAGGCAGTGGATGATGCATGGAGAGGCTCGGCGGGTACACCAGCTGGTGCTAGTAGCAAAAGCCCTCTCTCTCATTACAGCGCACGTGCACAAGGCTGCGCCGCATTAAGACTGCGGAGAGAATTCGGTGCTTCTTCATTCTTCATTCTTCAAACTCTCTCCCCCAGTGTACGCAAATCCGGAACCTCCCGGTCCAGCCTCTCGACCCGTTCACCCAATCGGTATCTCTGAGATCGAAGATCAACCACCTCCTGCTCCAAGTTTATAGCTCGGGTACCCATATGCTTCACCTCACCAGCGATCGAATCCGAGCGCTCCATAAGGCTGCTCATGATGCGCTGCTCTGCATATCGGACGTTGGATGCAAGTTGGTCTGTCTGCTCCTGGAAGCGAACTTTCAGCAGCTCCAGCAACTGTGACGAAGGGACGTCGGAGAGTCGTTCACTCGCGGTTCCAGCATTATTCCGACTGCGCTTTGCTGGCGGTGCAGTAGAGGATGACATTGTTTTTGTTTTGTGATGTTTCCACTTCTCCTTTGTGCGTTTTTCTCATTACTCATTCTCTTTTTCGCTTGAACACACTCTGTGTTGTGCAGTGCTCGACATTTCGCAGAGAAGATGTAAAATCTACATTTTAGGTGTAGATGGGAGATGTAGAAAAAAAACGTAAAATGTAATATATATATATATCTATATAGGGGTATAAAAGCATAGTCTCGTCAAAAGAAACGACTCACAACGTTTTTTGTGTATTGTGTATTGTCACATAATTTTAGTGTGGACAACCCTACTCTTAGATTTAAAAGCAATTCTTAAAAAATAATGATTGCAGATATCAATCGGCCCTTAAAACTATGACTAAACAACATAAGCTACTGCAACTCATTGCATGAAATTTGCGAACGCCTAACTTGTCCTGCTGAAAAATTAAAAAGGCGCTACAGAAAAAGATCATAAAAATAAAATATAAATAAACTAATATATATAAAAACAGAACTAAAATGTATAAAAAAAAATGTAGTTGCTGAAATTTAATTTGGTGGTGCCTTGTTTAGCTGTCTACGAGTATTATATATGTTGTCTGGACGTTGATTTGCAATGACTGCACCATCCATGCGACACCAAGCCGAAGCCTGTTACGCGCGGAACCCAGGCAGAAAGGCAGCCCATTCTCCCGCCCAACCGATCGAGGGGCGCAGCCGCATGACGCGCGACGCGTGTTACCGAACCGATCGCGAGCATGCAGGAAAGATAGGTGTTAGACTAAAATTCTAGGAAAATTAGAGCTAACCACAACTCAAAGAGCTAAACATGCAAAGATATCTAAGAAATAGTACTACTTACGGGAAAGGTATGTTAGTATTTGGGATTTAAGAAGAGGAAGGGATAAAAGGAAGGAATAAGTAGTGGATATTATATGGTAGAGGGAATTGAAGTCCGAGCATAGGACCCTAAATGGTTCCTGCATGGAATAATTAGATCTACAAAGCGGAGGGAACAAAGCAATAAAGTTTCTAGTAGATCTAACAGGAATCGTAAAGTTTATGCGGCTCAACAAGTCAGGGCTATCTACGTCACCCTTGATCAGGTTGTGCATAAAAAATCACCCCAAGCACTACGACTAACTAAGGTTGGAAGGTTTATTAAAAGCAATCTGCGAGGATAAGATAGCAGTCTCACACTTGCATCCCAGTTAAGGCCACGCAGAGCAAAAAGTGAAATGTCATTACTTTGCATTTCGAGGCATTTAGGTGTAACATATTTGCACAACACCATGACTGAAAGTTATTAAATGACCTTATACTGGACACATAGTTTAACATCATCCGCATACATGAGTACACGAGAGATATAAGTGATTTGCAGAGATGTTGCAAATGCGGAGTTAAAATGTTTCCAAACATTTTAGGAATAGCGGATAACTTAGATATACCTCTAAAATTTAATTGCATCAGACTAGCTAACTTTCTCATGGAGCGGAATAATAAAAGATTCATTCCAGATGAAGGGGAAGCATGAAGAGTTAATGGATAGGGTGAATAGTTTAAGCAGGGGTCCACACAGAGCGTCGGCACAATACCTGAGTACACAGCCGGGAACTCCGTCAGGACCTGGTGAAAACACCGGCTTAACTAGTCGAAGATCATGAAGCAGTGAGCTTTCATTTAACAAGGGGTTGAAATTGCCATTCGACCTTGGTAAACTGTATGGATACGGCTGACCAGAGTAGCTTTCATGAGAATAGGTTGTTTGGAAAAATTTGGCAAAAAGATCGGCAATTGCCTGATCATTGTTGGCTGACATATTGAGAAATGATAGCGAGGATGGATGTGCGGACGTTATACGCTTACTATTTACGAAGCTGTAAAACTGTTTAGGGTCCTGTGAAAATCGTATATTGCGTTAAGAATGGAGAAATTTGACCGTGCTATTACATAGCGAGAAAGAGAAGAGAAGAAATTCTCGAAATTTTTTATAAAGTCTTGATTTTAAGTTTTTTAGACTGGATAACTCATTGATAAACCAAAAACCAGATCTAAATGAACAAAAACGTGGGACACAAGAATAAAACGAGAAGGAACGTGTGAGTCGCTTCTGGGGACGCGACTCTACTTATACCCGTACTCAGTCAGTATATACAGTTTTGAGATATGAATTTTTAAATTTTAGAATAAAAAAAAGAATTTTACATTTTACATTTTTTTGCTACATCTGTTATCTACATCTACATCTACAATGTATATTTTACATCTAACATGTAGATTATACATGTACCATTTAGATTCTACATCTCCTCCGCTAGGGGTTGCTCGCGCACTGAACGCGGCAGAGTGTGCGAGCGAGAAGGAGAATGAGTAGTGTTTGTCTTGCTGGAGGGGGCGGGGGAAGCAACTGAAAATTAATTTCTTCATTCTGGCTATAATTATTATCCGATCCGATTCGGCAATCTGGTGGATATGGGCATTCTCTACGATACTGCGTTTTTAGTTTTATCGTATCTTCAAAATTGTGCCTGCCACAGATTTTCGTCCTTTGTAGGGGCGGAAGGGGGCGGGGCGAAATTTTGAAATACACTTGTAGCAGTGTGATATCACATGAGTCTTGAAACCAAATTTGGTTGCCCTAACTCTTATAGTCTCTGAGATCCAGGCGCTCAACAAGACGGACGGACGGACAGACGGACAGTCGGACAGACGGACGGACAGACGGACATGGCTATATCGACTCAGCTATTGATGCTGATCAAGAATATATATACTTTATGGGGTCGGAAACGTTTCCTTCTCTGCGTTGCACACATCCACTTTTACCACAAATCTAATATACCCCTTAACTCTTTTTTGAGTACGGGTATAAAAATGTGTCAAGTACATTGTAAGCGAGAAGGAACGTGTATACCTGTACTCAGTCAGCATACACATTTTTGAGCATTAGCTTTTTTAGAATTTTAGAATTAAAAAAGAAAATTTTACATTTTTTTTGCTACATCTGCTATCTACATCTACAATGTATATTTTACATCTAACATGTAGATTATATATGTACCTTTTAGATTCTACATCTCCTCTGCTAGGGGTTGCTCGCGCACTGAACGCGGCAGAGTGTGCGAGCGAGAAAGAGAATGAGTAGCGTTTCTCTTGCAGGATGGGGCGGGCTATCTTCTTCATTCTGGCTATAATTATGAAATTTTGAAATACACTTGTAGCAGTGTGATATCATATGAGTCTGGAAACCAAATTTGGTTGCCCTATCTCTTATAGTCTCTGAGATCTAGACGGAGGGACGGACGGACAGATAGACATGGCAATATCGACTCGGCTATTGATGCTGATCATACTTTATTCCACTTTTACCACAAATCTAATATACCCCTTAACTCTTTTTTGAGTACGGGTATAAACATGATTATCCTTCCATAACGTCAGTGCACAAGTACAGAGCGGACCAATCAAAATCACTAATGAGGTTATTAAGCTTCGTAAACTCGGCCTTACGAAAGCAGCGGACACGTTCAGATAGCCTATCCGTTCGATCCAATAGACTAGGCCCAATATCGACCGACCCTTCGAATGTAGGATGGTAGGAGTCGTCAGGTATAGTGAGCGGAAGGGCTTGCGTTAGCAACGCTATGGTCGGATCCGAGACAAAGCACAGATCAAGCAATCGACCCAAGGAATTTTTCACATGGTTGACTTGAGACAGGGATAGGTCTAGCAAGCCATCGATAAAGTCATGTCGTGACATGGGCACAAGATTATTAGACTCGTTTACCGAAGACCAAACAGTACCTGGCAAATTGATATCACCATATTATCTGATAGCGAGGAAGAAACAGTTTTTAAAGCCGATAGGTGATTCTCGTATATTAAGATATCCGAGGAAGGTGGAATATACGAGCAAGTAGTGAAAATGGAAAAGCCTGGGAGAATCAGATTTACGCACAGGAATTCCAGGTCTTGTTGAACCTAGACCATGAAATGTTCCAACGTGAAGTTTGAGTCCACTGCAATGAGAACCCCACCTCCACGTCGAGACGAACGGTCAATTCTAAAAATTGTGTACCGACTTGCCAAAACTTCGGAACTAAGAATGTCCGGCTTTAACCAAGTCTCGGTAAACACAATAACATGGGACGAGAATGCGAGACTCTCAAGAAAAAGAGTGCTGAGCTTACTACGCAAGCCTCTAGCATTCTGGTAGGTAACTAAACGAGAGGATGTTAGTTTTTGGATGGGTGGAAGGAAGTAGAGGTGGAAGGTGAGGATGGAGATGGAGCACTGGTCTGAATGCTAGAAAGAGTAATGGGGGACCTATTCTTTTTCTTAGACTTAAACTCTTTAACCACCAAATGCTCCGGCCAAAACTTGGTGTAACAAATGGTTTCAAATTGAGTTGGGGGTCGCTTATTTTTCCACCTTTAAGCCAACGGCTTTTATTTTGCTTTGTATAAAAGTGGTCACATAATTGAATGTGAAGTCAGGGGCTAGCCGCGAGACAAAAACTTGTCGCTTTGGTGGTGACTCCCACCAGTGGTTTTGGCACCACAGGCTTAGTACCTGTTGCAGCAACAGCTTATAAGTGAGAGCGTTACTGCACAAAAAGTTACAAGAGCGAGAGAGAAAGAACAGCTATTGAGAGTTAGGTGATAGAGAGAGTGATAGACGGCAAGAACTACGACAAAGAGCGGTTAAATGTAATGAGAGGGCGTACTTACGAAAAGCAACAACACAAACACACGACTAACCGACGCACAAAATTAATTAAATAAAATATAGATAAAAAACACCGGCTGTTTAAGTTAAACAAAAGGAAAATGCGGAGCGCAAAACAAGAACACGTCTGGTCACTACGAAAGTCGAAACAGTTCGTTATAACCCTCAGTTGAATCAATCACAAAAGAATGTTTACGACTCTTTAATAATAATAATAATAATTCTGTGCACATTGGAGCTGACGTAGGATAAAACGTGGTAACATTCTCGTGCATTCATAAATTTGTTGTACGGTGGTTTTTGCCAGACTTTTTGAGTTATTCAACTTCGAGCATCCAATCAACTGTAACTGCTAAAGAGTTTTTGAAGCAATTGATTTACATTTGTAATGCCGAAAGAGCAATTCAGATCCCGACTGGATTCATCATTTTGATTTCTGCCGTTGCAATATGGTCAAATATCCCAATATTTTGATATAAAGTAAACTTTTTCGCATATTTATAGCTTCAATATTTTTGCTTATCTGTTAGTGCATATATGTACGTGATAGTTCTAAAGTCGTCTGATTAAGTGCACGTTTGACTTATCGAAAATTAATTAGTAATATTCAGCCAGGCTCCACAAATGAAATTACTATAGCCACAGAAAGCCAAAATCCAGATATGATGGTTGATGCACACTAACATCCACAAATCCGCTTTGTTTTGTAATCAAGTAGATAACTAAGTTATTTGAAATCGCTTCGCTTGAGCGCCAACCCCCGGTTCAGTTGCTTCGCTCGCTCATACAACCCACAAACCTTTTCACGTCCTGCGTCCGTGTAATATTATTAAAAGTAAGTCATAATAGTTTCTGCACGTAAATTCTTGAGAAATCGCGGTTAATCGAAGGTTTTTTTTGCTGCCTTTGATACTGTTGATTAAAGGAGGATACGAAATGTATCACCTAATTTTACAATAAAACGTCACGAACAGATTTTTATACAAATATCTTTATTATAGTCGATTAAGTCGATTAGGCGATGATGTTTCAGGTACGAGTGCTACGTCAAGACAGTATATAAGGCGATACAGAATCGAAGGGATAGCGAAAGATTCGAGTTATATTGATGACGAGAGCACGATGAGTCGGTTAGAGAGTTAGCTGGATTCAAGACGAGGTCAGATTGTAGATGCGGGGGTCGGTACAGGACGGTGTCGGATTGAATAGCTCGATTCAAAAACAATGTGCAAGTGATTACAAGATCAACACGGTAGAACGTGATGACAATCAATTACAGACTGCAAGAGGGCAGGCGGACCGAATTGCCCGTTCCCTAATTCAAGCGAGAGAGAGAACGAAAGAAGCGATAGAAGCTCGGGCTGCGGATGAGCCGAGCACGAGCGATAGATAGAGAGAGAGAATGCGAGAGAAGAGCATAGATGAAGAACGATAGAGAAGAAAAGAAGAAAGCTAGATGCATATATAAACCACGATTCGTGTTTATATGTATATGTATGTGACGAAAGAAAAGTGCGAGAGATTTCAAAGGCATGCAAGTGATAGACCAGATCATGACCATTGCGAAGGCATGTTAGGGCTGACGGACCGAAATGTAAAATGTAAATTTTTTTTTTTAATTCTAAAATTTAAAAAAATTATATGCTCAAAAATGTATATACTGACTGAGTACGGGTATAAGTAGAGTCGCGTCCCCAGAAGCGACTCACACGTTCCTTCTCGTTAATGATTATTTTAGTGTATTTATCTTAAAGTTAATAGTATTAAAGGCAAAATAACGAAATGTAAACTAAATATAGCTTAAAGTAATTAATATTCTATATATTTTTTTGTTTATTCGGGTACGAATGAACCCATCCCTAGCTTCTGGTCCATATACAGACAATGAAGCCTCTCTCACAAGCTTCACACATCTTTCTACAGTTTGAGTATGGCAAGGAAACTTATCAAATTGTAGGAAATCAATACCTGACGATATCCATCTTTCAACATCGCTGTCTCTATACATCATTGTCATCGGAGGCTCTGTTATTTTTTCTTTCGCCCAGTCTATTAAATTATAATAAATTGACACATGAACTGGAAGTTCTGGGAGATAAAAATCACGAATTTTAATTGTTTTTGCCTTCTTACGTGCCTTCAGTACTGTTGAGCTACTGAGCTTTTTCAGTAGCGTTGTTTTGCGAGGTATTAAAGAGGCGATGAGTTTTCAGTTCATATTTTCACAATTTATTGTACTTAAATTTATGTATATGTTTTGTATAGAGAAATAGCGAAAGGTGTGCAGATTTGCTAGCAAGAGTTTACGATGGGTCGATTGAAGGCGCGGGGCCGATTCAAGACTGTTGAAAGCGAGATATTTGTGTTATGTTGTGAACTTGTGGCAGACAGGTCAATGTGCCAGACAGCAAAAACGTTTAACTACGGCGGTGATCGAATCTGAAGTGTCTTCTGCTTTCTCTGACTAGCCTCCCCCACAGCGGCTGACGAACGCCGACAGAGAGCTAAGCACCGGATAGAGCATAATCAAAGGCAACAAAACGGTGATAAAGAGAGACACTAAGAAATGTTACATAGTATGGTCAACTGCTCTTTGTGCTGCCATGGGCCGGCGCTTAGCCGAACATACTTCCCCCGTTGAAGAGCACGGGTCTTTAACATCCTTCTTTGGCAGCATTGTTTTTCTATTGTCTTCAGCACCGTCTTCAGCATCGTTACTCCGGACTTTATGTCTGACCCTATGCTGGGTCGAGCGAGGGGCCACTTCAGATGAGCTACCTGAAAATAGAGAAGCAGAAAGTGGAGCTGCCTTGAGAGACGGAGAAACATCTCCTGCAACTATCCATCCCAGTCTGGTCTCCTGAAGACGTGGCATGCCAGTTCCCAACATGATATTTCCAGCGCATAGAAGCTCGAAGAACAGAGACGCTCCAATCAGAATATCAACTGGCTGGGGCTGGTGAAACTTCTGATCCGCCAGA
The DNA here is from genome assembly GCA_018150885.1 of Drosophila tristis. Classification (NCBI taxonomy): domain Eukaryota; kingdom Metazoa; phylum Arthropoda; class Insecta; order Diptera; family Drosophilidae; genus Drosophila; species Drosophila tristis. The sequence continues at coordinate 47,194 of JAECWT010000198.1, read as the reverse complement.
GGTCTGTTGGAGGGCATGTTCCAGCGATTAATGTCGAGGATACCATTGGGTTGGTTACCCGTAATGGTTGGAGCAATAAGTGCCGTAATGGTCGCGGCATAGTTGGACGCGTGTGATTCCAGTTGGATATCGACGCAGCATCCTTCGGATATGGCACACGAATCGCCTAGACCAGAAACGGAAACTTCCGACTCTTTCTTCTGTAGCTGCAACTGTTGAGCCAGACGAGAAGTGACGAAATGCACCTGCGATCCAGAATCGAGCAGGGCACGGCAAGGAATCAACATCCCGGAGCGACTCCTCACGCTGATTATGGCAGTGGGCAAGATCACGGCGTCCCGTCGATGACTCTGAGCCAAGAGCGACGTGGCTGACGATGTTACGGCATGTTCAGCGACAGAGGGTATCGCGGGAATTCATGGAGTCGATGTTGATTTGAAGAATTGAGGCACAATGGATTGAGAAGTGTAGGACGAAGACTCGAAATGAAGTAGCGTGTGATGCTTAGCACCACATACTCGGCAGGATCGTGAACGACATTCACCTTGCTGATGGCCTGATTGGAGGCAGTTGGTGCATAGCGATAGCTTCTTAGCTTCCTGTAGCCGAAGTCCAGGAGAAAGGTTGCTGAACTGAGAACATCGATATATCGAATGCCCGGTATCGCCGCAGAGAGCGCAGGCAATCGGCTTTAAGGTAGTTGCAACAAGGCAGTGTTCCTTAGCGTGCTCCTGAGTCTCCAACCTCTGGCATCTCTGCTCCAGAAAAGCGGTAAATTGCTGGCTTGTGGGTATGCTATCCATTGACGAGAATTCCTCCCACTTGGCTTGTGTGGCGCTGTCCACTTTCTGTAGCAGGCTATGTATCAGAATGCAGTCAGCAATCTGGTCCTTTGTCCCCACACTCTGCAAGGCCCGCAGATTGGCATTTACAGTATCTGACAATGACCGGAGCTGGGACACAGACGAGGTCTCAATACGCTGCACACCCAAAATGTCGGTGACATGTGCCTGAAATATTAAACGCTTGTTATTGAATCGTTTATTAAGAAGGTCTAGGTCGATGGGATAGCTGGCGTGGCTGAATTCTAGCGAAGAGATTGTGTCTAGAGCAGGTCCTTTCAGGCAGGATCGTAGGTGCTGCAGCTTCTCCACATTCGTAAGGTCAGAATCCTTGTCAATTATGGAGGCAAACATGCCCCAAAACGCAGCATATTGCGCGTAGCCCCCGCTGAATTCAGGAAGCTTTAATTCCGGCAGGCGAGGCCGACTCTGCACTATGACTGTAGCTGGGGCCTCTCCAACATGGTCCGTCCGCATTGTTGAGCATGGGAGCATTGTGTGCGGCCGCTTGTTCACCCCCCGCTTCATGCGAATCTCCAGCATGACCACGCTTTCGTCAAACTCCTCCCTCAAGGGACTGCCAATCTCATCGAGATCAATCCTCTCCAGGGCATTATGGTGCTCGTTGAACGAAACTACCAGATCCGCTTGCAACTTTAGTCGCACATTTAACTCCTCCTCACTGAGTTCGCCAATTCTCCGTGCTGCTCCTATCATGGATTGCACCTTGCGCTTGTTGAATGCAGCTTCCGAATCGACGAACAAAGGTGAGAGGGGCGAGATTGAAGGGGTGCTATTAGAAGCCATCGTGTATGCTCAGTAGAAAGCTGGGTTTAGAGCCACTGAGCGAGTGTAGAGGTTAACAGACAGTAAATAACCTCGAGCAGTTTTACATGAACTGTACAATCGATCGCAGCGTTCAAAACACACGGTCTTTCAGTTTTACAGATCAGCAGCGTGAGCTAACAGTTTGAAACGCACTGCACTTGTGCATCCGACAACAACAAAGGCATGCACACTGAGAGCACGAAACCGAAACGAAACAACAGCAAGCAAGCAGACCGCAAAGCAGATGACGCGAGAACCGTTTCTGTTGCTTGTGCACATACGACAAACCGAAAAAACCGTGGTTCAACGCAAATTTATCCAACGAAAATGTTATGTTTTTTGTGATAAAATTTAACTAGTTTATGTTTCTATTACGTCGGGGTCACCAAAAGTTGAGCTACTGAGCTTTTTCAGTGACGTTGTTTTGCGAGGTATTAAAGAGGCGATGAGTTTTCAGTTCATATTTTCACATACCCGTACTCATACTCAAAAAATAGTTAAGAGGTATATTAGATTTGTGGTAAAAGTGGATGTGTGTAACGTAGAGAAGGAAAATTTTCTGACCCCATAAAGTATATATATTCTTGATCAGCATCAATAGCCGAGTCGATATAGCCATGTCTGTCTGTCCGTCCGTCCGTCCGTCTTGTTGAGCGCCTGGATCTCAAAGACTATAAGAGTTAGGCTAACCGAATTTGGTTTCAAGACTGTGATATCATACTGCTACAAGTGTATTTCAAAATTTCGCCCGCCCTCTTTCGCCCACACAAACGACGAAAATCTGGGGCAGGCACAATTTTAAAGATATGATAAAACTAAAAGCGCAGTATCGTAGAGAATGACCATATCTACCAGATTCCTGAATTTGAATCAAACCGGATCACATTTATAGCCTGAATGAAGAAATTAATTTTCAGTTGCTTCCCCCGCCACACCCAGCCAAAGATATACTACTCTATCTCCTTCTCGCTCGCACACTCTGCCGCGTTCAGTGCTCGTGCAACCCCTAGCGAAAGAGATGTAGAATCTAAATGGTACATATGTAATCTACATGTTAGATGTAAAATATACATTATAGATGTAGATGTGGATAACAAATGTAGCAAAAAAATGTAAAATGTAAAATTTTTTTTTTTAATTCTAAAATTCTAAAAAATTACACTACTCGACAAAATGGAACTTTTTTTTCCTCAAGGATCCAAACCGACTTTTTCTGATATGGGGCTTTAAAATTTTTTAAAGAATTATGATTTTTTTCTATGTCAGAACTTTTTTTTGAAGAATTTTTGAAATCTGGTATTTTTTTTTAAAGCTTTATTTTGTTTTTTTGTTTTTTTTTTTTGTTGTTTTTTCATATAACTGTAGTATCTTACGTCTGGTTGTAAAGAACTTTGCTATTTTGAAAAGATAATTAAAACAGATAGAAGTAAAGACCAAACACTTTGTGATTACAGCTTACCATCTGAAATGCAAAAATGATGATTTTTGTGCGGTATTTTTTACGAAATTTTGACTTTAAAAACTCAGGAAAAGTCGAATTATATCCTGTGTCCTCTATTTTGTGTATAGGTGCATTAATTTGGCGTCGGTTAAGGTATCGCTCATTAAAATCTATGGAGAGACTTTGGAGCTAAAATTCGTTAACAAAACCTAAAAAATGAAAAAATTTAACAAAAAAATACCTTTTGGAAGGTTGCGGGCCCAACTGTCCTATACGAAAAAATAGAGGACACAGGATATAATTTTTTTTCGACTTTTCCTGAGTTTTTAAAGTCAAAATTTCGAAAAAAAATACCACACAAAAATCATCATTTTTGCATTTCAATGCTTTATATTTCCCAGACGGTAAGCTGAAATCACAAAGTGTTTGGCATCAACATCTAGCTGATTTAATTATCTTTTCAAAATAGCAAAGTTCTTTACAACCAGACGTAAGATACTACAGTTATATGAAAAAAACAAGCGCTACATCTGAAAAAAGCTTTAAAAAAAAAATACCAGATTTCAAAAATTCTTCAAAAAAAAGCTCTGCCATAGAAAAAAAAATATACCATCAAACCATTTCTAAGCCCCAAATCTTTAAGAAAAAGTTGGTTTTGTTCCTTGAGGAAAAATCGTGTCGGGTAGTGTTAAAAGCTCAAAAATGTATATACTGACTGAGTACGGGTATAAGTAGAGTCGCGTCCCCAGAAGCGACGTTCCTTCTCGTTGTACTTAAATTTATGTATATGTTTTGTATAGAGAAATAGCGAAAGGTGTGCAGATTTGCTAGCAAGAGTTTACGATGGGTCGATTGAAGGCGCGGGACGATTTAAGACTGTTGAAAGCGAGATATTTGTGTTATGTTGTGAACTTGTGGCAGGCAGGTCACTGTGCCAGGCAGCAAAAACGTTTAACTACGGCGGTGATCGAATCTGAAGTGTCTTCTGCTTTCTCTGACTAGCCTCCCCCACAGCGGCTGACGAACGCCGACAGAGAGCTAAGCACCGGATAGAGCATAATTAAAGGCAACAAAACGGTGATAAAGAGAGATATTAAGATATGTTATATAGTATGGTCAACTGCTCTTTGTGCTGCCATGGGCCGGCGCTTAGCCGAACAAGTACCTTTCGGATAGCCAGTTCCCTTATATGAGACGCATCATCTTGTAACATGGCCATTAAAATATTTTCGGGATGAGCGGAAAATTAATTTCTTTGTATTGTTTTCAATAGACTATCTCTCAAATATAAACACATTTTAACCATGTTAAAAATGTGCACGGGGCCATACTTCAAAGTTGGCTTTGTTTTGTTGTCAAACCAGGTTGGTGCGTATACTTTCATAACGAAAGTGGCCAGATCTTTTAGAGGCTGAGTTGGTTTTGTTGTTCCTATGTATACACGAAGAATCCTGTTTGCGCAAGTAAGCCAACGTGAATGTGCCACAGTCCCTGGGTCTCTGCTTGCTAAGTTTTGCGAGGCAGTACCTGCTCAAACTGCGGAGCAAGTGTCATACAGATATTTTTGATCGCTGCTTAATAAACCACTATTGACGATTGGCAATTTCATTGATATGGTATCAAAGGCTTCTGGTTTTAAATAACGATATTTTTCGAGCATTTTGCCAATGCTGCCAGTAAAGCTATTAGGGCCTGTGGTTGTACCATCCACAGTAATAAATAAAGGGCATTCAACAAGCACACAAGCCAATGCAAGAGTCGATTTAGATGTTTTTCCAATAATGAAACGACTCCATTTTTATGTCCAGTGTTCACAGCAGTTCCATCACATCCAATTGACACAAGCAAAGAACGATATTCAAATGAATCTTCTAAAAACTCGAAAATATTTTTCCAATTGTGGCTGCCTCTCCCGAATCAAGGATTACTGATGGACTGTGAGCCAGTCTCATGGTAGTGATATATGTTCTTCAGTTATGGTTTTTCGAGAAGAAATATTTTCATAACAGGTCATAAATAAAGTTTTGTCTTTACGACCGTCAAAATAAATAGCCATCATAGGGTTTATCTCGTTGAACACTCTACAAATATATATTTTGTTCTGTTTTTGCGTATGACCGTTAAGTTACGCTCTTTCTCATGCAGTTTTAATTATTTATATTTAAATTTCAGACCGATATCTCACTACGTTAATAAGTTCGACTTTTGAGGTCCACTTTATAAAATGTTCGGCTCGTTTCGTCAAGTTAAAAAAAGGGTAATGTGGTGTAATTAACAAACAAAAGTATGCATACAATTCTTAATAGATGCATCAGAATTGAGACCAACATGATCGGAAAATATATTACCTGTTTTGTAAACATTAAATTCCTTAAAATACTAAAAAATACTGCAAACTGAAATCTTCATACTTTTAGGCGGGAGCAAGAAATTCACAACTTTCACAAATAAAAAGTGATTTACTCTTCAAAACAAAAAGTCAGGCGCTCCCGCACTCAAAACGGCAACAAATTCCTCTCGGAAATGAAAAGTAGACGGCTTTTTATACAACTAAACAATCTTAATTGAAAAAGAAAAGAAAAATAGATGACTTAATGATGCATGGACATGCATTTGGCACCATTAACAGTGCTTGGGGCTTTTTTATAAATCTTTTTTTTTAAACCAACCTCAAAACTGGATCTGAAAAAATGGGTCTGTCCAACAACAAATGGTGAATTCTTCTGATCAGCTTTGGCAGCCCGATTGGGCTTAAACATAACAGAGCCCTTTTTGTATGAGCTGGCACTAACGCGTGGGTATAACAGGAGTAAATTTGGCGCTCAACAGTACGAAGAGTAAAAAATTTCACAAAATTGGATTCCAGAGCAACTTGAAAAGAAAAGTATGATTTTTTACTTAATAATAAGACGCAAAGTGAATGTAAAAATGTAAATCTGTAAATCTCGAAATTTTGAATTTTAAAACTCAGAAAAAGTTTAAAAAAATGATTTCTTGGGCTTATTTACCAAATGGATTTAGTGCTTTATAAATTCTGATCCGCTCATTGAAAGACGAATTAAGTTTAAAAAAGAGTTGGACAAAATATTTTTACAAATAAGCTTTAAAAACCACTAAAAAATCTAAGAATACTGGGCTATTTTGATAAACCAGAATAGAATACAAAAAAAAAAATCAAAATGTTTAGCACTTTGTACTAAATCCATATATCCGCTTAACACGCTTTCGCTTAACACGAGTTTTTCCAGCGCGGAGGATAACACTGAGGATACACCAAGGATACCTTTCACAGGCATTACCCAGGACACAACTGGCATACGACAAGGATACAAGCGACACAGAAATCAAGGCACAGGACCCAGGACACAGGAGCAGACTTCATATAGCAGCATGGTGGGCGTAGCGTGGATCTCGTACCGGCACAAGGCGGAGCTGGAGGCATTCGCTAAGGAATTCGGACACGGGGGCCACGCGGAGTTACCTCAGCGAGCAGAAGGCACGACTCATCGAGACCCCGGCTAACAGACGAACAGTGAGGACGACAATAGCTTTAGCAAATGGGACAAGGATGGAATTAACGCGGGCAATTCAAGCAGAGGTACGACTCGGACAATCACGGGCTAGCATCCTGATGCTGGTCCTGCCAACGGCTGCCAACGGCAACGAGGCGGTCGTGTCCTTAGCAGTGAGAACGAGGACAAGCGAAGACGACGACTGCATCCGCGAGGCGGTCGTCACATCAGCATGGAGGACCAGGATTCAAGATGACCCCGGCACCTGCAACCGCGAGGTGACCGGCAGGCCATCATCAACGACGAGGACAAGCGAAGACGACGCCTGCATCCTCGAGGCGGTCGTCACATCAACATGGAGGAGCAGGATTCAAGATGACCCCGGCACCTGCAGCCGCGAGGTGACCGGCAGGCCATCATCAATGACAAGGACAAGCGAGGACAAGTCCCATCAACAGAGACAACAATTGTGCGAGATGACCCCGGCACAGAACGAGACAGAAGGTGGGGAGGCGCTCTTGGCCCCGTGCGACTGAAAGCTACCCAACGGAACCCGTTTCGCAGCAGGCCAGAAGACTTACCAGTACCACTTGGAGTACTGGCCAGTATAGCAGACGCAACGTTAGCCGGAGGAGGTGCACAGCCCGACGACGGAGCAGCGATGGGGTCAGAGGCCCAACCAGCTGTCACAAGCCAGCTCGGACCTAGCTCAGCAGAACCGATAGCATCATGGATACAAGAATTCCTGGAGGAAGAATTGGCGAAATTCGACGGCATGACCGGCGTGTCCAACATCGCCGAGCACGTGATAGTGATGCGCGACGATCGCCCGATCAAACAGCGATACTATCCACGGAATCCAGCCATGCAAGGGATAATTCACGCGCAAGTAGACGAGTTACTACGGGATGGATGCATCGAGCCTTCCAAAAGCCCACACAGTGCTCCTATTGTGTTGGTGGGCAAGAAGACTGGAGAAACCCGCATGTGTGTGGACTTTCGTCAACTCAATGCACGATCGGTACCGGACGCATACCCCCTGCCGAGGATAAATTCAATCTTGGAGAGATTGCGGAACGTTAAGTATATTAGCACACTGGACTTGAAAAGCGGGTATTGGCAGATACCCATGGCCAAGGCAAGCCGGGAATGCACCGCGTTCACAGTACCAGGACGAGGTCTTTTCCAATGGCGTGTTATGCCATTTGGACTCCACTCGGCACCCGCAACATTCCAGCGGGCACTCGACAGCGTCATCGGGGCATATATGGAACCCCACGCATTCGCATATCTTGATGACATCATCATCATTGGAACAACATTGGAGGAACACGTCAGGAATCTCAGAGAAGTGTTGAGGCGCTTACGACAAGCGAACCTCAGGCTTAAGCGGAAGAAGTGCCTCTTCTTCCAGCGCAGGTTGGTGTACCTGGGGCACGTCGTTAGCAAGGAAGGAATTCACACCGATCCCGATAAGATCGCCGCGGTACAGAAGCTCGCAGCTCCCACCAGTGCACGAGAACTACGCCGATGCCTGGGTCTCGCCTCCTGGTACAGGCGATTTGTCCCAAACTTTGCAGCCGTGGTACAACCGATGTCACAACTACTTCGGAAAGGCAAGAAATGGACGTGGGAAACACCACAACAGCAAGCGTTCGCACAACTAAAGGAACTACTGACCGAGGCGTCAGCTCTCGCGTGTCCGGATTTTACCAGTAAGTTCTCTTTACAGACTGACGCCAGCGACTACGGACTGGGAGGAGTACTAACCCAGCCGAGTGCCGATGGCGAGAGAGTCATTGCATATGTGAGACGGAGACTATCGAGGGCCGAGGAGAATTACTCCGCCACCGAGAAAGAATGCTTAGCAATCGTCTGGGCCATCAGGAAGCTGCGTTGCTACTTGGAAGGATACAGGTTCGACGTCGTGACGGACCACTTGGCCCTCAAGTGGCTCAACACGATCGAAAATCCCACGGGACGAATCGCACGATGGGCACTAGAACTCCAACAGTTCCAGTTCGACATACACTACCGGAAAGGGCAACAGAACGTTGTCGCAGGCGCCTTGTCACGACAGCCGCTCGAGGCCCTACAGACAATCATCGAGGAGCAGAACACATGCGCCACTGGAGCGACCAGAGAAGTACCCCGATTATACCCTGGAGAACGGACAATTGTACAGGAACATAGGACAACGGCCCCTGAAGGAAGATATCATACCATGGAAGCTGTGCGTAGGCAAGGAACAACGGCAGCGTGTGCTGCAAGAATGCCACGACCAACCAAGCGCGGGACATCTGGGAATACGCAAGACAACGACAAGGGTATGTCAAAGATATTATTGGCCCGGAATCTTCAGAGACGTCGCCCGCTACGTAAGGAAATGTGCTGTGTGCCAAAAGTTCAAGACGCAACAAGCTAAGCCAGCAGGGAAGATGCTAAAAAATCCTCAGCCGATTTGGGATACCCAGGAAGTTCATCTGCGACAACGGGACTCAATTTACCAGTCGTTCCTTTAAGGCGTTTTGCAAGCGGGCAGGTATGATACTGGAGTATACTGTGCCATACAATCCACAGCAAAACCCGACGGAGAGAGCGAACCGGACAATCAAGACCATGATCGCACAGTACATTGAGGGACCCCATAGTACATGGGACACCCTGCTACCGGAGATTTCATTGGCAATCAATAGCAGCGTGTCCGACACAACCGGATTCAGTCCGGCGTTCCTGGTCCAAGGACGAGAGCCGAGACTACCAGGAGAGTCGCTACCGGAAGAGTCGCTACCGATCCCGAAACCAGGGCGAAACAGCTATGCGAGGTTTTCCAGGCGGCGAGGGACAACACACAGCGAGCATCGGAACAGAGCCGCCACTACAACCTACGACGACGAGAGTGGAGACCCACCATTAGCAGCTTGGTGCTAGTGAAGCAACACGTATATCCAAAGCCAACGACGGATTCGCCGCCAAGTTAGCCCCACGGTACGAGGGCCCGTATAAGGTAATCAAGTTCGTTTCACCCAACATAGCCAGAGTTCGCCACACGGAGACTGGACAACTGCGCACCGCCGGGGTAGCCGACCTGAAAGCCTTCCATCACCACGACGACGAGGAACAGCAGGACAACGAAGACGGTGAGCTCCCGCTCGCCCGCAACACAGACGACCAGCCAGGACTAGCAACACAGAGGATCGGCACAGAGGATCGGCACTGAGGATCGGCACTGAGTACGACCATGGACGACGAGGAGATCGAGGAGCCGAGGCGACAATGGGCAGAAGAACGCCGAAACGACTGGGGCTGGGTCCCCCAGTATCAATGCCGGTTCGAGGGGTTCGAGGAGTTCGACGACGAGGGAAACGAGGACGAACCCGCCCGAGGGATGTCGCAGTTCGACGACATCAGCACGGAGCTTTTCCCTAGCACAGCGAGCGCCATGCTCAGATACCTTTACCCGGAACCCGATTCCAGGCTGCAGCCGGAGAACGAGGAGAGGGTGGAGAGCGTGGCCCGGGTGGCCATCATCAGCGACGAGGTAGGGGTGTCAACCTCGCAAGCAGCAGCAACACCGACTGCTCCATCCGCTCCGCTCAGGCTATCGCCAGCGCAAGACACCGACGAGCTGGACTTGTCGTTTGGCAGCAGCGACATCCAGACTCTGCTAGGACCAGAAGTGAATGTCAAAGCCCTGACAGCGGAGCTGCTACAGGAGGAGGAGAAGTGGGTCGAGGCCCCTGCGGAATGGCGGGCGAATACCCCACGCCGACTCATTCCCCGGAGCCTCGTGGAGATGGTCCGTACCAGCCAACAACAGGGGACCTGGCGGCGACGCTTCACCCTGGAGGTGCTTTCTACCTTTAAAGTCAGCATCACCCCGTCCGGCGGCGTCACCGTCAAGTATCACCCGGAAAGAACGTGACGACTCACAATTTTTGTAGTTTATAAGTAGTTATAATTGGTAGGTTTAAGGAAAAATTATGAAGTGTTGTTATATATTATTAAGTTTATAATTTTTCAATATTATTAAATAAGTTAGCTGGTAAGGTGAAATTCTGGAGTCATAATTTAAGTTCGCGGCCCACGGTATCCAGCAGCAGAGCCTAGCAGGGAGATCCAGAAAACAGAGCAGCAGAGCAGAGCAGAGAGATCCAGAAAACGGAGCAGCAGAGCCGAACAGAGAGAGCGACGACGCGAGCAGAGAACCAGCAGCAGAACAAAGAGAACGACGACGCGACCCAACGAGCGAGAGAGAGCAAGGGCGCCGGCAACCGCAAGAAAGCCACGGGCGTGGGCAGCGACGGCAGCAGTGGCAGCGCGGCCCAGACAAGGGTCCGCAGCTAAGGGCTCGCGATCGCCAGGCGGAGCACGGCTCGGGAGTTAATTTTTGGCAACCAGGCGGACAAGTCGCGATCGCTGCGAAAACGTCCGGAGTGAGTGGGCAGTGACGCACGAAGATAACAATGAGGCGCCGGGCGAGAAGACACCCAGGGATAAGCTCTAGAGGATCGGGTAAGCGAGGCTGCGTGAGGCATCCCCTTTTCACGGCTTAGTCTGGTGCGAGTAGGCAGGGACGTAGGAAATACAATTTCGACGCTAAGACAGGGAAAGAATTAAAGAAACAAAACCCAAACAATGTGCTCGTGTGTAACAGGGTAAATTTCACTCTTTTCCCCCTCCCCAAAGTGCAAGCCGGTAAGTGTGGTCGCCCACCGTTGGAGGCACCGGTGGGCTGGTCGCAGGTCACTACCGCGCCAGACCGCGGGCTTCCAAACGGCGCGTGCCTGTCTCCGGAACGGGTGCTTCCTAGGTACTACCAGGGGCACTCGAGTCGGAGCAGACAGGGGTGGCTATGCTGCCAGAAGGCGCCTCCCACTAACCACCGGATGACCGGTGTTGAGCAGGTTCCCGTTTCGCCCCATACGCCCGCCCTTCCACACACAGCGTCTCCATTTCCGCAATCTCGGGTCCCGGCACTTTACAAATTTGTTTGTAAGGTGGCCCTGGAGACGCTAAGCTTACCTCAGCCTTCGAAAAGACTACCTTACAAACGTAACCACCGTTTTAATCGAAAGCGGGTGTAAATGTGTGTGTGTGCAAAGTATTATCACATGTATGAGTTCTAATCCATTTCCATTTGAATCAATTTGAAACAGAAAACGAGACACTCATACACTTATACACTTACATTGACCGGTATCAAAACATACCGTCTGAGCAATCATAACAAAGCAAACATCATGTTCATATTTTCGAAAACGAAAACAAACATCAGAAAGAAGGACGCTTTCACTTAAGATCGACTACGAGATGCCCTGCACTTATATATCACAAGAATATATTGTCTAATCCGAAAATTTTTAAGCCAAAGGCAGAAATTTAAAGTTTCTTAACATCAAAGTGTTTGTTAATGGAATAACAGGATAAATATTCAAGTTTCAAAAGATTCAAGCAAAATGGATTTACGGTGGTTTGTTGGTTCTTGGCAGAGGCTAGCCTGGACGTACCGCTTGCTTTCATTTATTCGTGTAAAAAATATTGTAAACACTAAATTTATTTAATTGTTTTATACTTAAAATACAAATCATATGTATACGTTATCATTATGTATTAATTGGAAATAAAAATGGGTACGCTGTGTGTAACGTCCATAACGGAAAATAGGGTTTTTATTAATTTAACAGAAAGAATTTTAATAACTTTGTTTTCCAAACCAGCTTTATTAGAATAGTTTTTTATGCACTTTAATAAACAAAAATCTTTAGTAACATTTTTTTTTTTTAAATAACTAATGCGAAATGTGTAACGTCCGTAACGACATGAATATTCAAAAATTGTATTTTAATAATATGAGGTGAAAATAGATGTTTACCTGCTGAATCTTAAACTATGCATTAAATTGCTCTAAATTGTCGCAAGTTGCAAAGTGCTGGCATACGATGTTGCCATCATCTTCTCGGGAAATTTCCTCAAACACTTTGCGGTCTAATGACTTCAAAGCTCACGCGACTGTCTGAATGGACAAAGTCACGAGGACTGGGAGTCAATCCCTTGAAAACGGAACTTGTATTGTTCACAACCAAATACAAAGTTCCTCCTCTCAACCCCCTATACTAAACGGATGCAGGCTCTCCTTCAGCGACAATGCCAGATACTAAGGGTTGGTAATTGACAGGAAGCTGTGTTGGAACCTGAATATTAAAGACAGAGTGATGAAGGCAACGATAGCCCTTTACACTTGCAAAAAAGCAATTGGCTTGAAATGGGGCATGAACCCAAGCATAGTCCAATGGATATACCTAGCAATAGTTAGGCCAACACTACGCTACGGAATCGCAGTATGTTGGCCTGCCCTATCAAAAAAGACCATTACTAAACAACTGGACAAGGTACAACGAACTGCCGCCCTATGCATCATTGAAGCCCTACGCACCACACCAAATTATGCGCTAAATGCCATCCTATGACTCCAGAGCCTAGACCTTGCAGGCAGCGAGCAGGCAAAATTGGCAGCAATTCGTCTGAGAGACTCCGACCAATGGGTGTCACAGCATATATCCTAAACGGAAACTGTGTGTCCGAGGGAGTACATAGATACTCCTTTTTAAAAATGTATCCCCCACAGAGACAACTGGCTCGAGGGACCACCTGGCCAGATCATTGCAGTGTCTTCCAAGCGGAAGTCATAGCGATCAACGAAGCTTTGTGAAATTGCCACTACGGCAACTCATTTAAACATCTACAGTGACAGCCAAGCTGTAAAAGCTGTAAATGCGATAAAATCGAGCTCGGCTACCATGGCAAACTGTCGCTAATCTCTCCACGAGATGGCTCATCAGTTTGTTATTAGCCTAATATGGGTCCCTGGCCACCAGGACATTGAAGGCAACTGCATAGCAGATGAGATGGCTAAAACTGGTACTACAATTCCCCTTCTCCAAGATAAGGAGGATATTCGTATGCCAATGGCCACTTGTAAGCATATTATAAAAGAGCAATTCAAGCTACTAACAGACAATAGGTGGCAATCTGTACCGCAATATCGCATAACTCGGCAAACATGGCCTATTATCACAAAGAAACGCACCACTGAGCTCTGCAAGCTCAGTAGAAAAAGGTGCAGCTCAGTCATACGCTCCCTCACAGGACATTGGCTAATAGGCACCCATGCTAACAGGATGGGTGCCCTCTACAACGACTTCTGTCGTAGTTGTAGAGATGAGGACGAGGAAGAAACGGTGGAACAACTATTCTGCTCCTGTCCGGCTCTCAGTAGAAGGAGGCTACAATACCTGGGAATGCCTTTCATGAACGACATATTCTAATATGAGTCTAAGAAGGTTCGAAAACTTCATAAGGGCATCCGGATAGGACAACTGCTGACATAGTGTCTCACAAGGGAAGAGGACATGATCCACGCGGCATCACAACGGGCCGTAACCGGCCCAAGTGTGTCGGGTTCCTGGCGATCCCGATAATCGCCTCAACCTAACCTAGCTAACTAAACTTATGTGAAACGAGAAGGAACGTGTGAGTCGCTTCTGGGGACGCGACTCTACTTATACCCGTACTCAGTCAATATATACATTTTTGAAATATGATTTTTTAGAATTTTAGAAAAAAAAAAAATTTTACATTTTACATTTTTTTGCTACATCTGTTATCTACATCTACATCTACAATGTATATTTTACATCTAACATGTAGATTATAGATGTACCATTTATATTCTGCATCTCCTCCGCTAGGGGTTGCTCGCGCACTGAACGCGGCAGAGTGTGCGAGCGAGAAAGAGATAGAGTAGTGTGTCTCTGGCTGGAGGAGGCGGGGGAACCAACAGAAAATTAATTTCTTCATTCTGGCTATAATTATGATCGGATCTGATTCATGTTCAGCAATCTGGTAGATATGGTCATTCTCTACGATACTGCGTTTTTAGTTTTATCGTATCTTAAAAATTGTGCCTGCCACAGATTTTCGTCCTTTGTGGGGGCGGAAGGGGGCGGGGCGAAATTTTGAAATACACTTGTAGCAGTGTGATATCACATGAGTCTTGAAACCAAATTTGGTTGCCCTAACTCTCATAGTCTCTGAGATCCAGGCGTCAAACAAGACGGACAGACGGACAGACGGTCAGACGGACAGACGGACAGACAGACATGGCTCTATCGACTCGGCTATTGATGCTGATCAAGAATATATATACTTTATGGGGTCGGAAAATTTTCCTTCTCTGTGTTACACACATCCATTTTTACCACAAATCTAATATACCCCTTAACTCTTTTTTGAGTACGGGTATAAAAAAGGAGCGCTACCTCTAAAAGCTTAAAAAATACGTTTTCAAAAAACCATAAACTCCAAATCTATCAGAAAAAGTCGTTTTGGTTCCTTAAGTTCGATTTCGCGTAATTATCCATAATATTTGTTTGAGCAAAAAAATTAAACTGAAAACATAATTAGTATGGATAATTATTAATAATAATTAATCCAAATAATTATTGTCACCAAAGATTATCCTTAAAGTTTACAATTTAACATTTTTGGTGTCTTTGCATAGATTACACTACTCAACACCATTTTTCCGCTTTGAACCAAACCATTTGTTAGACCCGTACTCAAAAAAGAGTTAAGGGGTATATTAGATTTGTGGTAAAAGTGGATGTGTGCAACGCAGAGAAGGAAACGTTTCAATAGCCGAGTCGATATAGCCATGTCTATCTGTCCGTCCGTCCCTCCGTCTAGATCTCAGAGCTAGTGCAACCAAATTTGGTTTCCAGACTCATGTGATATCACACTGCTACAAGTGTATTTCAAAATTTCGCCCCGCCCCCTTCCGCCTTCGCAAAGGACGAAAATCTGTGGCAGGCACAATTTTAAAGATACGAAGCATAATTATAGCCAGAATGAAGAAATTCATTTTCAGTTGCATCCCCCCGCCCCATCTTGCAAAGACTCATTCTCTCTCTCGCTCGCACACTCTGCCGCGTTCAGTGCGCGAGAAACCCCTAGCGAAAGAGATTTATAATATAAATGGTACATCTATAATCTACATGTTAGATGTAAAATATACATTGTAGATGTAAGATGTAGATAGCAGATGTAGCAAAAGAAATGTGAAATGTAAAATTTTTTTTTAAATTCCAAAATTCTAAAAAATCATATGCTCAAAAATGTATATGCTGACTGAGTACGGGTATAAGTAGAGTCGCGTCCCCAGAAGCGACTCACACGTTCCTTCTCGTTTTTTATAGATTTGGGGTTTTAAAATGTTGTTTTAAATCAGAGGCCGGCAGCGTCGTATGCACTGTGCATAGCAAAATATTTCGGGAAGCGCAATCGGCACACGCACAACGTAAAAACTTCTTTTGGTTTCGTTATTCTGCACTGATGATTTAGCGGCAGAGAAAATTCTGCTCTGCTGAATGCTTCGGGCTATGCACAAACGGCTTCATATTCTGCTCGCTTGCCTCAATTGCTCGGCTTTCGCAGCGGCACAGAAATAAGTAACGTATTTGACTTCATGTCTGTTGTCTTCGCACACCAACGCACCAAAAAAAATGTGTGAGTCTGTTTGCCAACCCCTGTTTTAAATTCCATTCTTAAAAGCTGATAGCTGAAGCTAAAAAGGGGACCTGTAATAAGGGATTCCCAAGGAAAAATTTGTAAATCAATCATTAACATTTATATTTTCATTGCATACATTTTATAAGTAAAATTCAAAAAAATCGGTGTCGTCATCTTCTAGTCTGTCTGCTACCTTAATTGCTGGTATCGGTAAAACGCTGTAAATTGAATTGCAATATTTTTTTATGAGATGCCAGATAGAATGGGATCAGAAAAATCCAAGGCGCGGTAAAACAATTCAGTTAAATTATTCACTCATATTTTTTCGAGCCTCATATGCGTTATATCCCAGGCAAACAACAGTAAGTAAAGATAGTCTTTTTTTACCGAGGGCAGTTTTTTAATAACAAAATAATTTTTTCCAATTCAAAAGTGTCTTCACAGAAATTTTGAATTAAAAATTTAAAAACGCCCTTCCTGTCGCATTTCCATCATTAGAATTTCAGAGCTGTTCTAGATTGGTCTGTTTATTTATGTACTCTCATTTCGGTCCAAAGTTTTCTTTCATCGAGCCAATATGGCGGCTTTGTTTTAATCCTTCTGAATACCGACCTTGTCTGAATATATAAAAAAAATTCGAAGTTGCGCAAATATGCGCTCAAGTTGTTAACACACACTACAACCATAAGCAGGTCTAGCAGCACCGCGCAATCTTACTAAATATTTTGAGCTTAGGCTCTAAATAAAATGTACATATGCCGACAGTAAAATTAAAAACAGATCGAAAACATGGGGGAGAGGTCCCGGTTATGGACATACAGTATGCACACATATTATTCGGACACCCATGTCACTCTAGTTTACACCCCTATAACTCGGCGTACGGTTAAGTTAAACAGAAAAGGTTAATTTTATATCAAAGATCAACAAATCTACTATCCGTTCACAATATTAATATTGACCCACTAAACAAGCGGAGATATTTTTAAGGATTCTTTCGATGAAATTTTTGGTTTCCGTATCCTTTTTGCCAAATTTCTGCAAACATGCTTCATGGAACTTAAGTCAGGTAACTGGAGCTGAGTTTTCAGCTGGTTGCAGTGGGAAATGAGCAAGATTTGATCAATTAAAGATGCATTTTTTCGGTATTTTTTTGGCTGGTACAAGATTGCCTTTGGGAATAGCCCAAATTTTATGGCACATGGATGCAATTTGTCACTCAAACTATCATTGTACATATCCTTGTTCATTTTGCCATCAATGAAAACCATTCGTACAGCTCCAGCTGCATATACACCACAAACCACTATGCTTCCTCCGCCATGCCTTACAGTTGGTATCCGATTTGTCTCATTGATGGATTAATTTACTTTTCGGACATATTTTGGATTGATGGAACTTGCGAAAAGTAAATTAATCCATCAATGAGACAAATCGGATACCAACTGTAAGGCATGGCGGAGGAAGCATAGTGGTTTGTGGGTGTATAGGTGCAGCTGGAGCTGTACGAATGGTTTTCATTGATGGCAAAATGAACAAGGATATGTACAATGATAGTTTGAGTGACAAATTGCATCCATGTGCCATAAAATTTGGGCATATTCCAAAGGCAATCTTGTACCAGCCAAAAAATACCGAAAAATGCATCTTAATTGATCAAATCTTGCTCATTTCCCACTGCAACCAGCTGAAAACTCAGCTCCAGTTACCTGACTTAAGTTCCATGAAGCATGTTTGCAGAAATTTGACAAAAAGGATACGGAAACCAAAATTTCATCGAAAGAATCCTTAAAATATCTCCGCTTGTTTAGTGGGTCAATATTAATATTGTGAACGGATAGTAGATTTGTTGATCTTTGATATAAAATTAGCTTTTTCTGCTTAACTTAACCGTACGCCGAGTTATAGAAACTAGAGGACATGGGTGTCCGAATAATATGTGTGCATACTGTATGTCCATAACCGGGACCCCCTCCCCATGTTTTCGATCTGTTTTTAATTTTACTGTCGGCATATGTACATTTTATTTAGCCCTAAGCTCAACCAACCAAATATTTAGTAAGATTGCGCGGTGCTGCTAGACCTGCTTATGGTTGTAGTGTGTTAACAACTTGAGCGCATATTTGCGCAACTTCGAATTTTTTTTATATATTCAGACAAGGTCGGTATTCAGAAGGATTAAAACAAAGCCGCCATATTGGCTCGATGAAAGAAAACTTTGGACCGAAATGAGAGTACATAAATAAACAGACCAATCTAGAACAGCTCTGAAATTCTAATGATGGAAATGCGACAGGAAGGGCGTTTTTAAATTTTTAATTCAAAATTTCTGTGAAGACACTTTTGAATTGGAAAAAATTATTTTGTTATTAAAAAACTGCCCTCGGTAAAAAAAAAAAAGACTATCTTTACTTACTGTTGTTTGCCTGGGATATAACGCATATGAGGCTCGAAAAAATATGAGTGAATAATTTAACTGAATTGTTTTACCGCGCCTTGGATTTTTCTGATCCCATTCTATCTGGCATCTCATAAAAAAATATTGCAATTCAATTTACAGCGTTTTACCGATACCAGCAATTAAGGTAGCAGACAGACTAGAAGATGACGACACCGATTTTTTTGAATTTTACTTATAAAATGTATGCAATGAAAATATAAATGTTAATGATTGATTTACAAATTTTTCCTTGGGAATCCCTTTATTACAGGTCCCCTTTTAGCTTCAGCTATCAGCTTTTAAGAATGGAATTTAAAACAGGGGTTGGCAAACAGACTCACACATTTTTTTGGTGCGTTGGTGTGCGAAGACAACAGACATGAAGTCAAATACGTTACTTATTTCTGTGCCGCTGCGAAAGCCGAGCAATTGAGGCAAGCGAGCAGAATATGAAGCCGTTTGTGCATAGCCCGAAGCATTCAGCAGAGCAGAATTTTCTCTGCCGCTAAATCATCAGTGCAGAATAACGAAACCAAAAGAAGTTTTTACGTTGTGCGTGTGCCGATTGCGCTTCCCGAAATATTTTGCTATGCACAGTGCATACGACGCTGCGGGCCTCTGATTTAAAACATACATTTTAAAACCCCAAATCTATAAAAAACGAGAAGGAACGTGTGAGTCGCTTCTGGGGACGCGACTCTACTTATACCCGTACTCAGTCAGCATATACATTTTTGAGCATATGATTTTTTAGAATTTTGGAATTTAAAAAAAAATTTTACATTTCACATTTCTTTTGCTACATCTGCTATCTACATCTTACATCTACAATGTATATTTTACATCTAACATGTAGATTATAGATGTACCATTTATATTATAAATCTCTTTCGCTAGGGGTTTCTCGCGCACTGAACGCGGCAGAGTGTGCGAGCGAGAGAGAGAATGAGTCTTTGCAAGATGGGGCGGGGGGATGCAACTGAAAATGAATTTCTTCATTCTGGCTATAATTATGCTTCGTATCTTTAAAATTGTGCCTGCCACAGATTTTCGTCCTTTGCGAAGGCGGAAGGGGCGGGCGAAATTTTGAAATACACTTGTAGCAGTGTGATATCACATGAGTCTGGAAACCAAATTTGGTTGCACTAGCTCTGAGATCTAGACGGAGGGACGGACGGACAGATAGACATGGCTATATCGACTCGGCTATTGAAACGTTTCCTTCTCTGCGTTGCACACATCCACTTTTACCACAAATCTAATATACCCCTTAACTCTTTTTTGAGTACGGGTATAAAAAAGGAGCGCTACCTCTAAAAGCTTAAAAAATACGTTTTCAAAAAACCATAAACTCCAAATCTATCAGAAAAAGTCGTTTTGGTTCCTTAAGTTCGATTTCGCGTAATTATCCATAATATTTGTTTATGGTTTTTTGAAAACGTATTTTTTAAGCTTTTAGAGGTAGCGCTCCTTTTTTATACCCGTACTCAAAAAAGAGTTAAGGGGTATATTAGATTTGTGGTAAAAATGGATGTGTGTAACACAGAGAAGGAAAATTTTCCGACCCCATAAAGTATATATATTCTTGATCAGCATCAATAGCCGAGTCGATAGAGCCATGTCTGTCTGTCCGTCTGTCCGTCTGACCGTCTGTCCGTCTGTCCGTCTTGTTTGACGCCTGGATCTCAGAGACTATGAGAGTTAGGGCAACCAAATTTGGTTTCAAGACTCATGTGATATCACACTGCTACAAGTGTATTTCAAAATTTCGCCCCGCCCCCTTCCGCCCCCACAAAGGACGAAAATCTGTGGCAGGCACAATTTTTAAGATACGATAAAACTAAAAACGCAGTATCGTAGAGAATGACCATATCTACCAGATTGCTGAACATACATTCGTACAGCTCCAGCTGCACCTATACACCCACAAACCACTATGCTTCCTCCGCCATGCCTTACAGTTGGTATCCGATTTGTCTCATTGATGGATTAATTTACTTTTCGCAAGTTCCATCAATCCAAAATATGTCCGAAAAGTAAATTAATCCATCAATGAGACAAATCGGATACCAACTGTAAGGCATGGCGGAGGAAGCATAGTGGTTTGTGGGTGTATAGGTGCAGCTGGAGCTGTACGAATGGTTTTCATTGATGGCAAAATTAACAAGGATATGTACAATGACAGTTTGAGTGACAAATTGCATCCATGTGCCATTAAATTTGGGCATATTCCAAAGGCAATCTTGTACCAGCCAAAAAAATACCGAAAAAATGCATCTTTAATTGATCAAATCTTGCTCATTTCCCACTGCAACCAGCTGAAAACTCAGCTCCAGTTACCTGACTTAAGTTCCATGAAGCATGTTTGCAGAAATTTGGCAAAAAGGATACGGAAACCAAAAATTTCATCGAAAGAATCCTTAAAAATATCTCCGCTTGTTTAGTGGGTCAATATTAATATTGTGAACGGATAGTAGATTTGTTGATCTTTGATATAAAATTAACTTTTTCTGTTTAACTTAACCGTACGCCGAGTTATAGGGGTGTAAACTAGAGTGACATGGGTGTCCGAATAATATGTGTGCATACTGTAGTTTTGTTTTTGACCAATTTGTTTGTTTCTGTGTTTATTTTCAATATTCCTAGTGCTACAAAGTTATACCTTATAGTTAATGCACTAGTCACAACATTTCAAAAAGATTGATTATTAAATTAAATTGGATTAAATTAAATATTTCCTATTTCCAAGTGCATATGATACAAACATATGTGAACCAATTTAAAGCTAAGGTATTAGCTAACTATCAGTGAAGAAATAAAATGATTTTCATTCAGAAAAATTGTATGAAGAATTTAGTGAAGGAACCTTTGCTCGAGAAAAAAAGCATTGAACGCCTACATTCATTGCATTCGACGGAATTTTCGGCGGTAAATTTGCTTGGCAGAAGGTTCAGAGAGATGATCCAAAACTCCTAATCATCGTCCGAAAGAGCCTTGGTTTGCTTATCTGCGAGTTTCACTAATGATGCCTTCCGTCCACGCTTTTTCTGGGAAGAAACAGATGCCTGCATATTTTTTTTAGCATCAAATCTTTCCTATCTGCTTTATCTTTTAAAGAAACAGTGCATTCTGGTGAAGTAAGGCGTGCGAATTAATTGAACATACAAACAAAAAAAACCTTTATAAAAACTAGAATTATCAATATATTTTTTTTCTTTAATTTTTTAAAAGTAAACAAAATAACAATTCAAAAATGGTGCAAAGAAAGTTTTATAATATTTTGTAAAGTTTTTGAAAAATTAGCTGAATAGTAATCTGAACAAAATAAGTGAAATTATAATTTCATAAGAATGTTATTTTCCTAAAAGAAAATTAATTTAAAATTTATAAGGCGACTTAAATTACTGAAATATTACCTCCTTTTCTATTTAAAGTCTTTTTTATACGTCCTGGCATTGACTATAGAAACCAAAGTAAGGATGTATCCAACTTCGCCCACTCTTTGACAATAGCCTCTTTCAACTCCTATAAAGTTGTAAATTGTCTTCCGTGCATGTCTACTTTGCCGTAAAGTATTCTCCGAAGGTTTTCAATTGGGTTGAGATCTGGACTTTTTGCTGTCCACTTTAAAATGTTCTTTCCCAAAACTAATAAGAACTTCGTCCAATAGTCCCACATATTTTTCCGAGTTCATTTTGTGAGTTACAAAACATATTGGACTCTTTCCAGCAAAACCAAATGCAGCCCACACCATAAGTGTGGTAAATTGGAAATTATGAGCAATTTTCAATTGTTTTGGAGCCGCATAATAATAATGATATGATATATATAATAATAATAGACCATTTAAATTACATTTTTTTTTTAATACTAAAGATTTTTTGCCCAAAACTTATGAGTTTCGAATACTCTAACAAGAAACTTTATTATGAGGAAGTGCTGACATGCAAAATTTGTTGCACTCGACGCTTTATTACGGGTAGAGCTATTTCATCGCGAATTTGGGCTGCTCTTTGGTTTTCTCTGACGGCTAGTTTTTTATTCGGCGCTTATCACGTTCTTTGATTAATTGTGTGCAACCCGAGCGAGGTTTTTCCTGTGATTTTGGGGATCTTTCAAGAATTTTTGAATTATGAATTTTTCTGTTCACTTTGGTAGCGATTTGCTGCAGTGGCATCCCCATTTCGCGATTAGTGGAAATTTTTGCACGCTCTTCATCGAAAAGATAACGGCTTTGAGAAATTCTACGGAAAATAATCTGATTTAAAATATGAAACAGCTGAATGTAATACTAATCTCAATTTATATGTTTATTTAAACAAAAACACAAGCAAAACAAATAAATTTTAATGCCTCATGCACTTGTAAGATGTCATTGACTACTAAAGTAAGCTCAATTATTTCGTTCAGCATTGCGAGGCGCGTGAGCTTTTGTGAAAAATTAACGGAACCTACTTCGTTTTTGTGCTGCATTTTGTTATTGTAAGTAAGATGAGCTTTTGCACTAATCTCTGCACAAAAATAAGTCGATCAAACGAAAAAGCTTTGGCAGCAGGTTATATGCCTTTTTTGCATACCTTAAGCACGGAGTTTTCCACCGCACATTAGGTCGTTATCTAAAAACACGTTGCAAAATTAATAAATTTTGAACCCGGCTAGGTATAAGTCTGAAATTGAATACATATATTTTCAATACTTAAAATATATTTTTAAAAGAAACGCGAAATTTCCTTTTTATATACTAAAAACCGTCATAGAAAATATAAATAAAATTGAACAATTGATTTTTTTACTCTTAATTTTTATAAATTTTTCCTAGTTAAATTATTTTAAAAAAATTAAAAAAAAATAAAAAAAACATTGAACAATTAAACGTAAAATAATAAAACTGTCCTGCTACCGATTTTTTTAAAAGTTTTTGCATAATGAAATAGAGATGCAATCGAAGCTTTTTTTAAAAAACTTTGCAAGAAAAAGCCTTCCCAGCAAATGGCTAACATCTACTGTCGGGTTTCCCAGCCCGTTATTTAGTCGTAAATTCTTTAGCTAATAATTAGTGGAGCAGCCTAACGTACATCATCCTCATTGTTTATTATTTGCACTGTCCACTGTACAAATCACTGTTAATTAGCGTATGTCTATGCACGGCAGCGGCCGCTCTTTCATTTCTATCTCGCCTTCTTCACTTTGTTGTTGCAGTTGCAGCATGGTCTATCACCTTCCATATGACGTTCGTGCTCGGATCAGCATCTGCTCCGAGCTGCTCTCCTTTTATCTCTCGCTTTCGCTTTCTTTCAAGTCTTGCTGCATAGGGCGCTGGCAAGTCGGCCCATTTGCCCTTGTAGTTAGTTGAGAGATAATCTTCGTATCCATCGCATCGCTTTATTATATTGGTCGTACTGTCGCCTACTTTGCCTTACCAATACGAAATAAATTGTACAACATTAACCAATGAAACACTAGACTTTTTCTTAATAATAACTGAGTTTCAACGGCTACTAAAAACTCTTAATAGCCAAACACCTAGAGTTCATAAGAAAAGCTACAAAACGAGGATTTGTTCAACTTGCTGTTAGCTTCCCAGATGAGAGCCGTTCCGGACTTAAAATTAGTATATTTCTCTGAAATGCCTCATTTGAAAATAGGGAAAATTGCTGCGTTCAATATGAAAATATTTCATTAAATTGGCTAATCTAAAATTTACCCATTTATATGATATGAACCCCATCGGAGAACTACCATCTTGCCGCTATGAGGGGGCTCAGTAAGCGTAAGGAACCCAAGCGCCATACCGGCGGTAGCGTATACTACCAAAAGGCCATCCGCTATCCGGTCACTGCAGGGAACCCGAAATGGCAGTGGAGTGCTTGGCTTCGTGTAATGCCTCAAGCAATAGATGGATCCGTAGACAGAAAGGGACGATAGAGGACCTGGAACCGGAAACCACAGACGGAAGCTTCCTCTTCACTAATACGTCAGTGTCGGAGGCAGAGTTGGCTACGGCCTTCTCTCGACTCGGATACAACGAGGAGCCGCAGAAGGCGGAGCCACAAGTCACGGCTCCTATCATCCAGGTCGACTCGGGTCCACCACCGGTGACAGACGAGAAGACGGAGGCTGGGACCCTACGCAAGCGGCTATCGGTATACAGGGCATCGGCAAAACACCTTCGTGGTATAAGCCAACGACCCCCCGATACGCTGACTGCGAGGGAAAGGAGCCTCAGGAAGAAGCACGAACAAAACGTGCGGAGGTATGAGCGGCTCAGCGGAGTCGCTGAGAGACCAGGCCCCCCCAAGCGCACACCCGGCGGTGACTAAGGACCCCAAACCGTCGACTTCAGCGTCAGCATCAGCTGACCCTAACTACAAGAACACCTGTAGGAGGGCGAAGAGGGAGTCATGGGCAGCATTCTGCGATGCCATAGATGGTACCACTGAGGCCTCAAGTCTTCGACATGTACTGTCGAAGGCACCCACCACACCAGACCTGCTCCGCTGCCAGGACGTTACCTTCGCAGAGAGCTGCCAAGAATCCCTGGACCTTCTCATGAGTACTCACTTCCCGGGTTGTTCAGATGTCACCGGTGACGTATCCAACGCCACCAACGACACTGATGAACATCAAGGAGAGGAATCGAGGATCTCATTTTTACTAAAAACGATGAAGCGACTAATGGATCTATACATTAGAACCAAGCTAGACAAAGAAGTGTTCAGTGGAGCTCAGCACGCCCACCTCAAAGGTTGAGACTGCACTACACGAAATTGTTGTTGTCGAAAAGACTCTAACCCATAAACAATATGCCTTGGCGGCATTCCTAGATATAGAGGGACCCTTCAACAATGTCAGGATCGAGTCAATAACGGCCGCACTGGCCAAGATTGGCACACACCCGACGGTAACCAGATGGCTAGACAGCGTTCTCATGAGCAGAACGAAAGGCGCCAACCTATGCTCCTCCTCGCCAAGAAAGACAGGGTTTCCTGCACTCCGCAGGGAGGAGTTATATCCCCTCTTCTGTGGAACATGGTCCTCAACGACCGTCTTCTTCAGCTGGGGAGGAGCGGGTATAAGGTCACGGCCTATGCGGATGATCTAGTGGTTCTGGTAACGGGTAAATTTCTGCAAACAATCAGTGACCTTGGAGGTCAATCCTCAAAAAACAGAACTGGTGCTGTTCTCACGAAGATATAAAATCCATCATAAGGCTGAGATAGGTGCAGCTAGGCTACTAGCAGCGCTGTTCTTCAAGCCAACTCCTTGTGGTCAGACCACTATACTCCGTGAGAACGAAGGTTGAACGGCCGGGGGAGTGACTACTGTGTTTCAGAGTTCTTATGGAAAATACACTTTAAAGGACACATACCGGACAGGGAGACAGAACGAGCTCTACATTTTCACCGAATGGTCAAAGACGGCCGAAGGGACAGGAGCTGGAATCTTCTCTGAGGAAATAGCAACGAACACATCCAGACTACCAGACTGGTGCAGTGTATTCCAGGCGGAGATATATGCAGTATGGCAAGCGGCTACGTTGGTATACACCTTAGAGATACCTCAGAAGAACATAGCAAACTGCGTCGACAGTCAGACTGCCATCAAAGCCTTGGTATCCTGCAAGTCCACAAGCAGACTCGTACGTGATACGGTTAACGCGCTAAACCAGATCAGCGCGCACTCAATCACACTCACGTGGGTTCCGGGTCATACCGACATAGCGGGCAACGAGAGTGCGGACGAGTGTGCCAGAGCTGGGTCGGCCAAGCCAATGACGGACGCAGTCAGCGACATACGGAGGCCACTCCGAGACATCATCTCGCAGATGATGGGCCGAGCAAGAACGAGATCGGACAGGAGGTGAAACACCACACCCAGCTGCGAGATCTCTCAATCGAACCAAAACCCTCCTAAGCTTCAGGAAGAGTCGGGTGCGAACACTGACGGGAGTCATCGGCAGCATGGCCATAACGTACAGACTGACCCACCATGACTTCTGCCGCAGCTGCAAGGACGAGGAGGAAATAGAGAGCATCCAGCACCTTCTCTGCGACTGTCCTGCAATCATGGGGAGGCGTCACCGAATACTCGGCGGCGCCTTCTACGAAGATCTGGACAGCCTGGCAAACATGCCTCTAGAGAAACTGGTGCTCTTTATAGAGGCCTCGGGATGGTTCGCGAAATCTCCCTAGGCACCGGACAATATCCCGTGACGAGTGTGGGCATTACAATGGGCAGACTTGCCTCCGAGTGACCTCGACTTCGGTCGAGCAGCCCAATAAACCTTACCTAATCTAACCTAACCATATGAATGTGTTTGTTAATTATTAACTTGTAAGAATTTGAAACAAAAAATATATTGAGCAAGATCTCTGCTGCGTTCTCTAGTGGCCGACTACGTAGGGCCGTTTAGATAGAATTGGTTGGAATGGAAAAAAGCTAATACCTCCTTAAAGCTGCAATTGTGGTAAAGGTTTTTCATTTGTTTGTTTGCTCAAATATTACCATTATTTTTTTGTGCAGTCCAATGCATGGCCAAATATGGCCTCTTTTTGTATTCCGCTAAAAATTGAAAATAGTACAAAAAAATACGTTTCTTAAAAAAATATAATAAAATATAATCGAAAAAAATATTTCCTTCTTTATACCCGTACTCAAAAAAGAGTTAAGGGGTATATTAGATTTGTGGTAAAAGTGGATGTGTGCAACGCAGAGGAGGAAACGTTTCCGACCCCATAAAGTATATATATTCTTGATCAGCATCAATAGCCGAGTCGATATAGCCATGTCCGTCTGTCCGTCCGTCTGTCCGTCTCTCCGTCTTGTTGAGCGCCTGGATCTCAGAGACTATAAGAGTTAGGGCAACCAAATTTGGTTTCCAGACTCATGTGATATCACACTGCTACAAGTGTATTTCAAAATTTCGCCCCGCCCCCTTCCGCCTCCACAAAAGACGAAAATCTGTGGCAGGCACAATTTTGAAGATACGATAAAACTAAAAACGCAGTATCATAGAAAATGACCATATCTACCAGATTGCTGAACATGAATCAGATCGGATCATAATTATAGCCAGAATGAAGAAATTAATTTTCTGTTGGTTCCCCCGCCTCCACCAGCCAGAGACACGATACTCATTCTCCTTCTCGCTCGCACACTCTGCCACGTTCAGTGCGCGAGCAACCCCTAGCGGAGGAGATGTAGAATCTAAATGGTACATCTATAATCTACATGTTAGATGTAAAATATACATTGTAGATGTAGATGTAGATAACAGATGCAGCAAAAACATGTAAAACTTTTTTTTTAATTCTATAAAATCATAAGTTTAAAAATGTATTTGCTGACTGAGTACGTAGAGTCGCGTCCCCAGAAGCGACTCACACGTTCCTTCTCGTTTATATTTTAATTCAGCGTGGAAAATGTATAAAGGTTAAATGGATTATGATGCAGACTTCCTTATTCTCTCAAATTCGGCATGAGGCATCGTAAGGTATTATTAGGTATCAGCATGATAGAGAATATTAAAACCTTGAAAGTTTAAACTAAAATTATAAACCCTTCGGATGTTAAGAGTGTACATCGATAAACAATTGGTGCGTTTCGCATTTATTTTTGAACTTTTGATTTCAAATATCTTTGGCGTACAAAGTATGGCTTAAGCAAAGAGGTAAATATGACTTTTTATCATTGTGGTTTGTTTTTTAAATTTAATTTAAAAGTGGCTTTAATCTAATAATTTTGAATACCAAAATAGTTCGACTGGCTCACCACCATATCCTTCATCATTGATAAGTAGATTAAACAAAAACTTATTCAAATCGCCTTGAACTCCTGGGCCTTATAGATATATCATGTACATTTTCATAATCCTTGTCAATATTTCTGAAATATCCATCATATTTGCTAACTTCTCTAGCTATACCAGAAGATGATACCATCGACGGAAGAGCTCTTAAAAACCCATGCAAGCCGGACGGAATGGGTGGCGTAGGAGGCACTGATAGCCCACAGCGATTATATAAAAAGGGCATAATTCCAGTAACATTAGTATGAAGAGTAAGCACTGCTTCTAAATCAGACTCTTGAGCGTGCGTTAAAAATTGATTATAAGCACTTGATGGTATCATTCCAAAATGATCAAATGAGTCCACATATGCCTCTGTGTCTCTTTTATAATTTTCCAGAAAGTCTCCAAGAAGCTTAGCTACCATTGCTGAACGGGCTTTACTTATAACTTTTATGCTTTGAGTATTTCGAAATAATACAGGAGGTTTCACGGATCCTCCAAACTTGTTTAAAAATTTTAGAATAATTTTTTCATGATTGTCTCTGGGATCTTGGGTTAAACGTCTTAAAACAGATTCCAGGTACAAACTGAAAGTTTGCCGCGCTTGAAACTGGGTTAGTTCCGAGCCAGTTCCAATTTTTTTAATCATCAGCTTTCGTTGCCTTCTACCTTCCTCTTCGGATTTCTCTACTGCTGGCTTCTTTACAAATGGGATTTCAGAACCAGTCTCCAAAGCTCGTTCGTATTGCTTTGTACGATTTTTTTCTAAATTATTATCTATATCACTCGTATCATGGCAGTATAAATTTGAGTGAAGCATTTGGTTATAGTTATGCTGCATAATTAATGTTTGGAATGTCTGGCCTTGTACGTTTGGAGTAGAGATTGGAATACCATTTGTAGAATCTAAAAAGTTACCATACCGCTGCATTGAGTCATCTGTAGGAAATATGCGTTCAAATCCTCCTCGACGGGAATATTGCAAGCGAGCATTTCGTAATATGCGCTGTTCTTCACCAGTTAGATCAGTGTTGACGGATCCTTTTTTCTTATTCTTTTTTACTTTATGCGGGCCACTGGGAACGTTGATACTCCTTTGACAACTAGAACTGCGGAATCGCGACCATTTACTGTCATAATGTGATCTCATTTCTGGACTATATGCTGGTATACCAACGCAAGTCAATAAATCAGTAATTAGACATGCCTTTACTTTTGTATCTAAGGGACTATCTACACCCATAGATGGCGAAAGATTCGCTTCCAGTAACCAAGGCTTAAGTGCATTGTCGATTAGAATATCAAATCCATAAAGTTCGAAACAGTTATTTCCATTGGGAACGAACATTCTGCATGCGGAAATAATGGTTTGAGCACAGGCAAGAATAGCTTTTATTATTAAATCTTCTATATTCAGCATCAGCTGATGAGTATCACAGCCCTGCATTTTCAGGTGCCTCAAGAGAGCCGATAATGTCCATTTATGGCCCACATCCTCATCTTGGGCATCTGAGGATCTTATGTAGTCGGAATGGTATTTATTGATGCTGTAATTGCAAAGATGCATGCACGGATTCCATAGATTATCAGCGTGCCTATCGTATCTGACTGTGGCTAATCTTACAATGCCCTCTTTGTAAAGGTAAATAATAAGAGGATCAAAAGATGTAACTAATACATATACTCGTAGATCACACTTGTGTCCATCAATACAAAGGGGGTCAACAATATACTTGGATACAAGCACTTGTTCATCCTGAGGAATTTGATCTGGCTGAAAATAAAAATAAATAAGAACCCGATAAGTGTGTGTTGTAACTATTGATCCAATATAATAATTTTACCGAATTTACAATGAATATTCCTCTTCCTCTACTTGATGCCGCTGGTTTTACTATCCATGGGCCACGGTGTTTATTATGCGCTATTATTAAGTCTCGTGATTCCAACGGAAGAATAAAAGATTGTGGCACAATGTCAAAATGTTTCATTCCACGAAGATGTTGCATACGCTCGATATTTTTATAGAGCCTATCTTTCCGGGTTAACTCGTAGGATCTAAGGAATAAAAATCATATTTATTTCAATTATTTTATTATATGTTGCTACATTTTTTACAGAATTACCTAGGGAAATGGTTGACTCTTTGATACGGGGCTAAATTTCTCAGTATATCCAATTTCATATGAACCCCAGTCCATAGCAAATTGAAATTATTATCACCCTCAACTTCTCTAAGGCCATGCACATCAAATATCTTTCTTAGCAATTTTGTTTCAGTTTGAATAAACTTATAAGTGATTTTCAGTTTATATGCCGGCATAACAATACCACATTCTTCGTCGTCCTCGGTAATACATTCATCTTCCTCACTTGCGCTGATGTTCGTTATTGATTTGGCAGGTGTTGTGGAATCGTAACCACTTTCCTTTCTTACAGCTTCTGCTAAGTCAGTGATTTTTTCATTCGGATTCGTTTTTAGTGCCCGAAATTTATTTTTTATATTTTGTGTGGGTTCCTCTCCTTCGCTTGACATAGACGCATCGCTTGAAGAATACTGCTTATTGATCGTTTTTGCAGTGCTTTGAAAGTCCGAAGTTTGATTAATATTGACAGAATTTCTAATGGATACATAGATCTTTCGTTGTTTTGAACCACTCAAGGCATCGTTACTGCAAGATGGTAGCGATAAAGAACTTATATCATGTTCACCTTTTCGGCACACAATAGTTTCCTCCATGTTGGATCTGCTCAGTGACAATACTGGCGATGAAAAGCTTTCCGATAAATTCTTTCTAGTTTTTGGATTGAGTATGTTTGTTCGAAACACCAGAACTGCTTCCCTTGAACCCATTCTTCCACTTGTAATCCAATCATCATTTTTTTTAAATTCCAAACTTTCTCTACAATAAAACAACATAAAGAGAAACATATATAATTAAAAGTCAATATTTGGTAGTAAAAGTAAGGTAGGGAAAATTTGGTTTAAGAATGAAGAAAACCGGCTTCGGGGACCAAAGTTTTTAAACTGTTCTAGTCATTAGGAATAAAATTAAATCGAATTTAACAAAAAAAAACTCGTGTCAAGGTGTTTGTGTAAAAACTCTTTCCAAATGGCTCGACCGATTTGTATCTATATTTAGTAGGGGTGCGAATTATTACCCCCCGCCAACCACCCATTTTTTATCCAAATAGTAGAGTAGAATGAACAGAAGAACTAATTGAACATGAAAAGGAACATGTGCGCGTGATCATGTAGCATTAACGTGAATCTCAATAACAAGACTCACGAAATGAACGAAATCAACAACGAAAATTTCTACGGAGACAAGCTCGTCAGTACATAACTCTCAGGATATGGTAAACATATGTATGGTACATCGAGTATTAACATCTGCTTCCTTTTTTCGTCTCGCATTCGAGTAAGAGCAAGATTTTGAATATTCCGCACGTCCGAAAGTGCTGATTAGTGCTATGGATTAAGAATGTATTTTTCATGCGCTCAAAAATAAAAATTAGTCAGATGGTGTTTTGCGCATTATGCAAAGTGCAACGGCGCTCTGCTTTGGCTCTTTGGTACAGTCTGTTTTGGTTCGGGAAACGACTTGAACCCACTTAGTTTGTATGTATTTACGAAATAGAGCCCTGCATGAACGGGCATACCAATCGATTCGGAGGCATTTGGTGTTCGCATCGTCCGATCCGTTTGAGTCAGCTTTCTTATAACTTTAAAACGCTCGACCATTTTTACTGCTTTAAATCCGAACAGTTCGGTTTTGTTTCGCTTTCACTTTCCGCTTAATTTTCTGGTAGTAAGAACGAGAAAGCCATACATAATTTACTGGTTTTTGCTTGCCCTCTGCCTGAAAATCGTTATTTGGGTGTGTTCATACGTTTTGCTGCTTTAAACTGAGCCATTTTTTTCAGATTTAACAAGAGAATTTTCGTTAATAATTTTGTTCAGTGATAAGTGTGCAGTGTGTCAGTGTGCATAGCCGAATGCACGCGTAATCCGAAGTATGTTTTGAGCCAATTAAGAGACGTGCGAGTGAAACTTTCTGATATTAATACGCAGTGCTCGGATTCGAGGTAATTAGAATCTGACTGAAGGCAGGATTCGTAATGATCGAACGAATTAAAGGGGCAGTAATTTTATAAATCATGTGGATTCATGTAGAGCTCGAAAACAGAGAAAACAGAATGCAATGCAAGTTTATGATTTATGTAACTTATATAATTATGTTTAATGGGATTGTGGTAGACGGCAAAGAAGACCAAGCATCTCTCAAAATTTAGCTTGCACTTGTCATGTGAGATAGAGAAATGAGAGGAAAGCGTCATGTATCGAATAAAAAATCAAATATACCCCTATACTGAGCGTAGCAGTTATAAATAGTAAAAAATGTATCCAAAATGTGCCCATCTGGCTTTGAACAGGCATTACTGGCAATGAGACTCCATATCCGATCAATTCCAAAAAAAAATTCCAATATTTGTGTAAATTTATGTATTAACCTGCATGAAGAGACAACCAAATCAGCTTGCATCCTTTGGTCACTTCGCTCACCTGCTGGTGATGGTGGGGCCCAAATATTTCCTTGAGACCTCTGTAAATAATCCTCCACCATTGTAAATCAGCAATTACTGCTCCGATCGGGCTCACATAGTCGTTCTTCAAATAACCACTGGAAACTGGGTTTCTTGTCTGAAGACTCAAGCTTACTCCTACTAGAAGTATGGCAAACTAAAAAATATTTGCACTTAATTTTACTCAGTAATTACAGCATTGAAAGTCTATTTAACCACTTTTCACAACTAATAGATATTTAAGTTATGATGTTTGGATAACTGTGTTCAGATTCATGTGATTTCACACTGAATCAAGTTTGTTTCTAAATTTTGTCACGCCTTTACAAGGGACGAAAATCTGTGACATCTACAATTTTTAAGATACGAGAAATCATATCATTATTATATCATTATTATAGACAGAATGAAGATATTAATTTGCTATCAGTTGCTAATTATAATTCATATTGTAGATGACAGATATAGCAACAACAAAAAATTAAAATTCTAAACAGATAATATATTAAAAAATTAAACAAATCATAAGCTCACTTATACAATGACTGATTACGGATATAAAAGATGAGTTGCGGACACTGCGATTCACAACGTTCCCTCTCGCTTAAAAACATCTGACGCTAACATCTAACATCTGACGCTAACATCTGACGCAGCCCGATTTGGTTATCGATACATCGGAATGAAATCTGTTACACATAACAGAGGCAACACAACACTTAATTGTGCGCTTACAGGGATATGAGACAATAAAAATTTAAAAACCACCGTTTAAAACGAAAAAACCGTTTTAATTTAAAACGCAAACATAGGTGAACGCCGACGGATTTAGATGGTATTTAGATTAATGTACAACTTACGCGGAATTTTTTATCGCTTCACATAGTGAAGAAGGCATCGTGAATTCTGAAACATAAATGAAAATGTTAAAAATTTTCAGTTTTAAATAAATTTATCATAAGATATATGTAAACTTATGATTAATGTACATGGTTAGGTAAGGTAGATGCTGCTGACAGGCTCACAAGGAACCTGACTCATTTAGACCAGTTTCGGCCCGTTGTGCTACCGATTGGATCTTTTTCAATTCTCCCTTGTGAAACGCAGTGTAAACAGTTATCCAATCTGGATGCTGGATTCAACCGTCTCCTCCTCTTGCTCCTCTCTACAGAAACTATTAAGTTTCCTTCAATCTCCTACTGTCTAATAACAAATTGCTAAGCTATTACATGAAGAGATTTGCGGCAGTTTTCCACTGTGGCAGAATTACATGAAATCTCATTTAATGATTTCATCGCAGCTTGGCTGTCGCTATAAATGTTTAATTGAGTTGCTGCAACGGCAACTGCTTGAGTCTGGGATTAGGCCCATTCCGAGCCTGATAGTCCTACGTGCCAGTCTTCTCTTTGAGAGCTGATTATTTCTAAAGACTACTCCTTTGGAACGCAGCAATCCGTTTTTGTAGCGTTAATGTTGTTATTCATTACAATGGATAAGTGACCGGGGAATAGAGAGCGTACGCAGAGGCAAGGAAACCATGTTAAAGAGTACGTTAAACTGCCATATCCTAGAAAAGAGTTAGATTTAGATCAGTCTTAAGAGATAGTTGGCTTGTGGGTTAGTAGTGTCATGGTCCGGCGCTTAGCCAAACACTTGGTTAAGAAAGCATCGCAGCATGAGCTCTACTTTTGACTGGATGTCCCATGTGTCTTTATTTTACTCTTACCATGTCTGCGTTAAAGTTCATTATTTTCTTTGAAACCCTACAACACATAGCACTGTGAAACAGTGAAAACTCTGGCATAAAACGTATTTTTATACCCGTACTCAAAAAAGAGTTAAGGGGTATATTAGATTTGTGGTAAAAGTGGATGTGTGTAACGCAGAGAAGGAAACGTTTCCGAAGTTTTTGATCAGCATCAATAGCCGAGTCGATAGAGCCATGTCTGTCTGTCCGTCCGTCTTGTTTGTCGGCTGGATCTCAGAGATTATAAAAGCTAGGGCAACCGAATTTGGTTTCAAGACTGTGATATCATACTGCTACAAGTGTATTTCAAAATTTCGCCCCGTCCCCTTCCGCCCACACAAAGGACGAAAATCTATGGCAGGCACAATTTTAGAGGTACGATAAAACTAAAAACGCAGTATCCCAGAGAATGACCATATCTACCATATTGCCGAATCTAAATCAGATCGGATCATAATTATAGCCAGAATGAAGAAATTAATTTTCAGTTGTTTCCCCGCCTCCTCCTGCAAGAGACACACAACTCTATCTCCTTCTCGCTCGCACACTCACCACGTTCAGTGCGCAGGCAACCCCTAACGGAGGAGATGTAGAATATGAATGGTACATCCATAATCTACATGTTAGATTTAAAATATACATTGTAGATAACAGATGTAGCAAAAAGAGTAAAATGTAAAATTTTTTTTAATAAATCCTCTTTTTTATCAACAGCAGAGGTGGGAAGGTTTTTTGAATTTCGAAACAGTCTAACAACAAAAAAAAAAACCCTTTTAAACGAAACTCATTCGATTGTGCTTTGAGCAGGTGTCAGTGACATTGGAGCTGAGAAGCAAAAACGTGCCTGACGCTGATCTATTTCATACCGGTGCATATTTTCCTATGTAAAATGCAAAACTTTTTATTTTTTCAATTGAAAAAGAACATTTATTTAAATAATATATTTAAGCTTTAGTGTAAAACTTAAAGTAACATGATTTTAATAGCACTGGCATCGGAAGTCTTCAGCTGGCACTGACGGAGTTTGAAGGAATATCTTCTTGTAATTTTTAACTGTCTAAATTAGTTAATTAATTAAATTAATGTTTTTAGTTACCCTTGCCCGTTTTCATAGTACTGCCACTTACTACCACCACTGAAATCTCTCCAAATAAAAGGGACTAATCTTCAATTAAATTTTATTGTGTCCATCCTTTTGGTAAGATTCCTTGAATATTTTTTCAATAACAGACCTGCAGTCTTCGGCTACGACTAAGGCTTGAGCGATAGGTCACTTTATCAACCGTTCTAAGCGATCGCATTTAGCTTCGAGCTCCATAATTTATATGTCGACTTTTACAACCATCCGGATCGACTTTGGCAATATTTGATCATGATAACACTACTCGACAAACCTTTTTTTTCCTAAGGAACCAAACCAACTTTTTCTGATAGATTTGGGGCTCTAAATTTTTTTTAAAGAATTATGTTTTTTTTTTCTATCGCAGAACTTTTTTTGGAAAATTTTAGAAGTCTGGAATTTTTTAAAGCTTTTTTAGATATAGCGCCTCTTTTTCACCAAACTTACATTTCATTATCTTACATTTGGTTGTAATGAAATTTGCTAAAAGCTGGAATGAAAAGCTAATTGATGTAGCTATAAATTTTTCCCAAACAATTTGGGATTTCCGCTTACTGTTTGGGAAATATTAAGCTTTCAATGCAAAAATTATGATTTTTTACGGAAATTTTTACGAAATTTTGACTTTAAAAACTCAGGAAAAAATGTATAAATAGTAATTATGAAAAAATCGGGGCAAATATGTCCCTCAAAACCATTTCCCGCAATAACACTTAGACTTTTTTCCGCCAAACTTAGGGGAGAAAGATTCCACCAACAATTAAAATCTATGGAACAACGGTATCATATCTGAATCTGATTCGAATGACATAGGAAGACAGCCAGAAAACTTAAATTATTTTAGTGAATGAAATCCCATATATACTTTCCTATTTCTACTTTGGTTTTACTGAAATATGATTAGGCAGACGCGACAAGATCTAATTTGTGGGGACCAGCAGTTGTGAAAAAATAAAGGTCAACATTTGACCTGAACAGGTAGTTATATACCTATATCCATACCTTATATTAGGTTAAAGTAGCTGTCAACAACATTTGAGGCTATTTCTTAGGTTTGGTTAACGAATTTTGGCTCCACCGTCTCTTCATAGATTTTAATGAACAATACTGCCGAATTAATACACTTCTACACATTTTTCAAACGGTAAGCTGAAATCACAAATGATGTTTGTCGAATTTATAGCTGATCAATTAGCTTGTCAGAATGGCAAAGTTCAATACAGCCTAATGTAGTTAGTTATGTGAAAAAAGGCGCTATGTCGAAAAAAAAAAGTATCGAATCATTTAACTTTGAACAACCAAATTTCCCTATGCACTACATTAAGATTCATAAGCTTCAATGTTTAACGAGGCCCATCGCGTTCAAATCATAGATTTATGTACATATAATATCCATTTTTGTCATTGTCGAGCCTCAGTCCAAATTCTTCAAAGCCCATGTCAATGTGAATATGCGAGTTAATTAAGAACTCTGTCATCGATTATAATCAGGAAAAATCTATAATTATTTTCTTAATTTGAAGTAATACCGGCCCTATATATATATGTACATAATCTGATCCTTAAGCTCATTCAAGACAAAGTTGGTGTTGGGTTATGCAGCCAAATAGTCCGTCGATCATAGTTAGTGGTGCAGCAGTAGAGTAAATACCTATTATTGTTTGTCGTTTGAACTGCCCACTGCTTAAGCGTGTCATCTACATATCTGTTTACATATTCATTCAGCAGCCTATGCAGCTGTTCTCTTTCGCCTCTTCATCTCGCTACTTTTTGTCTTTCCTTTGCTTTACCATCGCTCTTTCTATCGCTCGATCTGTCGCTCTTTCGCCCGTATTAGGGCACAGGCTGTTCTGGCCGCCTGCCCTTTAACTTAGTCTGGACCTAGCACTCACTTCTCGCACATCACACTCGCTAAATCTCGCCATCGCTATGGCTCTGCCGCTACTATTATTATCTACAATAAAAATAGCATGTACATTAATAATCTGGCAAAATACGCTACTAAAGAAGCTCAAAGAATACAAAAGAAATACATGTTTCGAAAAATACCTTTTCTTTAGAACAGTAAGTATATGCAAAATACCAAATGATTTTAGCACTGAATAGAACTAATTTTGAAATACACTTGTAACAGTGTGCTATCAGATGAGCCTGGAAACAAAATTTGGTTGCTCCAGCTCTTACAGTCTCTGAGAACTAAGCGCTCATCATGGCCATTGATGCTGATCAAGAATTTATAGGGTCGGCAATGTTTTCTTCTGTGCGTTGCACAAATCCACTTTTACCAAAAATCGAATAAGCCCGTTACCTTTTCAAGTACGGGTATAATGACCGACAACGCCACCAAGTAAATGCAGCATTTACATCCTCTTCGTCTCGCATTCGAATAAAAGTCAGATATGGAATATTCCGCCCATTGGAAAGTGTTGATTGGTGCTATGGACAAAGAATGTTTCCTTTTTCACGCTCAAATATAAATATGACTAATATAAATCAAATGTATGTGTTGCGCATCAGGAAAAGTGAAACTACCTGAAATTGAGACAATACCGGGACCGATGAGCTTGCTCATCGGCACGGATCCAGATTCGAACGTCTTCCTGAAGACCATTCGCAAAGTCAATTTTCATACTTCCAAATGATATCGCCTGGAGCTACAGAAATAGTCAACAATACTGCGGCAAATGGTCAACAATACAATTCCACTTTTTAAATCATTTGCTGCCAATGTTGAACGAAGCACGTCAGAGGTCCTCTTGTTGACAACATTGCTGGGTTCATGGTTGACGACCGCACGAGAAATTTTAGTTCAAAGAAGAAACAATGTCTTCTGTTTACTAAAACATTTTTAAAACAATTATTAGGTAGAGCTGACGGAGAAAATACTACTAGTCGACACGACATTATGGTTTATGGTTTTTATTTATGGTTTAGTTTTTTTTTAAGAATGTTTTAAAATCTGGTATTTTTTCATGTTTTTTTATACCCGTACTCAAAAAAGAGTCAAGGGGTATATTAGATTTGTGGTAAAAGTGGATGTATGCAACGCAGAAAAGGAAACGTTTCCGACCCCATAAAGTATATATATTATTGATCAGCATCAATAGCCGAGTCAATATAGCCATATCCGTCTGTCCGTCCGTCCGTCTGTCCGACTCGATGAGCGCATGGATTTTAGAGTCTATAAAAGCTAGGGCAACCAAACTTGGTTTCAATACTCATGTGATACACATGATACACTTGATGAGACGAAAACTATATCTCCAGATTTTGTTTTGGGTGTAATTGGTGTGTGACTTATTGTCCGATTATTCAGGTTCGGA
Source organism: Drosophila tristis (assembly GCA_018150885.1). Classification (NCBI taxonomy): domain Eukaryota; kingdom Metazoa; phylum Arthropoda; class Insecta; order Diptera; family Drosophilidae; genus Drosophila; species Drosophila tristis. The sequence goes on along the minus strand of JAECWT010000198.1, from coordinate 7,994 downwards.
CGCTTGACAGGCCCAAGGTGTGTCTCCAGAAATATTTGTTTAGTGAGATCTTGAGAGTTTGACAAACATATCGAAGAGTGTAAAACCTCCGTATGTTTTGTTTAAAACTTGTTTAAAAAATTGTATCTATTTTGTAATTTATTTATATAACGCTTGACAGGCGTTAAAGGTCATTTCCCTATACTTTATTAATCTAAAATGATTTATCACAAATTGCTTAAAAGTCCATATTAGCGCTTTTTATAAACTTTTTTGATCAAGAGTTCATTTAGATCCTTATATTATTTAAAAATTCGATACTTACCCCTAAGACGGACGAATCTTTGGCATTTAAAAAGCAGATGTTCAGCGGATTCTGTGACATTACATGACTCACAGATATCCGAATCAATCGCTTTAATTTTGTATAGAAAGGCTTTATCGTACGTGTGTCCTGTCATCAGTCTGTTTATTGTCTTTATGCTTTTTGCATTCCATTTTAAATAATAGTGCCATGGTTTTTTGGGAATGTTTGGAAAGATTTCGATTAAACTGGTGCACTTGTTACTACATTTTTGTTTATACTCCTCGTTCCACTTGTGTTCTAAGGAGTTTTTAATTTCTCTTAAGGCTTCTTTCACACTGAATTGAATGTTAATTGTTTCAACTTCTCGTATGGCGTCTTTTGCTGCCATATCAGCCTTTTCGTTTATCGTTACCCCTTTGTGCCCTGGAATCCATAGAACATCCAGTTTTTGCATGCCTGATGTGTCGATAATATTGTGAATGTCTCTTACTATGTATGAGTCTGTTTGTTTATTGTTTACTAGTTTTATCGCTCCTATTATTGGCACATATTTCACTCGCTTTTTTAATACCTATCAGTTCGGCCCCTACAGATGAAAGTCTAGTTACTGTTCTATATTTATATATATTTCCACTAGATAACTCTACGATTCCTATACCACACCTGTCCTGCATGACCGATGCATCTGTGGACAGAATATTCCAGCCTTCTTTTGAATATTTTTCCAAGATTTCAGAGAATCTGGCTCTGATTTCCTCCCTCGAGTATTCTTCTTTGTTTTTTGTCATTTCTTTTTCTCTTACATTAATCTTTTTACAGTGTTTGTAATTATCACAGCTTTGAGAATTGTCGAAGAAAGTTTTAAATTCTTCTAATGTACAAGTGTAACTCGTCTTTGCTTTTGATAGTCTTATACTTTCGAACATCCTGGGATTCTTAGCTTCTTGACCTTGAAAAGTTCTTTGGCTGTAAGCCACTTAGCCCTGAAACTTGGAGGCATTATTCCCGCCAACACAAAGATTTCGTGCTTGCTTGTATCAGGAGGCACACCTACACATCTTCTCCGCACTCCTGCCTGTGCAATTTCCATGTCTTTATTGGACCCAACTCCCATGTCAGAGAAGCTGGTAATTGCATATTCTTGCTTGCTTCTTATAAACGATTTGAAGATATTAACGCTAGTATTAGATTTCAGTCCCGACTTGATAGTTGTCGCTAATTGTATAAGCCTACTACTTTTCCTAGTTACTTCTTTTACCATTTTTATATGACTGGTATTGGACATGTTAGAACTTATAAGCCTGCCTAGAAATAAAAAGCTTTTTTTTCTGGTATTAGAACATTTTTAACTTCTATGTTCAGAGACCTTCCACCTGCCCTTCCCATGTTCATAATCACAGATTTGCTAGGATTGAAACTGAAGCCCAGATCACCACATAATAGGCTAAAATCATTTAATTTGTTTTTCAGATTTGCAACTACAGCCGCAAAGTTATACCCGTGTGACACCAATATAAAGTCATCGGCAAATTGCATGATTTGTGTATTGCAGTCCCCTACCTGATGTAGTCTTTTGGTATAGATATTAAAAAGTAGTGGTGAAAGACATGATCCCTGGGGTAATCCTCCTTGCACCACCTCTACTGCATCTCCCAGTCTTAGCAACCTAATGGACATGAAACTTATAATCCAGTCCACATACATTTTCGGAAAACTTTCATTTTCCATTAACATCTTTAAAAAATTTAAGTTTACACAGTTGTAAGCGTTGTTTAGGTCCACAGCTGCTACTACCACATGCTCCTTGCTCTTTTTCCTTGCAGCTACCTCATTGATCACATCATTAATGCACATTGCAGCTGACTTATCCTTCTGATACGCATAAGACCTATAGGGTAGAATTTCGTTGTCCTGTATATGTTTTTCAAGCTTGATTTTGAGAATGCTGTTAACCGTTTTGGCCAGGACAGATATTAAGGATATTGGTCGAAAATTTTTTATGTTTGATAGATCTTTGTTTTTTTTTTTGGGATTGGCGTGATTTTAATCGTGCGCCATTCAGCTGGTACTTCACAGTTTGCAATTTTGTTGTTGTAGAATTTAACTAATTCTGCCTTAGTGTCCCTGTTTAGTGCGTTGAGCATCTCATAAGTGATCTTGTCAAAGCCTCCTGATGTTTTTTTGTTTCGACCTAGGACCATTTCTAGATCTTCAAGAGAAAATTTCGGATTCTCGTTTTCTTTTGATGCATACAATGTGGCATCAATGCTTCTGTCTTCCGCAGGTACTTGTTCTTTTAGCCATTCTAAGTACGACCCAGCTTTTTCTAAATCAAATTGTTCATGAGTTTCTATGTTGCAATTTTTAAGGTTAGCTAGAAATTTCCAGGCTTCCCTAGTATTTGCCTTCACAATGAGCTCTGTTAGTTTCCTGGCATAGCTAGTTTTCTTTGCAATTTTGACTGCCTTCTTCCATTTGATTTTTAGATCTACTGCCTTGCAATAATTCTGAAAAGCTGGCTCCGAACATGCCTTTTTTTGGGCCTCAGAGAATTCGTTAAATAATTTGGCTAACCTCTCATCCCACCATAACTTCGGCCATTTGTTGTCAACTTCAAAGGTAGCAGCATTGATTTCATGTTGCATGCATTTGGCTAAGTCTCCTATGTTTTTTTTTATATCTATTTTTCCCAGTTTTTTAATTAGTTTGTTTTTAGCTAGAAACTTACTTAGCTTTTTTCCTCTTCCAATAAATTCAAAACTTATAGGGTGATGGTGACTGCCTCCCAAAAACAGTTTCTCACAATTCCAATTCTCAACTTTAATACCCTTTACAAAGGTGAAGATAATTTTCCAAATCTTCCGTACAACTTCCGTATGGCGGTCCAAGACGGACTTTTTTTTTTTTTCTAAATTAAAATCTATTTTTCTTTAAAATTTAAGATTTTTTTTTTTTAAAAAAATTTTTTCTTTTTTTTTTTTTTTTTTTTTTTTTTTTTTCATACTAATTAAATTTAAATTGTTTCACTCTTTGGGGTTTTGCTATTTTTTTTTTTTTTTTTTTTTTTTCTTTTTTTTCCCCGAATCATAAAAAATTTCTTTTTTTCGTTCCCTTTTTTTTTAAAATATTTTGAAATTTTCCTTATTTTGTAGGGGTCTTTTTTTTTATTCTTTACTAGTTTTATCGCTCCTATTATTGGCACATATTTCACTCGCCTTTTTTAATACCTATCAGTTCGGCCCCCTACAGATGAAAGTCTAGTTACTGTTCTATATTTATATATATTTCCACTAGATAACTACGATTCCTATACCACACCTGTCCTGCATGACCGATGCATGCCTGGGGACAGATATTCCAGCCTTCTTTTTGAATATTTTTCCAAGATTTCAGAGAATCTGGCTCTGATTTCCTCCCTCGAGTATTCTTCTTTGTTTTTTGTCATTTCTTTTTCTCTTACATTAATCTTTTTACAGTGTTTGTAATTATCACAGCTTTGAGAATTGTCGAAGAAAGTTTTAAATTCTTCTAATGTACAAGTGTAACTCGTCTTTGCTTTTGATAGTCTTATACTTTCGAACATCCTGGGATTTAGCTTCTTGACCTTGAAAAGTTCTTTGGCTGTAAGCCACTTAGCCCTGAAACTTGGAGGCATTATTCCCGCCAACACAAAGATTTCGTGCTTGCTTGTATCAGAAGAGGCACACCTAACATCTTCCTCCGCACTCCTGCCTGTGCAATTTCCATGTCTTTATTGGACCCAACTCCCATGTCAGAGAAGCTGGTAATTGCATATTCTTGCTTGCTTCTTATAAACGATTTGAAGATATTAACGCTAGTATTAGATTTCAGTCCCGACTTGATAGTTGTCGCTAATTGTATAAGCCTACTACTTTTCCTAGTTACTTCTTTTACCATTTTTATATGACTGGTATTGGACATGTTAGAACTTATAAGCCTGCCTAGAAATAAAAAGCTTTTTTTTCTGGTATTAGAACATTTTTAACTTCTATGTTCAGAGACCTTCCACCTGCCCTTCCCATGTTCATAATCACAGATTTGCTAGGATTGAAACTGAAGCCCAGATCACCACATAATAGGCTAAAATCATTTAATTTGTTTTTCAGATTTGCAACTACAGCCGCAAAGTTATACCCGTGTGACACCAATATAAAGTCATCGGCAAATTGCATGATTTGTGTATTGCAGTCCCCTACCTGATGTAGTCTTTTGGTATAGATATTAAAAAGTAGTGGTGAAAGACATGATCCCTGGGGTAATCCTCCTTGCACCACCTCTACTGCATCTCCCAGTCTTAGCAACCTAATGGACATGAAACTTATAATCCAGTCCACATACATTTTCGGAAAACTTTCATTTTCCATTAACATCTTTAAAAAATTTAAGTTTACACAGTTGTAAGCGTTGTTTAGGTCCACAGCTGCTACTACCACATGCTCCTTGCTCTTTTTCCTTGCAGCTACCTCATTGATCACATCATTAATGCACATTGCAGCTGACTTATCCTTCTGATACGCATAAGACCTATAGGGTAGAATTTCGTTGTCCTGTATATGTTTTTCAAGCTTGATTTTGAGAATGCTGTTAACCGTTTTGGCCAGGATAGATATTAAGGATATTGGTCGAAAATTTTTTATGTTTGATAGATCTTTGTTTTTTTTTTGGGATTGGTGTGATTTTAATCGTGCGCCATTCAGCTGGTACTTCACAGTTTGCAATTTTGTTGTTGTAGAATTTAACTAATTCTGCCTTAGTGTCCCTGTTTAGTGCGTTGAGCATCTCATAAGTGATCTTGTCAAAGCCTCCTGATGTTTTTTTTTACTCCGACCTAGGACCATTTCTAGATCTTCAAGAGAAAATTTCGGATTCTCGTTTTCTTTTGATGCATACAATGTGGCATCAATGCTTCTGTCTTCCGCAGGTACTTGTTCTTTTAGCCATTCTAAGTACGACCCAGCTTTTTCTAAATCAAATTGTTCATGAGTTTCTATGTTGCAATTTTTAAGGTTAGCTAGAAATTTCCAGGCTTCCCTAGTATTTGCCTTCACAATGAGCTCTGTTAGTTTCCTGGCATAGCTAGTTTTTTTTGCAATTTTGACTGCTTTTTTCCATTTGATTTTTAGATCTACTGCCTTGCAATAATTTTGAAAGGATGGCTCCAAACATGCTTTTTTGGGCCTCGGAGAATTTGTTAAATAGTTTGGCTAACCTCTCATCCCACCATAACTTCTGCCATTTATTATCGACTTCATAGGTAGCAGCATTAATTTCATGTTGCATGCATTTAGCTAAGTCTACTATGTTCTCTTTTATATATGTATATATTTTTTTCCCAACTTCGTAATTAGTTTGTTTTTAGCTAGAAACTTATTTAGCTTTTTTTCCTTTCCAAAAAATTCAAAACTTATAGAGTGGTGGTGACTGCCTCCCAGAAACAGTTTCTCACACTTCCATTTATCAACTTTAATACCCTTTACAAAAGTAAGGTCCAGGACATACCCTGCAATGAAATCTATATTTCTCCTAAACGTAAGACTTCGATCGTTTACCAGAACATATCCGACATTGTTCATCGCCTTCCTTAAAAATGTGCATTTTCTTCTGTTTATTGTGTCACCGAAGCCTATGTGTCTAACTTTAAATACCCCTGCCACAATTGCATTTTCAAAGGGATCTAGTTTTTCCAGAAGGCTATTTATAGCTTGCTTAAAGGTTTCAATCGATATCGTTGGTTCAAAAATACAAGGAAGCGATAAAAAGATTTCGTTTATTATAGTTGGTACTTGCAATAACAATGTCCTGATCTGATTCATAGGGTATCTTTTTCATTCTACGGTCGTTTCTGTATGCGATCGCTACACCACCATACCCATCATCTCTGTATTTTTCTAAAGTTTGCTAAACTGAGAACTGAAACTGAGATCATAAGAAAAAACTTCAGCCAGAAGGGCAATACTGTGTTGATATCCTATATTTCCTTTGTGGTATTTTCGTTAGTGTTGATGTAATTTTTGGACATATTAAGCATGCCACTAGTTGAACTAAACTGCGAAAAAATGCTTATGAACTGCTGGACAGTAAATTTGTTTTCTTCTGTATTCTGATTCCCAAAGACCGGTGTATGGTCACTAGTATCATTTGTGTAAGCTTCATGCTAAAAGTGTGGTTTTTGTATGGAATGATTGGTCTCTGAATTACTCTGCTAGCATAACTATGCTTTAATGTTTTTATTTTGTATGTTTTCCTCAGTTCTGTCTAATTTGGGAAAATTTTCCTCACAATTTTCTTTTCTGTGAATAATTCTGATGGACTGAATAGGTATTAAGCACTTCCTTTCTCACTATTTTTGTAATTGTCATAATCTTATTAAAATCGTTTTCTTTTTCCCATACTGGACAAACAAGTCTATCCCTGGCTGAATGATTTTTCCCATTGCATAAAATGCACTTTAGAACCGTGCATGTTCCGTTGCAATCTCCCACTCCGCATTTGATGCACCTTCTAGCCGATTTGCTTCTGGCCGAAGTGTGCCCAATTCTGCCACAGTTAAAACACTGACGCACTTTTGGAATATATTGATATATGTACCTTCATGCTGCATATCCCGAAAAGTGAGATCTTTTCTGGAATGTCGGCACCCTCAAACCCAATTTTTACCGTCTCGGTTGGTATGAACTTAAATTCTGAGTTGGTATCATCCATCGAAATTTTTTCCCTCCTTGCAAATCTTTCTAGGGATTTTATCGCGATATTTGACATTATGTTCTCCCTGATTTCCTCATTCGAAAAATCCAGTGGAACACCTTTAATTATACCAAAGGATTCCACATAATTCCGTGGTATAAATGCTACTATATTCATCGTTTTCAAATCGTTATTTTTAACCAGAGTGTTTGCGTCAGTAAAATTTGAGAAATATATTTTGTATAAGGTCGGACCCATCGAAACAATTTCTTTTATTCCTATAATTTGCAGATGTCTGATTTTCTCAAAGAATAATAAAATAATCCATTTTTGGTATTTTTATTTTCGAACTTATCACAATTTTTTGTAGATATCAGCACTGCTGCATCACCCTTATGACTATCTCCATACAACACTATTTCTTTTTCAAAGCCGTTTGTCGATACAAAAACTCCCGATTTATTTTTGATTTTTTGTCCCGCAGCCATAATACTTATTTCAGTGTTTTCGGTATTTGTGATGTTTGAGTCTAAGGTCACACTCTCAAAACTGTCCGTGTCCGACCTCATGTCTTCTGCATCTGTATGTGTGTCACTTTTGTCTCCCTCATCCATGGGCACCTCTTCATATGTATTAGTGTACTCGTTTGTTCGCTTTTTTTTAACGAATATGTGTCTTTCTTTAGACTGTCCAAAAAGTCTACTTTCAAGGATGGGCTTAAAACGTTTATTTTTCTATCATAGTCAGTTTTGGAATGTCTTTTATTGCTGTTTAATGTCTGGTCCGGAGGTTTCATTTTTACTGACGCCGTGTTACCGGCGTCTGCCATTTTCGCTGGCTTAACCAGCTTGCCAAAATCTCACCCACCTCAGGGAAAGAACCAAATGTTTCTTTTGATGAATTGATATTTGATTTTAACACAGGCAAACACGCGTTTGACCCTGAAAAATTTGTTTAAGATCACTTTTTATGCCTTTCGCAAATCACTATGAAAAAGGGAACA